>OX235270.1:3639562-5094562 GCA_944472135.2 Trichobilharzia regenti
CGTGAAGGTGTGTTGTTACCGGATGCATGGAAAATTCTGACTAATAAATAAAATTGGATATTTATCAACAACTAGCCACACTTGGTCACATTCCCGATTGTCTACGTCTTCTTATGAAGAGAACAACAAATCTATAAAAATTATAATATAATATATAGTACCTTGAGAATGCTATTAGCATTAAATAGCGAAACGTCAGTAAAAACAATCTCGTTTTGTTTTTTCATTCATTGGGAAATACAAAAAACCTCTATTATAATGAAAATTATAATATATTTGTAAAAATCTCAATTATTTTGCAACTATCCGGTCAAATCTTGATCGCAGCTCATGTGATAGTAGCAAATGTTTTATGACTGTTCACCCACCCACACACACGCGCCATTGTATACTGCATATACACATATATTTTAACAAAAGTAGACAAATTTTGAAAGTCTGAGGTCAAAAAGGTTTTTGATCATAGTTCGTAGAATTTTTGTTTTGTTTAGTATACCTATCGATAGCTGCTTCTTGATTCATATGACAGGACAAACAATTTAAAACAAGAGATGTACTTTTATATATAAACATACAATTCTATTTATTTATTTATTATACATGTTGCACGGCTCATGATTGGACAAAGTTTAAAAAACAAGGGGTGTCCCTTTTATATATAAACCTTTGTTATGTTAATTTCGATTAATTTCCCTGAAGAAGTTCGGATCAGATTGGCGAACGAAATGTTGGAATTAATCATTTCAATTTCGCTGAGATTTTACAAATATAACTTTATAAATGTCTACTTCTCACCCAGCGCTCAATTATTTTGTAACTATCCGGTCAAATCTTGATCACAGTTCATATGAATGGTTAGAACATTTTTCCTACAAACCCAACCCAAAATGGACTACAACCGATTACATTTATCATCAATCAGATTGATGTAATTTAAATAATACCAGTCCGTACCTGTACAACTGGTGTGTTCCAGCATAGCCAGAAATAAGTGAATGGTATACGAGCTCGCCTTGTAACCGGAAGGTCTTGGGTTTGAATCCCGGTGGGTGCGTACTGATGAAGAGTCCCAAACTAGGACGAAACAGCTGTCCAGTACTCCCTGCAGGTTTTCCAATGGTTCTCTAACTAATGTCAGCTCATGATGAAATCCTGAAACCAACCAAAACCCTACAAACCAACACTTGAATAAGTGAATTATTAGATATTACTATTTCTTTTGTTTTGAGGCCCGTGAATTTTGACCAAGCGGAGGGGTGAGTTTAGAAAGAAGTTAAGACAAGAGGGGTACCTTTTTGTTTGAATCGCGAGTTATTTCCCCAAAGGAGGATTTATTGTCTTACGAGTATTCTTAGGCTCTGTAAAACGCAGGGAGAAGAAATAAGGAAACATGGAGGAGAGCAAGCAGAAACCTAATCACTATACTGCTGACCTCAGATAAAGGTGTCGTGTTGTCAGGCGTTACGTCGTTCACAAAAGTTCTCATTTTGTTTGCCCTACAAACTAGTTCCCTCTGCTTTATGCACGTGTCCAACAAATGTTAAGAGCGATGAAGAATTTGTTTTTTTTTAAATAGTTAACTTCTCAAGTAGACAATGAACAAAATCAATATTATAATAGAGCACATGTGTTGTGCAAACTTTCAATGCAATCATCTACTGAATGGATAAATGTAGATTTAAGGGAGACTTTCATCATTTCAGTTTTCATGGGCATTTGTAGTTGTTTTCAGTGTTTCTCTTATTAATGGGATCATCAATATCCCCAATGGCTAGTTGGGAACAAAAAACTTTTAGAACGTTTAATCCACCTCCACCTTGGGTTAGGCTGCAGATATCTTTGGATGGATGACACATTCCATCACTGTGTTCAAATCCCAACATAGCCCCCCTCGTCCCCGCCCAGGTTCTCCCACATACAAACGCGATATTAGACGGAATCCAATTCACTTTTGAGTTACAAAATGAATAGGGTGAGTTGACTATGCTAGTGCTTACAGGAAACCGATAAACTCTAGTAAATCCTTAGAATTTATTCATCCGATCCAGAATCGGTGAAGATAGGTCTAGTTAAATGTCTATACTAAACAGGCCACAACAGCCCAACTAACTAATAAGAAAGAAAGAAGACTTCAATTTTGAAGTCAGAGAAATAAGGTAAATATCACTGGTGAATAACACACTAACCACCAGAAGTGAATGGAGACCCCTAGGAAATATAAGATCAGTAGTGAAAATGACGAAAATAATGAAGAATTCAAAGCCTATGTAGTACTCCTGCATAAAGAAGAAAAGTCGTCAGAGGCTTTGCCTAGGATCTCCAATGAGGCTGGAATTAGTCGGGTTGGCATTTAAACCAATCAATCAACCAACCAACCAACAACCTCAGTGATAAATTCTGTCAGCTTAAGGACCTGATCATGCAATTAATGACTGTGAGGTCAATTACACAGAGGTAAAACTAGTGGATTGAGGTCAACTAGATCATTGGGACAGAGGAATCCAGCTAGACCTAGAATTACTGACAATTACTGGTAAGTCAAGTTAGATAACCTAGAAAAAACAGAGGTCAGCGATTGCATTGCCTTCACTTGCCTGTGATCACATAGTAGGTTGTGTGGGTCAGGGTGAGAGGAATATAGTTAGGTGAAGTGAGAGAGAGAGAGAGGGGGGAGGCTAACCACTGAATCTTTAGTTATCGATTCAACATCGAACACGTACAATCAAAATGACGCAACGCCTATACCCCACATATATGCAGAGTGGTGGATACGCAACAATAAAGGGAAGTCGGCGAGACAGAAAGACAAAAAATATACTCAAGACAAACTGTGAGAACGTGTGACTAAATTGATATAATAATAATAGTAAGAATAATCTACTTTATTCCAAAATCAGTACTTATAATACAGAATAGAATTCTCGGCATTTGTCACAACACTCTGCCTCTGATTTACTCAAAATATAAATAAAACTAACTAGAGGGGATAAGCAAAAAATGACAGTTATTACACAGTTTAAATGACGTTTACACTTATGGGAAAATAAACAAACAGACGAAAAATGGCTTTTTTTCTCTTCACGTTCCCCAGTGGAATATAGGGCCTCAAGCAAGTGGCTTGAAGTTTCTGTAGCAGTGGTGTTTAATTTTACAGGATGGGGTTGCTAGCCTCATGCTCAAGCTTTCCTCTTTACCAGCATTATTTCTGGCTTAGCGAGGTAAAGGAGTGCGTCTGTGGCCGAGGATCGAACCCCGGACCATGTGCATGGTTGGCGAGCGCCCTAACCACTGTGCCACCGTTGAAAAATGAAGCGCAGTATAAATGTAAGAAGAACAATAACAAGATAATTGTGGGCAGAAATAATTTCTGCTCGAAACCATGTCATCCAGTTGTTAATACTGCGTCATCGCTGTGTATTTTATTTGAAATAAACTGATATGTATCCACATGATGTGTGTTTTGTTTTTGGCAGTCTATTATATTTTGCTATGTGTATATGGATCGATATTTCACTATAACTGACAATATGCTTTTGTCTGTCCACTAACTAAATAAACAATGTATGACCTTGTTGTCACATGACATTACAACCAATCATGTTAAGACTGTCTATTTATTGGTTCATGTGTATTAGCCATTTTCATGGCTACTTTTGTACTGTATACTTGTTCACACTTCCACGTTTCGTACACTACGTACCATTTCACTCATACTCTTGTGTGACATTTATTTTCCTTGCCTGGAAAATACAAGTATCATTGTGAACCTGGTGGTCTTCTGATTTCCCTCTTTCCGCGTAAGGACTATTAACTACTCGACGAGTACATAACATAAACTTTTCTAATCCAAAACAGCAAAACGTAAAATCAACGATCCGAAGGAAGTGATCCAAAGTACTTGTAAACGATATTTGTAGACAAGATGATTCCTGCTCTCAATGTTCAAAATTTGGTGATATTTCGGCTAACAAAACAGAAAGAACCACAAAATCAGACAGGTGAGTACATTGGCCACAAAGATTTGTGCAGACAATTTATTTCTAAATTCTTTCCATACTTCCTTATTACTGTGCTATTAACTGTATGTTAAGATATAAATCTATTCTATAGCTCTTTACAATAACAACCTCATTATTATTCTAATTATTTTATTGATTTTATTTTTCGTTACATTTTGCACAACTTTCTAAACATTTTGGTTTGTTTCAAAATGTTGTTAGCATTTTCGAAAATGTACAGTTTTATTAAGAAGCTTCAAAAAACTTAAAAGCCTCAATTCGGTTTTCATACCTTGTAATTTACAATAACACATTCTGAATACAGGTAAACTTCATTTAACCTGCATTATACGGAGGCGGTATTGTAGTGACCCCTTTTTTATTATTTATCATAGTAGTATACTTTTACTATGTAATTGGACTTTGATTTGTTTATCAATCTAAAGATTACGTGGTAACAATTGATACATTGTACTCGCTAAACTTTTAAATTTTGACTACTGTGGGAATACACGTTCGTACTCTTTATCAAGTTCCTTTTGATTTACGTTGTGAATGTCGAGTAATCACAACGTTAGGACACAATAGTATACGTGAAGAAGTACTGGGATATATGTGTACGCTAGTTTGGTCAAATAGAGCAACACAACAGGGTAGCCTGATAGACACAAAATTGAGAAAAGTATAAAATGTGGTCTTAGACCATTTATCTAGTGCAAGGAACTTTCTGGGTGAAATTGAAATCCTTCAAACCAACTGGGTATACACGAGAATTCGCGTTCAACATTCAGAAGCTGAAGTATTCATCAGAGCAGAGTCAGAGACATTATGTAGCATCACCAAGGAGACCTGTGTGGGAGAACAATCCAACTAATTGGAAGTGATGTTGAAATAAACATGTGCAGCAGACTTTAGAAGTAGGAAAGGCGAGGATTGGTTGTCTATGGACAATTGGAAGCTGATAGTAGAAAAAGGAATGTTGAGACGGAAGATGGTTCAATGCTAAGATGGAGAACAGAAGGAGAAGCTGAGTTCAGTGTACATCTCACTGAATAAAGAAGTGAAGAAGATTGCGAAGGAAGAGAAAAGTCAATTTTACGACACACTGGAAACTGAACAGACAGAACAGGCCACAGGTAAGAGACACCTCAGATGAAATGAATGAAAGATGGCAAAGGGAACCTTATTACTAATGAGGCGAAGCAAAGGAAACAGTAATCTGATCACTTCAAAGGACTCCTGAATGGACCACCGCCTACAACTCGTCCCAAGAATACGACCAACAGCCACAGTACTGCAAGGAAACTCCAAACCGTCACCAAAAGCTTACATGTTAATTGCTACCAAGGTATAGAAAGGCGGCACGACTGGACGGAAATCCTACTAAATAACTCACAACGGATTCAGAGACCTCAGCAAGTTTCTGGACAGCACTGTTGCAGAAAGTTTGTAAGGAGAAATAAGTACCGTCCGATCAGAAGGGGGACTACTTTCTCAGCCTACCAAAAGAGGGCGGTTAAAGCCTTCGAAAGAACTGGTGAGAAACCATCCTCTTGTCCATACAAAACAAAATATTAGGTTGTTGTTATGTACTCGTCGCTAAATTATTGTTATGGACTGGTCGAGAAACTAATAGTCCTGACGCAAGAAGGCGGAAATCAGAAGACCACTAGGTTAGCGATGATACTTCTATTTTCCAAACACAAGGATAAGCAACAAGTGGTATCACACCAAAGTAAGAAAGTGTCACAAGTTGTGAATGCGAAATATATATCAAATGTTCCAGACAAAGTGTGTGAATAAATCATTAGACAGTCTTAACATGAATGGCTAATTATAATGGAGTGTCGATCCAAATATACATAGCAAAATATAGCAGACATGTCAACAACCACCAAATATGGATATATGTCACCAAGCAACGGACTGTCAACAAACACTCATATTATATATAATATAAGGGGAATATACATTGTTAAAGGAGACAGGTTCATCAAAGTGAAATGGTCACAGACTAAGCGAGCAAACAGAAAGAGAGACCAACATACACACACACATAAATATATATACGTGGATACATATCAGTTGTGTCACTCTAGATTCAAATCCCCACATAGAACAGGCTGAATTGGGAGAAAGTGTATCGTATATAGACCGAATTGCAACTCTAAGGATTACCATCATCACTGAAGAGAGCACAGAATAGTAGACAAATCTCCACGCCAACTTCGTCGACTTTGAAAAGACCTTCAATACCACTGACCGTGAAGTAATGTGGAAACTGCTTCAAAACTATGGACTGCTGTATGGCACACATTTACAAACCGTATTTACCAGTTCTACAATGATAATGGTGCCAAATAACAAATGTCTCACAATGGAAAGCTCAGCAGAGACAGGACTTCAGGCGACTACAGAGAAGACATAGGTGATGGAGATAACTAACAAAGAACAACAAGCACTTGTCACCACTGACGAAAGTAGTTTGAATGGGGGTAACCTCTTTGATATAATAAGGTGGGCATCGTTTCAACTACATTCAACTACAAACAATCTCTCACCACCTTGGTAACCTAACTGGAATTTTGGTTATATTGATTAGTCATCCATATTAGTGAGTGACTTCAGCTCACTGAGCACATTTTTTTCCCAGTCTTTTCAACTATAACCTTCTCGAGCTGCTAGGTGGACCCTACAAGCTAACAGTGTTGCTTGCGCTTATCAGATTTTTCAGTTTTTTTGTCTACTCTCCCCCCGCCCCCCTCCCCCCCACCTCGTTCCTTTTCTATGGTAACGTAAACTGAAGGCAATTGTAATGCTTATATTTCGGATGCGAACCTGTAACATAGAATGATGATATAATTTGATACAGCAAATCTGGTCTTTCTTTCTTTCTTTCTTTATCGAAACTTATCAAGGGAATCAAGTGCATGAAGATACTTCTTCTTCTTCTTCTACGTTTACACATAGACTGAAGAGGTGTTTGTCACAGGAGGAGAAACAGTTTATCGAGTCCTTATCGTGTTCCATTATTCATTATTTGTTACAGGGTTAATTCTTAGATGATAAGAAATCCGTCCTTTCTACACCACCTCCTTGGAATTAGTCGACAGTTGTAATGCCAACTTCAATAGTATGGATTAGTGTATTCTTGTGAAGCAAAAATCCAGATGAATGAATTTTGTTCATACAGTTTCTTTAGTGCGTGTGCGTGTGCGTGTGCGTGTGTTTGGGTGTGTACATTGAGCATATAAAACAATCAGAATCATTTCTTTTTGACTGATGTATATTGTGTCACAGATTATAAAACAATTACAATTACAATTATTATTATTATAAAATATGAATTCATTGTTCAAGACACGGAATGATTGCGATTAAAAAAGTTAAAAAGATTATTGCACTGCCAGCTAACAAGCATGTTGATGGATGAGGTATTTGTTTCGATCCAAAGATATGTGAATTTGTATTTGCCAGTGTAGCAGAAATAATCGCTAAGACAACTATATAACGGAATAAATAAAATAAAACAAATTACGAAAGGAAGAAATATATTTAGACACTTTTAGACTAAAAGAGAGAAAAAAAGTAGTTTAACATTTTGATTTGACACTAGTAACTAGTGTGATGTGTGTCTAGTCCTCTGTTTGATGCAGACTGACTGAATTCTATCAGTCAGTCAGTCAGTCAGGTTTGCAATGTGGCCACCATTTTAGGTAGCTCGCCATTGATTTGGTAATATTAGATGGTTGGAGGTAATCGGCCACAGGAAGCCTTGGTTTTGTGCTTCCTGCCGATTAACTCCAACCATCTAATATGTTTTCTATAGTTTGGTTTGTAAGGATTAGTTATGTTTTGCGAGTTGATCACGGATTGATATCAGTTAGAGAACCATTGAAAACCAGGGAGTACTGGACAGCTGCTGTTTCATCCTAGTTTGGGAATCATCGCCAGTACGCACCCACTGGGTTTCGAACCCAGGACCTTCCGGTTACAAGGCAAGCTCGTATACCATTCAGCCACTGGAACCCGATTCAATGGCTCGTGAATTCTAACTTCTAACAATTCGTGATTTAGCGCGACCCCAACCATTGTCGTTGGTGGGACATCCATCCACACACGTGACATCTAATTGGACCTCACTGGTCACGACTTCTCACTAGAACTCAGGAAACTCCAACCTGTAGCAAGTCACTAGCGAGCATCAGATTAACTTTCTATAGTTTGGTTTGTAAGGATTAGTTATGTTTTGCGAGTTGATCACGGATTGATATCAGTTAGAGAACCATTGAAAACCAGGGAGTACTGGACAGCTGCTGTTTCATCCTAGTTTGCGAATCATCGCCAGTACGCACCCACTGGGTTTCGAACCCAGGACCTTCCGGTTACAAGGCAAGCTCGTATACCATTCAGCCACTGGAACCCGATTCAATGGCTCGTGAATTCTAACTTCTAACAATTCGTGATTTAGCGCGACCCCAACCATTGTCGTTGGTGGGACATCCATCCACACACGTGACATCTAATTGGACCTCACTGGTCACGACTTCTCACTAGAACTCAGGAAACTCCAACCTGTAGCAAGTCACTAGCGAGCATCAGATTAACTTTCTATAGTTTGGTTTGTAAGGATTAGTTATGTTTTACGAGTTGATCACGGATTGATATCAGTTAGAGAACCATTGAAAACCAGGGAGTACTGGACAGCTGCTGTTTCATCCTAGTTTGCGAATCATCGGCAGTACGCACCCACTGGGATTCGAACCCAATGGTTTTCAATGGTTCTCTAACTGATATCAATCCGTGATCAACTCGCAAAACATCTAATATGTATTAATATCAGTAAAAAGTTTGAGCATTGTGCATTAGATCATATAATGCATATAATTATATTTCAATAGTTTACACACAATGATAAGTTTTGTTATTGGTAATATTTTGAACATAATTACTGCCCGTGTTTACACCACTGTTGGAATTATTTTAACTGACACATTTATGATTTGTACTCAAATAAATATATAGTTCATTATTATAATTTTTTGCTCATTCATGTTTTTTTGTATTCAGAATTATATTCCACGTTCATTTATGTTTTTGTGTTCAGAATTATATTCCAACACCAGAGGACCGGTGTAAAGAAATAAAAATCCTATTCAAAATGCTACTCAAAAACAACTACCCGAAAGAATTTATAAAAGATAATATAAAAAAGAGAAAAAAGAGGGTAAAACCGGAGAATAACAAAATGGAAGAATGCAAAAAACATTCACAATACCACATAAAAATGGTACATCAGAGGCAGTTCAAAGAAATCTCAAAAATATCGGCATTCGAACAACGTTTAAACCGACGAATATAATCAAAAATAAAATAAATCCACTAAAAGATCCCATAAAAATGATGGATAAAAACAATTTGATTTACAAAATATCTTGTGCCGACTGTCCGATTAAATATGTGGGTCAAACACGTCCAGATCACTCAAAATAAGAGTGAATGAACAGAAACGCCTAGCCAAAGGTCAACCAACAGGAAGGAACACAAGCTTACAAGAATCTTGAAAAAAATTCATCGATAGCTGCACATGCATGCGAAAAAACCACAATATCGATTGGAACAATGTGTGTATTCCAAAAAACTAACATGAACAAATGGAAAGAAAGATTTATAACAGAATCGATATTCATTAAAGTCACACCGGATACATGTAACAAGAGTGACTCAGTACAACTATCAACAACTTGGAATATAATGAGCCAAAAAATAATAATGAACTATATATTTATTTGAGTACAAATCATAAATGTGTCAGTTAAAACAATTCCAACAGTGGTGTAAACACGGGCAGTAATTATGTTCAAAATATTACCAATAACAAAACTTATCATTGTGTGTAAACTATTGAAATATAATTATACTTTATTTGATCTACTATGTAGTTTAACATTTTCGTTATTATCTGTTAATTACTGCCTTTATTCTTTCGCGTTCCGAGTGGAGTGTATAGGGCTTTAGTCTTTGCGCTTGGAAGTGTCCATAGCAATGGTGTTCACTTTCCCATAGAGGGTGGGAGGTTGCAGCGTTGCCTTACACACAACCCTGCTTCTTAACGAGATTTACTAACAACAGCTAAGCGAAGCTTAGCAGTGCGTCGGCTGGGAATCGAATCTAGTATGGCGTGTGCTACTGACAAGATATATCGGTAGTATATAAAGAGATTCTCATTGCCACAAACACATCAGATAGCGGAGTGATAGTTTCTACGTCAAAGAGAGCAAATACACCAGTGCATTGCAGCAAAACATGGGAGAGACGAAAAGAAGAGATGAAGAAACACAATACGAAGGGCATAAGTAGTGCACAGCATGAAAGATCTGTGCAAATGACGATTTCCAGATAGGGTGTACATAGTTTCCCCATGCAGAGATATCAAATCCCTAACGAACACTCCGTTACCAAGTCTCTTCCACCGTTACTCTAGGACCGTGTGAGGCACGGTTGGCGGGCATTCTACTGTTGAAGTACAGACTCATAGTTGTGGAAAATCGGGCACAAATGTTTAAAGAATACAAAATAACTATACATAACATATTGTCATTGTTTCAATATCTAATAAAAACCATAGTAATCACCTTTTCGGTTGATTTTAATTTCTTATCACCAAAAATACCCATTGATTGCGGTTAGGACGCTCACCGACCATCGAGATGGTCCGGGGTTTGATCCCCGGTCGATGCACTCCTATACCTCACTAAGCTAGTAATAAAAAAAGATGGTAAAGAGGAAAGGTTGCAGACCTTTATCAACAACTGTCTTCGCTGACTCTATATTGAAGATCAGATGACCGGGTCGGAAAGAATCACCAACAAGAAACTATGGGAACAAACAAAACAAGAACCAATCGCCCAACAACGACAAAGATGCAGGAGAAAGTGAAGATATGGATTGGACACTCGCTGAGGAGGCCGCCGCTGGGTGACATCGCACGCGCGTCAGGCCATCGCTCCAGTGGAGCCAGGCTGAAAGGGAAGCGGCTAGTGTGTCGTCAGTGCAAGAGTGACATGGAGGAGATCGTGTGAAGAGGAGTTGAAAGAGTATGGACTAACATGGATGCAGGTGAAAAGTACAGCAGAAGGAAGACAGAAGTGGCAAGTGGAGACGTGCAGTTGAAGCCCTATGTTCCACTAGGAACCCAAGGGAACAGTAATAATAATAATGTAGAGTTCACATATTTATCAATCAAACTGATCAAATCCTAACTGATTGAGAGCAAAATCCAATTTTCAATATTTCCGTATTTCAACCGAAATCACTTTCACCTATTAGTGCACAGAAACTACCAACCTAACTGGATAATAACCATGTTTATATCTATTCGACTATAGTTCCAGGCTGATTTGAAATCAAAGGCAATTCAGTGAAGACAGCTTAGTGGTCTGAACCCACATCTGCTCCTCTCCTTGACCTTGTGTCCAGTAGGCTCCGTCTCCACTTTCTTGAGATTGAAATGAAGTCTATCTGGATTTGGTGTGTCCATCTGGTGAAATCCATGTCGCCTTGTGTATATCCTTGTGTTTGAATACACTGCCACCAATCACCAAATCATTGAAGGCGCAGAAGTCTGAGAAGAGTTCACCATTGTCGTTCATTTCACCGAGGGCCTCACGACCCATGGTGAGTTCTCTTCCTGTGTTGTCTCCTCCCAGCTTCGCATTCATGTCGCCCATCAGGATTTTGATATCGCCATTTGGGACGTTGTCCATTACTGTTTATAGTTGTCTGTAGAACGCCTCCTTCTTCTCTTGTTCTGAGACGTTTGTAGGCGCATAGCATTGAATGACTGTAACTTTCCTTCCTTTTGAGTTGAACCTGGCTGTCATTATCCTGGAGGAGATTGGTTCCCACTGCATGAGAGCTTTGGCTGCTGTTGGTGACATCATGATGGACACTCCCTCGGTGTGCTCGTGATTGTCCTCTGGGTGGCCGGAATAGATTACTGTCTCTCCAGTTGGTAGTTGGCACCTTCCAGTTCCGTTCCATCTGCTCTCGCAGATTCCCAACACTTCTATTTTGTACCTTCTCATTTCAGCGGCTATCTGGGCAGCCTTTCCAGTTTCGTATATTGTAAGAACATTTCAGGCACCCATCCTTACTTTTGCTTTCATCGAAAGAAGGCACATCGGCTGACTGGCTTCCCGAAGGCTGCTTTCACCAGCCTGCGTCATTTCACTTCCCCGATTCCAGCGAAAAGTAAGGCTATTGCTTATATTTTTTAGAATTTTTAATATATTTGTGCGTTGAAGTTTCTGTAGCGTAGGTTTGGTTGGAACTCTCCATTACAAACTTAATATTCTTGTCACACGTTTTTGTTCTGTTTACGGCAAATGTTACAAATAATGGATTATAAGATTAGAGAACGAGTGATAGTTAGTGAAATCGAAGGTTACTGACGTCTGATTGTAAACAGAGCAAACTATAGTGTTAGCGAATACTTGAACAAATAGCAAACTTGAATCATAGGTTTCTGTCACCTTCGAGAAATAGGTAGTTGGGCAGGAAGTAAAGAATGAACACCACAAGGCAAAATGACCTTCAACCAACCAACCAGATCGCTGGCATGCATTAAAAATGAATGAAACTTGAAACAAAGATTATGAAAAGCGTCCATTCTGTAATGCTGGGAAGCCATCTGATTGGCAGGTTTAAGGTTATTTGACTGTAAGGTCTATTCTCTACTGTAACCGACAGTTGCATAGGTCACTTTACATCAGCCCACACGTATAGACAGCTGATTCCGATAGGATGATTAGCGATCAGTCTGTAAGCCGACTGTGACAGTCTTCATCGCATATCAGATAGAATATTAGGTGATATACGAGTTTCCTGAAAGCATAGTTGAAAACTCCCTGATAATTCCCTCCTAACATGGATCGTTTCGGATACCCGCATTATGAATGACGATAACAAAGATAACGGTTCTTAAAATTTACATTTTCTGTTGCTTTGCATTACAATAGAAGCATGGGAGCATGAGGTTAAGTCAGATGTAGAATTTTTGGAGTCGAACCTTTCTAACCCCCACTCTGCAGATTACAGAGAAAGCACTGCTAGCTGGTATGCTGGTCATCTGACTGCGGCTGCCATATCCCTGTTCCCAAGCAGTACAATTCTGTCCACTGATCTCCTGCATAGTGTAAGAAAAGCTTAGACTATGCTGGTAACTACTTTTAGTCTAATCGCTATCCTAACAATCTTCCTGCCATAGTAGGACCTGCAGGACCTGTCAGTGTAGCTTGTTTGGTCATTGTGATATGCAGGCCCGATCATCACATCCAGGGAGCAGCTACCAATAGTGAATGTTAACTGGTAAAGTTAGCTGATGTAGGATCAGGTTGGTAAAGAGCCAGCACGTGGTAATGGTCAAACTAAAACATAGCATCGTCAGTTAGTTTAAGCCAGTAGGCCACTTAGGAAGGGGTAGATTGTCAGTGTGGTTGGGGTCTTCAGAATGGTAAAATCCACTGGCTGAAGACAGTTGGTGACATGCTTCAGAGTCGTTGTCCATGATGGCGCAGATGCATTCACTCCTTATGATTTATAATATCCGATAAAATTCTATGATTCTTCCATATTACTCTTCTTTTCGTCTAATAATTCTGTTTATTATCTCCTTTTTGAAAATACGTTTACTCTCTTCTCTTGCTTTGTGTACTACGTGGAGTGAGGGAGAGTGGCAACTAGAACTGGTGCTTCACATAGGTGCAAAGTTCTACGTTGAAGCCAGTCAGTCACCATATAGTTAATTTAATGCAATTTTCATTCAAGTGTTGGTTTGTAGGGATTTGATTGGTTTCAGGATTTCATCATGAGCTGACATTAGTTAGAGAACCATTGGAAAACCTAGGAGTGCTGGACAGCAGCTTCATCCTAGTTCGGGACACCCACCGGTTTCGAACCCAGAACCTCCTGGTTACAAGGCGAACTCGTAGACCATTGAGCCACTGGGACCCGATCCAATGGCCCATGAATTCTAACTTCTGCCAATTCACGACATAGCGCGAGCCCTAGCCAATGTCTTCGGCGAGTATTTGTACTCACACCCTACCAAAACTTGAATAACAATGAGATGCTCACTAGCGACTTGCCCTATTCAGGTAGGTAGTTACCTGGTGTTCTAGTGATAAGTCGTGACCAGTAGGGTGCAGGCGGTCGTGTGTGAGGACAAATACTCGCCAAAGACATTGGCTGGGGCTCGCGCTATGTCGTGAATTGGCAGAAGTTAGAATTCATGGGCCATTGGATCGGGTCCCGGTGGTCTAATGGTCTGTCTACGAGGTCGTCTTGTAACCAGAAGGTTCTAGGTTCGAAACCGGTGGGTGTCCCGAACTAGGACGAAACTGCTCTCCAGTACTCCCAGGTTTTCCAATGGTTCTCTAACTAATGTCAGCTCATGATGAAATCCTGAAACTAGTGCAATTTTGTTTGTCTAATGGAAGGCCAGGAGAGAGATGCTACTCTTGCAGTCACAGGTTAGGCGCATATTTTTCTATCACTTATGTTCCTGGAAAGAAAGTGATCACAAGAGATAAAGAAAAATAAATAATCTTCATGAGTTTCATTGTAAGGATTTCATTAATATCAAGATTGGTCATGGATCACGGATCAGTTAGGGAACCATTGGAAATCAGAAGTGAGTATCCAGACATCTCTTTCTGTCATCATCGGAAGTACACACCCACTGGAGTTCGAACTGAGGACCTTCCCGTTTTCACAAGGCGAGCTTGTGGACAATTCGGTCACTGTGTGGGACTCGAATCAATAGCCAGCAGATGAATTCTAACTTCTACTAATTGGTGATTTCAACGCGACTGACACCAGCCCAATGTCAACAACTTGAAACAAACAAACTCATGAAAATCAGTCTGATGCTCACTAGTGACTGGCTGAATGACGAAGTCGACTGCAGGAAGTTCTGCTGAGAATTCATGACCAGTTGGCTCCACTAGGTAGGTAGGTAGGGAGTGAGGACAAACACTCCTCTCCGATGACACTGGCGACTGGTGGTAGCACAAAAATCGTGGATTGGGTAGAAGTTAGAATTCCCCGTACCGATTGGCGGAATGGTCTACGAGCTCACCTTGTAAGTGGAAGGTCACGGGTTCGAGCCCCGTTGGGTGCATACTTCCAATGATTCGCAAACCAGGATGACAGAAACAGCTCCCCAGTACTCCTTGTTCGTTTTCAGAGGTTCTCTCTGTCACTGTATGTATTGATTACAGCTTGATTTCACACTGTATTTTTGGTACAAATATGGAATTTTCAGCATGTGATATCATCGGTAGCCCAAATTCTGCCCGCCGACCATAGACATCAGGTATATACTATGCAAAAACCTCGTCAGTAGCGCATGCCTCACTCCTACTATATCACAATTCATTTTTTTATGTTTACAACTTACAGCTGATAATAATAAGACAAAACATGAATTTTGTGCATAATTTTTGATTTTCGGAAGTTGTGAAGAATTGTATTACATTAACCACCATTGCAAGCAGAATTGTTCCAACTGCAAATATGTTGAATAACTGTTGGGTTAGATCTTTAGCCGATTGATGTTTGGCTATGGAGATTATAAATGACGAAAATAAAAAAAAACACAACACAAATAGGTAATTAGGAATTATGCGACATTTCATTGCATAGTATTGTCAATTATAACTCCTTAAAAATGCTTAAGTATCAAATTAAAACAATTACTCCTTTTGATAAATTTGAATAAGGCGAAATGGATTACGCAGGTCTTTACTCCTTCCTACAAGAGACTCATTATCAAATCATTCTGTACAAAATGTTCATTTTTGTATTTTTGGTACAAGTATGGATGGAATTATCAGCATGGATATCGGTAGCCCAAATTTTGCAGGCCGACCATAGATATCAGGTGTGCTTTGTCGGCAGGGGATCGAACCCCGGACCATGTGTATGGTCGGCGAGAGTCCTAACCACTGTGCTCAATCGATATAGACTCTTTATTCACCAATGTTCCCCTTTATGAAACTGTTGATTTCATTTGCGATAACATCTCACAAGCTTTGGGGGTAAACTTACCTATTCCTGTCACTTATACACCAGAGACATCACATTAATGTGTACAGAAGTTATCAAATTCAACTTCCAAGAAACGGTATACAAACAAATCGATGGTACCGCGATGGGGAGCCCTCTCAGGCCGTTGTCGGCAGATATATTCATAAGGGGTGGAGCTGAAGTGGATAAATTATAGATTTATTAAAGAATGTTTTATAAGTGGATTGACAACACTTGAGATTTTTAAACCATTTTTGACATCAATCCACGTATAAAACATTCTTTATTAATTCTGTAATTTATCCATTTCAACTCTACCCCTTATAACATTTCAATTATCGTTATTCTTATCACATATATATGTATATTGACTGAGTAATTATCTAGTGCCACTTAATAACCTTTTCCTGTCAGATAAATACGACTGTACAGCTTGAAAATGAAGTCGTTGAAAAGAAATTTCTTCTCTGAACAAAAAAAGCTATCTTTTTACTTATGAATTAATGGGTATTTTTCATGATTCGATAGCGTGCAAGGACCGATTGACAGTAAAGGGAATTAATGAGTTTCTACGATATTTTGTCAAGCTTGCGGAAGCGAATGCTAATTCTGATACTCTCAAAAGATGCATGGGGAATATCCAAATTTTTACGCCGTAATCATATTTATCCAAATGGTCAAACACTTAAACGTCATGCGTTGAACCTGATCGATGCCATACAAACACGTCTTCCGGAACTTGTGAATAACGTATCTCAACGTACGCATTTCTTGTTTGAACTAAGACAGACAGAACGTAGCCTGTTCGAGGATTATATTTCTGACGTTATAAAGAAAAGATTTGAAGATATTAGAATAAATATACTCAAAAGCTGCAAAACAATCGAATCTAACTTTAAGTTTCCGGAGAAATACGTTTTTAACTATTCTAATGTATCTTTGTCGGATATTCAAATGCAAATCCTATCTGTTGGTCTGAAGTTCTCTACTTTTTCGTCCAGAGTTAACGAATTAGACACACAAGTTCAGTTTGAAAATCTCATGAATCAAACACATTACTTGAGTTCAATGTCTAGCGAAGACGTTGAACAATTTAAATCTTCATTACTTCATTGTTATTACCAGTACCAAAGAACGGAAGGCAGACAACGACAAATGTTATCAGAAGAACACAAAAGACAACTAAATGAATTGCTTAACAACAAAAACATAATACTGATTCGTCCAGACAAAGGATCAGGTATTGTTATTCTTAATCGTGATGACTATGTCAATAAATTATGTACCATCCTGAGTGATGAAGAAAAATTTCAAAAATCACCTGATTAAGAAGACAAGGCAGAGAATATTGAGAATGAATTATCAAAACCTTTGACGAAATTGAAGCAAGAATGTATCATTACTCCATAATGTATGGACAGCTGAAACCATCCGGTTCAACTACCCTCGTTTATATGGTCTTCCAAAGGTGCACAGAGATGATGTCCCTCTGTGACCTGTATTGGATATGCTGAATTCACCGTATCACTCTGCCGCTAAATGGCTGGCAGAAATTCTGGAACCAGTTAGATTAAATCTATGTAAACATAGTCTTCCCGACACTTTTGACTTCGTCGGTTGTGTTGATGAAATTAATGTGACTGGTAAGCATATGATTTCGTTAGATGTTTGTTCATTGTTCACAAATGTACCACTAGTAGACATTATCTGCTATCTATGCGAGTATATTGATTTAAATAACATGAACATTGGCTTACCAACTGAATATCTTAAACAACTAATATTGAGATGCACACTGAATGTGCAATTTAGATTTAATGATGTTATCTACAATCATAGGGATGGAGTAGCCATGGTGTCTCCTTTAGGACCGCTCTTGGAGGACGTCTTCATGGCAAGCTTAGAGAATGGTCCGCTAAATGCAAGCTATGCTTGGAGAATTCATTCAATATAAACGTTATGTAGATGATACACTCATTATTAATAGTATTAGTTAATCTTTTGAAAACTTTATTACTCTGTTAAATCATATTCATCCAAATATCCGAGTGACTTCTGAACTCGAATAGAATAACAAACTCGGTTTCCTGGGGATTACTTTGACTAGGAGAGACTATGGAACGACTGAGTAGTCTATTTTTCGTAAACAAACATGGACTGGACAATATCTTCATTTTACCAGTTTTGTTCCGATCCAGTATAAACGTTCCCTAGTGAAATGTTTGTTCTCAAGGGCCTGAAAAATATGCACGAGTGACACATTGATGGATGAGTTTTGACATATACATTCAATTGTATTAGAAATTGGTTGTCCATAAAACTTTATCAATTGTCACAGTAAGGATAGACCATATCTTGAAAAGACAGCTTCTATGCCAAAGAAAACTATCTTTATCTACCTACCATTCAAGGGTGACGAGATTATGCAGTTGACAGCTCAAAGATGTCGGTCAGCCATCAAACTCGCATTCTACACAACATCTCTTTCTCTGACATGTCGAACAATTTCGATCCCTGTACCTACGATTAAATGATGAAATCCTGTGTACTCTACTTCAAACTGTATCTACAAGTTCACCTGCAGTTATGGTGACACCTGTATAGGTAGAACCAACAGAATGTTCCTATGTCGTCGAAAAGAACATGTTCCAAAATGGTTGTTAAAACATATAGAAGAGCCCAATGCAATTAATATGAATAGGAATTCAGCATCATCTACTGCAAAACACTTATTGATGTCAGATTACAAAATCAATAATAATGACCGTTTCACAGGTATTTCATGTAACTCTAATTCAAGGTTATTGAAGGTGATGGAAGCAATTTGGATTAATCACATACAGCTCAAACTGTGTGTACAGTCAAAACAATAGACTTCAACCTTCACCTACCATGGACTACTTGACCTATCTAAATATGATTGGTCATTAGTATGTACTTTTGTTTTTTATCTGACTGAGTAATTGTCATGCACTTTATTTTATTATTGATAAGTATTTTAGTTGTATTTTTTTTTTTTGATTTACAGCTTGATTCCACACTGTATTTTTGGTACAAGTATGGAATTTTCAGCATGGATATCGGTAGCCCAAATTCGCAGGCCGACCATAGATATCAGGTGTGCGCCGGCGTGGGCTCGAACCCCGGACCATGTGCATGGTCGGCGAGAGTCCTAACCACTGTGACCATCAAAATCTCAATGTTTTAGAGATATTACACTGATAACATTTACCGGTATTCTTATAAATAAAAAGCGCTGAAAGCGTGCAACGCGGTAAGCAGTTTACATAGTCCCCATCAAGAACAGCCAATAAGAAAATGTTTCAATTTGTGACTAGTAAGGCTTTCATACATTAGTATTATTACCGACGAATGTTAAGAAAACTTGTTTAAATAATTAACACACTACATTTACTTTTAACATTGACACAAAACTAGTGCTGATGACTCAGTTCATTGTCCCCAAAAACCATCTAGATATTACTTAGTAATGTTAACATTTCAAACTTTATGGAACTACTTTGTATAGTCCATTTTCGTGAATAGCCTATATCTGATAAGTGAACTTCCTTTTGAAGTAATCACAGATGTAAAGCATCTTAAAACTAGTTGCATGAATATATATATATATATATATATATACGTGTTGCTCCATCGACTTGTCTTCTTAAACACTGAAAACTATGAGCTTCGATTTAACGAGTACTGACACTTCAGATAATTCAATGTTGTCGTACTTTTATACAGCAAGCTTATCGGTGAATGTTGAAGTTGTTCACTGTCCGTCATTCACACAACAACAAATCTGTCACTGAACAAATTCTACTTTTCTACTGGTTGAATAACTTACCTAGTAACCTTAAGACTAGGTGGTTCAAAGTGATCACTATCTCCTTGTGTACACAGAAACTGTGTTCATTAATCCTAGTTGCAAAGGCCTCCGTAAAGGTGAACATCTTTCTACTTGTCCATCTGCTGAGGATAGTGAATGACTTAACAGCGCCAATATTATGTCTTTAGTCGATAAGATGCTTTGTTATTGAACAAATTGTGATACACCGACTTCAACTCCGGTAAGTACTCCATTACACCAGTAGACAATCACGTTTTGGCATGGCCTACGTAGTTACCTGTATAAACAAACTATAGCTAATATATGCAGTTGGAAGTATCTAGAATTAAAGGTCAGACTTTCACAGAGTGCTTAAGCACTCTCTTGATGGCGCTAAAAGAATGCAAATTTTGCAGCACAATTACTTCTTCCAACAACTTTGGCGATTCCCCCGTTTAACCACTTGAAATGGCAGACTGATGCATACAGCTTTTGGCACCCAAATGAATCATCCATTAACAAATATATTAATATAGACCAAATTTACCAGCCAATAAAGAGTATATCACGTGACAAGAAAGTTCAAATTCCAAGTTAACAAAAATAATAAATAGAGATGTAAATCAACTGCCAGTCACGAAATAAGGATTAAACTTGGGCATTATATTATTCCCTTGGGTTCCGAATGGAACACAGGGTTTCAACAACACATCTCCCGACCGACAGCTGCTACTTTGACGTGGTTGTCGGATTTGCATATCGCAATGACCCAACTTACTTACTTTACTTCGGCTATATCCTACGGGAGGCGCGGCGATCTGATGCAAGGTTTTGCGACAGGGTTATCCAATTCTTGTTCCACAGACGGAGTGCGTGGGTGGTTTGCAGCCCCCGGCACTCCATAGTAGAGCGGTTGTAAAGAAACTACGAAATGAAGATATCATCTCGTGAAATTTATCTTCTAAATACCTTACCAATAATTATCAAATGTTTGTTTTCAGGGATTTGGTTGGTTACAGATTGAACCAGGAGTTGATATCAGTTAGAGAACCAACCACGAGTACTGGACAGCTGTTTCGTCAGCCTAGCTTGGGAGTCCTAAGAAGTAAGCACTCATTGGGGTTGGAATCCAGGACCTTTAGGCATGTATATATGTATATATTGCGAATAGGCAGAAGTTGGATTCATCAGCTGGCCATTGGATTGGATCTCAGTAGCTGAGCGGTCTACAAGCTCTCCTTGTAACTGAAAGATCGTGCGTTTGGACCCTAGTGGTTCCCGAACTGGGGCTATTAGAACAGCTGTCCAGTATTCCCAGGTTTTCCGATGGTTACTTAACAGATATCAACTTGTGATCGGACCTAAAGGTGATTAAGTTCATATAGAAATTCAATAAATAGAGTCTAATTATTGTAATAATATAGTAATAATAATTTAATTCGTGTTGATATTAGTGAACCTCACTTTGTGAATCAGTCGACCTGAGAGGCTGTGAGATAACTGTCATTTCATGAGCTTTTCTTTAGATTAACCATCTCTGCTGTTGGCATTTGTGTGTTTCTGCAATGTCAGGCCTATGAATATTACTAGGTTTCTCCTGTGTTTTTAAGTGTCAGTTTTCAAAGATTTTATTTTCAGAAGCCTTGGATGCAACCAAGCTGCTTTAAGCCATGAAGGCAACAGCATTGTATGAGATTTCTCTGGAAGCACTCGAAATAGTTCCAGAGACTTCAATGGGTCTCCTGATGGCATTATTGCAGAAAGTTTGGAAGGAAGAATAGGTACCTTGTGACTAGAAGAATGGCTGTCCTGTGAAACTAGCAAAACAGGGCGACTTAAGTATTTGGAAGAACTAGAGTGAAATCATGCTACAGAAAGATTAAGTTATTGATTAAGTTATATACACAGATATAATGTGCTGTCTGTCTGTCATTGAAATTCCAGTTCACAAGTCTGTCACAAAAAACAAACTGAAAACGCATGCATATTAATAGAAGAAGATACTTGAAGACGACGATTTAATTCAGTGCGAAGACAATAAAGTCTACATAATTTATATTTTATCTGTCAATGGTTCAGCGGTAGGACACTCGTCAACCGTGCACATTATCCTAGGCTCAATCCCCAGTCGGTGCACCCCTTTACCTCCCCTAGCTGGTAGTAAGTCAGGCAAAGCGGGAAGGCTAAGTGATGTGAGCCTAGCAACCCAACCTGTAAACAATAACCACCACTTCTGCTGAAACTGCAGTGCTTTAGGCTGAAGCTCTGTGTTCCACTGGAAACTCAAAGGAATAAAATAATAGTTAATTCGCAATTTACACTATTCAATATGGAATTCTATCAGAGTTTCAGAGTATATCACTGAAGGGCTTAGCCTCCAAACTGGCGAAACGAACACCCAATTTTTATGCCAACTCGATATGGTGTTGGTGTCAGTGGTATATATGATTTTTTTTATTTTGATTTTTGATTTACAGCTTGATTCCACACTGTATTTTTGGTACAAGTATGGATGGAATTTTCAGTATGGATATCGGTAGCCCAAATTTTGCAGGCCGACCATAGATATCAGGTGTGCTACGTCGGCAGGGAATCGAACCTCGGACCATGTGCATGGTCGGCGAGAGTCCTAACCACTGTGCCACCGACGCACAGTGGCAAGACGGTAGGATGCTCGCCAACCACGCATGTGGCCCGGGATTCGATACCCTGCTAACCCACTCTTATACCCCACTAAGCCAGTAATATGGCTGAAGGTAGCAACCCGATCCCATAAAAATGAACACTACTCCTACAACTACCGAAACTTCTAAGCTGAGACTTGAAGTCCTATGTTCCACTGAGAATGCAAGGGAATAAAAAAATGGAAAATGGATTACCTCCAAGTTTTATAGACCTGAACATGAAGTCAAAACCTATGAAAGGTTAATTAACGTCCGTAACCAAGAAAACGATCTTCAGGAACTTGAAATTCAAAGATGACTTAGCTGCCAACATCATTAAAAGAGGGACCTTATAGTCCGTGAAAACGACATTCTTTGCTGCAAAGTTTAGAATGGCGTTTTCTAGTTGACCATTACTGTTCAATAAGCTGAAGGATACGATTGCATAGTTCACCAACTCTTGGTAATTCGTCTTACCATAGATTCATTTAGATGTTTTTTTCAGATGATCGGTTCGAAATGTTGATGCATCATTCGAAATTGGTCTGAATTTCTGTACATAATCATGTTTGTCCAATATTAAAACCCATGGTCTTTTGTCAGGTCAGAGAATAGCAGTCGATTCATTGTGACTTGAGTTTTATAATGCTATTTGAACGTGTTTCGACAAAACTTTGGATTTTGGATTTGCGTATATTAGTGCTTATTTATTGAAGATAGGTCTAGTTAAATGTCTATACTAAACAGGCCACAACAGCCCAACTAACTAATAAGAAAGAAAGAAGACTTCAATTTTGAAGTCAGAGAAATAAGGTAAATATCACTGGTGAATAACACACTAACCACCAGAAGTGAATGGAGACCCCTAGGAAATATAAGATCAGTAGTGAAAATGACGAAAATAATGAAGAATTCAAAGCCTATGTAGTACTCCTGCATAAAGAAGAAAAGTCGTCAGAGGCTTTGCCTAGGATCTCCAATGAGGCTGGAATTAGTCGGGTGGCATTTAAACCAATCAATCAACCAACCAACCAACAACCTCAGTGATAAATTCTGTCAGCTTAAGGACCTGATCATGCAATTAATGACTGTGAGGTCAATTACACACAGGTAAAACTAGTGGATTGAGGTCAACTAGATTATTGGGACAGAGGAATCCAGCTAGACCTAGAATTACTGACGGATACACAACAACAAAGGGAAGTTGGAGAGACCGAAAGAGAGAAAATATATGTGTGTGTTGTTGTGTGACCAAATCGATATGATTATGAGTAACAATAATTTCTGTTGGAAACCTTGCTATCCAATTAGTAGTACTCTGTCATCACTGTGTGATATTTGAAATAAGCTTATCTAGTACTGAATTACATTCAACCACCATGTTGAAGTTCTGCACACCACAAATACACACACACACATCACTAATGGTTTATTGTTTACAGATAGTAGAGTACTTCCTTTTAAAGTGGTTTATCCGTATGTTTGCGTGTCTATGTGGGTGTGTAGGTGGGTACATTTCAGACGAATATTTGAAAACAGTGAATAGTCTAACAATTGATGAATTATGTAGACTGGATTACCATGAACAACATTTGCTCTGGTTTGTAACCCAAAGGGGTATTGACGCCTAAAATAAATGTGAAAAGAATGTAGAAATGGAAACATTCTTTGTTATATACTCATCAGACTGACCTATATGAATACACGGTAAATGTTCATATAAGTGTTTTCATGTAACATGTTTCAACTCGTCTCTATCTAGGCTGAATCGTATCTGTTCAAAAATAAATAAATGCATCAGTACTGTAACGACAGAAGACAAAGGCCAGAAATCAATAAATATTTATACATTTTTATGTACAATGTTATCTGATATCGGGTCAGGCTGGAAAAGAGCTAGCGGCGGTCAAACAAAAACATGGCCTCGCCAGTCAATGAAATCTAAAACAGTTAGTCTAAGCCACGTAGGAAGGTGTATGTAGACCTCCTGACTGGTTGGGGTCCTCGGGACGGTAAAAATCAATGGTTGGAAACAATTGGTGACATGGCTCAAAATCGTTCTCAATGACCGGCACAGATGTATCCACTCCTTGTGACTTATGATTTCCAATGAAACTATATTGTTCTTCGTTACTACTATTCCTTTGTCTCACACCTCTGCTCACTGTCTCTATTATGGATTTCCTCTACTTTCTTCTCCTGCTTTGTGTGCTACGTGGGGTGTGGCGACTTGAACTGGTGCACATCGGTGCAAAGTTCTATGTCGAAAATAGACAGACATTATTATTCGTTATTACTGGCAATGAAACAACCTGTTCTGATTGGTTATTTTCTCTCTGAAAGTTAATCTATCATCTCTTTGTGGCGGTTTTTTTTGATGGTTAGACCATATATCTGCTAATCGTATCCGCCCCAGCAAAGTCTTTCTTCTTGTTTTTTTTTCTCACACCAAGATTTGGGAGGTAAACACTGACGTGAATTGCTGTCAACCAATTTTAGTTAGCATACAGCTCTCAACACACTATTACTATTCCTCGAAACATTCATGATTCATTTTGAATTGGTTAAGATGAAAAAGCAGTTGTCGATGTGACTTGAATGAAAATATGAAAGATGACCTGGTGAAACCAGTAGACCAATGACCTGAAACAGGTGCATTCAACTGAGTCTACTTAGAAAAAGTATCTTTTGGTGACTGGTGCAAAACGGAGACCTAACCACTTGACCCGTATTTAGCATTTCTGTATACGGAAGCAATTGACAAACTTCTGCTTGTTGATAGATGGAAAGTTTGAAAGAGTTTACAAGGAGGCTGAAATATTACGAATATTATATTCTTTGGAATTTCAGCATGAACTAATATTTGTTAACTTAACTGCAATTAAACCTAGGTGGCTTACAGACAATGACAATTGTTATGTTACGGTGACATTTCAAGTGAAATTACTGCCCTAATCGCACCAACTGTCGGAATCGATTTCGTTTTACTAATTAACACATTTATGATTCTGTACTCATGTATATATATATATATATATATATATATATATATATATATATATATATATATATATTGATAACCAAGTATTTTGTAAATTCTGTCTCCAAGATTTTGTGTTAGCCCTCGTTTCCCTGTGAGTTGGATGAGCTGAATGATAGATAGTCAAAGAATTTCCGAGAAGGTGTAGTTCTCTTACATGAAGTCGTTTTATGCTGCCATATCTTACTCATTAAGGTCACGCCGGATACATGTCACATAGGTGACTCAGCACAACTCTCAACAATCTGGAAGACAAAAAATGAATGAACAAAAAATGAGCTATGTGTATATGATTACGAATCACAAATGTGTGAATTAGTAAGACGGAAACGATTCCAACAGCTGGTGGGATCACAGGCACCGTTTTTACTCGAAATATCACCGTCACATAAAACTTGTCATTGTGTGTAGACCGGTGAGGTGTAATTACAAGTTCTTTGATCTATTCCACAATGTCCACCTATTTCTTACTGACATCAATATTTGTCACTTGATTTATTTGGATCGTTTGACACCTGTTTCATCATAGTTTGGGTATCAATAACACCACGCACCCACGATATCACTAGACATCGAGCCAACGACTTCCAGCTAACGTGATCTAACTCGTTGACCGACCATTCAGTCACATTCTCACGGAATTCAGTGATCTGAGTCAATAACTAGTCTTGTAGCCTCAACGTTTACTCACTCTCTTGGATTTACGGCCGTTCAATACATCACTGAAGGTCATATGCGCGATCAGTGTGAATTCGATATTCGATAGGTAGAAATAGACATGTAGAGTGTAAATTATATGCGGAGAAAAACAAGTATGTGGTGGAGTCTTAGTGAACTAAAGACAAAGTGAATGCTGGCCAGTTGTACTTTGTGAAATCCACTGTACAATGTTTTGGGTTGTTTAAAACAACTCATCTAAAACTTGTGCATTCTCATTCTCATAATACTTACATGTTGAAAACACCTCAACAAGCGAAGAAGCACATTGATCATAATTTGGAGCGAGTAGTCATAGACGTGCATTTATACGAAAGCAAACGAGATTTGTTCAGTAGTCAGATACTGAAAAAAAACACCGAGATCTCAACAAGCATAATATGATATAACTCCATACCACTTTCTAAATTATTAACATTGCAATTGTGGAGATTCACAACAGTCAGTGAAACAAGAAACATGTCAAGTTTGAACACTAATAATATCGAGTCAGTCAATGTTCCTGCATGCTTCAGACACCTGGCACACCTCACCCCACAAGCACATCACACAGGTCCCTACAGACATCAATAGTAGCGACCAGATGGATGGCTAGAAAATGTATTCGGCTAAAGGAACTATGACAGACAGCTAATCAGCTAAGTGGTGATTACTCAACAAATGAACATTGATCGGACATACGCTGAGGCGACTGCTGAATCGCACGTCATGCACTCAAATGGAGTCCGAATGGAAGAGGATGAATTGGCAGTTGGGGGTGACAATGAGGAGATCGTGTGACGGAGAAATAGACGTCTATAAGTACTCTTGAAGCTGACTGAAAGGATCTCAGAGGACGGAGGGAAATGGCGAAGCCTTGTGTTCCATTTGGGAAGTCCTTATCAGAGGCTGCATACACTAGTTAAATACTCTCCCTATATGTTCAGAGAAAACGCTAGGAATGAGGCGAATAGGTGCATAGAAACTGTCCCGTCTTGGTTGCATACATTTCATTTCTAGAGATGGTTGACAGGCAACAACGAAGGTGCACACGTAATTACTACGTTGTACTAGCTATTCAATTTGAGAGATTTCGAATTAGTGCATTAAAATATAGTCTTCAGGTCTTTACGGTTCATGACGAAGTATTCTGATCTAATGAAAAACAACTGAGCGGTTTCACGCTGCTCTAGGAAAAGTTGTGAACTAATTACCATGTGGTCGTGTGAATGATCACGCC
Organism: Trichobilharzia regenti; assembly: GCA_944472135.2. NCBI lineage: Eukaryota > Metazoa > Platyhelminthes > Trematoda > Strigeidida > Schistosomatidae > Trichobilharzia > Trichobilharzia regenti. The sequence continues at coordinate 3,667,122 of OX235270.1, forward strand.
GTCGATGGCTGATCAGTGTCTATGCCGTTTTGAGTGGACTTCGAATCACACATAGCTAACAATGATACTCTATGTAGTTTCAATCAAGGACGATATTTTTCGTGGGTTCACACTGTCGTGGCATTTTCATCAGGATGAATTAACTTGATGGAGCACTGTTTATTTGTGAATGTGAATTACGAAATCTTCAGAGACATTCGCTGTCGTTCTGTTTATAAGGAATTCGCCAGTGGGACTAGTCAAGAATGCAACAGTATATACGATGAATGGATGTGAAATTCGCTCCGTGAACAAGTGACTGCTGTGCAATTCTTCACCGCTCTCTACTGCATATTTGTTGGTTCTGAGATGGACGCTTGTTTGTCTGACTGTTTGTCAGAGATCCTTGTTATTTGCTGATTCTCTCTGACTGATGAGTTGTTCTTCAGTGTGGAGGCGGTGAAGGAGGCTGTTGGTGAAAATCTACATTAGCCTGCTTGTGATGTTTATCGTGACACTGGCGCCAAATCTCTCAATCACATAGAAGCACTGACTAACTTCACACCTCAGTGTCAGATATTCGGATGTTCTTCCTTGTGTTTTGTTCCTCGGAGAAGATTTTCACACCAGTTGGATAGGAATAGACTTCTGTCTTAATTTACTGATCCTATCCTGACTAATATGAGGAACAGTGATTGTGACAACTCATCACTTCTGTTGAAAGCGTCTTTCATAGAGAAAATTGTATACAGACGCGAACGATTGGCTTCGGAGGAGAATGAATTCGCCGACAAAGGGAGACTCTTCGCTGAGCACTACCTGTCTTGTCTCCATCGATAATGTCTGGATTTGGGATTATTCATGATTAACATAAGTAGTAGTAGTTGGATACCACTGATGTCAGCCAGTAGTGTTGGCCAGCTATCCAGGTAGAGCTGACGTGAAGGGTGGACGGCGATTGCTTGCGTTCAGAGCAGAACTCTTGAGAGGTGTGAGATGACCATTGTGTGACGTCGCGAACTATGCCATCGCTCGACTGGAACCCGGGTGAGAAATGACGAGTTGGTCGTCCGTGGTTGACATGGACGAGGTCGTGGGAAGTGCATATGAGTGCTTATGGACGACTGTGGATCGAGATAAGGAGGACTGCAGATGAGAGAATGATATGGAGGTGTGGTGTTGAAGCATTATGTTCCACTCATAATCCCCCAAGAGAGTAACAATTATAACAACAATAACGACGACAATTTCGACAATAAAATTCATTAATCAAATATACGAATAGACGAAAGGAATGCCAATGGGATCGCCCATATCAGGATTAATAGCTGAAGCCGTTATGCTAAGATTAGAATTAATAGCCCTGCCTATAGTGAAGCCAAAAATCTGGCTACCTCACGTTAATGATACATTTGTGATAATAATTAAAGGAAATGATTTGGAATATACCCAGAAATTAACAAACAACATATTTGAAGGCATTAAATTCACCACGAGAGAACCAGAAACACATAACAAAATTCCTTCCTTAGATGTCGTCTTAATCAAGAGAACTAACTGACACAGGAAATTTGGAAACACAACAAAAAAATACCTACCGGTAATCTTCAAAAAGAATGCATATCCTCACAATTTCATCAAAAAGTGTTGAAAGTGAAGACATAACACCAATAACAAACCGGCATCAAAGACCACAAGAAAATTCATCATACCGTATATATAAGCGAAAATATCTCTCAAATAACAACTGGGATATTAAGACCGTTTGAAATCGATATAGCACACACACAAGCCAGTCAGCCAGACAGCAAACGAAAACATCCGACAGAGGAAGAAGATAAAATTGATACCATTTACAAGATAAAGTGTGTAAACTGCATTAAACATTACATAGGTCAAAGTGAGCGTACCCTACCAATCTGAATTGAAGAACACAAATTGGTAGTTAAACGACAAGAAATACATTCTTTCGTATCAATGCATATGGATAATTATGGACACCAATTTGATTGGAATAATATAGAGATTTTAAATAGAGGAAAAACCTAAAATAGTGAGTGCCAGGGAATTCCTAGAAGCCTGATAATCAAGTGTTTCAGCCAGCGATTAACAAACTCATAAATTATAGACCGAATTTCTCAGCTAATCTAAAGTGTAAATCAGATAACAAGAAAGTTGGAATCCAAAGTCAATAAAAAAAAATATGACCAATCGAGACGTAAATTAACAACCAGTCATGACACTGGTTGCCAGGACATACAATTACACATCATTCATGCAGAACTTGCAGAAGTAAGTCCATTTTATTACTAAAGCCTGCACTGGAGATGTTGTTCAGTTGGACAATGGAAAAACTTTGCAATTAAGCCATCAATCATCAATCAGCTCAGAGAAGACAACTAATTCAATGCAATGGACTATTTAAACGCCAATTATTGTATTTTATTTACTTCAGTTATTCTCAACACTTATAACACTTGATAGCTTCGTTTTAAAAATGAATATGAATTCACGATTTTGTTCAAAAAAAAAATAGGAACAACAAGAACAAATGAACTGAGAGAGAGAGAGAAGTAAATGCACACAGATTGTTCCTACATCACCAAAGATATTAATTATACTAATTGAAATCACACTATCGTATGCATATTATCAGCGTAGTATATTGTATTATAATATTACGTGCATTAACAAAATCACATGTTGACAGAGACATAGTGTATAACACATAATTTGCAATGCTAATTAGTGATGCATTGAACATTGCACTATTCAAAAATAGCATGCATCAGGCTTTAATGTCTACTTATTGAACTAGTTCGTGTTAGCAGATGACAAAATGAACTGATCTTTGTATAGAATATGACTTAGAATCAGTGTGTTTTATAAAATGACGGTTTCGGGAACTTAGCATTCGGTGCTGATATCTTAGTCTATGGCACTTGCATATATATATATTGCTGATGAATTTATAGAGCCAATCTAGAGCAGATTATCCAGGCAACTCATCACTTCTGTTGAAAGCGTCTTTCATAGAGAAAATTGTATACAGACGCGAACGATTGGCTTCGGAGGAGAATGAATTCGCCGACAAAGGGAGACTCTTCGCTGAGCACTACCTGTCTTGTCTCCATCGATAATGTCTGGATTTGGGATTATTCATGATTAACATAAGTAGTAGTAGTTGGATACCACTGATGTCAGCCAGTAGTGTTGGCCAGCTATCCAGGTAGAGCTGATGTGAAGAGTGGACGGTGATTGCTTGCGTTCAGAGCGGAGCTCTTGAGAGATGTATGCCGTCTGACTCAGCTCAGTGAGCCGAGCCATATCAAGGCACCCCGATTCTGACCAACGAACTGGCAATAGAAAGTGACAAATTGGCAAATCGCTTGATGTAACTTTTTTTGATTTACAGCTTGATTCCACACTGTAGTTTTGGTATAAGCATAGAATTTTCAGGATGGATATCGGTAGCCCAAATTTTGGAGGCCGACAAGAGATATCAGATTATCGAACCTTGGCCCATGTGCATGGTCGACGAGAGTCCTAACCACTGTGCCATCAACGCACAAAGCCATTAACTAATTTCGAGAAGGTAGTCAATTAATTAAATAATTAACGACAACCAATGACATATAATGCTGATTGATATATATATGCTAATGGGAATTAGAATGGGATGGCCTAATTCGACTCTGTCAACTGAATCGAACCGAGTACGCCACACACTATTGAATTCAGCCCCAAATGAGTGGAACAGCTGTCCTCTGTTCAGCTCACTCCGCTCTGGTTGACCAGTAAGCGGTTAGTGTCAGGCGCGTATAGAACTGATCACAGAAATCAACTAGGAGTGTATTCCATCAGGCATCTGGATGCTCATTCCATAGAATGACATTCATGATATCAGTCAGAATACACATTTCGACAGAAACAGTTTTGGTTTTCGAAGGAGATCTTGGTGAAATCCCACCTTGAATTGTGTAAATAACGAATCGTGGAATCTCAGATTCCTACTGACTTATATATCAGTCAGTACTCAGATTTCCATGGAAACAGAATTCCAGCTAGTTCACGTGGAAAGTGTGAACCTGAGGTTATTTCCAATGGCTTTCATTGTCGTCTGAATGAAAACGTTTGTTGATTCCCTGAGGCTGTTATTTGTTTCTTCAGTAGTTGTGTTTTCAACAGATGAATACTTCGTGTGATTTTGAGCAGAGTAATTCCATCCCTGTAAAATGACAGTGACAAGATGATGAACAACTATGAGTGTGGCTGACTTCAATCTACTTTACACCGAGGAGTTCGCCTTCCTTCATCATTTTCTTTATGAACACAAAAGGAAATGTTAAGAATTCGGATGAAGTGTCAATTTGCATTGCTCACCTAACTTGAGTGGAGCTGCAATTCCACGAAACATCACATGTGTACTTGAAGGACACTCTTCCAGTGAGCCATCAACACTCCGCGAAAAACCATTTGCTAATTTTTCCCACAGACTTCACTACATATAAGATTATGTGGTGAATTGAAGGAATCCGGACAGTCCTAACATTCTAGTCTGCAAATTTTCAATGAAGCAACACACCACCTTCATTTTTCCTGACAACTGGACTGTTGAGTATAAACTCAAGGCCACATGGCTTCATACTTCTATCAGTTCTCAAGTCGAAGCCACAGAGGCACATCGTCGTTGGCAGATAATTGCAATTTGATGAGGGATGTCAGTCATGGCTTGGTAAAACTGTGTTAAGTAAGCAAATAACCACAAGAGTCAATGAATCAGTACTCAGATGAAGGATTTGTAAGGGTATGGTTCACTTTCAAACACTGTCCATCACCTCTCAGTGTGAAAATTCTCAATGTGTTGATGGAGGTACACCTCAGACGACTAACAATCCATCTCTTGAAGATGGAATTGTAATTCAAGTGTCGGTTTTAAGGGATTTGATTTGATTTGACTTGATTGGTTACGGGATTTCATCATGAGCTGACATCAGTTAGAGAAGCATTGGAAAACCTGCACGGAGTACTGGACAGCTGTTTCGTGCTAGTTTGTGTCACCAGCAGGAGTAAAGTTACAAAAACCAATTCTACTGCCTTACATCAATCCGGGGTGCACTTGATTCCTCTGGTATTTGAATTTTGTGAAATATCCTACATTTGATAGCAAGAATCTAGGACTGCATGAAAGATGCCTTCCTAAGCACCTTTAGTTCTTCACTTTATCATGCAGCTAACTGTGCACAGGTATCGTTGAATAGGCCGAAGCTGGGAGCAAACACGCATTGAGTGTACTCTGCTTTCTCATCGCTATTGGATGACATCAGGTTTACGACGAATTCCACTGAATTCACTTTTAGGGCCGAGGACAGCAGTTATTTGTTGTGGATTTCATATTCCACTACAAATCTTGTCTAGGCTTGAGCATGACTCAGACAACAGGTGTTTATGGAGTAGTTCGTACTATTTTAGAAGCAGACAGATTTGAGATACTCATTGTTATTTTATTTTGGTGAATTGAACGTTTCAATTTTGATCACAGATTGATGTCAGTTAGAGAGCCATTGGAAAGCAGGGAGTGCTGGACAACTGTTGCGACTTGCTTCGAGACATATCGTCAGTACACACTCACTGGGGTTCCAACGCTCGACCTTCCAGTTACAAGTCAAGCTCGTTGACCGTCCAGCCATTTTGGTCGCAATTCCACAGTCGATGAATTCTAAATCCTATCAATTCACTATATCGCCACCATCGTTGATTCTCCAACTGTCATTAATCCGTGACGAAAGTTCAGATAAATCAAATCCCAACAAATTATCTCCTGAAAACCTCAACATATGCATATATACACATGTATGTATGTATGTATGTCGCTTGATACAATACGCAATTAACAACAACACTTATGAAAACCACTAACTTTGGAGACTTACCAAGAAGGTTATCATCCATAATTAGTGATGTAGACAAAAAGTAGAGAGATAAAAATAGTGCTACGAGCAGAATACTGTAGGGTAATCGAACAAGGTGTTGGCGACGATTATGATGACAAAGATGCTGATGAACAGTTGAAAGGCGTTGTGATTGCAGTGGTGATGATGATGAGGATGATTTACTCCGCATTCTTGTCACATTAATCTATTTGTGTTGAACACGGGAACTAGTAGGTTGTTGAACATTAGCATGTGAAAGTGACATCACAAATTTACTTATTTAACAATTGATTTAATTCACACACACATAACAACCAATCACAGACTGTGTGTGAAGACTGTTTCATAATGCATATTTGTGTTGGTGTACTTTTATGTGTGTCTGTCTATGTGTGTGTGTGTGTGCGTGTATGCATGCGTCTGTGTGTTTCTGAAGCCTTATTTGCTGTTTGAGAGACAGCACACAATCGCATATATATATATATATATATATATATATGTATATATATTTGGAAAAAATTTTATATGTGAAATCTCAGCGAAATTGAAATGGTTAATTCCAACGTTGAAGGCTGAAACAAGCAAAATGTTACAGTCAATATAAGAGAAGCTCGGTGTTACTCTTTGGTTTACTCTGGCTCCAAAAAGTGGCAGCCCCCGTACATTTTATGGGTTACCAAAAATACACAAAGTTCCATTACGTCCAACATACAAACTCTCTAAATACATTTATCGAATTCTCAGCCCATATGAAATGAAAGTGGAGCATGGAGTGAAGAATTCGTATGAATTTAAGAGGAAAATAAATTTGACTAATACTGAAGAAGATGAAATAATGGCAAGTTTCTGTGTTTATTCATTATTCACGAATGTACCGGTTAATGATTCTTTAAGTATTATTTATAATTTACTTTGTACTGACGACGAACTCAGTGGTCGTTGTCCTTTAAATCCTGACGAAATTATGAAGGTATTAGAATTGTGTCTTCGATCCACGTTATTTGCGTTCAGAGGGGTTCTTTATCGTCAAACAGGAGGCATTGCTATGGGATCGCCAGTATCTCCGCTAGTCGCCAATCTGTTTATGCACTCATTAGAAACAAATGCAATTATGAGATGCCTTAGTCCCCCAAAGATGTGGTTAAGATACGTAGATGATACATTCATCATAATCAAACGTAGTTTGTTAAATGAACTTTTTCACTTAATGAACAATATGTCAGAAACCATCAAGTTTTCCAAAGAGGTTGAATCCGATGAAAATGAGTTGGCGTTCCTGAACTGTTTAGTAGGAAGAAAATTATATGGGAAATCTAAAATAAACATTTTCAGAAAGCCGACAAATTCGGATAGATACATAGATTAGATACTATTCAGCTCATCCATTTACCACCAAAGTAACTGTGGCCAAGAATCTGATCAACAGAGCCAAAAGTCTAGTTACTGAGGAGGAAGATATTAGCAAGGAACTAAAATTGGTTCAACCCACTCTTGAATCAAATAATTATCCTAAAGCCTTAATAAAAAGATATTTAAAATGTGAAGATAAGGATGGATCGAAACCTGCTACTAAGATTTGGGTTAGTACAGCGGTGATCCCCTACCTCAAATAAACATCCGATGAAATAAAGCGAACCCTTAACGACCATAACATCAGAGTGTACTTTCGTACATCTTACACCTTACGCTCATTACAAGAAAACCAGTAGAACTGCCTATACCAGATCAATTGTGGGGATTGTAACGCAGTATATGCAGGAGAAACTTCCAACAGGTAAGACAGGTAAGAGTGAAAGAGCATAAACAATGTCTAAAGGTTGTTCCCAAGTCCTCTGCTGACTTGAAGAAGCTAGAAAACAACTCAGCGATTGCATTGCATTCGATAGAAACGGGACACATAATCGACTTTGATAAGACTAAGGTTTTACAGAATGGTTTTGGTTCATATCAAGAAAGATTAACTGCAGAAGCCCTACATATATGGGTGAATCCCAACAGTTTGAACAGACGTGAAGGTGTGATGTTACCTGATGCATGGAAAATTCTGACTAATAAATAAAATTGGATATGTATGAACAAGTAGTCACACTTGGTCACATTCCCGATTGTCTACGTCTTCTTACGGAGAGAACAACAAATCTATAAAAATTATAATATAATATATAGTACCTTGAGAAAGCTATTAGCATTAAATAGCGAAACGTCAGTAAAAACAATCTCGTTTTGTTTTTTCATTCATTGGGAAATACAAAAAACCTCTATTATAATGAAAATTATAATATATTTGTAAAAATCTCAATTATTTTGGAACTATCCGGTCAAATCTTGATCGCAGCTCATGTGATAGTAGCAAATGTTTTATGACTGTTCACCCACCCACCCACCCACCCACCCACCCACACACACACACACACACACACACACACGCCATTGTATACTGCATATACACGTATATTTTAACAAAAGTAGACAAATTTTGAAAGTCTGAGGTCAAACAATTTTTTGATCATAGTTCATACAACTTTTGTTTTGTTTTGTTTAGTATACATATTGGTAGCTATTTCTTGATTCATATGACAGGACAAACAATTTAAGATTAGATAGTGTGAAATATTGCCATATTATGAATTAAAAGTAAATCTGAACGAAGAATATTCTGGATTTCATCACGTGCTGACATTAGTTAGAGAACCATTGGAAAGCCTGGGAGTACTGGACAGTTGTTTCGTCCTAGTTCGGGACTCTTCAGCAGTACGCACCCACCGGATTCGAGCCCAGGACCTTCCGGTTACAAGGCGAGCTCATCACTTGAAGAATATTCTTTTCAATAATTTCTCTTCAGTTTCACACAATTATGAAATATAATATTTGTGGTCGTTACAATAAAGGCCAGTTATGCGGCGGCGGTTACATTTTTAACGAGCGTTGGAACCCCAGTGAGTGTGTACTGACGATATGTCGTGAAGCAAGTCGCAACAGTTGTCCAGCACTCCCTGCTTTCCAATGGCTCTCTAACTGACATGAATCCGACATGCTTCGAGTAACCGTCACTGATAATGGTACAAAGATAACAACGAAAACAAATTGAGTACTGTGAATTTCATCGAAAAGTAATTCGGGACTATAATCAAACGATTATTAAAAAACACGCGTGGACTGACGCGTAAAATCCGAAAACACAGGATTCGTCTAAAATACAGCAGTGTACTTAACACAAAATATGAAATATAATATACAAAGCTCAATTGTGAAGTGGCTGTAGCTGAGTGACGTCAAAAGCACAGCCAATGTGCGTTAATAAGTAAAAACAGCAGAGCTGTGCCAGAGGCGATCCTCGTGTTCTTCAAACAGCGCGCGAATGCCAGACACAGAATTAAGGGAAACAGATAAGCAATGTTCAAGAGAAAAGAGTACAGGAATAAAACGTATACAGCAAATAATTTTCTACTATAGGAAAATACTTATTACACATCTGATACACTATCAATACATTGGGTGAAATAAGCTTGAATTGTGGGTGAGGACATATATATTCACGTATTAAGAAATACAACTTGCACTACTCACTAAAGATGAGTAGTATACATTGAACACAAGAGAAGGAATGACAAAGGGGGAATAGGAATGCGTTTAACAGATAGATATTCCGTCTTGGAAACTCCATTCTAGGTGCTACCTCAATTCCCTACGTTTGGACGTCCTTCGCTATCATTCCGATGGATTTCAACGCTGGTTAGTACTATTATTAACACCGTCACTATCACTATTCTACTGACATCCTTTTCGTTTACATTTGATCATGTTGATCCGAATCGATTGCAACATCTATGACTGATATGCAATTGATGATGTAGTTGTGAAGCCTGATGAGGATCTACCGAAAATATCATCCCGCTTGCCTAAATTGTGTTCTCAAAACAAGTATTTGCATGGAATACACATTGAGCGAATTGAGGCTAACAATATGGCTGAGTGATTGAGGGATAATGTTAGCATGTGATACGATAAACTGTCATTGTTATTATTATTAGACGAATAGAAAGTGTAGATGGCGGCCTGTTTGACATCTGGGCTACCTTTTTCGTGCATCTACATATTGCATCTAATAAGTCATGTTTTCATTCCTAATTTTAATAAAATATGATCACAAATCGCATAAAATACAGTAATTCATTCATTAAACGTTTTAAACCATATGACTTTCATGCAACTAATAATGCATCTAATAAATCTAAGAGAAAACATCATGCTGGCTGGCAGCGTGCACTTAAACAGACACCTTTATATCGTACAACCATTCCTGTTATTGTCACTTCAAACTGCCGTTCACTTCCCAACAAAATTATGCATCTCCAGTCTCTCTTATCATCTGATACTTATCACAATACGGCGATTGTTGCATTACAAGAAACATGGCTCCATGAACTCTATGATGACAATCTGGTTTCCCTAAATGGTTTTACATTGTTTAGACAAGATCGACTATGCTCCAGAAAGAAAAGAGGTGGAGGTGTTGCAACTTTCATTCATTCTCAATGGTCAACTTCAAATAATGTATGTTTTTCTTACTCTAATGACTTTATTGATTGTATAACGGTCAAATGCCGCCCGAAACATTTATCCAAATTCAAATACGTCTTCATCTCTAACATTTATGTTACTCCTGGCTGTTCTGCATCTGATCTATCTGATTTTGCTGATGAATTCACTGAATTTGCCGTTACACATCTTGAAAACTCTTTATCAGTTGTCACAGGAGATTTTAACTGCTGTGATTGTTCTTTCCTCGTATCATTAGGTCATGCCAATATTGTTAAATTCCCTACTCGACTTGATAAAACCCTTGACCTGGTGTTCATTAATGATGAGGAAATATATGAAGTACGCCGACGTGCTCCTATCATGAACTCAGATCATTGTATTATTCGGATATTACCTAAGATATACAGCAGATCTCACTTTAATATCTTCTCAAATCTGTCCAAGAGAACACAGCAAAGGTGTTACTCACAAGAAAATATGCTCAAACTAAGATGTATGCTAAATGACACTAACTGGGAACTTTTCAACGAACACAAACTGGATGATACTATTTCCAATTTGACTGACTATCTTAAATTCTGTCTTGATATATGCTGTCCAAAACAGATAATTTTCAAAAGAATGGATCGTTTTTCTTCCCCTCATCTCAAAAAACTTCGTAGAGAAAAAGAGAAGCTGTACAAGACAAAGAATAAATCTGGTCTTAAGAAGATAAACACCCAAATTAAATCTGAAATCAAGAGACTAAACAACATTTATAATCAAACAATACTATCTTGTAAAACATCAGAAAACATATGGAAGCTTTTTAGAGAAATTACTGGTTGTGGTAAGCATAATAATTTTGCCTCTTCTATTGATGTAAATACTCTCAATAGATCTTTTATCCGCCCTCCAAATGTCCTTTCTGCCTTCAATTTAACTAATAACACGACCAGTGACTTTCATCGTTTCAATACTTCTGATGTTCTTAAATGTTTGAAATCTCTTAAACCTTCCCAGAGTCTAGGCCCTGATGGTATACCTGCCATTGTTTTAAAGAAATGTGCTGATATTTTAAGTAACCCACTTACAAGCATTTTCAATACTTCTTTTTCTAATAATAATGTACCTTCTCTGTGGAAAGATATTAAAATCATCCCTGTACCCAAGTCTGGTTCTGGAGATAGTGTTAAGTTTAGACCAATTGCCATTACCTCTCCTTTCTTGAAACTGATGGAGAAATTACTCTTACAAAAACTCATTCCCTCCCTAAGCTTCTCAAATGATCCAAAGCAGTTTGCTTACAAACAGGGTAGAAGTACTTTGGATGCTGCTGCAGTGTTTCATCACAACATTGTATCCTCCTTAGACAAAGGGGCCAAGTATGTCCGTTGTACTTTCCTTGATTACACATCTGCTTTTGACTCTGTACCTAGAGGCCTTTTGTTAAACAAGCTTAGCCTTACACAAACTGAGTCCTGGGCTATCAACTGGCTGCACTCTTACTTCTCCAATAGGATGCAGTACACGGTATATAATGGTGTAGCTTCCTCTCCTTTGCTTACTGAAGCTGGTGTTCCTCAGGGTGCTGTTCTCTCGCCGTTTCTCTTTTCCTTCTTCTTACATGACTTACCTCTCTCAGACGAAATCAACTTCGTCAAATATGCAGATGACCTGACTGTTTCGCTTCCCGTTAAGTCTCAGTCAGACTGCTTCAAATTAAATAGCTTCCTGTCGGACATCAGTCAGTGGTCTAAAATAAATGGCCTAACGCTGAATCCCTCAAAATGCCAGACTGTCGACTTCTCCTTTAGGCATAAACGAGATCTACAAACACTAGTAAGCACTCATGATGTCTGTAGAATCGAGGGGACTATAATTGAAACAAAGTCTAATGCAAAATACCTCGGATTAGTTATATCTTCCGACCTTACTTGGTCATCTCATATCCAAATGATTTCCAAGAAAGTGTTTCGTCTAACCTACTACATTAAGAAACTCAGACTAACTGGAGTCCCTCAACCTCTGCTTACACAATTTGTCAACTCTCGTATCCTACCTATTCTACTTTACTGTTCCCCGTTAGTCTTTCCTGGGTTACTGAAAAAGGATTATACCATCCTGAGAAGGATGTTGAAGGTAGTTAGCAGGACTAGCGGTGTAAAACTCAGTCAGCTCGTCACAACATTAGTGGATAAGCATCTGAATACATGTGAGAAATGGTCTAAAACCATACTCTCTGACCCCCAACACCCCCTCTATTCCCAACTCTCTCCCTGCATCTCATCAGGTAGAACCAGAAATCAGTATAAAATAATATATGCTCGCACAACCAAGTATAGGAACTCAACGATACCATATTTGGCCCGTGTTCTAAGTGACAGAGACAATGTTAGACGTGAAACCTATGACTTGCTTTGTTGTTAATAACATAATTTTGGCCCTTGTTTTTTCCCCCTTACACTCTCTTATTTGTACTCTATAGTGAACAACCTTCTTAAACATACTTAGCTGCTTAAAATTATTATCATTGGCTTACATTTTTATTCTTTATTCTATTCCTTCTTTGTACATCTACTGGGTCCGACTATATTATCACTATGATTATTAAAAATTGTCCCGTCATTAACCATCATGTAACATTAGTTTTGTGGTTGTTCTTTGTTCGGCACTATTTAACTGACAATCTTGTTTGTTATTGCCACTATCACCATCTTAAAAATTTTGTATTATGCATGATTCCTCACACTGCCACTACAAACAACCGCATTAGTACTGACAAAAAAAAACCTGAAATGTTTATCTTATGATTGCTTAGTGTTGTTCAATCAAATTAACTGATCATCTTGGCTATAAACATTTTTTTAAGAACATCTCATAATTTCCCGTATGATTATAGCTGTTACTGTTCACCACGCATACACATATCGTAGCTTCCACTAACTAATACTGAAATATTTTTTTTCATTATTTGTGTTCGTCTTCTTTTTTACTCAGTATTTTTATTTGCATTTTTTTTGGTTATTTCTGTTTCTTTTTTTTTTGGTTTTTATTATATTTTATTTTTTTTATAATACTCCTTTTAAATGTACGATGAAATTAGATGCAATATTGTAGATATGTGCTGAAAATTCCACACTGTACCACAAGTACTGTTTCTGGAATAAAGCGAAATTGTTATGTTATGTTATGTTATTACTGTGTTTTCGCCTGACTTACTAGTGGATATAGGGCCTCAGCACCACATCTCTATGTGATTCGCCTCTCTATATTCCTCTTCAGTCATTTCCACCATTTCCTATAGGATGTCATCTCCTCCAACTCACCCGATCTCCTCAATATCACGCTCAGGCTCACGCCTGGAACTATAAATATATCAATGGTCGCCTCAGTGTGTACGATCCATCTTCGGAATATATGTAGGGCAGCAGATTCTTCATCGGTTCCCTCTCAGAGTTTCTCGTCGCTTCTCCTTCTGGGCTATCTGATCTCCTGCATAGAGCCAGAGAGGGTAGCAGTTACCGAAAGTCAACAGCTGAGTATTCAACAATGTTCAAGAACCTACTAGTTCCCGTGTTCAACACAAATAGATTAATGTGACAAGAATGAGGAGTAAATCATCCTCATCATCATCACCACTGCAATCACAACGCCTTTCAACTGTTCATCAGCATCTCTGTCATCATAATCGTCGCCAACACCTTGTTCGATTACCCTACAGTATTCTGCTCGTAGCACTATTTTTATCTCTCTACTTTTTGTCTACATCACTAATTATGGATGATAACCTTCTTGGTAAGTCTCCAAAGTTAGTGGTATTCATAAGTGTTGTTGTTAATTGCGTATTGTATCAAGCGACATACATACATGTGTATATATGCATATGTTGAGGTTTTCAAGAGATAATTTGTTGGGATTTGATTTATCTGAACTTTCGTCACGGATTAATGACAGTTGGAGAATCAGCGATGGTGGCGATATAGTGAATTGATAGGATTTAGAATTCATCGACTGTGGAATTGCGACCAAAATGGCTGGATGGTCAACGAGCTTGACTTGTAACTGGAAGGTCGAGCGTTGGAACCCCAGTGAGTGTGTACTGACGATATGTCTCGAAGCAAGTCGCAACAGTTGTCCAGCACTCCCTGCTTTCCAATGGCTCTCTAACTGACATCAATCCGTGATCGAACTTGAAACGTTCAATTCACCAAAATAAAATAACAATGAGTATCTCAAATCTGTCTGCTTCTAAGATAGTACGAACTACTCCATAAACACCTGTTGTCTGAGTCACGCTCAAGCCTAGACTAGATTTGTAGTGGAATATGAAATCCACAACAAATAACTGCTATCCCCAGCCCTAAAAGTGAATTCAGTGGAATTCGTCTTAAACCTGATGTCATCCAATAGCGATGAGAAAGCAGAGTACACTCAATGCGTGTTTGCTCCCAGCTTCGGCCTATTCAACGATACCTGTGCACAGTTAGCTGCATGATAAAGTGAAGAACTAAAGGTGCTTAGGAAGGCATCTTTCATGCAGTCCTAGATTCTTGCTATCAAATGTAGGATATTTCACAAAATTCAAATACCAGAGGAATCAAGTGCACCCCGGATTGATGTAAGGCAGTAGAATTGGTTTTTGTAACTTTACTCCTGCTGGTGACACAAACTAGCACGAAACAGCTGTCCAGTACTCCGTGCAGGTTTTCCAATGCTTCTCTAACTGATGTCAGCTCATGATGAAATCCCGTAACCAATCAAGTCAAATCAAATCAAATCCCTTAAAACCGACACTTGAATTACAATTCCATCTTCAAGAGATGGATTGTTAGTCGTCTGAGGTATACCTCCATCAACACATTGAGAATTTTCACACTGAGAGGTGATGGACAGTGTGTGAAAGCAAACCATACCCTTACAAATCCTTCATCTGAGTACTGATTCATTGACTCTTGTGGTTATTTGCTTTCTTAACACAGTTTTACCAAGCCATGACTGACATCCCTCATCAAATTGCAAGTATCTGCCAACGACGATGTGTCTCTGTGGCTTCGACTTGAGAACTGATAGAAGTATGAAGCCATGTGGCCTTGAATTTATACTCAACAGTCCAGTTGTCCGGAAAAATGAAGGTGGTATGTTGCTTCATTGAAAATTTGCAGACTAGAATGTTAGGACTGTCCGGATTCCTTCAATTCACCACATAATCTTATATGTAGTGAAGTCCGTGGGAAAAATTAGCAAATTGTTTTTCACGGAGTGTTGATGGCTCACTGGAAGAGTGTCCTTCTAGTACATATGTGATGTGTCGTGGAATTGTAGCTCCACTCAAGTTAGGTGAGCAATGCAAATTGACACTTCATCCGAATTCTTAATATTCCCTCTTGTGTTCGTAAAGAAAATGATGAAGGAGGCGAACTCCTCGGTGTAAAGTAGATTGAAGTCAGCCACACTCATAGCTGTTCATCATCTTGTCACTGTCATTTTACAGGGATGGAATTACTCTGCTCAAAATCACACGAAGTATTCATCTGTTGAAAACACAACTACTGAAGAAACAAATAACAGCTTCAGGGAATCAGCAAACGTTTTCATTCAGACGGCAATGAAAGCCATTGGAAATAATCTCAGGTTCACACTTTCCACGTGAACTAGCTGGAATTCTGTTTCCATGGAAATCTGAGTACTGACTGATATATAAGTCAGTAGGAATCTGAGATTCCACGATTCGCTATTTACACAATTCAAGGTGGGATTTCACCAAGATCTCCTTCAAAAACCAAAACTGTTTCTGTCGAAATGTGTATTCTGACTGATATCATGAATGTCATTCTATGGAATAAGCATCCAGATGCCTGATGGAATACACTCCTAGTTGGTTTCTGTGATCAGTTCTATACGCGCCTGACACTAACCGCTTACTGGTCAACCAGAGCGGATTGAGCTGAACAGAGGACAGCTGTTCCACTCATTTGGGGCTGAATTCAATAGTGTGTGGCGTACTCGGTTCGATTCAGTTGACAGAGTCGAATTAGGCCATCCCATTCCAATTCCCTTTAGCAATATATATATATATATATATATATATATCAATCAGCATCATATGTCATTGGTTGTCGTTAATTATATCAAGCGATTTGCCAATCTGTCACTGTCTATTGCCAGTTCGCTGGTCAGAATTCGGGTGCCTTGAAATGGCTCGGCTCACTGAGCTAAGTCAGACGGCACACACCTCTCAAGAGCTCCGCTCTGAACGCAAGCAATCGCCGTCCACTCTTCACATCAGCTCTACCTGGATAGCTGGCCAACACTACTGGCTGACATCAGTGGTATCCAACTACTCATGTTAATCATGAATGTAAAACGGGAGGCAATTTATCCGCCGCATAACTGGCCTTTATTGTAACGACCACAAATATTATATTTCATAATTGTGTGAAACTGAAGAGAAATTATTGAAGAGAATATTCTTTGTTCAGATTGACTTTCAATTATTTTGTGTCTTATAGAACATGAATCGTCTTAGCCAATAATTTGACAATCTCGTGAAAAATATATCCGAAGAATGTCGAAACATAAGTTCTAGTTCTGAATAGTTCTGATATTCCCCTACCGAAAACTCAGTCAGAATCACTATCCTTAGGACTTCTGCTTCACGTTCCCGATAACAAAATGGGGTGAATCGACGTTGAAATTCAGCTTGATAATCTGTTCAGTCGAGTCTGTGATTTAAAATCGACATGGTGCAATGAGGGTGGCTGACATTAGGCCAGCTTCGGACACAGGAAACCACCACGCCATTAGCCTGGAGTCACATGACAATTCATTGCTGAATGTGTCCCAGAAAGCCATCAGTGTGTTGAAAGATAGCCATCAGATTGTCTCAATGAGACTTGATGAGGTTCCGGTGCTAGAGAAACGAAACTATGCTTGGGAATCGGTCGGCCTATTGAGTGGAAACAAGAACTTCTTCGCTGAATAGAATAGTCTAGACGCGACATTGAATGCTGTGAAGAACATCGATAAAGCCCTCAGTCAGCTGTATCAGGAAAGTCTAATCGTTAGAAATCTCTGTCGGGCATTGAGGTCCCGAGGATCATTTTACCGTTAATGTTCTGTTTCTGAAAAATTCACAAATCTCGAACGGCTTTACGGACTACGTGGACCTTGTCGAACACACCACACCACGAATCGCCACAGCGGCTAGCAAAACTGACTGGACATATCAGAGAAAGTATAAGCTCTACACACACTGAAAGATACCTCAGAATTTGTTACCGATATCCACGATATCAATGAAAGGAAGGAAAATATGGTTTCAAATTATATTCCGTTCATACTTACAAATACGACACTGAAAACGAAAATCGACATCACATGTCGACCTGGTGACAACAAACAAATCATCCCTTATGAGTTGAAACATTGAATAATTGTCATGCATTGTAATGTACAATTGGAAAATCACAGAACATAGTCAAACCAACAAACACAGACAAACAAAAACAAGATAAACGAAACATCCTGAGTTGAAGAGAAGTTTGGAGACAAAATGTCAGATAACACACTTCACATATTCAGAAGTAAATCGATAATCCAGATTTGAAGCATCATCAATGGCTGACAGGAGTATTGTACACGTTGAGACAGACATTGTGGTCAACCGATCCAAGAGAGAATGTTGACGCTCAGTGATGATGAGTAATCATGCGTACTGTTGACAAGAGATAAAGAGAATTTGTTCCTTGACCACATTCTTCATTGTACACTAATGCAGACGAATCCTCCCAGGATAGATTAGGTGAAGCAAAAGTAATACCAGGGTAGTGGCGATGGAGATGCAAAGCATCACCGACTGTCCAACGTACATATCCAGCTGGCGAACATTGTAATCGCGAACTCGTACGATGATGAGCTGTATTCATCATGGAATGAGGAAGCAAGAGAAATTCATGTCAACATCTTTAGGGTAGGAGAGTAGACAAAAGTACAAATAATAATGCAAAGTGCCATGCATTCAGGTTTCTTCGATGTGTTCGAGTGTGACAATTACCTATCGGAGAATACACTGTCCTTTCTTCATATCCACCATACTATTAGATAGAGTGTAGCATACACCGGTCTCGCAGACTGAATTATGTGGCTGATCAAGCAGATAATCTGACATCTACGTCACTATTATTACTCTCTCCTGTGGTCTTCTGTTACTCATCCTATTCAACTGCCTAACCCTGCTTCACTACCTGTCATTCACTGGCGCTTCACTCACCTCCATCTGCCTGTTCA
Organism: Trichobilharzia regenti; assembly: GCA_944472135.2. Classification (NCBI taxonomy): domain Eukaryota; kingdom Metazoa; phylum Platyhelminthes; class Trematoda; order Strigeidida; family Schistosomatidae; genus Trichobilharzia; species Trichobilharzia regenti. Next base: position 3,685,844 of record OX235270.1, read on the forward strand.
CCTGTGTTAGTACACTGCTTCCAACTGATTGCACACCTCGTGTATTTGAAAGTGTTGTGGATACGTAGTTAATCCATCGAGTGTTCTACACTTAATTCATCGGTGATTGTCAGCAGTACGTACTGACACCGACAGTCAGCATCCATGTGGTGACTTACCAGTAGTTATGCATACGAGATTAGTGTGTAGTGGTGGTTGAAGAATTCGCCGTTTCATGAAGTGAATCTGTGCTATTGCAACACTGGTGGAATCATGCACAACGTGTATGTGATGAATTATTCTCATCATGGGAGATTCATTGAACAGTTTCTAAGTAGCCTGCTCTGCACTGTTCTCTGGTCAGAGACATCGAGACAGAGCGGAATATTCTCCACGAAAGAAAACATACTGTGAAGGAATTACGAATGTTGAATGAGATGAGTAACGGCTACTGTGACTGAAGCCACGAAGCCTGCTACTGTGTAGCCAAACAGGCATCATGACACGAATGGCCGAATGGAAAGCCCGTGTATGCACGTGAAATCCAACGAAGTCCCTGTTGCAAATGCACTCTTCCATGCAATCTCTCCAACATTCATGTTGGCTAATTTGAATTCTGTGACAGGTTGTCGAGTGTCTTTATGTGCACGTGATATCAACAACACTTTGATCGTCAATGCCATCATTTCACACCTTCGAACAGTGCATTCTACAAGCCGAAAACACTACGGAAATCACTGTTCATAGGAGCGTTACACAAGTAAATGTTACCCATGGATTTAAATTAGGCTCGAATGAATCACTCACCTGTTTCAAACTGAGCTGGTGGATTTCACAATGGATTCTGTAGATTTTGTTGTGAGTAGAATCTCCAGGTAGAGTCAAGCTTGCAGTTCCTTCTTCACTACGAACAGACCAATTCAATTGACGAGATTTGACAAGTGTCTGTGTGGTAACTTCGTACACTTTGATGGTTGGTGTGAAGATGGGGTTGGGACTTGTGCAACTGACCACCTCGGATGGTCGGACTGTGAGGCGAAGTACGTCCTCATCATCAGATTCACCGCCCACTGATGATACGCCAGCATAATCTGATTTGTAGGAATCGCCAGATACACATAACTCGATTGGCTTCGATGATTGTGTCAGTTTATTTCGATCGTCGTAATTCACCCTCCGACTTAACCACTGTCCGTAGACTGGCGATTTGATATTCGGCAGTACAACATCCGGTCGAACAGTGCACATCAGGTGAGCTCGATTGTGTTCAGGAAACAGACGTAGTCTGAATTTAGCGTGGTGAGTGTGTTTGCTTGTTGTATTGCTACCGTGTTGTGGGATTAGGTCATCTGATCTGATCACCTCGATGCTGGAATGCTTGTCTCCACTGATCAGCGATAGTGAAACAACGGTCTGAATCATTCGAAAACCGCTCACTTCCTCGTCATCATCTTCACAGAACAGCCGGAATAGTGAAACATGACAGTGAGCTTCGATCTCTTCTCCAGGTTCATAGCAAGCGGAGTCATCATAGTTCTCAGTGAGTTGTGGTGAGTGCATACTGGTGACTGAGACTTGTGGTTTCTCAGTTGGATGGACAACACAGAGTGGCGTTGTGGAATGGTAGGTGGCATTGACCAGTGTATTCGATGCCTTGTATGTGACAACACAGCTGAAATAACCAAAGCTCTTCGTGTCGGTTGGCTTGATATCGAGCGTGTAGTGGATAGGCCACCTGTATGGTGGATAAATATACGTTTTCGAAGACCAGCTGTTGTCATCTGAAACGATGTGACGACGGCTCGTCGGAAACGTGACGATCGATTGTGAGGTGTTCTGGCGTGAAACACTGCTTGTCCCCGAATTGCGTATCCACGTGATGTGCAGTGGCTTCGAATATCTCGCGACATTGGAGAACACTGCTGGACACCCGAGAGTTGTGACGGAGTTGGCGACGATCGGATTGGGTTGAATGATGACAGAAAGTTTCTTCCTCCATTTGACAGTAGGATTGTCGTCTCGTGAAATATGACCCATGTTGTATTGGTGTTTCCATGAAATACGAGACGAATGTGAAGAAGGTGAGGAGCCGAATGCAGTCGACTGAACCTCTCCCACTGATTCAGGTGGATTTCTGAAGAATGATAGATCCACTTGTTGAGGATGAATGCTGGTCGACGGGAGTGTAATGGAGTCTCTCAGAGTCAACTGGTCGCAATGTCTGCTCAACTCCTCAAAGGCGTAGTGGAGAGGCAGATTTTTCAACATGAATTTGTTTCGACTAAGGTAACGATGAAGTATTCTCTTGATTCTGAACTTCCCGTTCTCTAAATCGCCCACTTCGAAACACTTGACAAACATCCTCACGGAACCGGTGTCATCGTCATCAGAAGTGGCGATGTAAGGTGGTGTGTAAGGTGGTACTCTGCCTCGTTTGTGCAATCCGTCAAGCTGAGTCCCTCCAACTCGATGAATCGGCACCTCCGACAGGCGTTTCTCATTATTTCTCCAACCATCGCGTTCCTCAGTATCTTCAGATTTGTAGGATGTCTCTGATCCACATTGATGTCTACAACTGGCTGTTGATGGTTTTCTCTTGACACCAGTTCTGACGGGTTCCTGATAAGCGCGTTTCCTGTGTTCGTCTTGTGAGTCATCATATGACTGTAATGACTCCACGACATGCAGAACATCAGAATCTGGCATAATGACGCTTCGCTCATCACTCCGGTCTCCAGCTTCACCTGCACCAACAACACCCTCACCTCTTCCCTCCTTCCCTTTCATTCTCTTCCGGTATGTGTCCAGTTTGGAATCAGTCTTCACAATATCTGCCTCTCGTGTTGCACCAACTCCACGCCCGTAAACACCTGGTCGAGGGCCGACTTCTTCAGAATCAGTGACATCCCACTCTGTGAGGCGTCGTCGTCTGTCACCCAGAACTTCACCAGATTCGTCACTGTCTTCGTCGGAATCTTCCTGCTTTCCCCATGGGTGAGGAACTTCCCCTCTCGCATCAGGATGTCGCCGCTCTCTCCGCCGGTGCACCTGTGAGGACACATCACTCGATTCGGATTCACCAGGTTCCTGAGTCTGTTTCCATCCCACAGGTGTCACCTGTCTACCTTCCACTTCAGTCTCACTCCACTCCCCCACATCGGAAATCTCTCCTGGAATCCTGGTATATGCAGGTGCTTCATGGTCTCTCTCATCATCCGAATATCCTCGCTCCTGCCTCCCTGTCTCCTCATCTTTTCTCCTCTCCTCACTCTTCCTCCTCCTCCTACCTTTCTTCTTCCTCTTTTTCTTCTTCAGGCGTCTCTCAACGAGTTCATTCTGGTCATACTCAGGAATGTCGGAATCAGGCTCACCACCATATTCCGTGTCTGTTGAAGCTTCACTCCGACTTGTCTTCCCATCTCGTCGCGTGTCGAGACCTTCCTGCTCCTGCGCTTCTTCATCCACTTCCTCGTCTCTCAACACAGTGTCTGAGTCAATATCTGGGTAGCCAGCATCACTTTCCAGATCCCCACTCTGCACCAACTGTCCTTCAGAAGGTGTCGTATCAACGTGCGAGTCAGTCACATCCGACTCTACTTCACCTGACTCATCATCTCTCCAATCGAACTCAGACTCACCCATCACTTCGTTGTCGAACAGAATAGTAGCTTCGACCAGTCCCACACTCACCTCATCTCCACAACGACAGGTCACACTACACTGGAATACATATGTCCCACTCCGTGACAGGTGAGTGAGTCGGAGTTCCGCACCTCTCTCGTAGATCTTCACGTGCATATCGTCTGTGAGCACAGTCAACTGTGGTATGGGGCCAGCCAACCACCTCCACTGAAACACAGGGTTTGCACAGCCGTCTTTCATTGAGCAACGCAGAATGGATGACTGAGAGAAGACCTTCGAGTCGTCGGAGCTCCATGTGATACCTTTTGGACCTGGGCAGTAGGCAGTGAATGTATAGTGAGGTGAGGCTAGTGTCCCTTGCCAATCGGAGGTCTCACATCGAAACTTCACCGACTTCATATTTTCACTGACCTGCCTTGTGATATTCACGCGGCCAAGTATGATGTCGGTGCCTGTGTTTTCCTCGACAAAACCATCGTCTTCTTCATCCACACCGTCCAATTCAAGTCTCAACTGAGTGAGCGATCTCTTGACAGGATCTGTTGACCACACGACACATTGGATTGTCAGAGTATTTCCCTGAGAGATGTTCTTCACATGTGTGAACTCCCACTTCACTGTTGAAGAGTGTGTACGGTAGGCCAGTAGTAATTGCTTTGCTTGACCGGGGATTGTTTTCAGTTCGACTGACCCTGTGATTGGTTTTCCGTTCTCCGTATAGGCAGTACAATAATAATGACCACTGTCGAACTCCTGTGTTGTGGAAATGAGAATAGAGGGAGTTGAGTTCAGTGAATAAGTTGTATTGTCGGATATAGCATCACAAACGAAGCACAGTCTGTGACATGCCGTTCACAAGTCAGCATGCATTTTAAGTTACATATATTCGTGTGCGCCTGCGTGACTGGCCAAATCTATTCTCTGTGGATATCCGTGTATATGGAGAGGAAAAGAGAAATGGTGATTCTGACAAATAGTCAGCCGGTTCTACCTCAAAACAAGTAAAAGGCTCACGGACTTTCGTGATTATTTTGTGAACGCAAGAGGCCGATGTACAGCGCACACAAACATCTAGTCAGCCAAAATGTGGTTTGTGTAAGGCCGGTTGACGTTGTTTGCAAGTATCCGTTCCCTCACAGTAGTCATTATTTATTGGCCAGTCCAATGATAGGACACGAGTGGTTCCACTCACTCAATGTTCAGAGTCCACATGCTTCTAAGTTGTTGACTATGTGGACAACTGAATGTCGTCATACGGCACATCGAATTAACAGCAAGTTGAATGTGCTTTGTCCAGTCATGACGCGAATATTATCTCTGTTAAGACACAACCGTCCACTCTGATGTCTGATTTACAGTCAGCTTATTAGCGGGATGACAGACATATTTTGTTGGTGTATGTTCCACTAGAGCGTGAAGTATGCTGCAAACAAAGTAGAACCATGACTCACACCACTCAGCACTTGATATTTCGCCAGTGAGATGGACGTTTGAAATCTCACGCTGTTTACTCGACCATATGCGCCTGAACATTTTCGTCAGCCCTCCCACAATCAGCGTGTCACATAGACAGCTGAATGGATGAATGTTCCCACTGAACTTTCTCCAACTGCAGATGGAAACAAAGTCGCATCAAATCTTGAATGCATTTTGAATACACATCTATCTCTGGACTAGGCGTGTTCATGGATTGTGTGAGCAAGTGTTGTTGCACTAGTCACAGCAATCATAGACATCAGTTATCATATTTAGAAGTGGAATGTGATTTAGCAAGCGCTGATTTGAAAATTGAGTTGTGTTTTCACAAATGGGGTTGTACTACACAACCTGGTAGTGTGATTTGATGGAGGGTGAGGCGATAACCTCAAGTGAGTAGTTTTATCAACTTTTAAATTGCTCAATCGCTAGAGTGTATGCATGAAATAGGCAGAAAATTAGGGACAGTTCCAGTCATTTCACATGAGGCAGACTAGTCATTATTCCACTCCTACAGGAAACACAGTAGACAACCAGTGACCACGATCTAAACGATTGACTGGGAAAATGGAAGAATGTTGTATCCATGTTAGTTCACTGTGTTTGGATTGTCAATCAACTACGGTGTTTTCAATTCCCTTCGATGCTTGAGACGCGAACTGCTCGAACACATTCTAGGAGATGTACTCACAAAACTACTGTCTGTCGTGGTTGTCATGTGATTGTCGGTCAGCTCAATGAACCCCCTCATCACCCAAGGTTCACCTTGTATGACTACTGTATTCCAGCCATTCTGATATGTATTCAAATGTGATTCATTTACCATTTGTTCCACTCGTCAATACTCTTCTGCTTTGGTCATTGTGCCTGCTTGTACGACAGCTGTTTTCCACTGTTATCTTTGTGAAACTGAACGGGTCTCCACATTTCGAAAACAGATAAAACTTATGCTTTGTCAGAACACTGCTCTGAATTGTCAGTTTCTCCAAGTCACTTGAACGAGCCTACCTGGTCAAAGTGAGTACACATCAGGTTGCATTCATCACCATGTCATGATGATCAGTGAGATTGCAACAGTAAGTCACCTTTCGGTCATCAGAGTCTGTTGGTGACAACTCTCACTGGTGTGAGTGACTCCACTCCTCTCGACTGTGCTAATGCTCATCCAGATCAGCTTGTTCAGTAATCACCTACGCCAGTTGTATCAAACTAAGAAATACCTAGTTGAAATCAATATTCACCAAATCAAACAGTCATCAAATAAATGGAGGTGACGAAGTGAAAGAAATCGGAAATGCTTTCCAATCAAGGCCGAGAAGGCGACCAGGTATGGGATAAAATAAATATACACATGTGTAGAATAACAACGACTCACAGTTGCTCCGGTGAAATAGACATCCACACGTCTGCCTTCACTGATGATAAAATACACCTTGTCATTGGAGCGAACATGTTTGTTTGACCACATTCCATAAGTGAAGTCAGAAGAGAAGTGTGACGATGCAGTGGAATCCACTTGATTCATACTCACATCGATGGCACAAATGGTGAAGTCATATGTCATCCATGAAGCATTGACAAACCGGTGCAGACTAATCCTCCGGAAGCGATCCAACTGGTCAGTGGTGAACTGACACTTCATAAACACAGGCTTGGATTTGGAAGTCACATCTAGTGGGACCAGTTTGTTCTCTAGTTGAGACTGCTCACTGTCTATCGTTGTATTCAGATACTTGACACTTTGTCCAACTTGACAAACCAGTTCCACCTGTCCACCAACGAGGACTCGACTCTCACCAGGATATGATGATAAACTCCAACGCTGTACAGTGAGATGTTCAAAGCATCTGTCTTCGCGTACATTGTCACTCGCACAAACTATCTCTTGCCTTTCCAATCTGTAACCTGATACCTGCATCTTCAGGTATTCCGGACTGGCTGCACTCACTCGAATAGACGTGGTATTCACGACTGGATAACTTACAACTTCACAAAGCCAACTCCTCGAGCTCGGTCTGTAGACAAATCGATTTATTTGTGGTGGGATCTCGAATCTCAAGCAGTAGGAAGAACTTCGAATATCTGACTGTTGTCTTGCTGTCTCGCTGTCAGTCGTGTACACATCCACGGTCTCACAGTAAACCAACAACCCGAAGTCAACAAGACGAAGTCTCGTAATCGAGAACTCAAGCTTCACATTCACCTTGAGCAAGTCGACGAACTCGCGTGAACAAACTGCAGGGTAATACTTGAGTTGGTCGTCTGAGGCTGAGGTTATATTGCACGCGTCATTTTGTCGGTTGAACAGGGAACACAGCTCACCATTCTCAGTGGATATACTTGAAGTGGGTGCGACCTGATTGGGCGTGCAAGTGCAAATCACCGATGACATATTCTGCTTTCTCAGGTGAAGCCTGACTGAGTAGTCTTTATGCACGCGAGACAGTGAGCAGGTGACATCTAGTCGAGAAGCGATCAGTGGAGTGACACGTGTTAGCTCAGGTGTCACGATTATCTTCGGTGGTGTGGGACAGCCTGAATCCGTGTAGTAGCCAGAGACTGGATTGCTCAGGTAAAGGGAACCAGACAAATCAGTCGTGTAACCATCATGCGTCTCGTCATCATCCTCTCCCACCTCACTTGCATTCACCACATAACAGTAGAACGACGTCGACGTTTTGACAGCTGGCAAGCTCAACCAAATCAGATCATCTGTCTTCACGAAATTCACCATTCTTTCTCTAATCGATGTTCTTATTCGTTGGAATCTGTCCGACTCCTCCGTTCTCATGACTAACAGTGATCTGTGTGCATAACTCTTTGTCTTGTATTCACACGAGAACTGAGCAGCATGTGTCTGTAAGCTGGACCAGTATAGAATTTGAAGTCTCGGTCTCTCGAATACCCTGGTTGACGGTAGTATGTGGTGTGTGGTATAGTTGGCTGGGTCGCCTATCTGAAAGATGAAAAAACAAACAACATCAGTGCATCATTGTGCATAAAGTCTGTTAAACATTATTATCTTTAAGACTAACTTTGATAAAGTGATCTTAGCTTGCTTCTCAATTAGTGCGCCACATTTTCTTAGTTACATAAGTCTCTTATATCTCTGTCGTTTTGGCCAGGAAGTTGTGGAATTTTTTGAAATTAGTTTATTTTCGAACACTGAACCTGTGAATATAATCTTGTTGAATTATAATGCCTATAACTAACTGTTTGGTACATTGTGACTGGTTAACTCTAACTAATATCTATAATTGTATAAACTGTTGAATTTACACACACAAGTCTACCCAAGTCAGTGTGTCTGTGTTTTTGATATCGTTTTTGTTAACTATTTTTGGCAGAGATACTACTGCTGCTACGGGTTGTTTTGTTGTTGTTGTTGTTCCCGCTACCGTTCCTGTTGTGAATGCTTTTCATTTCCTTCTTTTTTTCTGGTGCTGTTCTGATTGTTTTATTCCTTGTTTCCCCGCTTTCTAAGGGGAGTAAACCAGAACGTCGCTCCTTTGTAAACCACATATTCATCTTACAACCCCGTTTTCAGGCGTGAGGCTAGTAACCCTGTAAAGCCTGTAAACAAAGCTGCTACAAAAAATTCAGCACGATGAGTGACCTTGCGACAAAAGAAAACGACTGTGTAGGGAAACGGAACGCCCGCACCGTGTATGCGACTGGCAAAGCAGCTAAAATTGCAAGCGAGGTGAAAAGATAAGGTATTCAGCTACTGGAAATATGCGAAAGCAGGTGAAATGGAAGTGGCTCACCAAAATGTAAATGGGAGAGTCGAGGATCTTTGGAGTCCTCAAAAATAAACTTATCCAATTTTTGCAACTATGTAAGAAATGAACATATTGTACATTACTTTGTTTTAATCATAATCTCTGTACCTTGAACTTTACCTCGTTTTTGAATGGAAATATAGTTCTGCCTTCGACTCTCCGTCTTCTCCACCATCTCAACTGTCATCGATCAATTGTAACCACCTGCTTTCTATTTCAAATTTTCGCAGGAGCACCGTAGTTTCTTCCTACGTACTTTTGTCGACATCTGGCAACATCAACGTTGGAGAATTAGTATTGGAGCGGTCTTCTCGCAGTACCTCTGGAGTCTATTACGTTAATTGTGGATTTTGGACCTTGTAAATACCCAAGTAACAGAACTTTAATATATTCTTCCAGTAGCTTAACTGATTTGGTATTTTATTTTCTATTTAAATTTGGGATACTAAGCTAACAGACTCTAAGGTCCACCACAGATCTACTCTGGTCACGCAGAAGATAATCACGGCCACACCGGGGTGACGAAAGCCCTAATACAATGGAAGGTAATGTCACGCCGGATAATGACCGTCAGATTCAACTCAAAGGGAAGGAAAGTGACAATTATACAATGCTGTGCGTCCACAAACAACGCAGACCTCGGAAAGAAAGGAGAGTCCTGCTAACAACTACATGCAACAATAGACAATACTCCATTCGATCACATGAACGCCAAACTGGGATCAGACAACACACGAAAAGAACTCATTATGGGTAGAGAAGCACTTGGAGAGATGAATGAAAACGGAGAACTCTTCGCTGACTTCTGTGATTGGTGGCAGCGTATACAAGCACAAGGATATCCACAAGGCTACGTTGGTGTCACCAGTTGGGCGAACCGAAAACCAGATTGACTTCATTTCAATACTGCTCAGTGAAGTGGAGACGCAGCTTACTGGACACAAAACTAAGAAGGAGAGCAGACGTTGACTCAAACCACTATCTCGTAGAGAGAACACTCCAAATGAAATTAAAAGCTTTCAAAGAAACAAGAGCTGCAGATAAACCACAAGCCAAGTTCAATACTCAATAACTGAAGGGTCAGGCCACAAAGGATATCTTCACCGTAAACACAAGGAAAAAGGCGAAGATACAAATCAACACTAGCGAAGAGACCAGTGTCGCACTGAAAAGCTCTGGAACAGCCTGAAAACGGTGTGAAGTCAGACCTGCATGGAAGTTCTAGGCAGAAGAAAGAGACGTGACGAACAGTGGCTCATTACAGACTCATGGAGACTAATAGGAAAGAGAAGGACCGTGAAGCAAAAGATTATCCAGTGCATCGATGAGCGCCAAAAAACAGGAGTTGAATGCGAACTACAATACACTGAACAAAATAGTAAAGATGAGTGCCAGGGAAGACAAGAGAAAAGATTATGAAGCTAAGGCGAGTGGAGCAGAACAAGCTGCAGTGCAGGCGAATGAGACCTCGAAATAGTCTACCAAACGACTTGTTTCCTATCAGGGAAACGTTCAACACAAATTAAGCCAGTGAAGGATGACAATGGAAAGTCAGTCGCCAAAGAGGAAATGCTGGCATGAATACTTCGAAAGACTTCGGAAAGTAAGGCAAGTTTTCATTTCTATTGAGTCTGTGTGGAGATCAACAGCACTCAGCGTGTAAAATCAGACTCGGATTTTCAAATCCAATATGAAGTCAGTGCTACTTTATGGATGAGAGGCTTGGCGTGTCATGAAGAGCACTCCAAACAAACCACAGCCCTTGATCAGTAGCTGTCTTCGCTCAATACTGCTCAAGATCAGATGGTCAGCAACAGGGATCTCTGGGAGCGAACAAACACAACAGGAACCAATTGTGCAACAAATCTGCAGGAAGAAATGGAGGTGTATTAGCGTAATCTGAGAAAACCATCAAGTGACATCACACAAAAGGCTCTCGAGTGCAACCCGAGAGGAAGGCGCCTAGTTGGTCGTCGGTGCGAGGCAGGGTGACGTGGAAGAGTTCATGTGAAGAGAAGATGAAAGGATATGAACAGATGTGGAGCCATAAGAAAGCGTTGGCAGGGAAAAGAACGCAATGGAGACGTCCCGCTGAAGCTAAATGTTCCTCTACGAATTAAAGGAAACTATAAGAGTAACAAGTGTAACAATCCATCAGACTGACTGAAGCCGATTGTTTTCTGTACAGTAAACCATCAACATCATGCATGAGGCATCATTCACAAATGCAGAATAGCTCCAGGCCGTGTCTGAGCAGATCTAGGCCGTGGTCCTCTGCCTCACTCTTCACATAAGTAGAATTCCAGTTGAAATTCATTGAGATATTGCTTCCATTTCACCTACGGACAACATCACAAACATACCGATTCCCGATTGTCAAGCATGCAGCACTGAACGTTTGAATAATTCGAATTAGCTTATTCAGCATTGATATACACAGCAAACAAGTCGACTATATTCGACACGGGCATTCCAGCTTCTTTCCCATATTCTACTCACAGCCGTCAAGCACTGTGAAGATCTGTGAGCACTACCACTTTACCACTGGAATCACACCTCTGTTGAATTGTTTCCACTTCACATACATACATAATCCGGATGACGAATTTGTCTGAAGTACACGCCGTAAAGATGGGTGTTGTACAGAAATCAACGGTCAGTACACAACTCCATAACAGGCATCACGAAAGAGTGAAGACTTTTCCGAGAATCACTGTCATTTGTGCAGAAGCTGGAGATGAGTGATGATGAACCCGTAGTATTTAGGGGACTATTTCAAACCCCCAACCACGTATCCATTGAATACATCACACAATGATGCAGCCGTATCCCCTACATGATAATGTTTCGAAAATATTCACTGTTCACGATCCGATCAATTGTAATTACAACAGTGAGAAGCTTGATTTTCATAGTTCTCTTCCGGCCTTCTCGTCTGTTGTAAAGATTGTTCAGTTTTCCGTGTGTCCGGAATTTGTGATAAGTCATTCATGTCTCACTTGTTCTCTCTGTTGATTTGATGTGAGTGGTCCTGGTATACAAAGTTGGAACCACTCAAAGCTTAGGTAGAATTCGCAATAATGCAGCTACGTTCAAACACACAAACTCGGTCGGCAATAAATCAGATCGCCATGGCTCTACTCTGACAACAATATCAGCAAAACGTTTCGATCCTTACAACGTCCTGCAATGATTGCATGGCCAGATACATGGTTGAGAGTAGTAGGCTGAATTCAGTGGAATGAGAGAACAGCGGGGCAAAAAATCCGATGAAAGATAAGACGGTGTACTCCAGGAAAAAAAGAACCAATGAAACTGCTCAGCCAGCTGCAGCCTCACACGCACTTGCATACAATCGTGAAGCAGGATGAGTCCAAGTGAGAGCATTACAATCCAATGTAACAAGACGGAAGGAGGGACTGTTGATCGAAGCCTTATTCAACGAATCAACTGAGAACACGTGAAACAGGGGTGAGTCAACACTTACTCCGGACACATGGAAAATTCTACTAGCTTTACAGCGAATGAGAAGGAAGAATGAGAACTATGGAAATGATGTTTCCATGTTGAGCAGTTACAGGCGAACAACAAATTTCCTTCGAAACACTCATATCCTGCAGTGACTACTACTTCATTAGTGTCTGTTATTTCCAATAAACAAATTAATATGGAATTACACACTAACTACCACAGAACTCAAGATTTTCACACATATAACAAACGCTGACAACACCGTCATCGAGCGTGTGACTCACTGTAATGCAACGCGTGCATGTGAAAACGTTTCCACTGAGTGTTAGTCCGACTTCTGCTGACAAAGTGTGATAACGCTGTAAAATGCATTCCACGACAGTCAAACAAATTGGGTAAGTCTACTTACATACAGTAATGAAATTACACAAGATACGGAATCAACTCAGAACTCACATGAATGTTGTCCTTGCCAATCCTGTGGTAACACAGAACATAGGATGCATGATATCGCAGTGAGAGGTGAATTGAACTTGATATGGCATAGACTACACGACCTGAAGTCAACCTCTCAACACACAATTCTTCCAAGTGCTTCACGGTGAATTGATTCGTTGGAAACCCGTTCAGCTTCGCCTCGTTTGTCATGCACACAGTCGCATAGCTATCCAACCCTAACGATTGATCGACACTCCTGGAAACATCGGCTACACATGTGACACCTAGTTGGACACCATCATACCACAAATCATCCGGTAGAGAGAAGTGGATTTTCGGAGCAGGAACTCCATGTCTTTCAGCACTCTGACCGAGTTGGCAAATCAAATTGAACAGACCATCTCGTTGTATCACTAGACGTGGATCAGATATCGACGAGAGGATACATTTGTGACAATCTTCTACTCTTCTGAAATTCGGGAGAAGATATACTTGTTTATTCGTCCTCAGTAACCCAGTCACTGCACTCCTATCTGAATCCGAATTGTGAGTGAAAATGCTGACTATCGTTGTGTTTCGTTTGTGTGATTCATCTAGAAATGAAGCAACATCTTCTGAGATGTCGATGTCCATAGTGTTATCCAGCGTCAGAAGCAACGCTCTGTGTCTACCTCCAACGTCTCCTCCCTCCTCTCCTTCTGAATTCATCGACATGAATGCACGCAACGCATTATTCAGAGATATTCTACGACGTGTACAGTCCGAAGTCGAATAGTCAGAGGCCGGCCGAATATGTCTGGAGTAGATTTGTCTGACGAGTTGCTTTCTTGAGAGTGATGATTCAATGGTATTCCCGAGGCGTATCCACTCTCCGACTCAGTCAGATGTGATGGGTTATCATGGGGAACAATACTGATACGCGTCAGTGTCGATCCATGGGGTAGACCGAGTATGATCTGGCGAACTAGAGTGAGGAAATGATGTCCGAAGAATCCAATCGCACTCCCTGAGCCACTGTCGACATCAGACAGCCCACATTCAGACAACAGGTTTCCACTCATTGTAATGAACAAATCAAGTCTAACATCGAGTGTTGAACATATTGCAATCGATAGATGCACCTGTCTCGTGATTTCATGCACACGTCCACTGACTACATTCTGGCCGGTGCATACATACAAGTGACTTGTGCCTCTGTAACGCTTGTCATCTGGCACACGCAACACTCGCCCCTCAACCACCAGGCCTGAATCATCTTGATCTTCATAGAGTCTCGTCGCTGCATCACTCCAGCCGCCACCATCTTCTGGTAGAATGCTGGCGAAATCATCTTGCGAGTCGTCATCTGAATATCTCTTCGCCAATATCCGCTTCCATGAGTAATTCAGTTTCGGAAACCCCTCGCCTCCTGTACACAGAAATTCAGATCCCAATGGAACGGGTTGGCTTTCATAGTCTGTGGCGTATGTCTCAATCGTCAGAGTACCACCTGCTGGCTCCTGTATTGTGTATGACAGATTGCTTTGGAAACTGTAATGATCGGCTGGATGAACGACATCATAATCCAGATCGACGTTGGTGAAGCTACTGACGCATCGGACGAAAATTGGACCTGTGTAGACCGACGACTTGATTCCGCTTATCTTGAAGGAAGAGGCGTTCAGTCGAACATGTGACAGCGGTTTCGGTGTCTCATTTGTGGCATCAGTCATTTCATGATAGAAGGCGTTTTCAAGACTCTTCGTTATGTTGGGTAGTTGGGCGAAGTAGCAATGCACATAGGCTTCTTGATTGGACAGGAGATATGCATTGCCATTCTCATCCCTCTGCTCCTCCGTTACACTCCGCCTCCCGTCCAAGTCCATCGTCAGACGGATTCGAATGAAAGAGTCATCAGGAATGACAAACAACTCCCTCGTGTGAATCCCTGTGTCCACAGAATCACTGCTGGTCTCCTTAGGCACACATGTGTAGAGCCCTGAGTCCGAAAGCCTGGCTGAATCGAGTTGAACAATAAATGACTCAGTTGTATGATTCGTTGTGATCAGGAATTCCGATCGAACGAGTGATCGTGATGAGTTGTTGCTGGCTTGGTGGTAACAGATAATCTGAGTGTCAGGTTGAGACGTTCTGAAGCGACCAAACATTTTCACCTGTCCACCCAATTTCACTGTGGCTGACCACCCGATGTGAAGTTTGGTCAGACGGAAATCAATCTTGGCGCACTCACTCACACCCAATGTGACTGCAGATGCATCACTCTTCCCATCATTTCTCATCCACTGCTTCAGGATGTTCGACACGTGGTTTCCGAAATTTTCTTGAAGTGTTGTTCTGTTGTGTTCACCTGCTACCGGAGTGACCGCTGCAATCACGAGGCCAACATGTTGAGGCAGAAGCAGACAGGTCAAATGCATTCGATGAAATCGTGGTGACGATGTCCTTGGAGTGATGCGAGTGACTCTATCGCCCATCTCCTCCTCCGCCTCCTCTGCAAGGATGCAATCCTCCTTCACCAGTCCACCATTGTCTGACTCATAAAACAACCAAGAAAACACCCAGCCTTCTGGATAGCCGAGACTCACATCAAACTCCACGTCAATCACTCCCTCGTGTAGGCGACTCTCTGACGTCATGGTGGAACTGAACCACGCAGAAGTGAGCAGTCTAGGCGGCTGTTTCCTCAAGGCAGTAGTCAACTCAGGTCTGCTTGTTCGCATTGATCGGCCGATAATCAGTGTCCTTGACTCTATTCCAGTCAGGATTTTCGCTCGCCTAATCAGAAGACCCGCAGCTACTGAATTCCGAATATCACCATGTACAGAAATCTCATCATATTGCAGCTGGCATGATGCAGTTAGTACACCATCTCCCTTGTCGCCAAGTTCATGCCCTGCTTTCAGGCTGTCAGGGATTTTGATGGCGTACATTGTTCTCGTTTCGATGTGGTCATGATAGTTCCTCATTTGTGAGCCAATTGCCTCGTAGGACAATTCTTCGCTTCCACTTGATTTGTTGAAAGTGTACTGGAATCCGCTTGTCAATTTCAGAGGCGAGCCCTTCGAAGCGTTATATTCACAAGTGACTATTGCAACGTGTCCACGTGACAATACGTAGCTATCGGGATGCAGACATTCGCGCGGAGTGTATTCAGTTGAATCAGTCTCAGCTTCGATGGTTATGCGCAAAATAGACCGGTCTGGAATGATGACCAACTGCCTTTCCGGCATAGTCGAACAACGATACAAACCGGAATCAGTGAATTGCGAGACACGTTTCGTGAGTGAAATGTAACCGAGCGTCTTATTGACAGTGAGTGTATAGCCTCCTCCCAGATCAGTGTAATTCTCTCCACTTCTGTGTCTGTATTGACACCTGATCAAAGACTCGTGGGTGTGCAATCGAGTCAGCATTCTGATAGGAGATCCCAATGTGACTGAGGCTGGCCATCTGACAACAACACGAATCAATCGATACATTCCATGTGATGTGGGTGGGAAATGCAAAGTGTCCGGATGTGGTGATATATTCGTGGAGTGAACAGACCAATCGGTGAGAGTTTCAATCATATGCCTGATAAATCGATTCTCCACGGTCGACTTGTTCACAGTATCCGCATCGAAAGCATGAATCGCCACTAAGACGATGGCATAATGACTAGGAAGTAGTAAGCAAGTGGCTTGATAAGTATTCGCTTGGATGTCGAGTAATATTTCCGTTGTACAGCGATCTTCGACTAGCCGACCAGACTGTGTCATATCAACTGTTCGTGCAAAGGCCCAGCCGTTGGGAATACCAGGTTCAATGGTGTAGTTGACCTGAAGAATTCCCTCCTCAATAACCTGTTCATCTCGGAGTTGCTGAAAACTTATCCGGGTTTGCTTGACAGCTTGATCCTGTCTGAGAGCTGGCACTAATCGTGGCTGACTCGACTGAATCGACTCAGGTAGTATTGATGGCCTTCTATAATTCAGTGTAGTCATGTTTCTCGTCGTATTCAACAAAATATCGACTGTTCTATTCTTCTCGAGGGAGTCTCTGACCACGAATCGAATGGACGCCTGACATGTTACACTGACAGTGGTGTTCAGTGAACTCTGATGACCAATGAGTTCTCGGAAAACACCAATACTACTCTGATTGTCGCATTCGTCTCCGATTGAATTGAGTGTATTATTGTCATGGTGATACTGCTGATTGACGTGATGTTGTGAACGCCCCACCGGTCGAAGTGTTATATTCAGTCGAACATTCTTCCTGTAGACTTGTGATACATTCAGTATGCAATGCACAAACACTGTCTGATTTACGTAGATATACGAGGGTTGATTGTTGTCGGACTGGTGAAATGCATTCTCTGTGGTGAGTAGATTTTCACACTGATTCGATCGTCGGTAGGTGATGAGCATGTTTAGATCTTGCTTCCTTGGCAAGACTGTGACTGTTGTAGACGGAAAACCATCTACTGAAAGGCATGTCGGGCATTCCTCCATTCTGCATGTGTACACTCCAGCGTCATGCAAGTCTGCATGAGCTTTGTAAATTGTGAACACCCTCTTCTCCTTATCTCGTGTCAATTTGAATGAGTCGAAATCCATTGGAACGGATGTTCCATCAGCCAGCTGTTCGTGGTGACACACAGGTTCACCTTCACCCAGTAAACCCAACCGACCACTCACAATCAATGACTCATACCTGTCAACGATGATGTTACTGTCCACTCTTATCTTGGTGATGCGATATTCCACAAATGATCCACGATGATATGATATCGGTGTTTCGACGCGACTCTTCGGGCTTCTACTCCACGCTTGAATACGTGATTTCGAAGAGGATATGAATGTGTCGACTACTTCGTCCTTGGCCACCTTCTTCTTGTAGACATTCATCGTGGCTAGCAAGATGGCTGTGTGCCATTGATTCACTCTGCATAAGAAAGTCACGTTGACGAGATTCTCAGAGGTGTTAGCTTTCCGATAATCTTCGCTTCTCCGAATGGAATCTGGTATGTCGTCGGAATGCAGGTCGATTTGGCTCAGGCGAATGCACTGATCACTTTGAACGCTCTTGCTTGCTCGGTAGAACAACCATAAATCCGCCCAGCCCCTAGGAATTCCAAGAAACGCTGTGAAATTCACATAGAAGTAACCCGGTGACAATCGGCTTGCTGGTACTGTTGACTCGAATCGGACAGCCGATGAGGCCATGTAGGCTGACTTACTCGTCAGACTCTGTTCCACTTCTGTGCAGTCTGATCTGATAGTGTCAGCGAACACGCGAGGTGGTTTCGCTAATAATAGGGTCAATTTCAGCGACTTGGAAATCGACGTCGGATATCCCTCACCACTGTTCAGATCGTGTGGGATTCTCACCTGGTCAAAGATGTTAAGAGTGCATGTGACTGATAATTCCGAGGATGGTGACTCCGGTCCGGGAGCTCTGATCTGATAAGTCGACGATGTGACTGCACTCAGTGAATACGGAGTTTGTTCATCAATCATTTTGGTATAGTTTCTCTCCACGCGTTTGCCATTTTCATCTCGCTCTCTATAACGGAAGGTGAAATTCGATTG
This sequence comes from Trichobilharzia regenti, assembly GCA_944472135.2. Lineage (NCBI taxonomy): Eukaryota > Metazoa > Platyhelminthes > Trematoda > Strigeidida > Schistosomatidae > Trichobilharzia > Trichobilharzia regenti. Next base: position 3,704,205 of record OX235270.1, read on the forward strand.
AAACAAATTTGTGTATGTGGTCTTGTGCAGGCATGTCACAAACTGGATTTCATCATATGTCAGTGTATATGCATCTGAAGTTTCCTGCCTAGATTTCCCATCTCTCAGGATTCCCAACCTCTTTGGCAGTTCATCCGACACATGGATTCCTATCACCGATTTGTCTGGAATAACATTCAGTTGACGAGACGTGAAGCCGACATAACGTTTGCAGGTGGCGCATGAACTGACAGTGCATGTATAGATGCCAGAATCCTCATACTCAGCTGATGACTTATACAAGGCGAATGCACCTGTGTGTGGGTAGCTGACCACCATATTCTTTGGTAAGTCTGATGGGTCGCTTGATGCGTTAGCCTGATGAGTGCAAAATAATCTCGTCTTCGAACCATTCCGTAAACTTCCAAGCATGTGTATCTCCGATCCGATCCTCACTGAGGCATTCCAACCCACATACAGCTTGATCAGTCTGTATGTTGATAAGCATCCTCTCGGTGCAACGAAACCGCTCGACACTGAATTCCCGCTGTCCGATAAAAGTGACTTGATTGTGACGACTAAGGACTTTCTCACGTGGTTGGCGACAACATGATTGGACACACTTCTATCATAGACACTGATCACTGCAATCGCCAGCGCTGAGTGCTCTTGTCTCAAATTGCAATACATGGTCAGGTTAACTAAATTCTGCCCACCGGCCATTTGAACTGCCTTCACCGATTTCATCAGTTCAGGTATTTGCGTTCTCTGGATACTCTGAATCTCGCCAATCTGACAATCATCAGTTATCAGTGTCGCATTATCCTCGAAGACCAACCAGCCATATGTCACACCGACGGGTACACCTAGGAATATAGTGCTACTGATAGATAAGCTGCCCTCAGGTATTAGTGATTCTGTGGCGGTCGTACTGAACACGTGCTGGTCATACTTCGTCTCATCAGATAAACTCCTCAATTTCGACTGGATGGGTAGAGCATTTGTCGTTGTGAAGTTAGAAAAGATCTCCGGTTTTATTCGGTACTCCATGAGAAGAGCTAACGACTTCATCACAGTGACATCACGATTCATTCTCTCCGCGAGTGACAGTGTGGGCGGGAGCAGTTTCGGGATTTTCAACTCACACTCGACCTTTAATTGGCCAAGATACTTGTCCATGTATGGACCGGTTATTTCGAATATCTCCACACCAATCATGTAGAAGGCTTCATCGATGATGAAATTCGAGTGATTTTTGTAGTCCAGTGGTATTCGACGTGACCGTTGGGAGATATCGAGGAGTATGTGAATTGGATGGACCGTTCACCAATGTCTGTGTATGGGAACACGTAGATACAATGAACGTAGTGGATCTCGTCCAACAAGAGTAGGGTAGTCCGCTCCTTGTCATTGATGTCATCATGACTACTCTCGTTGGGGTGTATTAGTTGTCTGAGGCGTTTGACTACTTTCATCCTGTCATCAGTGTTGCTCACATCAAACGACAAGCGTGATCGGCTCACATAGATGAACAGCGTGCTTTCATCGGGAATTACAGTGAGTTGTCGACGGATGAATCCGAGTGAAGTTTGACAAGTTTGGCACTCAGTATCAGTGATATTACATGCGTAAATACCTGAGTCGGTGAATGAGGCAGATTCCTTCACCACACTAAACGCTGAATCGTCCACATGAATTTGTATTTGGAAACCACTGGGTAGTCTTGTTGGACTACTGGACATATTTTGTTGATAGGTACAATTTATCTCCGGCCGACTGCTATTCCCCAGACTCCCTAGCATATGTACACTGGATCCAATGTTAACATGTGCTCTCCAAGTGATGTTCAACTTGATCAGAATATGTGTTAGCAGTGATCCACTAGGGGTGGAAATCACATCCGAAGACGCTTCCGTTCTCCCCATCCACATTCTAACCGTTCTCACCAGAGACGCTTTAAGGTGTGTCCTCACGTCCTCATCACTTGTCTGATTCTTGTCGTAAATGTTGTATACGAGAAATGCAAGCGCTACATGCTCCTGTCGTACAACGCATCGTACGGTGAGATTGAAAAGATTTCCGGAGTGAATTTGTTTGTGAACTGGAGATTTTTTCATCACCGTGCGAAGACTGGGTCTATCCGCAGTGTTCACCAACTTGATATTGCAGGCTTCTACAGAATACTCGACATCATCGCTCTCCTTGTCATTTTCAGCACCACGATCGATGTTTCCACTGGCTCGATACACAGTGTAGATGAGGATTTCGCCTGGAGGGTCTCCAGTCATCACCAATAATTTACATCTCTCCACGTGTTCCCGTGCTGAGACTACTCTCGAGTCACTTCCTCCAGTCGATGATTTCTCCCCAACCGATGAATCCTGAATCATGTTTTGAACATTGGCATCTACACACTCAGTGAGTTGACGGAATATGTGTGGTCTGACCTGTTTTGAGAGTATATCCACTTGGCTTTCGTGAACATGGGAAGTTGTTCCATGTGTGTGGACAAATCGTTTGGTATAGGTGTCAGACTTTTATATACAAGTTTACACCTAACTTCTGTAGGACCGACATAATCCAGTGGCTTTGGCGCCTTCACTATGTACGTGAAGGTATCTGTCACTAAAGCATTGACTTCAGACGTCTTCCTGTTTACAAACTGAGACGGAAGTGGTTGGCTTCTATTTGTGTACTCGTCATGGAGTACTTGAGAATACTCACACACAGTCTCAGCAAACATTGACGCATAACGTTCACATGAACATGAGACGTATATTGTCTGTCCAGGCTTCAGCATGATTTCCTGTTTATCGGAGTATTCAGTGTGCAAGTCACTTGACTGGGGGCTTGTCAGTTGGAGAGTGGAACTCAGGTGAATGCTGACACTGTTTGAATCTGGAATGACAAATAAGAAGCGACGCGTGAATCCAGTGTACGAGTCGCCAGTCTGTTTGTTGAATACACTACAAGAATAGTAGCCTGCGTCCTGCAGACTGACATTGTGTTTTAACATGATGAAACTGTGTGATGGCGTTTGCAAACTGATCGTTATGTTTTCCTTCATTTCAGTCAGTGGATGCTTTGTGAGACCTTGATAGAAACACTTCACTTCAGTCTGAACATTACTCACCACCGGTAGAACTCCCAACATCTTAGCAGTAGAATTCAAAGTCACTGTCGCATACCAACCAATGTTCAGTTTGATGTATCGATAATCATAAGAAATTCCATATAGCGGAGACACATCTCCAGCGCGGTTGTTCAACACATTTTCAATCTGCTTTGTTACAGTATCTTCTATAATCTTCCTAACCTCCGTATTATTTGCAGTTCTAGAGTAGACATTGTATGCTACAAAAATAAGTGATACATGCTCTGGTCTCAGGACACACTGAAATGATGCATGTGTAAGCGTATTTCCATATTTGCCTGATGACGGGTTCTGCATACTTCCGATCTCATGACATATTTCTTTGTAGAGTGTCGACTCCTTCTTCTTATCGCGGTCAATCCCATTCTTGCGATACAACGACCACACATAGGTCATTCCTGTCGCACAACCCAATTTAAGTGCATAAGAAATACTGACAACGCCTTCTGGTATGCGAACGCCAGATGCACTTCGATCGAATTCATACTCATTAGAATAGTTGTTTCTCGACTGTCTAATCGATGTTTGTAATGGCAGCCACGACTCAGGTTGTGTTTCAGCCGTGTGCATAAATAGCATCGGCTGAGATTTGCACAAAACATAAATCCTCAGTGAGTTATGCCACTGATGTGTGGAACTAATGTCGTATGTCATTGCATACTCCAGCCGATCAAAATTCACCTGATATATCTGACTACACTTCACAGATAAGACTGAGTAGTCATTCGATCTCTGTATATTATCAGGTATCTGAATTCGGTAAGAGGCTACAAATGCAGTGTCGTTCACATACCCACTGAATATTTGACTAGCTTTATCGTGAACATCATGAGTTACACTATTTGTCCGTTCGCTGATGATTTGATATTCTAATTTCACATGTCTACTGATGTAAGCATTGTCTTTGTAATCGCTAAGACAATGAATAACCAAGCTCTGTCCAGTGTAGCCGTATACACTCCGATTGTTGAATGTTTGATTGAATAGTACTGAAGCAGGATGTGTGGAAGTGGGGTTGATGTTTTCATGTGTGATATGAATATTGTGCAATAAGTTATCGGGTAAAACAATTATTGTTCGTCTAGGTAGTGTCCGATATACAGGTAAGTCCCACGATTTCCAAACGTTGACCCAATAGTAACCGCTATATATATGTCCTACACCTCTCCGAAATGCTTCAAATTGTCTCCTCGCCATCCGATGAACTGTCGTGCAGACAACAGATCCATACTCCAAATTTAGAAACGTCTGAATACGCAGTTTATGAATATCAGTCTCATTACAAGCCCTCCAATACAATTCCACATTCTCACCCGTCCTCAATATCCCTTGATACTTCACATTCAACTGAAGAACACGGTAGTCAAACAAATAGTCGTTGGTCTTCTCTGTGAAATCCGCATTCTGTTGCCTTCCAAACATATGATTTTCACCCAACTCACAGCGAACTTCGTGAAGCGTTCCACGACTGTTTCGTTGTCTATTTGACTACGGAAGATGGTGAACGCAACGAGCACTAGTGCGGCGTCCTCCGGTTGGATTGCACACAAATATGTCTGATTGTAGAAATTCTTACCATTAGTCAGACGCGAGTCTTCAGTTAAATGCTGCCTCAGAAATCTGGAATGTCGGTCTAGCTCTTCATGATGGATACAAACACATGTATCTGCGATGTATTTATTTCCAGATCTACTGATCAACAGGGCATTCGTCCATCCCGTCGGAGGACCTATTCGCGAGATGAAGTTTACCTCTAATGGTCTATCCAGAATTGGTTCCTTCATCTTATTCTCCTCAAAACTTTTACTGTTCACAACAGATGCACGTGCGTTTCTCAGTCCCTCAGTCACACTCCTCACTGTCGTCTGTATGTGATTTGAAAAGATTTTCGGCTCTACTCGAGTGTCTATCATCAGAGTTTCGTAATTGGTCAGCACAACTTTCCTGTCGCTGGTACAGTCTGGGTTGAAGTTTACCTCACAAGATACATTGAAGTACAGACCATGAGATAGAACCGCATCAACTCTTACTAACATGGAATGAATCCACTGAATCTCGTCAACTAGTGAAAGCTTTTTGACTGGGAGAGGTGAAGTTTGCAGTTGCGTGCCATGAGACGGTTTGTATGTGAATCTTACATTCGGAGTTTGATTTATGTTACGTGATATCTTGTAGACACAGTAGACTACTTTGTCTTGATTCGGTTTGACAGATGGATACTGTTCGGCAGTAGTCTGCTTGAATGCCTCTGAATCATAGTCAGGTATCTCAAGAACATCGTCTGTGAAGAACACGTGTATGTCCTGATTTCCGGAGGGAATGACTTCGAGAGTCACCACTGCCGTTTCAACAGCTGGACATGATGGACACTTTCTCGATGAGCAGAAATACACCCCCGAATCTCTGTATTCCGCCGATTTCTTGTCAATCACAACAACACTGTCTGAAGGAATGTATGTCGTCTTGAATGTGTCATCCAACTCTCTCCTCTTCTCATCACCGAATTGTGACTGTGTGTAACACTTCATATTTCCAAATTGTCTCTGGTATACAGTTAGCTGGAGATGTATATTCTGATGGAGTCTCGTGGCGACCTTCGAACACAGATTGAGTCGGATTATCCTGTCAGTAGCAGATGAGTATGACTTGACCTCTAGCGTATTTCTGCCAGACTTCTCTTTGTTCAACACACTCTCCACAGTTCTATGCAAGGAACTGACAAAATATTCCACTGCATCCGGTCCTTTCGTGTGATCTGGATCAGTATTAACCAGAGCGAAGGCCAATCCTATGTGACTTGGCTGCACCCAACAAAAGAAATTGAGCTGGAATGCACTCAAACCCTTGGCAGATGGATACTTCGAGCCATATACACGTGCAAACTGCTCATTCGAATATCTGGATTTCGTCAGGTCACAATCGTGCTTGTATATTTTTCTGTGACTATACTGGAGTAGCCAGACTAGAGACAAAGTATCGACCGGATCGATCAATCCAAGAAATGTTCCACTCAAATAACCGACACTGATGTGAATAATGGACTCCTCTTGGAGGAGGCGGTGAACCCCTCTGGAATTAACCAAATTTCGTCTGAAGAATTCATTCACTTCTTCACTGTTGGTCACAATAGACTCATCAACGATGATCGGTGTTAAAACCCATGACGTCAGTATTTCCATCGACTGTGATAACCGAATTTCGAATCATCGATCTTCGTCTCATACACATCGTCGTGTAGTTTTTGGTGATGATGTGTACATGTGATGTTCTGATGCGTTACCTGGTGTAGAATCGGTTGACCGTGTATCTCATAGGAATATGTGTGCCAGTCGTAGTCATTCATTTCTCTGAGATGTGTACCATACACCTTGTAAGGAAGTTCTTGACTGGCTGGCTGGTTCATAGCATCAATATTGGTGTAAGTGAATGAAATATCAGGATTGTGAATTATTGAGTGGACTAGTGCAAAGTGACAGTTCACTATGATGCGTAAGTCCTTCCTCACAACGGGACTACCGAATACATCATAGAAATAGTTATCCGTCTCACCGGGTAGCATTTTGATGTTAATTTGAAGACTTTTGAATGTCGGAAGAACAATAACACGATAATAACGCTGATAAATTTTGCCATCACTTTCCAGTGTGCATTGATAATACGGTGCTGTTTTAGTCTGTGCTGATCCCACATGTAAACCGAAGAGTGGCTTGTAACTGACCATTGACAAATCTGCAAATTGTTGAGTTGGTTTCATTGCTGGCTCGCATGTTGTACCTATTGGCACAAGCAGTGAAATAGTTTCTGAAATGTTGTGATAAATCTTTGATTTCAAATTTACTGCAAATAATCTATAATCGGTGTCGAGATCTTCAGTTAGGTAAATGTCGAATTCTTTCTCATTTATTCTATCGTAGAGAATAGAAATCTGCTGACGTAGATTCCTCTTAACAGTATCCACATTTTGTGTCGTGGTTGTGTACAACAGCAATATTCCTGAATAATTAATCTCACAATAGATGAATGCTTCTCTTATGTACTGCGGGTAACTCCATATCATCTGTATACCTTCGGTGAATCCTATTGCATTTGCAACTCCATACGTTGCGTAATAAGTCACAGGATCACATTCGTTTTCAGTATCTTTTGTAAAGAAGGATGCCTGCACCTTGAATCCAGGTGGTAAAAATATTCTGAATTGAACGTGCAATAATCCTTGTCGTAGCATTTTAACAGGAGAACTAAATATTTCATCTTTATGATAGACCTGTGTAGCTTTGTGCTTTGGGAGATAAGTGAAGATTACATCTTCTGAAGAGTCTCTCAAATATTGTCCATCAAACACATAGGCCAACTTTAAAGGTTCATTAGCTATTTCACTGCACGATTTAACATTATGTGTTAACGGCTGGAAATAATAAACTTCACCCACAGGGGTGTTTAGTAATACTATTAATACAGCTTTGTTCACATCAATATATTTCGTATCTACCCATAGGCGATATAATACGCCATATCTAAGATAAAATTGGGCAGTACAACTGTCGTCGAGATGTCGATATGACCACCCCTTACAGCAACCACCATTTGGTAGACGACATTCCCACCATGGTGATTTTTCATCGGTTCGTTCTAGAGAAACATAATAGGGTTGTGCACCATTATCAACTCGCAAATCAAAAATATATGGTTGAGAGTTCTCCCAGTGCCAATAATGCGCAACATAATGACTATAATGGTCTTTCAAACGATCAGGATAATATTCAGCTCGTCTGTATCCTTTCGTATGTCTGCACACTCGATTTGCACTTGTCACTTCAATGAGGCATAAAACACTTACAACAAAGAAAGATGTGATGGATAAGTTCATGAATAAATAGGCCAGTCAGTCAGACAGACTGTCAGTCATTAAATTGCACACAAGAAATTCACTAGTCATAACAACAACTTACTGAACACCTTAACGATATTTTCAAAATGACAATCGATAGAATTTATTGATTTAAACAACTCGCTCTCTGACTAGATGAAGGCAGATAGCGGTCAGATATTTTAAACTGGGGACAGGCCAGATTATTATTATTATTATGACTATTTTTATTACTACAGTATTATTCTCTTCATTAAGATGTGCATCAGAGCAGGTTGCTCTCGCTCTGTATACCAAGCACTTTATCAGATTCCATTTGTATTTCAAAGCTACGAAGCTGAAAAATGGGTAAACTGACTGTTTGATTAGATGAAGGAAGATAGCAGGCAGATATTTCAAACTAGGGACAGGCCAGATTATTATTATCACTGTTATTATCACTATTGTTATCTTGATTCCGATTGGTTCCGAGTGGAATACCTGAAGAGCTACGTCACAACTTCTGTTATCACCTCCATGGTGAAACTGTATGTGAACTATGAAATGAGACATCCCTAATGGTCGTATTTTGTCGTCATCACATCAGACAGCCAGTCTTAATCAAATCTGACTCGTTTCAGGTAGAAGGCTTAGTCGGTGTGTCCTCATTCATATTTTGAGCTTGACTATCACCTTCCAGTCGGTTTCTACTCGACACTGAATGTCATGAGGAAATTGTGAAAGGAGTAAGTCACTGTCTGATAGTCATATCTGCACTCTCTCCTACTACCTGCCCTCTCAATCGTTTGTGACCTGACTCTACTGCGTTGCACGCATCACACTATTCATTGTAAGAGTAGCTAAGAGGCAAATATTGGTGAAGGATTCATTCTTCTCGGCCTGTGCTCTGTCGATGACGATAACCAATTCGAAAGCAAGGAAACTAGAAGACACCACATCAAGCGATTTGTTGCCTTTCGGTATAATTTATTCCATTGCCAATAGTTTGGTTCGTTGAACTTCCCAGAATTAAGCTGTTGTCAGATTCTGTTTTCTACTGGTTCCTGATAGTCCGCGTTGAGGAGAGATGAAGCCACCTCGAATAACATCCAGTACAATTCAGGAAGTGCGTCGGTGGCATAGCGGTTAGGACGCTCGTCGACCATTCACATGGTCCGGTGTTCGATTCCCGGCCGACTCACTCCCTTACCCTGCTAAGCCAGAAACAATGCTGGTAAAGAAGAAAGGTTGGGTATGAGGCTGGCAACCCCATCCTGTAAAAATAAACACTGCTACAAAAACTTCAAACCACTATCTTGAAGGTGCCCTATGTTCCACTGGAAACCTGAAGGAAAACAAACAATTAAGGAAGTTAAAAATACGTGAATCTTAGCAAGAAGATTTTGAGGGAAATATTGTCATCGATAACTTCTTTCTCAGACTATAAACCCATAAAAAATTAGAATACAAATGGCCAGTGAAGACAAATGAAGATTATTGGCGTATGTGTATGAGATGGAATGATAGTCCGTTAGTTAGCAGTGTCAACTGAATGTATATTTAAAAAATGTAGAGTCATCCGGAGTATAAGATTAGATGTGATTTCGATAACATACTAATTGTTAGGAAGAGGCAAAACACATACAATTATCAGGTCATTATCATGTCTCAGTCAAGTTATTATCGCGTCATTAACAAGTCGTTGACGTGCAATTGTTCCTGCTTCTGATTGGACGCTTGCACAATTCAAACTCTCAACCGGACTGGTTGATTTCCAGTCTACCTTATTTTCTGTATAAATACAGTCACTTTTGTCATAATAAATGAGCCTGGTTTTACCGCTGATTCTCGCGTGTTCTGCTTTACCAGTTGAGTGGGCACTGGTCAGTAGTTAAGCAGTGACCTCGTGACAAAAGACCAAGCATCAAAACACTAATGTACTTCTAATCAACAGAATTCATGTTTCATCAAAATAGATGAGTCATTCACGGTTGTATACCGAGTAGGCATACCCCTCCTACACCTGGCCAACAGGTTGAATCTGCAAAATTCACCTTGAGGGTGTCAGGAGATGCCACAGCTAGTTCACGAGGATTAGCTGGCGTAGGGATAGCTTTGAGTACTAGGTCAGAAAAGACATTACTTGACTGGATCCCAGTAGATAGCCGAATGTGTGCTGTCCGTCTGAACGGATCAGTAAGAAGGAGAAAGGACTGCACTACTCGCCGATGCCTTTTCTAATCTCCGCCTACGCCCCCACTGACTGCAGTTCGGATGAAACGAAGGATGAGTTCTACCAAAAGCTGTCTAGCTTGGTGAGAAAGGCTAAACGCTCAGATATAGTCGTTCTAGCTGGTGACTTTAACGCTCATGTAGGGAAATTGTGTCAATCTGAGAAGGATGTCGGTGGCACCTATGGAGCTCCGTGCCAGCGAACCGACAACGGTGACCGTCTCCTACAGTTCTGCTCTGATAATCATTTGTTTCTTGTAAGCACTAACTTTAAACACAAGGAGAGACACTGTTTGACTTGGAGACCCCCTTCATCAAACCAACGCTGGACACAAATAGACCACATAGCAATAAGCTATCGTTGGCGTGGGTCGGTAGGAGATTGTCGCTCCTTCTGGAACACGTGCTTAGATACCGACCACGCACTGGTCCGCGCTCAGGTGTGCTTACGACTGAACGGACGTAGGAAACAGCTGGCGGTAAAACCATCACGTCCCCAGCTCGATCAGGAAACTAAGTCCCTATTTGAGGAAGAACTAGCTAAACACATATCTGTGTTCGACAGCTGTGCTCACCCTGAAGAGGCTTGTAAAAATATCCAGGCAGCCATGGATACAGCTGTAAAAGCTGTGAATAAGGTAAACCCAAAGGTGAGTAAAAACCACTGGATCTCCACCGCCTCATCCGAACTGATAGATGCTAGAAGACTTATTCAGGCGAGCTCCGAATTCAATGAGGAGCGAAAGCTGCACAAGAGGAAACTTACGAAAAGTCTCCGCAAGGACCGTGAACAGTGGTGGGCGACAAAAGCCAAAGAGATGGAGAAAGCTTCGAGGATAGGCAACAATCACAGCAAAGTTAACGTGGCAAAATATGATTCGCGGAGAGAACTCTATTTGTCAAGGAATCCCGAAACAACCAATCAGAAGCCTGCGTTTGTCTACCTAAACAACCAATCAGATGACTGCGCTTGTCTATAATAATGTAGTTGAAAGATGTATAAATACGTGTTGATTTTCATAATAAAACGATCTGTTGCCTGGCCCTTGTCTTCTGTTGTTACATTTGGTGTCGCTGCCTACCGACAAATGGAAAGCCTATGCCCTGCTGTTTTTGATGGAGACATATGGATCTTCGGGCAGGACTTCAAGGCTTCTGCGCAGTTGAGTGGCGTTCAAGATCTGTCAGCGATGGAGCTGCTACTTGGGACGCTGCTGGGAGGTCGGGTGAAAGCAGCATATGAAAGTGTGAGCCGAAGTACGGACGAATGTTCGACAGGGTCAGGCAAACAGTTTCCAAAGTGGGAAGGACCATATATGGTCACTTCGAGATGGGGTTACGCAGACACAGTCGCAATGGCGAACAATAAGAGGCGCGTGAACGTCAGCGAGCTCCAGAAATGGATACAGCGAGACAAGCCAACGATGATGCCTGCACCAAGTAGATCAAGCCGACTTCAGTCGCACGTATTTGACGGGGGGACGAGTGTGGTGAGAGCAGGCTGCTAGCCGATTGGTTGGCACTAATCTACGTTAAGGTCTAGGTCACTAATGTGGGCCGTGAGAAGATATGAACAAGCCTGAGTCAACAACCAATCACAGCAAAGTTAACGTGGCAAAATATGATTCGCGGAGAGAACTCTATTTGTCAAGGAATCCCGAAACAACCAATCAGAAGCCTGCGTTTGTCTACCTAAACAACCAATCAGATGACTGCGCTTGTCTATAATAATGTAGTTGAAAGATGTATAAATACGTGTTGATTTTCATAATAAAACGATCTGTTGCCTGGCCCTTGTCTTCTGTTGTTACACAGGCAACTCTTTAGACTCATCAGGGAAACGGGTGGGAGAAGACAAATCATCAGTGAGACAATCTCGGAAAAAAATGGCACTATAATTAGCTCCCAGGATAGACGACTGGATCGTTGGAAAGAGCATTATGAGGAGCAGTTTAATTTGCCCACAGCCACGCTCAACCTTCCGAGCATCCAACACCTCCCTGAATGGGATATAAACACAGGTCCTCCGTCACTGACTGAGGTTACTAAAGCTGTCACCAATCTGAAACTAGGCAAAGCAGCGGGACCTGATGGAATGACTCCAGAGGTATTTAAGTACGGTGGAGACAGTTTACTGTCTGCATTAACTGAGGTTCTAGGCAGCGTCTGGGAATCAGAAGAAGTCCCATCGGGTTGGTGTAAGTCACTGATTATCCCCATATACAAGAAGGGAGACAAGTCTTCCTGTGATAATCACAGAGGCATTAGCTTGACTAATATAGTATCTAAAGTCTTAGGTTCAATAATCAGGCGTAGACTGAGTGGTGCTCGGGAAGCACAAACACGTGAGAGCCAGGCAGGCTTTAGACCAGGAAGAGGGTGTATTGATCATATCTTCACCCTCCGACAGACTCTAGAACATAGGAATTCCTACCGGCGTCCAACAGTCATTATATTTCTTGACCTAAAGGCAGCATTCGACTCTGTCGATCGAGAAGTCCTCTGGAGATGCCTGGCTGTAAAGGGAATGCCGAGAAAATACACTGCACTGATTGAGGCACTCTACTCGTACTCATACAGCCAGGTGAGGGCTTACGGCGAGCTGTCATCTGAACTGGTGACGACTAGTGGTGTCCGTCAAGGATGCCCATTATCCCCTTTTCTATTCAATTTCATCATAGATGTGTTAATGGACTTAACCCTAGGTGACTTCAGCGACTCAGGGATTGACTTGCTACCGGGGAATAATCTCGTTGACTTGGAATATGCAGACGATATAGTCCTTCTAGGCGAAGACGCTGACAAAATGCACAGTCTTCTAAACACCTTGAGCTGCAATCTACGAATGTTTGGCATGCGATTCGCTCCCGCCAAATGCAAGATGATGTTACAGGACTGGACTACATCGACGCCTAGTATAAAAATAGGAAGTGAAGTGGTAGAGCACGTTGACCGCTCCACTTATTTGGGAAGTACCATCAGCCAATGCCAACGCGTTGATCTCTGACGAAATCTCAGCACGAATACAGGGGCTCGTTTCGCATTTGTTAGTTTACGCCGACTCTGGCGTAGACGAGATGTTCGACTATCGACCAAAGGGCGGGTGTACTGCTCATCTGTCCGCTCCGTCCTCCTTTATGGTTGTGAGACCTGGCCACTCAGAGTGGAAGATATGAAAAGACTAGCTGTCTTCAATCATAGGTGCCTGCGTTCTATTTCCCGTGTAAAGTGGCATAGTAAGGTGAGCAACATGGAGGTTAGGCGTAGAGTTCTAGGTAAACAGGGGAAATCAATCGATGAAGTCGTGAAGCTACAAAGACTGAGATGGTTAGGACATGTGTTACGTATGCCAAGCCATCGCCTCCCTCGACGAGCAATGTTAGCGGATATAGGGTCAGGCTGGAAAAAAGCTAGCGGCGGTCAAACAAAAACTTGGCATCAGTCAATGAAATCCACAACAGTTGGTCAAAGCCACGTAGAAAGGTGTAGACTTCCAGGCTGGGGTCCTCGGGACGGTAAAAATCTATGGTTGGAAACAATTGGTGACATGGCTCAAAACCGTTCTCAGTGGCGCAGATGCATCCACTCCCTGTGACTTATGATCTTCAATGAAACTGTTTTGTATTTCTTTATTACTCCTTTGTCTCACACCTCTGCTCACTGTTTCTATTATGCTTTTCTTGTACTTTCTTCTCTTGCTTCGCGTGCTACACGGAATGTGGCGACTTGAACTTCCGCACATTTGTGCAAAGTTCTATGTCGAAAACAGACAGACAGACAGACAGACACATAGTTGAAGCTGTACAGATGATTAGAAAGAAACCTGACCAATGTCTGCAAAACAGCTCATTCATGCTCTTTGTTTACGCCAGCCTACTACAAGGCCATCAGGAACACAATATGCGTTTTCAAGTTTCGGTAGAAGTTAGAAATCATGGGCCATTGAATTGGGTACCAGTGGCTGAATGGTATTTAAGATTGGCTGGTGATCGGAAGGTCATGGGTACAGAGGCCAGTGGGTGCGTAGTGCTGCCAATGATTCCCAAACTAGGATGAATCAGCTGTCAAGTGCTCTGTGGTTTCCCATTGGTTTTCCGACTGATGCCGGCTTACGGTGAAATCCTCCAACCATCATATGAGGCCTCCTTATTCATTTTCACCCAGTTCACTTCACTCAAATATGGTCACTAATATGTGTCAACCTTCGTAATTTACACCAAGCATATCATGTCTCCAGTATTATTATTATATCCTTTAATTCCTAGAGGAACATAGGGCTTCAGCTGCCCATCTCCATTGCCTTCTGTTTTCTCCCAACTTTTTCACCACGCTCCAAGTCTGCCCACATGCTCTCATCTCCTCTCCACATGACCTCCTTCAAGTCACCCTTGCATTGACGACCAACTCGCCGCTTCCTTTTCGGGTTACACTCGAGCAATGGCTTGTCTAGTGATGTCACTCACTTGATGGTTTCCTCAGAGTATGGCTAGCCAATCTATCTGCATTTCTTCCTGCCTATTTGTTTCACAATCGGTTCCAGCTGGGTTGGTTCACTCATTGACAGAGATCCCCCTCTGTTACTAATCTTTTCTGGCCGGCTGGCCATCTGATCTTGAGTATTGAGCGAAGACAACTGTTAATGAAGGTCTGAAGTTTGTTTGAGATGGTCTTTATGAGGCGTAGTGCAAGTCTCTGATCCGTATAGTGAGTAGCACTGACTTCACATTGGAGTTGAAAGTCCGGATCTTATATTCGTTTTATACTGAGTGCTGTTGACCTCCACACAGACTTAAGAGTAATGAAAGCTTGTCTTGCTTTTCCGATCCTCGCGGCTTTGATATCCTCGTCAGTTCCGCTGGGCTGTAGTTGAAACGATGCTTCCTAGGTAGGTAGGTAAAGGAGATTGTTTCTTTCAGGTTCCTCCCATTTATGCTGGCTGATTGTTGTCTGTTGTTGTTGGTGTTGGCCAAGAATCTTCATTACCTCTGTTTTATCTATGTTCACCTGAAGTCCTATCTTCTCTGGATGCTCCTTCTATCTCCAACTTGTTGCTTTTCATCACTTGCATATCTTTCAGTTTGTGGGAAATCAGACATATGTCATCATCGGCGAAGTCCAGATCCTCCAAGTTATTTTTTGTGTGAGTCCATTTTATGCCTGTTTCCTCATTGGCCGTTGTCTGTCTCATTACCCAATCTACTGCAATCGGGAAGATCATTGGCGATAGTATACAGCCTTGTCTCACTCCCGTCCTAACTTCGAAAGCTTCCGTAAGTTTTCCGTTGTGGATCACTTGGCATGCAGCATTGTCGTATAACTCTTGGATGAGATGCATAATTGTCGATAGGACCCCGTAGTAGCGAAGTAGTTGCCAAGTCACCTCGCGATCTACGCTGCGCTGTCGAAGGCCTTTTCAAAGTCGATGAAGTTGAGATAGACAGGTGACTGCCATTCCAAGCTCTGTTCAATGATGATCCGTAGAGTGGCGATTTGATCAATATATAACTTGTTTCTCCAGTATTTGAATGCAATTCCTATCCAACCTCTTCACTTTCATCATTACACTTGTTAACTGTCAGTCCTCGAAAATACATTCGTTGTGCCTCATCTCTTTGTAGGAATTTTGTAGTAATCATATTTCTCCCACACCACTGAGCACATCTCATCATCCTCCACAACCATATAAATATATATATGCAATTGGTTTTTAAGAAGTTATATCCGGTGAGGGAATTGAAACATAGGTGTGAATGCATAAAATAATAATAATAATAATAATAATAGCATGAAATGCAATTAAAACTAAAATATTTGTGATTATAATCATAGTTAAATGTCAAGTGGCAAAACAATTAAAGCCATTAATAGAATAATTCATAGGATGGATAGAACTTGAAAAAGGGTGTGCAATGAAAGGATTGGTAGAAAAATCGGATAGAATAAAAAGGTTACGTAACACTGTGTGAAATTTGATAGCAAGGAATTGATTTAGAAGGACAAGTGGAACAAGTGAAATAATACTGGAGACAGTTCAAAGTGAGAATAGTAACAGTAACAATTGACATAATAAACGGAGAGTATACAAATTGAATAGACAAAATGAAAAAAATTGGTAGCGGCAAAATGTGATCGGGGATTACCATACTTTAGCATAGAGGGATTAAAACCATATAAGTTGGAGGGTTTGCACGAACTTTTCTGTACACAGAGATCTGGCTTTTCTGTCTCGATAGTCAAAGCTTCAGCAATGCAGATGAGTCGTCATTATCGACCAGATGTTCAATAATCGCGCTTCTTATTGCTCCACTTCCACCTCTTCGTAACCATGCAGGATAGTGTTCTTGCACCCTCTTGGACAAAACTCGAGTCGAACGACCGATATACCTAGCTCCACAAGAGCAGGTGAATTGATAAACGCACATAGAGTTGGTCAACAGCGGGATCTTGTCCTTCATGCGATACAACGACCACACATAGGTCGTTCCTGTCGCACAACCCAATTTAAGTGCATAAGAAATACTGACAACGCCTTCTGGTATGCGAACACCAGATGCACTTCGATCGAATTCATACTCATTAGAATAGTTGTTTCTCGACTGTCTAATCGATGTTTGTAATGGCAGCCACGACTCAGGTTGTGTTTCAGCCGTGTGCATAAATAGCATCGGCTGAGATTTGCACAAAACATAAATCCTCAGTGAGTTATGCCACTGATGTGTGGAACTAATGTCGTATGTCATTGCATACTCCAGCCGATCAAAATTCACCTGATATATCTGACTACACTTCACAGATAAGACTGAGTAGTCATTCGATCTCTGTATATTATCAGGTATCTGAATTCGGTAAGAGGCTACAAATGCAGTGTCGTTCACATACCCACTGAATATTTGACTAGCTTTATCGTGAACATCATGAGTTACACTATTTGTCCGTTCGCTGATGATTTGATATTCTAATTTCACATGTCTACTGATGTAAGCATTGTCTTTGTAATCGCTAAGACAATGAATAACCAAGCTCTGTCCAGTGTAGCCGTATACACTCCGATTGTTGAATGTTTGATTGAATAGTACTGAAGCAGGATGTGTGGAAGTGGGGTTGATGTTTTCATGTGTGATATGAATATTGTGCAATAAGTTATCGGGTAAAACAATTATTGTTCGTCTAGGTAGTGTCCGATATACAGGTAAGTCCCACGATTTCCAAACGTTGACCCAATAGTAACCGCTATATATATGTCCTACACCTCTCCGAAATGCTTCAAATTGTCTCCTCGCCATCCGATGAACTGTCGTGCAGACAACAGATCCATACTCCAAATTTAGAAACGTCTGAATACGCAGTTTATGAATATCAGTCTCATTACAAGCCCTCCAATACAATTCCACATTCTCACCCGTCCTCAATATCCCTTGATACTTCACATTCAACTGAAGAACACGGTAGTCAAACAAATAGTCGTTGGTCTTCTCTGTGAAATCCGCATTCTGTTGCCTTCCAAACATATGATTTTCACCCAACTCACAGCGAACTTCGTGAAGCGTTCCACGGCTGTTTCGTTGTCTATTTGACTACGGAAGATGGTGAACGCAACGAGCACTAGTGCGGCGTCCTCCGGTTGGATTGCACACAAATATGTCTGATTGTAGAAATTCTTACCATTAGTCAGACGCGAGTCTTCAGTTAAATGCTGCCTCAGAAATCTGGAATGTCGGTCTAGCTCTTCATGATGGATACAAACACATGTATCTGCGATGTATTTATTTCCAGATCTACTGATCAACAGGGCATTCGTCCATCCCGTTGGAGGACCTATTCGCGAGATGAAGTTCACCTCTAATGGTCTATCCAGAATTGGTTCCTTCATCTTATTCTCCTCAAAACTTTTACTGTTCACAACAGATGCACGTGCGTTTCTCAGTCCCTCAGTCACACTCCTCACTGTCGTCTGTATGTGATTTGAAAAGATTTTCGGCTCTACTCGAGTGTCTATCATCAGAGTTTCGTAATTGGTCAGCACAACTTTCCTGTCGCTGGTGCAGTCTGGGTTGAAGCTTACCTCACAAGATACATTGAAGTACAGACCATGCGATAGAACCGCATCAACTCTTACTAACATGGAATGAATCCACTGAATCTCGTCAACTAGTGAAAGCTTTTTGACTGGGAGAGGTGAAGTTTGCAGTTGCGTGCCATGAGACGGTTTGTATGTGAATCTTACATTCGGAGTTTGATTTATGTTACGTGATATCTTGTAGACACAGTAGACTACTTTGTCTTGATTCGGTTTGACAGATGGATACTGTTCGGCAGTAGTCTGCTTGAATGCCTCTGAATCATAGTCAGGTATCTCAAGAACATCGTCTGTGAAGAACACGTGTATGTCCTGATTTCCGGAGGGAATGACTTCGAGAGTCACCACCGCCGTTTCAACAGCTGGACATGATGGACACTTTCTCGATGAGCAGAAATACACCCCCGAATCTCTGTATTCCGCCGATTTCTTGTCAATCACAACAACACTGTCTGAAGGAATGTATGTCGTCTTGAATGTGTCATCCAACTCTCTCCTCTTCTCATCACCGAATTGTGACTGTGTGTAACACTTCATATTTCCAAATTGTCTCTGGTATACAGTTAGCTGGAGATGTATATTCTGATGGAGTCTCGTGGCGACCTTCGAACACAGATTGAGTCGGATTATCCTGTCAGTAGCAGATGAGTACGACTTCACCTCTGGCGTACTTCTGCCAGACTTCTCTTTGTTCAGCACACTCTCCACAGTTCTATGCAAGGAACTGACAAAATATTCCACTGCATCCGGTCCTTTCGTGTGATCTGGATCAGTATTAACCAGAGCGAAGGCCAATCCTATGTGACTTGTCTGCACCCAACAAGAGAAATTGAACTGGAATGCACTCAAACCCTTGGCAGATGGATACTTCGAGCCATATACACGTGCAAACTGCTCATTCGAATATCTGGATTTCGTCAGGTCACAATCGTGCTTGTATATTTTTCTGTGACTATACTGGAGTAGCCAGACTAGAGACAAAGTATCGACCGGATCGATCAATCCAAGAAATGTTCCACTCAAATAACCGACACTGATGTGAATAATGGACTCCTCTTGGAGGAAGCGGTGAACCCCTCTGGAATTAACCGAATTTCGTCTGAAGAATTCATTCACTTCTTCATTGTTGGTCACAATCGACTCATCAACGATGATCGGTGTTAAAACCCATGACGTCAGTATTTCCATCGACTGTGATAACCGAATTTTCGAATCATCGATCTTCGTCTCATACACATCGTCGTGTAGTTTTTGGTGATGATGTGTACATGTGATGTTCTGATGCGTTACCTGGTGTAGAATCGGTTGACCGTGTATCTCATAGGAATATGTGTGCCAGTCGTAGTCATTCATTTCTCTGAGATGTGTACCATACACCTTGTAAGGAAGTTCTTGACTGGCTGGCTGGTTCATAGCATCAATATTGGTGTAAGTGAATGAAATATCAGGATTGTGAATTATTGAGTGGACTAGTGCAAAGTGACAGTTCACTATGATGCGTAAGTCCTTCCTCACAACGGGACTACCGAATACATCATAGAAATAGTTATCCGTCTCACCGGGTAGCATTTTGATGTTAATTTGAAGACTTTTGAATGTCGGAAGAACAATAACACGATAATAATGCTGATAAATTTTGCCATCACTTTCCAGTGTGCATTGATAATACGGTGCTGTTTTAGTCTGTGCTGATCCCACATGTAAATCGACGAGTGACTGAGAACCGAGTATTGACAAATCTGCATATTGTTGAGTTGGTTTCATTGCTGGCTCGCATGTTGTACCTGTTGGCACAAGCAGTGAAATAGTTTCTGAAATGTTGTGATAAATCTTTGATTTCAAATTTACTGCAAATAATCTATAATCGGTGTCGAGATCTTCAGTTAAGTAAATGTCGAATTCTTTCTCATTTATTCTATCGTAGAGAATAGAAATCTGGTGACGTAGATTCCTCTTAACAGTATCCATATTTTGTGTCGTGGTTGTGTACACCACCAATATTCCTGAATGATTAATCTCACAAGTGATGAATGCTGTTCTTATGTACTGCGAATAACTCCATATCATCTGTATACCTTCGGTGAATCCTATTGCATTTTCACCTCCGTGCATTTTCAAATAACTCGGAGGATCACATTCTTTTTCAGTATCTTTTGTAAAGAAGGATGCCTTCATCTCGAATCCAGGTGGTAAAAATATTTTGAATTCAACGTACAATCTTCCTTGTCGTAGCATTTTAACAGGAGAACTAAATATTTCATCTTTATGATAGACCTGTGTAGCTTTGTGCTTTGGGAGATAAGTGTAGAGTATATTTCCTGAAGAGTCTTTCAAAAATTCTCCATCAACCTCATAATGTAATTTTATCGGTTCATTGGCTATTTCACTGCACGATTTAACATCATGTGTTAACGGCTGGACAGTCAGACAGACTGTCAGTCATTAAATTGCACACCAAAAATTCACTAGTCATAACAACAACTTACTGAACACCTTAACGATATTTTCAAAATGACAATCGATAGAATTTATTGATTTAAACAACTCGCTCTCTGACTAGATGAAGGCAGATAGCGGTCAGATATTTTAAACTGGGGACAGGCCAGATTATTATTATTATTACTACAGTATTATTCTCTTCATTAAGACGTGCATCAGAGCAGGTTGCTCTCGCTCTGCATACCAAGCACTTTATCAGATTCCATTTGTATTTCAAAGCTACGAAGCTGAAAAATGGGTAAACTGACTGTTTGATTAGATGAAGGAAGATAGCAGGCAGATATTTCAAACTAGGGACAGGCCAGATTATTATTATCACTGTTATTATCACTATTGTTATCTTGATTCCGATTGGTTCCGAGTGGAATACCTGAGAGCTACGTCACAACTTCTGTTATCACCTCCATGGTGAAACTGTATGTGAACTATGAAATGAGACATCCCTAATGGCCGTATTTTGTCGTCATCACATCAGACAGCCAGTCTTAATCAAATCTGACTCGTTTCAGGTAGAAGGCTTAGTCGGTGTGTCCTCATTCATATTTTGAGCTTGACTATCACCTTCCAGTCTTTTTCTACTCGACACTGAATGTCATGAGGAAATTGTGAAAGGAGTAAGTCGCTGTCCGGTAGTCACATCTGTACTCTCTCCTACTACCTGCCATCTCAATCGTTTGTGACCTGACACTACTGCGTTGCACGCATCACACTATTCATTGTAAGAGTAGCTAAGAGGCAAATATTGGTGAAGGATTCATTCTTCTCGGCCTGTGCTCTGTCGATGACGATAAACAATTCGAAAGCAAGGAAACTAGAAGACACCACATCAAGCGATTTGTTGCCTTTCGGTATAATTTATTCCATTGCCAATAGTTTGGTTCGTTGAACTTCCCAGAATTAAGCTGTTGTCAGATTCTGTTTTCTACTGGTTCCTGATAGTCCGCGTTGAGGAGAGATGAAGCCACCTCGAATAAAATCCAGTACAATTCAGGAAGTGCGTCGGTGGCATAGCGGTTAGGACGCTCGTCGACCATTCACATGGTCCGGTGTTCGATCCCTGGCCGACTCACTCCTTTACCCTGCTAAGCCAGAAACAATGCTGGTAAAGAAGAAAGGTTGGGTATGAGGCTGGCAACCCCATCCTGTAAAAATAAACACTGCTACAGAAATTTCAAACCACTAGCTTGAAGGTGCCCTATGTTCCACTGGAAACGTGAAGGAAAACAAACAATTAAGGAAGTTACAAATACGTGAATCTTAGCAAGAAGATTTTGAGGGAAATATTGTCATCGATAACTTCTTCCTCAGACTGTAGAGCTATAAAACCATAAAAAATTAGAATACAAATGGCCAGTGAAGATAAATGAAGATTATATCAGAAACTGTCTGTATTGGCGTACGTGTATAAGATGGAATGATAGTCCGTTAGTTAGCAGTGTCAACTGAATGTATATTTAAAAAATGTAGAGTCATCCGGAGTATAAGATTAGATGTGATTTGGGTGACATACTAATGTACTTCTAATCAACAGAATATACGTTTCATCAAAATAAATGAGTCATTTACGGTTGTATATGGCGTAGGCATACCCGACATAGACATAGAATAGGCTGTACGGATGATTAGGAAGAAACCTGACCAATGTCTGCAAAACAGCACATTCATACTCTTTGTTTACGCCAGCTTACTACAAGACCATCAGGGACACAATATGCATTTTCAAGCATTGGCAAAAGTGAGAATTCATTGCCCATTGATTTGGGTTCTAGCGGCCTTCCTTATTCATTTTCACCCAGTTCACTTCACTCCAATATTGTCTTAAATATGTGTCGTTGTGGAACAGTGGTTAGGACTCTCGCCGACCATGCACATGGTCCGAGGTTCGACCCGCTGCTGATGGACACCTGATATCAATGGTCGGCCTGCAAAATTTTGGCTACCCATATCCATGCTGAAAATTTCATACTTGTACCGAAAATACAGTGTGGAATCAAGCTGTAATAAAATTTAAAAAATAAAACTAAAAAAAAATTAAAAATAAATAAAAAAAGCCTTCGTGATATACACCAAGAATATCATGTCTCCAGTATTTGAATACAATTTCCAATCCAACCTCTTCACTTTCATCATTACACTTGTTAACTGTCAGTCCTCGAAAATACATTCGTTGTGCCTCATCTCTTTGTAGGAATTTTGTAGTAATCATATTTCTCCCACACCACTGAGCACATCTCATCAGCCTCCACAATTAAAGATATATTTAGTTCTCTTCTTCTCTCAAGAACTAAAGGCCCTCAAAAAGCTGAAAAATAGGAAGGACATCGTCATTTTACCAGCCGACAAAGGAAGAACAACAGTAGTCATGGACAGAGAAGAATACACCAAGAAAGCTGAAGAACTACTCAAAGATGAAGATGTATATCAACAACTCCCAACAAATCCCATACAAACATTGGACAACCGCATCCAAAGGACCTTAAACAAGCTCAGCAAAACTGGACAGATCACAAAACAAGACCAATGGCGAATGAAATCCAATGGACCAGTCCTACCTCGATTCTACGGCAGACCCAAAATACACAAGGCAAATATCCCGTTACGACCAATTGTATCACTCCCAGGAACTCCAACATATAATTTGTCCAAGGAATTATACAGAAAACTAAAACACCTAACGGAATCCTGTGATCACTCCATCAACTCTGCTATCCAATTCCTAGAGAAAATCAGAGACATCCAAATAGATGAACAAGAAATAATGGTATCCTTCGACGTGACAGCATTATATACCTCTATCGGACAAAAACTAGTAAAAGAAACCATAGAGCAATTACTTAGCAACGACGAACAACTTCCACAACAATCACAAATGCAACACACAAGCTGGATGGAATGCATAAATCTATGCCTAACAACATACTTCCAATTCAACGGCCAAATATATGAACAAGTCAAAGGAACACCCATGGGATCGCCAATATCAGGTTTGATTGCAGAAGCAGTGATGCAAAGACTCGAAAACATAATTCTACCCAAGATCAAGACTTCTTTCTGAACAGCGACCGATGAGACGATGACTGTCGTATTGATGCCTCCGCGAAAATTGGGGAAGTTGGTTTTGAGCAAACAACCATGAATTGATCGTTCAATCTTCAACTCCATTGACACTCCCCGGCAAAAAAGGAATCCAACCCTTTTTTCCTTCACGACCAATACACGTTGACTTGGATGCCATTGCGAGAACCTGGGTCACACGGACAGAGCTGAAATGGAAAACAAACAGAAAACCCAACACACCACAAGCATACCCACAGCACAATCTCACACATCGCTGACGACCTGCGCCTCCAGACAGAGACCTCCTCTTGACATCTTGCAACACAATCGCCGCTTGCTAGAATGACTCTTGCAGAATGCAAAGTGACCATGGCAGCACCTCACGATACTCTACGCACATCCTCTTATCTACTCATTACCAATTACCACTGAAATCGCTTGTCACTCATTCTGCCTCAGTTCTAGTACCGGTGATGTATGTGAGCCTCAGCCGTTTACACTCTTTCTCCCCGGCGTGTCGGACCGCAGCTAACAATTATCTCCGTGTGCATTTCATTCTCAGCAATAGCCTAGCCTCCCCGGCGTATACGACCCATCTGCTGTCCTTAACATCAACCAATTCATTCATGGATGTAGAAGACTCGAAACAACTTCAGAAGTAATCACGACGAAAATTTTAACAAAACTACGCAATAACAACAAGATACGAAAACAACAAGTAAACACAATGAATCCAAAAACACCAATTGATATTTGGTCATTCATTTTGTCTACATAATCACACTTATTCATCAATACTACTCCGTCTCCTTTATCAGGTCTACTGATAATAATACTTTCATCGTTCCTTAACTTTCTTGCTTTTAAGATGTACTATGAATGTACATTTCATATTTAACAACCTTTACTACAGGCAAATCGACGGTATTGCCATGGGTTCTCCGTTGGGGCTGATTTTAGCAGATTTCTTTCTTGCCAAGATTGAAAATGGTCCATTGAAAAAAGTAATAGAAAAAGCTGATTCTTATTTTCGTTATGTTGATGATACCTTTATTATTCTTGATGTGAAAGCTGACAAGAATGAAATGTTAAAAAAGTTTAACGATGCACATCCATCGCTTATCTTCACTTGTGAAGAAGAATATGATGGTGGACTACATTTTCTTGACGTCCAATTGAGCAGAAGAGAGGATGGTTCACTCAAGAGAGATGTCTATAGAAAACCTACATCTGTAGGATAATACAATACACATTTCCTCAGTTTTGTACCAATCCGTTACAAAATTAATTTGGTCAGGTGCCTGACGAATAGAGCAAGATGGATCTGTACAGAGGACTCTCTAGAGAATGAGCTAGGATACATCCAAAATACGTTAGTCCAAATGGGTTATCCTAGTAGATTTGTCAGGAGACACATGAATGCTAAGTACAATAAAGAGAAACCGATAACAGTTAAAAAGAAACAACTGTTCATGAAACTGCAATTTAATGGGGACGTGGCTAATGAAGTCTTACATCAGAGATTATCGAGAGCGATAAAACGGACTTATACTGCCGCCACCCTCTGTTTGTCATTTTCCAGCCGGCCAATTTTGATTGCTCAAATGAAAGATAAGTTACCTAGTTGTGCCACTTCCATGTGTATCTATAAATTTAGTTGCTCCTGTGGAGAAGGCTGGCTATATAGGCCTAACAACTAGACAGCTTAACAAACGCATTAATGAGCATCTTCCTTCATGGTTCGGAAAAGGTCAAATAAAGTCCATACGAAGTTCTATTTTGGCTCATTTGATTGATAGTGGTCACCAAGTGGACAAAAATAGTGCTTTCAAAGTTATTTACCGCATTCCATCAAGTCTTTCGAACGGAATCAGAACCCGTCTTTTACACTTAGCCGAAGCTATGGGAATTAATTCGAGAGAACAATCCTAGTCTTTGTATACAAAAGAAATTTGTTCTACCTTTGTCTCTCCCTTGGCCTAGGTGAATTCTATTCAAAAACCTTCCACCCTTTCTTATCATCCCTCTCCTTCGTACTTTTATGATATTTATTTAAACTCTGATTATCGTTCCATTTGATTTGACCTAATTTATTTATTTATTGAATTGTCTACACAAATGCATATACTAACTTTGTTATTCTTATCACCTATATAAGCCTTATTAACAATATTTCGTTATCATTTTAATCACCGTTATTAACTTCGTTCAAAACATTTACCACAATATTATTACTATTATTATTATTATGATTATTATTATTATTATTATGATTACAATTATTGTTTGTTTAATTCCACAGAGTATCGAAGGTGATAATAATTTTCTTCATTATCTTTATTTAACTTTTTGTTTCTTCAATCTAATGTTCCAATGGGTATTTTCCATGATTTGAAATAATGTCGAATTGTTGATGTGCATACTATACCATAGTTGATTTGTAAAGATTAGTCATGTAGCCCTCCCTCTCTGTGGACATAGCAAATTTAGACCGACCAATCCGCAAAGAGTAGCTTCCACATAGAATACATGGTGTGAGGGTTACAGACTTGTCTTGGATTTACCCATAATATGATTGGTCTATTTGACCACAGGTGTGATAGTAAGCAAGATTACTACAAAAACATAATTCCACAAGAGGGGTAGGGGAAGGGGAATTGGTGACAAATGAAGATTAAGTACACAATATTGAGTGAAGAGACTGCTGAATGAATTTATAATCAAGCTGTACGATTGTATATATTATATACAGTTTTTAAGAAATTAAATCCCGTGAGGGAATTGAGTCAAAGGTGTGAATAGTAGTAGTAGTAGTAGAGTATTGTCCTCTCCAATCGATGTCGCTGTCAGACTTATGAGTAGCGCTAAGCTAACAATGGTGAAGAATTGTTCACGATCGAAACTGGCCATCATAATGTTACAGTTAATATTGCCTTCTTTAATTCATACAACGTTACTTTTCAAGTGAGAAAATGTTGAGTTAAACAACAAGCCTATCTGTTGGTCTCTAGTTACCTTGTCTTTTTCACAGATACTGATGGCGTCGGTAATGATGGCAGAGACAGATCAACTTTGTGCCTGAGTTGATTAGACACTAGTGCTACTACTCCTACACGGCTTATATAGGCTCTTGTTGTACATGTCTTCACTTGTCATGCCTTCACTTCATTCTTAAATAACTTAGTTTAACCTACAGTAAATAATATGTGTGCACTTTAAAATACCATAATCATATTATTAGCATTATGAGTATGGTTAGTATAGAATAATGACCATTGTTGAGAGATATCAGTCACACCTACGCAGTGGACTACGCTTTCAGTTGCTTGCCAATCGATGAATTGCACAAGTGTAGAGTGAGAGGTTGTCACACTGTCCATCTATGCAAATCTCATTTGTTAGTAGGACGCACAGCTAACTGATCTAATAGAGATTTTGGAAACCTGAGAGAGAGAGAGAGAGAGATAATCAAGGTCAAGCCTAAAAGCTAACCGTGATCCACTCAAGTGGACTGTCAAGTGGACCAATGAACCGCTGTCTCTCGCTCGCTTAGCTGGTTGTGAGACTTGTTGAAATCGGGGGTGGGGCGGGGGGAGGGGCAGGCGTGAGGCTTGTTATCCACCTCGTTCGTCAATAATAAACACCACTTCTAGTGAAACTGCAAAGACTAAAGCTTGATGCCCTGTATCCCAATCGGAAAACAGAAGAATAAAATACAGTGATAGGCATATCTTTTTGTTTTTGAAGACTCTACCTCCTACATCTAGTTTACAAGTCATTCATTACCTTAGCATCTCGTCATCCAAATATACACACGTTTAGATTGTTAGTTGGTTAGAAGCTAGAGATATGTTCTTGACACACATAAACTCACTAGTAGAGCGAATAAAATTCATATTTGAATCGGAAGACGAACAAGGAGAATGAGCTGTGATGTTAGATTGTAAAATAAAACGAATAGAAGAAGGTAAACTGTAGACTAGTGTTTATAAAAAACCAACGAATTGTGATAATAGATATTTAGACTTCAATTCATCGCATCCGTTGTGTGTCTGTGAAGGCTGGCTTAGTTAAGTGTCCGACAAATCAAAGCAGCAGCACTAAGTAGTACAGGAAAAGACCTAAACGATGAAAGGAAACAGATACAAGAATAGCTAGTTGGTGTTAAATAACTAACTACCCTATACAATTCACTAGAAACATCAAAATGATCAAAAGCAGAATAAAAATAATGGGGAAACTTATAACGATGGCATAAGTAGGAGGGAATGTAAGGCATCTGCAGTAGCTGTACCACATAAGGAGGGGACATCTGAAATCCTCTCAACGTAGTATTCTCAATAAAGCAGCAATTAGAGTGGCATTCAAACCTAAAAAGGACTCACTCAGCTCGGACAAGCTCTCTAGGTTACAGGACTCTGTCCGTTGACCCAATCAGACAAAATAATCTAACTTACAAAATACCTTGCAATGACTCTGAGTTAAGTTAGAAACATAGGTCAAACTAGTAGATCGAGGGTAATCAGATTGTCAGAACATAAGAATTTCGCTAAGGTAAAAATGGTTGACCCCGAGAAGATAAGTAATTTAGAAAAGAGCTCAGGAATTGCACTGCATGGATTAACACACAACCACACAATAGGGTGAGAGATGTTGAGAATTTAATGCAGTAATATAGGTGGTAGGTGCGTCTGTGGGACAGCGGCAGAGAGCTCACTGACTACGCAGGTGGTTTGACGAACTCCAAAACCTAAGAGAGCCAGTAATAAGACTGGTAAAGGGCTTATAATCTTGTGAAAGCAAGTGATTCCACTATGTACAAATGGAGTATGCAAAATCCTCTTCAACTTCATTTTGGGATTCCGTGAATCACCTTTAGATTTCGGCAAACACAGTTCCTCGATGTTCAGGATTGAAAATATGTTCGGACAAAGGACTTCTTTTTCTCTCTTGACAAGTCAACCTGGACACTACACTAAAATGCAGTGACCAACTTGACGCTCTGCGCGACCAGTGTACTCTGCTACACAGCAACATGTAAATTTACAAGTACACACCAGGTTGGCCTTAACTAGTGACTTCGTTAACTGTCTGCTGAAGAATGTGATTCACGAAACAGCTGAGTGGGATTTTGTCTTTCAGACACTTCAGAAGACGCTCAATATGAATTTTCTCACGCGATGTCTACGCTAGATTCATGAAGGAAGATTTCCTGTTGATGTATGTTGACTTCAGTGTTCATATCGCCTAGATGTTAGCCTTTAGAATTAACTCTGTACAGAATCATATAAGAAGTCTACTATGCGAGGAAGCAAGTCGCTACCAGCTTGTATTTGTGAACACAATTCTTAGCCGGAGAAACGATGATTCAGTTAAAACGATAGATTCACGGAAAGTCTACTCGTAAAGGGCAATACTCAAATTTTCACAGCTTCAGTCGACTGCAGTATACAAGAGGCTTTGGGAAGTGTGGATTCAAAAGGATCCAGCCTGTCTCGATAGTTGATTTTATAGAGGATGGAAATAAAAGACAGATGGATACTCTTGTTGAAAACGGACGGACATCATTTGAAATCGGTATACAGGTAGGTGTAGACATCATTCGGTCTTAAAACCTGCAATCTATTCCGCCCCTAAGAAAGATGTCTTCATCGACTCACCACACAATGGCGAAACAAATAATCGGATTTTGAGACAGAGATTGAACTCGGTCATCCGTAGGACCAATGGGAATCAAGATAACAATAGTGATAATAACAGTTATAATAATAATCTGGCCTGTCTCTAGTTTGAAATATCTGCCTGCTATCTTCCTTCATCTAATCAAACAGTCAGTTTACCCATTTTTCAGCTTCGTAGCTTTGAAATACAAATGGAATCTGATAAAGTGCTTGGTATGCAGAGCGAGAGCAACCTGCTCTGATGCACATCTTAATGAAGAGAATAATACTGTAGTAATAAAAATAGTCATAATAATAATAATAATCTGGCCTGTCCCCAGTTTAAAATATCTGACCGCTATCTGCCTTCATCTAGTCAGAGAGCGAGTTGTTTAAATCGATAAATTCTATCGATTGTCATTTTGAAAATATCGTTTAGGTGTTCAGTAAGTTGTTGTTATGACTAGTGAATTTCTTGTGTGCAATTTAATGACTGACAGGCTGACTGACTGACTGGCCTATTTATTCATGAACTTATCCATCACATCTTTCTTTGTTGTAAGTGTTTTATGCCTCATTGAAGTGACAAGTGCAAATCGAGTGTGCAGACATACGAAAGGTTACAGACGAGCTGAATATTATCCTGATCGTTTGAAAGACTATTATAGTCATTATGTTGGGCACTATTGGCACAAGGAAAACCATCAACCATATATTTTTGATTTGCGAATTAATAGGTATGCACTACCATATTATGTTTCTCTAGAACGAACCGATGAAAAATCACCATGGTGGGAATGTCGTCTACCAAATGGTGGTTGCTGTAAGGGGTGGTCATATCGACATCTCGACGACAGTTGTACTGCCCGCTTTTATTTTAAATTTGGCCCATAATATCGCCTATGGGTAGATACGAAATATATTGATGTGAACAAAGCTGTATTAATAGTATTGCTAAACACACCTGTGGGTGAAGTTTATTATTTCCAGCCGTTAACACATAATGTTAAATCGTGCAGTGAAATAGCCAATGAACCGATAAAATTACATTATGAGGTTGATGGAGAATTTTTGAAAGACTCTTCAGGAAATATACTCTACACTTATCTCCCAAAGCACAAAGCTACACAGGTCTATCATAAAGATGAAATATTTAGTTCTCCTGTTAAAATGCTACGACAAGGAAAATTGTACGTTGAATTCAAAATATTTTTACCACCTGGATTCGAGATGAAGGCATCCTTCTTTACAAAAGATACTGAAAAAGAATGTGATCCTCCGAGTTATTTGAAAATGCACGGAGGTGAAAATGCAATAGGATTCACCGAAGGTATACAGATGATATGGAGTTATTCGCAGTACATAAGAACAGCATTCATCACTTGTGAGATTAATCATTCAGGAATATTGCTGTTGTACACAACCACGACACAAAATATGGATACTGTTAAGAGGAATCTACGTCACCAGATTTCTATTCTCTACGATAGAATAAATGAGAAAGAATTCGACATTTACCTAACTGAAGATCTCGATACCGATTATAGATTATTTGCAGTAAATTTGAAATCAAAGATTTATCACAACATTTCAGAAACTATTTCACTGCTTGTGCCAACAGGTACAACATGCGAGCCAGCAATGAAACCAACTCAACAATATGCAGATTTGTCAATACTCGGTTCTCAGTCACTCGTCGATTTACATGTGGGATCAGCACAGACTAAAACAGCACCGTATTATCAATGCACACTGGAAAGTGATGGCAAAATTTATCAGCATTATTATCGTGTTATTGTTCTTCCGACATTCAAAAGTCTTCAAATTAACATCACAATGCTACCCAGTGAGACGGATAACTATTTCTATGATGTATTCGGTAGTCCCGTTGTGAGGAAGGCCTTACGCATCATAGTGAACTGTCACTTTGCACTAGTCCACTCAATAATTCACAATCCTGATATTTCATTCACTTACACCAATATTGATGCTATGAACCAGCCAGCCAGTCAAGAACTTCCTTACAAGGTGTATGGTACACATCTCAGAGAAATGAATGACTACGACTGGCACACATATTCCTATGAGATACACGGTCAACCGATTCTACACCAGGTAACGCATCAGAACATCACATGTACACATCATCACCAAAAACTACACGACGATGTGTATGAGACGAAGATCGATGATTCGAAAATTCGGTTATCACAGTCGATGGAAATACTGACGTCATGGGTTTTAACACCGATCATCGTTGATGAGTCGATTGTGACCAACAATGAAGAAGTGAATGAATTCTTCAGACGAAATTCGGTTAATTCCAGAGGGGTTCACCGCCTCCTCCAAGAGGAGTCCATTATTCACATCAGTGTCGGTTATTTGAGTGGAACATTTCTTGGATTGATCGATCCGGTCGATACTTTGTCTCTAGTCTGGCTACTCCAGTATAGTCACAGAAAAATATACAAGCACGATTGTGACCTGACGAAATCCAGATATTCGAATGAGCAGTTTGCACGTGTATATGGCTCGAAGTATCCATCTGCCAAGGGTTTGAGTGCATTCCAGTTCAATTTCTCTTGTTGGGTGCAGACAAGTCACATAGGATTGGCCTTCGCTCTGGTTAATACTGATCCAGATCACACGAAAGGACCGGATGCAGTGGAATATTTTGTCAGTTCCTTGCATAGAACTGTGGAGAGTGTGCTGAACAAAGAGAAGTCTGGCAGAAATACGCCAGAGGTGAAGTCGTACTCATCTGCTACTGACAGGATAATCCGACTCAATCTGTGTTCGAAGGTCGCCACGAGACTCCATCAGAATATACATCTCCAGCTAACTGTATACCAGAGACAATTTGGAAATATGAAGTGTTACACACAGTCACAATTCGGTGATGAGAAGAGGAGAGAGTTGGATGACACATTCAAGACGACATACATTCCTTCAGACAGTGTTGTTGTGATTGACAAGAAATCGGCGGAATACAGAGATTCGGGGGTGTATTTCTGCTCATCGAGAAAGTGTCCATCATGTCCAGCTGTTGAAACGGCAGTGGTGACTCTCGAAGTCATTCCCTCCGGAAATCAGGACATACACGTGTTCTTCACAGACGATGTTCTTGAGATACCTGACTATGATTCAGAGGCATTCAAGCAGACTACTGCCGAACAGTATCCATCTGTCAAACCGAATCAAGACAAAGTAGTCTACTGTGTCTACAAGATATCACGTAACATAAATCAAACTCCGAATGTAAGATTCACATACAAACCGTCTCATGGCACGCAACTGCAAACTTCACCTCTCCCAGTCAAAAAGCTTTCACTAGTTGACGAGATTCAGTGGATTCATTCCATGTTAGTAAGAGTTGATGCGGTTCTATCGCATGGTCTGTACTTCAATGTATCTTGTGAGGTAAGCTTCAACCCAGACTGCACCAGCGACAGGAAAGTTGTGCTGACCAATTACGAAACTCTGATGATAGACACTCGAGTAGAGCCGAAAATCTTTTCAAATCACATACAGACGACAGTGAGGAGTGTGACTGAGGGACTGAGAAACGCACGTGCATCTGTTGTGAACAGTAAAAGTTTTGAGGAGAATAAGATGAAGGAACCAATTCTGGATAGACCATTAGAGGTGAACTTCATCTCGCGAATAGGTCCTCCAACGGGATGGACGAATGCCCTGTTGATCAGTAGATCTGGAAATAAATACATCGCAGATACATGTGTTTGTATCCATCATGAAGAGCTAGACCGACATTCCAGATTTCTGAGGCAGCATTTAACTGAAGACTCGCGTCTGACTAATGGTAAGAATTTCTACAATCAGACATATTTGTGTGCAATCCAACCGGAGGACGCCGCACTAGTGCTCGTTGCGTTCACCATCTTCCGTAGTCAAATAGACAACGAAACAGTCGTGGAACGCTTCACGAAGTTCGCTGTGAGTTGGGTGAAAATCATATGTTTGGAAGGCAACAGAATGCGGATTTCACAGAGAAGACCAACGACTATTTGTTTGACTACCGTGTTCTTCAGTTGAATGTGAAGTATCAAGGGATATTGAGGACGGGTGAGAATGTGGAATTGTATTGGAGGGCTTGTAATGAGACTGATATTCATAAACTGCGTATTCAGACGTTTCTAAATTTGGAGTATGGATCTGTTGTCTGCACGACAGTTCATCGGATGGCGAGGAGACAATTTGAAGCATTTCGGAGAGGTGTAGGACATATATATAGCGGTTACTATTGGGTCAACGTTTGGAAATCGTGGGACTTACCTGTATATCGGACACTACCTAGACGAACAATAATTGTTTTACCCGATAACTTATTGCACAATATTCATATCACACATGAAAACATCAACCCCACTTCCACACATCCTGCTTCAGTACTATTCAATCAAACATTCAACAATCGGAGTGTATACGGCTACACTGGACAGAGCTTGGTTATTCATTGTCTTAGCGATTACAAAGACAATGCTTACATCAGTAGACATGTGAAATTAGAATATCAAATCATCAGCGAACGGACAAATAGTGTAACTCATGATGTTCACGATAAAGCTAGTCAAATATTCAGTGGGTATGTGAACGACACTGCATTTGTAGCCTCTTACCGAATTCAGATACCTGATAATATACAGAGATCGAATGACTACTCAGTCTTATCTGTGAAGTGTAGTCAGATATATCAGGTGAATTTTGATCGGCTGGAGTATGCAATGACATACGACATTAGTTCCACACATCAGTGGCATAACTCACTGAGGATTTATGTTTTGTGCAAATCTCAGCCGATGCTATTTATGCACACGGCTGAAACACAACCTGAGTCGTGGCTGCCATTACAAACATCGATTAGACAGTCGAGAAACAACTATTCTAATGAGTATGAATTCGATCGAAGTGCATCTGGCGTTCGCATACCAGAAGGCGTTGTCAGTATTTCTTATGCACTTAAATTGGGTTGTGCGACAGGAATGACCTATGTGTGGTCGTTGTATCGCAAGAATGGGATTGACCGCGATAAGAAGAAGGAGTCGACACTCTACAAAGAAATTGTCATGAGATCGGAAGTATGCAGAACCCGTCACCAGGCAAATATGGAAATACGCTTCCGCATGCATCATTTCAGTGTGTCCTGAGACCAGAGCATGTATCACTTATTTTCGTAGCATACAATGTCTACTCTAGAACTGCAAATAATACAGAGGTTAGGAAGATTATAGAAGATACTGTAACAAAGCAGATTGAAAATGTGTTGAACAACCGCGCTGGAGATGTGTCTCCGCTATATGGAATTTCTTATGATTATCGATACATCAAACTGAACATTGGTTGGTATGCGACAGTGACTTTGAATTCTACTGCTAAGATGTTGGGAGTTCTACCGGTGGTGAGTAATGTTCAGACTGAAGTGAAGTGTTTCTATCAAGGTCTCACAAAGCATCCACTGACTGAAATGAAGGAAAACATAACGATCAGTTTGCAAACGCCATCACACAGTTTCATCATGTTAAAACACAATGTCAGTCTGCAGGACGCAGGCTACTATTCTTGTAGTGTATTCAACAAACAGACTGGCGACTCGTACACTGGATTCACGCGTCGCTTCTTATTTGTCATTCCAGATTCAAACAGTGTCAGCATTCACCTGAGTTCCACTCTCCAACTGACAAGCCCCCAGTCAAGTGACTTGCACACTGAATACTCCGATAAACAGGAAATCATGCTGAAGCCTGGACAGACAATATACGTCTCATGTTCATGTGAACGTTATGCGTCAATGTTTGCTGAGACTGTGTGTGAGTATTCTCAAGTACTCCATGACGAGTACACAAATAGAAGCCAACCACTTCCGTCTCAGTTTGTAAACAGGAAGACGTCTGAAGTCAATGCTTTAGTGACAGATACCTTCACGTACATAGTGAAGGCGCCAAAGCCACTGGATTATGTCGGTCCTACAGAAGTTAGGTGTAAACTTGTATATAAAAGTCTGACACCTATACCAAACGATTTGTCCACACACATGGAACAACTTCCCATGTTCACGAAAGCCAAGTGGATATACTCTCAAAACAGGTCAGACCACACATATTCCGTCAACTCACTGAGTGTGTAGATGCCAATCTTCAAAACATGATTCAGGATTCATCGGTTGGGGAGAAATCATCGACTGGAGGAAGTGACTCGAGAGTAGTCTCAGCACGGGAACACGTGGAGAGATGTAAATTATTGGTGATGACTGGAGACCCTCCAGGCGAAATCCTCATCTACACTGTGTATCGAGCCAGTGGAAACATCGATCGTGGTGCTGAAAATGACAAGGAGAGCGATGATGTCGAGTATTCTGTAGAAGCCTGCAATATCAAGTTGGTGAACACTGCGGATAGACCCAGTCTTCGCACGGTGATGAAAAAATCTCCAGTTCACAAACAAATTCACTCCGGAAATCTTTTCAATCTCACCGTGCGATGCGTTGTACGACAGGAGCATGTAGCGCTTGCATTCCTCGTATACAACATTTACGACAAGAATCAGACAAGTGATGAGGACGTGAGGACACACCTTAAAGCGTCTCTGGTGAGAACGGTTAGAATGTGGATGGGGAGAACGGAAGCGTCTTCGGATGTGATTTCCACCCCTAGTGGATCACTGCTAACACATATTCTGATCAAGTTGAACATCACTTGGAGAGCACATGTTAACATTGGATCCAGTGTACATATGCTAGGGAGTCTGGGGAATAGCAGTCGGCCGGAGATAAATTGTACCTATCAACAAAATATGTCCAGTAGTCCAACAAGACTACCCAGTGGTTTCCAAATACAAATTCATGTGGACGATTCAGCGTTTAGTGTGGTGAAGGAATCTGCCTCATTCACCGACTCAGGTATTTACGCATGTAATATCACTGATACTGAGTGCCAAACTTGTCAAACTTCACTCGGATTCATCCGTCGACAACTCACTGTAATTCCCGATGAAAGCACGCTGTTCATCTATGTGAGCCGATCACGCTTGTCGTTTGATGTGAGCAACACTGATGACAGGATGAAAGTAGTCAAACGCCTCAGACAACTAATACACCCCAACGAGAGTAGTCATGATGACATCAATGACAAGGAGCGGACTACCCTACTCTTGTTGGACGAGATCCACTACGTTCATTGTATCTACGTGTTCCCATACACAGACATTGGTGAACGGTCCATCCAATTCACATACTCCTCGATATCTCCCAACGATCACGTCGAATACCACTGGACTACAAAAATCACTCGAATTTCATCATCGATGAAGCCTTCTACATGATTGGTGTGGAGATATTCGAAATAACCGGTCCATACATGGACAAGTATCTTGGCCAATTAAAGGTCGAGTGTGAGTTGAAAATCCCGAAACTGCTCCCGCCCACACTGTCACTCGCGGAGAGAATGAATCGTGATGTCACTGTGATGAAGTCGTTAGCTCTTCTCATGGAGTACCGAATAAAACCGGAGATCTTTTCTAACTTCACAACGACAAATGCTCTACCCATCCAGTCGAAATTGAGGAGTTTATCTGATGAGACGAAATATGACCAGCACGTGTTCAGTACGACCGCCACAGAATCACTAATACCTGAGGGCAGCTTATCTATCAGTAGCACTATATTCCTAGGTGTACCCGTCGGTGTGACATATGGCTGGTTGGTCTTCGAGGATAATGCGACACTGATAACTGATGATTGTCAGATTGGCGAGATTCAGAGTATCCAGAGAACGCAAATACCTGAACTGATGAAATCGGTGAAGGCAGTTCAAATGGCCGGTGGGCAGAATTTAGTTAACCTGACCATGTATTGCAATTTGAGACAAGAGCACTCAGCGCTGGCGATTGCAGTGATCAGTGTCTATGATAGAAGTGTGTCCAATCATGTTGTCGCCAACCACGTGAGAAAGTCCTTAGTCGTCACAATCAAGTCACTTTTATCGGACAGCGGGAATTCAGTGTCGAGCGGTTTCGTTGCACCGAGAGGATGCTTATCAACATACAGACTGATCAAGCTGTATGTGGGTTGGAATGCCTCAGTGAGGATCGGATCGGAGATACACATGCTTGGAAGTTTACGGAATGGTTCGAAGACGAGATTATTTTGCACTCATCAGGCTAACGCATCAAGCGACCCATCAGACTTACCAAAGAATATGGTGGTCAGCTACCCACACACAGGTGCATTCGCCTTGTATAAGTCATCAGCTGAGTATGAGGATTCTGGCATCTATACATGCACTGTCAGTTCATGCGCCACCTGCAAACGTTATGTCGGCTTCACGTCTCGTCAACTGAATGTTATTCCAGACAAATCGGTGATAGGAATCCATGTGTCGGATGAACTGCCAAAGAGGTTGGGAATCCTGAGAGATGGGAAATCTAGGCAGGAAACTTCAGATGCATATACACTGACATATGATGAAATCCAGTTTGTGACATGCCTGCACAAGACCACATACACAAATTTGTTTCAATCGAATTTCACCTTCCGTTATAGAGAGCGAGATGAAAATGGCAAACGCGTGGAGAGAAACTATACCAAAATGATTGATGAACAAACTCCGTATTCACTGAGTGCAGTCACATCGTCGACTTATCAGATCAGAGCTCCCGGACCGGAGTCACCATCCTCGGAATTATCAGTCACATGCACTCTTAACATCTTTGACCAGGTGAGAATCCCACACGATCTGAACAGTGGTGAGGGATATCCGACGTCGATTTCCAAGTCGCTGAAATTGACCCTATTATTAGCGAAACCACCTCGCGTGTTCGCTGACACTATCAGATCAGACTGCACAGAAGTGGAACAAAGTCTGACGAGTAAGTCAGCCTACATGGCCTCATCGGCTGTCCGATTCGAGTCAACAGTACCAGCAAGCCGATTGTCACCGGGTTACTTCTATGTGAATTTCACAGCGTTTCTTGGAATTCCTAGGGGCTGGCGGATTTATGGTTGTTCTACCGAGCAAGCAAGAGCGTTCAAAGTGATCAGTGCATTCGCCTGAGCCAAATCGACCTGCATTCCGACGACATACCAGATTCCATTCGGAGAAGCGAAGATTATCGGAAAGCTAACACCTCTGAGAATCTCGTCAACGTGACTTTCTTATGCAGAGTGAATCAATGGCACACAGCCATCTTGCTAGCCACGATGAATGTCTACAAGAAGAAGGTGGCCAAGGACGAAGTAGTCGACACATTCATATCCTCTTCGAAATCACGTATTCAAGCGTGGAGTAGAAGCCCGAAGAGTCGCGTCGAAACACCGATATCATATCATCGTGGATCATTTGTGGAATATCGCATCACCAAGATAAGAGTAGACAGTAACATCATCGTTGACAGGTATGAGTCATTGATTGTGAGTGGTCGGTTGGGTTTACTGGGTGAAGGTGAACCTGTGTGTCACCACGAACAGCTGGCTGATGGAACATCCGTTCCAATGGATTTCGACTCATTCAAATTGACACGAGATAAGGAGAAGAGGGTGTTCACAATTTACAAAGCTCATGCAGACTTGCATGACGCTGGAGTGTACACATGCAGAATGGAGGAATGCCCGACATGCCTTTCAGTAGATGGTTTTCCGTCTACAACAGTCACAGTCTTGCCAAGGAAGCAAGATCTAAACATGCTCATCACCTACCGACGATCGAATCAGTGTGAAAATCTACTCACCACAGAGAATGCATTTCACCAGTCCGACAACAATCAACCCTCGTATATCTACGTAAATCAGACAGTGTTTGTGCATTGCATACTGAATGTATCACAAGTCTACAGGAAGAATGTTCGACTGAATATAACACTTCGACCGGTGGGGCGTTCACAACATCACGTCAATCAGCAGTATCACCATGACAATAATACACTCAATTCAATCGGAGACGAATGCGACAATCAGAGTAGTATTGGTGTTTTCCGAGAACTCATTGGTCATCAGAGTTCACTGAACACCACTGTCAGTGTAACATGTCAGGCGTCCATTCGATTCGTGGTCAGAGACTCCCTCGAGAAGAATAGAACAGTCGATATTTTGTTGAATACGACGAGAAACATGACTACACTGAATTATAGAAGGCCATCAATACTACCTGAGTCGATTCAGTCGAGTCAGCCACGATTAGTGCCAGCTCTCAGACAGGATCAAGCTGTCAAGCAAACCCGGATAAGTTTTCAGCAACTCCGAGATGAACAGGTTATTGAGGAGGGAATTCTTCAGGTCAACTACACCATTGAACCTGGTATTCCCAACGGCTGGGCCTTTGCACGAACAGTTGATATGACACAGTCTGGTCGGCTAGTCGAAGATCGCTGTACAACGGAAATATTACTCGACATCCAAGCGAATACTTATCAAGCCACTTGCTTACTACTTCCTAGTCATTATGCCATCGTCTTAGTGGCGATTCATGCTTTCGATGCGGATACTGTGAACAAGTCGACCGTGGAGAATCGATTTATCAGGCATATGATTGAAACTCTCACCGATTGGTCTGCTCACTCCACGAATATATCACCACATCCGGACACTTTGCATTTCCCACCCACATCACATGGAATGTATCGATTGATTCGTGTTGTTGTCAGATGGCCAGCCTCAGTCACATTGGGATCTCCTATCAGAATGCTGAGTCGATTGCACACCCACGAGTCTTTGATCAGGTGTCAATACAGACACAGAAGTGGAGAGAATTACACTGATCTGGGAGGAGGCTATACACTCACTGTCAATAAGACGCTCGGTTACATTTCACTCACGAAACGTGTCTCGCAATTCACTGATTCCGGTTTGTATCGTTGTTCGACTATGCCGGAAAGGCAGTTGGTCATCATTCCAGACCGGTCTATTTTGCGCATAACCATCGAAGCTGAGACTGATTCAACTGAATACACTCCGCGCGAATGTCTGCAACCCGATAGCTACGTATTGTCACGTGGACACGTTGCAATAGTCACTTGTGAATATAACGCTTCGAAGGGCTCGCCTCTGAAATTGACAAGCGGATTCCAGTACACTTTCAACAAATCAAGTGGAAGCGAAGAATTGTCCTACGAGGCAATTGGCTCACAAATGAGGAACTATCATGACCACATCGAAACGAGAACAATGTACGCCATCAAAATCCCTGACAGCCTGAAAGCAGGGCATGAACTTGGCGACAAGGGAGATGGTGTACTAACTGCATCATGCCAGCTGCAATATGATGAGATTTCTGTACATGGTGATATTCGGAATTCAGTAGCTGCGGGTCTTCTGATTAGGCGAGCGAAAATCCTGACTGGAATAGAGTCAAGGACACTGATTATCGGCCGATCAATGCGAACAAGCAGACCTGAGTTGACTACTGCCTTGAGGAAACAGCCGCCTAGACTGCTCACTTCTGCGTGGTTCAGTTCCACCATGACGTCAGAGAGTCGCCTACACGAGGGAGTGATTGACGTGGAGTTTGATGTGAGTCTCGGCTATCCAGAAGGCTGGGTGTTTTCTTGGTTGTTTTATGAGTCAGACAATGGTGGACTGGTGAAGGAGGATTGCATCCTTGCAGAGGAGGCGGAGGAGGAGATGGGCGATAGAGTCACTCGCATCACTCCAAGGACATCGTCACCACGATTTCATCGAATGCATTTGACCTGTCTGCTTCTGCCTCAACATGTTGGCCTCGTGATTGCAGCGGTCACTCCGGTAGCAGGTGAACACAACAGAACAACACTTCAAGAAAATTTCGGAAACCACGTGTCGAACATCCTGAAGCAGTGGATGAGAAATGATGGGAAGAGTGATGCATCTGCAGTCACATTGGGTGTGAGTGAGTGCGCCAAGATTGATTTCCGTCTGACCAAACTTCACATCGGGTGGTCAGCCACAGTGAAATTGGGTGGACAGGTGAAAATGTTTGGTCGCTTCAGAACGTCTCAACCTGACACTCAGATTATCTGTTACCACCAAGCCAGCAACAACTCATCACGATCACTCGTTCGATCGGAATTCCTGATCACAACGAATCATACAACTGAGTCATTTATTGTTCAACTCGATTCAGCCAGGCTTTCGGACTCAGGGCTCTACACATGTGTGCCTAAGGAGACCAGCAGTGATTCTGTGGACACAGGGATTCACACGAGGGAGTTGTTTGTCATTCCTGATGACTCTTTCATTCGAATCCGTCTGACGATGGACTTGGACGGGAGGCGGAGTGTAACGGAGGAGCAGAGGGATGAGAATGGCAATGCATATCTCCTGTCCAATCAAGAAGCCTATGTGCATTGCTACTTCGCCCAACTACCCAACATAACGAAGAGTCTTGAAAACGCCTTCTATCATGAAATGACTGATGCCACAAATGAGACACCGAAACCGCTGTCACATGTTCGACTGAACGCCTCTTCCTTCAAGATAAGCGGAATCAAGTCGTCGGTCTACACAGGTCCAATTTTCGTCCGATGCGTCAGTAGCTTCACCAACGTCGATCTGGATTATGATGTCGTTCATCCAGCCGATCATTACAGTTTCCAAAGCAATCTGTCATACACAATACAGGAGCCAGCAGGTGGTACTCTGACGATTGAGACATACGCCACAGACTATGAAAGCCAACCCGTTCCATTGGGATCTGAATTTCTGTGTACAGGAGGCGAGGGGTTTCCGAAACTGAATTACTCATGGAAGCGGATATTGGCGAAGAGATATTCAGATGACGACTCGCAAGATGATTTCGCCAGCATTCTACCAGAAGATGGTGGCGGCTGGAGTGATGCAGCGACGAGACTCTATGAAGATCAAGATGATTCAGGCCTGGTGGTTGAGGGGCGAGTGTTGCGTGTGCCAGATGACAAGCGTTACAGAGGCACAAGTCACTTGTATGTATGCACCGGCCAGAATGTAGTCAGTGGACGTGTGCATGAAATCACGAGACAGGTGCATCTATCGATTGCAATATGTTCAACACTCGATGTTAGACTTGATTTGTTCATTACAATGAGTGGAAACCTGTTGTCTGAATGTGGGCTGTCTGATGTCGACAGTGGCTCAGGGAGTGCGATTGGATTCTTCGGACATCATTTCCTCACTCTAGTTCGCCAGATCATACTCGGTCTACCCCATGGATCGACACTGACGCGTATCAGTATTGTTCCTCATGATAACCCATCACATCTGACTGAGTCGGAGAGTGGATACGCCTCGGGAATACCATTGAAT
Source organism: Trichobilharzia regenti (assembly GCA_944472135.2). Lineage (NCBI taxonomy): Eukaryota > Metazoa > Platyhelminthes > Trematoda > Strigeidida > Schistosomatidae > Trichobilharzia > Trichobilharzia regenti. The sequence continues at coordinate 3,746,970 of OX235270.1, forward strand.
CATCACCTCTCAAGAAAGCAACTCGTCAGACAAATCTACTCCAGACATATTCGGCCGGCCTCTGACTATTCGACTTCGGACTGTACACGTCGTAGAATATCTCTGAATAATGCGTTGCGTGCATTCATGTCGATGAATTCAGAAGGAGAGGAAGGAGGAGACGTTGGAGGTAGACACAGAGCGTTGCTTCTGACGCTGGATAACACTATGGACATCGACATCTCAGAAGATGTTGCTTCATTTCTAGATGAATCACACAAGCGAAACACAACGATAGTCAGCATTTTCACTCACAATTCGGATTCAGATAGGAGTGCAGTGACTGGGTTACTGAGGACGAATAAACAAGTATATCTTCTCCCGAATTTCAGAAGAGTAGAAGATTGTCACAAATGTATCCTCTCGTCGATATCTGATCCACGTCTAGTGATACAACGAGATGGTCTGTTCAATTTGATTTGCCAACTCGGTCAGAGTGCTGAAAGACATGGAGTTCCTGCTCCGAAAATCCACTTCTCTCTACCGGATGATTTGTGGTATGATGGTGTCCAACTAGGTGTCACATGTGTAGCCGATGTTTCCAGGAGTGTCGATCAATCGTTAGGGTTGGATAGCTATGCGACTGTGTGCATGACAAACGAGGCGAAGCTGAACGGGTTTCCAACGAATCAATTCACCGTGAAGCACTTGGAAGAATTGTGTGTTGAGAGGTTGACTTCAGGTCGTGTAGTCTATGCCATATCAAGTTCAATTCACCTCTCACTGCGATATCATGCATCCTATGTTCTGTGTTACCACAGGATTGGCAAGGACAACATTCATGTGAGTTCTGAGTTGATTCTGTATCTTGTGTAATTTCATTACTGTATGTAAGTAGACTTACCCAATTTGTTTGACTGTCGTGGAATGCATTTTACAGCGTTGTCACACTTTGTCAGCAGAAGTCGGACTAACACTCAGTGGAAACGTTTTCACATGCACGCGTTGCATTACAGTGAGTCACACGCTCGATGACGGTGTTGTCAGCGTTTGTTATATGTGTGAAAATCTTGAGTTCTGTGGTAGTTAGTGTGTAATTCCATATTAATTTGTTAATTGGAAATAACAGACACTAATGAAGTAGTAGTCACTGCAGGATATGAATGTTTCGAAGGAAATTTGTTGTTCGCCTGTAACTGCTCAACATGGAAACATCATTTCTGTAGTTCTCATTCTTCCTTCTAATTCGCTGTAAAGCTAGTAGAATTTTCCATGTGTCCGGAGTAAGTGTTGACTCACCCCTGTTTCACGTGTTATCATTTGATTCGTTGAATAAGGCTTCGATCAACAGTCCCTCCTTCCGTCTTGTTACATTGGATTGTAATGCTCTCACTTGGACTCATCCTGCTTCACGATTGTATGCAAGTGCGTGTGAGGCTGCAGCTGGCTGAGTAGTTTTATGAATTCCTTATTATTCTTTAGTTCACCGATGTATCCTTCGTCGGGTTTTGGAGCTTCGCTGATCCCACTGACTTCAACCAACTACTCTCAACCATGTATCTGGCCATACAATCATTGCAGGACGTTGTAAGAATCGAAACGTTTTGGTGATATTGTCGTCAGAGTAGAGCCATGGCGATCTGATTTATTGCCGACCGAGTTTGTGTGTTTGAACGTAGCTGCATTGTTGCGAATTCTACCTAAGCTTTGAGTGGTTCTAACTTTGTATGTCAGGACCACTCTCATCAAATCAACAGAGAGAACACGCGAAACACGGATGACTCAACACCAACTTCGGACACACGGAAAACTGAACAATCTTTACAACAGACGAGAAGGCCGGAAGAGAACTATGAAAATCAAGCTTCTGACTTTTGTGGCTACAATTGATCGGATCGTGAACAGTAAATGTTTTCGAAACATTATCATGTAGTGGATATGGCTGCATCATTGTGTGATATATTCAATGGATACGTGGTTGGGGGTTTGAAATAGTCCCCTAAATACTACGTGTTCATCATCACTCATCTCCAGCTTCTGCACAAATGACAGTGATTCTCGGAAAAGTCTTCACTCCTTCGTAATTCCTTATTGTGATCAGCCAATTCGTGATGCCTGTTATGGAGTTGTGTACTGACCGTTGATTTCTGTACAACACCCATCTTTACGGCGTGTACTTCAGACAAATTCGTCATCCGGATTATGTATGTATGTGAAGTGGAAACAATTCAACAGAGGTGTGATTCCAGTGGTAAAGTGGTAGTGCTCACAGATCTTCACAGTGCTTGACGGCTGTGAGTAGAGTTTGGGAAAGAAGCTGGAATAGCCGTGTCGAGTATAGTCGACTTGTTTGCTGTGTATATCAATGCTGAATAAGCTAATTCGAATTATTCAGACGTTCAGTGCTACATGCTTAACAATCGGGAATAGGCATGTCTGTGATGTTGTCCGTAGGTGAAATGGAAGCAATATCTCAATGAATTTCAGCTGGTACTTTGCTCATGTGAACAGTGAAGCAGAGGTCCACGGCCTCGTCCTCCTCAGAGTCAGCGTGGAGATATTCTGCATTTGTGAATAATGACTCATGCATGATGTTGAATGACTCCCCGTACAGTAATCAGTTGGCCCGGTTAGTCTGAAGGATACTCATGTTTAGCAGACTTTATGCACAATGATGCACTGATGTTGTTTGTTTTTCATATTTCAGATAAGCGACCCAGCCAACTACACCACACACCACATAGTACTGTCAAACAGGGTATTCGAGAGACCGAGACTTCAAATTCTATACTGGTCCAGCTTACAGACACATGCTGCTCAGTTCTCGTGTGAATACAAGACAACGAGTTATGCACACAGATCACTGTTAGTCATGAGAACGGAGGAGTCGGACAGATTCCAACGAATAAGAACATCGATTAGAGAAAGAATGGTGAATTTCGTGAAGACAGATGATCTGATTTGGTTGAGCTTGCCAGCTGTCAAAACGTCGACGTCGTTCTACTGTTATGTGGTGAATGCAAGTGAGGTGGGAGAGGATGATGACGAGACGCGTGATGGTTACACGACTGATTTGTCTGGTTCCCTTTACCTGAGCAATCCAGTCTCTGGCTACTACACGGATTCAGGCTGTCCCACACCACCGAAGATAATCGTGACACCTGAGCTAACACGTGTCACTCCACTGATCGCTTCTCGACTAGATGTCACCTGCTCACTGTCTCGCGTGCATAAAGACTACTCAGTCAGGCTTCACCTGAGAAAGCAGAATATGTCATCGGTGATTTGCACTTGCACGCCCAATCGGGTGGCGTCCACTTCAAGTACATCTCCTGAGAATGGTGAGCTGTGTTCCCTGTTCAACCGGCAAAATGACGCGTGCAATATAACCTCAGCCTCAGACGACCAACTCAAGTATTACCCTGCAGTTTGTTCACGCGAGTTCGTCGACTTGCTCAAGGTGAATGTGAAGCTTGAGTTCTCGATTACGAGACTTCGGCTTGTTGACTTCGGGTTGTTGGTTTACTGTGAGACCGTGGATGTGTACACGACTGACAGCGAGACAGCAAGACAACAGTCAGACATTCGAAGTTCTTCCTACTGCTTGAGATTCGAGATCCCACCACAAATAAATCGATTTGTCTACAGACCGAGCTCGAGGAGTTGGCTTTGTGACGTTGTAAGTTATCCAGTCGTGAATACCACGTCTATTCGAGTGAGTGCAGCCAGTCCGGAATACCTGAAGATGCAGGTATCAGGTTACAGATTGGAAAGGCAAGAGATAGTTTGTGCGAGTGACAATGTACGCGAAGACAGATGCTTTGAACATCTCACTGTACAGCGTTGGAGTTTATCATCATATCCTGGTGAGAGTCGAGTCCTCGTTGGTGGACAGGTGGAACTGGTTTGTCAAGTTGGACAAAGTGTCAAGTATCTGAATACAACGATAGACAGTGAGCAGTCTCAACTAGAGAACAAACTGGTCCCACTAGATGTGACTTCCAAATCCAAGCCTGTGTTTATGAAGTGTCAGTTCACCACTGACCAGTTGGATCGCTTCCGGAGGATTAGTCTGCACCGGTTTGTCAATGCTTCATGGATGACATATGACTTCACCATTTGTGCCATCGATGTGAGTATGAATCAAGTGGATTCCACTGCATCGTCACACTTCTCTTCTGACTTCACTTATGGAATGTGGTCAAACAAACATGTTCGCTCCAATGACAAGGTGTATTTTATCATCAGTGAAGGCAGACGTGTGGATGTCTATTTCACCGGAGCAACTGTGAGTCGTTGTTATTCTACACATGTGTATATTAATTTTATCCCATACCTGGTCGCCTTCTCGGCCTTGATTGAAAAGCATTTCCGATTTCTTTCACTTCGTCACCTCCATTTATTTGATGACTGTTTGATTTGGTGAATATTGATTTCAACTAGGTATTTCTTAGTTTGATACGACTGGCGTAGGTGATTACTGAACAAGCTGATCTGGATGAGCAATAGCACAGTCGAGAGGAGTGGAGTCACTCACACCAGTGAGAGTTGTCACCAACAGACTCTGATGACCGAAAGGTGACTTACTGTTGCAATCTCACTGATCATCCTGTCATGGTGATGAATGCAACCTGATGTGTACTCACTTTGACCAGGTAGGCTCGTTCAAGTGACTTGGAGAAACTGACAATTCAGAGCAGTGTTCTGACAAAGCATAAATTTTATCTGTTTTCGAAATGTGGAGACCCGTTCAGTTTCACAAAGATAACAGTGGAAAACAGCTGTCGTAGAAGCAGGCACAATAACCAAAGCAGAAGAGTATTGACGAGTGGAACAAATGGCAAATGAATCACATTTGAATACATATCAGAATAGATGGAATACAGTAGTCATACAAGGTGAACCTTGGGTGGTGAGGGGGTACATTGAGCTGACCGACAATCACATGACAACCACGACAGACAGGTGATCATCACACTAATTCAAGGTGTGTCATAGTGTCTGTCTGTCTGTCACGATTAATGGTGGTTTTGAATGTGGATCTCCTAGAATGTGTTCGAGCAGTTCGCGTCTCAAGCATCGAAGGGAATTGAAAACACCGTAGTTGATTGACAATCTAAACACAGTGAACTAACATGGATACAACATTCTTCCCTTTTTCCCAATCACTCGTTTAGATCGTGGTCACTGGTTGTCTACTGTGTGACTAGTCTGCCTCATGTGAAATGACTGGAACTGTCCCTAATTTTCTGCCTATTTCATGCATACACTCTAGAGATTGCGATTGAGCAATTTAAAAGTTGATAAAACTACTCACTTGAGGTTATCGCCTCACCCTCCATCAAATCACACTACCAGGTTGTGTAGTACAACCCCATTTGTGAAAACACAACTCAATTTTCAAATCAGCGCTTGCTAAATCACATTCCACTTCTAAATATGATAACTGATGTCTATGATTGCTGTGACTAGTGCAACAACACTTGCTCACACAATCCATGAACACGCCTAGTCCAGAGATAGATGTGTATTCAAAATGCATTCAAGATTTGATGCGACTTTGTTTCCATCTGCAGTTGGAGCAAGTTCAGTGGGAACATTCATCCATTCAGCTGTCTATGTGACACGCTGATTGTGAGAAATCTGACGACACTACTTTGTGTGCAGCATACTTCACGCTCTAGTGGAACATACACCAACAAAATATGTCTGTCATCCCGCTAATAAGCTGACTGTAAATCAGACATCAGAGTGGACGGTTGTGTCTTAACAGAGATAATATTCGCGTCATGACTGGACAAAGCACATTCAACTTCTGTTAATTCGATGTGCCGTATGACGATATTCAGTTGTCCTCATAGTCAACAACTTAGAAGTATGTGGACTCTGAACATTGAGTGAGTGGAACAACTCGTGTCCTCTCATTGGACTGACCAATAAATAATGACTACTGTGAGGGAACGGATACTTGCAAACAACGTCAACCGGCTTTACACAAACCACATTTTGGCTGACTAGATGTTTGTGTGCGTTGAACATCGGCCTCTTGCGTTCACAAAATAATCACGAAAGTCCGTGAGCCTATTACTTGTTTTGAGGTAGAGCCGGCTGACTATTTGTCAGAATCACCATTTCTCTTTTCCTCTCCATATACATGGATATCCACAGAGAATAGATTTGGCCAGTCACGCAGGCGCACACGAATATATGTAACTTAAAATGCATGCAGACACTTGTGACTGACGTGTGACAGACTGTGCTTCATTTGTGATGCTATATCCGACAATACAACTTATTCACTGAACTCAACTCCCTCTATTCTCATTTCCACAACACAGGAGTTCGACAGTGGTCATTATTATTGTACTGCCTATACGGAGAACGGAAAACCAATCACAGGGTCAGTCGAACTGAAAACAATCCCCGGTCAAGCAAAGCAATTACTGCTGGCCTACCGTACACACTCTTCAACAGTGAAGTGGGAGTTCACACATGTGAAGAACATCTCTCAGGGAAATACTCTGACAATCCAATGTGTCGTGTGGTCAACAGATCCTGTCAAGAGATCACTCACTCAGTTGAGACTTGAATTGGACGGTGTGGATGAAGAAGACGATGGTTTTGTCGAGGAAAACACAGGCACCGACATCATACTTGGCCGTGTGAATATTACAAGGCAGGTCAGGGAAAATATGAAGTCGGTGAAGTTTCGATGTGAGACCTCCGATTGGCAAGGGACACTAGCCTCACCTCACTATACATTCACTGCCTACTGCCCAGGTCCAAAAGGTATCACATGGAGCTCCGACGACTCGAAGGTCTTCTCTCAGTCATCCATTCTGCGTTGCTCAATGAAAGACGGTTGTGCAAACCCTGTGTTTCAGTGGAGGTGGTTGGCTGGCCCCATACCACAGTTGACTGTGCTCACAGACGATATGCACGTGAAGATCTACGAGAGAGGTGCGGAACTCCGACTCACTCACCTGTCACGGAGTGGGACATATGTATTCCAGTGTAGTGTGACCTGTCGTTGTGGAGATGAGGTGAGTGTGGGACTGGTCGAAGCTACTATTCTGTTCGACAACGAAGTGATGGGTGAGTCTGAGTTCGATTGGAGAGATGATGAGTCAGGTGAAGTAGAGTCGGATGTGACTGACTCGCACGTTGATACGACACCTTCTGAAGGACAGTTGGTGCAGAGTGGGGATCTGGAAAGTGATGCTGGCTACCCAGATATTGACTCAGACACTGTGTTGAGAGACGAGGAAGTGGATGAAGAAGCGCAGGAGCAGGAAGGTCTCGACACGCGACGAGATGGGAAGACAAGTCGGAGTGAAGCTTCAACAGACACGGAATATGGTGGTGAGCCTGATTCCGACATTCCTGAGTATGACCAGAATGAACTCGTTGAGAGACGCCTGAAGAAGAAAAAGAGGAAGAAGAAAGGTAGGAGGAGGAGGAAGAGTGAGGAGAGGAGAAAAGATGAGGAGACAGGGAGGCAGGAGCGAGGATATTCGGATGATGAGAGAGACCATGAAGCACCTGCATATACCAGGATTCCAGGAGAGATTTCCGATGTGGGGGAGTGGAGTGAGACTGAAGTGGAAGGTAGACAGGTGACACCTGTGGGATGGAAACAGACTCAGGAACCTGGTGAATCCGAATCGAGTGATGTGTCCTCACAGGTGCACCGGCGGAGAGAGCGGCGACATCCTGATGCGGGAGGGGAAGTTCCTCACCCATGGGGAAAGCAGGAAGATTCCGACGAAGACAATGACGAATCTGGTGAAGTTCTGGGTGACAGACGACGACGCCTCACAGAGTGGGATGTCACTGATTGTGAAGAAGTCGGCCCTCGACCAGGTGTTTACGGGCGTGGAGTTGGTGGAACACGAGAGGCAGATATTGTGAAGACTGATTCCAAACTGGACACATACCGGAAGAGAATGAAAGGGAAGGAGGGAAGAGGTGAGGGTGTTGTTGGTGCAGGTGAAGCTGGAGACCGGAGTGATGAGCGAAGCGTCATTAGGCCAGATTCTGATGTTCTGCATGTCGTGGAGTCATTACAGTCATATGATGACTCACAAGACGAACACAGGAAACGCGCTTATCAGGAACCCGTCAGAACTGGTGTCAAGAGAAAACCATCAACAGCCAGTTGTAGACATCAATGTGGATCAGAGACATCCTACAAATCTGAAGATACTGAGGAACGCGATGGTTGGAGAAATAATGAGAAACGCCTGTCGGAGGTGCCGATTCATCGAGTTGGAGGGACTCAGCTTGACGGATTGCACAAACGAGGCAGAGTACCACCTTACACACCACCTTACATCGCCACTTCTGATGACGATGACACCGGTTCCGTGAGGATGTTTGTCAAGTGTTTCGAAGTGGGCGATTTAGAGAACGGGAAGTTCAGAATCAAGAGAATACTTCATCGTTACCTTAGTCGAAACAAATTCATGTTGAAAAATCTGCCTCTCCACTACGCCTTTGAGGAGTTGAGCAGACATTGCGACCAGTTGACTCTGAGAGACTCCATAACACTCCCGTCGACCAGCATTCATCCTCAACAAGTGGATCTATCATTCTTCAGAAATCCACCTGAATCAGTGGGAGAGGTTCAGTCGACTGCATTCGGCTCCTCACCTTCTTCACACTTGTCTCGTATTTCATGGAAACACCAATACAACATGGGTCATATTCCACGAGACGACAATCCTACTGTCAAATGGAGGAAGAAACTTTCTGTCATCATTCAACCCAATCCGATCGTCGCCAACTCCGTCACAACTCTCGGGTGTCCAGCAGTGTTCTCCAATGTCGCGAGATATTCGAAGCCACTGCACATCACGTGGATACGCAATTCGGGGACAAGCAGCGTTTCACGCCAGAACACCTCACAATCGATCGTCACGTTTCCGACGAGCCGTCGTCACATCGTTTCAGATGACAACAGCTGGTCTTCGAAAACGTATATTTATCCACCATACAGGTGGCCTATCCACTACACGCTCGATATCAAGCCAACCGACACGAAGAGCTTTGGTTATTTCAGCTGTGTTGTCACATACAAGGCATCGAATACACTGGTCAATGCCACCTACCATTCCACAACGCCACTCTGTGTTGTCCATCCAACTGAGAAACCACAAGTCTCAGTCACCAGTATGCACTCACCACAACTCACTGAGAACTATGATGACTCCGCTTGCTATGAACCTGGAGAAGAGATCGAAGCTCACTGTCATGTTTCACTATTCCGGCTGTTCTGTGAAGATGATGACGAGGAAGTGAGCGGTTTTCGAATGATTCAGACCGTTGTTTCACTATCGCTGATCAGTGGAGACAAGCATTCCAGCATCGAGGTGATCAGATCAGATGACCTAATCCCACAACACGGTAGCAATACAAAAAGCAAACACACTCACCACGCTAAATTCAGACTACGTCTGTTGTCTGAACACAATCGAGCTCACCTGATGTGCACTGTTCGACCGGATGTTGTACTGCCGAATATCAAATCGCCAGTCTACGGACAGTGGTTAAGTCGGAGGGTGAATTACGACGATCGAAATAAACTGACACGATCATCGAAGCCAATCGAGTTATGTGTATCTGGCGATTCCTACAAATCAGATTATGCTGGCGTATCATCAGTGGGCGGTGAATCTGATGATGAGAACGTACTTCGCCTCACAGTCCGACCATCCGAGGTGGTCAGTTGCACAAGTCCCAACCCCATCTTCACACCAACCATCAAAGTGTACGAAGTTACCACACAGACACTTGTCAAATCTCGTCAATTGAATTGGTCTGTTCGTAGTGAAGAAGGAACTGCAAGCTTGACTCTACCTGGAGATTCCACTCACAACAAAATCTACAGAATCCATTGTGAAATCCACCAGCTCAGTTTGAAACAGGTGAGTGACTCATTCGAGCCTAATTTAAATCCATGGGTAACATTTACTTGTGTAACGCTCCTATGAACAGTGATTTCCGTAGTGTTTTCGGGTTGTAGAATGCACTGTTCGAAGGTGTGAAATGATGGCATTGACGACCGAAGTGGTGTTGATACCACATGAAAAAAAACACAGTCGACAACATCTCACAGAATTCAAATTAGCCAACATGACTGTTTAAGCGATTGCATGGAAGAGTGCATATGCAAGTATGAATTCATTGGGCTTCACGCTCATACACGGGCCTTCCTTTCGGCCATTCGTGTCATGATGCCTATTTTTCTGGGCTTCGTGGCTTCAGTCACAGTAGCCGTTACTCATCTCATTCAACATTCGTAATTCCTTCACAGTATGTTTTCTTTCGTGGAGAATATTCCTCTCTGTCTCGATGTCTCTGACCAGAGAACAGTGCAGATCAGGCTACTTAGAAACGGTTCAATGAGTCTCCCATGATGAGAATAATTCATCACATACACGTTGTGCATGATTCCACCAGTGTTGCAATAGCACAGATTCACTTCATGAAACAGCGAATTCTTCAACCACCACTACACACTTAGCTCTTATGCATAACTACTGGTAAGTCACCACATGGATGATGACTGTCGGTGTCAGTACGTACTGCTGACAATCACCGATGAATTAAGTGTAGAACACTCGATGGATTAACTACGTATCCACAACACTTTCAAATACACGAGGTGTGCAATCAGTTGGAAGCAGTGTACTAACACAGGTGAACAGGCAGATGGAGGTGAGTGAAGCGCCAGTGAATGACAGGTAGTGAAGCAGGGTTAGGCAGTGGAATAGAATGAGTAAAAGAAGGACCACAGGAGAGAGTAATAATAGTGACGTAGATGTCAGATTATCTGCTTGATCAGCCACATAATTCAGTCTGCGAGACCGGTGTATGCTACACTCTATCTAACAGTATGGTGGATATGAAGAAAGGACAGTGTATTCTCCGATAGGTAATTGTCACACGCGAACACATCGAAGAAACCTGAATGCATGGCACTTTGCATTATTATTTGTACTTTTGTCTACTCTCCTACCCTAAAGATGTTGACATGAATTTCTCTTGCTTCCTCATTCCATGATGAATACAGCTCATCATCGTACGAGTTCGCGATTACAATGTTCGCCAGCTGGATATGTACATTGGACAGTCGGTGATGCTTTGCATCTCCATCGCCACTACCCTGGTATTACTTTGGCTTCGCCTTATCTATCCTGGGAGGATTCGTCTGCATTAGTGTACAATGAAGAATGTGGTCAAGGAACAAATTTTCTTTATCTCTTGTCAACAGTACGCATGATTACTCATCATCACTGAGCGTCAACATTCTCTCTTGGATCGGTTGACCGCGATGTCTGTCTCAACGTGTACAATACTCCTGTCAATCGTTGATGATGCTTCAAATCTGGATTATTGATTGACTTCCAAATACGTGAAGTATGCAGTTTGTAATTTTTATTTTTCATTCAGCTTTTGATTTCTCAGCAAGAGTTTTTGTTTATCACTACGTGTACTCACTCACTCACTCACTTACTCACTACTTACTACTAACTCAAAGACATATAACTCATCAGTTATACTGAGTATTGAACTATGTAGTGTACTATGTACTACGTACTAGTGTATTTCATATTGAAAAATAAAATTGTACGGCCATAGTGATCCGGTTGTGTGTGGTTGTGCACTTTATTTTATCGATACGTTTTGCACAGAAGACGGGATATCCAACTCCACGATGATGTTTCAAGAAACAATATGACTACTAGTATGAAATTGGTGTTGTGATTTCGTATAATTTAGTCGATGTGTGATAAATCTTCTGTGTCGGTCCATTTCGCGAATCACAGTTTGCGAACGATGCTGAGTGTTTGTGACACACGTGTTCGACTGGTCATTCAGGTTTTGTCATATCACATTATATTCGAAATTCCTTGAAAACTTTGCATGGTGTCATGCGAGGGATGTTTGCCAATAAATGTGGAACAACTTTCGTGTTGATGATTATGTGCAACAGTTTCGTGTGTTCGTGTGTTTGCAGTTCCACATTAGAAGTAGCCAGAATTGAAAAGGAGACTCCATCGTCGAGAGTTATCATTGCTGAATGTTTACACGAATAGAAGAATTTCGGGGAAAGCTTCCGGTGCTTATCTGGTGACCAGGCAGCAGCTAGCAGGTTTCCGAATCTCAGCGTAGATCAGGACAATGATGGTTTCAAAGCTGTGTCGCAGTATATTCGCACGTGTGGCTACTAAACTGAAGCATGGAACACCTTCGACATTACAGTGTGAGCCAGAAGTTCATTTATCAAATATTTAGTTGGTTTGCTACAATTATTTCAGCCTAAGATGCCATGAGGTGTGTACACGTTGGACCGGCGTTTCATTGTACAGCAGATGGGAAATCGAACTGATCAATAAAATATACGGAAACCAGATGACCACAAGTCAGCAGACTGTGTCTTCTGAGCCAGGTGGTTTCATCGCGAAGTTGTCGTCGTTCTTCTCGACATCAGACTTCGCTTTGCGCAGAACTGATCCAAATTCTCCATGAATGCTGTAATTGTCTCTCCAGACGTCTCTCCTTGTGATTGCTTGCTAATTCTTTGCATAAGCATCAATCATTTTATTGACTTGCGATTTGACCATACCTGACAAATCTTTTGATCAGCACTCCACATTTCGAATTGAAAAATTTCAAAATACAAAGGCAGTTAAATTTACGTGACATTCTATGTGACGATGTATTCTGCTGCTTTCCGCTCTACTACTTACAACCCATCCAGTAGATTGTCGGCAGGCCTACAATCGGATTACCGTTTAGCCCATCATAGGTAAATTCAGACAGTCACTTATCAACCAAAGCATTGTCAGATGGATTCGGTCCCCTTGATTTCATATGCTTCAGGTCTTCCACACACACAACACACACACCAACGCACAGCAATTCGAAGGTTCAAGCAGTATTTGACAAGACTCATTTCACGCTTGAAGGTGACCACTTTCAAAGAGTGCATGGTGTATCAGTGTAAACTAGATTGGGATCAATAGCGGCTGTCATATATACACATGTCACGCATTTAAAATGTAGCTGTGTTGATTTCACCGCTACTTTCCTTCCACATAACAAGATGCGTCGAAGATAACAAACACCGAAATTTGTAGCATTTTCAGAAGAGCACAACCAATCTACCAATTCAGTCGTGATAAGTTTGTTAACAATGATTGGTTGATATTAACATGTCTGTCAAGGGCAGGGTGGGGCAGGGAGGTACGGTCGGTGCGGTGCGGTGCTGTGCGATGCACGGAGTGAGGTGATAAAAAGCGGATTCAATTCTTCTTATTTTTATATGAAGTGTGATCGACATTTAACCGAATAATTGCAGAATTACTGGGTGACGAGTGAGAAGTAGACATATGTGAACATTCTATTTGTGAAATGTCAGAGAAATCGAAATGAGAAAATAATTTCAACGTTCCGTTCGCAAAATTCACTCGATCGACTTCAGAGAGTTTAATCAAAATAAAATAACGAAGGTAGGTACATGTGTATGTGGGTGTATGAAACGACACGTCTGGACTTTGAAATTCTTCGCTGTTCACATCAGACAGCAAATGACAGACACGAAAATCAAATATCTAGAATTACATGAATTGTGATGAAAATTTAACCACAGACTTATAATTATCGGTGTGTGTATTTCTGTTATATTCTTTAAACACTGTACTTTTGCATCACACGTCAGTGATCACGTCCGATTGACGTTCGTCAGCATTAATGACTGAGTATGAAAAGTGCGTATATACATCCGATATACAATAATGGCTGAGTGTATGTGCGCGTGTGCATGTGTGCGTGCTTACGAGAACAATTGTGTCTAATTTGTTAGCCTCTCCATATAAAGACATTTGCAACCGGTGAATACTGACTAGTCATTGTCATCTAATCAGATTTGCTTATTCACTTGTGGCTTAAATTCCTGAGGTTTTGTCTGGTGAACGCGGTCATCGTTGGTGCAGTCAAGTCTTACTCTTGCGTCTACTTCCTTGTGTGGGAAAATTTTCAAGTGACGTATCTGGGTGTATCTGCAGGACCTTGTATTAGAACAGCCCTCGTTTCCCTGTGAGTTGGATGAGCTGAATGATAGATAGTCAAAGAATTTCCGAGAAGGTGTAGTTCTCTTACATGAAGTCGTTTTATGCTGCCATATCTTACTCATTAAGGTCACGCCGGATACATGTCACATAGGTGACTCAGCACAACTCTCAACAATCTGGAAGACAAAAAATGAATGACAAAAAATGAGCTATGTGTATATGATTACGAATCACAAATGTGTGAATTAGTAAGACGGAAACGATTCCAACAGCTGGTGGGATCACAGGCACCGTTTTTACTCGAAATATCACCGTCACATAAAACTTGTCATTGTGTGTAGACCGGTGAGGTGTAATTACAAGTTCTTTGATCTATTCCACAATGTCCACCTATTTCTTACTGACATCAATATTTGCCACTTGATTTATTTGGATCGTTTGACACCTGTTTCATCATAGTTTGGGTATCAATAACACCACGCACTCACGATATCACTAGACATCGAGCCAACGACTTCCAGCTAACGTGATCTAACTCGTTGACCGACCATTCAGTCACATTCTCACGGAATTCAGTGATCTGAGTCAATAACTAGTCTTGTAGCCTCAACGTTTACTCACTCTCTTGGATTTACGGCCGTTCAATATATCACTGAAGGTCATATGCGCGATCAGTGTGAATTCGATATTCGATAGTTAGAAAGAAAGATTGACCTGTGAATCCTTCCACATTTAAACCACATGGAATGAAGTGAACATGAAGGAGGGGAGGTATAGACTTATCACCTACCTATATGGCAAACTCTTATCAAGCAAGACAGATGAAAAAACAACAAACACTCTATCAGCCTCCATGACCTTTTAAAACATGTAGTATCATGTTTATCACAACACACATACACACACACATATACTCATACATAATAAATCTTTACAAGAAGACAGTTGCAGCGAAGAAAATTTTCTTTTCGACGAAGTCATCATCTAGGCTGTACATTCGTGTATTTATATCAAATGGATGGGAAAGTTCCAGAATAATATCCGGTCAAGGGTCAAATTAATAAAAATTAAAATTGGGAATTAGAATGCCATAATAAACAGGGGGATGGATAAAACAAACAAAATAGCATTAAAATAACTAAGAAGACTGACATTGTGCAATTAGGGGTTAGAAATGTAGAAATAACAAAATAGACAGGATGTTTGGATAAAAACTAATGTGATGAATAATTGTTTATGCAATCAGGGATTAAATATGTAGAAATAGTAAAATGACAAAATAAACACTAAGTTCGGGTATGAAAATATGGTAGTGTAAACAGGGATTAAGAAAAACTTGAAATAACATGAATAAACAGGAAGTTTAGATAAGAAAGGCGATGGGATGGTGATTACTAAAAATTACTTGTTTATGATGGCCATGGCAAGGACAGGGGTTGGACGTATTTCTTTTGTATACAAAGCGTGGGTTTGAGCTTTTGTATAGCTAGCGCCTCGGCTATGCCCAGATGTCTTGATTTTACTCCCTTTGATGGGTTTGATCGAATCTTGTAAATGATTTTGAAGGATTTTTCGAGTGGCGCTGAATGTCCTGAATTCACCAGGTGTTGTGTCACCGAACTATTTACCCGTTTTCGTTCTCCTTTTACTAGCCAGGCTGGATAGTGTTCACGAGCGCGTTTTTCAAGTCGGCGCATGGTACGGCCAACGTACTCAGCTCCACAAGAGCAAGTAAACTGGTATATGCACGTTGAGGTGGCCCAATGCGACAGCTTGTCTTTCGCGTTCTGGCTGAACAGTTTCTTGCAGGAAAACGTCAGTCGTAGGCTAGCGGAGAAGTATGTTTTCCTCAGCGATTTTGAGAGGCGTCTGCGAAGGATTTCTGCTTCAATCTCACCTTTGAATTCTAGATTAAGCAGAAGCATTTTCTTTGGGACGGATTGGACTTGTTCAGAAGTCTTCTTAGGTTTGAGATTCTTTTCTATGAACCTGGGCGGGAAACCGTTTTCCATCAGGGTTTTTCGAAGATTACGCAGTTCTTCTTCAACCACTTCCTCGCTGCATATCTTCCGAATCCTCGAGGAAAGAGCGTATATCAGGTTCCTCTTTTACAAATCAACTATAGAAGAGTGAACATAACAACAGTTTGACATTACTCATTACAAATATAATGTGATGACTGCTTGCATATATCTATTGGTAAACATGTCCATGGACAAATCACCTTCAAATAAACTGACTTCAATTTTGGTATAGATTTTTGAATATATATTTTGATGATTAATAAAAATCCGAATAAATCTGCTGAAGAATCTGTGGCTTACGTAGCGAAACATTTTGATTTTCTTAACACGCTGGGATTAATTTAAATAATTCGACAATCTCGTTAAAAATATATCCGAAGAATGTGGAAACATGAGTTCTAGTTCTGAATAGTTCTCATGTTCCCTTACCAAAATCTCAGTCAGAATCACTATCCTTGGGACTTCTGCTTCACGTTCCCGATAACAAAATGGGGTGAATCGACGTTGAAATTCTGCTTGATAATCTGTTCAGTCGAGCCTGTGATTTAAAACCGATATGGTGGGATGAGGGAGGCTGACATTAGGCCAGCTTCGAACACAGGAAACCACCACGCCATTAGCCTTGAGTCACATGGAAATTCATTGCTGAATGTGTCCTAGAAAGCCATCAGTGTGTTGAAAGATAGCCATCAGATTGTCTCAATGAGACC
The DNA here is from genome assembly GCA_944472135.2 of Trichobilharzia regenti. Taxonomy (NCBI): domain Eukaryota; kingdom Metazoa; phylum Platyhelminthes; class Trematoda; order Strigeidida; family Schistosomatidae; genus Trichobilharzia; species Trichobilharzia regenti. Next base: position 3,763,761 of record OX235270.1, read on the forward strand.
AAATGAAGGTTCCGGTGCTAGAGAAACGAAAATATGCTTGGGAATCGGTCGGCCTACTGAGTGGAAACAAGAACTTCTTCGCTGAATAGAATAGTCGTGACGCGACATTGAATGCTTTGAAGAACATCGATAAAGCCCTCAGTCAGCTGTATCAGGAAAGCCCAATCGTTAGAAATCTCTGTCGGGCATTGAGGTCCCGAGGATCATTTTACCGTTAATGTTCTGTTTCTGAAAAATTCACAAATCTCGAACGGCTTTACGGACTACGTGGACCTTGTCGAACACACCACACCACGAATCGCCAGAGTGGCTGGCACAACTGACTGGACATATCAGAGAGAAATAAGCTCTGCACACACACAAAAATGCAGGTGGTGTGTTGCTTCATTGAAAATTTGCAGACTAGGTTGTAAGGACTGTCCGGATTCCTTCAATTCACCAAATAATCTCATTTGTAGTGAAGTCTGTGGGAAAAATTAGCAAATGGTTTTTCGCGGAGTGTTGATGGCTCACTGGAAGAGTGTCCTTCAAGTACACATGTGATGTGTCGTGGAATTGCAGCTCCACTCAAGTTAGGTGAGCAATGCAAATTGACACTTCATCCGAATTCTTAATATTCCCTCTTGCGTTCGTAAAGAAAATGATGAATGAAGGCGAACTCCTCGGTGTAAAGTAGATTGAAGTCAGCCACACCCATAGTTGTTCATCATCTTGTCACTGTCATTTTACAGGGATGGAATTACTCTGCTCAAAATCACACGAAGTATTCATCTGTTGAAAACACAACTACTGAAGAAACAAATAACACCTTCAGGGAATCAACAAACGTTTTCATTCAGACGACAATGAAAGCCATTGGAAATAATCTCAGTTTCACACTTTCCACGTGAACTAGCTGGAATTCTGTTTCCATGGAAATCTGAGTACTGACTGATATATAAGTCAGTAGGAAGCTGAGATTCCACGATTCGCTATTTACACAATTCAAGGTGGGATTTCACCAAGATCTCCTTCGAAAACCAAAACTGTTTCTGTCGAAATGTGTATTCTGACTGATATCATGAATGTCATTCTATGGAATGAGCATCCAGATGCCTGATGGAATACACTCCTAGTTGATTTCTGTGATCAGTTCTATACGCGCCTGACACTAACCGCTTACTGGTCAACCAGAGCGGAGTGAGCTGAACAGAGGACAGCTGTTCCACTCATTTGGGGCTGAATTCAATAGTGTGTGGCATACTCGGTTCGATTCAGCTGACAGAGTCGAATTAGGCCATCCCATTCTAATTCCCTTTAGCATATATATATATATCATTTAGCATCATATGTCATTATTATTATTATTATTGTATCCTTTAGTTCCTAGAGGAACATAGGGCTTCAGCTGCACACCTCCATTGCCTTCGGTTTTCTGACAACTTTTTCACCCTGCTCCAGGTCTGTCCACATGCTTTCATCTCCTCCTCGCATGACCTCCTCCAAGTCACCCTTGCACTGACGACCAACTCGCCGCCTCCCTTTCGGGTTCCACTCGAGCAATGGCTTGTCTAGTGATGTCACTTGATGGTTTCCTCAGCGTATGGCCAATCCATCTCCATTTCTTTCTGCCTATTTGTTTCACAATCGGTTCCTGATTGGTTCGCTCCCAGAGATCCCTGTTGCTGATCTTTTCTGACCGGCCATCTGATCTTGAGTATTGAGCGGAGACAGTTGTTAATGAAGGTTTGAAGTTTGTTTGAGATGCTCTTTATGACTCGCCAAGTCTCTGATCCGTATAGTAGCACTGACTTCACATTGGAGTTGAAAATCCGGATCTTATTTCTGATGCTGAGTGCTGTTGACCTCCACACAGATTTGAGAGTAATGAAAGCTTGTCTTGCTTTTCCGATTCTGGCTTTGATGTCCTCGTCAGTTCCGCCTGTAGTTGAGACGATGCTTCCCAGGTAGGTGAAGGAGGTTGTTTCTTTCAGGTTCTTCCCACTTATGCTGATTGTTGTCTGTTGTTGTTGTTGCTGTTGGTGTTGGCTAGGAATCTTCATCATCTCTGTTTTATCTATGTTCACGTGAAGTCCTATCTTTGATGCTTCTTCTGCCAACTTGTTACTTTTCACTTGCATATCTTCCAGTTTATGGGAAATCAGACATATATCATCGGCGAAATCCAGATCCTCCAAGTCTTTTGTGTCAGTCCATTTTATGCCTGTTCCCTCGTTGGTTGCCGTTGTCTGTCGCATTATCCAGTCAATTGCAATCAGGAAGATCATTGGTGATAGTAGACAGCCTTGCCTCACTCCCGTCCTCACTTCGAAGGCCTCCGTAAGTTTCCCGTTGTGGATTACTTGGCATGCAGCATTGTCGTATAACTGTTGGATGAGATGTATAATTGTTGATGGGACCCCGTAGTAGCGAAGTAGTTTCCAAATGACCTCTCGATCGACGCTGTCGAAGGCCTTTTCAAAGTCGATGAAGTTGAGATAGAGAGGTGACTGCCATTCCAAGCTTTGTTCAATGATGATCCGTAGAGTGGCGATTTGATCAATACATGATTTGTTTCTCCTGAATCCGGCCTGTTCCGGACGAAGTTTTTCATCTAGGGCTTGTTTGATTCTCTCCAGGATGATGCGACTTAGTATCTTGCTTGGAATGGACAGAAGCATAATTCCACGCCAGTTTTTACATTGACTTAAGTCTCCTTTCTTTGGAAGTTTGAGTAAGTATCCGTTCTTCCAATCCTCGGGTACTTTGCCCTCTTTCCACACCTTCTCCAGCAGTGGTGTCAGCAAGTCCGCTGTTGTCTCTGGGTCTATTTTCAAAGCCTCTGCTGGGATTCCATCTGGTCCCGGTGTTTTCCCAGCTTTAAGCATTTTGATTGCATTCAGGACTTCTGATTTCGTCGGGGGGTCAGTGTTCACTGGTAGTTCTGCTTCCGTTGTTGGTATTGTTGGGCGCGTTGTAGGTGGCGGGCGATTTAGAAGTCGTTAATTATTTAATTAATTGACTACCTTCTCGAAATTAGTTAATGGCTTTGTGCGTTGATGGCACAGTGGTTAGGACTCTCGTCGACCATGCACATGGGCCAAGGTTCGATAATCTGATATCTCTTGTCGGCCTCCAAAATTTGGGCTACCGATATCCATCCTGAAAATTCTATGCTTATACCAAAACTACAGTGTGGAATCAAGCTGTAAATCAAAAAAAGTTACATCAAGCGATTTGCCAATTTGTCACTTTCTATTGCCAGTTCGTTGGTCAGAATCGGGGTGCCTTGATATGGCTCGGCTCACTGAGCTGAGTCAGACGGCATACATCTCTCAAGAGCTCCGCTCTGAACGCAAGCAATCACCGTCCACTCTTCACATCAGCTCTACCTGGATAGCTGGCCAACACTACTGGCTGACATCAGTGGTATCCAACTACTACTACTTATGTTAATCATGAATAATCCCAAATCCAGACATTATCGATGGAGACAAGACAGGTAGTGCTCAGCGAAGAGTCTCCCTTTGTCGGCGAATTCATTCTCCTCCGAAGCCAATCGTTCGCGTCTGTATACAATTTTCTCTATGAAAGACGCTTTCAACAGAAGTGATGAGTTGTCACAATCCACGTTCCTCATATTAGTCAGGATAGGATCAATAAATTAAGACAGAAGTCTATTCCTATCCACCTGGTGTGAAAATCTTCTCCGAGGAACAAAACACAAGGAAGAACATCCGAATATCTGACACTGAGGTGTGAAGTTAGTCAGTGCTTCTATGTGATTGAGAGATTTGGCGCCAGTGTCACGATAAACATCACAAGCAGGCTAATGTAGATTTTCACCAACAACCTCCTTCACCGCCTCCACACTGAAGAACAACTCATCAGTCAGAGAGAATCAGCAAATAACAAGGATCTCTGACAAACAGTCAGACAAACAAGCGTCTATCTCAGAACCAACAAATATGCAGTAGAGAGCGGTGAAGAATTGCACAGCAGTCACTTGATCACGGAGCGAATTTCACATCCATTCATCGTATATACTGTTGCATTCTTGACTAGTCCCACTGGCGAATTCCTTATAAACTGAACGACAGCGAATGTCTCTGAAGATTTCGTAATTCACATTCACAAATAAACAGTGCTCCATCAAGTTAATTCATCCTGATGAAAATGCCACGACAGTGTGAACCCACGAAAAATATCGTCCTTGATTAAAACTACATAGAGTATCATTGTTAGCTATGTGTGATTCGAAGTCCACTCAAAACGGCATAGACACTGATCAGCCATCGACGGCGTGATCATTCACACGACCACATGGTAATTAGTTCACAACTTTTCCTAGAGCAGCGTGAAACCGCTCAGTTGTTTTTCATTAGATCAGAATACTTCGTCATGAACCGTAAAGACCTGAAGACTATATTTTAATGCACTAATTCGAAATCTCTCAAATTGAATAGCTAGTACAACGTAGTAATTACGTGTGCACCTTCGTTGTTGCCTGTCAACCATCTCTAGAATTGAAATGTATGCAACCAAGACGGGAAAGTTTCTATGCACTTATTCGCCTCATTCCTAGCGTTTTCTCTGAACATATAGGGAGAGTATTTAACTAGTGTATGCAGCCTCTGATAAGGACTTCCCAAATGGAACACAAGGCTTCGCCATTTCCCTCCGTCCTCTGAGATCCTTTCAGTCAGCTTCAAGAGTACTTATAGACGTCTATTTCTCCGTCACACGATCTCCTCATTGTCACCCCCAACTGCCAATTCATCCTCTTCCATTCGGACTCCATTTGAGTGCATGACGTGCGATTCAGCAGTCGCCTCAGCGTATGTCCGATCAATGTTCATTTGTTGAGTAATCACCACTTAGCTGATTAGCTGTCTGTCATAGTTCCTTTAGCCGAATACATTTTCTAGCCATCCATCTGGTCGCTACTATTGATGTCTGTAGGGACCTGTGTGATGTGCTTGTGGGGTGAGGTGTGCCAGGTGTCTGAAGCATGCAGGAACATTGACTGACTCGATATTATTAGTGTTCAAACTTGACATGTTTCTTGTTTCACTGACTGTTGTGAATCTCCACAATTGCAATGTTAATAATTTAGAAAGTGGTATGGAGTTATATCATATTATGCTTGTTGAGATCTCGGTGTTTTTTTTCAGTATCTGACTACTGAACAAATCTCGTTTGCTTTCGTATAAATGCACGTCTATGACTACTCGCTCCAAATTATGATCAATGTGCTTCTTCGCTTGTTGAGGTGTTTTCAACATGTAAGTATTATGAGAATGAGAATGCACAAGTTTTAGATGAGTTGTTTTAAACAACCCAAAACATTGTACAGTGGATTTCACAAGGTACAACTGGCCAGCATTCACTTTGTCTTTAGTTCACTAAGACTCCACCACATACTTGTTTTTCTCCGCATATAATTTACACTCTTCATGTCTATTTCTACCTATCGAATATCGAATTCACACTGATCGCGCATATGACCTTCAGTGATGTATTGAACGGCCGTAAATCCAAGAGAGTGAGTAAACGTTGAGGCTACAAGACTAGTTATTGACTCAGATCACTGAATTCCGTGAGAATGTGACTGAATGGTCGGTCAACGAGTTAGATCACGTTAGCTGGAAGTCGTTGGCTCGATGTCTAGTGATATCGTGAGTGCGTGGTGTTATTGATACCCAAACTATGATGAAACAGGTGTCAAACGATCCAAATAAATCAAGTGACAAATATTGATGTCAGTAAGAAATAGGTGGACATTGTGGAATAGATTAAAGAACTTGTAATTACACCTCACCGGTCTACACACAATGACAAGTTTTATGTGACGGTGATATTTCGAGTAAAAACGGTGCCTGTGATCCCACCAGCTGTTGGAATCGTTTCCGTCTTACTAACTCACACATTTGTGATTCGTAATCATATACACATAGCTCATTTTTTGTTCATTTATTTTTTGTCTTCCAGATTGTTGAGAGTTGTGCTGAGTCACCTATGTGACGTGTATCCGGCGTGACCTTAATGAGTAAGATATGGCAGCATAAAACGACTTCATGTAAGAGAACTACACCTTCTCGGAAATTCTTTGACTATCTATCATTCAGCTCATCCAACTCACAGGGAAACGAGGGCTGTTCTAATACAAGGTCCTGCAGATACACCCAGATACGTCACTTGAAAATTTTCCCACACAAGGAAGTAGACGCAAGAGTAAGACTTGACTGCACCAACGATGACCGCGTTCACCAGACAAAACCTCAGGAATTTAAGCCACAAGTGAATAAGCAAATCTGATTAGATGACAATGACTAGTCAGTATTCACCGGTTACAAATGTCTTTATATGGAGAGGCTGACAAGTGAGACACAACTGTTCTCGTAAGCACGCACACATGCACACGCGCACATACACTCAGCCATTATTGTATATCGGATGTATATACGCACTTTTCATACTCAGTCATTAATGCTGACGAACGTCAATCGGACGTGATCACTGACGTGTGATGCAAAAGTACAGTGTTTAAAGAATATAACAGAAATACACACACCGATAATTATAAGTCTGTGGTTAAATTTTCATCACAATTCATGTAATTCTAGATATTTGATTTTCGTGTCTGTCATTTGCTGTCTGATGTGAACAGCGAAGAATTTCAAAGTCCAGACGTGTCGTTTCATACACCCACATACACATGTACCTACCTTCGTTATTTTATTTTGATTAAACTCTCTGAAGTCGATCGAGTGAATTTTGCGAACGGAACGTTGAAATTATTTTCTCATTTCGATTTCTCTGACATTTCACAAATAGAATGTTCACATATGTCTACTTCTCACTCGGCACCCAGTAATTCTGCAATTATTCGGTTAAATGTCGATCACACTTCATATAAAAATAAGAAGAATTGAATCCGCTTTTTATCACCTCACTCCGTGCATCGCACAGCACCGCACCGCACCGACCGTACCTCCCTGCCCCACCCTGCCCTTGACAGACATGTTAATATCAACCAATCATTGTTAACAAACTTATCACGACTGAATTGGTAGATTGGTTGTGCTCTTCTGAAAATGCTACAAATTTCGGTGTTTGTTATCTTCGACGCATCTTGTTATGTGGAAGGAAAGTAGCGGTGAAATCAACACAGCTACATTTTAAATGCGTGACATGTGTATATATGACAGCCGCTATTGATCCCAATCTAGTTTACACTGATACACCATGCACTCTTTGAAAGTGGTCACCTTCAAGCGTGAAATGAGTCTTGTCAAATACTGCTTGAACCTTCGAATTGCTGTGCGTTGGTGTGTGTGTTGTGTGTGTGGAAGACCTGAAGCATATGAAATCAAGGGGACCGAATCCATCTGACAATGCTTTGGTTGATAAGTGACTGTCTGAATTTACCTATGATGGGCTAAACGGTAATCCGATTGTAGGCCTGCCGACAATCTACTGGATGGGTTGTAAGTAGTAGAGCGGAAAGCAGCAGAATACATCGTCACATAGAATGTCACGTAAATTTAACTGCCTTTGTATTTTGAAATTTTTCAATTCGAAATGTGGAGTGCTGATCAAAAGATTTGTCAGGTATGGTCAAATCGCAAGTCAATAAAATGATTGATGCTTATGCAAAGAATTAGCAAGCAATCACAAGGAGAGACGTCTGGAGAGACAATTACAGCATTCATGGAGAATTTGGATCAGTTCTGCGCAAAGCGAAGTCTGATGTCGAGAAGAACGACGACAACTTCGCGATGAAACCACCTGGCTCAGAAGACACAGTCTGCTGACTTGTGGTCATCTGGTTTCCGTATATTTTATTGATCAGTTCGATTTCCCATCTGCTGTACAATGAAACGCCGGTCCAACGTGTACACACCTCATGGCATCTTAGGCTGAAATAATTGTAGCAAACCAACTAAATATTTGATAAATGAACTTCTGGCTCACACTGTAATGTCGAAGGTGTTCCATGCTTCAGTTTAGTAGCCACACGTGCGAATATACTGCGACACAGCTTTGAAACCATCATTGTCCTGATCTACGCTGAGATTCGGAAACCTGCTAGCTGCTGCCTGGTCACCAGATAAGCACCGGAAGCTTTCCCCGAAATTCTTCTATTCGTGTAAACATTCAGCAATGATAACTCTCGACGATGGAGTCTCCTTTTCAATTCTGGCTACTTCTAATGTGGAACTGCAAACACACGAACACACGAAACTGTTGCACATAATCATCAACACGAAAGTTGTTCCACATTTATTGGCAAACATCCCTCGCATGACACCATGCAAAGTTTTCAAGGAATTTCGAATATAATGTGATATGACAAAACCTGAATGACCAGTCGAACACGTGCGTCACAAACACTCAGCATCGTTCGCAAACTGTGATTCGCGAAATGGACCGACACAGAAGATTTATCACACATCGACTAAATTATACGAAATCACAACACCAATTTCATACTAGTAGTCATATTGTTTCTTGAAACATCATCGTGGAGTTGGATATCCCGTCTTCTGTGCAAAACGTATCGATAAAATAAAGCGCACAACCACACACAACCGGATCACTATGGCCGTACAATTTTATTTTTCAATATGAAATACACTAGTACAAAGTACATAGTACACTACATAGTTCAATACTCAGTATAACTGATGAGTTATATGTCTTTGAGTTAGTAGTAAGTAGTGAGTAAGTGAGTGAGTGAGTGAGTACACGTAGTGATAAACAAAAACTCTTGCTGAGAAATCAAAAGCTGAATGAAAAATAAAAATTACAAACTGCATACTTCACGTATTTGGAAGTCAATCAATAATCCAGATTTGAAGCATCATCAATGGTTGACAGGAGTAATGTACACGTTGAGACAGACATCGAGGTCAACCGATCCAAGAGAGAATGTTGACGCTCAGTGATGATGAGTAATCGTGAATAGTGTTGACAAGAGATAAAGAAAATCTGTTCCTTGACCACATTCTTCATTGTACACTAATGCAGACGAATCCTCCCAGGATAGATTAGGCGAAGCCAAAGTAATACCAGGGTAGTGGCGATGGAGATGCAAAGCATCACCGACTGTCCAATGTACATATCCAGCTGGCGAACATTGTAATCGCGAACTCGTACGATGATGAGCTGTATTCATCATGGAATGAGGAAGCAAGAGAAATTCATGTCAACATCTTAAGGGTAGGAGAGTAGACAAAAGTGCAAATAATAATGCAAAGTGCCATACATTCAGGTTTCTTCGATGTGTTCGAGTGTGACAATTACCTATCGGAGAATACACTGTCCTTTCTTCATATCCACCATACTGTTAGATAGAGTGTAGCACTCACCGGTTGAGCAGACTGAATTATGTGGCTAATCAAGCAGATAATCTGACATCTAAGTCACTATTATTACTCTCTCCTGTGGTCCTTCTTTTACTCATTCTATTCGACTGCCTAACCCTGCTTCACTACCTGTCATTCACTGGCGCTTCACTCACCTCCATCTGCCTGTTCACCTGTGTTAGTACACTGCTTCCAACTGATTGCACACCTCGTGTATTTGAAAGTGTTGTGGATACGTAGTTAATCCATCGAGTGTTCTACATTTAATTCATCGGTGATTGTCAGCAGTACGTACTGACACCGACAGTCAGCATCCATGTGGTGACTTACCAGTAGTTATGCATAAGAGCTAAGTGTGTAGTGGTGGTTGAAGAATTCGCTGTTTCATGAAGTGAATCTGTGCTATTGCAACACTGGTGGAATCATGCACAACGTGTATGTGATGAATTATTCTCATCATGGGAGACTCATTGAACCGTTTCTAAGTAGCCTGATCTGCACTGTTCTCTGGTCAGAGACATCGAGACAGAGAGGAATATTTTCCACGAAAGAAAACATACTGTGGAGGAATTACGAATGTTGAATGAGATGAGTAACGGCTACTGTGACTGAAGCCACGAAGCCCAGAAAAATAGGCATCATGACACGAATGGCCGAATGGAAAGCCCGTGTACGCACGTGAAATCCAATGAAGTCCCTGTTGCAAATGCACTCTTTCATGCGATCTCTCCAACATTCATGTTGGCTAAATTGAATTCTGTGACAGGTTGTCGAGTGTCTTTATGTTCATGTGACATCAACAACACTTTGATCGTCAATGCCATCATTTCACACCTTCGAACAGTGCATTCTACAACCCGAAAACACTACGGAAATCACTGTTCATAGGAGCGTTACACAAGTAAATGTTACCCATGGATTTAAATTAGGCTCGAATGAGTCACTCACCTGTTTCAAACTGAGCTGGTGGATTTCACAATGGATTCTGTAGATTTTGTTGTGAGTGGAATCTCGAGGTAGAGTCAAGCTTGCAGTTCCTTCGTCACTACGAACAGACCAATTCAATTGACGAGATTTGACAAGTGTCTGTGTGGTAACTTCGTAGACTTTGATGGTTGGTGTGAAGATGGGGTTGGGACTCGTGCAACTGACCACCTCGGATGGTCGGACTGTGAGGCGAAGTACCTCCTCATCATTAGATTCACCGCCCACTGATGATACGCCAGCATAATCTGATTTGTAGGAATCGCCAGATACACATAACTCGATTGGCTTCGATGATCGTGTCAGTTTATTTCGATCGTCGTAATTCACCCTCCGACTTAACCACTGTCCGTAGACTGGCGATTTGATATTCGGCAGTACAACATCCGGTCGAACAGTGCACATCAGGTGGGCTCGATTGTGTTCAGACAACAGACGTAGTCTGAATTTAGCGTGGTGAGTGTGTTTGCTTTTTGTATTGCTACCGTGTTGTGGGATTAGGTCATCTGATCTGATCACCTCGATGCTGGAATGCTTGTCTCCACTGATCAGCGATAGTGAAACAACGGTCTGAATCATTCGAAAACCGGCCACTTCCTCGTCATCATCTTCACAGAACAGCCGGAATAGTGAAACATGACAGTGAGCTTCGATCTCTTCTCCAGGTTCATAGCAAGCGGAGTCATCATAGTTCTCAGTGAGTTGTGGTGAGTGCATACTGATGACTGAGACTTGTGGTTTCTCAGTTGGATGGACAATACAGAGTGGCGTTGTGGAATGGTAGGTGGCATTGACCAGTGTATTCGATGCCTTGTATGTGACAACACAGCTGAAATAACCAAAGCTCTTCGTGTCGGTTGGCTTGATATCGAGCGTGTAGTGGATAGGCCACCTGTATGGTGGATAAATATACGTTTTCGAAGACCAGCTGTTGTCATCTGAAACGATGTGACGACGGCTCGTCGGAAACGTGACGATCGATTGTGAGGTGTTCTGGCGTGAAACACTGCTTGTCCCCGAATTGCGTATCCACGTGATGTGCAGTGGCTTCGAATATCTCGCGACATTGGAGAACACTGCTGGACACCCGAGAGTTGTGACGGAGTTGGCGACGATCGGATTGGGTTGAATGATGACAGAAAGTTTCTTCCTCCGTTTGACAGTAGGATTGTCGTCTCGTGGAATATGGCCCATGTTGTATTGGTGTTTCCATGAAATACGAGACAAGTGTGAAGAAGGTGATGAGCCGAATGCAGTCGACTGAACCTCTCCCACTGATTCAGGTGGATATCTGAAGAATGATAGATCCACTTGTTGAGGATGAATCCTGGTCGACGGGAGTGTTATGGAGTCTCTCAGAGTCAACTGGTCGCAATGTCTGCTCAACTCCTCGAAGACGTAGTGGAGAGGCAGATTTTTCAACATGAATTTGTTTCGACTAAGGTAACGATGAAGTATTCTCTTGATTCTGAACTTCCCGTTCTCTAAATCGCCCACTTCGAAACACTTGACAAACATCCTCACGGAACCGGTGTCATCGTCATCAGAAGTGGCGATGTAAGGTGGTGTGTAAGGTGGTACTCTGCCTCGTTTGTGCAATCCGTCAAGCTGAGTCCCTCCAACTCGACGAATCGGCACCTCCGACAGGCGTTTCTCATTATTTCTCCAACCATCGCGTTCCTCAGTATCTTCAAATTTGTAGGATGTCTCTGATCCACATTGATGTCTACAACTGGCTGTTGATGGTTTTCTCTTGACACCAGTTCTGACGGGTTCCTGATAAGCGCGTTTCCTGTGTTCGTCTTGTGAGTCATCATATGACTGTAATGACTCCACGACATGCAGAACATCAGAATCTGGCCTAATGACGCTTCGCTCATCACTCCGGTCTCCAGCTTCACCTGCACCAACAACACCCTCACCTCTTCCCTCCTTCCCTTTCATTCTCTTCCGGTATGTGTCCAGTTTGGAATCAGTCTTCACAATATCTGCCTCTCGTGTTCCACCAACTCCACGCCCGTAAACACCTGGTCGAGGGCCGACTTCTTCACAATCAGTGACATCCCACTCTGTGAGGCGTCGTCGTCTGTCACCCAGAACTTCACCAGATTCGTCACTGTCTTCGTCGGAATCTTCCTGCTTTCCCCATGGGTGAGGAACTTCCCCTCCCGCATCAGGATGTCGCCGCTCTCTCCGCCGGTGCACCTGGGAGGACACATCACTCGATTCGGATTCACCAGGTTCCTGAGTCTGTTTCCATCCCACAGGTGTCACCTGTCTACCTTCCACTTCAGTCTCACTCCACTCCCCCACATCGGAAATCTCTCCTGGAATCCTGGTATATGCAGGTGCTTCATGGTCTCTTTCATCATCCGAATATCCTCGCTCCTGCCTCCCTGTCTCCTCATCTTTTCTCCTCTCCTCACTCTTCCTCCTCCTCCTACCTTTCTTCTTCCTCTTTTTCTTCTTCAGGCGTCTCTCAACGAGTTCATTCTGGTCATACTCAGGAATGTCGGAATCAGGCTCACCACCATATTCCGTGTCTGTTGAAGCTTCACTCCGAATTGTCTTCCCATCTCGTCGCGTGTCGAGACCTTCCTGCTCCTGCGCTTCTTCATCCACTTCCTCGTCTCTCAACACAGTGTCTGAGTCAATATCTGGGTAGCCAGCATCACTTTCCAGATCCCCACTCTGCAGCAACTGTCCTTCAGAAGGTGTCATATCAAAGCGCGAGTCAGTCACATCCGACTCTACTTCACCTGACTCGTCATCTCTCCAATCGAACTCAGACTCACCCATCACTTCGTTGTCGAACAGAATAGTAGCTTCGACCAGTCCCACACTCACCTCATCTCCACAACGACAGGTCACACTACACTGGAATACATATGTCCCACTCCGTGACAGGTGAGTGAGTCGGAGTTCCGCACCTCTCTCGTAGATCTTCACGTGCATATCGTCTGTGAGCACAGTCAACTGGGGTATGGGGCCAGCCAACCACCTCCACTGAAACACAGGGTTTGCACAACCGTCTTTCATTGAGCAACGCAGAATGGATGACTGAGAGAAGACCTTCGAGTCGTCGGAGCTCCATGTGATACCTTTTGGACCTGGGCAGTAGGCAGTGAATGTATAGTGAGGTGAGGCTAGTGTCCCTTGCCAATCGGAGGTCTCACATCGGAACTTCACCGACTTCATATTTTCACTGACCTGCCTTGTGATATTCACGCGGCCAAGTATGATGTCGGTGCCTGTGTTTTCCTCGACGAAACCATCGTCTTCTTCATCCGCACCGTCCAATTCAAGTCTCAACTGAGTGAGCGATCTCTTGACAGGATCTGTTGACCACACGACACATTGGATTGTCAGAGTATTTCCCTGAGAGATGTTCTTCACATGTGTGAACTCCCACTTCACTGTTGAAGAGTGTGTACGGTAGGCCAGCAGTAATTGCTTTGCTTGACCGGGGATAGTTTTCAGTTCGACTGACCCTGTGATTGGTTTTCCGTTCTCCGTATAGGCAGTACAATAATAATGACCACTGTCGAACTCCTGTGTTGTGGAAATGAGAATAAAGGGAGTTGAGTTCAGTGAATAAGTTGTATTGTCGGATATAGCATCACAAACGAAGCACAGTCTGTCACACGTCAGTCACAAGTGTCTGCATGCATTTTAAGTTACATATATTCGTGTGCGCCTGTGTGACTGGCCAAATCTATTCTCTGTGGATATCCATGTATATGGAGAGGAAAAGAGAAATGGTGATTCTGACAAATAGTCAGCCGGCTCTACCTCAAAACAAGTAATAGGCTCACGGACTTTCGTGATTATTTTGTGAACGCAAGAGGCCGATGTTTAACGCACACAAACATCCAGTCAGCCAAAATGTGGTTTGTGTAAAGCCGGTTGACGTTGTTTGCAAGTATCCGTTCCCTCAAAGAAGTCATTATTTATTGGCCGTTCCAATGAGAGGACACGAGTTGATCCACTCACTCAATGTTCAGAGTCCACATACTTCTAAGTTGTTGACTATGAGGATAAACAAATATCATCATTCGGCACATCGAATTAACAGGAAGTTGAATGTGCTTTGTCCAGTCATGACGCGAATATTATCTCTGTTAAGACACAACCGTCCATTCTGATATCTGATTTACAGTCAGCTTATTAGCGGGATGACAGACATATTTTGTTGATGTATGTTCCACTAGAGCGTGAAGTATGCTGCACACAAAGTAGTGTCGTAAGCTTTCTCACAATCAGCGTGTCACATAGACAGCTGAACAGATGAATGTTTCCACTGAACTTTCTCCAACTGCAGATGGAAACAAAGTCGCATCAAACCTTGAATGCATTTTGAATACACATCTATCTCTGGAATAGGCGTGTTCATGGATTGTGTGAGCAAGTGTTGTTGCACTAGTCACAGCGACCATAGACATCAGTTATCATATTTAGAAACGGAATGTGATTTAGCAAGCGCTGATTTGAAAATTGAGTTGTGTTTTCACAAATGGGGTTGTACTACACAACCTGGTAGTGTGATTTGATGGAGGGTAAGGCGATAACCTCAGGTGAGTAGTTTTATCCACTTCTAAATTTCTCAATCTCAATCTCTACAGTGAAGGCGTGACATAGGCAGAAAATTAAGGACAGTTCCAGCCGTTCCACGGTAGACGGACTGATCACACAGTGGACAACCAGTGCCCACGATCTAAACGAGTGACTGGGAAAAAGGGAAGAATGTTGTATCCACGTTAGTTCACCGTGTTTAGATTGTCAATCAACTACGGTGTTTTCAATTCCCTTCGATGCTTGAGACGCGAACTGCTCGAACACATTCTAGGAGATCCACATTCAAAACCACCATTAATCGTGACAGACAGACAGACACTACGACAGGCCATGAATTAGTCCGATGATCACCTGTCTGTTGTGGTTGTCATGTGATTGTCGGTCAGCTCAATGTACCCCCTCACCACCCAAGGTTAACCTCGTATGACTGTTGTATTCCATCTATTCTGATATGTATTCAAATGTGATTCATTTACCATTTGTTCCACTCGTCAATACTCTTCTGCTTTGGTTATTGTGCCTGCTTCTACGGCAGCTGTTTTCCACTGTTATCTTTGTGAAACTGAACGGGTCTCCACATTTCGAAAACAGATAAAACTTATGCTTTGTCAGAACACTGCTCTGAATTGTCAGTTTCTCCAAGTCACTTGAACGAACCTACCTGGTCAAAGTGAGTACACATCAGGTTGCATTCATCACCATGACAGGATGATCAGTGAGATTGCAACAGTAAGTCACCTTTCGGTCATCAGAGTCTGTTGGTGACAACTCTCACTGGTGTGAGTGACTCCACTCCTCTCGACTGTGCTATTGCTCATCCAGATCAGCTTGTTCAGTAATCACCTACGCCAGTCGTATCAAACTAAGAAATACCTAGTTGAAATCAATATTCACCAAATCAAACAGTCATCAAATAAATGGAGGTGACGAAGTGAAAGAAATCGGAAATGCTTTTCAATCAAGGCCGAGAAGGCGACCAGGTATGGGATAAAATTAATATACACATGTGTAGAATAACAACGACTCACAGTTGCTCCGGTGAAATAGACATCCACACGTCTGCCTTCACTGATGATAAAATACACCTTGTCATTGGAGCGAACATGTTTGTTTGACCACATTCCATAAGTGAAGTCAGAAGAGAAGTGTGACGATGCAGTGGAATCCACTTGATTCATACTCACATCGATGGCACAAATGGTGAAGTCATATGTCATCCATGAAGCATTGACAAACCGGTGCAGACTAATCCTCCGGAAGCGATCCAACTGGTCAGTGGTGAACTGACACTTCATAAACACAGGCTTGGATTTGGAAGTCACATCTAGTGGGACCAGTTTGTTCTCTAGTTGAGACTGCTCACTGTCTATCGTTGTATTCAGATACTTGACACTTTGTCCAACTTGACAAACCAGTTCCACCTGTCCACCAACGAGGACTCGACTCTCACCAGGATATGATGATAAACTCCAACGCTGTACAGTGAGATGTTCAAAGCATCTGTCTTCGCGTACATTGTCACTCGCACAAACTATCTCTTGCCTTTCCAATCTGTAACCTGATACCTGCATCTTCAGGTATTCCGGACTGGCTGCAGTCACTCGAATAGACGTGGTATTCACGACTGGATAACTTACAACATCACAAAGCCAACTCCTCGAGCTCGGTCTGTAGACAAATCGATTTATTTGTGGTGGGATCTCGAATCTCAAGCAGTAGGAAGAACTTCGAATGTCTGACTGTTGTCTTGCTGTCTCGCTGTCAGTCGTGTACACATCCACGGTCTCACAGTAAACCAGCAGCCCGAAGTCAACAAGCCGAAGTCTCGTAATCGAGAACTCAAGCTTCACATTCACCTTGAGCAAGTCGACGAACTCGCGTGAACAAACTGCAGGGTAATACTTGAGTTGGTCGTCTGAGACTGAGGTTATATTGCACGCGTCATTTTGCCGGTTGAACAGGGAACACAGCTCACCATTCTCAGGAGATGTACTTGAAGTGGACGCCACTCGATTGGGCGTGCAAGTGCAAATCACCGATGACATATTCTGCTTTCTCAGGTGAAGCCTGACTGAGTAGTCTTTATGCACGCGAGACAGTGAGCAGGTGACATCTAGTCGAGAAGCGATCAGTGGAGTGACACGTGTTAGCTCAGGTGTCACGATTATCTTCGGTGGTGTGGGACAGCCTGAATCCGTGTAGTAGCCAGAGACTGGATTGCTCAGGTAAAGGGAACCAGACAAATCAGTCGTGTAACCATCACGCGTCTCGTCATCATCCTCTCCCACCTCACTTGCATTCACCACATAACAGTAGAACGAGGTCGACGTTTTGACAGCTGGCAAGCTCAACCAAATCAGATCATCTGTCTTCACGAAATTCACCATTCTTTCTCTAATCGATGTTCTTATTCGTTGGAATCTGTCCGACTCCTCCGTTCTCATGACTAACAGTGATCTGTGTGCATAACTCGTTGTCTTGTATTCACACGAGAACTGAGCAGCATGTGTCTGTAAGCTGGACCAGTATAGAATTTGAAGTCTCGGTCTCTCGAATACCCTGTTTGACAGTACTATGTGGTGTGTGGTGTAGTTGGCTAGGTCACTTATCTGAAATATGAAAAACAAACAACATCAGTGCATCATTGTGCATAAAGTCTGCTAAACATGAGTATCCTTCAGACTAACCGGGCCAACTGATTACTGTACGGGGAGTCATTCAACATCATGCATGAGTCATTATTCACAAATGCAGAATAGCTCCACGCTGACTCTGAGGAGGACGAGGCCGTGGACCTCTGCTTCACTGTTCACATGAGCAAAGTACCAGCTGAAATTCATTGAGATATTGCTTCCATTTCACCTACGGACAACATCACAGACATACCTATTCCCGATTGTTAAGTATGTAGCACTGAACGTCTGAATAATTCGAATTAGCTTATTCAGCATTGATATACACAGCAAACAAGTCAGCTTTACTCGACACGGCTATTCCAGCTTCTTTCCCATATTCTACTCACAGCCGTCAAGCACTGTGAAGATCTGTGAGCACTACCACTTCACCACTGGAATCACATCTCTGTTGAATTGTTTCCACCTCACATACATACATAATCTGGATGACAAATTTGTCTGAAGTACACGCCGTAAAGATGGGTGTTGTACAGAAATCAACGGTCAGTACACAACTTCATAACAGGCATCACGAATTGGCTGATCACAATAAGGAATTACGAAGGAGTGAAGACTTTTCCGAGAATCACTGTCATTTGTGCAGAAGCTGGAGATGAGTGATGATGAACACGTAGTTTTGAGTGGACTATTTCAAATACTCATCCACGTATCCACCGAATATATCACACAATGATGCAGCCATATCCACTACATGACAATGATTCGAAAACATTTACTGTTCACGATCCGATCAATTGTAGCCACAAAAGTCAGAAGCTTGATTTTCATAGTTCTCTTCCGGCCTTCTCGTCTGTTGTAAAGATTGTTCAGTTTTCCGTGTGTCCGGAGTTGGTGTTGAGTCATCCGTATTTCGCGTGTTCTCTCTGTTGATTTGATGAGAGTGGTCCTGGTATGCAAAGTTAGAACCACTCAAAGCTTAAGTCGAATTCCCAGCAATGCAGGTACATTCAAACACACAAACTCAATACACAACAAACCAATTCGGCCTAGGTCTCCTTTGGCGACAAATTCACCAAAACATTTCCATTCCTACAACGCTATGCAATGATTGTATGGCCAGATACATGGTTGAGAGTAGTTGGTTGAAGTCAGTGGGATCAGCGAAGCTCCAAAACCCGACGGAGGATACATCGGTGAACTAAAGAATAATAAGGAATTCATAAAACTACTCAGCCAGCTGCAGCCTCACACGCACTTGCATACAATTGTGAAGCAGGATGAGTCCAAGTGAGAGCATTACAATCCAATGTAACAAGACGGAAGGAGGGACTGTTGATCGAAGCCTTATTCAACGAATCAAATGATAACACGTGAAACAGGGGTGAGTCAACACTTACTCCGGACACATGGAAAATTCTACTAGCTTTACAGCGAATTAGAAGGAAGAATGAGAACTACAGAAATGATGTTTCCATGTTGAGCAGTTACAGGCGAACAACAAATTTCCTTCGAAACATTAATATCCTGCAGTGACTACTACTTCATTAGTGTCTGTTATTTCCAATTAACAAATTAATATGGAATTACACACTAACTACCACAGAACTCAAGATTTTCACACATATAACAAACGCTGACAACACCGTCATCGAGCGTGTGACTCACTGTAATGCAACGCGTGCATGTGAAAACGTTTCCACTGAGTGCTAGTCCGACTTCTGCTGACAAAGTGTGATAACGCTGTAAAATGCATTCCACGACAGTCAAACAAATTGGGTAAGTCTACTTACATACAGTAATGAAATTACACAAGATACAGAATCAACTCAGAACTCACATGAATGTTGTCCTTGCCAATCCTGTGGTAACACAGAACATAGGATGCATGATATCGCAGTGAGAGGTGAATTGAACTTGATATGGCATAGACTACACGACCTGAAGTCAACCTCTCAACACACAATTCTTCCAAGTGCTTCACGGTGAATTGATTCATTGGGAACCTGTTCAGCTTCGCCTCGTTTGTCATGCACACAGTCGCATAGCTATCCAATCCTAACGATTGATCGACACTCCTGGAAACATCGGCTACACATGTGACACCTAGTTGGACACCATCATACCACAAATCATCCGGTAGAGAGAAGTGGATTTTCGGAGCAGGAACTCCATGTCTTTCAGCACTCTGACCGAGTTGGCAAATCAAATTGAACAGACCATCTCGTTGTATCACTAGACGTGGATCAGATATCGACGAGAGGATACATTTGTGACAATCTTCTACTCTTCTGAAATTCGGGAGAAGATATACTTGTTTATTCGTCCTCAGTAACCCAGTCACTGCACTCCTATCTGAATCCGAATTGTGAGTGAAAATGCTGACTATCGTTGTGTTTCGCTTGTGTGATTCATCTAGAAATGAAGCAACATCTTCTGAGATGTCGATGTCCATAGTGTTATCCAGCGTCAGAAGCAACGCTCTGTGTCTACCTCCAACGTCTCCTCCTTCCTCTCCTTCTGAATTCATCGACATGAATGCACGCAACGCATTATTCAGAGATATTCTACGACGTGTACAGTCCGAAGTCGAATAGTCAGAGGCCGGCCGAATATGTCTGGAGTAGATTTGTCTGACGAGTTGCTTTCTTGAGAGGTGATGATTCAATGGTATTCCTGAGGCGTATCCACTCTCCGACTCAGTCAGATGTGATGGGTTATCATGAGGAACAATACTGATACGCGTCAGTGTCGATCCATGGGGTAGACCGAGTATGATCTGGCGAACTAGAGTGAGGAAATGATGTCCGAAGAATCCAATCGCACTCCCTGAGCCACTGTCGACATCAGACAGCCCACATTCAGACAACAGGTTTCCACTCATTGTAATGAACAAATCAAGTCTAACATCGAGTGTTGAACATATTGCAATCGATAGATGCACCTGTCTCGTGATTTCATGCACACGTCCACTGACTACATTCTGGCCGGTGCATACATACAAGTGACTTGTGCCTCTGTAACGCTTGTCATCTGGCACACGCAACACTCGCCCCTCAACCACCAGGCCTGAATCATCTTGATCTTCATAGAGTCTCGTCGCTGCATCACTCCAGCCGCCACCATCTTCTGGTAGAATGCTGGCGAAATCATCTTGCGAGTCGTCATCTGAATATCTCTTCGCCAATATCCGCTTCCATGAGTAATTCAGTTTCGGAAACCCCTCGCCTCCTGTACACAGAAATTCAGATCCCAATGGAACGGGTTGGCTCTCATAGTCTGTGGCGTATGTCTCAATCGTCAGAGTACCACCTGCTGGCTCCTGTATTGTGTATGACAGATTGCTTTGGAAACTGTAATGATCGGCTGGATGAACGACATCATAATCCAGATCGACGTTGGTGAAGCTACTGACGCATCGGACGAAAATCGGACCTGTGTAGACCGACGACTTGATTCCGCTTATCTTGAAGGAAGAGGCGTTCAGTCGAACATGTGACAGCGGTTTCGGTGTCTCATTTGTGGCATCAGTCATTTCATGATAGAAGGCGTTTTCAAGACTCTTCGTTATGTTGGGTAGTTGGGCGAAGTAGCAATGCACATAGGCTTCTTGATTGGACAGGAGATATGCATTGCCATTCTCATCCCTCTGCTCCTCCGTTACACTCCGCCTCCCGTCCAAGTCCATCGTCAGACGGATTCGAATGAAAGAGTCATCAGGAATGACAAACAACTCCCTCGTGTGAATCCCTGTGTCCACAGAATCACTGCTGGTCTCCTTAGGCACACATGTGTAGAGCCCTGAGTCCGAAAGCCTGGCTGAATCGAGTTGAACAATAAATGACTCAGTTGTATGATTCGTTGTGATCAGGAATTCCGATCGAACGAGTGATCGTGATGAGTTGTTGCTGGCTTGGTGGTAACAGATAATCTGAGTGTCAGGTTTCGACGTTCTGAAGCGACCAAACATTTTCACCTGTCCACCCAATTTCACTGTGGCTGACCACCCGATGTGAAGTTTGGTCAGACGGAAATCAATCTTGGCGCACTCACTCACACCCAATGTGACTGCA
This sequence comes from Trichobilharzia regenti, assembly GCA_944472135.2. NCBI lineage: Eukaryota > Metazoa > Platyhelminthes > Trematoda > Strigeidida > Schistosomatidae > Trichobilharzia > Trichobilharzia regenti. Next base: position 3,785,376 of record OX235270.1, read on the forward strand.
GATGCATCACTCTTCCCATCATTTCTCATCCACTGCTTCAGGATGTTCGACACGTGGTTTCCGAAATTTTCTTGAAGTGTTGTTCTGTTCTGCTCACCTGCTACCGGTGTGACCGCTGCAATCACGAGGCCAACATGTTGAGGCAGAAGCAGACAGGTCAAATGCATTCGATGAAATCGTGGTGACGATGTCCTTGGAGTGATGCGAGTGACTCTATCGCCCATCTCCTCCTCCGCCTCCTCTGCAAGGATGCAATCCTCCTTCACCAGTCCACCATTGTCTGACTCATAAAACAACCAAGAAAACACCCAGCCTTCTGGATAGCCGAGACTCACATCAAACTCCACGTCAATCACTCCCTCGTGTAGGCGACTCTCTGACGTCATGGTGGAACTGAACCACGCAGAAGTGAGCAGTCTAGGCGGCTGTTTCCTCAAGGCAGTAGTCAACTCAGGTCTGCTTGTTCGCATTGATCGGCCGATAATCAGTGTCCTTGACTCTATTCCAGTCAGGATTTTCGCTCGCCTAATCAGAAGACCCGCAGCTACTGAATTCCGAATATCACCATGTACAGAAATCTCATCATATTGCAGCTGGCATGATGCAGTTAGTACACCATCTCCCTTGTCGCCAAGTTCATGCCCTGCTTTCAGGCTGTCAGGGATTTTGATGGCGTACATTGTTCTCGTTTCGATGTGGTCATGATAGTTCCTCATTTGTGAGCCAATTGCCTCGTAGGACAATTCTTCGCTTTCACTTGATTTGTTGAAAGCGTACTGGAATCCGCTTGTCAATTTCAGAGGCGAGCCCTTCGAAGCGTTACATTCACAAGTGACTATTGCAACGTGTCCACGTGACAATACGTAGCTATCGGGATGCAGACATTCTCGCGGAGTGTATTCAGTTGAATCAGTCTCAGCTTCGATGGTTATGCGCAAAATAGACCGGTCTGGAATGATGACCAACTGCCTTTCCGGCATAGTCGAACAACGATACAAACCGGAATCAGTGAATTGCGAGACACGTTTCGTGAGTGAAATGTAACCGAGCGTCTTATTGACAGTGAGTGTATAGCCTCCTCCCAGATCAGTGTAATTCTCTCCACTTCTGTGTCTGTATTGACACCTGATCAAAGACTCGTGGGTGTGCAATCGACTCAGCATTCTGATAGGAGATCCCAATGTGACTGAGGCTGGCCATCTGACAACAACACGAATCAATCGATACATTCCATGTGATGTGGGTGGGAAATGCAAAGTGTCCGGATGTGGTGATATATTCGTGGAGTGAGCAGACCAATCGGTGAGAATTTCAATCATATGCCTGATAAATCGATTCTCCACGGTCGACTTGTTCACAGTATCCACATCGAAAGCATGAATCGCCACTAAGACGATGGCATAATGACTAGGAAGTAGTAAGCAAGTGGCTTGATAAGTATTCGCTTGGATGTCGAGTAATATTTCCGTTGTACAGCGATCTTCGACTAGCCGACCAGACTGTGTCATATCAACTGTTCGTGCAAAGGCCCAGCCGTTGGGAATACCAGGTTCAATGGTGTAGTTGACCTGAAGAATTCCCTCCTCAATAACCTGTTCATCTCGGAGTTGCTGAAAACTTATCCGGGTTTGCTTGACAGCTTGATCCTGTCTGAGAGCTGGCACTAATCGTGGCTGACTCGACTGAATCGACTCAGGTAGTATTGATGGCCTTCTATAATTCAGTGTAGTCATGTTTCTCGTCGTATTCAACAAAATATCGACTGTTCTATTCTTCTCGAGGGAGTCTCTGACCACGAATCGAATGGACGCCTGACATGTCACACTGACAGTGGTGTTCAGTGAACTCTGATGACCAATGAGTTCTCGGAAAACACCAATACTACTCTGATTGTCGCATTCGTCTCCGATTGAATTGAGTGTATTATTGTCATGGTGATACTGCTGATTGACGTGATGTTGTGAACGCCCCACTGGTCGAAGTGTTATATTCAGTCGAACATTCTTCCTGTAGACTTGTGATACATTCAGTATGCAATGCACAAACACTGTCTGATTTACGTAGATATACGAGGGTTGATTGTTGTCGGACTGGTGAAATGCATTCTCTGTGGTGAGTAGATTTTCACACTGATTCGATCGTCGGTAGGTGATGAGCATGTTTAGATCTTGCTTCCTTGGCAAGACTGTGACTGTTGTAGACGGAAAACCATCTACTGAAAGGCATGTCGGGCATTCCTCCATTCTGCATGTGTACACTCCAGCGTCATGCAAGTCTGCATGAGCTTTGTAAATTGTGAACACCCTCTTCTCCTTATCTCGTGTCAATTTGAATGAGTCGAAATCCATTGGAACGGATGTTCCATCAGCCAGCTGTTCGTGGTGACACACAGGTTCACCTTCACCCAGTAAACCCAACCGACCACTCACAATCAATGACTCATACCTGTCAACGATGATGTTACTGTCTACTCTTATCTTGGTGATGCGATATTCCACAAATGATCCACGATGATATGATATCGGTGTTTCGACGCGACTCTTCGGACTTCTACTCCACGCTTGAATACGTGATTTCGAAGAGGATATGAATGTGTCGACTACTTCGTCCTTGGCCACCTTCTTCTTGTAGACATTCATCGTGGCTAGCAAGATGGCTGTGTGCCATTGATTCACTCTGCATAAGAAAGTCACGTTGACGAGATTCTCAGAGGTGTTAGCTTTCCGATAATCTTCGCTTCTCCGAATGGAATCTGGTATGTCGTCGGAATGCAGGTCGATTTGGCTCAGGCGAATGCACTGATCACTTTGAACGCTCTTGCTTGCTCGGTAGAACAACCATAAATCCGCCAGCCCCTAGGAATTCCAAGAAACGCTGTGAAATTCACATAGAAGTAACCCGGTGACAATCGGCTTGCTGGTACTGTTGACTCGAATCGGACAGCCGATGAGGCCATGTAGGCTGACTTACTCGTCAGACTTTGTTCCACTTCTGTGCAGTCTGATCTGATAGTGTCAGCGAACACGCGAGGTGGTTTCGCTAATAATAGGGTCAATTTCAGCGACTTGGAAATCGACGTCGGATATCCCTCACCACTGTTCAGATCGTGTGGGATTCTCACCTGGTCAAAGATGTTAAGAGTGCATGTGACTGATAATTCCGAGGATGGTGACTCCGGTCCGGGAGCTCTGATCTGATAAGTCGACGATGTGACTGCACTCAGTGAATACGGAGTTTGTTCATCAATCATTTTGGTATAGTTTCTCTCCACGCGTTTGCCATTTTCATCTCGCTCTCTATAACGGAAGGTGAAATTCGATTGAAACAAATTTGTGTATGTGGTCTTGTGCAGGCATGTCACAAACTGGATTTCATCATATGTCAGTGTATATGCATCTGAAGTTTCCTGCCTAGATTTCCCATCTCTCAGGATTCCCAACCTCTTTGGCAGTTCATCCGACACATGGATTCCTATCACCGATTTGTCTGGAATAACATTCAGTTGACGAGACGTGAAGCCGACATAACGTTTGCAGGTGGCGCATGAACTGACAGTGCATGTATAGATGCCAGAATCCTCATACTCAGCTGATGACTTATACAAGGCGAATGCACCTGTGTGTGGGTAGCTGACCACCATATTCTTTGGTAAGTCTGATGGGTCGCTTGATGCGTTAGCCTGATGAGTGCAAAATAATCTCGTCTTCGAACCATTCCGTAAACTTCCAAGCATGTGTATCTCCGATCCGATCCTCACTGAGGCATTCCAACCCACATACAGCTTGATCAGTCTGTATGTTGATAAGCATCCTCTCGGTGCAACGAAACCGCTCGACACTGAATTCCCGCTGTCCGATAAAAGTGACTTGATTGTGACGACTAAGGACTTTCTCACGTGGTTGGCGACAACATGATTGGACACACTTCTATCATAGACACTGATCACTGCAATCGCCAGCGCTGAGTGCTCTTGTCTCAAATTGCAATACATGGTCAGGTTAACTAAATTCTGCCCACCGGCCATTTGAACTGCCTTCACCGATTTCATCAGTTCAGGTATTTGCGTTCTCTGGATACTCTGAATCTCGCCAATCTGACAATCATCAGTTATCAGTGTCGCATTATCCTCGAAGACCAACCAGCCATATGTCACACCGACGGGTACACCTAGGAATATAGTGCTACTGATAGATAAGCTGCCCTCAGGTATTAGTGATTCTGTGGCGGTCGTACTGAACACGTGCTGGTCATATTTCGTCTCATCAGATAAACTCCTCAATTTCGACTGGATGGGTAGAGCATTTGTCGTTGTGAAGTTAGAAAAGATCTCCGGTTTTATTCGGTACTCCATGAGAAGAGCTAACGACTTCATCACAGTGACATCACGATTCATTCTCTCCGCGAGTGACAGTGTGGGCGGGAGCAGTTTCGGGATTTTCAACTCACACTCGACCTTTAATTGGCCAAGATACTTGTCCATGTATGGACCGGTTATTTCGAATATCTCCACACCAATCATGTAGAAGGCTTCATCGATGATGAAATTCGAGTGATTTTTGTAGTCCAGTGGTATTCGACGTGATCGTTGGGAGATATCGAGGAGTATGTGAATTGGATGGACCGTTCACCAATGTCTGTGTATGGGAACACGTAGATACAATGAACGTAGTGGATCTCGTCCAACAAGAGTAGGGTAGTCCGCTCCTTGTCATTGATGTCATCATGACTACTCTCGTTGGGGTGTATTAGTTGTCTGAGGCGTTTGACTACTTTCATCCTGTCATCAGTGTTGCTCACATCAAACGACAAGCGTGATCGGCTCACATAGATGAACAGCGTGCTTTCATCGGGAATTACAGTGAGTTGTCGACGGATGAATCCGAGTGAAGTTTGACAAGTTTGGCACTCAGTATCAGTGATATTACATGCGTAAATACCTGAGTCGGTGAATGAGGCAGATTCCTTCACCACACTAAACGCTGAATCGTCCACATGAATTTGTATTTGGAAACCACTGGGTAGTCTTGTTGGACTACTGGACATATTTTGTTGATAGGTACAATTTATCTCCGGCCGACTGCTATTCCCCAGACTCCCTAGCATATGTACACTGGATCCAATGTTAACATGTGCTCTCCAAGTGATGTTCAACTTGATCAGAATATGTGTTAGCAGTGATCCACTAGGGGTGGAAATCACATCCGAAGACGCTTCCGTTCTCCCCATCCACATTCTAACCGTTCTCACCAGAGACGCTTTAAGGTGTGTCCTCACGTCCTCATCACTTGTCTGATTCTTGTCGTAAATGTTGTATACGAGAAATGCAAGCGCTACATGCTCCTGTCGTACAACGCATCGCACGGTGAGATTGAAAAGATTTCCGGAGTGAATTTGTTTGTGAACTGGAGATTTTTTCATCACCGTGCGAAGACTGGGTCTATCCGCAGTGTTCACCAACTTGATATTGCAGGCTTCTACAGAATACTCGACATCATCGCTCTCCTTGTCATTTTCAGCACCACGATCGATGTTTCCACTGGCTCGATACACAGTGTAGATGAGGATTTCGCCTGGAGGGTCTCCAGTCATCACCAATAATTTACATCTCTCCACGTGTTCCCGTGCTGAGACTACTCTCGAGTCACTTCCTCCAGTCGATGATTTCTCCCCAACCGATGAATCCTGAATCATGTTTTGAAGATTGGCATCTACACACTCAGTGAGTTGACGGAATATGTGTGGTCTGACCTGTTTTTGAGAGTATATCCACTTGGCTTTCGTGAACATGGGAAGTTGTTCCATGTGTGTGGACAAATCGTTTGGTATAGGTGTCAGACTTTTATATACAAGTTTACACCTAACTTCTGTAGGACCGACATAATCCAGTGGCTTTGGCGCCTTCACTATGTACGTGAAGGTATCTGTCACTAAAGCATTGACTTCAGACGTCTTCCTGTTTACAAACTGAGACGGAAGTGGTTGGCTTCTATTTGTGTACTCGTCATGGAGTACTTGAGAATACTCACACACAGTCTCAGCAAACATTGACGCATAACGTTCACATGAACATGAGACGTATATTGTCTGTCCAGGCTTCAGCATGATTTCCTGTTTATCGGAGTATTCAGTGTGCAAGTCACTTGACTGGGGGCTTGTCAGTTGGAGAGTGGAACTCAGGTGAATGCTGACACTGTTTGAATCTGGAATGACAAATAAGAAGCGACGCGTGAATCCAGTGTACGAGTCGCCAGTCTGTTTGTTGAATACACTACAAGAATAGTAGCCTGCGTCCTGCAGACTGACATTGTGTTTTAACATGATGAAACTGTGTGATGGCGTTTGCAAACTGATCGTTATGTTTTCCTTCATTTCAGTCAGTGGATGCTTTGTGAGACCTTGATAGAAACACTTCACTTCAGTCTGAACATTACTCACCACCGGTAGAACTCCCAACATCTTAGCAGTAGAATTCAAAGTCACTGTCGCATACCAACCAATGTTCAGTTTGATGTATCGATAATCATAAGAAATTCCATATAGCGGAGACACATCTCCAGCGCGGTTGTTCAACACATTTTCAATCTGCTTTGTTACAGTATCTTCTATAATCTTCCTAACCTCTGTATTATTTGCAGTTCTAGAGTAGACATTGTATGCTACGAAAATAAGTGATACATGCTCTGGTCTCAGGACACACTGAAATGATGCATGTGGAAGCGTATTTCCATATTTGCCTGATGACGGGTTCTGCATACTTCCGATCTCATGACATATTTCTTTGTAGAGTGTCGACTCCTTCTTCTTATCGCGGTCAATCCCATTCTTGCGATACAACGACCACACATAGGTCATTCCTGTCGCACAACCCAATTTAAGTGCATAAGAAATACTGACAACGCCTTCTGGTATGCGAACGCCAGATGCACTTCGATCGAATTCATACTCATTAGAATAGTTGTTTCTCGACTGTCTAATCGATGTTTGTAATGGCAGCCACGACTCAGGTTGTGTTTCAGCCGTGTGCATAAATAGCATCGGCTGAGATTTGCACAAAACATAAATCCTCAGTGAGTTATGCCACTGATGTGTGGAACTAATGTCGTATGTCATTGCATACTCCAGCCGATCAAAATTCACCTGATATATCTGACTACACTTCACAGATAAGACTGAGTAGTCATTCGATCTCTGTATATTATCAGGTATCTGAATTCGGTAAGAGGCTACAAATGCAGTGTCGTTCACATACCCACTGAATATTTGACTAGCTTTATCGTGAACATCATGAGTTACACTATTTGTCCGTTCGCTGATGATTTGATATTCTAATTTCACATGTCTACTGATGTAAGCATTGTCTTTGTAATCGCTAAGACAATGAATAACCAAGCTCTGTCCAGTGTAGCCGTATACACTCCGATTGTTGAATGTTTGATTGAATAGTACTGAAGCAGGATGTGTGGAAGTGGGGTTGATGTTTTCATGTGTGATATGAATATTGTGCAATAAGTTATCGGGTAAAACAATTATTGTTCGTCTAGGTAGTGTCCGATATACAGGTAAGTCCCACGATTTCCAAACGTTGACCCAATAGTAACCGCTATATATATGTCCTACACCTCTCCGAAATGCTTCAAATTGTCTCCTCGCCATCCGATGAACTGTCGTGCAGACAACAGATCCATACTCCAAATTTAGAAACGTCTGAATACGCAGTTTATGAATATCAGTCTCATTACAAGCCCTCCAATACAATTCCACATTCTCACCCGTCCTCAATATCCCTTGATACTTCACATTCAACTGAAGAACACGGTAGTCAAACAAATAGTCGTTGGTCTTCTCTGTGAAATCCGCATTCTGTTGCCTTCCAAACATATGATTTTCACCCAACTCACAGCGAACTTCGTGAAGCGTTCCACGACTGTTTCGTTGTCTATTTGACTACGGAAGATGGTGAACGCAACGAGCACTAGTGCGGCGTCCTCCGGTTGGATTGCACACAAATATGTCTGATTGTAGAAATTCTTACCATTAGTCAGACGCGAGTCTTCAGTTAAATGCTGCCTCAGAAATCTGGAATGTCGGTCTAGCTCTTCATGATGGATACAAACACATGTATCTGCGATGTATTTATTTCCAGATCTACTGATCAACAGGGCATTCGTCCATCCCGTTGGAGGACCTATTCGCGAGATGAAGTTCACCTCTAATGGTCTATCCAGAATTGGTTCCTTCATCTTATTCTCCTCAAAACTTTTACTGTTCACAACAGATGCACGTGCGTTTCTCAGTCCCTCAGTCACACTCCTCACTGTCGTCTGTATGTGATTTGAAAAGATTTTCGGCTCTACTCGAGTGTCTATCATCAGAGTTTCGTAATTGGTCAGCACAACTTTCCTGTCGCTGGTGCAGTCTGGGTTGAAGTTTACCTCACAAGATACATTGAAGTACAGACCATGCGATAGAACCGCATCAACTCTTACTAACATGGAATGAATCCACTGAATCTCGTCAACTAGTGAAAGCTTTTTGACTGGGAGAGGTGAAGTTTGCAGTTGCGTGCCATGAGACGGTTTGTATGTGAATCTTACATTCGGAGTTTGATTTATGTTACGTGATATCTTGTAGACACAGTAGACTACTTTGTCTTGATTCGGTTTGACAGATGGATACTGTTCGGCAGTAGTCTGCTTGAATGCCTCTGAATCATAGTCAGGTATCTCAAGAACATCGTCTGTGAAGAACACGTGTATGTCCTGATTTCCGGAGGGAATGACTTCGAGAGTCACCACTGCCGTTTCAACAGCTGGACATGATGGACACTTTCTCGATGAGCAGAAATACACCCCCGAATCTCTGTATTCCGCCGATTTCTTGTCAATCACAACAACACTGTCTGAAGGAATGTATGTCGTCTTGAATGTGTCATCCAACTCTCTCCTCTTCTCATCACCGAATTGTGACTGTGTGTAACACTTCATATTTCCAAATTGTCTCTGGTATACAGTTAGCTGGAGATGTATATTCTGATGGAGTCTCGTGGCGACCTTCGAACACAGATTGAGTCGGATTATCCTGTCAGTAGCAGATGAGTACGACTTCACCTCTGGCGTATTTCTGCCAGACTTCTCTTTGTTCAACACACTCTCCACAGTTCTATGCAAGGAACTGACAAAATATTCCACTGCATCCGGTCCTTTCGTGTGATCTGGATCAGTATTAACCAGAGCGAAGGCCAATCCTATGTGACTTGTCTGCACCCAACAAGAGAAATTGAACTGGAATGCACTCAAACCCTTGGCAGATGGATACTTCGAGCCATATACACGTGCAAACTGCTCATTCGAATATCTGGATTTCGTCAGGTCACAATCGTGCTTGTATATTTTTCTGTGACTATACTGGAGTAGCCAGACTAGAGACAAAGTATCGACCGGATCGATCAATCCAAGAAATGTTCCACTCAAATAACCGACACTGATGTGAATAATGGACTCCTCTTGGAGGAGGCGGTGAACCCCTCTGGAATTAACCGAATTTCGTCTGAAGAATTCATTCACTTCTTCACTGTTGGTCACAATAGACTCATCAACGATGATCGGTGTTAAAACCCATGACGTCAGTATTTCCATCGACTGTGATAACCGAATTTTCGAATCATCGATCTTCGTCTCATACACATCGTCGTGTAGTTTTTGGTGATGATGTGTACATGTGATGTTCTGATGCGTTACCTGGTGTAGAATCGGTTGACCGTGTATCTCATAGGAATATGTGTGCCAGTCGTAGTCATTCATTTCTCTGAGATGTGTACCATACACCTTGTAAGGAAGTTCTTGACTGGCTGGCTGGTTCATAGCATCAATATTGGTGTAAGTGAATGAAATATCAGGATTGTGAATTATTGAGTGGACTAGTGCAAAGTGACAGTTCACTATGATGCGTAAGGCCTTCCTCACAACGGGACTACCGAATACATCATAGAAATAGTTATCCGTCTCACTGGGTAGCATTGTGATGTTAATTTGAAGACTTTTGAATGTCGGAAGAACAATAACACGATAATAACGCTGATAAATTTTGCCATCACTTTCCAGTGTGCATTGATAATACGGTGCTGTTTTAGTCTGTGCTGATCCCACATGTAAATCGAAGAGTGGCTTGGAACTGACCATTGACAAATCTGCAAATTGTTGAGTTGGTTTCATTGCTGGCTCGCATGTTGTACCTGTTGGTACAGGAAATGAAATAGTTTCTGAAATGTTGTGATAAATCTTTGATTTCAAATTTACTGCAAATAATCTATAATCGGTGTCGAGATCTTCAGTTAGGTAAATGTCGAATTCTTTCTCATTTATTCTATCGTAGAGAATAGAAATCTGGTGACGTAGATTCCTCTTAACAGTATCCACATTTTGTGTCGTGGTTGTGTACAACAGCAATATTCCTGAATGATTAATCTCACAAGTGATGAATGCTGTTCTTATGTACTGCGAGTAACTCCATATCATCTGTATACCTTCGGTGAATCCTATTGCATTTGCAACTCCATACATTTTCAAATAAGTCGGAGGATCACATTCTTTTTCAGTATCTTTTGTAAAGAAGGATGCCTTCATCTCGAATCCAGGTGGTAAAAATATTTGAATTCAACGTACAATATTCCTTGTCGTAGCATTTTAACAGGAGAACTAAATATTTCATCTTTATGATAGACCTGTGTAGCTTTGTGCTTTGGGAGATAAGTGTAGAGTATATTTCCTGAAGAGTCTTTCAAAAATTCTCCATCAACCTCATAATGTAATTTTATCGGTTCATTGGCTATTTCACTGCACGATTTAACATTATGTGTTAACGGCTGGAAATAATAAACTTCACCCACAGGGGTGTTTAGCAATACTATTAATACAGCTTTGTTCACATCAATATATTTCGTATCTACCCATAGGCGATATAATACGCCAAATCTATGATAAAATTTGGCAGTACAACTGTCGTCGAGATGTCGATATGACCACCTCTTACAGCAACCACCATTTGGTAGACGACATTCCCACCATGGTGATTTTTCATCGGTTCGTTCTAGAGAAACATAATAGGGTTGTGCACCATTATCAACTCGCAAATCAAAAATATATGGTTGATTGTTTTCCCAGTGGTAATAATACACAACATATTGTCTATAATGGTCTTTCAAACGATCAGGATAATATTCAGCTCGTCTGTATCCTTTCGTATGTCTGCACACTCGATTTGCACTTGTCACTTCAATGAGGCATAAAACACTTACAACAAAGAAAGATGTGATGGATAAGTTCATGAATAAATAGGCCAGTCAGTCAGACAGACTGTCAGTCATTAAATTGCACACAAGAAATTCACTAGTCATAACAACAACTTACTGAACACCTAAACGATATTTTCAAAATGACAATCGATAGAATTTATCGATTTAAACAACTCGCTCTCTGACTAGATGAAGGCAGATAGCGGTCAGATATTTTAAACTGGGGACAGGCCAGATTATTATTATTATTATTATGACTATTTTTATTACTACAGTATTATTCTCTTCATTAAGACGTGCATCAGAGCAGGTTGCTCTCGCTCTGCATACCAAGCACTTTATCAGATTCCATTTGTATTTCAAAGCTACGAAGCTGAAAAATGGGTAAACTGACTGTTTGATTAGATCAAGGAAGATAGCAGGCAGATATTTCAAACTAGGGACAGGCCAGATTATTATTATCACTGTTATTATCACTATTGTTATCTTGATTCCGATTGGTTCCGAGTGGAATACCTGAAGAGCTACGTCACAACTTCTGTTATCACCTCCATGGTGAAACTGTATGTGAACTATGAAATGAGACATCCCTAATGGTCGTATTTTGTCGTCATCACATCAGACAGCCAGTCTTAATCAAATCTGACTCGTTTCAGGTAGAAGGCTTAGTCGGTGTGTCCTCATTCATATTTTGAGCTTGACTATCACCTTCCAGTCGGTTTCTACTCGACACTGAATGTCATGAGGAAATTGTGAAAGGAGTAAGTCACTGTCTGATAGTCATATCTGTACTCTCTCCTACTACCTGCCCTCTCAATCGTTTGTGACCTGACTCTACTGCGTTGCACGCATCACACTATTCATTGTAAGAGTAGCTAAGAGGCAAATATTGGTGAAGGATTCATTCTTCTCGGCCTGTGCTCTGTCGATGACGATAACCAATTCGAAAACTAGGAAACTTGAAGACACCACATCAAGCGATTTGTTGCCTTTCGGTATAATTTATTCCATTGCCAATAGTTTGGTTCGTTGAACTTCCCAGAATTAAGCTGTTGTCAGATTCTGTTTTCAACTGGTTCCTGATAGTCCGCGTTGAGGAGAGATGAAGCCACCTCGAATAACATCCAGTACAATTACTTGTGTCTAATCAAGATGATTTCGAGGGAAATATTGTCATCGATAACTTCTTCCTCAGACTGTAGAGCTATAAAACCATAAAAAATTAGAATACAAATGGCCAGTGAAGATAAATGAAGATTATATCAGAAACTGTCTGTATTGGCGTACGTGTATAAGATGGAATGATAGTCCGTTAGTTAGCAGTGTCAACTGAATGTATATTTAAAAAATGTAGAGTCATCCGGAGTATAAGATTAGATGTGATTTGGGTGACATACTAATGTACTTCTAATCAACAGAATATACGTTTCATCAAAATAAATGAGTCATTCACGGTTGTATATGGCGTAGGCATACCCGACATAGACATAGAATAGGCTGTACGGATGATTAGGAAGAAACCTGACCAATGTCTGCAAAACAGCACATTCATACTCTTTGTTTACGCCAGCTTACTACAAGGCCATCAGGGACACAATATGCGTTTTCAAGCATTGGCAAAAGTGAGAATTCATTGCCCATTGATTTGGGTTCTAGCGGCCTTCCTTATTCATTTTCACCCAGTTCACTTCACTCCAATATTGTCTTAAATATGTGTCGTCGTGGAACAGTGGTTAGGACTCTCGCCGACCATGCACATGGTCCGAGGTTCGACCCGCTGCTGATGGACACCTGATATCAATGGTCGGCCTGCAAAATTTTGGCTACCCATATCCATGCTGAAAATTTCATACTTGTAACGAAAATACAGTGTGGAATCAAGCTGTAATAAAATTTAAAAAATAAAACTAAAAATAAATAAAAAAAGCCTTCGTGATATACACCAAGAATATCATGTCTCCAGTATTTGAATACAGTTCACAATTCAACCTCTTCACTTTCATCATTACACTTGTTAACTGTCAGTCCTCGAAAATACATTCGTTGTGCCTCATCTCTTTGTAGGAATTTTGTAGTAATCATATTTCTCCCACACCACTGAGCACATCTCATCAGCCTCCACAATTAAAGATATATTCCATTACGTAAAAAACAGAAGTCAACAGCGAAGAAACTTTCCATGGTGTTATTAGAAGACGGAGATTATCCGAAAAACAGTGTGATGTATTCGCCCGATACACTTCGAACAGTCTGATCACACACACACACACACATTTACTTGTCTAGTCAGTTTATATGGAAGCATAAAGGCTGATTGAAGTACACAAAGTGACAAAACACACCTAAGAATAATAAGAATAATTAACACAACGTTTGGCTATCCAATCAGATAAGGATTACCAAGGTGTGTTGAGAGTAATAACCAATTGATTTTGAACACACAGGAGAGGGGCTCAAGTCTATGAATAGTTATGCCCTCAGTGTATTTCAATAGGCTCCCTTGGCCACTTCCATAAATGACATTAATACCTGTGTCAACATCAGTATTATGATTCACGTCGATTCGATGTTCGATAGGCTACCACTCACTTCCATCGAGTTTCACAAAGTTCATCTGTCTTCCTCGCCATTTCGGAATATGCTCTCCCACTCTTACATGCAAAGCGCCTTCATCCTGCCCATGCGTGTGTTTCCACACACACACACACACACGTAAATTGGTAAATCGTGAGGAGTGAAGTGACATACTCACTCGTTCACTTCTGATGTTTACGATGGAGCATCCTTTTGTCTTGTTCAATGATTACAAGCTGGGATGCATAATCGGTCCTACGGATGACCGAGTTCAATCTCTGTCTCAAAATCCGATTATTTGTTTCGCCATTGTGTGGTCAGTCGATGAAGACATCTTTCTTAGGGGCGGAATAGATTGCAGGTTTTAAGACCGAATGATGTCTACACCTACCTGTATACCGATTTCAAATGATGTCCGTCCGTTTTCAACAAGAGTATCCATCTGTCTTTTATTTCCATCCTCTATAAAATCAACTATCGAGACAGGCTGGATCCTTTTGAATCCACACTTCACAAAGCCTCTCGTATACTGTAGTCGACTGAAGCTGTGAAAATTTGAGTATTGCCCTTTACGAGTAGACTTTCCGTGAATCGATCGTTTTGACTGAATCATCGTCTCTCCGGCTAAGAATTGTGTTCACAAATACAAGCTGGTAGCGACTTGCTTCCTCGCATAGTAGACTTCTTATATGATTCTGTACAGAGTTAATTCTAAAGGCTAACATCTAGGCGATATGAACACTGAAGTCAACATACATCAACAGGAAATCTTCCTTCATGAATCTAGCGTAGACATCGCGTGAGAAAATTCATATTGAGCGTCTTCTGAAGTGTCTGAAAGACAAAATCCCACTCAGCTGTTTCGTGAATCACATTCTTCAGCAGACAGTTAACGAAGTCACTAGTTAAGGCCAACTTGGTGTGTACTTGTAAATTTACATGTTGCTGTGTAGCAGAGTACACTGGTCGCGCAGAGCGTCAAGTTGGTCACTGCATTTTAGTGTAGTGTCCAGGTTGACTTGTCAAGAGAGAAAAAGAAGTCCTTTGTCCGAGCATATTTTCAATCCTGAACATCAAGGAACTGTGTTTGCCGAAATCTAAAGGTGATTCACGGAATCCCAAAATGAAGTTGAAGAGGATTTTGCATACTCCATTTGTACATAGTGGAATCACTTGCTTTCACAAGATTATAAGCCCTTTACCAGTCTTATTACTCGCCGAATAAAATCGGCGAAACCATCTTATAATTGTACAACGTTGGTGGAAGACAGACTGTATTCTTGTTCAGTGTAGCTATACAAGTTCGTGAGATTTTTTATCAAGTCGCAGTACAAATTAGTACTTTGCTCAGAAGATTCATCTAGGAAAAGCACATATGTCTATCAACTTTACAAATTGTGTTCCTGTAGGCAAAAGCAGAAAAAAAGGATGTTCTACACTGTCTTTGCCCGAGGATCCGGAAATTATGCAGTAAGAAGTCAGACGACGAAGAATTGTGAAATCTCCAGGGAACATTGATAGAATATGGTTTCGTTTCATCGTTTAGGTCTTTTCCTGTACTACTTAGTGCTACTGCTTTGATTTGTCGGACACTTAACTAAGCCAGCCTTCACAGACACACAACGGATGCGATGAATTGAAGTCTAAATATCTATTATCACAATTCGTTGGTATTTTATAAACACTAGTCTACAGTTTACCTTCTTCTATTCGTTTTATTTTACAATCTAACATCACAGCTCATTCTCCTTGTTCGTCTTCCGATTCAAATATGAATTTTATTCGCTCTACTAGTGAGTTTATGTGTGTCAAGAACATATCTGTAGCTTCTAACCAACTAACAATCTAAACGTGTGTATATTTGGATGACGAGATGCTAAGGTAATGAATGACTTGTAAACTAGATGTAGGAGGTAGAGTCTTCAAAAACAAAAAGATATGCCTATCACTGTATTTTATTCTTCTTTTTTCCGATTGGGATACGGGGCATCAAGCTTTAGTCTTTGCGGTTTCACTAGAAGTGGTGTTTATTATTGACGAACGAGGTGGATAACAAGCCTCACGCCTGCCCCTCCCCCCGCTCCACCCCCGATTTCAACAAGTCTCACAACCAGCTAAGCGAGCGAGAGACAGCGGTTCATTGGTCCACTTGACAGTCCACTTGAGTGGATCACGGTTAGCTTTTAGGCTTGACCTTGATTATCTCTCTCTCTCTCTCAGGTTTCCAAAATCTCTATTAGATCAGTTAGCTGTGCGTCCTACTAACAAATGAGATTTGCATAGATGGACAGTGTGACAACCTCTCACTCTACACTTGTGCTATTCATCGATTGGCAAGCAACTGAAAGCGTAGTCCACTGCGTAGGTGTGACTGATATCTCTCAACAATGGTCATTATTCTATACTAACCATACTCATAATGCTAATAATATGATTATGGTATTTTAAAGTGCACACATATTATTTACTGTAGGTTAAACTAAGTTATTTAAGAATGAAGTGAAGGCATGACAAGTGAAGACATGTACAACAAGAGCCTATATAAGCCGTGTAGGAGTAGTAGCACTAGTGTCTAATCAACTCAGTCACAAAGTTGATCTGTCTCTGCCATCATTACCGACGCCATCGGTATCTGTGAAAAAGACAAGGTAACTAGAGACCAACAGATAGGCTTGTTGTTTAACTCAACATTTTCTCACTTGAAAAGTAACGTTGTATGAATTAAAGAAGGCAATATTAACTGTAACATTATGATGGCCAGTTTCGATCGTGAACAATTCTTCACCATTGTTAGCTTAGCGCTACTCATAAGTCTGACAGCGACATCGATCGGAGAGGACAATACTCTACTACTACTACTACTATTCACACCTTTGACTCAATTCCCTCACGGGATTTAATTTCTTAAAAACTGTATATTATATATACGATTGTACAGCTTGATTATAAATTCATTCAGCAGTCTCTTCACTCAATATTGTGTACTTAATCCTCATTTTCTATAGTTTGGTTTGTAAGGATTAGTTATGTTTTACGAGTTGATCACGGATTGATATCAGTTAGAGAACCATTGAAAACCAGGGAGTACTGGACAGCTGCTGTTTCATCCTAGTTTGGGAATCATCGCCAGTACGCACCCACTGGGTTTCGAACCCAGGACCTTCCGGTTACAAGGCAAGCTCGTATACCATTCAGCCACTGGGACCCGATTCAATGGCTCGTGAATTCTAACTTCTAACAATTCGTGATTTAGCGCGACCCCAACCATTGTCGTTGGTGTGACATCCCTTGTAACCGGAAGGTCCTGGGTTCGAAACCCAGTGGGTGCGTACTGGCGATGATTCCCAAACTAGGATGAAACAGCAGCTGTCCAGTACTCCCTGGTTTTCAATGGTTCTCTAACTGATATCAATCCGTGATCAACTCGTAAAACATAACTAATCCTTACAAACCAAACTATAGAAAGTTAATCTGATGCTCGCTAGTGACTTCCTACAGGTTGGAGTTTCCTGAGTTCTAGTGAGAAGTCGTGACCAGTGAGGTCCAATTAGATGTCACGTGTGTGGATGGATGTCCCACCAACGACAATGGTTGGGGTCGCGCTAAATCACGAATTGTTAGAAGTTAGAATTCACGAGCCATTGAATCGGGTTCCAGTGGCTGAATGGTATACGAGCTTGCCTTGTAACCGGAAGGTCCTGGGTTCGAAACCCAGTGGGTGCGTACTGGCGATGATTCCCAAACTAGGATGAAACAGCAGCTGTCCAGTACTCCCTGGTTTTCAATGGTTCTCTAACTGATATCAATCCGTGATCAACTCGTAATCCTCATTTGTCACCAATTCCCCTTCCCCTACCCCTCTTGTGGAATTATGTTTTTGTAGTAATCTTGCTTACTATCACACCTGTGGTCAAATAGACCAATCATATTATGGGTGAATCCAAGACAAGTCTGTAACCCTCACACCATGTATTCTATGTGGAAGTTACTCTTTGCGGATTGGTCGGTCTAAATTTGCTATGTCCACAGAGAGGGAGGGCTACATGACTAATCTTTACAAATCAACTATGGTATAGTATGCACATCAACAATTCGACATTATTTCAAATCATGGAAAATACCCATTGGAACATTAGATTGAAAAAACAAAAAGTTAAATAAAGATAATGAAGAAAATTATTATCACCTTCGATACTCTGTGGAATTAAACAAACAATAATTGTAATCATAATAATAATAATAATAATCATAATAATAATAATAGTAATAATATTGTGGTAAATGTTTTGAACGAAGTTAATAACGGTGATTATAATGATAACGAAATATTGTTAATAAGGCTTATATAGGTGATAAGAATAACAAAGTTAGTATATGCATTTGTGTAGACAATTCAATAAATAAATAAATTAGGTCAAATCAAATGGAACGATAATCAGAGTTTAAATAAATATCATAAAAGTACGAAGGAGAGGGATGATAAGAAAGGGTGGGAGGGTTTTGAATAGAATTCACCTAGGCCAAGGGAGAGACAAAGGTAGAACAAATTTCTTTTGTATACAAAGACTAGGATTGTTCTCTCGAATTAATTCCCATAGCTTCGGCTAAGTGTAAAAGACGGGTTCTGATTCCGTTCGAAAGACTTGATGGAATGCGGTAAATAACTTTGAAAGCACTATTTTTGTCCACTTGGTGACCACTATCAATCAAATGAGCCAAAATAGAACTTCGTATGGACTTTATTTGACCTTTTCCGAACCATGAAGGAAGATGCTCATTAATGCGTTTGTTAAGCTGTCTAGTTGTTAGGCCTATATAGCCAGCCTTCTCCACAGGAGCAACTAAATTTATAGATACACATGGAAGTGGCACAACTAGGTAACTTATCTTTCATTTGAGCAATCAAAATTGGCCGGCTGGAAAATGACAAACAGAGGGTGGCGGCAGTATAAGTCCGTTTTATCGCTCTCGATAATCTCTGATGTAAGACTTCACTAGCCACGTCCCCATTAAATTGCAGTTTGATGAACAGTTGTTTCTTTTTAACTGTTATCGGTTTCTCTTTATTGCACTTAGCATTCATGTGTCTCCTGACAAATCTACTAGGATAACCCATTTGGAGTAACGTATTTTGGATGTATCCTAGCTCATTCTCTAGAGAGTCCTCTGTACAGATGCGTCTTGCTCTATTCGTCAGGTATCTGACCAAATTGATTTTGTAACGGATTGGTACATAACTGAGGAAATGTGTATTGTATTATCCTACAGATGTAGGTTTTCTATAGACATCTCTCTTGAGTGAACCATCCTCTCTTCTGCTCAATTGGACGTCAAGAAAATGTAGTCCACCATCATATTCTTCTTCAAAAGTGAAGATAAGCGATGGATGTGCATCGTTAAACTTTTTTAACATTTCATTCTTGTCAGCTTTCACATCAAGAATAATAAAGGTATCATCAACATAACGAAAATAAGAATCAGCTTTTTCTATTACTTTTTTCAATGGACCATTTTCAATCTTGGCAAGAAAGAAATCTGCTAAAATCAGCCCCAACGGAGAACCCATGGCAATACCGTCGATTTGCCTGTAGTAAAGGTTGTTAAATATGAAATGTACATTCATAGTACATCTTAAAAGCAAGAAAGTTAAGGAACGATGAAAGTATTATTATCAGTAGACCTGATAAAGGAGACGGAGTAGTATTGATGAATAAGTGTGATTATGTAGACAAAATGAATTCGCTTCTAAATGATGAAACGAAGTTCCAAAACCTTATTAACCCAATAGATCTGGACGGAAAGGCTGAAAAGCAGTTAACCAACACGCTTAAGGAACTGAGAAAAAGCGGAATAATCTCAGAGGCAGCATATAACCGTCTTAAACCTACTGGAAGTAATACTTCACGTCTGTACGGTCTGCCCAAAATACATAAACCAGGACCATTTACATTAATATCATCCACGTTAGCAATAAATTCAAAAACATCTTTAACACTATGATTTACTACCATCTTGTGTAATGGCTGGAGGAGTTCACCTAGCCACTTTGCCACTCCATGGTAGGTAGAGTTTGACATATCCAGGACTGGACGAAGAGGAAGTCCTGGTTTATGTATTTTGGGCAGACCGTACAGGCCTAACAACTAGACAGCTTAACAAACGCATTAAAGAGCATCTTCCTTCATGGTTCGGAAAAGGTCAAATAAAGTCCATACGAAGTTCTATTTTGGCTCATTTGATTGATAGTGGTCACCAAGTGGACAAAAATAGTGCTTTCAAAGTTATTTACCGCATTCCATCAAGTCTTTCGAACGGAATCAGAACCCGTCTTTTACACTTAGCCGAAGCTATGGGAATTAATTCGAGAGAACAATCCTAGTCTTTGTATACAAAAGAAATTTGTTCTACCTTTGTCTCTCCCTTGGCCTAGGTGAATTCTATTCAAAACCCTCCCACCCTTTCTTATCATCCCTCTCCTTCGTACTTTTATGATATTTATTTAAACTCTGATTATCGTTCCATTTGATTTGACCTAATTTATTTATTTATTGAATTGTCTACACAAATGCATATACTAACTTTGTTATTCTTATCACCTATATAAGCCTTATTAACAATATTTTGTTATTATACAATTGGTGGATGGTGGCTAGCAGTGGAATCCAGGATGCGCATTTCGTCCTATTTGGGACTCGTCAGCTGGGTGTACCTGCATTTCTCAGTGAGTGATGATGTTCCCACTGAGGCTCGAACCCAGTACCCATAGTTTCAAACGCCAAAGCGTTATCCACTAGACCACTTGGGCCACGAGAGCCACCTCTTGTGCGACGGGTCATATTAATTATTGAATTGAATTTTTGATTTTCCCGTCGAGCACTTCGGTCCAATCAATCGACGGGAAAATCAAAAAAATTCAATTCAATAATATTTTGTTATCATTATAATCATCGTTATTAACTTCGTTCAAAACATTTACCACAATATTATTATTATTATTATTATTATTATTATTACTATTATTATTTGATCCACTAAATCACCGTCATTGGTTATAATTTTATATATATAAGTCTATGTAAATTCGAGTTAAGCCTGAAGAAGATCTAATTGAAAACAGTAATACTGTTCGCTTATATGTCTTGTTCGAACTTCTTGTTCTTTTCAATCTAATGTTCCAATGGGTATTTTCCATGATTTAAAATAATGTCGAATTGTTGATGTGTATACTGTTCTATAGTTGATGTGAACTGTGATCAAGATTTGACCGGATAGTTACAAAATAATTGAGCGCTGGGTGAGAAGTAGACATTTATAAAATTATATTTGTAAAATCTCAGCGAAATTGAAATGATTAATTCCAACGTTTCGTTCGCCAATCTGGTCCGAACTTCTTCAGAGAAACCAATCGAAATTAACATAACAAAGGTTTATATACAAAATTTTAAAAAACAACAGGTGTCCCTTTATATATAAACCTTTGTTATGTTAATTTTGATTAATTTCCTTGAAGAAGTTCGAACCAGAATTCGGAAAGTAACGTAGGCATTAATCATATAAATTCGGCTGAGATTTTACAAATATAACTTTATAAATGTGTATTCTATAGTTGAATTCTAAAGATTTATTATGTATGAGTGTGTGTGTGTGTATGTGATAAACATGATACTACATGTTTTAAAAGGTCATGGAGGCTGATAGAGTGTTTTTTGTTTTTTCATCTGTCTTGCTTGATAAGAGTTTGCCATATAGGTAGGTGATAAGTCTATACCTTCCCTCCTTCCAATTCACTGCACTCGATGTGGTTTAAATGTGCAAGGCTTCACAGGTCAATCTTTCTTTTTGTGAATGAAATACTCTTCCAAGAATTTCGACATTGTCGAAATCAATAACTTGCAATAATATAACTTGCAAAATTTTTATTTGTTTTTTATTTTTATTTATTTATTGATTTTTTGGTTACAGCTTGATTCCACACTGCATTTTTGGTACAAGTGTGGAATTTTCAGCGTGGATATCGTTAGCCCAAGATTCGCAGGCCGACCATAGATATCATGTGTGGGTCGGCGTGGGCTCGAACCTCTGACCATGTGCATGGTCGCCTAGAGTCCTAACCACTGTTCCACCTTGCAATGACTCTGAGTTAAGTTAGAAACATAGGTCAAACTAGTAGATCGAGGGTAATCAGATTGTCAGAACATAAGAATTTCGCTAAGGTAAAACTGGTTGACCCCGAGAAGATAAGTAATTTAGAAAAGAGCTCAGGAATTGCACTGCATGGATTAACACACAACCACACAATAGGGTGAGAGATGTTGAGAATTTAATGCAGTAATATAGGTGGTAAGTGCGTCTGTGGGACAGCGGCAGAGAGCTCACTGACTACGCAGGTGGTTTGACGAACTCCAAAACCTAAGAGAGCCAGTAATAAGACTGGTAAAGGGCTTATAATCTTGTGAAAGCAAGTGATTCCACTATGTACAAATGGAGTATGCAAAATCCTCTTCAACTTCATTTTGGGATTCCGTGAATCACCTTTAGATTTCGGCAAACACAGTTCCTCGATGTTCAGGATTGAAAATATGCTCGGACAAAGGACTTCTTTTTCTCTCTTGACAAGTCAACCTGGACACTACACTAAAATGCAGTGACCAACTTGACGCTCTGCGCGACCAGTGTACTCTGCTACACAGCAACATGTAAATTTACAAGTACACACCAAGTTGGCCTTAACTAGTGACTTCGTTAACTGTCTGCTGAAGAATGTGATTCACGAAACAGCTGAGTGGGATTTTGTCTTTCAGACACTTCAGAAGACGCTCAATATGAATTTTCTCACGCGATGTCTACGCTAGATTCATGAAGGAAGATTTCCTGTTGATGTATGTTGACTTCAGTGTTCATATCGCCTAGATGTTAGCCTTTAGAATTAACTCTGTACAGAATCATATAAGAAGTCTACTATGCGAGGAAGCAAGTCGCTACCAGCTTGTATTTGTGAACACAATTCTTAGCCGGAGAGACGATGATTCAGTCAAAACGATCGATTCACGGAAAGTCTACTCGTAAAGGGCAATACTCAAATTTTCACAGCTTCAGTCGACTACAGTATACGAGAGGCTTTGTGAAGTGTGGATTCAAAAGGATCCAGCCTGTCTCGATAGTTGATTTTATAGAGGATGGAAATAAAAGACAGATGGATACTCTTGTTGAAAACGGACGGACATCATTTGAAATCGGTATACAGGTAGGTGTAGACATCATTCGGTCTTAAAACCTGCAATCTATTCCGCCCCTAAGAAAGATGTCTTCATCGACTGACCACACAATGGCGAAACAAATAATCGGATTTTGAGACAGAGATTGAACTCGGTCATCCGTAGGACCAATGGGAATCAAGATAACAATAGTGATAATAACAGTGATAATAATAATCTGGCCTGTCCCTAGTTTGAAATATCTGCCTGCTATCTGCCTTCATCTAATCAAACAGTCAGTTTACCCATTTTTCAGCTTCGTAGCTTTGAAATACAAATGGAATCTGATAAAGTGCTTGGTATACAGAGCGAGAGCAACCTGCTCTGATGCACGTCTTAATGAAGAGAATAATACTGTAGTAATAAAAATAGTCATAATAATAATAATAATAATCTGGCCTGTTCCCAGTTTAAAATATCTGACCGCTATCTGCCTTCATCTAGTCAGAGAGCGAGTTGTTTAAATCGATAAATTCTATCGATTGTCATTTTGAAAATATCGTTTAGGTGTTCAGTAAGTTGTTGTTATGACTAGTGAATTTCTTGTGTGCAATTTAATGACTGACAGTCTGTCTGACTGACTGGCCTATTTATTGATGAACTTATCCATCACATCTTTCTTTGTTATAAGTATTTTATGCCTCATTGAAGTGACAAGTGCAAATCGAGTGTGCAGACATACGAAAGGTTACAGACGAGCTGAATATTATCCTGATCGTTTGAAAGATGATTTCGCAGAATACATTCATTTTATGTACTTTGGTACCTCATACCCCCATTTTATGATGGCTATGCATGTTAGTGAAAATGCAGTGCCCTATTATGTTTCTCTGGTAAGAACTGATGAAAAATCAATATGGTGGGATTGTTACACGATGCGGGATACTTGTTGCTACTTAGGAAAAAAAGGAATCCCTTTAAGTTGTCTTAATTCATTAATTCCAAAGCTTAAATCGAATCGAATGTACCTCTTTGCAGACATGAAAACTATTGATGTGAACAAAGCTGTGTTAATAGTATTATTAAACACCCCTGAGGGTGAACTTTATTACTTCCAGCCATTAACACATGATGTTAAATCGTGCAGTGAAATAGCTAATGAACCTTTGAAGTTATCCTATGAAATTAATGGAGAATTTGTAAAAGACTCTTCAGGAAATATACTCTACACTTATATTGCGAAGCACAAAGCCACACAACGCTATCATAAAAATGACATCTTTAGCTCCTCTGCTGAACTGTTTGGATCAGGAACACTGTACATTGAATGTAAAACATTCACACCACCTGAATATGAGGTCTATGCATACTTCCTAACTAAGGACACAGAAGCAAGATGTACTTCTAAATCCTATACGAAATTGAATGAAAACAAACATGCAATTGGGTTCACTGAGGGTATACAAATTAAATATGATTATTCGAAGTGGATTGGAATTTCGAAATTCGCTTGTGAGATAAATCGTCCAGGAATAATATTGGTGTACACAACCACGACACAAAATATGGATAGAGTTAAGAGGAATATACGTCACCAGATTTCTATTCTCTACGATAGAATAAATGAGAAAGAATTCGACATTTACCTAACTGAAGATCTCGATACCGATTATAGATTATTTGCAGTAAATTTGAAATCAAAGATTTATCACAACATTTCAGAAACTATTTCATTTCCTGTACCAACAGGTACAACATGCGAGCCAGCAATGAAACCAACTCAACAATATGCAGATTTGTCAATACTCGGTTCTCAGTCACTCATTGATTTACATGTGGGATCAGCACAGACTAAAACAGCACCGTATTATCAATGCACACTGGAAAGTGATGGCAAAATTTATCAGCATTATTATCGTGTTATTGTTCTTCCGACATTCAAAAGTCTTCAAATTAACATCACAATGCTACCCAGTGAGACGGATAACTATTTCTATGATGTATTCGGTAGTCCCGTTGTGAGGAAGGCCTTACGCATCATAGTGAACTGTCACTTTGCACTAGTCCACTCAATAATTCACAATCCTGATATTTCATTCACTTACACCAATATTGATGCTATGAACCAGACAGCCAGTCAAGAACTTCCTTACAAGGTGTATGGTACACATCTCAGAGAAATGAATGACTACGACTGGCACACATATTCCTATGAGATACACGGTCAACCGATTCTACACCAGGTAACGCATCAGAACATCACATGTACACATCATCACCAAAAACTACACGACGATGTGGATGAGACGAAGATCGATGATTCGAAAATTCGGTTATCACAGTCGATGGAAATACTGACGTCATGGGTTTTAACACCGATCATCGTTGATGAGTCGATTGTGACCAACAATGAAGAAGTGAATGAATTCTTCAGACGAAATTCGGTTAATTCCAGAGGGGTTCACCGCCTCCTCCAAGAGGAGTCCATTATTCACATCAGTGTCGGTTATTTGAGTGGAACATTTCTTGGATTGATCGATCCGGTCGATACTTTGTCTCTAGTCTGGCTACTCCAGTATAGTCACAGAAAAATATACAAGCACGATTGTGACCTGACGAAATCCAGATATTCGAATGAGCAGTTTGCACGTGTATATGGCTCGAAGTATCCATCTGCCAAGGGTTTGAGTGCATTCCAGTTCAATTTCTCTTGTTGGGTGCAGACAAGTCACATAGGATTGGCCTTCGCTCTGGTTAATACTGATCCAGATCACACGAAAGGACCGGATGCAGTGGAATATTTTGTCAGTTCCTTGCATAGAACTGTGGAGAGTGTGTTGAACAAAGAGAAGTCTGGCAGAAGTACGCCAGAGGTGAAGTCGTACTCATCTGCTACTGACAGGATAATCCGACTCAATCTGTGTTCGAAGGTCGCCACGAGACTCCATCAGAATATACATCTCCAGCTAACTGTATACCAGAGACAATTTGGAAATATGAAGTGTTACACACAGTCACAATTCGGTGATGAGAAGAGGAGAGAGTTGGATGACACATTCAAGACGACATACATTCCTTCAGACAGTGTTGTTGTGATTGACAAGAAATCGGCGGAATACAGAGATTCGGGGGTGTATTTCTGCTCATCGAGAAAGTGTCCATCATGTCCAGCTGTTGAAACGGCAGTGGTGACTCTCGAAGTCATTCCCTCCGGAAATCAGGACATACACGTGTTCTTCACAGACGATGTTCTTGAGATACCTGACTATGATTCAGAGGCATTCAAGCAGACTACTGCCGAACAGTATCCATCTGTCAAACCGAATCAAGACAAAGTAGTCTACTGTGTCTACAAGATATCACGTAACATAAATCAAACTCCGAATGTAAGATTCACATACAAACCGTCTCATGGCACGCAACTGCAAACTTCACCTCTCCCAGTCAAAAAGCTTTCACTAGTTGACGAGATTCAGTGGATTCATTCCATGTTAGTAAGAGTTGATGCGGTTCTATCGCATGGTCTGTACTTCAATGTATCTTGTGAGGTAAGCTTCAACCCAGACTGCACCAGCGACAGGAAAGTTGTGCTGACCAATTACGAAACTCTGATGATAGACACTCGAGTAGAGCCGAAAATCTTTTCAAATCACATACAGACGACAGTGAGGAGTGTGACTGAGGGACTGAGAAACGCACGTGCATCTGTTGTGAACAGTAAAAGTTTTGAGGAGAATAAGATGAAGGAACCAATTCTGGATAGACCATTAGAGGTGAACTTCATCTCGCGAATAGGTCCTCCAACGGGATGGACGAATGCCCTGTTGATCAGTAGATCTGGAAATAAATACATCGCAGATACATGTGTTTGTATCCATCATGAAGAGCTAGACCGACATTCCAGATTTCTGAGGCAGCATTTAACTGAAGACTCGCGTCTGACTAATGGTAAGAATTTCTACAATCAGACATATTTGTGTGCAATCCAACCGGAGGACGCCGCACTAGTGCTCGTTGCGTTCACCATCTTCCGTAGTCAAATAGACAACGAAACAGCCGTGGAACGCTTCACGAAGTTCGCTGTGAGTTGGGTGAAAATCATATGTTTGGAAGGCAACAGAATGCGGATTTCACAGAGAAGACCAACGACTATTTGTTTGACTACCGTGTTCTTCAGTTGAATGTGAAGTATCAAGGGATATTGAGGACGGGTGAGAATGTGGAATTGTATTGGAGGGCTTGTAATGAGACTGATATTCATAAACTGCGTATTCAGACGTTTCTAAATTTGGAGTATGGATCTGTTGTCTGCACGACAGTTCATCGGATGGCGAGGAGACAATTTGAAGCATTTCGGAGAGGTGTAGGACATATATATAGCGGTTACTATTGGGTCAACGTTTGGAAATCGTGGGACTTACCTGTATATCGGACACTACCTAGACGAACAATAATTGTTTTACCCGATAACTTATTGCACAATATTCATATCACACATGAAAACATCAACCCCACTTCCACACATCCTGCTTCAGTACTATTCAATCAAACATTCAACAATCGGAGTGTATACGGCTACACTGGACAGAGCTTGGTTATTCATTGTCTTAGCGATTACAAAGACAATGCTTACATCAGTAGACATGTGAAATTAGAATATCAAATCATCAGCGAACGGACAAATAGTGTAACTCATGATGTTCACGATAAAGCTAGTCAAATATTCAGTGGGTATGTGAACGACACTGCATTTGTAGCCTCTTACCGAATTCAGATACCTGATAATATACAGAGATCGAATGACTACTCAGTCTTATCTGTGAAGTGTAGTCAGATATATCAGGTGAATTTTGATCGGCTGGAGTATGCAATGACATACGACATTAGTTCCACACATCAGTGGCATAACTCACTGAGGATTTATGTTTTGTGCAAATCTCAGCCGATGCTATTTATGCACACGGCTGAAACACAACCTGAGTCGTGGCTGCCATTACAAACATCGATTAGACAGTCGAGAAACAACTATTCTAATGAGTATGAATTCGATCGAAGTGCATCTGGCGTTCGCATACCAGAAGGCGTTGTCAGTATTTCTTATGCACTTAAATTGGGTTGTGCGACAGGAACGACCTATGTGTGGTCGTTGTATCGCAAGAATGGGATTGACCGCGATAAGAAGAAGGAGTCGACACTCTACAAAGAAATTGTCATGAGATCGGAAGTATGCAGAACCCGTCACCAGGCAAATATGGAAATACGCTTCCGCATGCATCATTTCAGTGTGTCCTGAGACCAGAGCATGTATCACTTATTTTCGTAGCATACAATGTCTACTCTAGAACTGCAAATAATACAGAGGTTAGGAAGATTATAGAAGATACTGTAACAAAGCAGATTGAAAATGTGTTGAACAACCGCGCTGGAGATGTGTCTCCGCCATATGGAATTTCTTATGATTATCGATACATCAAACTGAACATTGGTTGGTATGCGACAGTGACTTTGAATTCTACTGCTAAGATGTTGGGAGTTCTACCGGTGGTGAGTAATGTTCAGACTGAAGTGAAGTGTTTCTATCAAGGTCTCACAAAGCATCCACTGACTGAAATGAAGGAAAACATAACGATCAGTTTGCAAACGCCATCACACAGTTTCATCATGTTAAAACACAATGTCAGTCTGCAGGACGCAGGCTACTATTCTTGTAGTGTATTCAACAAACAGACTGGCGACTCGTACACTGGATTCACGCGTCGCTTCTTATTTGTCATTCCAGATTCAAACAGTGTCAGCATTCACCTGAGTTCCACTCTCCAACTGACAAGCCCCCAGTCAAGTGACTTGCACACTGAATACTCCGATAAACAGGAAATCATGCTGAAGCCTGGACAGACAATATACGTCTCATGTTCATGTGAACGTTATGCGTCAATGTTTGCTGAGACTGTGTGTGAGTATTCTCAAGTACTTCATGACGAGTACACAAATAGAAGCCAACCACTTCCGTCTCAGTTTGTAAACAGGAAGACGTCTGAAGTCAATGCTTTAGTGACAGATACCTTCACGTACATAGTGAAGGCGCCAAAGCCACTGGATTATGTCGGTCCTACAGAAGTTAGGTGTAAACTTGTATATAAAAGTCTGACACCTATACCAAACGATTTGTCCACACACATGGAACAACTTCCCATGTTCACGAAAGCCAAGTGGATATACTCTCAAAACAGGTCAGACCACACATATTCCGTCAACTCACTGAGTGTGTAGATGCCAATCTTCAAAACATGATTCAGGATTCATCGGTTGGGGAGAAATCATCGACTGGAGGAAGTGACTCGAGAGTAGTCTCAGCACGGGAACACGTGGAGAGATGTAAATTATTGGTGATGACTGGAGACCCTCCAGGCGAAATCCTCATCTACACTGTGTATCGAGCCAGTGGAAACATCGATCGTGGTGCTGAAAATGACAAGGAGAGCGATGATGTCGAGTATTCTGTAGAAGCCTGCAATATCAAGTTGGTGAACACTGCGGATAGACCCAGTCTTCGCACGGTGATGAAAAAATCTCCAGTTCACAAACAAATTCACTCCGGAAATCTTTTCAATCTCACCGTGCGATGCGTTGTACGACAGGAGCATGTAGCGCTTGCATTCCTCGTATACAACATTTACGACAAGAATCAGACAAGTGATGAGGACGTGAGGACACACCTTAAAGCGTCTCTGGTGAGAACGGTTAGAATGTGGATGGGGAGAACGGAAGCGTCTTCGGATGTGATTTCCACCCCTAGTGGATCACTGCTAACACATATTCTGATCAAGTTGAACATCACTTGGAGAGCACATGTTAACATTGGATCCAGTGTACATATGCTAGGGAGTCTGGGGAATAGCAGTCGGCCGGAGATAAATTGTACCTATCAACAAAATATGTCCAGTAGTCCAACAAGACTACCCAGTGGTTTCCAAATACAAATTCATGTGGACGATTCAGCGTTTAGTGTGGTGAAGGAATCTGCCTCATTCACCGACTCAGGTATTTACGCATGTAATATCACTGATACTGAGTGCCAAACTTGTCAAACTTCACTCGGATTCATCCGTCGACAACTCACTGTAATTCCCGATGAAAGCACGCTGTTCATCTATGTGAGCCGATCACGCTTGTCGTTTGATGTGAGCAACACTGATGACAGGATGAAAGTAGTCAAACGCCTCAGACAACTAATACACCCCAACGAGAGTAGTCATGATGACATCAATGACAAGGAGCGGACTACCCTACTCTTGTTGGACGAGATCCACTACGTTCATTGTATCTACGTGTTCCCATACACAGACATTGGTGAACGGTCCATCCAATTCACATACTCCTCGATATCTCCCAACGATCACGTCGAATACCACTGGACTACAAAAATCACTCGAATTTCATCATCGATGAAGCCTTCTACATGATTGGTGTGGAGATATTCGAAATAACCGGTCCATACATGGACAAGTATCTTGGCCAATTAAAGGTCGAGTGTGAGTTGAAAATCCCGAAACTGCTCCCGCCCACACTGTCACTCGCGGAGAGAATGAATCGTGATGTCACTGTGATGAAGTCGTTAGCTCTTCTCATGGAGTACCGAATAAAACCGGAGATCTTTTCTAACTTCACAACGACAAATGCTCTACCCATCCAGTCGAAATTGAGGAGTTTATCTGATGAGACGAAATATGACCAGCACGTGTTCAGTACGACCGCCACAGAATCACTAATACCTGAGGGCAGCTTATCTATCAGTAGCACTATATTCCTAGGTGTACCCGTCGGTGTGACATATGGCTGGTTGGTCTTCGAGGATAATGCGACACTGATAACTGATGATTGTCAGATTGGCGAGATTCAGAGTATCCAGAGAACGCAAATACCTGAACTGATGAAATCGGTGAAGGCAGTTCAAATGGCCGGTGGGCAGAATTTAGTTAACCTGACCATGTATTGCAATTTGAGACAAGAGCACTCAGCGCTGGCGATTGCAGTGATCAGTGTCTATGATAGAAGTGTGTCCAATCATGTTGTCGCCAACCACGTGAGAAAGTCCTTAGTCGTCACAATCAAGTCACTTTTATCGGACAGCGGGAATTCAGTGTCGAGCGGTTTCGTTGCACCGAGAGGATGCTTATCAACATACAGACTGATCAAGCTGTATGTGGGTTGGAATGCCTCAGTGAGGATCGGATCGGAGATACACATGCTTGGAAGTTTACGGAATGGTTCGAAGACGAGATTATTTTGCACTCATCAGGCTAACGCATCAAGCGACCCATCAGACTTACCAAAGAATATGGTGGTCAGCTACCCACACACAGGTGCATTCGCCTTGTATAAGTCATCAGCTGAGTATGAGGATTCTGGCATCTATACATGCACTGTCAGTTCATGCGCCACCTGCAAACGTTATGTCGGCTTCACGTCTCGTCAACTGAATGTTATTCCAGACAAATCGGTGATAGGAATCCATGTGTCGGATGAACTGCCAAAGAGGTTGGGAATCCTGAGAGATGGGAAATCTAGGCAGGAAACTTCAGATGCATATACACTGACATATGATGAAATCCAGTTTGTGACATGCCTGCACAAGACCACATACACAAATTTGTTTCAATCGAATTTCACCTTCCGTTATAGAGAGCGAGATGAAAATGGCAAACGCGTGGAGAGAAACTATACCAAAATGATTGATGAACAAACTCCGTATTCACTGAGTGCAGTCACATCGTCGACTTATCAGATCAGAGCTCCCGGACCGGAGTCACCATCCTCGGAATTATCAGTCACATGCACTCTTAACATCTTTGACCAGGTGAGAATCCCACACGATCTGAACAGTGGTGAGGGATATCCGACGTCGATTTCCAAGTCGCTGAAATTGACCCTATTATTAGCGAAACCACCTCGCGTGTTCGCTGACACTATCAGATCAGACTGCACAGAAGTGGAACAAAGTCTGACGAGTAAGTCAGCCTACATGGCCTCATCGGCTGTCCGATTCGAGTCAACAGTACCAGCAAGCCGATTGTCACCGGGTTACTTCTATGTGAATTTCACAGCGTTTCTTGGAATTCCTAGGGGCTGGCGGATTTATGGTTGTTCTACCGAGCAAGCAAGAGCGTTCAAAGTGATCA
Organism: Trichobilharzia regenti; assembly: GCA_944472135.2. Lineage (NCBI taxonomy): Eukaryota > Metazoa > Platyhelminthes > Trematoda > Strigeidida > Schistosomatidae > Trichobilharzia > Trichobilharzia regenti. The sequence goes on from OX235270.1 coordinate 3,817,613, forward strand.
GTGCATTCGCCTGAGCCAAATCGACCTGCATTCCGACGACATACCAGATTCCATTCGGAGAAGCGAAGATTATCGGAAAGCTAACACCTCTGAGAATCTCGTCAACGTGACTTTCTTATGCAGAGTGAATCAATGGCACACAGCCATCTTGCTAGCCACGATGAATGTCTACAAGAAGAAGGTGGCCAAGGACGAAGTAGTCGACACATTCATATCCTCTTCGAAATCACGTATTCAAGCGTGGAGTAGAAGCCCGAAGAGTCGCGTCGAAACACCGATATCATATCATCGTGGATCATTTGTGGAATATCGCATCACCAAGATAAGAGTGGACAGTAACATCATCGTTGACAGGTATGAGTCATTGATTGTGAGTGGTCGGTTGGGTTTACTGGGTGAAGGTGAACCTGTGTGTCACCACGAACAGCTGGCTGATGGAACATCCGTTCCAATGGATTTCGACTCATTCAAATTGACACGAGATAAGGAGAAGAGGGTGTTCACAATTTACAAAGCTCATGCAGACTTGCATGACGCTGGAGTGTACACATGCAGAATGGAGGAATGCCCGACATGCCTTTCAGTAGATGGTTTTCCGTCTACAACAGTCACAGTCTTGCCAAGGAAGCAAGATCTAAACATGCTCATCACCTACCGACGATCGAATCAGTGTGAAAATCTACTCACCACAGAGAATGCATTTCACCAGTCCGACAACAATCAACCCTCGTATATCTACGTAAATCAGACAGTGTTTGTGCATTGCATACTGAATGTATCACAAGTCTACAGGAAGAATGTTCGACTGAATATAACACTTCGACCGGTGGGGCGTTCACAACATCACGTCAATCAGCAGTATCACCATGACAATAATACACTCAATTCAATCGGAGACGAATGCGACAATCAGAGTAGTATTGGTGTTTTCCGAGAACTCATTGGTCATCAGAGTTCACTGAACACCACTGTCAGTGTAACATGTCAGGCGTCCATTCGATTCGTGGTCAGAGACTCCCTCGAGAAGAATAGAACAGTCGATATTTTGTTGAATACGACGAGAAACATGACTACACTGAATTATAGAAGGCCATCAATACTACCTGAGTCGATTCAGTCGAGTCAGCCACGATTAGTGCCAGCTCTCAGACAGGATCAAGCTGTCAAGCAAACCCGGATAAGTTTTCAGCAACTCCGAGATGAACAGGTTATTGAGGAGGGAATTCTTCAGGTCAACTACACCATTGAACCTGGTATTCCCAACGGCTGGGCCTTTGCACGAACAGTTGATATGACACAGTCTGGTCGGCTAGTCGAAGATCGCTGTACAACGGAAATATTACTCGACATCCAAGCGAATACTTATCAAGCCACTTGCTTACTACTTCCTAGTCATTATGCCATCGTCTTAGTGGCGATTCATGCTTTCGATGCGGATACTGTGAACAAGTCGACCGTGGAGAATCGATTTATCAGGCATATGATTGAAACTCTCACCGATTGGTCTGCTCACTCCACGAATATATCACCACATCCGGACACTTTGCATTTCCCACCCACATCACATGGAATGTATCGATTGATTCGTGTTGTTGTCAGATGGCCAGCCTCAGTCACATTGGGATCTCCTATCAGAATGCTGAGTCGATTGCACACCCACGAGTCTTTGATCAGGTGTCAATACAGACACAGAAGTGGAGAGAATTACACTGATCTGGGAGGAGGCTATACACTCACTGTCAATAAGACGCTCGGTTACATTTCACTCACGAAACGTGTCTCGCAATTCACTGATTCCGGTTTGTATCGTTGTTCGACTATGCCGGAAAGGCAGTTGGTCATCATTCCAGACCGGTCTATTTTGCGCATAACCATCGAAGCTGAGACTGATTCAACTGAAAATACTCCGCGCGAATGTCTGCAACCCGATAGCTACGTATTGTCACGTGGACACGTTGCAATAGTCACTTGTGAATATAACGCTTCGAAGGGCTCGCCTCTGAAATTGACAAGCGGATTCCAGTACACTTTCAACAAATCAAGTGGAAGCGAAGAATTGTCCTACGAGGCAATTGGCTCACAAATGAGGAACTATCATGACCACATCGAAACGAGAACAATGTACGCCATCAAAATCCCTGACAGCCTGAAAGCAGGGCATGAACTTGGCGACAAGGGAGATGGTGTACTAACTGCATCATGCCAGCTGCAATATGATGAGATTTCTGTACATGGTGATATTCGGAATTCAGTAGCTGCGGGTCTTCTGATTAGGCGAGCGAAAATCCTGACTGGAATAGAGTCAAGGACACTGATTATCGGCCGATCAATGCGAACAAGCAGACCTGAGTTGACTACTGCCTTGAGGAAACAGCCGCCTAGACTGCTCACTTCTGCGTGGTTCAGTTCCACCATGACGTCAGAGAGTCGCCTACACGAGGGAGTGATTGACGTGGAGTTTGATGTGAGTCTCGGCTATCCAGAAGGCTGGGTGTTTTCTTGGTTGTTTTATGAGTCAGACAATGGTGGACTGGTGAAGGAGGATTGCATCCTTGCAGAGGAGGCGGAGGAGGAGATGGGCGATAGAGTCACTCGCATCACTCCAAGGACATCGTCACCACGATTTCATCGAATGCATTTGACCTGTCTGCTTCTGCCTCAACATGTTGGCCTCGTGATTGCAGCGGTCACTCCGGTAGCAGGTGAACACAACAGAACAACACTTCAAGAAAATTTCGGAAACCACGTGTCGAACATCCTGAAGCAGTGGATGAGAAATGATGGGAAGAGTGATGCATCTGCAGTCACATTGGGTGTGAGTGAGTGCGCCAAGATTGATTTCCGTCTGACCAAACTTCACATCGGGTGGTCAGCCACAGTGAAATTGGGTGGACAGGTGAAAATGTTTGGTCGCTTCAGAACGTCTCAACCTGACACTCAGATTATCTGTTACCACCAAGCCAGCAACAACTCATCACGATCACTCGTTCGATCGGAATTCCTGATCACAACGAATCATACAACTGAGTCATTTATTGTTCAACTCGATTCAGCCAGGCTTTCGGACTCAGGGCTCTACACATGTGTGCCTAAGGAGACCAGCAGTGATTCTGTGGACACAGGGATTCACACGAGGGAGTTGTTTGTCATTCCTGATGACTCTTTCATTCGAATCCGTCTGACGATGGACTTGGACGGGAGGCGGAGTGTAACGGAGGAGCAGAGGGATGAGAATGGCAATGCATATCTCCTGTCCAATCAAGAAGCCTATGTGCATTGCTACTTCGCCCAACTACCCAACATAACGAAGAGTCTTGAAAACGCCTTCTATCATGAAATGACTGATGCCACAAATGAGACACCGAAACCGCTGTCACATGTTCGACTGAACGCCTCTTCCTTCAAGATAAGCGGAATCAAGTCGTCGGTCTACACAGGTCCAATTTTCGTCCGATGCGTCAGTAGCTTCACCAACGTCGATCTGGATTATGATGTCGTTCATCCAGCCGATCATTACAGTTTCCAAAGCAATCTGTCATACACAATACAGGAGCCAGCAGGTGGTACTCTGACGATTGAGACATACGCCACAGACTATGAAAGCCAACCCGTTCCATTGGGATCTGAATTTCTGTGTACAGGAGGCGAGGGGTTTCCGAAACTGAATTACTCATGGAAGCGGATATTGGCGAAGAGATATTCAGATGACGACTCGCAAGATGATTTCGCCAGCATTCTACCAGAAGATGGTGGCGGCTGGAGTGATGCAGCGACGAGACTCTATGAAGATCAAGATGATTCAGGCCTGGTGGTTGAGGGGCGAGTGTTGCGTGTGCCAGATGACAAGCGTTACAGAGGCACAAGTCACTTGTATGTATGCACCGGCCAGAATGTAGTCAGTGGACGTGTGCATGAAATCACGAGACAGGTGCATCTATCGATTGCAATATGTTCAACACTCGATGTTAGACTTGATTTGTTCATTACAATGAGTGGAAACCTGTTGTCTGAATGTGGGCTGTCTGATGTCGACAGTGGCTCAGGGAGTGCGATTGGATTCTTCGGACATCATTTCCTCACTCTAGTTCGCCAGATCATACTCGGTCTACCCCATGGATCGACACTGACGCGTATCAGTATTGTTCCCCATGATAACCCATCACATCTGACTGAGTCGGAGAGTGGATACGCCTCGGGAATACCATTGAATCATCAACTCTCAAGAAAGCAACTCGTCAGACAAATCTACTCCAGACATATTCGGCCGGCCTCTGACTATTCGACTTCGGACTGTACACGTCGTAGAATATCTCTGAATAATGCGTTGCGTGCATTCATGTCGATGAATTCAGAAGGAGAGGAAGGAGGAGACGTTGGAGGTAGACACAGAGCGTTGCTTCTGACGCTGGATAACACTATGGACATCGACATCTCAGAAGATGTTGCTTCATTTCTAGATGAATCACACAAACGAAACACAACGATAGTCAGCATTTTCACTCACAATTCGGATTCAGATAGGAGTGCAGTGACTGGGTTACTGAGGACGAATAAACAAGTATATCTTCTCCCGAATTTCAGAAGAGTAGAAGATTGTCACAAATGTATCCTCTCGTCGATATCTGATCCACGTCTAGTGATACAACGAGATGGTCTGTTCAATTTGATTTGCCAACTCGGTCAGAGTGCTGAAAGACATGGAGTTCCTGCTCCGAAAATCCACTTCTCTCTACCGGATGATTTGTGGTATGATGGTGTCCAACTAGGTGTCACATGTGTAGCCGATGTTTCCAGGAGTGTCGATCAATCGTTAGGGTTGGATAGCTATGCGACTGTGTGCATGACAAACGAGGCGAAGCTGAACGGGTTTCCAACGAATCAATTCACCGTGAAGCACTTGGAAGAATTGTGTGTTGAGAGGTTGACTTCAGGTCGTGTAGTCTATGCCATATCAAGTTCAATTCACCTCTCACTGCGATATCATGCATCCTATGTTCTGTGTTACCACAGGATTGGCAAGGACAACATTCATGTGAGTTCTGAGTTGATTCTGTATCTTGTGTAATTTCATTACTGTATGTAAGTAGACTTACCCAATTTGTTTGACTGTCGTGGAATGCATTTTACAGCGTTGTCACACTTTGTCAGCAGAAGTCGGACTAACACTCAGTGGAAACGTTTTCACATGCACGCGTTGCATTACAGTGAGTCACACGCTCGATGACGGTGTTGTCAGCGTTTGTTATATGTGTGAAAATCTTGAGTTCTGTGGTAGTTAGTGTGTAATTCCATATTAATTTGTTAATTGGAAATAACAGACACTAATGAAGTAGTAGTCACTGCAGGATATGAATGTTTCGAAGGAAATTTGTTGTTCGCCTGTAACTGCTCAACATGGAAACATCATTTCTGTAGTTCTCATTCTTCCTTCTAATTCGCTGTAAAGCTAGTAGAATTTTCCATGTGTCCGGAGTAAGTGTTGACTCACCCCTGTTTCACGTGTTCTCATTTGATTCGTTGAATAAGGCTTCGATCAACAGTCCCTCCTTCCGTCTTGTTACATTGGATTGTAATGCTCTCACTTGGACTCATCCTGCTTCACGATTGTATGCAAGTGCGTGTGAGGCTGCAGCTGGCTGAGTAGTTTTATGAATTCCTTATTAGTCTCTAGTTCACCGATGTATCCTTCGTCGGGTTTTGGAGCTTCGCTGATCCCACTGACTTCAACCAACTACTCTCAACCATGTATCTGGCCATACAATCATTGCAGGACGTTGTAAGGATCAAAACGTTTTGCTGATATTGTCGTCAGAGTAGAGCCATGGCGATCTGATTTATTGCCGACCGAGTTTGTGTGTTTGAACGTAGCTGCATTGTTGCAAATTCTACCTAAGCTTTGAGTGGTTCTAACTTTGTATACCAGGACCACTCTCATCAAATCAACAGAGAGAACACGCGAAACACGGATGACTCAACACCAACTTCGGACACACGGAAAACTGAACAATCTTTACAACAGACGAGAAGGCCGGAAGAAAACTATGAAAATCAAGCTTCTGACTTTTGTGGCTACAATTGATCGGATCGTGAACAGTAAATGTTTTCGAAACATTATCATGTAGTGGATACGGCTGCATCATTGTGTGATATATTCAATGGATACGTGGTTGGGGGTTTGAAATAGTCCCCTAAATACTACGTGTTCATCATCACTCATCTCCAGCTTCTGCACAAATGACAGTGATTCTCGGAAAAGTCTTCACTCCTTCGTAATTCCTTATTGTGATCAGTCAATTCGTGATGCCTGTTATCGAGTTGTGTACTGACTGTTGATTTCTGTACAACACCCATCTTTACGATGTGTACTTCAGACAAATTCGTCATCCGGATTATGTATGTATGTGAAGTGGAAACAATTCAACAGAGGTGTGATTCCAGTGGTAAAGTGGTAGTGCTCACAGATCTTCACAGTGCTTGACGGCTGGGAGTGGAGTTTGGGAGAGAAGCTGGAATAGCCGTGTCGAGTATAGTCGACTTGTTTGCTGTGCATATAAATGGTGAATAAGCTAATTCGAATTATTCAGACGTTCAGTGCTGCATGTTTAACAATCGGGAATAGGCATGTCTGTGATGTTGTCCGTATGGAGATATTCTGCATTTGTGAATAATGACTCATGCATGATGTTGAATGACTCCCCGTACAGTAATCAGTTGGCCCCGTTAGTCTGAAGGATACTCATGTTTAGCAGACTTTATGCACAATGATGCACTGATGTTGTTTGTTTTTCATATTTCAGATAGGCGACCCAGCCAACTATACCACACATCACATAGTACTGTCAAACAGGGTATTCGAGAGACCGAGACTTCAAATTCTATACTGGTCCAGCTTACAGACACATGCTGCTCAGTTCTCGTGTGAATACAAGACAACGAGTTACGCACACAGATCACTGTTAGTCATGAGAACGGAGGAGTCGGACAGATTCCAACGAATAAGAACATCGATTAGAGAGAGAATGGCGAATTTCGTGAAGACAGATGATCTGATTTGGTTGAGCCTACCAGCTGTCAAAACGTCGACGTCGTTCTACTGTTATGTGGTGAATGCAAGTGAGGTGGGAGAGGATGATGACGAGACGCGTGATGGTTACACGACTGATTTGTCTGGTTCCCTTTACCTGAGCAATCCAGTCTCTGGCTACTACACGGATTCAGGCTGTCCCACACCACCGAGGATAATCGTGACACCTGAGCTAACACGTGTCACTCCCCTGATCGCTTCTCGACTAGATGTCACCTGCTCACTGTCTCGCGTGCATAAAGACTACTCAGTCAGGCTTCACCTGAGAAAGCAGAATATGTCATCGGTGATTTGCACTTGCACGCCCAATCGGGTGGCGTCCACTTCAAGTACATCTCTGAGAATGGTGAGCTGTGTTCCCTGTTCAACCGGCAAAATGACGCGTGCAATATAACCTCAGCCTCAGACGACCAACTCAAGTATTACCCTGCAGTTTGTTCACGCGAGTTCGTCGACTTACTCAAGGTGAATGTGAAGCTTGAGTTCTCGATTACGAGACTTCGGCTTGTTGACTTCGGGTTGTTGGTTTACTGTGAGACCGTGGATGTGTACACAACTGACAGAGAGACAGCAAGACAACAGTCAGACATTCGAAGTTCTTCCTACTGCTTTAGATTCGAGATCCCACCACAAATAAATCGATTTGTCTACAGACCGAGCTCGAGGAGTTGGCTTTGTGACGTTGTAAGTTATCCAGTCGTGAATACCACGTCTATTCGAGTGAGTGCAGCCAGTCCGGAATACCTGAAGATGCAGGTATCAGGTTACAGATTGGAAAGGCAAGAGATAGTTTGTGCGAGTGACGATGTACGCGAAGACAGATGCTTTGAACATCTCACTGTACAACGTTGGAGTTTATCATCATATCCTGGTGAGAGTCGAGTTCTCGTTGGTGGACAGGTGGAACTGGTTTGTCAAGTTGGACAAAGTGTCAAGTATCTGAATACAACGATAGACAGTGAGCAGTCTCAACTAGAGGACAAACTGGTCCCACTAGATGTGACTTCCAAATCCAAGCCTGTGTTTATGAAGTGTCAGTTCACCACTGACCAGTTGGATCGCTTCCGGAGGATTAGTCTGCACCGGTTTGTCAATGCTTCATGGATGACATATGACTTCACCATTTGTGCCATCGATGTGAGTATGAATCAAGTGGATTCCACTGCATCGTCACACTTCTCTTCTGACTTCACTTATGGAATGTGGTCAAACAAACATGTTCGCCCCAATGACAAGGTGTATTTTATCATCAGTGAAGGCAGACGTGTGGATGTCTATTTCACCGGAGCAACTGTGAGTCGTTGTTATTCTACACATGTGTATATTAATTTAATGCCATACCTGGTCGCCTTCTCGGCCTTGATTGGAAAGCATTTCCGATTTCTTTCACTTCGTCACCTCCATTTATTTGATGACTGTTTGATTTGGTGAATATTGATTTCAACTAGGTATTTCTTAGTTTGATACGACTGGCGTAGGTGATTACTGAACAAGCTGATCTGGATGAGCATTAGCACAGTCGAGAGGAGTGGAGTCACTCACACCAGTGAGAGTTGTCACCAACAGACTCTGATGACCGAAAGGTGACTTACTGTTGCAATCTCACTGATCATCCTGTCATGGTGATGAATGCAACCTGATGTGTACTCACTTTGACCAGGTAGGCTCGTTCAAGTGACTTGGAGAAACTGACAATTCAGAGCAGTGTTCTGACAAAGCATAAATTTTATCTGTTTTCGAAATGTGGAGACCCGTTCAGTTTCACAAAGATAACAGTGGAAAACAGCTGTCGTAGAAGCAGGCACAATAACCAAAGCAGAAGAGTATTGACGAGTGGAACAAATGGCAAATGAATCACATTTGAATACATATCAGAATAGATGGAATACAGTAGTCATACAAGGTGAACCTTGGGTGGTGAGGGGGTACATTGAGCTGACCGACAATCACATGACAACCACAACAGACAGGTGATCATCGCACTAATTCATGGCCTGTCGTAGTGTCTGTCTGTCACGATTAATGGTGGTTTTGAATGTGGATCTCCTAGAATGTGTTCGAGCAGTTCGCGTCTCAAGCATCGAAGGGAATTGAAAACACCGTAGTTGATTGACAATCTAAACACAGTGAACTAACATGGATACAACATTCTTCCCTTTTTCCCAATCACTCGTTTAGATCGTGGTCACTATTGTCTACTGTGTTTCCTGTAGGAGTGGAATAATGACTAGTGCTGCCTCGTGTGAAATGACTGGAACTGTCCCTAATTTTCTGCCTATTTCATGCATACACTGTAGCGATTGAGCAATTTAAAAGTTGATAAAACTACTCACTTGAGGTTATCGCCTCACCCTCCATCAAATCACACTACCAGGTTGTGTAGTACAACCCCATTTGTGAAAACACAACTCAATTTTCAAATCAGCGCTTGCTAAATCACATTCCACTTCTAAATATGATAACTGATGTCTATGATTTCTGTGACTAGTGCAACAACACTTGCTCACACAATCCATGAAAACGCCTATTCCAGAGATAGATGTGTATTCAAAATGCATTCAACATTTGATGCGACTTTGTTTCCATCTGCAGTTGGAGCAAGTTCAGTGGGAACATTCATCCATTCAGCTGTCTATGTGACACGCTGATTGTGAGAAATCTGACGACACTGCTCAGTTGCACAGGCTCAAGTAAACAGCGTGAGATTTCAAACGTCCATCTCACTGGCGAAATATCAAGTGCTGAGTGGTGTGAGTCATGGTTCTACTTTGTGTGCAGCATACTTCACGCTCTAGTGGAACATACACCAACAAAATATGTCTGTCATCCCGCTAATAAGCTGACTGTAAATCAGACATCAGAGTGGGCGGTTGTGTCTTAACAGAGATAATATTCGCGTCATGACTGGACAAAGCACATTCAGCTTTCTGTTAATTCGATGTGCCGTATGACGATATTCAGTTGTCCTCATAGTCAACAACTTAGAAGTATGTGGACTCTGAACATTGAGTGAGTGGAACAACTCGTGTCCTCTCATTGGACTGACCAATAAATAATGACTACTGTGAGGGAACGGATACTTGCAAACAACGTCAACCGGCTTTACACAAACCACATTTGGCCGACTAGATGTTTGTGTGCGTTAAACGGCCTCTTGCGTTCACAAAATAATCACGAAAGTCCGTGAGCCTATTACTTGTTTTGAGGTAGAACCGGCTGACTATTTGTCAGAATCACCATTTCTCTTTTCCTCTCCATATACATGGATATCCACGAGAATAGATTTAGCCAGTCACGCAGGCGCACACGAATATATGTAACTTAAAATGCATGCAGACACTTGTGATGACGTGTGACAGACTGTGCTTCATTTGTGATGCTATATCAGACAATACAACTTATTCACTGAACTCAACTCCCCCATTCTCATTTCCACAACACAGGAGTTCGACAGTGGTCATTATTATTGTACTGCCTATACGGAGAACGGAAAACCAATCACAGGGTCAGTCGAACTGAAAACTCCCCGGTCAAGCAAAGCAATTACTGCTGGCCTACCGTACACACTCTTCAACAGTGAAGTGGGAGTTCACACATGTGAAGAACATCTCTCAGGGAAATACTCTGACAATCCAATGTGTCGTGTGGTCAACAGATCCTGTCAAGAGATCACTCACTCAAGTGAGACTTGAATTGGACGGTGCCTCGTTCGTCAATAATAAACACCACTTCTAGTGAAACTGCAAAGACTAAAGCTTGATGCCCTGTATCCCAATCGGAAAACAGAAGAATAAAATACAGTGATAGGCATATCTTTTTGTTTTTGAAGACTCTACCTCCTACATCTAGTTTACAAGTCATTCATTACCTTAGCATCTCGTCATCCAAATATACACACGTTTAGATTGTTAGTTGGTTAGAAGCTAGAGATATGTACTTGACACACATAAACTCACTAGTAGAGCGAATAAAATTCATATTTGAATCGGAAGACGAACAAGGAGAATGAGCTGTGATGTTAGATTGTAAAATAAAACGAATAGAAGAAGGTAAACTGTAGACTAGTGTTTATAAAAAACCAACGAATTGTGATAATAGATATTTAGACTTCAATTCATCGCATTCGTTGTGTGTCTGTGAAGGCTGGCTTAGTTAAGTGTCCGACAAATCAAAGCAGTAGCACTAAGTAGTACAGGAAAAGACCTAAACGATGAAAGGAAACAGATACAAGAATAGCTAGTTGGTGTTAAATAACTAACTACCCTATACAATTCATTAGAAACATCAAAATGATCAAAAGCAGAATAAAAATAATGGGGAAAGTGATAACGATGACATAAGTAAGAGGGAATCTATACAAAAATTGAAGTCAGTTTATTTGAAGGTGATTTGTCCATGGACATGTTTACCAATAGATATATGCAAGCAGTCATCACATTATATTTGTCATGAGTAATGTCAAATTGTTGTTATGTTCACTCTTCTATAGTTGATTTCTAAAGATTTATTATGTATGAGTGTGTGTGTGCGTATGTGATAAACATGATACTACATGTTTTAAAAGGTCATGGAGGCTGATAGAGTGTTTTTTGTGTTTTCATCTGTTTTGCTTGATAAGAGTTTGCCATATAGGTAGGTGATAAGTCTATACCTTCCCTCCTTCCTATTCACTGCACTCGATGTGGTTTAAATGTGCAAGGCTTCACAGGTCAATCTTTCTTTATGTGAATGAAATACTCTTCCAAGAAAGCAGAATACTCCAGATCAAATAAGTCAAATGTCCAGACAAACACAAGAACAGTATGCAACTTTTCAGAATGAGAACTCAATGTACACGAAACAGCATTACTTGAGAAAGGATTAAACTTTAACATAACTCGAAAACCACTGACGCCAATAGAATTGGCTCCCATCATGGAACCTATAGTATTATTATTAACTCTTTTACCTGATGATGAAGCTAATGAATTAGGTCAGAAGGTTGGATGTATCCTGTCGAATCAAAAGCAGGCCATCCCAAATTTATCCAGAAACGAACGTCATGCACTGCAAACAAGCATTAAGATCAGATAAATCTATTGTTATAACTAACGCTGACAAAGGCAGTATCACTGTAATTCTCAATAAAGACGACTATGACAAGAAAGCTTTGGAACATATCGAAGCAGGTCCATACGCATTAGTACCAATAAACAAAATGTCTAGTACTAACTATGAACAAAGTAAAATCACAAGGATGCAATCTAGAGAATTAGAGAATTGAAAGCAAAACTAAGGAATTCAATTTGCTTTTCAATACCTCCCAAAACAAACACGGCCGCGAGATTTTATGCAAGGCTGAAAATACACAATATAAATGTTCCTTTAAGACCATTAACTGATTTCACCAATTCACTGACATATACTACTTTATCAAAACACATATCACGAATACTGAAACCACTTGAATACAATATTCCTTCGAACATTAAAAGTATTGACGAATTTAAAAGGAAGGTAATGGACATAATTATTGAAGAAGACGAAATTATGGCAAGTTTTCATGTGGTTTCTTTATCTACTAGTATTCCTATATGTCATGCATGCACTTGATATTATGAAATATGAACTTGAAAAGAATCAGGAAGTATTAACTAAATCTTTACTATCAATAGATGAAGTTATGAAATGCTTAAAACTTCCTTTGGAATCTACATATTTTCTCCTTTAAATACAAACCATGCTGTCAAACAAATGGAGGTGCAATGGGTTCACCAGAATCTCCAATTGTAGCAAACCTGTATATGAAAGCCCTAGAAAAGAAAGCATTGACAAGTTTTAGTTGTCATCGTAGAATATGCTACAAATGATATGTAGATGACACATTTATCATTATAAAGAAAGCTGAAAAAGAGAACTAACTATCCTAACAGAAATTAACTCAATCTCAGAATATATTGATTGAGTTTACTATTGAAGTAGAATCGGAGGAGGGAACTGTCAACTTTCTTGTAAACTTGTCCTGTAAAAAGACAAACTGACGAGAAACTAAAGACATTTACCATATACAGAAAGCCGACACATTCCAACAAGTACTTCAATTCCCAATGAGATCATCCATTAGGAATGAAAGTTTCAGTAGCTTTAGATCTCGTTAACAGAGCTAGAAACATTATAACAGATAATGACGATACGGGGAACGAGATATCCAGCATAAAACAGATTTTGATTGGAAATGGTTATCCGGAATATTATTGATATGTATCCACATATATATATTTATGTGTGTGTGTATGTTGGTCTCTCTTTCTGTTTGCTCGGTTAGTCTGTGACCACTTCACTTGTATGGACTTGTCTCCTTTAATAATGTGTATTCTCCTTATATTATATTATATATAATATGAGTGTTTGTTGACAGTCCGTTGCTTGGTGACATATATCCATATATGTTTGTTGGCATGTCTGCTATATTCGCTATGTATAATTGGATCGACACTCCATTATAATTAGCCATTCATGTTAAGACTGTCTAATGATTTTTCCCACGCTTGTCTGAATTATTTATATATATTCGCATTCACAATTTGTGTGAACCACTTTACTTTACAACTACTTGACTTGCTTACCACTTTGGTGTGAGACCATTTTATTTTCGTCTCCTTGTGTTTGGACAATAGAAGTATCATCGCAAACCTAGTGGTCTTCTGATTTCCGCCTTCTCGCGTCAGGACTATTAGTTTCTCGACCAGTCCATAACAATAATTCAACGACGAGTACATAACAATTTGGCGACGGGGAAAACTACTATTAACCACTCAGCAGCAGCAACATAACAATTTACTATGGATCGTTCTAAATTGGTATTACTATTTGAACAACAAATGAAATTAATGGAAATGTTCGTCAACCAACAGACTGGTCCAGCTTCACCTTCAAGCAATCCCAATCATACCATGCTACCATCTGTCGACGGCATTATGAACAGTATTTCACAGTTCAATTATGACCCAGAGGCTAATGTCACTTTTGACACATGGTATCAACGTTATGAGGATTTATTCACTGTTGATCTCGCCTCACAAGACGATGCCTGGAAGGTGCGAGTTTTGCTACGTAAATTGGGTCCGGCAGAATATGAACGGTACTGCAACCTAATTTTACCACAGAAACCACGTGACAATTGTTTCGATGATACAATAAAGTTGCTGCGTGAACATTTCGGAGACCACTCCTCATTATTCAGTATACGTTATCGTTGCCTCAAGCTGGCAATGAATGAAAATGATGATTTTCTTACTCACGTTGGCACAGTCAACCGAGAATGTGAGAGATTTCGACTCAGGTCCTTAACAGATGATCAGTTCAAAGCCTTGATTCTCATATGCAGTCTCCAATCTCCTCGTTTCACAGATATCCGAACTCGACTGCTCAATCAGCTAGAACAAAATCCCAAGTTAACATTACATGACATAGCTGATGAATATCAACGGCTGATTAATCTGCAGAAAGACACACACTTGGTCGAATCAACACCTTCGAGAAGCTCTGATATTCGTGCATTACGAAAGAGCAAAAATCTCTCATCATCTACTCCTGACCCACCTACTTCTTCTAATGTCCCGCGGAAATCTACAGATACTCGTCCAACTTCACAAAATACGACAAAGAAGACCCCTCCATCACCATGCTGGCATTGTGGCGCGTGGCACTTTGTAAAGTCTTGCCCATACAAAAATCATCGTTGCAGCAAGTGCAAAATCATCGGTCATAAAAATGGGTTTTGTCAGCCACGCCAACTCAGATATCATAATCCAGCAAAAGCTCAACAAAATGTCGGTCCTAAATCTCCAAAAAGATCACTGAGTCTACGTGCAACCTGTCAAGTCACAACACCAGCTATGCGGAAATATATTGACCTTCAGATGAATGGTCATGATACTCGTCTGCAGCTAGATACTGCCTCTGATATTACTGTTATATCAGAGAAACTTTGGAATTATATTGGCAGACCACCTATCACCAATACTTCCCAGTCTCTTCTCAGCGCCTGTGGTGGGCGGCTCAAACTAATTGGTGAACTCAAATGTTCTGTTTCCTTCCGCAATACCAAATTCACAGGAATTTGTTACGTCACGAAGAATGATTTAAATGTTTTGGGACTTGATTGGTTCGATCGTTTGCATCTGGCTGATGTCCCACTAAATTCGCTACGCAATGCAGCCAAGAAGCATAAAATGCTAGACAATTCCGGACGGAGCCGAAGCCGCAAACCCAACAATCAGACGAAACGACAGGCGTCAACAACAAGCCCAAAGGTCCCAGATAAACCCCCAGGTAAACATCCTACTAATCATCCATCTTCTCAAAAGGGGAGGTGATATGTATCCACATATATATATTTATGTGTGTGTGTATGTTGGTCTCTCTTTCTGTTTGCTCGGTTAGTCTGTGACCACTTCACTTGTATGGACTTGTCTCCTTTAATAATGTGTATTCTCCTTATATTATATTATATATAATATGAGTGTTTGTTGACAGTCCGTTGCTTGGTGACATATATCCATATATGTTTGTTGGCATGTCTGCTATATTCGCTATGTATAATTGGATCGACACTCCATTATAATTAGCCATTCATGTTAAGACTGTCTAATGATTTTTCCCACGCTTGTCTGAATTATTTATATATATTCGCATTCACAATTTGTGTGAACCACTTTACTTTACAACTACTTGACTTGCTTACCACTTTGGTGTGAGACCATTTTATTTTCGTCTCCTTGTGTTTGGACAATAGAAGTATCATCGCAAACCTAGTGGTCTTCTGATTTCCGCCTTCTCGCGTCAGGACTATTAGTTTCTCGACCAGTCCATAACAATAATTCAACGACGAGTACATAACAATTATCAATAAAAAGGAGCATAAGGGAAAAGAAAAATTGAAAAATCCTGGCTATCGACGATAGCCATTCCATATCAAAAGGACGCAGACAGCTGAACAACTTCAAAGACTATTTACCTCATATTATATTAAAGTCTACGTGAAACCTTCTGATTCTCTAGAGAAAGCGCTGGTGCATGTCAAGGATATAGTTCCCGAAATGTCACAAAGTAATTGTGTCTACAAGATAAAGTGTTCAAAATGTGATGCATGCTATCTATATAGGGGAGAGCAGTAGACAGGTGAAGGTTAGAGTGAATGAACATAGACTATGCACGAAACGGCCACCTAGAAATGAAGTAGAATTAAAAAGTGTAGAAAAAAGATCAGCTATGGCAATGCATGCGATGGATAGCGGACATAAGATTGATTTCGACAATGTCGAAATTCTTGGAAGAGTATTTCATTCACATAAAGAAAGATTGACCTGTGAAGCCTTGCACATTTAAACCACATCGAGTGCAGTGAATAGGAAGGAGGGAAGGTATAGACTTATCACCTACCTATATGGCAAACTCTTATCAAGCAAAACAGATGAAAAAACACAAAAAAACACTCTATCAGCCTCCATGACCTTTTAAAACATGTAGTATCATGTTTATCTCATGTGAATTCACGTATTTTCCATATGACAAATAACATACATCACACACACACACTCGCACACTCGCATACAAATTTAATCTTTACAAATCAACTATAGAAGAGTGAACATAACAACAATTTGACATTACTCATTACAAATATAATGTGATGACTGCTTGCATATATCTATTGGTAAACATGTCCATGGACAAATCACCTTCAAATAAACTGACTTCAATTTTTGTATAGATTTTCGAATATATATTTTGATGATTAATAAAAATCCGAATAAATCTGCTGAAGAATCTGTGGTTTACGTAGCGAAACATTTTGATTTGCTTAACACGCTGGGATTAATTTAATTTATTTATAATAAATTATTCTAACTCGGCGTTCAAATTATTCCAGAAAGTTCGTAACAACCATGGTCTGGAAACTTTTAATCTTATTTTTCTGTTGTTTTCATAATAAGCGATAGCCTAAAATTTACTGGAAATCTCTTCGCCGTAATAAAGTTTATCTAAGTTTGCGATCAGTGAAACGTTATGCACTTAACCAATTTGACTTTTTTCAAAAATTTACATTTCGGAAATAGAAAGAACTTTTCACAGCAGAAATATGAGGTCGGTGAACTTCCTTGTGGTTTTATTTGTTGATTTCCTTGAGTATATCGACAGAGTTAGCCAAAACAAAGCAGATAAAAGGAGAGCGAATCTTATCAAATCATTAGACAATCAAATTCCTGAAAAGGATTTCCCTTCATTCCCTTCACACCTTTATCGATAGTCCACAATTTTTCAAAAGTTACATTAGATAAATTATAGTTAGATACTCTATCATTGGGTCCTAGATCTTGTGACCAAGGATATAATGTCAACTATTGCAATACCAATATCAAGTTTGTAAACCTCCTCCTACAAACAAAAGATTTGATCCCAACGTCAGACGATGAAGTCGCTAGGTTGAAGAAAAAACTACACCGATCAACCAAATCCCTTCAAATCAATACTTGAATGTCAATGAGATGCTCGTTGGCGACTGGTCCTGTTCAGGTGGGTAGTTACCTGGGGTTCTAGTGGGAAGCCGTGACCCGTAGGGCGCACCAGGTCGGGTGTGAGGACAAATAATCGCCACTCAAGACATTGGCTAGCGGTTGCGCTATATCGTGAATTGGCAAAAGTTAGAATTCATGGGCCATTGGATTGAATCCCAGTGGCTCAATGGTCTACCAGCTTGCCTTGTAACCAGAAGGTCCTGAGTTCCAGCCCCGATGGGTGCTTACTGCTAAAGAGTCCCAAACTAGGACGAAACAGCTGGCTGTCCAGTACTTCCAGGTTTTCCAGTGGTTCTCTAACCAGTATCAGCGCATGATGAAATCATATTTCCTTGATTATTTAACTTGTCCCAATTGTCATTGTAAATCCGAATTGTTTTCCACAATACTGATTTCTATCTTATGAAATTTCACATCGTGCCGTGTAACGATTTTATTTTATCTGCCTACTAATCCCATGATTTTAGGCCACCTTTTAACATCCATACACATCCTATGGACTTTTCTATATGCATGATACTATCTGTTTTGCCACTCTACACTTCATATATATAACCGTGGTTATAATTGCAAATATCGTAATTGCATTTCATACTTCTACTATTATTTTATGGATTCACGCCTTTGTTTAAATTTCTTTTCTCACAGGATATACTTTTTTGAAAGCCATGTATATACGATTGTACAGTGGGATAATGAATTCGTTGGATAAAGTGCTACAGTTTACTCTAAAAGATTCTCTTCTTTCAGTTGTTGTGTTTCTTGATGTTGCAATGGGAATCATTAAATTATTAGTATTTAAGTGCACATCATTGAATTATTTCATCTCATTTCATCTTATTGTTGTGATTGGCCAGGTATATTAACAAACGATGCAGGAATATTTGAAGCTCGAAAAAGAGCCCCACTACTAAATTCAGATCACTGTATCATAAGAATATTGCCCAAAGTATATGGAAAGCAGCACAAAAGGGTCTTCTCATACCTTGGAAAGAAAATGCAACACAGATGTTATTCTCATGACAACACACTGAATCTAAGGCTCATGTTGAAAGACACAAACTGGGACTTATTTACTGAACAAGCTCTTAATAACACAATTACCAACATAACACATTATCTTAATTTCTGTCTTGATGTTTGTTGTCCAAAAGAGACAATCTTCTTAAAATTCGATCGCTTCTCCTCTTCTCAACTCAAAAAGCTCCGCCGTGAAAAAGAAAGGTTGTTCAAAATGAAAAACAAATCTGGTGTTAAGAGAATGAACACTTTGAATAAAGTTGAATTACAAAAACTGAATGCTCTCTATAACCAGAAGTTTCTTTCATGTAAATCCCCATCTAATATGTGGAAGTTATTAAAGGAAATCACAGGTGGTAAGCAAATAATGAATGATATTTCTGTCGACATGCTTAATAAATACTTTATATGTATCTCTGCAGATGTTATGATTCCTAACTCAAATAGTGTAGATAATGACTGCTTCTCATGCTTTAATACGAATGATGTCCTTAAGTGACTCCGATCTCTCAAAACTACTCAGTCCATTGGTCCTGATATTGTTCCTGGTGTTGTCCTTAAGAAGTGTGCTGACATTTTATGCTCCCCATTAACTGACATTTTCGACGAATCGTTTTCCAAAAGTATTATACCTGACTCATGGAAAAATATCAAGATTGTTCCAGTACCTAAATCAACAAGTGGACCTAATGTTAAGTTTAAACCCATTGCTATTACCTCACCCCTTTTGAAAGTTATGGAAAGACTTATGTTACTTAATCTCGGACCCTCTTTAAAGCCTGTCAATGACCCCCAACATTTTGCTTATAAACACAGTAGGTCTACTTCAGATGCCGCTGTTGCCCTACATCATAATATAGTCTCTAGTTCAGATAGAGGAGCTAAATACGTTCGGTGTGCCTTCCGTGATTACACATCTGCATTTGACTCTGTACCTAGGTTTCTCTTGCTAAGTATGCTTGCTGCAACAAAGGCTGAGAGCTGGATAAATAAGTGGTTGTATTCCTGTTTTTCTGATAGGAGGCAGTACACCGTCTACAATGGAAAGTCCTCCACTACCTCACTTACTTTCGCTGGTGTTCCTCAAGGTGCTATTCTTTCCCATTTTCTGTTTTCTTTTTTTTTCTTACATGAATTGCCTCATTCTGATGTAGCCACTTTTGTTAAGTATGCTGATGACCTCTCTGTTTCTATGCGTGTCAACTCTCAGTCAGATTATCCAAAATTGAATAACTTTCTGTCGTAAATTAGTCAGTGGTCGTCTTCAAACGGTCTTAAGCTAAATCCGTCTAAATGTCAGGTAGTCAATTTCACTCTCAGACGTAAACGTGACCTACAAAAACTAGTTAGCTTTACTGAGAAGGGCAGGCACTAAAAGTCGTTAGTAGGGCAAGTGGGATATCGTCAAACCGACTGGTTAACACTATTGTGGATAGGCATATAATGTCCTGTAAGAAACTAGCGATTACTATATTGTCAGACCCCGAGCATAATCTCTATACGCAGCTCTCTCCTTGCATTTCATCTGGTAGAACTAGAAGCAGCTATAGGAGACTAGCTGGCTATATGCTAGGACTACCAAGTACAAAACCTCCACAATACCATATCTGGAACAGCTGTTATGTGATGCGAAATCCGTTAGGTATGACACGATCAAATTACTACGGAACTCGAACAAATAGTTCCCATCAGTTTTTGTTTTCCATCCCTCGTTACTACTACACTGTTGTTCTCATTTTCTATTACACACCAATTTTATACTTCATATCCTGTGGTGCATTGTTTAAAATGTAAACGCATCGCTGTTCTTTTTATTTTTTTATTTGTTTGTCTTTTTTTTGGGTGTTGCTTTTTGATTTTAAAATCTTATAAAATCTATGAGGTAATTAGATGCAATATATTGTAATGCAGGCTGAAAATTCCATACCTGTACCACAAATACTTTTTGGAATAAAGCTGTTATTATTATTATTAATCACTAGAAATTGACTGACTGTCTCTTTGCATTTTGGTACTTGTACCACACAATACACTTTCTGCTACATAGTTCTAAGTTGCTTTTACTAACTGGCTGGCTATTTTATGCTAAAATAATTAGACTTATGATTGTAGAGTCTTGGAGAAGGAAGCGTTCACTGAAACCTTAATTGTTCGCTCTAATTATTGGGAGGTCATCCAGATTACTGGACGAGAGATTCAATGAAGCTTTTCTCTGCTAACTGAATTAAATCCTCGGCATTTACAACTATAAAACCATGCTTACTTCAATTCATAAAAGCCTCTCCTATCATGGGGCATAGACTCGACCTATGTATGCATACAGATAGCGTGAATAAACTCTCACTATCCTGATAGTTGAAATTGTTTGTCCATGTGCTTTTCTGTTTTGTTCTTTCACGTAGTATTCCACTGTGCATCGGTGGCACAGTGGTTAGGACTCTCGCCGATCATTCACATGGTCTGTGGTTCAATCCCCCACCGACGCACACTTGATATCTATGGTCGGCCTGTAAAATTTGGGCTACCGATATCACATGCTAAAAATTCCCTACTTGTAGCAAAAATATAGTGTGGAATCAAGCTGTACTTATTGAGCTGAACTCATTATTAAGTTGCCTAAGGGAAAGCTCACCGAAGCATTTGAAGTGAAGACAGTAGTAACATTAACTTGGTGTTCCACATTCTACCAGATTAGATCAGGAGTTGCGTTGCGTGCAGCAAGTGAGAAGACTATCATACCCTGAAATGGTAAAATATCAGGAAAAACTTGGACTACGCGAATGCCTTATGTCATATATATATATATATATATATATATATATATATATATATATATATATATATATATATATATATATATGAAACTGAACTATATAACACCAACGCTCATTATATTGTGATGCAGTGTAACTGTTTTGTTTTTTTGTTTGTTTGTTATCTCTTCTGACTAGGATGAGCATTCAGTCACAAAACTGTAATCTGATGACCACTTTGAGATAGTCCTCCACACTGAGGTAGGACACCGAATCCAGATGTAACTGACACAACTGCCACAAAAGACAATGACTTTATTATTCACAATACAGAGTATATCGCTTACGTACTGACGGAAATTTAAACCACAAGTAATTAGTGTCTAATTGATTGCATTAGTCAGCTTTTTTTTTCCTTCACGTTCCCAGTGGAACATAGGGCACCTTCAAGCTAGTGGCTTGAAGTTTCTGTAACAGTGTTTATCTTTACAGGATGGGGGTGCCAGCCTCATGCCCAAACCTTTCCTCTTTACCAGCAATTGTTTTTGTTGGCTTAGCGAGGTAAAGGAGTGCGTCAGTGGTTGGGGATTGAACCCCGGATCATGCATTAGTCAGTTACTGCATCCTAAAATGCAGCCCAGATAGAAACGACATTGGATGAAAACAGAGAAGACATCGTTGATGAGCATGCTCAGCTAAGAACAAAAACAGCAACGGCAACAGGAAGCCACAATCACTATCAAAGAGAGAGAGAGGCGATCCTCAGCATCGTTGCAATTAAGTGGCAACCGCACTAATTAAGCTGTCAAAGTCAGGCAGTGAGCGTTGGATTGTGAAAGCAAGACAGGTGTTCATTACTCTACAATCAGTGTAGAGATCAACACCGCTCACCATAATAAGAAACAAGATCATAATTTTCAACACTTATGTAAAGTCAGTCACAGATTCTATATGGCATCGACAGTTGGCTCATATGTCAGGATAATCATTTCAAACAGGCTACTGCAGACGTTAGTCAACATAACCGTAAGCAACAAGAAACATTACTAGACAACTAGCCAACCAAAAACCTACTGCATAGCTAACAAATGACCGAAAGTAAGTGGAGATGAGGAGGATGAAACTGGCTCCCATGAAAGCCTATGCGTCGTCGTAGAGGCAATTACAAAAGACTTCAAAGAGTTAAGAGGAAATCGTGATGTTCTGCTGAGAATCTGTGTTTCACACTGAGCCAAAGGGACGAATAACATCCTCGAAACTAATGATCCATCTCTTCGGTTAGAATTAATTCAACATTTCTCTGATTATCTTTTGTATTTCGAAATTCATTCAAACTCAATCACACAATGCTCATTTTGAATTTGAGAATAGCATTCATGGGCAACATTTCAGCTGTGTATATATTACTGTTATAGTTTTCTTGGGTTCCAAGTGGAACATTGCGCTTCAAAAGAGGCATATTCATTTCACCCGCTTCTGAGCGGTCCTCCATTTTAGCTCCATGATTCCCTCGAGTCTCTCATGTCATCAGCACACGATCTCATCCATGTCAACCTAGGACACATGCTCAAATCTTTCTTTACCAGTTGAGACACACTAGAGTGAAGGTCTGGCTGGCAGGCGACGTCACTCAACGGTCTCAAAGTGTGTCCGATCCACCTGCATTTAATTCGGAATATTTGTCGTGTCGACAAAACGTTCCTGATTGATTCATCCGCACAGTTTCTTGCTTCTAAGTCTATCCACTGGTCATCAAACCTTCAGAATGCAGCCAGCGAATATGGCAGTTGTTGATAAATCTCTGCAGCTGGCTGTTCGACATGCTTATGGTGATGCACGCGCCAGGTTTCTGAATCATATAGAACAACTGACTGGCTGCACATTGGTGTTGCAATCCTGAATTTCGTTGTTCATACTGCAGACTGTAGAAGCTTTTCTAGCTGATGTCAGGATGATAAAAGTCTCCTTTGTCTATCCGATTCCCATTCTGATAACCTGATCTGTTGTGAATGC
This sequence comes from Trichobilharzia regenti, assembly GCA_944472135.2. Taxonomy (NCBI): domain Eukaryota; kingdom Metazoa; phylum Platyhelminthes; class Trematoda; order Strigeidida; family Schistosomatidae; genus Trichobilharzia; species Trichobilharzia regenti. The sequence continues at coordinate 3,841,042 of OX235270.1, forward strand.
CTGCAGTTGAAACGATCAACGATGCTTTACAGATAAATGAAGCAAGTGATTTCGTTCAAATTTATTCCGTTAGTAGAAATTGGTGCTTGTTCTTCTTGATGTTGTCGTTGATTACTTGCCTCCAGCATTCCATCCTCTTTATGTTCACCTGAAGTCGTGTCTTTGCTTTTAGCCCCTCCTGACAACTTGTTGCTTTTCACCTGTGTGTCTTTAAATTTGTCTGATACTGGACAGAAATGGTTTATCAATTCTAGATTTGCCAGAGTCATTTTATCGATCCAACGTATTGGTGTCTTATCACTCACCACTGATGTGAAGCATGTGAAGCATAATCCAGTCGACCACAATCAGGAATATCATCGTGGATGGTAGATAACATGCAGCCGCATTTCACTTCTGTCACCACTTCAGAAGCTTCGGTAAGTTTTTTTTATTGCTCACTTGATGAGTCAATATTCATCTACTTATTTTATAGAATATTCACCTATTTTCTTCTTATTCAATATTCTACATTTCTATGTCTATCGACATCATCAATAGTGTAAGTCTGCTGTTAGTTCTCCTTCATCTTGTTATTCAATGCTGAGAGAATATTAGATGCAACACATTGTTGTACTACAGTGCTGAAAATTCTACACAGTACTAAATGTACTCTATGAAGTGAAGTTATTACTATCATTAATAGTAATAATAATAATAATAACAATAATGACGAGACTTCAAGTGAACAAAGATAAGACTGAGGTACTGGGATTAACACTACTCAAAAGTGCCCACACCAATTATTAATTACGAGAGAGGTTTGAAAGAGGTCATCTGATTCACCTATCTAAGAAGTAATAGTTTCAGCTACAAACAGTCGGAACAGAAGAGGATACCAAAGACAGAATCCAAAATTGGTGACATATAACTCCATCACTCTAAAATCAAGTTGGAAATTCTTCACCATAACTGAGCTATGGTTCTTCTTCTGACCAAAATGAATGATGGCACAATCGAAAGATCTATATTTAGAAAGTCCTCATGGACAGGACAGTACATGCATTTCAAGAGCTTTGTTCCAATCGAATACAAAAAGAACTTAGTCAGAACACTGTTCAATAGAGCACGGAAAATTTGTTCTGACAGTACTGTTGAACATGAAATAAAATCTTTGAAGGATATTTTATGTAAGAATGGATATCCTGAGAAGTTCATTAATAAATACTCTAAAGAAACTACCCCTTGCAAAACAATTCAGACAGTTCCAAAGAAACCTGTCTATATCAATTTGCCATTCAAAGGAGTTGACGTACAGGAAGTAGTGAAATGAAGACTTGACAAAGCCATCAAGAGAATTTATTATGCTGCAAAACTTGTTATCCTCAACACCACCAAGCGAGTGCTTCAACAATCTGGGAAAGACCAGTCGCCAATCCTCGACACTTCAAACTGCATATATCAATTCGAGTGTGTTTGTGGCAGCAAATACATAGGTCGTACGGAAAGGCGATTATCTACTCGCATGATGGAGCATTTGCCAAAATGGTTGAAAACAGCTGAGTGCAAAGTGCCGAAATCCTCAATAACAAAACATCTTGTGGATCACGGACATGATGTCGACGCGGTCAAGTCATTCACCATTGTCAGCAAACAAAGAAACAAGAAGGTGCTTGCAATTGCAGAGGCTTGTGCAATTCTAATTTACAAATCAGCTCTCTGTATACAAAAGGAGATGGTCGTCACTCTGAATCTACTATGGTAATACGTTTTGCTTATTATTCTCTACTTGTTATTACTATTATTCTACCTCTTCTTATTATTGTTATTATTATTATTATTATCATCATCATTATTTTTATTCTTGATTTATTTAAAACCGTGCTTTATCCGTAAGATTATCTTAACTCACTTCAACACTATTAAAATTGTTATTATAACTATTACTAGTGATATTAGTCCGTTTGCAATTCTCGTTATATTCCCTAATGACTAATTGTTTATCTAAGTGATGTGTAATTGAAGCGTTATGCAATTTATCTTAATTTTGATCTCTCATACTCTCTCTGTCCCCCTTATCTATTTGAACATGACCTGTAAAACATTCGCAAGTGTCTTTCTGCATGACTAATTCAATGTAGAATATTTCCTTATCAGTCTTATATCTCCCAATGTAATTTCAAAAGTATTTATATATCTGTGTATGTAGAGTATTGAGCAGCTGACGAGTTCTACCGAAATTTGATGAATTCATTAAATCATCCTGCTTTATTAACCTGCTTTCTTGCTTGTTTTAAATTCGTATCGGGAAATAAATGTTTTCAATAACTGAGCTAATCAACAAGATTCGCAATTTAAACACCAATGTAAAGTCAGTCGATTCTTCTACACTTTTGTCATAATATTGACACGCGTGTCACAACATGCACTTTGAACAGCCAACTGAAGACTCTACTCAAGAGCTGCCTTCTCTGATCCCGTAATGAAGACGAGATGGTCGATGGAAATAGATGGAAACGAGAAATCTCGGAGACGAACTAATCCAGAACCTATGGGACAACTCATGTATGGAAGTAAATGGAGATGGGTTGGACACAGGCTGGGGAGACTGTTGAGTGTCATATCTGATGTCAGGTGGTCGCTCTAGTGGAAGGTGAATGGAAGAGGACGAGTTGGGCGTGTGTTCTAGGGTGACATGTAGGAGATTGTATGAGGATGAGATGAGAGCGTATGTCCAGTGTAGGATCTTGGTGGATTAGAGTGCAAAGAACATTGTGAGGTGGAGATGGGCTATTTAACCCTTATGTTCCATGCGTAACCCATGGGGTCAGTAATATATATATATATATATATATATTGATATTGATTGGTAAAGTTGTCCACAGTATCTCTAACTATTCTCAACGCCTTTCATGCAAAATTAGTGCTGTGTATCAACTTTAAATAACCATCTCTATCTACTGTCAAAAGCTAGAAGTCCCGGTTTAAATCGAGAAGGTACTGTTCACATAGACACAGCAGATGAAAGCGAAGGAAGAGAAACATTCAGATGATATAGTGCTAGATTGTAAATGAAGTAAACAAACATTCTCTTAATGAAGATATGGTCAGGTTGAAGGTTGATAAGAAAGGAACTAGATCTTCTTTAGTTCTTAACTGGTCAAGAGTTGGATAATGGCTGTACGAACTTCTTTTCTATGCATAGTTCGGAATTAATAGTTGGGGACTACCTGTCTTCTCAGGTCTATATAGTAGACGAGTACGGAGTCCACTAAAAAGGTTGGTGGGGATACTGTGAATCACTTTGAATGGTCTCGTCTTCTCCACTAAATGACCACTACCAACTACCATCTACGGATGGTTTTTGTCTGTTTTTTGCCAGTCCACACTGGGAGATGTTCAATGACACGTTGACTGAGCTATCTAGTAGCTACCTGTCTAGCCCAACATAACTGTCTCTTTAGGAGCAGTTGAATTGATAAATACACATAGATGTGGTAAAATTACCTAGCTTATCCTCCATTTGAGTCATAATCATTGGTCAACTAGAGGATGGCAAACGCTGGTTTTCTTCCTAAAATGTCCTGAAAGTACAACTGGTTTAGTCTCTGGAACAAAATTCCACTTGGATAGTCCCCGTTAAACTGTAACATGACAAATAACCGTTTCTTCTATCCCATCATCATCATCATCATCTCTGGATTCCTATCTAATTTTTTCATATGTTTCATTGTGAAACTAGCCGGGTGATTCATCTTCGTCAAGTAAACATGAACATATTGAAACTCCTTTTGTGAATGGTCAACTGTACATGCCTTTCTTGCTCTTCGTGTAAGGAGGTCAACCACATTTCTCGTCGTTGGTAAACCTGGCTTATAAGGCCAATGAGACCAGCATTAGGCATGTGCAACTGACCAATATGGCTGGCATACACACCTGAACCACTGCAACTAGGAGTGGCTACACATGTCCTGAGGGATACCTTGGAATTTCAAAAAAAAGGTTATATTGTGCTCAGGCGGCGAGAAGTCAGGAGGATGTTGAACCACAAATGCGAAAAACTCTAGAAGATCTGGATTTTGCGGACGATATCACAGAAACTCGAAGACCAAAAGGCAGACGAAAACAAACAAACAAACAAACTGGCTGAAGAGGCTGGCAGGGAAGACAGGAGTCTGTAGATGAACATAGAGAGGACGGAGGTGATGAAGACAACCAACCAACCAACAGCACCAATCCCCATCAACGGGAGAGATTTTTACAGAGGTTACCTCCTTCTCACTTATCTCACCAGGAAGCATTGTTTCAACTACAGGCAGGCAGCAGGGACGGATGAAGATGTTGAAGCCAGTTAGAATCGAATAGGCAAGATAAGCCTTCATCAACACTAGCAACCAGTTGTGAAACCATAATTCTTCTATTCGGCTCAGAAACTTGTACTGCGTTTCACAAAAACAATTTCCAACAGGCTATTTTGTAGAATTTCATCAACAGCTGCCTTGGCCAACTTCATGCTGAAGATCAAATGGACAGAAAAAAATAAGTAGCGAGAAACTGTAGGAACAAATCAAACAAGAGTTGATCATTCAACAAATATGTAGGAGAAAACAGAGATATATTGATCAGGCATACGTTGAGCCAGGCTATTGGCTGAGTGGAATCCCGACGGGAAGCAATTAGTACGGCGGCCTAGGGTGATTAAGGAGGCGATGAGAGACTTCGGCCATCCGTGATCAAAGCTAAACTGGACGGTAGAAGATAGGACAAAGTGGAGATGTGTTGTTGAAGCTTTATCTATGCTTCACTCGGAAGCCAAGGGAATAATCGTAAAAATAACCATATCAAAGAAATAATGCCGACAAATTATAACAGTCACTTACTGATTGCGTTGCACACATACGACGTGTATTAATTGTTTTTTTTTTCATTTTGAAGTTAGCAATTAATTGTGATCACACTGAGCCTTATAAGTTTTTTGACTCATCACTTCTACTGTCTCAACACTTTTTAAACAGTATGTCTATATATGTGTGTGTGTGTGTTGGTGTGTGGTTTTCTGCTGTTTGTTTTGTTCTACTAAAGTATTAGTGTTCATATGATCAATCAATAGTCAGTAATCTTAAATTTATTGTGACTTTAGTGCTGACAATCAGAATAGTTATAAAGCAGGAATAATGAATGTAACATCGCAGTAACAGCACAGAAGCTGTGCAATCACTACGCAAGCCTCCATACACGCGCATGTATCACAAATAAACTACACGTCTGTCTACACGTCTATTCACATATACATTAGGATAGAGATGAGTGACAGGTACTAGGTATATATATATATATATATATATATATATATATATATATATATATATATATATATATATATATATATATATATAATAACGATTAAATATTTGACACTGATTTGACGTATACACATCTGCTCATTTCTGTGACTTCTCTGTATCGCTTCACTGTTGTTAGGAAGAATACGATTTACACCCAACTATGGCAGAATTTGACAAGAAGCAAATTTTCACTACACTCAGCTTAGTGCTACTTGTATGCCTCACTGCCACAGCAATCGGTGAAGATCGTACTCTGTCGTGTAAGTTTAAACTTGAAGTTACAAACACACAAAAAAAATGTGCAATTTGTTTTACTCTATATAAATAGTTTGTTTTTGTTTTTGTTTTGTTTTGTATTTGTTGTTATTTTTACGAATTATCTAAATTGTTAAGAATGTTGAAGATCCAGTAGTTATTCAATTCATATTCGTATAGTCCAGAGATTCTAACTTTGAACCATCATGAGTTTAATTTCTGGACAAATAGACAAAGTTTAATCAGTGAGAGATGTTAGCACGGATGAAAATGCAATTTGTGCAGTAAACTGCCTTCTCACAATTGATACTGTAGTTATTTATTCTCAGTAAACTAGCAATATATTGCAAAGAACAAAAGGAAAACTTTAATCGAAGAAATAATTTACGAAGTTTTGTGGATATAAACAGTCTTTGGGGGTAAGGGGTGGGGGATAGGGATGGCATAAGAACATATAGCAAATCAATCTTCTATACATATACGTACATTATCCTAACCACTTTAGTCCACATCTATTCGACCTGGTATCGCACACTCCTAGCACTTCCATGCCATACTTTCTTATTTATTTTGCCCAACTGAATAGCCTTGCCAGCTGCGTACATTGTACGAATAATTCCACGTCCTTCTCACCATGTCCCTATCGGATGGCAGTTCGAAGGACTGACTGGCTTCCCGAAGACTATCATCAGTCTGAAGAAGTGTCATTACATCTCTCTGATTCCAGGGGAAAATAAGCTTGGTTATTATAATGTTTTTAATATTTTTACTCTTGTGCTTTGAAGTGTTTGTGTAGGAGTTTGATTGATTTTCCGGAGTAGGGTGGTCAGCCTCACTCCCAAATTTCTTTCTCTTTACCCTAACTAACAACCGGTTAGAAAACTAGCGAGCTAGTAAACTGGGGAACAATGATAATAATAATAATAATAATAAATCCAATTAATCAGTTTCAGTTCAGTCCAGGAATTTCCACTCGTTGAACTAGGCGCATCGAATTGTGATTACGCCTAGTTGCACCTAGGTAGGTAGGTGTATACTTTTGTGAATAGTCAGAAGACAGAAAAAATCAGTTCTCCTTTAAGATTCTCACCCCATATTTGACTGTTTAACAAAATACAAAAGGGTAACACTCATCTGAATATCAGTTTTTTTTTAACGAATTATCGGTAATTTGAGTGCCTATGATGAAACGCCAGACCTCCATAGGTATCTAGTCTGAGAAAATCGTTACAGCCGAAAATTGATTTTACTCAGTCTAAAAGAAAAAACGCGAAATTTCAGTTTTCTTTTCCGCTTCAATCACTCTCCGTACATCTCTCCGTATACAGAGTGGTGTGTGTACCATATTGTGGGTGTCAGTGTAGTACTCTTCATCTGTCTTAAATTTGCTGCACATGTGTCAAAAACGCTTCACACGTTACAATGAATTAAAGAAGGCAGTAAGTTCAACGTGGATTACTGCATTCTCCTGCGATCATGGTCGTATATTTTGACCGGTCCATTGAAACACTACATTATCCACACTGGAAAAGGTAGATGGGGCCACATGAATAAAAATTTCTTTTAAAAATTTGCGATATGTCAAATAATCAATCTAAAACAAGCAAGAAAGCAGGTTAATAAAGCAGGATGATTTAATGATGGATTCATCAAATTTCGGTAGAACTCGTCAGCTGCTGAATACTCTACATACACGGTATATATATACTTTTGAAATTACATTGGGAGATATAAGACTGATAAGGAAATATTCTACACTGAATTAGTCATACAGAAAGACAGGTGAGAATGTTTTCCAGGTCATGTTCAAATAGATAAGGCGAGAGAGAGTATGAGAGATCAAAATTAAGATAAATTGCATTACGCTTCAATTACATCACTTAGATAAACAATTAGTCATTAGGGAATATAACGAGATTTGTAAACAGACCAATATCAATAGTAATAGTTATAATAACGATTTTAATAGTGTTGAAGTGAGTTAAGATAATCTTACGGATAAAGCACGGTTTTAAATAAATCAAGAATAAAAATAATGATGATGATAATAATAATAATAACAATAATAATTAGAGGTAGAATAATAGTAATAACAAGTAGAGAATAATAAGCAAAACGTATTACCATAGTAGATTCAGAGTGACGACCATCTCCTTTTGTATACAGAGAGCTGGTTTGTAAATTAGAATTGCACAAGCCTCTGCAATTGCAAGCACCTTCTTGTTTCTTTGTTTGCTGACAATGGTGAATGACTTGACCGCGTCGACATCATGTCCGTAATCCACAAGATGTTTTGTTATTGAGGATTTCGGCACTTTGCACTCAGCTGTTTTCAACCATTTTGGCAAATGCTCCATCATGCGAGTAGATAATCGCCTTTCCGTACGACCTATGTATTTGCTGCCACAAACACACTCGAATTGATATATGCAGTTTGAAGTGTCGAGGATTGGCGACTGGTCTTTCCCAGATTGTTGAAGCACTCGCTTGGTGGTGTTGAGTATAACAAGTTTCGCAGCATAATAAGTTCTCTTGATGGCTTTGTCGAGTCTTCATTTCACTACTTCCTGTACGTTACGCTTTATCAGTAAGATTATCTTAACTCACTTCAACACTATTAAAATCGTTATTATAACTATTACTATTGATATTGGTCTGTTTACAAATCTCGTTATATTCCCTAATGACTAATTGTTTATCTAAGTGATGTAATTGAAGCGTAATGCAATTTATCTTAATTTTGATCTCTCATACTCTCTCTCGCCTTATCTATTTGAACATGACCTGGAAAACATTCTCACCTGTCTTTCTGCATGACTAATTCAATGTAGAATATTTCCTTATCAGTCTTATATCTCCCAATGTAATTTCAAAAGTATTTATATATCCGTGTATGTAGAGTATTCAGCAGCTGACGAGTTCTACCGAAATTTGATGAATCCATCATTAAATCATCCTGCTTTATTAACCTGCTTTCTTGCTTGTTTTAAATTCCTATCGGGAAATAAATATTTTCAAATAATCAATCACCTGCTTATATAAAGATAATTTTTTTGGGCCTCTAGCATACAACTTCTTCACACAGGTTCTACTTAACTCAGCCAAGCTTGTAATTCTATTTTGATTTTTGATTTTCGTCTAGTGAACATTTTGCATTTGTGCAAAAAAAAAATATTATTCATTTTATTCTTTTAATTTCGTCGCGAATTAGGTATCAGAGTGATTTTGTTATGCCTAATGTGCGGAACATCTTCAAGTAAGATGTGCACGTGGTCGGTCAGTGGATTCTACCCCACTGTGTGTACTCAGTGAAAGTTAAATTATTATTTAGTAAGAAGAAGAACAGAACCATTTGCTTTATTCCATGATAAATGGTGTGGATATCTTGGTGTTCAGTACAAGAGCAACACTGACAATAACAACTTTCTGGGCATTAACACCACACAAAATGTGCACACACACAATAAAAAGGTCCAATCTGTGTAGAATAATTAATTAATATATTGTCAGCCAAAATTATAACTTTAATAAAATACTGTCAGAACAAAATATTTAGAGTGAATAATTGTGGTTTCAATAAATTCCTCCCTCTTCAGGCTCTACAATTATAAATCCAGTAATTTAATTTAAGCATACAATAGCCAGTTAGCAAAAGGCGAATTAGAATCATATCAGAAAGTGTGTACTGTGTGGAACAAGTATAAGATGGGATGGTGGAACAGTAGTCAGTTTTTTTTTAATATGCATGGTCAATGAGAACATGGGACAAAATGAGATGATGTAATTTAAGCTGATATATGTGTAAATCTTGGGCACTGTGGTGGTAGTAAGTAATTCCATATTAGTTTGTTTATTAGATGTTTCACACAGTGAAACAGTATTGCTATATACTGGATGACGTTTGGAACACAATTTATTGCTCATAATCATATCAATTGTGGTCACACGACTTTGACATTTGAGTATTATAGTCTACTTTATTCTCGCCTATTCGTCATCGTTCGGGTAGTAGAATTTTCCAGTTGTCTGAGACAGGTGTTGAATCATTCCTATTACATGTATTTGCAGTTGATTCGATAAACAAAGCTTCTGTTGTCAATCTCTCCCTCACTCCACCCTGTGACATTAGATTTTAAAACTGTCATCCTATCCCATCATCCTATTGTATGGTTGTGTGTAACTGCATGTAGTGCTACAGCTGAACTATTTTCTAGATTTCTTATCTTATTTGGGTCAACCAATCTAGATTTAGCTAGGTTTTTATGTTCGGCTAGTCTGACTGCCCCTGTTCTACTAGTTTGACCTATGTATTTGACCTGACAATCATTCCAGCAGGCAGGGTATTAGATAAACTAAATTGTTTTGTTTCAAATGCTCCACAGGACCGATCCTTTAACCGACAAAGCTTGTTTCTAATTGAGTTTGAATGGGGTTGAATGCCAGCCACTTTTATTCCTGCCTTGTTAAGAATTCTGCGTAAGGCTTCCGAGGTTCCTTCCTTGTATGGAATTACTGTTGATGATTTAGATTCCTTATTGTTGGTGTCGTCATTAATATTATTATTATCACTATGATTATTACCATTATTATTATCATTATTATTGTTATCATTATTATTATTAACTATCACTATTATCATTATTTATTTTATTTTTACATTTATTTGCATATTTCTTGACTAATTTATACGGGTAATTATTAAGTTTCAAGGCTTCTTTTATGTGTATCACTTCCTGTCTTGGATTTTCCTTCGTAATACTTAGTTTTTGTGCTTTGTCACTTAAACATTTCACTAATCCTATTTTTACTGACATAGGATGGGATGATCAGAAGTCCAAATATCTGTTTGAATGTCTGAGTTTTCTGTAAACACTAGTGTTTAACTTCCCATCTTCTTTCCTTTTCACGTTGCAATCTAACATTGAAAGTTCCCCTTCGTGACTTTCCAATTCATAAGTGAATTGAATTGCCTCTATCTTCGAGTTTATTTGTTCGAAAAATCTATCTATATTTTGTGTTCTGAGTACAGTGAATGTGTCATCTACATACCTCCATCATAATTTTGGGGTGGGGGTGAACGTTTCAATCGCAATCTTTTCCCACCTATCCATGAATATATCTGCTGCAACCGGGGATATTGGTGATCCCATGGAAACTCCCTCAGTTTGTTTGTATATTTTCCCTTGGAATTTAAATACTGTAGAAGTTAGGCAAAGCTGCACTCCCAGTATTATGTCCTCAAGTGGCACTTTTGTCCGTTTGAGTTCGAGTTCTTGGTCAGAAATGAGTTCGTTTCTGACCGCCTCTATAGCCATATTTATTGGTATACGTGTATATAAACTGACAATGTCAAAACCGACCATTTTTTCTTCATTATCTAATTTTAAATTATCTAATCTGTGTTTTAGTTCATAAGAATTAGTTAGTCTAGATTTCGAGTGGATTATTAGGGGATTAAATACCATGGCTAAATATTTAGATAATTCATAAGTAGGTGAATTTCTAAAATCAACTACATCAACAAAAGGATATTGTTTTTCTTTCACTGGGAAATACAAAAAAACCTTTATTATAATGAACAATAAGAGTGATTGTAAAATAATGACGATGATATCGTGTAAAATTGCTGTCACCATAAATTACAAATAAGAGAAGATGAAACAGTCAATTCTTTCGCTAATTACAATAGCAGCTTACATAATTTTTACGGTTAACATAAAAATACGCGCAGGTCAAATAAGGTATCGTCGAGTTATTTTTATACGAAGGGGCAGAGGGGTGGGGTGGGGGGCGGGTTGGAGAGGTGTGAAACCGTTTGACTGTTGACAGACAGTCAGTCTGAATTTAAACCATCCCTCACATACAAGTTGTTCAGGTGTCTATCGACTACAAATTAGTAGCCAATATTTACAACGATATCAAGTTGTACTGAAATCTACTCAAGTGAACAATTCAATTGCAATTTTCACGGGAGTCTCCTCCAAATATAGACGAAAAAGTGAGTAAATGCTGATTAGTCAACTCTGACAATTCAGTGTTGTCAGTGAAGTCTTTTCGAATTATACGTGAAACAAAAAACTTACAGGTTTATGCATAGAACATTGTGGACACATAAAAAATTATATTTCTCTCTCTCTCTCTTAATTGTCTTTTATTTTTCTTGAAAATGTGTTGCAATCAACTAGCTGTGCAGAACATTAGGAAGTCAACTGGTTAAATGTCACAAGTGAGTCGATCAATGAGGTGTACACAGGCACACACACACACACACAAACACACACATTCACTGAAAATTTTTCTGACAAACATTTCCACTAGGATAACTAACTGAGGAGAAATCCCTTACAACATTCAAATCTCAGTCTCCTGCATATTTAAACACCACAGTAGGGATAGAAAGACTGGAACTTCTCACAAACAGAAACACACACAAGTGTGCACAGAAATGCATCATTTCACGTTAACACGCTCAGTAGACTTGAACTATAGTGTTATTTAGCCAATGAAGCCAAAAGAACTATCCAAGATATATCAAAGAACCAATTTTCAAAAGTTCACTTTCACCAAAACTGTAGATACACAAGTTCTAATATACAGTCATAATTCTAATCTAGTACAGTTAAGAGTAAACTGTGTGACTTTTATTAATAATTGTCTCCTCTGGCTTCATAATGAAGATCAAATATCTAAGGAGCATTTTTAGCAACAAGACACTCAGGGAGTGAAACAATCAAGAAGCGCTATCGCCCAAACGATAAATATTCCGACGAAAATGGCCATCACCCGAGTGGAAGATGGAGGGGAAATGAATTAGTTGAGCCTGACTCCACGTATGACACAGAGGAGGTAAGAGACTGTTGGATATCTTTGCGTTAACTAAAGAGGGGAACAAACACCCTTCCAATTGAACTCAATTATGAATAATCATCAGTTCATGTGTATTACTCAATGTCATCTTACTAAAAGTTAGTTTTTAACTCCAACCGGAACATTTCGTTCTGATTCCTAGAGTCGTAACATTGTTTTTTTACGCAATAAATTAGATTTCAGTCAAGTTGAATATAACTCATAACTTATTCTTTAACAGGACGTCTTAAAGAAATACCATTGTACTGCAATTACACAAACAATAACGCATCTTCTTTCATAACAGTGTTTTATTTGCTACAGTTATTTCACTTTATTTGTTTCGTTTTGTTCCTTTTTTTGTTCTTTTTCTCTCTCCCTTTAAGCTCAATACAAACCGGGTACTTTGAAAGCAGCTCATGCGTTCTACTTTCTTGCATTATTTGCCTTCATAGCTGCACTTATACTACACTTATTATATGTTTTAAAATTCGAAATGCAGATATTCAAGTATATTTATCTTGGATTAATTGTGACTGGACGTAAGTTGGGTTTTTTTCCCCCATTAAAACGTGTGCCTAGAAACTTTTCGTTTACATGATTTGATTGAATGATTGTACAAATACTTGGCGCCAAGTTTGAAGTAGACATGTGTATTGGTTTAGAGTGAGTTGTTTATTACAATTTCGCTGAAAGTGAAAGCCTAATATTCAGTTAGGTGTACGTAGTGCCTCATCAATAGGAGCAGATCTCTTCGTCTAACACACCTCCATACCCAAGCAGGCGGGTAGGGGAGCGGGGGAAAACACACCTTAGAAGAGAAAATAACGAAAATACCTGAACAAATCCCCAATGAAGCATTGAAACAAAGTGAATTTTCCATGTGCATGGTCGGCGAGCGTCTTAACCGTTGTGCCACCGATGCCAACAGAAAACTTTTGATGAAGTAGTATGACAGAGACCGAACCACAAAAATATTCAGTGCAGCAGAGGTACATTGTTCTTTTTTTTTCACAACAAAGACGACAGACATGATAAGGAGGTGTTTACGTGCAATTCAATATACACATGTAGGCGAATTATGTACACCTCATATTGAAGTCGTCACTAGCCTAGATAGATCTACAGTGTCGTGCTGCTTCTGACCCGTGTAATGTGTTTCACTTCGATACAGGTTCATTTCCACTCTTTGACGTCGAATCTATCTCTCGGCTATTTGATTTATTTATGCTGATCAACTTTTAATTAGTACTACTAATCATGATAATAACTTGCTCTATTCTGAAACAGTGCTTATGATACGGTGTGGAGTCTTCGGCATTTTATACAGCACTGCACCTAATTTACTCGACAACGACAAGAACAACAACAACAACAGAAGAACTACACTACAGGACACATTTCACTAAAAGTTATTACAACGGCAACTTTTGGCATTAGCTGAAACAGCAGTGTGAAAAGATGTCATGTTTAGCACTATGCTTATCACTTAGAATGTGGCTGGGCCAATTAGGGGATCGGTGACATTCGCTACTTAGTTTTACGAGTGAGCATACATTCCTTTATCATGACTTCTTGTGTTACCTGATGAGATGCAAGAGTGAGGAGCGGGGGTGGGTGGGAAGAGTCGTGAATAGACGGGGATGTTGAGAGACAGAGAGACAATATAGACTGTTCAGGTGTCTGTCGACTACAGGTGGCAACGAGCTGACTGAGCAGTGGCACACAACTCAGCCTAGGTAGAGCAGCCTCATTTCTGTAATAATCAGGTTCCTTTTTGTTATCTTGCATCGGTAACTGGCATGATTAACTACTTCTATTTGTCTGCTTTTTTTTCTAGTATTTTGTGCAATACTCAGTGTTATTCTGTACTATCAAGCATTCTCCAAATATCGTACAGCTAAACCGGAGTCGAATTCATGGCTGATTGCAGCTATAATGGCCTCCTTCCAGTTGAGTGTGTTCGTATTTATGTATCACTTGAAGTAGACATACGGCTGAGTGACTGAATTATTGACTGATTGACTGATGTTACATTCACTAAGTCACTCACTCGCTCAATTCATTCATTCATTCATTCATTCATTCGTTCGTTCACTTATCAAACAATATGAACAAAATCCATGACAGTGATAATAGTCATAAACACATCTGAGCAGAATTCACCTTATTTTCTTAATTGTGTCATTTGTTTAAATTAACAAGACAGTTTTGTTTTTGTTTATTTTGTTTCGTTTTTTTTGTTTTTTTGACAAATATACTTTAAATGATTCTCCATTGTTCTGTGTTCTTTGAAGATTGTATAATGTTGAACATCTTTGAGTTTTCGTACATTAGGAAGTTGAACAGGGAATATCCTTTTCATTATTATAAAGGTTTTTGTATTTCCCAATGAAGGAAAAACAAAACGATTTTATTTTTACTGATGTTTCACTGTTTAATGCTGCTGCTAATAGCTGCTTTATCAAAGTCTTATTAAACCGTAATTTACAAAATCTCAGCATACATATAACGAAGAGTTAAGGGGTGAGAAAATAGACAAGTTAGGTCAAGTTAAAAGGATATATTGAAAGTCAAAATAACAATGAAGATCGTTCAAACCAAATATCAAAGGTAATAGTACGTCTGTTATGATATCAAAATAAAGTTTACTAACTTGATCATCGTTCGTCAGTCTGGGGGCATTTTTCGTTGTCAAGTTGGTCAATCGGTAAAGATAACAAAACCAAGTGTAGATTGTCGGAATTGATTAGTGTGTAAAATTGTAAAAGCAATGTGTGTTTACATAGTGAACTTGCTTCTCACATTCGTGTTGATTTTGTCACTTCGTTGGGGAGGGGAGGGAGGTGTTGCAACCAGGTCAGATTCTGTTTTAGTCCATCATTCCTATTCAGGCCATTTGGATTCCACTTGATATGAAGTGCTTCTGATGGCATCAGATGTTCTATTTGATTTCTGAAGTTTTTCTGGATGACGATTTCAATATTGTCAAAATTTATTTTGTGGACTGATTCTATAACGTGTAGACCTATGGCTGATGATTTCTCAAGTTTTTCTAGTTCGACTGGATTTCTCGGTGATCGAACAGATGCTCTACGGTGTTTATTTCTTCTGATTTTGATTTCTTGAGATGTTTTCCCGAGGTATGTCGCATCACATTCCAAGCATTTCATTACATATATATATATATATATATATATATATATATATATATATATAACCCTTTGTTATATATATGCTGAGATTTTGTAAATTCCTGTTTAATAATACTTTGATAAAGCTATTAGCAGCATTAAATAGCGAAACGTCAGTAAAAACAATATCGTTTTGTTTTTCATTTATTGGGAAATACAAAAACAACCTTTATTATAATGAATATCACATACCCAATGCCCAAATTTTTTCAAACTGTTAAAAGTGAACTTCGTTAGGACATATAGAACACAAGATTGATGTTAAGCACGCTTTCAAAGTCACTTACCACATACCAACAAATCCTAATTTCGCCTTTAGAGTTCGATTGCTAAATATTGTTAAGGCCGTTGACACCCACATCAAGAAGCCTAAATTATGTATCCAAAAGAAGGCGGCTCAGACGTTGTCGTTACCTTAATTATCTAGCTTTGAATGATCCTCAATTTTCTGTAGAAATTTTCCTAATTTTAGTTGACATTCTACTTGCTATTATATATTTATTATTATTATAATTTATGCATCTTTCGTGAACTGCTATCCCACTGTGATCTCACTTTACAAGTTGATCTTATTTAAAAAAGAACACTAATATTGTTATTGACTACTATTCTAGACTATTCTATGTATATAGACATGTATGTGTATAATTGTAAAGCCAGAATAGGAGGAAATTATCGAAAGGGGGATATTCTTTGCTCAATTATTTTTTGTATTAGGAAGTTATATTATTATAATTATATTGTTTCCTTTAATTCCTAAAGGAACATAGGGCTACAGCCACGCGTCTATATTGCCTTCGGTTTTCTGCCAACTTTTTCACTCCGCTCCAAGTCTGACCACATGCTTTTATTTCCTCTTCACATGACCTCCTCCAAGTCACCCTCACGCTAACGACTAACTCGCCGCCTGCTTCCCTTTCGGGTTCCACTCGAGCGATGGTTTGTCTAATGATGTCACTCGATGGTTTCCTCAGAGTATGGCCAGCCAATCCATCTCCATTTCTTCCTGCTTATTTGTTGCACAATCAGTTCCTGGTTGGTTCGCTCATTGACAGAGATCCCTGTTACTGATCTTTACTGACCGACCATCTGATCTTGAGTATTGAGCGAAGACAGCTGTTAATGAAGGTCTGAAGTTTGTTTGAGATGCTCTTTATGACGCGGAGTGCAAGTCTCTGATCCGTCGAGTGAGTAGCACTGACTGACTACTTCACATTGGAGTTGAAAATCCGGATCTTATTTTCATTTTCATGCTGAGTGATGTTGACCTCCACACAGACTAGATGTGAGTAATGAAAGCTTGTGTTGCTTTCCCGATCCTCACTGCTTTGATATCCTCGTCAGTTCCGCTGGCCTGTAGTTGAAACGATGCTTCCCAGTTAGGTATGTGGGTAGGTGGTAAAGGAGGTTGTTTCTTTCAGGTTCCTCCCATTTATCCTGACTGACTGTTGTTGTTGTGGCTGTTGGTGTTGGTGTTCGTGTTCGTGTTGGCCAGGAATCTTCATCACCTACCTCTGTTTTCTCTATGTTCACCTGAAGTCCTTCCTATCTTCTCTGGATGCTCCTTCTATCTCCAACTTGTTGCTTTTCATCACTTGCATATCTTCCAGTTTGTGGGAAATCAGACATATGTCATCATCGGCGAAGTCCAGATCCTCCAAGTCTCTTTTTGTGTGGGTTCATCTTATGCCTGTTTCCTTGTTTACCATCACTGTCTGTCACATTATCCAATCTACTGCAATCAGGAAGACCATTGGCGATAATAGAAAGCCTTGCCTCACTCGTATTAGGAGGAAGTTATCATGTGATAATAATATTAATGTCTTTATGCTGAACAATGTTTATATAATACACAGAATTGTCGGCGGAGATTTCAGTCCAGTATATTCAAATAACAGACTTGACTGACAGTAGATCGTGTGATACAGTTCTGTCTGACCTTGAGCACAAACTACTACTCCATCCTTATGATATATCTTCGTCTTTCTCGCCTTTGAGGAATACACAACGACATTTTGTTGAATACCAATGACTACTATAAACAATTCAGGAGTACATTCCACTGAAACAAGGATACCACCGCTGAAGACAAGGTCATCTGATATATATCGGGACAAACTGCCACCCAGTTAGATAATTCTTTTTTTTCATGCTTAGTAGAAATTTACGAATCAGCAGGTTATAAACGTTTAAAATACTCGCCAGAATAAACAATACTATTAAAGGTCATAATTTAATAGATTTAAACAAAGTGAATAAGAGGGTATTATAATATATGCCAATATATTGATGCAGGTTAGCTTCACTGGCCCTAGTTTTAAGCAGGCCGCCGTTCCATGCTAAGCCATGTGAGTTTCATATCTACCTTCCAGAATCATATTATCAGGATGCCCTTATATCTCTCTCTCACCGGGATGCCGTTGTACATACTGTCAAGCTGCACAATAATATTACGCAATACATTTTAGAAAAAAAAATCACGATAACCTTTATACGAAACATTTATGAAATGTTTGTGGATATAACATTGTTTGAATATAGTTCATTTAAAGCGGTTTACTACCTCTGTTTTTCTAACATAAATTGAATTATGTCTCCATTTCGATTGAAATTAACCAATATGTCGCTAGGTGGTTATTCAAATACATTAGAATATATATATATATATATTCTTTCCTCTCTCTCTTTCCTCCGAATGTGAAATGCTAAAAGTTTCCATTGTGTTTGATTATTATTGTTCGGAATAGTGGTTAATATTGCATATTTATATATGTATATATTTTTAGTGTATGAGTATACTGATCGATTGATTTTTGTTTAAACTTAACTCTGTGTGGTCAAGTATGTTAAAATTGTTGTTGTAGATATATTTAATAATGTCTTTGCCATGTAAGCAGCTGACGAGAAGGCAACGAAATAAAAAAAAGATGTTACCATTTTATTCTGCTAAAACTGTAGTTCTTGCTTTGTTCAGATAAAGGATAATTATGAGTGAACCTGTATTCGCATATATTTGTTCTTTACTGCATTCGATGGATAGTCTGGCAACATGTCAGTGAATTGCAGTCGACATTTCAAAGAAGAGAATTTTCTCTATTAATGAAATTTGCTTCAAAAGCTTCACGATCGTGTTTATATCTACAAAGATCCACAGAGTAGAAGTCTGTGCTGAAGTGATACGGTTGGTGTAGAGCTGAGGTGATCATACTACTCATATAAAGCTACTCAGAAGTAATGTTTACAAATAAACAGTTTGTGCTTTTCAGAAGTTGATCTGTAAGGATTAGATTTGTTTTCTTTTTGGAGTATGCCCACAGATTGATATCACTTAAAGAACCATTGAAAACCAGAGGGTAATGGACAGCTATTTCACCTCAGTATGGGTCTTATCGGGAGTATGCATCCGCTGAGTTTCGAATCAAGGACCTTCCGGGTGACAAGCCAAGCTCCTATACTATTCAGCCACTGAGACCCAATTCGATGGCAAATGATTTCTAACTTCTACCGATTGATGACATATATCTCGCGAACACCATCTTCAGTGTCATTGGCAGGAAATCCATCCTCACTCCTCGACACCGGAAAGGTGCATTCAGTCAGGAGTGAGGATGGATTGGCTGGTGGTCATGCTAAAATCATGAATTACCATAATATTATTATTACACTGAATTGACTCGACAACAGGAGAAACAAAAATAAATATACAAGATGGAAAATGGCGGTGTTTTGGTATTCACAGTGGACAATAAAGGCAAAAATGTTCAAAAAGTGTAAAATAATAATAATGCTGCTAATAATGTTAACAGATAAGTATATAATATAATTGACATAGAGTCACCAGTGATCAAAAAAGTAGGAGAGAGTGTAAAAGATCCACCTATTTCGTTAATTACATTGCAAGTTATAAGTTTCATGGTTAACACTATCTCCGTCGCATAGGAGGTGGGTGAGCCAAGTAAGGTATCGTTGAGTCTCTCTACTTAGTTGTACGACTGAGCATATATTATCTTTTATCATGACTTCTAGTGTTACCTGATGAGATGCAAGAGTGGGGAAGGGGGAGAGTTGTGAGCAGACATGGATACTGAAAGTCAGACACTATGGATTTAGATCGTTTCTCACATTTGATTATCCAGGTGTCCATCGAATACGAGCCGACTTGGTGGTGGAATACCACTTGCCCTACCGACAACCATCAATACCCTTCGCCTCAATATCACTCAGTCCGCTTTGAGTAGCTCATTGAAGACCAAGCGGCTGCAGCAATGAAGAGCAATAGATAAGACGCAAGAGTTAACAAACTGCCAGAACAGAGGCTGACCGATACCTACCTGACTAGCAGTTTTAACTTCCTAATGTAGTAGGTTGGCTGGATCACCGCCCTAAAAATCGACAAGATAGGAAATGATGAAGAAAGATCAAAGGGTGGAACTACTCCAAGGTATTTTTTTATGCTTGACTCAGTTTGTATTTCGGTGCCCATTATGTTGAAAGCATTATGTGAACGGCCCAGTTCTTGTGGACCACGTTTATGCCTAAAGGTGAAGTTAATTGTCGGACATTCGGAGGGATTTGATGTGAGACCATTCAACTTAGGCCACTGGTTTATGTCCGAGAAGAAGCTATTCAGTTTTAGAACAGTGAGATCAGGAGGTAACAGGCAACGGGACAGTCAGATCACCAGGGTATTCCACAAAGTTAATTTCTTTCAAATGAGACAAGTGATTTAAAAAGAGAAAAAAGGGGAGAAGAGAGAGAGACTACATCACCTTGAGTGACTCCAGCTGTAGTCAGCAAGGCAGAGGATGACTAGCTTTTATGTACTGTATACTGCATTCTGTCAGAGAAATAAGACTACAATCAGTTATGAGCCCAAGATTCAGTTTTTGAGAAGAGGACCTATTTCACAGAAGGCATCTGTGTAGACAGTCAAAAGCAAATGTGTAATCAAGGAAGGTTAATTGAAAATATTTGACCCCTTCTTTTAAAGCGGAAACAGTAGTATGATATCGAAAGCAGCACGACCTAAAATACTCCCACCCTGTTTATAGGCAAACTGTTTGGAGTCATCAAAACCTTTTGAGAAGAGTGCAGTGTTGGGTAAAATAATTTCTGAACTGATTTCAAAAATAGAGAGGTAATGGGATAATTCCATTGTCTCTCCATGCATCATACATACATACATACAACATTACTGGAAAGGAAGCATTGAAACTGTATGTAAGAAGTAAACATAAAATATCAGCGCATATTCTGCGGATAACACCAAGCATATCATCAGGACCGAAGCTTTTAGAAGACTATTAGAGATTTCAGAAATTTGAGAACATCAACATTGTTCAAACCATGAAAGTCACAAACATTATTTGTAGCATCAGCAGTCAAAATGTCATCAGTACAGGGCACATCAAAGATCTGCTAAGAGTATTTGCATCAATAGACGGAACAACTATACTTTGATTATTACCACTGCCAGCGATTTCACTAAGACATTTACCTGTTGTTACAGAGAGTTAGTCCGTCTTAGACCAGATTTACCTGCACACTTGTGTAACCGTTCTTCTTCTCTATGTAGATTTTCAGATCACAAAAAGAGAAATATCCAAGTCTTTTCAATAGTGTCTGTTTCGAACAACATCGAATCAATCAATTGTCAGAAAGCAGAAGTCATTCATTAGTAAAGATTTCAATTGTCAGATTTCCGTTAGGAATCAATATCATCATTTAGAGAGATCACTGAAATAGTGACGGCCAGAACTGGACAGCTGTTTCCGCCTTGTTTCTGTGCTGTTAATCAGCACACAACCATCATCTGTCTGTCTGTCTGGATTCAACATAGAACTTGGCACCGAAGTGCACCAGTTCGAGTTGCCACGTTCCAAATAG
Source organism: Trichobilharzia regenti (assembly GCA_944472135.2). NCBI lineage: Eukaryota > Metazoa > Platyhelminthes > Trematoda > Strigeidida > Schistosomatidae > Trichobilharzia > Trichobilharzia regenti. Next base: position 3,862,547 of record OX235270.1, read on the forward strand.
CACACAGAAGTAGACAAAAAGATGAGTGAAGAGAATCAATACAGTCTGACAAGTATAAGAGTGAAACAGAATGGGCAATGGTAGAAAGGAATATGAAAGATTACAGAGACTGAATATATCTTCGCTGGCCATTGACAACGATTTTGAGCCATGTCACCTATTGTCTCCAGCCATTGATTCCTAGAGTCCCGAGGGCCCCAACCCGGGAGTCTGCATCTCCCTACCTGACTCAGTTTAACTGTCAAGGATTTCATGGATTGATGCCATGCCATGTTTTTGTTTGGCCACCACTTACTCTTTTCCAACCTGCACCTATATCAGCTAGTAATGGCCGTCATCGGGAGAGGCGATGGTTAGGCATACGCACCACGTGACCTAGCCATCTCAATCTGTGTAACTTTATAGTCTCGTCGATTGATTTTGCCTCTTTGCCCAACTCTCTACGCCTAACGTCAACATTACTTACCTTATTATACCACCAAACGTGAGAAAGAGATCGGAGACATCTATCATCGAAAGCAGTCAACCTTTTCATGTCTTCAAGTCGTATTGGCCATGTCTCAGAGCCATAGAGAAGGACAGAGCGAACTGCTGAGCAGTACACACGTCCCTTAGTTGATAACCGGATGTCACGCCTACGCCAGAGATGGTGTAAGTTAGCGAAAGCAGTTCGAGCTTTTTGGATTCGTGCTGAGATTTTGTCGGCAATCAGTCCGTTGGTGCTAATACAACTTCCCAAATAGGTGAAGTGGTCAACATGTTCTACCACTTCACTCCCTATCACTAAGCTAGGAGTTGACGTAGTCCAGTCCATCATGGTAACAACACACAGCCTTCCAGTAACAAGGGTGACAACCTCGTATACAATTCAGCCACAGAGTCACAACTCAAATGCCACCTCACTCAATCACGAATTCCATATTCTCCCAATTCGCCATCTACCACGACCAATAACCAGTGTCATTCATGGCGAGTATTTGCTCTCACACAACCGACGTGCTGTAACTCACTGGTCAGAAATTCTCAATAGAAGCCAGGTAACTAACTAACTAACTGATTAGGACTAGTCGCCAGTGATCATAAGATTAATTACTATTCAGTCGTCGATTTCCAGAAGTTTGGTTGGCTACAGGATTGAATCATGAGCCAATATCTCCTAGGGAACCACTGGGATTACCAGACAGCTGTTTTCGTGGTCCTAGTTTGGGATTAGTCAGCTACATCTAAATACTGTGGTTCGAAGTGTCACAAACAAGAACGAAACAGCTGTCCACCACTCTCTACTAGGTTCTCAATGGTTCTCTAACCGATGTTAACTCATGGTGAAATCCTGTAACCAATCAAATCAAGCGTAGATATTTCTGAAAATCGTTCTAGGAATTCACTTATGCCAATTGTCTACGATTATTTAAATTCCAGAACAAAATATATATACACACAACCAGAACGTGTAGCAAGCAGATGGATCACCACCACCACCACCATCAATATACCCGATCAAAGCACATATCTGCATCGAGTGACTTGCCAAACATACTCCTCGAATTCATTTAATTCTACTCCAAATATATGATGGAGATGTATGGATGCCACTTCCACAATGCTACAAACGCCATAGATCTTTAGTTTCCTCACACCTGTTGTATAAAATTCACATTCTCATTAGAAAGCGAACAAGGAGAATCAGCGATGTTAGATTGTGAAATATAAAACTAATGGGACAAGGTAAACTGTACACCAGCTTTCATAAAAAGCCAACACACTCTAATAGACAATACCCAGTTATAAGTGTCGAACAAAACGAGTAATAACACCACCAAGCAGTTCATCCAAAAACCTAAATAATGAAATGAAACATATAGAAGAAGAATTAGAAGGAGGGGCGTTGGTGTTAAATAAGTGTCCTGTGAATTCACTAGGGAGATGAACAAACGTCACGATAAAAATAAAAAATAAAAGTGAAACTAAAAATGATAATTAAGTATTGGTTTGTGTAGGGATTTGATCGATTGGTTACAGGATTTCATCATGAGCTGACATTGGTTAGAGAACCGTTGGAAAACCTTCAGGGAGTACTGGAAAGCTGTTTCGTTCTAGTCTAGGGCTCTTCGGCAGTATGCATGCATGCACCGGGGCTCGTCTTGTAACCAGAAGCGCCTGGATTCGAACCCTGACGGTGGGTGCGTACTGATGAAGAGTTCCAGACCAAAACGAAACAGGTGTCCAGTACTCCTTGCAGGTTTTCCAACGGTTCTCTAACCAATGTCAGCTCATGATGAAATCCTGTAATAATGATAACATAAATAAGAAAGAGTATAAGGGGTAGTAGCTCGTATTTTTTAAACAATACTCCATTTTTTTAGAATACTAGGCTGAAACAAAAGGAGCAGAAAATAGAAAGAAAAAATAAACCCATACTCATTATAAATTAACTTTAGAGATGTTAACATCTGACACATGCATTCAAGCCCACCAGTGGTTTCAAATCGATAGACTCCACCCCACCCCACCCCACCCCCGCCCCCAACCCTAAATACCATAAATTTGCCATTAAAATTATTGCAAGCTACAATAAGACTATGAAACGTGTTTAACTGCGATTTTTCACAATTAACGCTTCAAAAATGTGATGAAGTCAGACTGCTGTGTTAGTGGAATGGATGAACACCTATAGGCTTTTCATTATAAGTTAAATAATAAACTATCAATCATTAAAGTTGACTGCTTAAATTTTTATACACAGTAAATTAACATTTAAGCATTTGTTAATGAATGCTAGGAGAAAATAAGATGGTCAGCCTCGACTGTCGACAGTATTCAAGTAGCTGAGATGGTTGGAGGCAATCGGCAGGAAGCCTTGCACCTAGGTTTAGTGCTAGTTGGCTTAGCGTATCCGCCACCTTGGAGGAATTCATGTCCCTTCTGAGGAGATTCGAACCTGTGTCACCCAGTGCAGTGATGCAGTCACAGACTCCACCATTGAGCTATTCGGGTTGGCGATTGGACCTCCTGTAGTAGGACTGTAGTGGGTACTTTGAATGGACACTAGTAACTAGTGTGATGCGTCAAGTCCTTTCTTTGGTACAGACTGAATTCTATCAGTCAGGTTTACAATGCGGCCACCATGCCACTAGGTAGCTCGCTATCACGGTACATACTGATTTGAGGATATTAGATGTAGGCTAAATTGTGAACCTGACTGATAGAATTCCATCTGCACCAAAGAAAGGACTTGACGCATCACACTAGTTACTGGTATCCAATCAAAGAATAGAACTTTGCTATGCTGGTAGAGTATTGTTCCATTATGGGGAAAAATTATTTCAATAAAATCTCACAGTGTTATACAGTAATATTTACTGATTACGTCTCAAGCATAATTTATTACTACTCATAAGCATATCAAGGTGATATGATGATGAGGAATAAATGAGCAAGGCTCTTGACGTTATCCTTTAGGCAATCGAATTCCTGCAAGCCAACACTTAAATATTTATTGGATGATCACAGACGACTAATCTTAAATGCTCTTTTTTCCAAAACCGTTGTACCTGTTGCATGGAAAGGCATTAAAATACTCCCTGTCCCTAAACCTGGAAATAACAAGAATGTAAAATTCAGACCCATTGCCATTACTTTTCCGTTTCTAAAGCCGATGAAAATATTAGTACTTCTTAAACTTGAACCCTCCCTTAAAAGTTTTGAAGACCCCAAACAATTTGCATGTAGACAGGGTAGGAGTACTTTAAATGCTGCTGCCGTCTTACACAACAGTATCGTCTCATCGTTAGATAAAGGTTCCAAATACGTTCGCTGCATGTTTGTCGACTTCACTTCTGTTTTCGACTCTGTGCCTAGATGTATCTTGCTAAATAAGCCCTCTATGACACAAACTGAATCCTAGGTCACTAACTGGTTGCATTCCTGCTTCTCAAACAGAATGCAGTACACTGTATACAAAGGGAAATCCCCGTCTGCTGTGTTCACTGAAGCTGGTGTCCGCCAAGGTGCTGTACTCTTCCCACTTCTCTTTTCTTTCTTTCTTTCTACATGACTTACCATCTTCAAATGACACTAATTTTGTTAAATATGCGGATGATCTGACTGTATCTCTGCCTGTCAAGTGTCAGGGTGACCGCTCTAAACTAAATGGCCTTTTATCAGAAATCAGCCAGCGGTCCAAGGATAACGGTCTAACCTTAAATCCTTCTAAATATCGAAAGGTCAATTTCACCTTCAGGCATACATCTGACCTAAACAAACTGGTTAGCACTCTCGAGGTGTGCAGCATAGATGGCACTGAAATAGAAACCAAATCGGAAATTAAATATCTTGGCGTAATTCTATCTTCTGATCTTTCCTGGTCGTCTCATATCTTGACGATTTCTAAGAAAATATTCCAATTTACCTTCTACATCAAACTGTTAATACATTCTGGAATAACCCAACCCTTACTCCTACGATTCGTTAACTCATACATCCTGCTTGTTATTCTCTATTGTTCCCCCTTAGTTTTTCCGGGGCTACTGAAGCAGGACTATATAATAATAATAATAACAGCTTTATTCCAAACAGTATTTGTGGTACAGGTATGGAATTTTCAGCCTGCATTACAATATATTGCATCTAATTACCTCATAGATTTTATAAGATTTTAAAATCAAAAAGCAACACCCAAAAAAGAAGACAAACAAATAAAAAGAACAACGTTGCGTTTACATTTTAAACAATGCACCACAGGATATGAAATAATAAAATTGGTGTGTCATAGAAAATGAGAACAACAGTGTAGTAGTAACGAGGGATGGAAAACAAAAACTGATGGGAACTATTTGTTCGAGTTCCGTAGTAATTTGATCGTGTCATACCTAACGGATTTCACATCACATAACAGCTGTTCCAGCTATGGTATTGTGGAGGTTTTGTACTTGGTAGTCCTAGCATATAACCAGCTAGTCTCCTATAGCTGCTTCTAGTTCTACCAGATGAAATGCAAGGAGAGAGCTGCGTATAGAGATTATGCTCGGGGTCTGACAATATTGTATTCCCTAGTTTCTTACATGAAATTATATGTCTATCTTATTACGAAGAATGTTAAAGGTTGTCAGTAGGGTAAGCAACATGCCACTTAACCAGCTTAGTAATATTCTGGTCGAAAGGCACTTAAACTCATGTGAAAAATGGTCTAAATCCATTTTATCTGACTCACACCACTCTCTTCATTCACAACTCTCCCCCTGTATCTCATCAGGCAGAACCAGAAGCCCATATAGAAAACTATATACTCGCACTAGGAAGTACAAAAACTCAACCATACCCTACTTAGCTCGTGTTCAGCACGATAAAGAAAGCATTAGGCGTGAAACTTATAACTTATTAAATAGTCAGTAGAGCGACTGGGTCTCGTCTTTCCTACTCATATCATGTATAGGCACAACGTTTTCTCTCTTTTCCTTTCTCTCTATCTTTTTTTGTCTTTGTTTTTGTTATGTGCTGTTTTGTTTCTCTCTTCCTTACAAACTCCACTTAAAACATCCTTGTTCGTTCTTTCACACTCTGTATATCTCGACCATTTTGTTACCGCTTACACCAGTAAATATTCTAGTATCTACTTTTCTAACACCTTCAAACATTCTGTTCACTTTTGGCTTTGCTACCGACCGACATGCTAATATGTTGACGTAAAAACTAACTGAGATTACCCATAAACTATGTAGAATTTTATTTATTGTTGATGTACAAACAGGATGCAATACTGTAGTGAAATTGTGAGGATTCTATTCTGTATCACAAGTACTGTTTTGGAATAAAGCAAATTATTATCAGTTACGTGATCACCCGGCTTCTAGTGTGGATTCCTGACCATGGAATTTCAGCATGTCGGGTGTGTGAGAGCAAGTGCTCGCCACGGATGACACTGGTTATTGGTCGTGGTAGATGGCGAATTGGGAGAATATGGAATTCGTGATTGAGTGAGGTGGCATTTGAGTTGTGACTCTGTGGCTGAATTGTATACGAGGTTGTCACCCTTGTTACTGGAAGGCTGTGTGTTGTTACCATGATGGACTGGACTACGTCAACTCCTAGCTTAGTGATAGGGAGTGAAGTGGTAGAACATGTTGACCACTTCACCTATTTGGGAAGTTGTATTAGCACCAACGGACTGATTGCCGACAAAATCTCAGCACGAATCCAAAAAGCTCGAGCTGCTTTCGCTAACTTACACCATATCTGGCGTAGGTGTGACATCCGGTTATCAACCAAGGGACGTGTGTACTGCTCAGCAGTTCGCTCTGTCCTTCTCTATGGCTCTGAGACATGGCCAATACGACTTGAAGACATGAAAAGGTTGACTGCTTTCGATGATAGATGTCTCCGATCTCTTTCTCACGTTTGGTGGTATAATAAGGTAAGTAATGTTGACGTTAGGGCAAAGAGGGAAAATCAATCGACGAGACTATAAAGTTACATAGATTGAGATGGCTAGGTCACGTGCTGCGCATGCCTAATCATCGCCTCCCCCAACGGCCATTACTAGCTGATATAGGTGCAGGTTGGAAAAGAGTAAGTGGTGGCCAAACAAAAACATGGCATGGCATCAATCCATGAAATCCTTGACAGTTAAACTGAGTTGGTCAGGTAGGGAAATTCAGACTTCCGGGTTGGGGCCCTCGGGACTCTAGGAATCAATGGCTGGAGACAATAGATGACATGGCTCAAAATCGTTGTCAATGACAGCGCAGATGTATTCAGTCTGTGTAATCTTTCATATTCCTTTCTGCCATTACCCATTCTGTTTCACTCTTATACTTGTCAGACTGTATTGATTCTCTTCACTCATCTTTTTGTCTACTTCTGTGTGCTATTTGGAACGTGGCAACTCGAACTGGTGCACTTGGGTGCCAAGTTCTATGTTGAATCCAGACAGACAGACAGATGATTGTTGTGTGCTGATTAACAGCACAGAAACAAGGCGGAAACAGCTGTCCAGTTCTGGCCGTCACTATTTCAGTGATCTCTCTAAATGATGATATTGATTCCTAACGGAAATCTGACAATTGAAATCTTTCCTAATGAATGACTTCTGCTTTCTGACAATGGATTGATTCGATGTTGTTCGAAACAGACACTATTGAAAAGACTTGGATATTTCTCTTTTTGTGATCTGAAAATCTACATAGAGAAGAAGACCGGTTATACATGTTTTACCAATAAATCTGTTTCCTAAGAGTTTGGCATCTTGATCAAATCTGACATCCAAGAACTGAAGACGGTTGATAACAAGAGACATTTGTCATGTGAAGCTGCCTCTAACCTGTGTAAATCTTTTGATGATATTTACTGGCAGTGAGTGATAAGCAAATTTTGTATAAATGAACGTTCTCTCTTTTTCCTCGAATCGAAACAATAATAGACGCAGCGTCTATTATTCCCAACACTTATGCGCAGCGCATAAGGTGAAGAATTTATTTCTGTTAATAGACGCAGGCTTCCGAAACACAAGATATTTAGTTTTATTCATACACATAGGTGCGGTGGTAGCTCTTGTTAAGGCAAGATAAACCCCACTAACTGGCTGCATAATCCGATACGGTTTTATTGCAGAGGATGTCATCAACTGCAGACAAACTGAAGTGATAGTAATTATGAAAATGAAAATAGCACGCTCTTAAGGTGGGATCAGTAGTATTGAACAGTGTTAAAAAATTGGGAAATCCAACAGGCAAAGATTACGGTGTTCCTGTGGATTCAGAAAGGGAAGATGTAAGAATCTCAGGTCTGTCAGAATATCACTCAATAGAAACAACGAGTATTACTGGCTTCCCAGGTTGCAGAATAATCTGTGAGATATTTCATTTTGTAAGACTTAAATTACCTCAAATAGCTAATACTGGTAAGATAGAATTGGTTAGACAACTTATGCACCAAAAGGAACCAAAAAGAAAACCAAACCGTGATTCTCTGATGCCAGCTCACGATGAAGTACTCCATGCAATCAAACAAAAGTCCCTACAAAACAAATACCTAAAAATCCATCTGATGCTCACTAGTGACTGGCCCTATTCAGGCAGTTAACCTGGGGTTCTAGTGGGAAGCCGTGACCGGTAGGCTACAGCAGGTTGAAGATGAGGCAGTAACTCCTTCAAAGAAGACATTGTGAAATGGTCGCGCTATGTCGTGAATTGGCAGAAGTTAGAATACAACGACCATTGGATCGGGTCCCAGTGGCTCAATGGTCTACTAGCTTGCCTTGTAACCAGAAGGTCCTGGGTTATACCCCCGGTGGGCGCTGAAGAGTCCAAAACTAGGACGAAACAGCTGTCCAGTACTTCCAGGTTTTCCATGGTTCTCTAACCAATGTCAGTTCATGATGGAATTCGGTAACCAAACAATGTGTTACTGCTCGTGAGGAGCTGCGTACATAGGCCGTACCTTGCGCCAACTTGAAAAACGCGCTCTTGAACACTATCCAGCCTGGCTAGTAAAAGGAGAACCAAAGTGTGTATATAGTTCAGTGACAGAATATCCGATCAATTCAGGACATTCAGTAACTTTCGAAATATCCTTCAAAATAATATGCAAGATTCGATCAAACCTATCAAAGGGAGTAAAATTAAGACATCCGGGCATAGCTGAGGCGATAGCCATCCACGCTATATACCCGAAAGAAATACGTCCAACCCTTGTCCCTGCCATGGCCAATATAAACAGGTAATTTGTCTAATAGTGACTATCCCATTACCTTTCTTATTCAAACTTCCTGTTTATTCATGTTAATTTTGAGTTTTTCTTAATCCCTGTTTACACTACCATATTTTCATATTCGAACTTCCTGTCTATTTTGTCATTTTACTATTTCTACACATTTGATCCAAACATCCTGTTTATTCTTGTTATTTCCACATTTCTAACCCCCAGTTGCCCAATATTTCAATCTTCTCAGTAAGTATAATGCTAATTTGTTTAAGTTTCATCCGCCCCCCCTGTTTTTTATGTCGTTCACTAGCCGCAAGTTGCTCTCTACCTCTGTAAAAGATAAGCTTCCCCGTCTGGCCACCTCCATGTGCATCTATCAGTTCACCTGCTATTGTGGAGCAAGTACACTGGCCGTAGTCAGAGGACGCTTTCTACACGTATACGAGAAAATATTCCAGCTTGGTTTTACAAGGAAGAAGGGAAGTGTGTGCGAAGCTCTATTCTGGAACACCTGATCGACTTCTGTCACTCTGTCAACCCTGACCATGATTTCAAGATCATATATAGAATCCTTTATATATGTACATAGAATATATAGAATCCTCCTTTACCTCGCTAAGGCAGAAACAATCTTGGTAAAGAGGAAAGGTTGAGCATGAGGCTAGCAAACCCATCCTGTTACAGAAACTTCAAGCCACTAGCTTGAAGGTGTCCAATGTTCCAATGGGGAAAGTGAAGGAAAAAATATGTAGAATCCATGCTAACTTCCTGCGTTTTCTTCGTTACAGACTTCTAAAGACTGTGGCAATTCATGACTTTAAGCCTTTGTGTACAAAGGAAGTATGTACAATCCCTACTTCTGCCTTGGCCGTAGAGGGATAGACATTTATTTATTTTGTTTATTTAGTTATTCTATGTACTATCTAATCCCTTATTACTACGATTATTATTATTTCACTTTGAACATTTTCCACTTGACTCTCTTGTCATTTTAAGCCCAAAATTATTCATTTTTACGAGTCGATCACGGATTGATATCAGTTAGAGAACCATTGAAAACCAGCACTGGAGTACTGGACAGCTGCTGTTTCATCCTAGTTTGGGAATCATCGTCAGTACGCACCCACTGGGATTCGAACCCACGACCTTCCGGTTACAAGAGAAGCTCGTATACCATTCAGCCACTGGGACGCGATTCAATGGCTCGTGAATTCTAACTTCTACCAACTCATGATTTAGAGCGTTTCCTGAGTTCTAGTGAGAAGTCGTGACCAGTGAGGTCCAGTTAGATGTCACATGCGTGGATGGATGTCCCACCAACGACAATGGTTGGGGTCGCGCTAAATCACGAATTGGTAGAAGTTAGAATTCACGAGCCATTGAATCGCGTCCCAGTGGCTGAATGGTATACGAGCTTCCCTTGTAACCGGAAGGTCGTGGGTTCGAATCCCAGTGGGTGCGTACTGACGATGATTCCCAAACTAGGATGAAACAGCAGCTGTCCAGTACTCCAGTGCTGGTTTTCAATGGTTCTCTAACTGATATTAATCCGTGATAAACTCGTAAAAAATATATATATATATTGCCTCATCTTCAACCTGCTGTAGCCTACTGGTCACGGCTTCCCACTAGAACCCCAGGTTAACTGCCTGAATAGGGCCAGTCACTAGTGAGCATCAGATGGATTTTTAGGTATTTGCTTTGTAGGGACTTTTGTTTGATTGCATGGAGGATTTAATCATGATCTGACATCAGTTAGAGAAGCACTGGAAAACCTGGGAGTACTGGACAGCTCTTTCGTCCTAGTTTGGGACTCTTCAGCAGTACGCACCCATCGGGATTCGAACCCAGGACCTTCTGGTTACAAGGCAAGCTCGTAGATCATTGAGCCAACCAATACTTAAAAGAAAAAAATATATATATATATAATAATAATTTTATTGGTTTTAACCTTGACCAGAAATTATTCTGGAACTTTCCCACTCATAATCATATCACTTATAATCACACAACTCAGAAACTTTCGTTTTATGGTCTTCCTTATTTCTTTCCTATTCTTCGTGCAAGCAGTAGTTGAATTTTCCAGAAACCCCGGGTGGACAGGTTCTCCTACTCCACGTATTTTCATTCACTTCAACCGATAAATGAAGATTCTGTTATCAATCTTCTCCTCCATCCTGTTATATTCGATTTTAAAACCACCCTATTGTGTGTTAATGCATGTTGTAAAGCGATTCTGAGTTTTACCTTTCTGACCTACTTATCTTCTCGGGGTCAGTCAATCTGCACTTAGTTACAGAATTCTTATGATCCGATAATCTGACTGCACCAAATTTACTGGTCTGTCTGACGTATGCGGCTGACTTAACCCACAGTCATTGGAAGGTATTTTGTGAATTATATTATTGTTATTATTTTTTCTAATTGGTTCAGCCTTTAGTCCTGTAACCTACCTACACAGCTTGTTCCAGTTGAGTGAGTTTGTGATTATAAATGCAACGTAAATTCCTACTTTATCAAGAATCCTATGTAGGGTTTCTGATGTCTTCCATTTATCAGCTAGACATGATGGAGAAGATTTGTAGCTGAGGTGGATGATTTTGTTGTAGATGTGTTCTCTGAGCTGGATAGTTTATCTGAGAGACTTTCATCATTGTCCTACTAGACAACATCTTCAGCGCATGCTTCAATTTGAATTGAAGTGAACTTTTAGATTTCTCCATGAGTTTATTGGCCATCTCTCCTGGTGGGTGACCAGGAACGTGATTGGTTGTTTTCGTGTGTTTTCACACCCTCTAGGCTGCTTGTATTGGTATTAGTGGGGATTGTTTCCATGACCTGAAGTTTGATCCTTTGTGTGTGTGTGTGACATTTCATCCTTATCGATTGGCAAATTTTGTCTATGTCGATGTGTCTATTGATTAGACGATTTACCAGGCAGCCTTCTATAAATTATGTAGCACTCTTGATGTTTCCTCTGTCTAACATTTGAACACCAGTTGTCCCAGTCGAATTGATGTCCGTGGTTGTCTATGTGCAGAGATTTCAGTGAGGGAAAGAATGTCATGTCTTTTGATGGCTAGCTTCTTATCATGGGTACAAAGACGAAGTGGAGTGGTCAGTCGGTTCTTCTACACTTTTGTCATAATATTGACACGCGTATCACAACAAGCACTTCGAACAGCCAGCTGAAGACTCTACTCAACTGATACCTTCTCTGGTCCCATAATGAAGACTAGATGGTCGATGGAAATAGATGGAAACGAGAAATCCTGGAGATGAACCAATCCAGAACCTATGGGACAATTCATGTATGGAAGTAAATGGAGATGGGTTGGACGCATGCTGGGAAGACTGCTGAGTCATATCTGATATCAAGCGGTTCCTCTGATGTAAAGTGAATGGGAGAAGACATGTAGGAGATCGTATGACAATGAGTTGAGCGCGTACGTGCAGTGTTGGATTTAGCTGGAGTGGAGTGCAGAGGGCATTGTGAAATGTTGATATTCTGTTTAAGCCCTGCAATGTGCTCAGATTCTAAGCGATTGTTAATGCTTATCCTTGTTCTGTGATCATTATTCCTAAATGTATCTATCTTAGGTGTTCACACCTGGAGTCCTGAAATATGGAAAATTAGCACCTACTATTATAATAAAACAGACGTCACCGCAAATAACTCCCTTTCCGCGTGTTTGTTTGTAAATTTAGTCGTTCTCCTGTCAGTTATTATTTCATTTGATACATGCATCTAACACACCTTGGACACCAAGTCGTTCACCATACAATATAATAAAAAAATACAAGATTAGGAAACCATAAATAGAATAAGTGAGGAACACCACCACGAAAACAAAAAAGCATACTTATAAAGATCATTCAAAGCCTCACTCCATAAATTATGCTACTTCAACAAGTAGAAAGACTAAGGAGACTGCATTTTCTGATTAGACACTAGTTAGTCATGAGTGTAGTGCAATTACCAGGTCAAACAGTTCAGCTGTAACTTCTCTGACTACAGCACTGTGTGACAGAGGTTTGAATCACAGTTCCTTCAAGAGGTCGAAGATGCGCCTTACTGACTAGTGAGTACCAGCAAGCACGAAATATAGATCCACTGTTTCCTCCGGACTTCCTCAAAGCATTTATAACCATAAGGAGACTATGGCCTCTGAATCAGTGGTTCCGATTCTTAATCACTTTAAATAGCGTTTAGAGCGACTGAGCCGAGTGATTTTTCAGATCGCATTCAAAGAATCGTGAGATACTAACAGATACTAATTCAACACAGTAATCCGTCATTCAAAGATGGCATATCTTTGCTCTTTGCCACCAGTTTCAAGACTATCAACAAGTGAACAGTGTGAGAGCCTCAGGGATAATATTTGCAGCACATGTCCTAACCACCGAAGCTGATATCCGGAGACGTCATCACCTTTTTAAAGACACATTACCACTACGATGCATCTACATATAAATCAGAAACACCATCAGGATATTAGAGCTTGAAAGAAATTCTGAGGCTGGACAACCATCCATCCTTCAAGCTGCTAGTTGGCAGGATGAAGTGAGGCAACTGTTGACGCAGCTATTTATCCTATCACACACATATTCCGGCCACCAGGCCTTCCGGTCCCTATGTGTAATTAGTGCTTGGCTTTATGTGCAAGAGCTTTACTCAGGTTAGCATACTGGCTTTTTACGGGACAGAACTGGCAAGAATTAGGATATTGCAAAGTAATCACAAAAATCCAATGGTTATCAGTGGATGCTCTTTTAAACCATAAACGTTGTCTTGCTTCAATATCTCAGAAAAGAGAGAATGTGGTAAATAGGGTTAATAGCCCTTTAGAAAACAACCTCATTGCTGTTGCAACTTAGAAGAACACAGATATATGCTTATCTTACACCGTAACTGGAAAGAGTCCTCAGTTATACTACGTATGATCCCGGCAGATGAAAGCTTTCCAGTAGCCACGAAGCCGACGTGCCTTCATTCGATGAAAGCGAAAGTAAGCATGGGAATATAGGTTGTCTGCACCATGGCTTGGAGCTGGAAAAGCTACTCAGATTGCAGAAGAATTGAGAAGATATGTTACGTAAGTGTTAGGAATCTGAGACCGACAAGATTTAAAGTGAGCTCTCTAAATTAATTAATAACTAGTAAGCCAACAGTCTGTGCGTCGGTGGCACAGCGGCTAGGGTGCTCGCCGACCATGCACATGGTCCGGGGTTCGATCCCCGGCCACCGACACACTCCTTTACTTCACTAAGCCAGAAATAATGCTGGTAAAGAGGAAAGGTTGGGCATGAGGTGGCTAGCAACCCCATCCTGTAAAGATAAACACTGTTTCAGAAACTTCAAGCCACTAGCTTTAAGGTGCCCTATGTTCCACTGGGGAACGTGAAGGAAAAAAAAAGCCAACAGTCCACTCCGGTCACACAGGCAACAGTCACGAGCACACCGATAGTGTGGTTATCATAGTGTCACAGGCAGCAACGAAGGAACTCATTCAGTGGAAAAAATTCCCCTCTAGGATAACTGTTGGAAGATTCAAATCAAAAGGTACCAAAGCTACAATTATCCAATGCTGCATGACTGTACTACATCGACTCCTAGCTTAAAGATGGAAGGGAGTAAAATGCCACAGCCTGTCAGCCACCACATCACTTATTTTGGAAGTTGCATCTGACCCAGAGGGCTGATGTCTGATGCCATCTTAGCATGAATACAAAAGGATAGTTTGTCATTGACTATCTCTGACTTAGTATAGTAGACTTGACATCTATGTGGTTATCGATCGAAGGACGTGTGTACTGCTCAGTAGTTCTCCCTGCCTTCCATTACAACCTGCCACCAACAGACCACCACCACCACCACCACCAGCAAAGGCAGAGAAGATATAACAGAAAATCGGGTGAACATTAGGCGGATAAAGGTGATAGGGATGAATATCTGACCGTCAACAACGTAACACCATTCACTATGATTGACACTGGGAGAAATCTGAATGCAGTGGCCTCTAACACTTACTGCAGCAGCAGCAGCAGCAGCATCTTAACTACATGGGCAAGTGGCACCGATGAGAGGATGTCAAAATTGAGATCCAAAAAGCAAAAGAGGATTCTTCATTTTACCATGAAGTCAGTGTGTGGTGAATTTTACACCAGGTCAGCCAGGTCTTCTTTATGGCTCACAGATCCAAACACAAGTGTTACCAAAAGCATTTCAACAGGGTCATCAGTCGGCAATACAGATGATGAAATATTCAAGCAACACCATAAGTCTGTTTTAGCCTTGACTGGAACCCTAGTAGGCATGGACGGATTAAGAGTTCTAGGTTGACAATAGAGACAGTAGGTATGAGGGGATAATGAAGGCCGTAGAGCCATACCAGGTAGGTTATCTAATATGGAATTACATTCGCCTAGAGTGTCCAAGTTTGTACGCTTACATTTTGTCTCGGGGTCAGTTAAAAGCGATGGCAGGGAAACACAGTGGAAAGAGGTTGTATCTTATGTTCCATTCGGAAGACGGGAGACGAATAATAATAATAATACTAAAAGCAATAATCTGTTAAACCTCAGGCAACTTCACCTAGTATTCTCATAGCTTTGCTTTTTCTAAATAAATTTAGTGTTCTCTCCATGTGTCTTCTACGGGGTAAGTAGCTAGTTTTCAGTCTACCGCTCTTTGGTATTTAGCTGAAGTAACAGGCGGAGCCAACTTCTTTAGGTCGACCCGTTCAGACGGCTATGGTACAGACTTAACATCACCTGAATTTAGAGAAGGGCCAAAAAATGAGCGTTGCTTTGGTATGCAAACGCAGCGTTGGTAGCAGTGGACTCCAGATAGCAAGCGATAAGCTGATACCTGTGATGTAAGCTGATGAGGGTTGGAAATAGCTTACGAAATGCTCAGAACTACAGAAGACGATCCCCTTCATCTGATCTATGACTATCTTTCATCTACTAATTGCCTGACTGATTCTCTCCTGGATGCCAATATCTGTGCATTCAAGTCCACAGCTAGAATTACGATATCTGTCGCTTCAGGAAGTCACTAACTTGTAGTCAGCATATATTCTTAGTTGAATTCCAGCTGTTGTCTACCAGTGGAAGGGCAACAGTTTCCGGCTAGTTACTTGCCACCTTAATATATAACATGAATGACTGCTAGTATGGATCTAGTCGACGAATGCGACCCCAGGGCTGGTGCTTAGAGTGACAGCGACAGCACCTACGCTCTGTACAGCAGACGCCTACATTAAACACACCAAATGTAGAATTAGAAGTATCAAACTGGAGACCAGCTTTCTAAAGCTAACTAGTTAGTGGCTGAATACGTAAATATTTAAGCAGTTCCTAACAGTGCTCTGTTGTCTCATATTTCGTATGAAGCATAGGACCATGACCCTAAAAATGAACTAGATGGCTGTCTTCTTGAACCACTAACCGAGTCCTTGACCTGGAATCTGATTTACAGGACAGTAAAGCAGCATCGAGATGCACTTTCCCAAATCCGCTCATAACCAAACAGGTCAATATGCTCTACATTTTTTTCACATCCCAGATCTCATTAGGATCATGGGTTTAAAAGCCGTGTTTACCATTCTTCCATGTTCTTCGTTTCATCATTTTATAAGAAGAACTCTTTGTTGTATGAAGGCAATCAGCGAAGCTTTCCTGTTACAGGCTATGAATTTATGACTGTGTGAGAAAACTCGAAGAAAAAGACGGGATTGATTCTATCTACCTTCAGTCTTTTAAGGTGAATAACGAACGGGATGGATCTAGGTACGTGGAGATAAATTCAACGTTAGGATGCTCGCCAACTAAGCATATGATCCAGTTCAGTTTCCAACCCGTAGGAACTCTCAAATCACACCTACTTTACTAAGCTGCAATAATGCCCGAAGGAAAGAGGAAAGGCTAGACATGAGGCAACCTCGAATCCCTGTGGTCTACTCCGAACCTGTGAAGTGTGTAAATTTGGTACACTGGAATCAGAATGGGAAGTATGGAAGGTATACTTTTAAATGACTAATATCTATTCACTTTGCAAATCATAATTTAAGTCAGAGAGGTTGCCCTGTAGAACAGTATAAAAACTTATGCGTAAAGATGGCAGGCTTAAAACGTAACAATGATGTCTTACATTGTTTTATTGTGAACTTTCTAGCTAATTTTGTCAGATGACTTGGATGACATAATGCAAAATGATCCGTATTCATAAGACAGTTTGTCGTATCCCTCTCTATTAGACAAAATCATCCATTCTGCATGAACTGTATTCATCCTATCTTTATCTTCTCATTTCCTTGGCTATCTAGGCAGCTTTCCCAACTTTGTCATCGTATGGACATTCCATGTCCCCATTCTTATGCTTGCCTTCATCGAGAGAAGACGCATCGGCTGGCTGAATGGCTTCCAGAAGGCTTTCATCAGCCCTCTGTGTCATTTTGCCTCTCCGATTCGAGCTAAGAATAAGTTTACCTGTTTTTGCATTTTAATATTTTTTTTTCGTGTGTTGGAGTTTCTGTAGCAGTTTGGTTGGTTTTCCAGGACAGGGTCGCTAGCCCTACACCTGACTCTCCATCTTTTCTCGGGCTTGGGACCTGTTAGAAAACTAGCGAGCTAGTAAGTAAACTAAGATTTTATGGATAATTTATGTCTGGTATCGTAGAAACTCAAAGACTTGCAGGCAGGGGGAAACCAACAAACTGACTGAGAAAGCAGGCAGCGATAACAGGACTGCAAGTGAACGGAAGTGATGAAGATAACCGACCAGCTAACCAACCAACAACAACAGCAACAACGATCAGCACCCCAGTCACCATCCAAGGAAGAAATCTGAAAGAAGAAGAAGTCACTTCGTTTGCTTATCTAATTGTTTCAGTTACAGGCAGTCGGCGGAACAGACAAGAATATCAAAGCTAGAATCGGGAAGACACAGTACATCCTCATCGGTCTGCAATAACTCAGCATAAAGAAGAAGACTTCAAGTTTCAACGCCACTATTAAGTTAATCATTTCTGTTGTATAGGACAGAAACTTGGCATATACACCATGAAAAGTATTTCAAACAACCAGCTGAACAATTCTGTTAACTGTTTATTCCTTTATAACCATACTGAAGATTAGATAGCTAGTGGAAAGGAGGAGCTTCAAGAAATTCTGCGAACGAACCAATCATGAATCTAGCGGTTAACGAAATGTTGAAGTAAGATAGAGATGGATTAGGCATACACTGAGTAGACCGTTGGGTGACAGCGAACGTCAGTCTCTTGACTGGACACCCGAATGGAAGACGACGATTGGGGCTTAAGCCCGAAGGTGATATGGATGAGATCGCGAGACGAGGAGATGGCAGCCTCTGAGCAATTATACGGTCAGCTAAAGACGATAGTAAAAACAGAACAAAATGGAGATGGGCTGTTGTAGCCCCCATTCTCCACCAGGAACAGTGTAATAAATCGATCGGATGTAATGCTTTGTCCTTGTAAATTCAACCTATGGGGTGTTTTTCACTCATCACAGTATTTCAGCTCATTCAGAAATCTCAGTTAAATTCAGATTACATTTGTTCTTTAAAGAAAATCGTATGAGATATATATATATGTGTGTGTAATTACAGCGTAGAAAATAGTTTCACTTGGCATGTGATTTCTATTCACTAGACGTATGTGAAAACTTTTAGCAATGTAAACGTCAGTGATGAAGAAGAATTAGAAAAAAAATTATGATAAAAAATGGCATTCCATTGTGACTCAGTCTGAATACACATGATCATTTCTATTAATAGCAACAATAAATAAGAAAAAAGGCATGCCATCACTATCCCATTAGCAATCGATATGAAATAGCGTTAAAAGTATGGAGTAGCATAGAGAACATTATTAATGGTGCTAGCACCAATAAGTTCATTTATGATATAAAGAAAGATTTCAAAAGCTGAAATTCATCAACAATTACCAACAAAAGAGGAGAATAAACAAAGGTAACAAAGAATGTTAATATATATATATATAATCATTCTATTGGGTTTCTAATGAAATATAGGCCTTCCTTCAATAGCACATCTCCACTTAACCCTCACCTCTGAATTCCTGTTTAGCTGGCTCCAGGATAACCTAAAGGCTCTCATATCCTTCTCATCATCATCATACGACACTCTGCATGTCAACCTTGGATGTATCCTCATTTCACCTTTGCCTATCCATCCGCCACCCGGCGTAATGTCGCTCTACGGTCTCCGCGGAGTGTGTTCCGCCCTTCCACATTTTCTTCAGGATATTTGTTGACTAGTAGGTTCGTACTCGGTTCGATCTCAGGATTCCTTGTTACGCTGGCACTTGAACTTCAGGATGGAATCAGAGTCTACAGCTGGTTTGTCTAAATAATTTTCGTAACATCCAAACCCAGAGTTTCCGAAGCACATGGAGAAGAAGTAACCGACTTCAAATTCGCATTATTATTATTATCACATAGGGCTTTAGCCACGCGTCTCCACTGCCTTCAGTTTTCTGCCAACATTTTCACCCCACTCCAAGTCTGACCACATGCTTTCATCTCCTCTCCACATGACCTCCTACAAGTCACCCTCACGCTAACGACCAACTCGCCGCCTGCTTCCCTTTCGGCCTGGTTCCACTCGAGCAATGGCTTGTCTAGTGATGTCACTCAATTGATGGTTTCCTCAGAGTATGGCCAGCCAATCCATCTCCATTTCTTCCTGCTTATTTGTTGCACAATCAGTTCCTGGTTGGTTCGCTCATTGACAGAGATCCCTGTTACTGATCTTTACTGGCCGACCATCTGATCTTGAGTATTGAGCGAAGACAGCTGTTAATGAAGGTCTGAAGTTTGTTTGAGATGCTCTTTATGACGCGGAGTGCAAGTCTCTGATCCGTCGAGTGAGTAGCACTGACTGAATTCACATTGGAGTTGAAAATCCGGATCTTATTTTCATTTTCATGCTGAGTGATGTTGACCTCCACACAGACTAGATGTGAGTAATGAAAGCTTGTGTTGCTTTCCCGATCCTCACTGCTTTGATATCCTCGTCAGTTCCGCTGGCCTGTAGTTGAAACGATGCTTCCCAGTTAGGTATGTGGGTAGGTGGTAAAGGAGGTTGTTTCTTTCAGGTTCCTCCCATTTATCCTGGCTGACTGTTGTCTGTTGTTGTTGTTGTGGCTGTTGGTGTTCGTGTTGGTGTTGGCCAGGAATCTTCATCACCTACCTCTGTTTTCTCTATGTTCACCTGAAGTCCTTCCTATCTTCTCTGGATGCTCCTTCTATCTCCAACTTGTTGCTTTCATCACTTGCATATCTTCCAGTTTGTGGGAAATCAGACATATGTCATCATCGGCGAAGTCCAGATCCTCCAAGTCTCTTTTTGTGTGGGTTCATCTTATGCCTGTTTCCTTGTTTCCCGTCACTGTCTGTCGCATTATCCAATCTACTGCAATCAGGAAAATCATTGCCACTTCTCAAGAATGTAATGAAGGCTTTCAGATGCTTTAAGTGAAATTCTCAACACCTTCATGATCACTGTGATGTGTTTAGTGTGAAATTATGACTTGGATGTCTAAAGGTGACATGAATTAAAGCTGTCATGTGAAGTAGAAATGCGAGATTATGTGTCAGTTGTGGAGTCGGCTTGAAAAAGGAACTGTATAAGTGAGTGTGGAATGGCGATATGCAGGCTAAGATCATGTGTCTCCCCCCGGAACCTGAAGGAATAACAATGAAAACATTTTATACGACGTTATATGATAACATAACCACTTAGTTGGTATACTTGACTATCCTAAGGTTGTGTACTGTCAATTTGCCTTAAACATAACACATCGATAAAGTGTGTCCCACTTAGCTATCCTCAGCAAAACTGAAAGGTTTCCGCTTAGACCAATGCCAATGTGAGTGAGTGTTTTTTGGGGACTACCTAATGGGTTGAAGGTAAAAGGTAATGGTGAATGGTGTACCGTCAAAGTGGAAAACAGTGTTGAGTGAAGTACCTCAGGAAATTGTAGTAGGTCCTTTGTTATCCCGATTATACATAGATGAACTGTCGAGATTTCTTGCCTCATCTTCACTATTATCTGACGATGACATTAAGATCTGCAAAAACGTGTATATAATAATAACGACGATACATCGGTCTTTGCAAAGTGATCTGCATAAATTAACTGAATGGTTGAACCTCTGGAGTCTGGAAACTAATTCCAAGGTAAGCGTGGTAATGCACTTAGGTCAGTGGTCTTACGCATAGTACTCCCTTGGTGACACAAAACTGCCCGATGTTAATGAACAAAAGAACTTAGGAATTATTTTCAGCCATGATTTAAAAACAACGGCAAATTGTAATGCAGCCATAGCTAAGGCTTTCCGTAGGCTATGGACATTTAGAAGGACTTTCAAACGATTAGACGAGGGTATGTTCCAAGTAATCTGTGCAACATATGTCAGGCCTCATCTAGAATACTCCATTCAAGTACTGAATCCATGCTTCAAGAAGGAGGCACGCATCCTGGAAAGAGTACCCACAGGGTAGGAACCAAATTAGTCAGTGGCCTTTAAATCTGTTCCCATTATGATACCGAAGAATGAGAGGCAATTTAATTCTGGCATACAGTATGTTAAAGGATAGTTTGGGGATTGACCTTTCTAACCTTTCCTCTCCCTCTAGGATATATATTTACGAGGTCACCACAAAAAGGTATTCAAACAGTGGACAAGCAAAATAAGTGTGGAATTTAGATTCTCTTACAGATTGGTCAATGCCTGGAACTCCTAACCACAGGTGAACACTATCAGAGAGGAATTAGACCTCTGCAGAGGTATATATATGTAGCATGAATTAACACAGGCTAAAAGGGTCTACTATCCTTATTATCTGAATGTGAATCTGTCATTTCATTCTGTACAGTGAAGGGTAAGAGAGTTCCTGTTAAGTCATATCTGTACATCATCTCTACTGTCTCAGCGTAGGAATCCTGCTCAGAAAACCAGTGTATTATCCTAGATTGTGCCAACGTCAATCACTAATTACAGCAACTGTAAATCTATTGAATATATATTCATTTGTCACTCTACACTTTTAGACTATTTACAGAGATACTTTTATGATGATGCAGTTGTCAGTTTCTTAGTAGCAGCAACACCCTGAAAACTGATATTCCTCACTTTCAGTACAATCAGGAAGCAATAAGATGTTTGAATTCCTCTGCTAGCTAGCCTCCAGCAAAACACACATGAATTTATTTTCTTGGTGCTGGTTACCAATACGCGTGTTTGGAAATGGACTATACACTGCTGCCTTTTCTGGTTTCATACTAAAGATCAGATGGTCAACGAGAAAGAGTTTGTAACAAGAAGCTCTAGGAACCAACCAGTCATGAAACTATTCCTCAACAAACATGCTACACGAAATGCAGATCTGTTGGATACACTTATAAGAGACTGTGGAGTAATATCCCGCTTCAGGTTGTCGATCGAGTGATAGGTGAATGGAAAACGACTTGTTGAGCATGACTCTGAGGGTGACTGATATGAAGGATATCGTGTGAGGAGGGGATGACATCCTATGGTTGGTTGACAGTGTGGCTAGCTGAAGAGGACAGGGTGAAATGGAGAAGTCCTGCTGAAGCCTTAAGTTCCACTTGGAAACCAAGGGAATAGTAATGATGATAAACACAAGGCGAGTGGTTTGGATGTAAGAATAAAGGAGTGGAAATTGGGCACTGTGGTAAAGTACAATTCCACTATGGAGAAAATTTGTTCGATAAAGTTTCACAATGTTATACAGTAAATATTTACTGACGACCATGTTTTGAGAGTAGTTTATTGCTCATAATCATGCCAGGTTTAGGATTGTTTACAATACTTCAGTGACAGAATACAATTAAATGAAAAACTTCAGTCTATAGGTATGTGCGTTAGCCTAGTCAATAACTTTTTTTTCCCTCACGTTCCCCAGTGGAACATAGGGCTTCAAGCTAGTGGCATGAAGTTTCTGTAGCAGTGTTTGCTTTGACAGGATGAGGTTGCTAGCCTCATGCCCAACCTTTCCTCTTTACCAGCATTATTTCTGGTCTAGAGAGGTAAAGGAGTGCGTCGGTGGCCGGCGATTGAGCCCAGGACCATGTGCGTGGTCGGTTAGTGTCTTAACCGGTATACCACCCACGTACTAGTCACTAACTTAAATGTGTTTATTAATTCATTTCATGCTCCGCATAAGGAAGAACATCCTAAATGTCAGCATTAATGCCAAGTCAATAAGTGTTACTATGTGGTTTGGAGACTTAGTAAACGCGTCCCCTAAAGCATCTCCAACAAGCCGTCCAGCCGTCTTTCATGAACAGATATCCCATTCGCTAAATCGACACTGACTCCTGAATATAGACATTTCTGCAGCAATCTGAAAGAAAAACGACAGTATATAA
The DNA here is from genome assembly GCA_944472135.2 of Trichobilharzia regenti. Taxonomy (NCBI): domain Eukaryota; kingdom Metazoa; phylum Platyhelminthes; class Trematoda; order Strigeidida; family Schistosomatidae; genus Trichobilharzia; species Trichobilharzia regenti. The sequence goes on from OX235270.1 coordinate 3,885,688, forward strand.
CCACTAAGATACGCATATGTCACTTCGAAGTGAGGGCGGGAGTAAGACAACCTGGCTGCCTACTATCACCAATGATTTTCCTGATTGCAGTAGATTGGATAATGCGAAAGACAGTGACGGGAAACAAGGAAACAGGCATAAGATGAACCCACACAAAAAGAGACTTGGAGGATCTGGACTTCGCCGATGATGACATATGTCTGATTTCCCACAAACTGGAAGATATGCAAGTGATGAAAAGCAACAGGTTGGAGATAGAAGGAGCATCCAGAGAAGATAGGAAGGACTTCAGGTGAACATAGAGAAAACAGAGGTAGGTGATGAAGATTCCTGGCCAACACCAACACGAACACCAACAGCCACAACAACAACAACAGACAACAGTCAGTCAGGATAAATGGGAGGAACCTGAAAGAAACAACCTCCTTTACCACCTACCCACATACCTAACTGGGAAGCATCGTTTCAACTACAGGCCAGCGGAACTGACGAGGATATCAAAGCAGTGAGGATCGGGAAAGCAACACAAGCTTTCATTACTCACATCTAGTCTGTGTGGAGGTCAACATCACTCAGCATGAAAATGAAAATAAGATCCGGATTTTCAACTCCAATGTGAAGTCAGTCAGTGCTACTCACTCGACGGATCAGAGACTTGCACTCCGCGTCATAAAGAGCATCTCAAACAAACTTCAGACCTTCATTAACAGCTGTCTTCGCTCAATACTCAAGATCAGATGGTCGGCCAGTAAAGATCAGTAACAGCGTGGGATCTCTGTCAATGAGCAAACCAACGAGGAACTGATTGTTCAACAAATAAGCAGGAAGAAATGGAGATGGATTGGCTGGCCATACTCTGAGACAAACCATCAATTGAGTGACATCACTAGACAAGCCATTGCTCGAGTGGAACCAGGCCGAAAGGGAAGCAGGCGGCGAGTTGGTCGTTAGCGTGAGGGTGACTTGGAGGAGGTTATGTGGAGAGGAGATGAAAGCATGTGGTCAGACTTGGAGTGGGGTGAAAAAGTTGGCAGAAAACCGAAGGCAGTGGAGACGCGTGGCTGAAGCCCTATGTTCCTCTAGGAATTAATGGATATAATAATAAACAATATAATAATAGTTCACCTGTTCGTTTGGAGCTAGGCATACATTCGTTCTATGCAAGCCCTTTAAAAACACGTTACAGAACACTATCCAGCATGTTCGCAAAGAGGAGGCACTGGCTCATTCAGGAGCACTATAACTGAACACCTCAGCAGCACTTTTCACATCTTAAAGGACTCGTCATTTTTAGGCGACCATAAAGTAAGCAAAAATCTGTCAAAGACAATAAAACCACTGACTTTCTTGTGTGGCACAAAAATCAATCATTTGAAAAGTACGAAATGTCTACGATAGTTCTCTTTACGGTAAAAATCTTCTTCGAACGCAAATGTTGTTTTGTAAATTTGGACTATTTATTCTTCAGTTATGTTCTGGTGCTATGATCCCAATTACTTCAAGTAGTTTCATAGCATACTGTAGAGAAATTCGAAGGACTTTGTAAAGTCAGCACTCGCTAGAAATACGGATAAATGAGCTTTACTCAGTTTCAGTCGTTAATGAAGAATACAATTCCATGCATAACACATAGTGTCAAAGTAACGTGTTAATCCTAGGAAGCATAGAAATTATATTTGTAAAATCTCAACGTTTCGTTCGGAAATCTGGTCCGAACTTCTTCAGGGAAATTAATCGAAATTAACATAACAGGTTTATATATAAAAGAAACATCTTTTGTTTTTAAAAAACTTTGTCCAATCATGATTCATAAAACAAATATCAACAAGTATAATAAACAAAATTGTACGAGTTGTGAGATTTTACAAATATAATTTTTTGCAAGTGTCTACTTCTCACTCGGCGCCCAAATATTGTAGAACTATTCTGTCAAATCTTGACTACAGTTCATTTGGTCTTTTGAAATCCTTTACAATGTTCGAAGGAGTGAGACCGATAGATCTCAGCAGATCTGCGAAATTAGAATCCATGACCTCAAACCAGACTTTACTTGTCCAAAGGCACTCACACACACACACACACACACACACACACACATACAGCCTTTATCTTTAAAGAAAGTTATCACAATCATTATGAACAAATGGCCATGACTCCTCTCTTATGTAATAAAACCGACGAACACTCTATTAAAGCTCAACTATCTTGGAATGTACTCCAATCGAATTTAGAAGTGGTCACAGCAACACAAGCTGTAGATGACAGTATATCTAAAGCACGGAATACATGCATCTAAATTTATCGAAGCCATGAATAAGATTCACATAGGATTCGAAATACTTATTTATAATTATTTCCTTAGGTTCTGGATGGAACATAGGTCTTCAATATTTCACCCCGTTCTCTTCAGCTAGCCACACTGTCAACCAACCATAGGCTGTCATCTCCTCCTCACACGATATCCTTCATGTCAGTCACCCTCAGAGTCATGCTCAACAAGTCGTTTTCCATTCACCTATCACTCGATCGACGACCTGAAGCGGGATATTACTCCACAGTCTCTTATAAGTGTATCCAACAGATCTGCATTTCGTGTAGCATGTTTGTTGAGGAATAGTTTCATGACTGGTTGGTTCCTAGAGCTTCTTGTTACGCATTACTTCTGACCGGTCATCTGATCTTTAGTATGGAGTCAGAGAAGGCAGCGATTGAGAGGATTCCGCAGCCTTCTCGTTGGTTTTTTGCCTCTAAGTCTTAGAGTCTGTGTAACATTAGACGCAAATCGTCCGTAAAATCCAGATCTTATACATTATTCTTATTGGTCCAATGTCTTCCTATCTTCTCGTTCCCCACAGAGGGTGTAATAACGCACAGGCCGGTCTACTATATGAGATGAAGAACCTTGTTTTACTCCCATCTTCACTTTTCAAACGTTTTTCTGAGTTTTCCGTTGTGAATTACTTGACATCCGAATCTCAATTTCATAAAATGCAAACAGGAAACTAAAGAACAGCCTGAGCTTTCGTCGTACATTGAAAAGCAGGCTAGCGTTTCAAACTACACCGGCTTTCTGCACCTTAATTGATTTATGGATTTTTGTACAAATGTATTAGGTAAACTCATTCCAGTGTCATCTTTAGCATACTTTTTCTTCGAAGAATGAAAATAGACTATATCAAGTTCATGTATCTATATTCCAGGCAAAGCATTATTCAACGGTAAATAAATCTTAGAAAACGGTTTTTAAATACTTCAAAATTCCATTCACCAGTGAACCTCCCCCTAGAATATCCTATGTCATTATTCTTCAGAAGGTTTTGAACTACAGGACTACTTAAATTTTTTATTGTTGTCTAAATCCATTTTAAGGCTACAACTGACTGATGAACAAGGATATAGCGATTAGACTTTTAGTGAAACTGACCACAGTTCAACATATTTTCTCGCCCACTGTTCGAAATAAGTACGCTTGATACGGTTCCCTTACGAACTCGACAGCGGCTAATATTTCAGAATGGTCTACTAGTAATTGTTTTGGCATTCACTACGTTACATATGTAGGTGTCTTGCAGTGAACGAGTACTCAAACAGCTTCTTTAAGGGGAAAACAGCCTACCAATTAGCTTTTCAACGCTATTTAGTAAAAACAAAATGTGGACCGTGTTTATTGCCAGAGTGCGTAGTAAGTTGGCCGTCAGGTCAAACAATGTGTCTTTCATTATTCCTGGAATAGGCACTTGCCCAGGATAAGTGGTTGTCGCAAGCAGTCAGTTTTTAAGCTATTATTATTATTTCCTTTAATTCCTAGAGGAACATAGGGCTTCAGCCACGCGTCTCCACCGCCTTCAGTTTTCTGCCAACTTTTTCATCCCACTCCAAGTCTGACCACATGCTTTCATCTCCTCTCCACATGACCTCCTCCAAGTCACCCTCACGCTAACGACCAACTCGCCGCCTGCTTCCCTTTCGGCCTGGTTCCACTCGAGCAATGGCTTGTCTAGTGATGTCACTCAATTGATGGTTTCCTCAGAGTATAGCCGGCCAATCCATCTCCATTTCTTCCTGCCTATTTGTTGAACAATCGGTTCTAGCTGGGTTGGTTTGCTCATTGCCAGAGATCCCACGCTGTTACTGATCTTTACTGGCCGACTATCTGATCTTGAGTATTGAGCGAAGACAGCTGTTGATGAAGGTCTGAAGTTTGTTTGAGATGCTCTTTATGACGCGGAGTGCAAGTCTCTGATCCGTCGAGTGAGTAGCACTGACTGACTTCACATTGGAGTTGAAAATCCGGATCTTATTTTCATTTTCATGCTGAGTGATGTTGACCTCCACACAGACTAGATGTGAGTAATGAAAGCTTGTGTTGCTTTCCCGATCCTCACTGCTTTGATATCCTCGTCAGTTCCGCTGGCCTGTAGTTGAAACGATGCTTCCCAGTTAGGTATGTGGGTAGGTGGTAAAGGAGGTTGTTTCTTTCAGGTTCCTCCCATTTATCCTGACTGACTGTTGTCTGTTGTTGTTGTTGTGGCTGTTGGTGTTCGTGTTGGTGTTGGCCAGGAATCTTCATCACCTACCTCTGTTTTCTCTATGTTCACCTGAAGTCCTTCCTATCTTCTCTGGATGCTCCTTCTATCTCCAACTTGTTGCTTTTCATCACTTGCATATCTTCCAGTTTGTGGGAAATCAGACATATGTCATCATCGGCGAAGTCCAGATCCTCCAAGTCTCTTTTTGTGTGGGTTCATCTTATGCCTGTTTCCCGTCACTGTCTGTCGCATTATCCAATCTACTGCAATCAGGAAAATCATTGGTGATAGTAGGCAGCCAGGTTGTCTTACTCCTGTCTTCACTTCGAAGGATTCCGTAAGTTTCCCGTTTTGGATTACTTGGCATGCAGAATTGTCGTACAACTGTTGGATGAGATGTATAATTGTCAGTAGCACCTCGTAGTAGCGAAGTAGTCGCCAAATCACCTCTCGATCGACGCTGTCGAAGGCCTTATCAGAGTCGACTTTGAAAATGGTGATTCATCTAACTGGGATTCTTATTTCCTTTATAGTTGTCGTTCATCACACAGTGTCATGCAAATAGTTGGTCATTATCGTGTCATATCACCGATTTCCACGCACAGATGAAGAGATACGCATACTTTCCTTGGACCATTCAGACTTCTTATTTGATTAAAAATATTATACGGGAACAAAAAGCCAGCAAGTATCGTTTCAAGGGCAATTTCCATGAAGCATATACAATGCTCAGTACTGTAAGCTATAGAGTCAAATAACGTCAATCATGGTGTGTAGCTTTGAGGGGAATAAGTTGACGATCAGAAGTAGCCTGTATACTGATGTCTGACAGCCTTCAATACAGAACTCGGCATAAAAGTCCTGCAGTTCAAATTGCCATACTCCATGTATCACATAAGGGAAGAGAAAAGGCCTCTGAGCCATTGACGGCGATTTTGAGTCAAGCCAACAATTGTCTCAAGCTCTTACTATCCCAAGGACTCGAACCAGTCAGGCAGTCTTCACTTTCCTACGCAGCTGAATCACACTAATTGTCAGGCACTTCATGAAGTGATCTCATGTTTTCGTTTGACCATTACTAGCTCCTTTCCAACTTGCTCCTATATCAGCTAGTACGTGTCCTAAGCACCTTAAACGATATAGTTTTAGAATCCCATCGATTAACTTTCCCTTGCTGCCTGACCTGAATATTACTCACCACATTATACCATCTAATATAGGAAATAGAAAGCAGACAGACAAAGGCACCCAAGCTTTTCGTATTTTCTATGGCTTTCAATGGTTATGTCACCGGTCGAAGCGAACTGATGAGCATTACACACGTCCTTTCATGAAATTCAACAGAAATAGGGATAGTGTAAATCGCTGAATGCTACTTAATGCAGGTTATCCTCAAAATGATCACAAAAACTCCACAACAAGCGTATGGGTAAGAAGTATATTGAATGGCTAAAGAATTATTGAAATTGTCTAACCACCCTACACTACTTAATATTAAATAAGTAGTTAAATCAGACATTTTTAAAAAACCAATGAGCATATAAAGTTGGCTAGTGGTCGCGGTATTTCGTGAATTGTCAGAAATTGGAATTCATGTGCAATTGGAACTCATCGCAGTGGCTTAGTGGTCTACAACAAGCCAGCCTTGTAACCGGACAGTCAAGGTTCGAACCATAATGGTGGTGGTCGGTGCGTACTGCCGACGAATTCCAAACTACGACGACAGGAACAACACAGCTGTCCAGTACACCCTGGCTTTTCAACGCTTCGCCAGCTGGCATCAATCTATAGTCAGACTTGAAACTTTATTTTGTAGAATCAACAGCATACATGTGTTAGACAGACCTTGATTATGCCTCAGTACTGAAGAAAAAAACCTCCGGAACCGGTTTCAAGGCATAGAAAATTGACATAAAATTAAATAAACCCATACTATTCAACTGCATTTGTTTTTCTAAATATATACATGGCTAGTTTCTGCATAGAACCTTGAAGACAGGTGGGCAGTCAACTTGCAACGCTCCTGTGGAATACAAAGGAAGACACAAGGAGATTACAAGGCGAAATGTGAGGAGTAAAGTGTGCGGTGATACGGAAAAGCAAGAGACGTTTTCTGGCACTTTGACGACAACTTCAACTGTTTTCAACCATCATGTGGGTAGACAATCGCCATTCTGTGCGATCTGTATGCATCTGAATCTACAAACACACTCATCAAACTGATATACGCAGTTTAAAGTACAGAGGATTGGCGGATACCGGTCTTACCCAGAATGCTGAAGCACCCGCTTGGTAGTGGTGTTAAGGAAGACGAGTTTCGCAGTATAATAAGTTCCCCCGACAGCTTTTTATTTAGCGAAGCGAACGACATACCTAGTGCAGCAAGACAACTGAGGGAATTGCTACTTTTATTCACTAAAACTATCCAATTTCATTTCCAGGGATGACTATTTGGTCAAGTTGATGGTGTTGCAATGGCAAGCCCCTGTTTCCAGATTTATTCTTGTCAGGCCTAGAAGCCGGTATTTTCCAACAGCATACACAACAACAAATGGAATTATACCCCTAAGACAGGTGAATGATACTTTTATTGTCTGTGAAAGCAAATCAAAAGCTGAAGAACAATAGACAAAATTCGACATATAGTATCCGAAGATGATACCATTAAATTCCTAAATGTTTCTCTAGTGAAAAGGACTGGTAGCACAATAGGGAAAGATCTGAGTTTAGAAAATCTTCATGAACGGCATACTACATACACTCTAAAAGTTTATTTCCAATCCAGTATAAAAAGAACTTAATTAGAACACTGTTCAATAGAGCTGTCTCTCTGCCTATTTTCGACATAGAACTTTGCACCGATGTGCCCCAGTTCAAGTCACCACACTCCCACCTTGTAGCACCCAAACCATGAGAAGAAATGCATAATAGGGACAGTAAACAGAGATATGAGGCAAAGGAATAGCTACAACGAACGAACAAAAATATAGTTTCATTGGAAATCATAAGTCACAAGGACTGGATGCATCTGCACCAGCCATCACCGAGAACGATTTTGAGCCATATCACCAATTGTTTCCAACCATTGGTTTTTACCGTCCCGAGGACCCCAGTCAGTCAGGAAGTCTACACCTTCCTACCTACGTGGCTGGATGGCTTAAACTAACTGTTGCGGATTTCATTGACTGATGAAGCCATGTTTTGGTTTGACCACCACTGGCTAGGTCTTTTCCAACCTGACCCTATATGTCAGCTAACATTGCAAGTCGAGGAAGGCGATGACTAGGCATACGTCACATATCCTAAACATCTCAGTCGATGTAACTTCACAACTTCGTCGATTGATTTCCCCTCCTCCTTACCTAGCACTCCACGCCTAACCTTAGTATTGCTAACCCTACTATACCACTTCACACGGGAGATAGAACGCAGGCACCTACGATCAAAGACAGTTAGCCTTTTCATGTCTTCCACTCTCAATGGCCAGGTCTCACAGCTAGTCATAAAGGAGGACAGAATGAACTGCTGAGCAGTACACCCGCCCTTTGGTCGACAGCCAGACGGATATAACGTCTACACCAGAGACGGCGTATCCCAGTTCCGGAATGCGGTTGTAACAACAGATGACAGGTGCCAGGCAACAGATCGTTTATTAAGGAAATCAACACGTATTTATATATTTTCATGTACATTATTAAAGCTTATTCAAGCAAACAAACACACTCTTCTGATTGGTTGTTTCTCACAGAGAGTTAACCTTGCATCTCTTTGTGACTGATTCTTGAATGTCAGGTCATCTATATGTTAACTGTATCTGCCTACGCAAAGTCTGTTGTGATTGGTTGTTAAGTCATTCTTATTCATATTTTTTCATGACCAATATTTGTGACATAAACATTGGCGTAAATTAATGTCGACCAATTTGGCTAGCAGCCTGCTCTCACCATACGGTGACCACTAAATGCAGTTCCACACTTAAAAAAAAGAAAAGAAAGTACGAACACAAAAAAGACAAAGCAAAACACTTTATATATATATATATATATATATATATATATATATATATAAATATATTTGGTTTAGTAGACTGCAACACAGTGTGAAATAGGGCAGGTATGTACACAGGCATTTGAATTTTAGCGTTGAACTCTGTTCTCCTCTGCTCTGCTCTCGTCTAGTCTAGAGTTCACTCATTCTTCGGTTTACTTTGTATCTCTTTTTCTAGTTTCTCAAACTCTTCTCTAGACACCACATCCAATTCATCTTCGACTTGTTCAACGCCTAACACATCCGGTATGTAGAATTGTAGCATATTTTGTACACCATTTTTCAGTGTAACAACAGAACTTGGACAACTTGAACAGGAACCTTGTAATTTCAACAGGACAATACCATCTTTAAATCCCTGAAAAATAAGAGATAAGAAAATGTTGGGTTTTTTGGGAGGGAGAGGGGGAGTTCAAATAAATATTTAGAAAATCAAAACAAGTGATGATTCAGCGAAGAGACTCTTTTCAACGAATTTATCATCAAATCATATATATATATATATATATATATATATATATATATATATATATGGTTTTTAAGAAGTTATATCCGGTGAGGGAATTGAATCATAGGCATGAATGCATAAAATAATAATAATAATAATAGTAGTATGAAATGCAATTGAAAACTAAAATGTTTGTGGCTGTTACTTGAATAATATATACTAAGTGTATTTAATGGTTGCCATTCTGCGATAAAATTCACATTCATTTCCTCGATGTGAACTTATCAAGGAGGACCGATGGATCTCTGAAGAGATCGACTTATCGAAAGCTGTCATGGGATGATCAACTGATAAATTTCTACAGCTGGGTACCCACCACCCATTGGTCGTAAACGAAACCTGGTCCAGTCGCTTGCCACTTGCATTCACCGCATATGTAACCCTGATACTGTTGAGGATGAATTAAATCTTTTGAGGAAAATCCTAATAGAAAATGGATTTGCACCAAGCTTTATAGATAAGAACATACATTCAAAGCCTATAAAACATGACTTATCAACCGTACCCAAAACCTCAGGATGGTCGGGGGTGGGTGCCTTGCGCTGCGGGTTGGCCACCCCTCCGCACACCTCTTGAAATGCTCCCATATGACCGTGCGTCTTACATAGCCTCTCCTGAGGAAGTCCTACTCACTGCCTTCGCGTGGCGGAGGTGTTTCTCACCAAAGTGAGAGGGCGAAAGCGGATGCCCGGCGCTCTCCACCGGGTTGACTGTCCATTGGATGACAGTCTAGGGGAGATGGCTAAACCCTGATTCCAAACCTCCAACGATTGGCGTATGAAGCTCACTGGAGCTCACCGGCAGACGTATGGACAAAGGGCTTGTTGGATGCCCTGGATGTCTGGCCCCATTCAAAAAGGCGTATGAACCGAACTCCGGTCATCGGCTGCCAATGGATAGTGGACTCCTTACTCCACTCCTACTGCCTTGTAGGTCACACTTGGTTGTGTAAAGGCTAGAGCTGCACTCTCAAACAAAAGGCCGAGCGATGCTGGGGACATCACTCGTACCAAATTCCCATGAAACTTCATGAACTCTCTTACAAATTGCTGCGCCTGGGCAGCGATGATTCGAGACGTTCATGAAGCCGGCTCATCCTCCCGTAGGAGATAGCCGAAGTAAAGTAAGTAAAGTACCCAAGAAGATAATTTACATGATCTTGGAATTCAAAGGGGACTTAGCTTCCGATATCATGAAACGAAGGATATGACAGTCCCTGAGAAGAACATTCCCTGCTACATCTGTGAGAATACCCTTTACTAGCCGACCATTACTGTTCAATAACCTGAAGGACAAGATCTCGCTGCTGACCAACTCTATGTGCGTTTATCAAGTCATCTGCTCATATGATGGAGCTAGGTATATCGGTCGTTCGACTCGAGTTTTGTCCAAGAGGGTGCAAGAACACTACCCTGCATGATTACGAAGAGGTAGAAGTAGAGAAATAAGAAGCTCGTTCATTGAACATCTGGTCGATAATGATCACCCCATCTCTATAGCCTCCACCTTTAAAATCATCTACAAGGCAAAGAGTAATTTCCCCAAATCCCTACGTATCCGACTCATCTGTATTGCTGAAGCTTTGGCTATCGAAACAGAAAAGCCAGATCTCTGTGTACAGAAAAAGTTCGTTCAACCCCTCCAACTTTCATGGTCTTAATCCCTCTATGCTAAAATATAGTAATCCCCAATCATATTTTAGCTCTACCAATTTTTCATTTTGTCTATTCAATTTGTATACTCTTCCTTTATTAGGTCAATTGTTACTATTACTATTCTCACTTTGAAATGTCCCCGGTATTATTTCACTCGTTCCACTTGTCATTCTAAATCAATTCTTTTTTACAATTTCTTACATTCTATGCTATCAAATCTCACACAGTATTACGTAACGTTTTTATTTTATTCAATTTGTCTATCAATCCTATAACTGCACACCCTTCCATCCTATGAATCATTCTATATATGACATTAATTTGCTTTGCCCCTTGACATTCAACTATGATTATAATCAGAAATATTTTAGTTTTAATTGCATTTCCTACTATTATTATGCATTCACACCTACGATTCAATTCCCTCTTCGGATATAACTTCTTAAAAACCATATATATATATGGGACAGTCCAAATCTAAAAGCTTTCAGGGAATCAGGAGCTGCAGATAGACCACAAGCCAAGTTCAACCCTCAGAAACTGAAGGACCAGGCTACAAATGACATCTTCATTGCAAACATAAGGGACAAAGCCGAGACACAAATCAACACTAGTGAAGAGGTCGGCGTCGAAAAGCACTGGGATAACTTGAAAACGGTGTGGAGTCAGACCTATATGGAAGTTCTAGGCAGAAAGAAGAGACAGGACAAATAGTGGCTCACTACGGACACTTGGAAACTAATAGACGAGAGAGGACAGTGAAACAAAAGATTATCTTGTGCACCGACGAGCAACAAAAACAGGAGCTGAATGCAAGCTACAATACGCTGAACAAAAGAGTGAAGAAGAGTGCCAGAGAAGACAAAAGAAAATATTATGAAACCATGGCAAGTGAAGCAGAATAAGCTGCAGGCAAAGGAGACCTCGCCACACTCTAGCAAACAACTACATATATATACATATATATATATATATATATATATTTGTACAGCTTGATGATAAATTCGTTGAAAAGAGTCTCTTCGCTGAATCACTTGTTTTGATTTTCTATACGTTACAATGAGAATCTTCCAAGAGTTAAATAAATATTTAATTACAAGGCGTTATATGCAGAGAATAGGCTGATTTTTTTAAAATAACGACACGCATTTAAGCCGACAAAGTTACTCACTCACATTCAGGTAGGACAAACTCTCTGTCTAGGTAGTTAAACGACCCTGTCGGTTGATCCAATTAGATAAAATAATAATAACAATATAATTTAGAAAATACTTTCCAATGACTGTGAGTTAAGTCAACTCCCCATAGGTCAGTTAGATTGTCAGAGCATAAGAACTTAGTGGTTAAGTGTATAGTGACTGATCCCATGAAGATAAGAATTCCACATTAAAGCATAGTACTGCTTGGGAATAAAGCAAATAAAAGGAACACTAGTGGGATCTCCCATATCAAGATTAATAGCTGAAACCATCATGCAAAGATTAGAACTAATCTCTCTACCTATAGTTAAACCAAAAGTATGAGTACATAACGTTGATGATACGCTTGTAATAATTAAAAGAAATGATATACAATATACCCATGAATTAATAAACAATATATTTGAAGACAATAAATTCACCATGAGAGAAGAAGAATTAGATAACAAAATCCCATTTTTAGAAGTCTTAATCAAGAGAACTAACTAACACAGGAAATTTAGAAACATAAGTAGTGCAGAAAATCACCGCACGCAGACCAAATACTCAGAAATGGTACCCACAGAAGAAACTGTGTGCAGACATTGTTTAAAGAGTTTAAACACAGTATAGCACTCCAGTGTTTAAGAGCACGGAAGGAAAATACCTACAAACTGTCTTTAAAAAGAGGAATGGATATTCTCACAATTTCATCAAAAAAAAGTGTTTAAAATAGAGTTACAACACCAACAAGAAACCATCATCAAAGATTACAAGAAAATTCATTCTACCATATTATATATATATATATAATATATATAATATATATATATATATATATATATATATATAATATTCCTGAAATAACAGCTAGAATATTGAAACCGATATAGCACACCAAACCAGCCAGTCCAATCACTTTATTCGATATTGTGCAAACCGAAAGACTCATCCAACATAAAAAGCAGATGCGAATTAGTATCGTTCACAAGATAAGTTGTGTGAAGTGTAACAGACATTACATCGGCCAATGTGGGCATCCCCTTCGAATCAGAATCTAAGAAGGCAAATCAACCGTGAAAAGACACGATATATATATTCTTTCATGCAGATGACATAGTCCTGTTAGGGGAGGATGCTGACAAAATGCAGAGTCTTCTGAACACCTTGAGCAGCAATCTTCGTATGTTTGGCATGTGATTCGCCCCTGTAAAATGTAAGATGCTGCTACAGGACTGGACCACGTCAACTCCTAGCTTAGTGATAGGGAGTGAAGTGATAGAACATGTTGACCACTTCACCTATTTGGGAAGTTGTATCAGCACCAACGGACTGATTGCCGACAAAATCTCACCACGGATCCAAAAAGCTCGAGCTGCTTTCGCTAACTTACGCCATCTCTGGAGTAGGCGTGACATTCGGCTATCAACCAAGGGACGTGTGTACTGCTCAGCAGTTCGCTCTGTCCTTCTCTATGGCTCTGAGACATGGCCAATACGAATTGAAGACATGAAAAGCTTGATAGATTTTCATCATAGATGTCTACGATCTCTTTCTCACGTTAGGTGGTTTAACAAGGTAAGTAATTTTGATGTGGTTTTGTTCTCTGAGCTGGATGGTTAGTTTGCGAAGCTTTCATCACCTTACTGGGTGACATCTTCAGCGCATACTTCAATTTGAAGTGAGCTTTTAGATTTCTCCACGAGTTTATTAATCATCTCTCCTGGTGACCTTGGACGTGATTGGTTGTTTGTGTGTGTTTTCACACCTTCTAGGTTACTTGTATTGGAACCGGTTGTTTCTTTGACTTGAATTTTGACCCTTTGTCTGTGAAGTTTCTTTCTTATTGGTTGATAAATTTTGTCTATGTCGATGTGTCTATTGATTGATGATCCACTGGAATGCCAAGCTTCTAAAAATTCTCTAGCATTCTTGTTATTTCCTTTGTCTAATATTTGAACGTTGTCCCAGTCGAATTGATGTCCGTAGTTGTCTGTGTGTAGTGAAATGAGGGAGTGGATATCATGTCTTTTGACGGCTAGCTTATGTTCGTGGATACGAAGACGAAGGGGACGTCCACTTTGGCCGATGTAGTGTTTTTCGCAGTTGTTACAGTTTATTTTGTAGATGATGTTGGTTTTATCTTCTTTCGCTGTTGAGTCTTTTGGTTGACATAGAATTGAGTGAAGCGACTTTGTTGGTTTGTGTACGACGTCAACTCCTAAAGGTTTGAAGAGTCTTGTAGTGATTTCTGAGATATCTTTTATATATGGTAAGGCAATTTTCTTTGTGTTCTCCTTGGTGGCTTTTGCTTTGGTAGGTTGGCTTGGGGGTATATGTCTCTTGATGAAATTCCGTGGATATCCATTCTTTTGGAAGACGTCCATGAGATACTTTTCTTCAATTTTTCTTAAGGTGGGAGTGCTGCAGTGAGTCCTTGCCCTCTTGAATAGTGTTTGTATGCAATTCCTTTTGTGTGTTATTGGGTTGTTGCTGTTGTAATTCAGTATTTGGTCTGTGTGAGTTGATTTCCTATAAACTTGAGTTTCTAATTCTCCTGTAGTTGTTCGCCTGACTAAGACGTCCAAAAATGGTATTTTGTTCTCGGATTCCTCTTCTCTTGTGAATTTGATGTCGTTGAAGACGTTGTTTATTAAGTTGTGAGTTTTATCTAATTCGTTTCTTTTGATGATTACAAATGTGTCGTCGACGTAGCGTATCCAAATCTTGGGTTTGATCTTTGGTAGAATTATATTTTCGAGTCTTTGCATCACTGCTTCTGCAATCAAACCTGATATTGGCGATCCCATGGGTGTTCCTTTGACTTGTTCATATATTTGGCCGTTGAATTGGAAGTATGTTGTTAGGCATAGATTTATGCATTCCATCCAGCTTGTGTGTTGCATTTTTGATTGTTGTGGCAGTTGTTCGTCGTTGCTAAGTAATTGCTCCATGGTTTCTTTTGCTAGGTTTTGTCCGATGGATGTATATAATGCTGTCACGTCGAATGATACCATTATTTCTTGTTCATCTATTTGGATGCCTCTGATTTTCTCTAGGAATTGGATAGCAGAGTTGATGGAGTGATCACAAGATTCCGTTAGGTGTTTTAGTTTTCTGTATAATTCTTTGGATAAATTATATGTTGGAGTTCCTGGGAGTGATACAATTGGTCGTAACGGGATATTTGCCTTGTGTATTTTGGGTCTGCCGTAGAATCGAGGTAGGACTGGTCCATTGGATTTCATTCGCCATTGGTCTTGTTTTGTGATCTGTCCAGTTTTGGTGAGCTTGTTTAAGGTCCTTTGGATGCGGTTATCCAATGTTTGTATGGGATTTGTTGGGAGTTGTTGATATACATCTTCATCTTTGAGTAGTTCTTCAGCTTTCTTGGTATATTCTTCTCTGTCCATGACTACTGTTGTTCTTCCTTTGTCGGCTGGTAAAATGACGATGTCCTTCCTATTTTTCAGCTTTTTGAGGGCCTTTAGTTCTTGAGAGTTGAGTTGTGTGTGTTGTCTTTTCTGTTTGACCATTGGTACAATTGTTTGGCGTATCTCTTCCTGTGTTTCCTCGTTCAAGTTTGATGATTTGAGTAATGATTCAAAGGCAGCGAAGAAATCAGTTTTTGAAGCATCTCCGGTGTTGTAGTTTAATCCTTTTTGTAGTAGTTGTTGTTCCATTTTTGATAGTGGTTGTTTTGATAGGTTGACTACGCAGTCTATGGGCGTATTGTCTGGTTGTTGTTTTCTAATCTTGGCTAGCTTGGTTTTGAGGACTCTTCGTCTTTGTTCTCTGTGTTTTTCACTTGACAGTGTAATTGCGGTGATCAGCGTTGACAGGTGTTCCTGGTTGAGGGTTTTCTCTAATTTTGCTTTTTGGATATCTATAATTTGTTGATATTTGTTGATCCGATAATGTGCGTCTGTAATCATTAATTTGACCATTCGTCTTCCACATTGTTCGGCCAATTTCCATCCCATTGGGCAGTTGACTGGTGGTTTGTATCTTACACTGTTTGGTAGGATTGAATGACGAAGGCACTCATGGAGAAAGAATAATTGTTCTCTGGTGGATCCTTGCCTTTTGGCGAAGTCTTCCCACTTTCGAACAGAGAGAAGCGTATCCCGCTCGTAAGATTTAGATATGATAGAGAAGATTTGTAGCTCAGGTGGATGATTTTGATGTGGTTTTGTTCTCTGAGCTGGATGGTTAGTTTGCGAAGCTTTCATCACCTTACTGGGTGACATCTTCAGCGCATACTTCAATTTGAAGTGAGCTTTTAGATTTCTCCACGAGTTTATTAATCATCTCTCCTGGTGACCTTGGACGTGATTGGTTGTTTGTGTGTGTTTTCACACCTTCTAGGTTACTTGTATTGGAACCGGTTGTTTCTTTGACTTGAACTTTGACCCTTTGTGTGTGAAGTTTCTTTCTTATTGGTTGATAAATTTTGTCTATCTCGATGTGTCTATTGATTGATGATTCACTGGAATGCCAAGCTTCTAAAAATTCTCTAGCATTCTTGTTATTTCCTTTGTCTAATATTTGAACGTTGTCCCAGTCGAATTGATGTCCGTGGTTGTCTGTGTGTAGTGAAATGAGGGAGTGGATATCATGTCTTTTGACGGCTAGCTTATGTTCGTGGATACGAAGACGAAGGGGACGTCCACTTTGGCCGATGTAGTGTTTTTCGCAGTTGTTACAGTTTATTTTGTAGATGATGTTGGTTTTATCTTCTTTCGCTGTTGAGTCTTTTGGTTGACATAGAATTGAGTGAAGCGACTTTGTTGGTTTGTGTACGACGTCAATTCCTAAAGGTTTGAAGAGTCTTGTAGTGATTTCTGAGATATCTTTTATATATGGTAAGGCGATTTTCTTTGTGTTCTCCTTGGTGGCTTTTGCTTTGGTAGGTTGGCTTGGGGGTATATGTCTCTTGATGAAATTCCGTGGATATCCATTCTTTTGGAAGACGTCCATGAGATACTTTTCTTCAATTTTTCTTAAGGTGGGAGTGCTGCAGTGAGTCCTTGCTCTCTTGAATAGTGTTTGTATGCAATTCCTTTTGTGTGTTATTGGGTTGTTGCTGTTGTAATTCAGTATTTGGTCTGTGTGAGTTGATTTCCTATAAACTTGAGTTTCTAATTCTCCTGTAGTTGTTCGCCTGACTAAGACGTCCAAAAATGGTATTTTGTTCTCGGATTCCTCTTCTCTTGTGAATTTGATGTCGTTGAAGACGTTGTTTATTAAGTTGTGAGTTTTATCTAATTCGTTTCTTTTGATGATTACAAATGTGTCGTCGACGTAGCGTATCCAAATCTTGGGTTTGATCTTTGGTAGAATTATATTTTCGAGTCTTTGCATCACTGCTTCTGCAATCAAACCTGATATTGGCGATCCCATGGGTGTTCCTTTGACTTGTTCATATATTTGGCCGTTGAATTGGAAGTATGTTGTTAGGCATAGATTTATGCATTCCATCCAGCTTGTGTGTTGCATTTTTGATTGTTGTGGCAGTTGTTCGTCGTTGCTAAGTAGTTGCTCCATGGTTTCTTTTGCTAGGTTTTGTCCGATGGGTGTATATAATGCTGTCACGTCGAATGATACCATTATTTCTTGTTCATCTATTTGGATGCCTCTGATTTTCTCTAGGAATTGGATAGCAGAGTTGATGGAGTGATCGCAAGATTCCGTTAGGTGTTTTAGTTTTCTGTATAATTCTTTGGATAAATTATATGTTGGAGTTCCTGGGAGTGATACAATTGGTCGTAACGGGATATTTGCCTTGTGTATTTTGGGTCTGCCGTAGAATCGGGTAGGACTGGTCCATTGGATTTCATTCGCCATTGGTCTTGTTTTGTGATCTGTCCAGTTTTGGTGAGCTTGTTTAAGGTCCTTTGGATGCGGTTGTCCAATGTTTGTATGGGATTTGTTGGGAGTTGTTGATATACATCTTCATCTTTGAGTAGTTCTTCTGCTTTCTTGGTATATTCTTCTCTGTCGATGACTAATTCTATGTCAACCAAAAGACTCAACAGCGAAAGAAGATAAAACCAACATCATCTACAAAATAAACTGTAACAACTGCGAAAAACACTACATCGGCCAAAGTGGACGTCCCCTTCGTCTTCGTATCCACGACCATAAGCTAGCCGTCAAAAGACATGATATCCACTCCCTCATTTCACTACACACAGACAACTACGGACATCAATTCGACTGGGACAACGTTCAAATATTAGACAGAGGAAATAACAAGAATGCTAGAGAATTTTTAGAAGCTTGGCATTCCAGTGGATCATCAATCAATAGACACATCGACATAGACAAAATTTATCAACCAATAAGAAAGAAACTTCACAGACAAAGGGTCAAAATTCAAGTCAAAGAAACAACCGGTTCCAATACAAGTAACCTAGAAGGTGTGAAAACACACACAAACAACCAATCACGTCCAAGGTCACCAGGAGAGATGATTAATAAACTCGTGGAGAAATCTAAAAGCTCACTTCAAATTGAAGTATGCGCTGAAGATGTCACCCAGTAAGGTGATGAAAGCTTCGCAAACTAACCATCCAGCTCAGAGAACAAAACCACATCAAAATCATCCACCTGAGCTACAAATCTTCTCTATAATATCTAAGGTAAGTAATGTTGACCATAGGCGTAGTGTTGGACAAAGAGGCAAAATCAATCGACGAGGCTATAAAGTTACATAGATTGAGATGGCTAGGTCACGTGCTGCGCATGCCTAACTATCGCCTCCCCCAACGGCCATTACTAGCTGATATAGGTGCAGGTTGGAAAAGAGTAAGTGGTGGCCAAACAAAAACATGGCATCAATCCATGAAATCCTTGACAGTTAAACTGAGTTGGTCAGGTAGGGAGATGCAGACTTCCGGGTTGGGGCCCTCGGGACTCTAGGAATCAATGGCTGGAGACAATAGGTGACATGGCTCAAAATAGTTGTCAATGGCGCGGATGTATTCAGTCACTGTAATGTTTCATATTCCTTTCTACCATTGCCCATTCTGTTTCACTCTTATACTTGTCAGACTGTATTGATTCTCTTCACTCATCTTCTTGTCTACCTTTGTGTGCTATTCGGAACGTGGCAACTTGAACTGCTGCACTTCGGTGCCATGTTCTATGTTGAATCCAGACAGACAGATATATTCTTTCATAGCAATGCATGTAGATAATTATAGACACCAATTTGACCAGGATAATATCGAAATGTTAAACAGAGGAAAAAAACATCAAAAGTGCCAGAGGATTCCGAGAGAAGCCTGGTGCTCAAGCGAAAATATGTGATTGACAAATATGTTAATCCACCAACTAATAAAAAGTAAATCATTATGTGACAAGAAAGTTCAAAATCCAAGTCACTACAAAATAATCACTACAGATGTAAATCGACCACCAGTCACGAAGAATGGTGGCCAGGAGACACAATTCTGTCATTCATGGAGAATCTAAATCAGTGTTCACTTTTTATGCTAAAACTTGCGCCGAAGAGATGTTGTTCAGAAGGAGGACGAATGGTCTGCAATTATTAAATCCAACCACAGCTCAGAGAGCATACAACTAAATTGCAAATAAAGCAAGTTATTGATATTCTGAAAAAACTAATGAGGTTCAAGTGACCAAGGTTATAACATAACTCTAACACAATAAATCTCCTTTAATTGCCCGATAAATGAGATCGTATTCTCCAGTAAATATGTTCGTTTTTTCTTACTTTCAAGGGAATTCGGTTGTATGAAATTAAAACGATCAGTTTTTATATTAGAAAGTTGGAGGCAATCGGTAGGAAGCCTTGCAACGACCTAGGTTTCGTGCTAGTTGGCACTCACCACCAGTGAGTCAGCAAGGCGTATCTGCAATCACGTTAAAGGAACTCATGCCCCTTCTGAGGAGATTCGAACCGGCGTCAACCAGTGCAGTGCTGCTGCAGTCAGCGACGTTACCACTGAGCTATTTGCGCTGGCAACTGACCTTCTGTAATCTACCACAGTGTCCAAGTTTTATACTTATATCAATAATACATTTGGTTAAGATACTTTAGCCGCGCCATTGTATCACACTAACACCTACATTTATCGTGTAACGACTGATGATTCGATCACCTAGTTGCCCAGCTTGAAGTAGGTGGTGGTGAAATGGGATTCGCACTCGCTATCCTTCAGTTGAAAACCAAGTACTTTAACCAAAAAGCCACATATTCACTGCACAACTGCACAATCAAAATTTTGTACAGAAGTAAGGGAAAAAACCACTTGAAAACAATCACGAGGCGCCTGCCTGCTGTGCACATCTTGTCAAGACAAGGTTGCTCAGCTGTCTACTCTTTTTCAACAGAGGGGCAACAACTGATATTAGCGGGTTGGAGACGATCGGCAGGAAGCCCTAAGTTTCTTGCTAGTTGGTACTCTCACCAGTCGGCAAGACGTATCTGAAACCACTTCGCAGGAACTCATATCCCCCTTCTGCCATTCGAATGTGACTGAGAGAATTCAGTCTGCATTAAACAGAGGACTAGACACACATTACACTAGTTATACTAACTTTTTTTTTATTTCCTTCACATTCCCCAATGGAACATAGGGCCTCAAGCTAGTGGCTTGAAGTTTCTGTAGCAGTGGTGATTATCTTTACAGGATGGAGTTGCTAGCCTCATGCCCAACCTTTCCTCTTTACCAGCATTACTTCTGGCTCAGCTAGGTAAAGGAGTGCGTCCGTGGCCAAGGATCGAACCTCGGACCTCGGCGAGCGTCCTAACCGCTATGCCACTGACTAGTGTCCATTCAGAAGAGACAACAGCTACCAGAAGCATGAATGCACACACACAAGAAACTTCCTTAAACACTCGTTCCTCTACCTTTTCTTTATACAATAACACTGAAACACATTTTTGACACTTTAGCTGGCAATTTTCTCAGACTGAAGTAGGTTCCAATGGGACTCGAACCCGTGGCCTACAAATTAGAACTGAACACTGAGTTTACAGATTAGTATGAGTGTATGTACAGTAATTTACACAAAGAAATCAAGGAAAGATTGTCCTGTGAATGTATACACAACACTAACCTTGTAAACAATATCTCCACCGTCTTCTTGGACAGTAGGTCTTATCCGTGTATCCAAGAGTTCTTTAATCATCAACACTGTCTCATCGTCTTCTTCACAAGGTTCATCTGAAGTGGAAAGTGGTTCATGTTGAAGTATAAAAATAAAAACTAGAATAGCAGATAAATCAATAATATTTCCATTCTACTCGACAATCTGTCTGTCTGTTTTCAACATAGAACTTTGCACCGATGTGCCCCAGTTCAAGTCACCACACTCCCACCTTGTAGCACCCAAACCATGAGAAGAAATGCATAATAGGGACAGTAAACAGAGATATGAGGCAAAGGAATAGCTACAACGAACGAACAAAAATATAGTTTCATTGGAAATCATAAGTCACAAGGACTGGATGCATCTGCACCAGCCATCACCGAGAACGATTTTGAGCCATATCACCAATTGTTTCCAACCATTGGTTTTTACCGTCCCGAGGACCCCAGTCAGTCAGGAAGTCTACACCTTCCTACCTACGTGGCTGGATGGCTTAAACTAACTGTTGCGGATTTCATTGACTGATGAAGCCATGTTTTGGTTTGACCACCACTGGCTAGGTCTTTTCCAACCTGACCCTATATGTCAGCTAACATTGCAAGTCGAGGAAGGCGATGACTAGGCATACGTCACATATCCTAAACATCTCAGTCGATGTAACTTCACAACTTCATCGATTGATTTCCCCTCCTCCTTACCTAGCACTCGACGCCTAACCTTAGTATTGCTAACCCTACTATACCACTTCACACGGGAGATAGAACGCAGGCACCTACGATCAAAGACAGTTAGCCTTTTCATGTCTTCCACTCTCAATGGCCAGGTCTCACAGCTAGTCATAAAGGAGGACAGAATGAACTGCTGAGCAGTATACCCGCCCTTTGGTCGACAGCCAGACGGATATAACGTCTACACCAGAGACGGCGTATCCGTACTCAGCTGAGATTTAGTCAGAGATCAACCCGTTGGCACTGGCTGATGCAACTTCCCAAATAAGTGGAGCGGTCAACGTGCTCTACCACTTCACTCCCTATTTATAAACTAGGAGTCAGTGCAGTGCAGTCCAGTCCTGTAACATCATCTTACATTTGGTGGGAGCGAATCGCATGCCAAACAATCGTAGACTGCAGCTCAAGGTGTTCAGAAGACTCTGCATTTTGTCAGAGTCCTCGCCTAGAAGGAATATATCATCTGCATATTCTAAGTCAACGAGATTATTCCCCGGTAGAAAGTCAATCCTTGAGTTTAATCCATTTGTACATCTATGATGAAACTGAATAGAAATTGGTATCCCTGATGTACACACCACTAGTCGTCACCACTTCAGTTGACAGCTCGCCGTAAGCCCTCACCTGTCTGACTGCATGAGTTCGAGTAGAGTGAGTTCCTTGATCAGTGCAATGTATTTTCTTGGCATCTCCTTTACAGCCAAGCATCGCCAGAGAACCTCTCGGTTGATAGAATGGAATGCCACCTTTAGGTCAAGAAATATAACGATTGTTCGACTCCGGTAAGAATGCCTATGTTCTCGAATCTGTCGAAGGGTGAAGATATGATCAATACACCCTTTTCCTGGTCTAAAGCCTGCCTGGCTCATTCGTGTTTGTGCCTCCCGTGCACCACTTAGTCTACGCAATAATATTGAGCCAACGACTTTAGATACTATATTAGTCAAGCTAATCCCTCTGTGATTATTCACAGGAAGACTTGTCTCCCTTCTTGCATATGGGGATAATATCAGTGACTTATACCATCCTCGACAATCGCAGTATACACTCCCATTGATAAGAGATGCAAGTAAGTGCAAATATTGGCCTAGAACCCTAGGTCATACACAATATATAAATAAACAGAGGCTAGCGTAGTCATTTCCTTGTTCCAAAACATTTCTATAAATAAAACGAGGAAAGCTTTGTACATTAGACTTGTAAAATCGATTTACATGAAACTGTTTACCGGAAATTTTTAACACTGCTGCCAAGTCAATCAGTGCTAACATACATACACAAAAGTATTTCCAGCAGCCGGTGTCTCCGACTTTTATTAACAGCTATCTTCTTTCGCTGGCTCCAGCAGTCAAAGAGAATAAGCAACGAGGAACTCTAGGCAGGGAGGAAGGAACCAATCAAGAGTCAATTGGCCAACAAATATGTCAGGGGAAATGCAGGTGGAAAGAGACTGTAAAGTGTGACATAGGTGAATGTGTAACGCTGAGTTGGGCGCTGACCTGACGGTGACATAAGGGAATTGTGTAAGAAGGAGATGAGAGTCTACGAGCAATCGTGGAGCCAGCTAAGTGCACAGTGGCTAGGACTCTCGCCAACTATGTATATGGTTCGAGGTTCGATCCCCTGCAGACGCACACCTGATATTTATGGTCGGCCTGCAAAATCCGGCTACCGATATCACATGCTGAAAATTCCATACCTGTACGAAAAATACAGTATGGAATCAAACTGTAATCAAAAATATAAAAAAAATAATAGATACGCAGTTTCCCACATTGTCTAGAAGCATGTAACACCTTAGTTGGCAAACAACAAATCCACTTGGTAAAAGTATAAAGGAGACCATAAAAAGTGCTCATTTTACCCAGTTATCCATAGGAATGAACTTCAGTCAAACATGATCACTTAGGTCTGATGCAATATTACACACTGTTCACACTATATAACAGAAATAAACTAATAAGTCTTTGGTCGAATTTTGATCGAAGCTCATGATTGGAGAAGGATTTTAAACAAAAGATATATCTAAAACAATTAGTCCCTTTATGAATTTAGATAAAGCAATACGAAGACGTAATTCGTCTGAGGTGCCTCTTCAGTAGAATCCAACGAATATGCACTGAAGGCAGATGGACACACTTGATGATGGGGAGGAAGAAAGAAAGCTGACACAACTCTGCTCTGGACGATAAAAATTATCCAGACAAGTTCATCAGGAGATGATGTAAAGTAATCAGTGGAACACCAAGACCCACTCACTCTACAACTCGCCTCTAAGAAAGACGTGTACACTAAGCTAATCTATGCCTGGGTGATCACACCATCTTTGTATCTCCACAGAGATTGAACACTGTGGTTAAAAAGACTTTTTATGCAGCTAATATCATAATAATTAAGAATGTGAGGCTAATATATCCATCTAAGCCCTTCGAACATGCGCAAAAATGATGTTACATCACACTGTATTTACCAATTTGAATGTACGTGTGGACACACACACACACACAGGGAAAACTCATCGGTCTCTGCAAGTAAGGGCTTCAGAGCATAATCTTAAAGAGCTCCAGAACTTTGTTTATTGTTAATGTACTAACTGGATGCAAAATTGTAGTAAAATGCTGAGAATTCCATTCTGTATCACAAGTACTGTTTTGGAATAAAGCAAATTATTATCTAAGAAACAAATAGAATCTTCAGAACCCATTAACGGTGAGAACAGACGAAGACCTAGCCCCTCTATTGCGAAACATATTATAGGGGCAGGGCATAAAATTGACATCAACACATCTTTTAAAACTATCTATAAAACGTGTTTGGGGCGTATCCTAAAGTTTGTGGAAGCCCTAGCAATTAGGAAGTTTAAATCACCTTTATGCGTTCAAAAACAATGCATCATCACATTAAACCCTCCTTGGTATATTTTGTTTTGATACCAGCCAGGGCAGATGTACTATTACCTCTATTTGGTTTAGTGGTCTTCATTGTTATTTTGACCTTCAATATGTCCTCCTTTTAACTTGACCTAAGTCTATTTTATCACCTCTTAACTCTTTATTAATTTCATATATATCCATTCCTACAACAAGTCCGTGTGTGATGGATCAGATTGTTCGAAATGTGTTGCGCGAATACAATATTACACGATTCAGACAAATTACGTCTTCTTATTGCTTTATCTAAAAGATGTATGCTTTTATGTACGTACATACATGCATACATATCTTCGCTATTTGATCTCAATTAATTTCCCTGAAGACGTTTGGATGAGTTTTGTGAACCAAACGTTGGAATTAACTATTTCAATTTCGCTGAAATTTCACAAATATAATTTTCACATAATGTCTACTTCTCAACTGGCACCCAATTATTCTGAAATTATTCGATGAAATTTCTATCACATTTCATGTAAAAAAAAATATGTACAACTGGTGAGTAGTGTGTCACTTTTGCCTAAAAACGTTTTTCTTGTTACTTAATTGGTGGATGGTGACTAGCAGTGGAATCCAGGATAGAGCGCATTTCGTCCTATTTGGGACTCGTCAGCTACTGGATGTACCTGCATTTCTCAGTGAGTGATGATGTTCCCACCGAGGCTCGAACCCAGTGCCCATAGTTTCAAACGCCAAAGCGTTATCCCCTAGACCACTTGGGTCACGAGAGCCACCTCTTGTGCAACCGATCATATTAATTTAATTGAATCCTAATTAAATACCCAGACATCGTCGAAGCATCTACACAAGAAGCCGACATGTCAACCTGACACCGAGCACTTCGGTTCAATCAATCGACGGGAAAATCAAGAATAACAGGGTTTTAATCTTTATCTCATCATCCATCATTTTTGGGAATTCTAATTTATCTATACTATTTTATGTAGTTGACTTAGAAAACTATCGTTTAGTGTGATTACATTGGCATTACGCAGCAATGCTAAACACTTACACACCTGGATAATCAGCATGAAGCCTAGCGGTAACAAAGCAAGCACATCTGATTACAGTACAGCACGGATACAGAAGGCTACTTTGCCATTCGTCAACTTACACTGTATCAGTAAGTGTAATATCCGGTTGTATACCATAGAACGTGTCTCATAGCAGTTTGTTCCGTCCTCCTTTATACCTGTGAGACATGAGCATTGAAAGTGGAAGACATGACGAGGCTGACTGTCTTTGATCATAGGTGTTTGTGTTCTGTTGCCCGTGTTATGTAGTACAATGTGGCGAGTAATATTGAGGTTAGACGTTAGTTAGGTGTTAGGCAGGAAAGGAATGTCACTTGGTGAGGTTGTGAAACTGCACCGATTGAAATGGCTAGGACGTGTGTTACGCATGACTAACCATATAGCCTTCCTCGATGGGGGATGTTAGATGACAAAGGAAGGATTAGGTTGGAAAAGAGCTAGTGGTGGCTAAATCAATGTACGGAACCAGTCCATGAAATGCTTGACCGTTAGTCTGAGTCACGTAGCGAAGTGTAGACTTTCTGGTTGAGATGCTCGGGATGGTAAGAACCAGTGGCTGGAGAGGAGACAATCGGTGATATGGCTGAAAATCATTTTCAGTCAGTGATGTCATGGCGTAGATGCATTCACTCTTTGTAATTTGTCATATCCACTGAAGTTCTCTGGTTCTTCCATATAACTATTCTTCTCCCTTCACACTTCTGTTTGTTATCTGTCTTGCTTTGTGTGCAAAGTGGTATTGCTGCACATCTGTGCCAGGTTGTTCTATGTTGAAACCGGTCAGTCAGTCAGTCAATCAGCCATGAAACTTTTTTATCTCACCTGAGTAACTGGCAACAAAACACTTAATGTTGTTAACAAAAAACTCTTCCTACTTACTATTTTCAAATATGTTTCAAAAGTTAAATGTAGGTGATTTTGTCTTTCTGCATAGTATTATGAACTATTCAAATCATGAACAGTTAATTGGTAGTCAATTTATTCACATTGTGTGCTGTCTAGCATTAAAATGGGCATATTTCTACTTTGATTCGTCAGTCAATTTGCAAAGTACTTTAGTAATATTGACATGAACTTATTGCATACACTGCATACACGTTGAGTATACCATTAAAAGTACTAGAAAAGTGCATATCTAAGGGGATTTTGCCTAACGCCTACACACATCACTCAACAAATATGTAAGAGACATTGAAGATGGATTCAGCATACATTGAGGAGGCTGTATAATGACATGGTGGCGCCAGATCCTAATGGGAAGATACGAGTGGACGTGTGTCCGAGGATGACATGGAGGAGATGAGAGATTATGGACAATCGTGAACTCAAATGAAGAGGAGAGTACAAAACAGAACGAAATGGAACCCAAGGGAATAATAATAATAATAGTAGTAAATGTGCCTAAAGCCACAGAGGTATATACGCCATTCAGAACTAACTATATAACCAACAAAACAGTTAATTTTATGCTATTCCAGTGCATGTAATGGAAAACTTTTATTTGTCGAATATGACAAAGAATATTCGGTGAATCTGAATGACAATAGCTGCCACTCTACAGCTAATTTTATTTATTTAATTGTAAGAAGATGTAAGTATTTTTGAGATCTATTGACTAAAAACATCACCTTTTTGTAAGAGACACCCGTCCTAATGGCTTCAATTTATCATGAATGCTGTATTATATAAGCACTCATACACTCGACATTTACATTCTATACTATTAGTAGTATATAACCCATAATGATTTTGGAAATTTTTTATGACTACTTACCAAGTTAGATGGACAGAATCTCACTAAATTATTATTATTATTTATTGTATCCTTAAATTCCTAGAGGAACATAGGGCTTCAGCCACGCGTCTCCACTGCCTTCAGTTTTCTGCCAACATTTTCACCCCACTCCAAGTCTGACCACATGCTTTCATCTCCTCTCCACATAACCTCCTCCAAGTCACCCTCACGCTAACGACCAACTCGCCGCCCGCTTCCCTTTCGGCCTGGTTCCACTCGAGCGATGGCTTGTCTAGTGATGTCACTCAATTGATGGTTTTCTCAGAGTATGGCCAGCCAATCCATCTCCATTTCTTCCTGCTTATTTCTTTCACAATCAGTTCCTGGTTGGTTTGCTCATTGACAGAGATCCCTGTTACTGATCTTTACTGGCCGGCCATCTGATCTTGAGTATTGAGCGAGGACAGCTGTTAATGAAGGTCTGAAGTTTGTTTGAGATGCTCTTTATGACGCGGAGTGCAAGTCTCTGATCCGTCGAGTGAGTAGCACTGACTGAATTCACATTGGAGTTGAAAATCCGGATCTTATTTTCATTTTCATGCTGAGTGATGTTGACCTCCACACAGACTAGATGTGAGTAATGAAAGCTTGTGTTGCTTTCCCGATCCTCACTGCTTTGATATCCTCGTCAGTTCCGCTGGCCTGTAGTTGAAACGATGCTTCCCAGTTAGGTATGTGGGTAGGTGGTAAAGGAGGTTGTTTCTTTCAGGTTCCTCCCATTTATCCTGGCTGACTGTTGTCTGTTGTTGTTGTTGTGGCTGTTGGTGTTGGTGTTCGTGTTGGCCAGGAATCTTCATCACCTACCTCTGTTTTCTCTATGTTCACCTGAAGTCCTTCCTATCTTCTCTGGATGCTCCTTCTATCTCCAACTTGTTGCTTTTCATCACTTGCATATCTTCCAGTTTGTGGGAAATCAGACATATATCATCGGTGAAGTTAGATGAACAGAATCTCACTAAATGACACTACTCAATATTTCCCTACCTTGAAAATTAGATGTCTACAGAAATCAGAATGAGTAATATACACACATATGTGTGTTACAGCAACTCACTTGAATCCTCCGGTTTTTCTTCTTCAACGACAACAGGTTGTCCTGAACTATAGAAATCCATTATAGTTGCATATACATCTGGTTTGATCACAGCCCATTCAAAGTTGTCATTCTATTCAACTTATCAGATTGGAGAAGGAGAATTACAAACCGACCTTTGTGATTGTAATGAAATCAGGACCGAAGAACACTTGTTCAACACCTTCGATTCGAAACAACTGTCTAGATTTCTCAAATTACTTCAAAAAGAAGAAAAAAGATTAACCTCGCCAATGGAGATGACTTTGCATGAGTAAAAGAGGGGAAATCTCTAGTTCCAGATCCCAATACATCTTTGCCAGGAAAATACTTTAGACTGTTAGGATTTGGAGTCTCTTGAACTTGAATAAACAGTCTTCTAAATGCTGGGGAACATTTAAGAAGGTTTTAAAGGATAAAATACTTGTCTGGAAGGATGATGAGTAGTTGATTAAGGATCGACGGAGTCCATTGAGGAAGAGCATATTCCTCCTGAAACATTTATTAGAAGCAAAACACTATGTATGCAAAATTAACAGAAGGGATATGTAGGATATACTATAAAGCCAGCAGATTTATCCTAAAGACTAAAAGCAGACTAATCAACGAGATAGTATTTAGAAGCTAACTTTAAAACCCATTTACTTAATAGTGAAAAATCAATAAAACTTAGGTGTTACTCTTTTCAGCTAGTTTATACCCATTAAACACAAACATCACCCAACATGCTGGCTGCCTAACTTAGTCACATGATTCTTCTTCATGCAAATAAAATGATCTAGGAGTGATTCTGACGCTGAATCAACGGAGGAGTCTATTAATCCTTTCCTATTGCTTATCCACATTTCTAATCACGCAATCAGTTAAAAAGGTGAAAAACAGCCAATAATTGAGACAAAACGGAGGAATAACGGCGAATTTGTTGCTGAATGTGTTTTTTCAGAGAGGGCGCATTAAATTCTAACAATTATCTCACCAATCCCCCCACCCACCCACCCACCTATATACGCACGATTTGCGGATTTCTTCCCAATCATCATCCAGTTCTCTTTCGCTTAATTTAGATTAACAATTTTCAAATTTAGCTCTAAGAGTGGATAAAGTGAAATGCAATACAGCAGGCCAACTCACTTCCTGTTAATAATGAAATGAAAAGCAAGCCGGATTTAGCAATCGGTAAAGGCTTCTGCGGCACACTGAATAAGTTATAGACAAATATCAAATCCAACACAACTAACAGATGAAGAATATTAACTTCAGTCAGTTCTAAATTTAGTCAGGTTCGAAAACAATCAAAAATAACTTCGAAGGAATGAATTTCAACTTCAAAATGAAGTGAGAATTACTCAGGCATTTAAATAACAGAAATAAACGAGGTATTTTCAATTATTTTCCTCGCAGAACCGCCCATGTACGCTCTGTGGAAGATACACTCAAAAACCACACAGAATAGCACAAAGAAGCGTGGTACACGGTCACGCATTAGTCTCAAGTCAGATAAAAGCTACCAGTACACAACAAGTGAAGTATTGACCATGATCGAATACACCGATAGATATTTCACTGTGGTTCGGACCTCAAATCAGTTTTCAGACACACTAATCATCCGAATAAACAAACGTCGCGAGCTCAAAGAAGGCTGTTATTAACAAACCCCTTTAGAACAGCAGCTTGGAGTAACTGGACAGCATCCAGAGACAGGAATATTCTCAGTCTTCTTATAAACTACCTGATAACTCTCTTTAACGGATTTCTACACAGCTGGTGTATAATTATCATGGGCCGTGATTCAGATTCAGATTATAAGGATAGAAGGCTCCTGTTGCCTATTTTAATCCTTGCGATAAATAGCTCTACAAAGATCTAGTTTCTCTTTGAAAGCGTCCATCGATGGAGCTGTTACTACTGAATCACGCAAGGAGTTTTAGCCGTTGACCACACTGTGAATCTAAATCCCACATGTATTTTACCCGACTCCGGTGACGAACGAAGTAGAATCGATTAAACTGACGGAAAGACCTGACCAGATTGCCAACCTATTTTGTGTAAGGTCAGCTGGACAGTGGATCGAAGTGGCTGCTATGGTTAAACTTAGTCTGTGCTACTTTCTAACATCAATAAATTCCAGTCAAGTATGCGTGAGATGCATCCAAAGCCACCACGGCACTCTACTTCGTCAGTAGGCCCGGTGGTGTCTATAGGGCAACCTTAAAAGGATTAATAATTAGAGAGGATCGAAGGTTATGGCCAACTTCGGCAACTTTGGAAAACAGATGTCACGGTCAAATGACTCAGCCAAGCAAGCATATCGTTAACCCACTACAATGGATATTTGCACAGAAACTACCCAGCTAGCCCTTTCTTCGGTAAGACTGCAGAATTTTTGGGGTAAAACATTTCGGGCGCACTATAAACTATAGTTTATCATTCTGACCGATCAGTCAGAAAACAATCCTATCTGAAGCATACACCCCAGTTTTTCACAGTATTTTTTCGACAGAATAAACTAGTGTCTATAAATAAATTTGCTAGAAATTTCAACGTCCTAACTGGTTGTTGGCGTTGGAGCTTGAATGTTGTATTCATTATTTATAGTTGCTCCAATTTTTCAGCCTAATACTGTTGTCGGTTACACTTTATTGTCAGCTGACACTATTCTTGAAACTACAAAAAATTAAGGTCAAAAGAGTCAGAGATTTTACACTAAGATGTCTAGAAATGTAGTCAGACTCAAGGTTATGAAAAAATAGAGTAGCGTCACCCACGATTAAACCGCGTACTAAGTCGATGTCTCAATCAGCTACAAACTAAACTGATGTGCTGGACTTCCAATATCGTTTTTACAAGGTAGTATAAACTAATTTGATTTCTTTGTGCTCGCCTCTTGATTTCGAAGTATAGGTTCTTGATCTTCGTTAAACTTCTGCGTTGCTTGTCCCGCCACTCGACTGTGGTAGCTTTGGTCAACTCCAGAATGGAGTAGTACTGGGGTTAATTATATGTGGTTTGTAGTATGAGGTGTGATAAGAATTTCACTACTGTGAGTGGAGTTGATCTTTTCACCAGTTAGTCCTCCAGTGTCGTCTTCAAAAGAAAAGAGCTGTAGCAGTATACAATCCCCCAAAATTATTGACCACAGCACTTATCACTGAACACCGGATGCTGACCCTCACTGTTTAATTCGACTTGCTTAGCTGAAGGCTTCCGGTAAAGCATCCATGCCATTTGGTACTTCGTCGTGTCACGTTCCTGCACGATCCCTAGCCAGCTAAGCAATCTTCTCGCACTCTGATTCAGTCCCGAAATTTATCTCATAATCTGGACGATAAAATAATGCTTTTGCTTTACCTTTGGTTTACGCGGAACAAATACTATAAAATTTGTGGGTATTAGATCTTGCGTTAGTATACCCCATACCATCCGTGAACGTCAATGCCGTCACCCTCTATAAAGATAATAATAATGATAGACATAATTAATTATGTTATTTGGACAAACAGACGGAAAAAGAAATGAAGAAAACGTAATAGCAGTCAGCTGATTAAATTTGAGGTTGTTACATATATGTGTATATATAGGTTATAATAATAACAAATGTTGTCAGTTGTCAGGATAGTAAGACGGGAGAGAATATAAAGAAGTACGAACTTAGTTATCTACCGCTGGTGTACGGGATTTTAAGGGGATAGGCCATTTGGACACAGTTCTTGTGTCGCTACATGATTGTTCAGCCTTCGCTTGAAGGCGTCCACAGAGGGTGATATGGCTACATCTTCCGGTAAGGAAATTCAGGGACGGCGAACCCGCCGTGAAAAGAATTGGCAGCGCACCCTGGTCCTTGCCCTCTGGTTAGCTATCCTTATGGGATTTCCACAAGGAAGGCCATACCTACTCAATGGTAGAACACCTTTGAAAATAATATATTCTCATTTTGTACATGAGGGACGCCAGTTTACAGGCATCATCAATATGATAAATTACATATACGACTAGTAAGCAAATTTAATAATAATAATTTAATAAAATACATATTTTCCTACCATTTTAGGACACACCAATCGTACAGGCATGGATAAGTATTATTTAATTTTCATAAGTTTGGTTTATGGTTAAATTGCATGGTTGCTGATGTCTTTGTTTTTGGTTTGTGAGAACAATATGATAACTAGTCATTCAATGGAGCAAACATCAAGAAATATGGAAATATTTTCTTTGCATTAACAAAAAACACTCAGGTATGTTTTGGATGGATTACAAATACTTGGGAAAAAAATAAAGCTTGAAGTAATTCCCCAGTATAACTTGGGTGTGTACAAAACCGATTCTTATTCTTGATTTATATCCAAATTTGGTAATAATTAAAATAAGTGATAAACTTGTACAGTTTTGTCAGCATTTTCATCTTAACATCACGAGTGAATTGTACTCAATGTAGAACAATATTAATGATAGTATATATTTTCTCATAAATGGGTGCTTTCAAGAAATGAAAGCTATTTTCACAGATACGATCAGTTGTGTTATGAGTCACAATCGTGAAGTTGTTTTATAAATTAATCCTTTTCATTGGTATAAGAATATATTCCACAACTGTGATCCAGGTTGCGTCGTGGGGGAAGGTAATGCGTAACTCACGAGGGAATTGTAAGATATGAGACCAATGGTGTCTGCAGACCATTTGTCATTGTACATGGTCAAATATCCACATACTTTAATCTCATTCAAAAAGTCAAGTGGAAGCTAAAATGGTGAGAGAAAAAGAAGGGCAAACGAAAGCAACCCAGCAGCTAGGTTGTGATGACATCTAAGATTGTAAATGATGACAGTGGTAGGTTTAGTTATTGGCTCGGAGGAATGCAAGAAAAGATTAGTTAGCTTGTAGTAAGTGATAAGGCTTAGCTTAAGACGTCTTTTCCAGAGGGGTTCTAATCTTAGTCTTTCGCATCGCTCATTGTATTCCAGACCACTTTCTAAACCAAGAGTTCTTGAGGCAAACTGCCGTTGCACTCCCTCTAATTTAAGCTTGTCATTTTGTCTGAGTCCGCTAAGAATAAACGGGCAGTATTCTAAGATAGGTCGGACACATACTTTGTATAATAAAACCCTAGTTTCACAACAAAAGAAATTGCGTGTTATGCATCCTATCAGCCTTCGTGTTTTACGTCTGGCATAATCAGTCTGTTCAGCGAACGTTAGGTTACTAGAGTATCTAATACCGAGATCTACGACTGAGTTGAGCTTAGCTAGTTTTCGCCCATTTATTTCAAGAGTTAGATCAAGGTTACTGTTTCCGATACAAATCCAGCCGCATTTGTCAATGTTAAAGTTTAGACAGGATCAGCACACCATGTTGCGAGACTACTTAGTTCAAGATGTATTTTATTGACCATATCGCTTAATTCATGAGTGTAGCAGGAGTAGACGACTTTGAGGTCGTCAGCATATAGGAATGGTTTACACCTGAGGTGAAGCACTTGCAAATGCTGTTAATGTAGACTGTGAATAAAAGTGGACCTAGGACACTACCTTGCACGACCCCACTTGAGATCTGCCTAGGATGAGACAATACAGATCCAACTTTGGTTATTTGTACCCTGTTGCTAAGAAATGATTTTAACCAGATCAGTAATGGGTTGCGAATTCCACATGAGTACAGCTTCTCAAAGAGGATACTGTGAGATACCATGTCAAATGCCCTAGATATATCGAAGTAGAGAACAACGACTAGCTTACGTGCTTCGCGACTACTAGTGATGCAGTTGAAAAAGTCGAAGTGGCAAGTAACGCAGGATCTATTTTTGAGAAATCCGTGTTGAGACCTTGTAACAAGATCTTCCCTAATTAGGTAGTCCGACAATTGATCTTTTACAACTTCCTCCATGATTCGTGAGATAACTGGGGTTATATTTATGGGTCTGTAATTGCGGACGTTCGCCTTATCACCAGATTTGTAATGTGGAATTATGAAGCTAGTTTTCCACTCACTAGGGTAAGTGCCAGTGTCCATAGATATTGAGAAGAATTTAAGAAGTAACAGGTGTATATCACACTCACTGTTTTTGAAAATTATTTAAGCAAGGCCATCCGGTCCCGTAGTAGTGGAAGGTGTAAGGCTTTTAATTGTTTGTTCTATTAATTGATTAGTGAACACAATGCTTTCAAGGGAAGAGCTAGTAAAGGGGACGGTTTCACCAGGCATACGCGTTTCTAAACTGAAGTTTACAAACCAACCACTGAAAAGTTCACAGATGGTGGCAGGCTCATTGTAGATTACTTTGTCGTGAAGTAAGTAGGCGATTTCCCTCGCCGAATGCATTCGTTTTTTAAGAAGTGCCATTAAGTTATAAATTTTGGAGGTAGTTTCAAGCGCCCTTAAATCTCCGCCGAGGTCTTTTTGAGAGCGTAGGCGCTTGAGAGATTCAAAAGACTCGTGGATTGAAAGCAGTAGTGATATACGCTTAGTGGAATAGTACTGTTTCTTCAGCTTCCTTAGCTTATTGCGGTGTGCCCTTGATATATATTCAGCTCGGTATCTACTTAATTTCACTATTTTCTGAGGAGCAACAGTATCTAGACAAAGGGTAACATCCCTGTAAAAAAGGGACACTACAGCCTCCAGAGAGTCAGTGGTAAAATAGTCATCCCATTGACAGAGTCCAATAAGTTCTTGGACTTATCCCCATCATGTTGTACTTTAGTTTTTCGGTGTATAGAGATTGTCGAATATGAAATCAGCAGGAATGTCAATCGGTGCTGATACCTTTCAGAATTTTGTTTCGTAAATTAATAAAATGTTTAATTTGCTCCTAGTTTCCACTCCTTCTGGACTATCACAGTGCGTCGCTATACTATGAGCTTTTGTAATATGTGAAATTGCATTAAAGCTAATTAAGCTTAGATAGTGGAATGGGGAATAACTACAGTATTACGAGACTGACACTTTAGTCATTCATAAAAATTCACGTGTGAATATTTAAAAATAGCATATTGTAAAAAATTACCACGATTGAACAAGTCAAATAATAATTCTCTACTTGTCAATGGAGGTCAAGATTGAACGATCAATTCATGGTTGTTTGCTCAAACCCAACTTCCCTATATTTTCGCGGAAGCATCAATCAGCCAGTCATCGTCTCATCGGTCGCTGTTCATAAAGAAGATTAAAACACCGTCAGAAGTACTATTGTGATTTATTATTGTAATATTTGTTCATAGATCTTAGTTGTAGAGCTTAGTTTTACATTGGATATATGTTGGTGTTACAATAAAGAAACCTCGAGCGGAAAATCGGTGTTTTGGATTTTGCGTCCGTTATTATTAAGCGTTTCTGAGAAACTTCAAGAAACAGCGTGAGCCCGAGCGTAGCAAGAGCTGGGCATTAACGGTTTACGAGACGTGATTGACAGTTTCTGACGGCTTGCAGTCAGTTTCTGACGGATTCAGACAGTTGGTGACAGTTTGGATAGTCACCGTTCATCTTTCCTGGTGCCGGCCAAGTCCTCTTTGAACAAGCAATATCTGGAACGTTTTCGGAATTGGGTCAAGTTCAACAATGCCTGGGTCAAAGAAGGGACAGAGTGTCTTGGATGCAAACAGGAAAGTAAGTCATGGTGACTTGTCTGTTACTTGTAGCGATGTGTTTGATGTTAAGCATGACATGGTTGATGTTATTGTTTCGCCGTTCAGGGATAATAGGAACATCAAACTCCCTAAGTTTGAACCACGGTGTTTCGATGGAAACCCAGCTGATTATTTACAATTTGCAAAGGAGTTTGAGATCATGCTGAGTAGTTTTTTATTAAGTGATGAATTGAAATTGATGTATTTGATGAGGTATTGTACTGGAGTTGCTTCAAGAGCTATACAGTGCTGTAAGTTTATGAAGCCAAAAGAGGGCTACTACGAGGCTATGAGCATACGACGTCAAAGGTTTGGAAGACCTTCGATGATTGCAGGGAAATTATTCGAGGCTGTTGAGGGAAATGGTGAAAAATTACAGGATGACTCCCAGGCACTCACTGAGTTTTTGGATAATTTGCTGATTTACAAGAATGGAATGATTTCGATGAATTGCATGAGTGACCTCAACTCGAGTTTTATACAAGAAGTAATAGCAAGACGTCTACCTACTCGACTGCAAAGGAAGTGGGTGAAGATAAGCTCCCGTATGGAGGATGAGGGTATCGAGCCAAAATTTGATGATATCCTGAAACTAGTAAAAGATAATGTCAATGAATCTATGAGCGAGTTTGCCAGTATATTAGATCTCACCCCTAGAATAGAGCAGTCTGGGGGTGAAACGCAATCATTGATGACGAATAGGCCTCAGAGAGGTGGATATCGAGAAGGCTCTATGATATTTAGTAATGCATATAGATCTAGTGAGTGTAACAGGTTTCGTAGTACATCCTCAACAGATAAGTTAAAAGATGCATGACAAACACCGTTGACAGCCACGTAACGTAAACCGTTAATGCCCAGCTCTTGCTACGCTGGGACTCACGCTGTTACTCGAAGTTTCTCAGAAACGCTTAGTACGAACGGACAAAACAACCAGAACTCAGTTTGGCGACTCGAGACTTATTTATTGTAACACCAACATATATCCAATGTAAAACTAAGCACTACAACTAAGATCTATGAACAAATATTACAATAATAAATCACAATAGTACTTCTGACGGTGTTTTAATCTTCTTTATGAACAGCGACCGATGAGACGATGACTGGCTGATTGATGCTTCCGCGAAAATATAGGGAAGTTGGGTTTGAGCAAACAACCATGAATTGATCGTTCAATCTTCAACTACATTGACACTCCCCAGCAAAATACGGATCCATCTCCTTTTTCCATCACGACTAATACACGTTGACTTGGATGCCATTGCGAGAACCTGGGTCACACGGACAGGGCTGAAATGGAAAACAATCAGAAAAGCCAACACACCACCAGCATACCCACAGCACAATCTCACACATCAATGACGACCTGCGCCTACCAGTTAAAGCCATCCTCTTGCAACACAGTCCCCACTTGCTAGAATGACTCTTGCAGAATACAACGTGACCATAGCAGCACCTCATGATATTCTACGCTCATCCTCTTATCTACTCACTACCAATTATCACTGAAATCGCTTGTCACTCATTCTGCCTCAATTCTAGTAACGATGACGTATGCGAGCCTCAGTCGTTTACACTCTTTCTCCCCGGCGTGTGGGACCACAGCTAATAATTATCTCCGTGTGCATTTCACTCTCAGCTCTAGCCAAGCCTCCCCGGCGTATACGACCCATCTGCTGTCCTTGACATCAATCAAATCATTCACGGATGTAGAAGAGTGGACACAACTTCAGAAGTAATCACGACGAAAATTTTAACAAAATTATGCAATAAAAACAAGGTACGGAAACAACACGTAAACACAATGAATCCAAAATACACCAATTGCTATGACACACCACACGTATATACAAACAGTACACACAAACTCGGAGATCGTGTCTCGATGGAATTCCTTTGAAGAATCGCAGGACTTACACCAGTACGCCTACAACCCTTCACAGGTTGACGATTGTAATTTGTGGAATGTCCGGACACAAACAAGATTAACCAACAATTACAATAATTGGAACTCACACAACTATTTAACACAAACATATGTACAATCAACACATCAAATGTTGTGGATTCTGGCACGGCAAACTACCCTTGAAGAACTGTAGGACTTACAGCAGTACGCCTACATTCCTTCTCAGGTTGATGATCCAGGTGGAAGTCGTCCGGACACAAACAGAATTACCAACAGCTAGATGAAAGATGATATCAATTCAGTATATGCAATATGAACATATGTACAAAATCACACACCGAGCACATTGGGCTGCTCATTGATGCACTACCCTTTGAAGAATTGTAGGACTTACAGCAGTACGCCTACAACCCTTCTCAGGTTGACGCTCTAGGTTGGAAAATCGTTGCAGAGTTCATTTGCTAACTTCCTTCTATCAGCTATATCCTCAAATCTGAACGGTAAAACGCCCATGTAATTGTATTGTAGAATATAGATAATAATAATAATGTATATTCTGATATAAACATATAAATTTACATGAAAATGCATGCCATTTTTACAGGCACGATCAAGTATGATATAATATCAAATCGTAGATTGTCTACAAGTTAATAATGTTTCAACAGTTAAATATTTGATATATATATATAAATACACATTGTCAGAACTAGGCTGTATAGTTATTGAATTGTACAATTGTCCTCCAGGTTGAGCGGGAAAATGGACATAGTTTCGTTTTCATCCCGTGGTTGTCGGCATACGAAAACCAACCAATATTGAGGTAAGTACAACTTCTACAGGGGATGTCAAAGGAGGTGAAGATTGAACGATCAATTCTTGGTTGTTTGCTCAAAATCAACTTCCCCAATTTTCGTGGAAGCATCAATACGACAGTCATCGTCTCATCGGTCGCTGTTCAGAAAGAATAGTGAAACATCGTCAGAAGTAATACAATGATTTATTATTGTAATATTTGTTTTCAGACCTTAAATCGCTTATTCCTTTTATATGTTGGTGTAACAATAAACAAATATCAAGCGGCAGATCGGTGTTTTGGTTTTTGCGTCCGTTATAACTAAGCGTTTCTGAAATCTTCGAAGAACATCGTGGGCCCGAGCGTAGCGAGAGCTGGGCATTAACGGTTTACGAGACGTGATTGACAGTTTGTGACGGTTGCAGTCAGTTTCTGACGGATTCAGACAGTTGGTGACAGTTTGGATAGTCACCGTTCATCTTTCCTGGTGCCGGCCAAGTCCTCTTTGAACAAGCAATATCTGGAACGTTTTCGGAATTGGGTCAAGTTCAACAATGCCTGGGTCAAAGAAGGGACAGAGTGTCTTGGATGCAAACAGGAAAGTAAGTCATGGTGACTTGTCTGTTACTTGTAGCGATGTGTTTGATGTTAAGCATGACATGGTTGATGTTATTGTTTCGCCGTTCAGGGATAATAGGAACATCAAACTCCCTAAGTTTGAACCACGGTGTTTCGATGGAAACCCAGCTGATTATTTACAATTTGCAAAGGAGTTTGAGATCATGCTGAGTAGTTTTTTATTAAGTGATGAATTGAAATTGATGTATTTGATGAGGTATTGTACTGGAGTTGCTTCAAGAGCTATACAGTGCTGTAAGTTTATGAAGCCAAAAGAGGGCTACTACGAGGCTATGAGCATACGACGTCAAAGGTTTGGAAGACCTTCGATGATTGCAGGGAAATTATTCGAGGCTGTTAAGGGTAATGGTGGTCAATTACAGGATGACTCCCAGGCACTCACTGAGTTTTTGGATAATTTGCTGATTTACAAGAATGGAATGATTTCGATGAATTGCATGAGTGACCTCAACTCGAGTTTTATACAAGAAGTAATAGCAAGACGTCTACCTACTCGACTGCAAAGGAAGTGGGTGAAGATAAGCTCCCGTATGGAGGATGAGGGTATCGAGCCAAAATTTGATGATATCCTGAAACTAGTAAAAG
This sequence comes from Trichobilharzia regenti, assembly GCA_944472135.2. Taxonomy (NCBI): domain Eukaryota; kingdom Metazoa; phylum Platyhelminthes; class Trematoda; order Strigeidida; family Schistosomatidae; genus Trichobilharzia; species Trichobilharzia regenti. The sequence continues at coordinate 3,925,839 of OX235270.1, forward strand.
ATAATGTCAATGAATCTATGAGCGAGTTTGCCAGTATATTAGATCTCACCCCTAGAATAGAGCAGTCTGAGGGTGAAACGCAATCATTGATGACGAATAGGCCTCAGAGAGGTGGATATCGAGAAGGCTCTATGATATTTAGTAATGCATATAGACCTAGTGAGTGTAACAGGTTTCATAGTACGTCCTCAACAGATAAGTTACAAGATGCAAGACAAGCACGGTTGTGTTTCACACGTGTGCAAGAGGTGCATACAAAGGTGAACTGTGAACCAGTAAGCAAGTTCAGTGATAAGCTAAATGTAAACTCCAGGTCTGACTCCGAATTGTGTGACGATAACGGTGAGGTCAAGAAGTCTGTAGTTGCAACTGGTAAGCCGTTGTTTAATAGAGTGTCACAGAATAGAGTTATTGCTTCAGAGTGCATTTCTGACCCTACAATTTTACAAGGTATTACTAGTCAGAGTGAAGTTATATAACCTTTTAGGGTTTGTGAGGAGGAATCAAAATTGTCTACTTCTGTTATTAAAGAGTTTGAAAATGATGAAGTTGACGGTAAAGTGAATATTCGTGATAATGATCATGATACTTCACAGTTGTCTTTGGTTGATCACGATGAGATGAGGGGAATGCCTACTACTGCTGAGTTGAACAAAGGTTCTGTACAACTTGAACGTGAAGTGGAAATAAATGCAGATGCAGTTTCAGAAGGCATGCATACTTGTGAGACCGTCAGTGTGAGTGATCAGCATGTAGCCCACCTATCATCAGATGCTAGTGTTAAACCTGAGCTGATAGTAAAAGACAGCAGTGGTGGTAATCTTCCAGTTAGACAACTTTCTGAAAGTCGAGCAACAACAGCTTCTGATCCACCGCTAACTTCATCAACTGGTATCAATCGGTCATCGTTGGTGTTGTCGTCCACAATGAAACAGTCGCCCATCAACTCGAGTATCTTGTGCAATGACTATGATAGTATTGGTGCATTTGAAAGGACGAAAGATATTGCTCAGTTTAGAGAGGATAAGCCAAGTGTAAACGAGAGAGTAATTGTTAAATTGACTTGCATGAATAAAGGCATTTCTTGTTTCAAGTTACTACTTGAATGCTATTATCTTTGGTGTAAATTACTCTGTGCCTACGTTTGGATGACCAGATATGTCGTGTGTTTGTTCGTCATCTATATTCTACGATACAATTACATGGGCGTTTTACCGTTCAGATTTGAGGATATAGCTGATAGAAGGAAGTCGGCAAATGAACTCTGCAACGATTTTCCAACCTAGAGCGTCAACCTGAGAAGGGTTGTAGGCGTACTGCTGTAAGTCCTACAATTCTTCAAAGGGTAGTGCATCAATGAGCAGCCCAATGTGCTCGGTGTGTGATTTTGTACATATGTTCATATTGCATATACTGAATTGATATCATCTTTCATCTAGCTGTTGGTAATTCTGTTTGTGTCCGGACGACTTCCACCTGGATCATCAACCTGAGAAGGAATGTAGGCGTACTGCTGTAAGTCCTACAGTTCTTCAAGGGTAGTTTGCCGTGCCAGAATCCACAACATTTGATGTGTTGTACTGATCAGTACTTAACGAAAGAGGGATTGTCATTTAAGTAAATCCCGTACTGAACTGGTCAGTACTTAACATAGTACATAACGCTAAAGAGATCGAGACCGTACTGAATTGGTCAGTACTCAACGTCAAACAGGAAAGACCGTACTGAACTGGTCAGTACTGAACGTTCGTCCAGAAGAAACTGTGGTGAATTGGCAGCACGCAACGTTGTTGAAAATACACTTTTCTTTGGAACAATGCAAACCAGATCAGGGAAGCAAATTTCGGAGCAGCAGTCGGAGAGTCGGCAAGCCCCCATTTGTATAAATGATCATGTTGATAATCTTTCGTGCCCCGGCTCTCATGTCAGTAGTTCGAAATCATCATTATCGCGAGTAACTAGTGCTAAGTCTTCGCTACTAAGGGCGCAGCTAAAAGAGAAACAGCTTCGACAGGAATTAGAGTTAGAGAAAAAGTTGCTAAAGGCTAGACATGATGTCGAAATGGCCGAGCTGCATGTGAAGTTAGCCGCGGACGACGAACGGAACATTGAGGAATATGAAAGAGCCAGTGTCATTGATAACCGGGAGCAGCTAGAACGATATGTGAAAGATTGTGCCGCAATGGTTGGCGGGGACGCTCCTGTTACGGTCGGGAAGAGCGCGGTCGTAGAGAAACTTGACATGCCTAAGGTTGAAATGTCCTATTTTGATGGCAACGGTGCTGACTACTTGAGATTTACCAAGGAATTCGAGTATTATGTCGAGAATAGAGTAAAGGACCCTGGTCAAAGAATGTTATATCTGTTGCACTATTGTAAAGGTCGAGCTAAAGCAGCCATACAGGAATGTGTGATCTTGCGTCCTGAGAGTGCGTACGCGCGAGCTAAGGGTATCTTACAGGATCTGTTTGGGGAGATCCACGTCATCGCACGAAACCGTATTGAAGACATGATTAGAAGCCTACGACCTGTGGCAGAAGATGGAGAATCTCTATCCCGTCTATCAATACAGCTTCAGAATTGCCTGATTGCCCTAACTGAAATGAACTATTTGTCGGACTTAAATTCCGTAACAACTCTCGAGAGAATAGTACGCATATTGCCGATAGCAGTTCGAAGGAATTGGGCCAGACTAGCAGACGCAAGAAATCAAGAAGGGCAAGAGCCATCTTTTCAGGATCTTTGCCAGTTTGTTTCTACAGAGGCAAGAGTGGCACGAAGCCGATACGGACGCCTCGTTTCAGAGGGCTTTAACCGCCCGAACGCCCAAGTTTCACCAAATAGACAGGGTCGTCATGGGGGCACATCATTCGCAATACAGGGAGAAAGGACCCCTGCACCCAAGCGACTGTGCATTCTCTGTAGGTCTGACCATGCTACTGCTTCATGTCAGAAGTTTGTTGGATTAGATGTGCGAGACAGATGGAGCTGCGTCCGCCGCCATAGAGCATGCTTTTTGTGCTTAGAGGTCGGACATCGTATCGATCATTGCGTATCGGGTATAAAGTGTTCCAAAGTTCATTGCAGTGGTAAACATCACCCACTGCTACATGTTGAACCGGTCGTAAATCAAGTGGCAGAACAGGGGACATGTGCTGCTACTATGCATTATGGAACGGCAGTTATGCTAGGTGTGATTCCCGTCAAGGTGCGGGCCCGCGGTAAGGAAACAGATACTTATGCCTTTCTGGATAACGGCTCCGACGTTACCTTAGTTACGAAGGATCTATTGAGCAGCTTAGGCCTAGAGGGCACACCATCGTCTATTACCTTGACAACAATCAATGGGGCGAGTCAGGTTCAGGGCAACATGTGCGAACTGGAAGTCGCATCAATGGATGAAAATGAAGTGATAAGACTTGACAGAGTGTTCGCGTTGCCATCCCTGCCGGTCAATGCACCCTCACTATCGGTATCACAAGAGGCCCGTCGCTGGCCACATCTCCAGGAGTTGCCATTCCGCGAACTTGATGATAAAAGGGTCACGATGCTCATAGGTTGCGATGTTCCCGAGGCGCATTGGGTCCTCGATCAGCGTTTGGGTAGTCGCAAACAACCTTACGCAATCAAGACATTGCTCGGTTGGGTCTTGCTAGGGCCACTTCATGGAAATACGGAAAGAGGCACTGTCAACTACGCTCGAATCAGCGAAGACAGTATTAAAGACGACATCAGAAGTCTACGTGAAGCTGAGCTTAAGGATACTGAGGGAAACGAACTCTCATTTTCTATCGAAGATCGTAAGGCAAGCGAGTTGGTTACTCAAAGCACCGTCTTAGAAAAGGAGCATTACATCATTCCCTTGCCATGGAAAGATCCAACAAAGGTAACGGACAATAATTATGTAGTCGCCATAAAGCCGTTACTCAATCTGAAACAGAGGTTATCGTGTGACAAGAACCTTTTAGCACGATATGTGGATGGGATAAATACGATGTTAAAAAATGGTTATGCCCTTCCGGTACCCCCAGAGCAGCTAGCAGCGAACTATCGTTCGAGGTGGTATCTTCCACATCATCCCGTTATGAAGCCGAAAAAGCCAGATAAACTGAGATTAGTTATAGATTGCGCCGCAAACTTTAGAGGTTATTCTTTGAACGATAAGCTATATCAAGGACCTGATACGATTGCCGAGCTTGTTGGTGCTCTGTTGCGCTTTCGAGAAAAGCCTATTGGTGTAGTCGCGGACATAGCTGATATGTTTATGCAAGTGAAGGTGCCAGTAGACGATCGAGGAGCATTACGATTTCTGTGGTGGCAAGATGGTTGGCTAGGCGTTGGCCGCGAGGAGTTATTGCGGGATGCGAGCAATCCGCGGACGGACTTGTCAGAACGGTTACAATAAGAACGAGAAACGGCGAGGTGAAGCGCGATATACGTAAGATATACCTACTAGAGGGAAGTCATTTGTAAGAGAGCCGGGCACGAGGGTTATTTTGTGTAACATGATTCATAAAATCCTAGTCGGATTTTGGGGGCCGGTGTAAGATCAATTTTATTCCCTACTTAACCAGGTAGAAAAAATACAGATTAAAATCAATAAATAAGATAAACTCGACAGAATAGTACAAAGTTAGACATGGGTCAGCAAAAATAACAGTTCACAAAATACTCTGATTGGGCCATGAGTTCAACTGCCTGACTAAACGGATCGAGGTAAAAACACATACACACAGTTCATTAAACAAGCAGGGATAGACACGTTAGGCATGGATAATTGGGTTGCAACAACTCTAGGCTGATCCGGGACAGGTTGACTTGATTCAAGGATGGGAATCAAATTGATCTTACAGTTGTCTTTGGTTGATCACGATGAGATGAGGGGAATGCCTACTACTGCTGAGTTGAACAAAGGTTCTGTACAACTTGAACGTGAAGTGGAAATAAATGCAGATGCAGTTTCAGAAGGCATGCATACTTGTGAGACCGTCAGTGTGAGTGATCAGCATGTAGCCCACCTATCATCAGATGCTAGTGTTAAACCTGAGCTGATAGTAAAAGACAGCAGTGGTGGTAATCTTCCAGTTAGACAACTTTCTGAAAGTCGAGCAACAACAGCTTCTGATCCACCGCTAACTTCATCAACTGGTATCAATCGGTCATCGTTGGTGTTGTCGTCCACAATGAAACAGTCGCCCATCAACTCGAGTATCTTGTGCAATGACTATGATAGTATTGGTGCATTTGAAAGGACGAAAGATATTGCTCAGTTTAGAGAGGATAAGCCAAGTGTAAACGAGAGAGTAATTGTTAAATTGACTTGCATGAATAAAGGCATTTCTTGTTTCAAGTTACTACTTGAATGCTATTATCTTTGGTGTAAATTACTCTGTGCCTACGTTTGGATGACCAGATATGTCGTGTGTTTGTTCGTCATCTATATTCTACGATACAATTACATGGGCGTTTTACCGTTCAGATTTGAGGATATAGCTGATAGAAGGAAGTCGGCAAATGAACTCTGCAACGATTTTCCAACCTAGAGCGTCAACCTGAGAAGGGTTGTAGGCGTACTGCTGTAAGTCCTACAATTCTTCAAAGGGTAGTGCATCAATGAGCAGCCCAATGTGCTCGGTGTGTGATTTTGTACATATGTTCATATTGCATATACTGAATTGATATCATCTTTCATCTAGCTGTTGGTAATTCTGTTTGTGTCCGGACGACTTCCACCTGGATCATCAACCTGAGAAGGAATGTAGGCGTACTGCTGTAAGTCCTACAGTTCTTCAAGGGTAGTTTGCCGTGCCAGAATCCACAACATTTGATGTGTTGATTGTACATATGTTTGTGTTAAATAGTTGTGTGAGTTCCAATTATTGTAATTGTTGGTTAATCTTGTTTGTGTCCGGACATTCCACAAATTACAATCGCCAACCTGTGAAGGGTTGTAGGCGTACTGGTGTAAGTCCTGCGATTCTTCAAAGGAATTCCATCGAGACACGATCTCCGAGTTTGTGTGTACTGTTTGTATATACGTGTGGTGTGTCATAGCAATTGGTGTATTTTGGATTCATTGTGTTTACGTGTTGTTTCCGTACCTTGTTTTTATTGCATAATTTTGTTAAAATTTTCGTCGTGATTACTTCTGAAGTTGTGTCCACTCTTCTACATCCGTGAATGATTTGATTGATGTCAAGGACAGCAGATGGGTCGTATACGCCGGGGAGGCTTGGCTAGAGCTGAGAGTGAAATGCACACGGAGATAATTATTAGCTGTGGTCCCACACGCCGGGGAGAAAGAGTGTAAACGACTGAGGCTCGCATACGTCATCGTTACTAGAATTGAGGCAGAATGAGTGACAAGCGATTTCAGTGATAATTGGTAGTGAGTAGATAAGAGGATGAGCGTAGAATATCATGAGGTGCTGCTATGGTCACGTTGTATTCTGCAAGAGTCATTCTAGCAAGTGGGGACTGTGTTGCAAGAGGATGGCTTTAACTGGAAGGCGCAGGTCGTCATTGATGTGTGAGATTGTGCTGTGGGTATGCTGGTGGTGTGTTGGCTTTTCTGATTGTTTTCCATTTCAGCCCTGTCCGTGTGACCCAGGTTCTCGCAATGGCATCCAAGTCAACGTGTATTGGTCGGGAAGGAAAATAGTGGTTGGATCCCTTTTTTGCCAGGAAGTGTCAATGGAGGTGACGATTGAACGATCAATTCTTGGTTGTTTGCTCAAACCCAACTTCCCCAATTTTCGCGGAAGCATCAATACGACAGTCATCGTCTCATCGGTCGCTGTTCATAAAGAAGAGTGAAACATCGTCAGAAGTAATACAATGATTTATTATTGTAATATTTGTTTTCAGACCTTAAATCGCTTATTCCTTTTATATGTTGGTGTAACAATAAACAAATATCAAGCGGCAGATCGGTGTTAGGTCCATTTAATGTATAAGTTCAAATACTACACCTGCTGTTTTTGCCTATATTTATAATTTTAGATAAAACATTAACGATTAAGATACTTACCCTCAAACAGACAAGAAGTTTCGTTTGTAAAACTTCTACCCAACTCAATAAGTGGAATAAAATGGACATAAACTGACAACATGAAAAAGGTTATAACTCACCACAACATCACATGGACAGATGTACGCTCGTCGGACATCATATATGCATCACCAACTACAACCCAACATTCCTGAGATAATGTGATGAACTTATATCCATAATGTTGCTGAGCAGTCAATATCCACAACTCCTGTCGGAACAACTAAAATTCAAAAACCTTCCTCACGAGAAGTAAATATCCACAAGCAGTAGAAATCCATTAATTAATGCGTCTAAAGCTTATGTATTTTACTCCCAACAATGACATTGCACATCAAATGAGATAAACATATCACTGATTTCAAAATAACACATCAATGAACTATAAATCAAGGATTCTGTACACAAGAAAATTATGTATGAAAACTGACTTCAAGCTTTATTTTTTTCCCAGGCACTTATAACCCATCCACCAAAGACCTGGTTTTTTTGTTAATGCGAAGACAATACTTCTGTATTTCCTGATGTGTTGCACTCACTGAAAATCTAGCGGATTTTTCCAACTATGCACAGAAATGATTGTACATAAGTGAAAAGGATGTTTTATACTATTCGGATTAACATTTATCAAGTGTACGTATAATCTCCAGTGTACATGTTAAACATATTTTGCTATTGACTGTAAATTGTGACTGAATAATATGATCCTATTTCTGTAACAATTTGATGATGCCTGTAAACTGGCGTCCCTCATGTACTGTATCATGAGAATAAATTTATTTATTTATTTATTTATTCAAATATTCTCATATAAACATATAAATTTACATGAAAATGCATGCCATTTTTACAGGCACGATCAAGTATGATATAATATCAAATCGTAGATTGTCTACAAGTTAATAATGTTTCAACAGTTAAATATTTGATATATATATAAATACACATTGTCTGAACTAGGCTGTATAGTTATTGAATTGTACAATTGTCCTCCAGGTTGAGCGGGAAAATCGACTTCGTTTCGTTTTCATCCCGTGGTTGTCGGCATACGATAACCAACCAAAATTGAGGTAAGTACAACGTTTACAAGGGATTGAAAGCTGTTTTAGAAAAGTAAAAGTGCTGAGGTGAATCATTAAATTGTAATGAAATAGGTAAGTGCAAGTATCATTAATAAATGCATTAATAAAGAAAACTCCCTAGGCTGACAACGTTCATTTGCAATGTATAATGCTACACGTATATCTCGTACTATCATGATGTCCACTTTTGGTTTTAATACATTTATCCTCAGTTGTGCCAGTTGTTTTTGTTTTATACCTTTTTGTGCATTTAGTGTACAACCGTACCCTTCAGAGAGTAGGAATATAATAAGTCATAAAGAGCTGTAAAATGTTAGGTTTAATGGGATATAATGAGGATCAAGTAAAGACGTTATTGGAAAATGAATGAGATAAGACATTGTGAAGTGGTATTTAAAGATCAGACAATGGACAGCAAGTTAGTTTATAAGATGCCCCATAAATCTGTGCAGATCCCGCGTGGTCGCATCTCAACAATAGGCTGAGCGAATGGTATATTTAAAGGTAGAAGCATGATCTGTCAAGGCGTTCATTATTATCTTTTTCAAGATAAAGATCTAAGCCCTCATAAAAATCAGAAATATCTCGAGCCTTTAATTTGTATATTGCTGTTCCTGCAGAATGGGGCGATTCACCTTAGTGACCCCCACCATATCTACTGATCAGCTAACGCCACCCTCCCTCCTTTTTTGATGTTAAGCTCTGAGACTATGATTATTATGGCTACCGCAAATATATTGCTTGGTACCAGACATGTTCGTACCTCATATTCCATCTCCCTAGCTTTCTTAATGAGTGCTTCCAATAGGTCTCCGCGTACATCTTTATGAACATTATATATGTATGCATGCGTCCTAATGAACAGATTACTTTACAAGAAGTTAGAACCTTAAAGAATAAAAAGAATAGGTTTTGTGAATAGTGAAGCAAGATTCAGCAGAACAATATAGTTAGGGATCAATGTAGGTAGTATGAACTGAAGGTAAGGTCGGTTGGCAGGACTTAGTGTACTAAATTATCATGACAGTCTTATATATAGTCAAAATTTGACATTGCAAAGTAACCTGTCTACATATATTATAAAAAGATATTAACAGAACCAACAAAATTTCAGCATTTGTTTAACAATACTACAGAAGGGTAGTTAGTACTACAGGTAGTCGTAAAGTAAATCAATCTATGTATAATAAGAGCATAGTCAGTGTCATAATTCGTATTATCAAAGAATACATTAGGCTCAATAACTGAGTGTTATAAGGGAAACAAGCATGGTAAAGCAAGAGAACACTTGCCGCATAGCTATTTTAATCATTTTAAGTATTTTAATGACAATCGAATTTCAAGTATTGAACCTACATAATTACTAAGTGTTATTATATTGGTATTGGGACTAGTGTACTTTCCGTAGTTAAATATTGAAAAGCCATTGTCTCTCCACTCTACCAGCAGTTGAGATCTTTGAGGCGGGCTAGGGTGGACATGTTTATATGTTTTTCTAGGCTCCTTTTGAAACTGTCAGGCCTTTCACAGGATCTTATCTCAGAGGGTAGTTGGTTCCAAAGTTTGCAATATTTAATGGTGAAGAAGTTAGCTCTAGTGGTGAGTTTATGGGTGTTAACCTTGAGAAGGTAGTTGTGGTTGCGTAGTCCATACGATTTAGGATTAGCCCAGGTTATGGACGAGTTACTGTTACAGTGCTTTCTTATAACTTTGAATAAGAGAAATAAATTGCACTTCACTCTCCTTAACCATAAGGGCTCTAAGTCCAGTCGAATACATCTGTCAAGGTATTCTATTTGCTGACCATAGCCTAATATGCGTTTCGTAAGGAATCTTTGGACACTTTCAACTTTTTTTCTGTCTGCTGATTTAAAGCTACTGTATAAGTGGGCACAGTATTCAAGTTTGGGGCGAATGCATATCTTATATATGGCTAATCTGGCTTCTGGAGTGTAAAAGTTGCGTAGCACAAAGCCGGTTAGACGTTTACAATCAGATACCACCTTATTTGCATGTTCAGTAAAGGTAAGATCTGAGTATGTTATCCCGAGATCTGTGACTGTGTTTGTGTTTGAGACAAGGTCACCGTACATGTATAGACACATGCTAGGTTTCCAACGTCCGAAGTATGTTATCCCAGATTTAGCTGGATTGAACGTTAACTGCCACTTTTCACTCCAATAAAATAGACTATGACGAACAAACACACGACATATCTGGTCATCCAAACGTAGGCACAGAGTAATTTACACCAAAGATAATAGCATTCAAGTAGTAACTTGAAACAAGAAATGCCTTTATTCATGCAAGTCAATTTAACAATTACTCTCTCGTTTACACTTGGCTTATCCTCTCTAAACTGAGCAATATCTTTCGTCCTTTCAAATGCACCAATACTATCATAGTCATTGCACAAGATACTCGAGTTGATGGGCGACTGTTTCATTGTGGACGACAACACCAACGATGACCGATTGATACCAGTTGATGAAGTTAGCGGTGGATCAGAAGCTGTTGTTGCTCGACTTTCAGAAAGTTGTCTAACTGGAAGATTACCACCACTGCTGTCTTTTACTATCAGCTCAGGTTTAACACTAGCATCTGATGATAGGTGGGCTACATGCTGATCACTCACACTGACGGTCTCACAAGTATGCATGCCTTCTGAAACTGCATCTGCATTTATTTCCACTTCACGTTCAAGTTGTACAGAACCTTTGTTCAACTCAGCAGTAGTAGGCATTCCCCTCATCTCATCGTGATCAACCAAAGACAACTGTGAAGTATCATGATCATTATCACGAATATTCACTTTACCGTCAACTTCATCATTTTCAAACTCTTTAATAACAGAAGTAGACAATTTTGATTCCTCCTCACAAACCCTAAAAGGTTATATAACTTCACTCTGACTAGTAATACCTTGTAAACTTGTGGAGTCAGAAATGCACTCTGAAGCAATAACTCTATTCTGTGACGCTCTATTCAACAATGGCTTACCAGTTGCAACTACAGACTTCTTGACCTCACCGTTATCGTCACACAATTCGGAGTCAGACCTGGAGTTTACATTTAGCTTATCACTGAACTTGCTTACTGATTCACAGCTCACCTTTGTATGCACCTCTTGCAAATGTGTAAAACACAACCGTTGTCAATGTAGCTGAAGATTGAACGATCAATTCATGGTTGTTTGCTCAAACCCAACTTCCCCATTTTTCGTGGAGGCATCAATCAGCCAGTCATCGTCTCATCGGTCGCTGTTCAGATAGAAATGTAAAACACCATCAGAAGTAATATTGTGATTTATTATTGTAATATTTGTTTACAGACATTAGTCATGCGTCATTTATATGTTGGTGTAACAATAGAGAATCCTTCAGTTACTATTCCCAACATTACCCTATATAAGAGTGAAAACCATAATTCGTTTCGCCCTAATTTTTACTTTATATTTTATTGTTATTCTTTACTTCAGTTGTTGTTTACTACTATAAACTTAAACTAACCGTTGGTATGTAACACTATAAAACTCAATGACTAGAAATTACTAGTAATAAAAAAGGAGAATAAACACTGCGGTTATCGCATATTGTTTACTTAAATTATCATTATCTGCTGGCTGCTTCTGTTTTCTTCACTTCTCGAAGGTATTGCACTGAAGCACTGCTAATGGACAGTAATCCTGCTTTCTACATTTGTATTACTTGAGCGGTATCCAGAATATTGTTAGCACTTACGATGAACAACGGAACAAATTCCATTCTGAATTCTGTTCAACATCGCAAAGTTAACTTTGCGACCAATTGGTCCTTTTTATCTGCTAATACTAATATAATGCTGTACTTACCATCTAATGTGGATTTTTATAAACTTTCGAACTCTTATTGATTGACAAAATGATAAAAATGACGGTCTGGATCCAGTGTGGCTTACTCCAGCACATGTATATCACCTCTCTTCTTACATTCCATTAACGCAAAATTTCATAATTCCCGCATGAATCTGACTCACTATGAGTGTATTAAATATTACAATTTAGACTTAAACCAAAAGCTTATATTCTATTCTTGTAAAGTTTTCTATACATTTTCCAAATTTTAATTTCATAAAAGTGTTCAATTTCAGACTGCACTTCTCTAATATGATCATGCCTGTACAAACGGTATGTGAATCATGTAAATGCTTAATTTATGTGAAATATATATATTATTATTATTAATTAGTGTTTTGGTTTTTTCGTCCGTTATTACTAAGCGTTTCTGAGAAACTTCAAGAAACAGCGTGAGCCCGAGCGTAGCAAGAGCTGGGCATTAACGGTTTACGAGACGTGGCTGACATTTTCTGACGGCTTGCAGTCAGTTTTGACGGATTCAGACAGTTGGTGACAGTTTGGATAGTCATCGTTCATCTTTCCTGGTGCCGGCCAAGTCCTCTTTGAACAAGCAATATCTGGAACGTTTTCGGAATTGGGTCAAGTTCAACAATGCCTGGGTCAAAGAAGGGACAGAGTGTCTTGGATGCAAACAGGAAAGTAAGTCATGGTGACTTGTCTGTTACTTGTAACGATGTGTTTGATGTTAAGCATGACATGGTTGATGTTATTGTTTCACCGTTCAGGGATAATAGGAACATCAAACTCCCTAAGTTTGAACCACGGTGTTTCGATGGAAACCCAGCTGATTATTTACAATTTGCAAAGGAGTTTGAGATCATGCTGAGTAGTTTTTTATTAAGTGATGAATTGAAATTGATGTATTTGATGAGGTATTGTACTGGAGTTGCTTCAAGAGCTATACAGTGCTGTAAGTTTATGAAGCCAAAAGAGGGCTACTACGAGGCTATGAGCATACGACGTCAAAGGTTTGGAAGACCTTCGATGATTGCAGGGAAATTATTCGAGGCTGTTAAGGGTAATGGTGGTCAATTACAGGATGACTCCCAGGCACTCACTGAGTTTTTGGATAATTTGCTGATTTACAAGAATGGAATGATTTCGATGAATTGCATGAGTGACCTCAACTCGAGTTTTATACAAGAAGTAATAGCAAGACGTCTACCTACTCGACTGCAAAGGAAGTGGGTGAAGATAAGCTCCCGTATGGAGGATGAGGGTATCGAGCCAAAGTTTGATGATATCCTGAAACTGGTAAATACTAGTGTCAATGAATCTATGAGCGAGTTCGCCAGTATATTAGATCTCACCCCTAGAATAGAGCAGTCTGAAATCAAACTGCAATCATTGATGACGAATAGGCCTCAGAGAGGTGGATATCGAGAAGGCTCCATGATATTTAGTAATGCATATAGACCTAGTGAGTGTAACAGGTTTCGTAGTACATCCTCAACAGATAAGTTACAAGATGCAAGACAAGCACGGTTGTGTTTTACACGTGTGCAAGAGGTGCATACAAAGGTGAACTGTGAACCAGTAAGCAAGTTCAGTGATAAGCTAAATGTAAACTCCAGGTCTGACTCCGAATTGTGTGACGATAACGGTGAGGTCAAGAAGTCTGTAGTTGCAACTGGTAAGCCGTTGTTTAATAGAGTGTCACAGAATAGAGTTATTGCTTCAGAGTGCATTTCTGACCCTACAAGTTTACAAGGTATTACTAGTCAGAGTGAAGTTATATAACCTTTTAGGATTTGTGAGGAGGAATCAAAATTGTCTACTTCTGTTATTAAAGAGTTTGAAAATGATGAAGTTGACGGTAAAGTGAATATTCGTGATAATGATCATGATACTTCACAGTTGTCTTTGGTTGATCACGATGAGATGAGGGGAATGCCTACTACTGCTGAGTTGAACAAAGGTTCTGTACAACTTGAACGTGAAGTGGAAATAAATGCAGATGCAGTTTCAGAAGGCATGCATACTTGTGAGACCGTCAGTGTGAGTGATCAGCATGTAGCCCACCTATCATCAGATGCTAGTGTTAAACCTGAGCTGATAGTAAAAGACAGCAGTGGTGGTAATCTTCCAGTTAGACAACTTTCTGAAAGTCGAGCAACAACAGCTTCTGATCCACCGCTAACTTCATCAACTGGTATCAATCGGTCATCGTTGGTGTTGTCGTCCACAATGAAACAGTCGCCCATCAACTCGAGTATCTTGTGCAATGACTATGATAGTATTGGTGCATTTGAAAGGACGAAAGATATTGCTCAGTTTAGAGAGGATAAGCCAAGTGTAAACGAGAGAGTAATTGTTAAATTGACTTGCATGAATAAAGGCATTTCTTGTTTCAAGTTACTACTTGAATGCTATTATCTTTGGTGTAAATTACTCTGTGCCTACGTTTGGATGACCAGATATGTCGTGTGTTTGTTCGTCATCTATATTCTACGATACAATTACATGGGCGTTTTACCGTTCAGATTTGAGGATATAGCTGATAGAAGGAAGTCGGCAAATGAACTCTGCAACGATTTTCCAACCTAGAGCGTCAACCTGAGAAGGGTTGTAGGCGTACTGCTGTAAGTCCTACAATTCTTCAAAGGGTAGTGCATCAATGAGCAGCCCAATGTGCTCGGTGTGTGATTTTGTACATATGTTCATATTGCATATACTGAATTGATATCATCTGTCATCTAGCTGTTGGTAATTCTGTTTGTGTCCGGACGACTTCCACCTGGATCATCAACCTGAGAAGGAATGTAGGCGTACTGCTGTAAGTCCTACAGTTCTTCAAGGGTAGTTTGCCGTGCCAGAATCCACAACATTTGATGTGTTGATTGTACATATGTTTGTGTTAAATAGTTGTGTGAGTTCCAATTATTGTAATTGTTGGTTAATCTTGTTTGTGTCCGGACATTCCACAAATTACAATCGCCAACCTGTGAAGGGTTGTAGGCGTACTGGTGTAAGTCCTGCGATTCTTCAAAGGAATTCCATCGAGACACGATCTCCGAGTTTGTGTGTACTGTTTGTATATACGTGTGGTGTGTCATAGCAATTGGTGTATTTTGGATTCATTGTGTTTACTTGTTGTTTTCGTGTCTTGTTGTTATTGCGTAATTTTGTTAAAATTTTCGTCGTGATTACTTCTGAAGTTGTTTCGAGTCTTCTACATCCATGAATGATTTGATTGATGTCAAGGACAGCAGATGGGTCGTATACGCCGGGGAGGCTTGGCTAGAGCTGAGAGTGAAATGCACACGGAGATAATTATTAGCTGTGGTCCCACACGCCGGGGAGAAAGAGTGTAAACGACTGAGGCTCGCATACGTCATCGTTACTAGAATTGAGGCAGAATGAGTGACAAGCGATTTCAGTGATAATTGGTAGTGAGTAGATAAGAGGATGAGCGTAGAATATCATGAGGTGCTGCTATGGTCACGTTGTATTCTGCAAGAGTCATTCTAGCAAGTGGGGACTGTGTTGCAAGATGTCAAGAGGATGGCTTTAACTGGAGGCGCAGGTCGTCATTGATGTGTGAGATTGTGCTGTGGGTATGCTGGTGGTGTGTTGGCTTTTCTGATTGTTTTCCATTTCAGCCCTGTCCGTGTGACCCAGGTTCTCGCAATGGCATCCAAGTCAACGTGTATTAGTCGTGATGGAAAAAGGAGATGGATCCGTATTTTGCTGGGGACTGTCAATGTAGTTGAAGATTGAACGATCAATTCATGGTTGTTTGCTCAAACCCAACTTCCCTATATTTTCGCGGAAGCATCAATCAGCCAGTCATCGTCTCATCGGTCGCTGTTCATAAAGAAGATTAAAACACCGTCAGAAGTACTATTGTGATTTATTATTGTAATATTTGTTCATAGATCTTAGTTGTAGAGCTTAGTTTTACATTGGATATATGTTGGTGTTACAATAAATAAGTCTCGAGTCGCCAAACTGAGTTCTGGTTGTTTTGTCCGTTCGTACTAAGCGTTTCTGAGAAACTTCGAGTAACAGCGTGAGTCCCAGCGTAGCAAGAGCTGGGCATTAACGGTTTACGATACGTGGCTGACAGTACTGTTCGATACGCAAAATTCGCCTTTTCTAGCAAGCTGCAGGTCTTTATACTGTTTCACGCCGTGTCTGTAGTACAAGTAAATGTGGTAACCTAGGGTTGATAGCTACTGCATTAATCTCTCAATATGCAATGACGCCATCAAAGAGACTGTTTACTTAACAATGAGCTTAGAAACTCTTCTGTACTCGTCGCCAAATTATTGCTATATACTGGTCGAGTATTTAATAGTCCTGACGCAAGAAGGCGGAAATCAGAAGACTACTAGGTTTGCGATGATACTTCTATTTTCATACATTTTGTTCCCTTGATAAATTTCGATAAAGAAAGGAAGACGAAATTTGAAGTACAAAATGATATCATTCTATTTCACAGGTTCTCATCAGCTGCAGACTACCTGAAATTACAATGGTTATATAGATGATAATAACATACTTTAATGTTCGAGTGGTGGTAGAAAAGAGATACTATAAAATTGACGCATCTAAATGAAAGCATTACAATGTTTTTAGTTTAAGTTTTCATCATCAATTTATACGCTTTTAAAGTTGAAAAGAGGGGGAGGGGTAAGAGAGAAAACAGAGAAATTTGATTAACAGAACAGTGTTACACACAGGTTCACACAGCAACTCAAGAAACAAAAAAACAAAAACGGTTACAGTTTATGAGATTAAGATTTGTTTAGTGAGTTGAGATCACTGAATTAGATGACTAATCAAAATCAAAATTCTGTTACCAAGGGAGTGAGAGGTTAATCACACTCTCTTTATTTTCTATTTTCCAAAACACCAGGAGAAGCCATAAGTGGTATCACACCAAAAGCAGTCACACAAGATTGTGTGAGCAAAATATATATGAATCTCCAGACAAGTGTGTGAACAAATCAATGGACAGTCTTAACATGAATGGGTAATTATAATGGAGTATCGATCCATATATACATAGCAAAATATAGCAGACATGTCAACAACCACACATATAATATGGATATATGTCACCAAGCAACGGACTGTCAACAAACACTCATATTACATATAATATATTGGGAATATACATTGTTAAAGGAGACAGGTTCATCAAAGTGAAATTGTCACAGACTAAGCGAGCAAACAGAAAGAGAGATCACCATACACACACACATATATATATGTGGATACATATCAGAAACAATTTTACTTATTTCCAACATGCCGCTGAATCATGTGATGTTATCTAATGTCCATCATTTGTGTGATCAACAACCACAGTATTTGCTTATCACAGAACATTCTAATAATAATAATAATGTATATTCTCATATAAACATATAAATTTACATGAAAATGCATGCCATTTTTACAGGCACGATCAAGTATGATATAATATCAAATCGTAGATTGTCTACAAGTTAATAATGTTTCAACAGTTAAATATTTGATATATATATATAAATACACATTGTCAGAACTAGGCTGAATAGTTATTGAATTGTACAATTGTCCTCCAGGTTGAGCGGGAAAATGAACTTCGTTTCGTTTCACCCCGTGGTTGTCGGCATACGAAAACCAACCAATACTGAGGTAAGTACAACGTTTACAAGGGATTGAAAGCTGTTTTAGAAAAGTAAAAGTGCTGAGGTGAATCATTAAATTGTAATGAAATAGGTAAGTGCAAGGGTGACTCTAAAGAATAGCGGCCCAAACCGAAACGACCTTTCAACGCAAAAATGACCTTGACAGGGACAACTTCGACCAATGTGAAGGCTCAAAATGAAAGGCGCATAATTGTAAAAAACGGTTTATATATAAGTAATGCAGTCATAATAAATAGTTACAAAGGATAACGTTCGCGTATATGTTGCAATAAAACCTCCCAGTTTCTCATAGGAGTCTTCATTGTCATATTAAACCAGTTTCTATACATAAATTCATCTAGATAACTGTAAATGATTGGATTTCTTGATCCATTAACAGCTCTTATCCGTCTTTTCAGACGACTCCATAAACTTTCGATGGAATTAGTGTGCGTTCCATCCACAGGATTCCTGAAACCCTCCGTGTGATTGACGACATGATGAATATACCCATGATTAGATAATTGACGGTAGGCACTCCATTCATCTGTGTGAATAGTCGTCCCAGGCAGCACCAAACGCTGAATAATAGGCAATAATACACCTGCACTGCGATTTGGAATCGCCTCTATATACCCTTTTCGTAGTGTTGTGTCGTATATACCCAATGTCCACTGCTGGTTGGATTGTAATCTCCCCCGGTTATATTTCCTTTTTATCAATACAGTTTCATCAATATGTACGATTACACCGACTCCTCCAAGAACTTGAGTCAGACTGTTCATTTTCCACGAGGAAACATCTCTGCAGTAATTGTACCACTGCACTGCCGACACCTCTGAATTTTCTGTTTCGTAAGCCGTAGCTGTAACTGGTCTTTTGAGGACCCAGAAGTTACATATCATTAAGATTTTCGTTAACGGTAGTTTAGACCTAGAGAAAAAAGTTCCTAAGGGATCTGTAAACTAAAAAACAACGACAAACCATCTCGAACCGATTTCCTCCTTCGGCACTCAATACATCTGTATACAAAGCCATCGATGGCCTCTGCTTATATTTGTATATGCATAACTCCTCCGCACTGGCAAATTTTCGACAAAGCTATGAGTCCGTTATCCAAACAGTAATCGAAAACATCCATGATTACTTCCGAAAATGATACAGTCAGCTGATTCCTTCCTCAAGGTCACTTTTTTGTTCGAAGGTCGTTTCGGTTTGGGCCGCCATTCTTTAGAGTCACCAGTGCAAGTATCATTAATAAATGCATTAATAAAGAAAACTCCCTAGGCTGACAACGTTCATTTGCAATGTATAATGCTACACGTATATCTCGTACTATCATGATGTCCACTTTTGGTTTTAATACATTTATCCTCAGTTGTGCCAGTTGTTTTTGTTTTATACCTTTTTGTGCATTTAGTGCACAACCGCATCCTTCAGAGAGTAGGAATATAATAAGTCATAAAGAGCTGTAAAATGTTAGGTTTAATGGGATATAATGAGGATCAAGTAAAGACGTTATTGGAAAATGAATGAGATAAGACATTGTGAAGTGGTATTTAAAGATCAGACAGTGGACAGCAAGTTAGTTTATAAGATGCCCCATAAATCTGTGCAGATCCCGCGTGGTCGCGTCTCAACAATAGGCTGAGCGAATGGTATATTTAAAGGTAGAAGCATGATCTGTCAAGGCGTTCATTATTATCTTTTTCAAGATAAAGATCTAGGCCCTCATAAAAATCAGAAATATCTCGAGCCTTTAATTTGTATATTGCTGTTCCTGCAGAATGGGGCGATTCACCTTAGTGACCCCACCATATTTACTGATCAGCTAACGCCACCCACCCTTCTACTTTGCTACCTAACCATATAATCGTATCAACAGAGCTTCCGTCAAGAAAAAAAGACCACTTGCTCAAGGAAAATTTATTCGACGTTTTCTTAAAAATGATGGACATTCTGTAATTATACCCATCGAGAAATTACAACCATCCAAAAGGTAACAATTTATTTTTTTATTTTTTCATTACAGCTTGATTCCACACTGTATTTTTGCTACAAGTATGGAATTTTCATAATGGATATCAGTAGCCCCAATTTTGCAGGCCGACCGTAGATATCAGGTGTGCGTTGGCAGGGGATCGGGCCCCGGAGCATGTGCCACCGACGCACATTATTTGAACTGAAATAAGCAATTTGTATTCATCTAATATTTCCTCCCGGAATAATAATGAGGTTTTCAGTTTGTTGTAACTTCGAGAAAACCACGACTGTAGATTACAACCTGGAACGTTATTTTTGCTAATCACAGTCTTAACTTTAACTGGGATAGTTCATACACTCACCAGATCATCGTGCGTTATCCGCTTTTTAAATCGTTTTGCCACATAATGAATGTCTGTTAACACCGGCTTTAATACAGGTAGCCCCACTTCATATATTTGGATCTAGTACATTAGACACTAACATTATTAGGTGAAACTTACCCTCTAGAGGTTTCTGATTGTCTCCCGATTTCCTTTTTGTCTCCAAGATTACATACAAACACCATATACTCATGCTTCACATGTGGCTAATCCTTGTTTAATTTAGATTTTCTCACAATATATTTGGTTTTTCAACAGATGACAGACACACTGATGGTGTACTCACTTTCGAGAAAAGCTTCGAAGCTCTTTCAACTTTAACTCAGGTTATAAAATTCACCAGGTTTATTTCGTTCTTCGAAAGCCTTGCTAATATCATCCATAACAGTGCTCTCTTCACAAGATTTACCCTTAGATTCTTGCATACCGCAAACATGGATGTGAAAGACATTGCTTTATCCAGATTCCTACATATTAAGTAGCCAATTGAGCCAGCAACAATGATGGCAACCAACAAATGAAGTGCAAACAACAGCCTCTGCCAACCAAATATGTTCATGTGCATAATTTCCAAAACGTTTACACAGTACTACTTCAAAACAGCTAAAAAACAACTAAAACACTGCAGCTACGCATGAATGCAACGTATGGAACAACTACAATGAACTGAATGAACTGACCTGGTGGTAAAAATTTTCAAAACAAGCGAAATAACTGAATTTAGCAGCAACGGAAATAAAAATGAGGTGAAACCCAACATTTGTAAACAATGTGCATCAAGATAAGATTTGAAAAACTGCAGAAGAAACGGAAAATCAAATGTGTAGACGAACTGTCAAGGAGCGTCAAACCAACATAGCCAACTAAAATGGACGGAGGAGAACTCCAGGTGCCTAACTCTTCCAATGGCCTTGAGCATGTTCATGTAGTTACTCGCACACAGTAGCTATGAAGGAAGCCACTTTGAACGGAATGAAGTTTAGTTATAGTTTACATATCTTGGTGTGATGTGAAGTGGCTGAAAATAATGTAATTTAACCACAAATACATCCTGAAACAAAAACAAACGAACAGGTAATCGGAGTCAAAGAAACTGAGTAAACAGAACAGACGGGCAAAGGAGAATTATGGTCTCGAGGAAGAGCTTGGTTAAATGAAAGCTGATGGAATGCTGTATATGACAGTTACATTATTCAGGAAGGCAGTATATTGAACAGGGTTCCTACAGTAGTGAGTAATTACTTAGCCTGCAAGTGAAACATTGCATCGAGAGTGCGGTGCTCACGGCCGCTAATTAGACGTTCCGAAGAAGACGAATCGATGAATGCTGTGCAATCCTACTCAGAAGCCTGTAAAACTTACTGGCAAACATCTTTTTGAAACGACCATGTAGCTTGTAATCTTACAGGCCGTGAATAAGTGACTCGTAAGTCCAAAAAAACAAACCAATTCAAAGAGCCTCCCTACAAACAGTTTGTAGTAGAGATCGGTAAAAATGCTTGTCACTTCCCTAAACTTTTTCCAAGAAGTTCGCATCTGCTTAAAGTAACAACATGGCGAATATATTATTCACCGAAAGGTGCTGTCGTACACTGGTCTTCCAACCTTCAGAAGGACTCTGGTGTGCATGCACTTACTGCCTTCGCGAGAACGGCATAGCAGCATATATTCTGGTCATGTCACCAGAGTATTTCACACTTCCGTGCAGCAAAAACATGGCCTCAACCTCTATTCAAAGATTTACTCAATAAAACATTTAAAAATAAGGATTAAGTTAGCCTCGGAAGTTTTGGGATGTATAAATATCCTATCTTCAAATTCTCGGACTCATATATCCGAAATCTGCCAAAACCTTCCAGCGTCCCTCAAATCCTTAAATCACCAAAATATTTCTTTCCTGAGTTAGCACCAATTTAGGTTGTTTCAATAAATAGGCTAAAACACACCAGCATAATTTTATGGAAACTCAATAATATACGTTCAACTTTTGAACCATCTTTTAATCCACTGCATTGCGCAAATATCGGTATAACGCCAGATTTTGTGACAAAAATGTGGCAAACTTAATGCAATTCATTGATATAAGTATAAAACTTGGGCACTGTGGTAGAGTATAACTCCATTATGGATAAGATTTTATTTTGATAAATCACACACAGTGTTGTACAGTTACAATAACTGATGACGTTTCGAGCACAAACTATTGCTCATAATCATATCAAGTTACTCACACAACTTTTTTCTTTCATTTATATACATGTGTAGAATCAATTAGATATTGGATTAAAATCAATGTGAGATAATGTACATTCAGAAATAATAGTACGAGTGTTGTTGATCAATTGCAGTTAGATGGGAAAAAAGGACGAGTGTGTTTCACAGTCATAATAAGGAGTTGACGGAATTATCTTACACAACCTCTAAATTATTCCCGCGTACCGAAAACAAAGCAAAAGCCAATAACTGATCGTCCAAACTTCATGATATATTTCGGGACCAAAACAAGCCTTCAGACGAACGCTTAGCTAGCTAGTGATCGTGCACGTGACACAACGGCGTACCAAATGGCGGGGATGCCTGACCGGAAGCCTTCAGCTAAACAAGTCTACTTAAACAGTGGTGGTCGGCATCCAATGAGTGATTGCTGTGGTCAATAATTTTGGGGAATTATTTACCGCTACAGCTCAGCCCCCGCTAGTGGGGTCGTGAGGACCCTAAGACAGAACCAGCCGGAAGTAAAAAAACTCGATTGTTCCCTTCCGGGTGAGGAAAAAATCTTCCAAGCGGCTTGGTCGTATGCCTACTGGTTTGTCTGCCTATGCTGATAGGGTGTTTGTACATAGCTTCCTTGTTGTTGTTCGTTGGATTCCGTGCTTCGTTTGTTTCCTGTCCAGTGCCCGTCGCACCTGGAAAAGAAAACCAAGAACGCTAAGAACCATGTCGGGGAAAATGTACGAAATGAGCTTTTTGGTTAAAAAAAATTGTGTGCATTTACTATACAGTAAAATAATGCTAAGTTCAGAACATCGATAAAAAAATACATCTAATTAATTTTTTGTGTGTTACATGAACCGTTGGAAAAAATTTACTTGTGTTCGGTGGTACTGTATATAAAAAAATTGATACGTCAAAAAAAATAGTCAGTACCACAAACGAATGAGTTGCGTGAGTCACACGACTTCGTTAAGTCAAATAGGTGTGCAGATATTCTGGGAACCTTACGGTGCGTCCAGAACGGGTTTTCTTGGGAGGCTCAATAGAAGGTTCGGTAGCTGTCGCTGTGCTAGTGACTTCATCGATGTCTAAACGATCTTCTGTTACTTGTGGATTTTGGGGTACGTCGAGCTCTATGCTAATAGGATTACCCTCCAAGTAAGCCGGTTTCAGACGGTCAATGCTGACGGTGTCCTCGCGGCCGTTTTTGTCCAAGACAAAGAATTTATCAGAACGTTTAATTACTTTATAAGGTCCGTCGTATGGGGGTTCCAGGGGTCTGCGCACAGAGTCGCGACGAACAAATACATGTGAAGAAGTTTTCAAACACGGGTGAACGAAAACATCAATGGACTGTGGACGAATGGGAGCAGGTTTAACTGAACGCATTGCGTTTGTAAGCCTGCTGACGTATGAAGCGTGATCTACCACTGGTGGGAAGCTCGAGGGAGAAACAAATTCACCAGGCAGTCGTAGTGTCGTGCCATATACTAGCTCGGCGCTAGTACAACCAGCATCGGTTTTCAAGGCGTTTCGTATCCCTAGGAGAACTAACGGAAGGGATTCAGTCCAATGGGTGGTGTTTGCGGCTGACAGACCAGCTTTCAGCTGTCTGTGTAGACGTTCTACCATACCGTTAGCTTGAGGATGGTAGGCTGTTGTTCGAAATCGCATGCAACCTAATATTTTAGTCAATAGTGTGACCCAGGAAGTCGAGTGAGTCAACACCGATTTGACATTTTTGAATATTAATGGTAACACCATGTTGGCGTAACCTTTCAAATGCCAAGTCCAAGTGCCTAAGGTGAGTTTCCTTGTCTGGACTGGCAATGAGGCAGTCATCTAAGTATGCGTATACAAAGTCGAGACCGCGAAATACTTCGTCAATGAAGCGTTGGAATGTTTGGGCTGCATTCCGGAGACCGAATGGCATACGTAGAAATTCAAAAAGTCCGAAAGGCGTAATGATAGCCGTTTTCGGGATATCTTCTGTTGCCATCGGGATTTGGTTATACGCTTTAACCAAGTCGATTTTGGAGAATATAGTCGCGCCTGATAAGGTTGCCGTCAAGTCGTGTATATGAGGCAACGGGTAGCAATCAGGGGTTGTTTTGGCATTCACTCGCCGGTAATCACCGGTGGGTCGCCAATCATTGCTATCCTTTTTCGGAACCATATGAAGTGGGGATGCCCATGGGCTATTCGAAGGTCGAATGATGCCAAGGCTAAGCATATGGTCAAATTCATTCCTGGCGATTCTCAGTTTGTCAGGAGCTAATCGTCGTGCTTTAGATGTCACAGGTTGTCCTGTGGTAATGATGTGGTGCATAACATTGCTGGTTATGCACGGTAGGTCGTTCGACGGGCAGTTAAGTTCCGGATACTTGTCAACATAGGTTGAAAAGTTGGATCAAGAATTGCCTTTATCTTAACGGGTGACAGACTAGGGCCTATGTAGCTGATGCCTTTGATAGACAGACTAGTAGTATTGTCAATCAGTCGTTTTCGGCGGACGTCTACGAGTAAATCATGATGATTAAGTAGGTCCGTGCCAATGATGGGCATTGTAACGTCAGCGAGAAGGAAAATCCATCGAATAGGTTTGCGTAAACCTACGTTCAGATAGACGTATTTCCTACCAAAGGTTGCGATTGGTTTTCCATTTGCAGCCTGTAAGTTGAAGGTAGGTTCCTTCTGTCGATCTGATGCTGTAGCAGGAAGGACGCTGACTTCGGCGCCTGTGTCGACTAAGTATCGAGTCTGGCTTATCACATCATGGATGTAAAGAAAGCGGCTAGTGCCACCGGCGACGGTTGCCGCTAACGCGTGCCGGCGGGATAGTTTCCCACAGACTTTGAGACATTTCCGAAGTTACAAGGCTTACGGCAACACTTCGCTTCTTGGCCATAGGTGTTGTGGTACCAGCACCAGTCAGGGTTTTTCAGTGAACGTGGTTTGGACCTAGATCGACCACGTGAGTTCCTGCGTTGAGGAGACTTAGGATGACGGTCGGAGGATTTAGAAGGCATGTTTGACCTAAACATCTGCTGAGGGGAGTTGCATAACTCTATCATTGCAGGATCCTCACTCGAAGTCTGCTTAGTCATCGAGCATATTTCGGGAACTGACCGCTTAGTTATTTCTAGAATCCTAACTGCAGTAATAGCTAAGTCCTCTATTACAGTACTCTGAAGTGTCACACGTACGGTCTGTACAGACTGTGGCAGCTTGGTTAAGAAGAGTTCTCTAAATAGTCCTTCGTCGAACTGACTTTGGCCGACGACTTCCTTCATTCTTGTCAGCATGCTCACGGCTGACTGATCTCCTAACTCGATGTTACGAAATAATTCATCTAGACGTTGTCGGTCCGTGAGAACGTTTCTCCTGAGAAGAGATGCTTTCAGCAACTCGTACGAGTTACTTACCTCGGGACTGAACATCCGTGATGTTACGTACTTGCTGAATTCCCGCGGTAGGGCGTGAATAACTGCAAGTAACTGTGAACGTTGATCGGTTATCCCATGCTCACAAAAATCTGCTTCAGCTAGCTGAAACCATGTTTCAGCATTATCTGGCCAGTATGGTACGAGCTGAATGGTTTTAGGAGTTGAGCGGATACGAATGACCTTGGGACTAAGATCACTCATGACCAAAATTATGTCGAATGATATATGGTACAAGAACAAATACAAAATGGAACGAACTCACCGGGGTTATCTGCGGACTTATCGTGGATGAAGTTCGCGGTTGGCCTCACCAGTTTAAAGGAGTTGACGGAATTATCTTACACAACCTCTAAATTATTCCCGCGTACCGAAAACAAAGCAAAAGCCAATAACTGATCGTCCAAACTTCATGATATATTTCGGGACCAAAACAAGCCTTCAGACGAACGCTTAGCTAGCTAGTGATCGTGCACGTGACACAACGGCGTACCAAATGGCGGGGATGCTTGACCGGAAGCCTTCAGCTAAACAAGTCTACTTAAACAGTGGTGGTCGGCATCCAATGAGTGATTGCTGTGGTCAATAATTTTGGGGAATTATTTACCGCTACAGGTTGTTTCAATAAATAGGCTAAAACACACCAGCATAATTTTATGGAAACTCAATAATATACGTTCAACTTTTGAACCATCTTTTAATCCACTGCATTGCGCAAATATCGGTATAACGCCAGATTTTGTGACAAAAATGTGGCAAACTTAATGCAATTCATTGATATAAGTATAAAACTTGGGCACTGTGGTAGAGTATAACTCCATTATGGATAAGATTTTATTTTGATAAATCACACACAGTGTTGTACAGTTACAATAACTGATGACGTTTCGAGCACAAACTATTGCTCATAATCATATCAAGTTACTCACACAACTTTTTTCTTTCATTTATATACATGTGTAGAATCAATTAGATATTGGATTAAAATCAATGTGAGATAATGTACATTCAGAAATAATAGTACGAGTGTTGTTGATCAATTGCAGTTAGATGGGAAAAAAGGACGAGTGTGTTTTACAGTCATAGTAAGCTACTTTTCAGAATCTTTTGTTTGAATGTTTTTGAATTGAAATAGAATTTTAAGATTTTTTAATATCTTCTGATTTGGCTGATGGCAATAATTCGAGTGTTATTGATCAACTACAATCAGATGGGTATTACAACAAGTGTTTTAATAGTCATAATAAGTTTTTATGTTAGGATGTTGTGATGTGTTTGAATTGAAATAGTGTTTTAAGATTATTTATTACCCTCTTCTGATTTGACCTGCGGTAATAATATCTTCCATATCTCTGGTATTTGCATTGAGTCGTTTCTGTTGCATGTGTTGGGTGTAGACTCGATAAATAAGGATTCTGTGATCAACCTCTCTTTCCACCTACCTAAATTATTTTTTAGAATTTTAACCCTCTCCCACCCTATTGTGTGATTGTTTGTTATTGCGTGAAGTGCAATAGCTGAGCTTTTTTCTAAATCACTTATCTTTTCAGGGTCAACCATTCTTCCCTTAGCTAAATTCTTATGTTCTGATAATCTGACTATACCTGACCTACTAGTTTGACCTATGTAGTTGGCCTCACAGTCATTGCATGGTATTTTGTAAATTATATTATTTTGTCTAATTAGTTCTACTGGGTCCTTTAACCTATACAGCTTGTCCTACCTGAGTGAGTTTGTAGGTTTAAATGCCACCCTAATTCCTGTTTTATTTAGAATCCTACGTAGGGTTTCAGATGTCCCCTCTTTATACGGTATAACTGAGGATGACTTATATTCTTTCTTATTTATGTTATTATTACTAGTTTCACAATTATTTTAATTTTGTTTTTGGCCTTTAATGATCTTCCTAATGAATTTTATAGGATAGTTATTCGACACCAACGCTTCTTCTATCTGTTTTGATTCATCATTTAGATCCCTTTTTGTGCTACTTAGTGCCACTGCTCGGTTTGTTAAACATTTAACTAAGCCTGCCTTAAAAGTTAAAGGATGAGACGAACTAAAGTCTAAATATCTATTAGAATGCGTTGGTTTTCTATAAACACTAGTGTGTAGTTTGCCTTCTTCTATTCTTTTTATCTTACAATCTAACATAGCTAATTCTCCTTGTTCATTTTCTGATTCAAATGTGAATTTTATTCCCTCTACTTGTGAGTTTATATGTGTCGAGATGCTAGAGATGTGTTCTGATTTTAACACTGTGAAAGTGTCATCCACATATCTTCACCATATTTTCGGAGTAGGGTTAAATGTACTGAGGGCACTATTTTCCCAGCTGTCCATAAATATGTCTGCTACGATAGGGGGTGTTGGTGATCCCATTGCCACACCTTCTGTTTGTCTATATATTTTGCCTTGGAACTTAGAGATGGTAGATGTGAGACATAACTGAATCCCTAACATAATTTGTTCAATGGGCAGCTTCGTCCTATGATTGAGTTCAGGGTCTGCAGTTGGTTCTTTTCTAACTGCTTCTAAGGCCATAATGACTGGTATATTAGTGTAAAGACCAGTTATATCAAAACTAACCATTTTTCATCATTCTCTAGTTCAAGAACATAACCTGTGAAGTTTACTCCAAAAAACCTTTCTAATGCAAAATTTGCAACCAAGCCCATAAGCGGTGTACTCAATTTAACCCAGGTTGGAGGGCCGAGCCAGGTCGAACCGATTCGGACGAATTTACGAACTGGCCTCCATATTGTAATTTTAATTTATGGCACTTCAGAAATGGATTTTTCTATCTAAACGATTACTCAAATTACCGGCCGAGGACCCGTGAAACTGTAGATGACCGATGGCGTTTACGAAGCTTTATTTCTGTAAGTGAAGTCAGCCAGGGAATACCTATTCAAACAAACCATTCAACAGATGAAGAAGGCCTTACAAATCATAAGGAAGATATATATCCCATTTTGCTGGTCGTTCCATCCTTATGAGTTTCTTAATCGCTTCCAACATCCGAGCGGCCATACAACATTATGTCGTACAGCTCCTGCAGTATCAGCAGTTCGGCCGGGTAACTGACCAGAAAGCAGGCTGTTTGAACCGATTCAGATCTCTGACCCGAGTGAAAACCGGGTACATCGCTGAGATCGGCCTCGGAGGAGCGAAACGACTATCCGGCATTTAGATGGTGATACATTTATTCTAAGCCTCCTGATCACCCTCCACGAAACCGAGACTACAAGCTGCTATCTGAATAATCTCGATTTTGAAAAGGAGCTACGGTAAAATAATCACTTCAAAC
This sequence comes from Trichobilharzia regenti, assembly GCA_944472135.2. Taxonomy (NCBI): domain Eukaryota; kingdom Metazoa; phylum Platyhelminthes; class Trematoda; order Strigeidida; family Schistosomatidae; genus Trichobilharzia; species Trichobilharzia regenti. Next base: position 3,954,821 of record OX235270.1, read on the forward strand.
TACGAATTAATTTGAAAAGTCGCGAAGTGGTTTGCAAACTGTGAACTTTTTTCAAGCCAAAAACATGTTTTACTACAAGCCTGAACATTGCACAATTGACTATGTTGCACCGCACATACTAGTGGCCACACATATATTCGGAGAAATAACCCCACTCTGTATACGAGGATTGGAAAACATAGACAAACTCAGGTGGTGGACTTCTAGCACCGTCTATAACAGAACACATTATGCGCTCAGATCAGAAGAATGATTTCAAAATAACCTTCATGATTGTTTGAGAAATACTTCAAAGTTGTATACTGAAATGGTCTGAGTGGATAGGTGTTCTTACAACCAAGCCCCCCTTATGCACCAAAACAATTTAACATTGCCCTAAACCCGCCCTGATAATGCCTGTACGATAACATTAGAGAAAGCAGTGTTAATCGTTCACCTTATTCTTGCACGCCCTACATATTGTTTATTTTAGTTGGCCTTTCATTCTCTGAACAGATTGATTTGGCGAATAAATATGCTGCCCGACTGCTCAAGTGGTGTTGCGCAAATAGGTTACGCTATCCCTCTTTTTCCAGCTATTTTAAGGAGATTTTCCATATATAACTTTGTGTATGGAATGCACCACAGGCTATGAAAGCAAATAACCGTTTCAGCCTTGGAAAACTTCGAAGCAGATCCGTTTTCAAGAACTTTATCCTTCAGAACTTTGACCTCACAATCCATTACAATAGCCTTGCAAATGCTCTAAATCATCTTGGGTAGTCTCTTGCCAAGTGATACTACATGTAATGATCTAGGCCTCGTAGACACCCGCAAAGCGTCTTGCGATGTGAATCGCACGGCAAACATTTTGACTCCTATCACTAATCCAGTTTTTTGTTCTACACCTAGGTGTGAAGATAAACTCGAAGAACCATCTTCTATCATTGTCACCTGTACCCCGGTGACAAACTGCAGTACATCACACCCAGTATTCACCAATCCAAGCAGTCTCAATTCCGGGAAGTTGAAAAGTGGGGCTACCAGTTTGTCCTCAAAGACAATGCATAATAGAGACTAGTGCCACACACTAATCCAGATGCTCACAGTTTGATGACACACCTCTCTCCAGAAACAAATACTCACAAAGCCGAAAGGGATAAAAATCGTAAAACAGAACCCGAACCTCGTAACTACTTGTCCGAAAAAGTAAACCCTCGCACCACTATAAACCAAAAGATTGATACACTAAACTATAGGACGTCGAATAGTGGTGACGTAAATCGTAACAATTCGAGCCAGTTTAGCTTGCTTGGTAGGCCACCTCCACCTATTTACATGCCCATACTCAACGGGACTAACCATCCAGCGATCAGCACTTTTGCTGAAACGACATTACCATTTTTTATTCAGGTTCACAACATGACCTCAAATATACTACATATGCTCACCACTCTCCACAGGTTTCGCCCCCCAATATAGATATGACAGCTCATACAGTAATGCCTAATTACTGCCTAGAGCTCACCTTACATGACTCAGAAAATTCTTTTCTTCGTCAAAAACCCTTTATATCCTTTTCTTCTGATAGCCAATCTTCTTTACGTCCGAACTTACTTGAACACGGAAATATAACTGACCCCCCTGCGCTTCTAGCTTTCTTAGGGCATCTACAGACATAGACATTTCATTGTCGTCTGAGGACACTATGATTGAATCTCATCACCAGCTACTTCAAGACGTAGCTAAAATCTTAAGATATGACTCGGCTAATCCTAACATAGTCCTTATTAATGCCAGGTCAGCTGTAAACATGATGGCATACATCCAATCCCTACCACTGATTGGCCAACCTACAGCACTAATGATCACCGAAGCTTGGTGCACAAGCAAAATAGACGATTTATTTCACTGCGAAGGCTACTCATTTTTCAGGAAGAACAGATCAGTTGGGCGGGGTGGAGGATGCATTATCTATGTTAAATCTGACTGCAGAGCTGTGCACTATGATGACCCCAACCTGGATATATGCGATACATTATGGGTGACACTCCATATAAGTAAACAGCGAACCCTATTATTAGGTTGCATCTCTCGCCCACCCAACCACGACAGTGAACTGCTAAGCGAGATAACTGCAGCCCTCCATTGCACTTCAAAATTAAACTTTACTTATAAAGTGATTGGAGATGATTTTAACATGCCAGAAGTTTCATGGGAGCCCATCAGTGCTCCTCCCCGCTACATCAAATTCTTACATGCAGTTGAGTTATGTGGGTGGACACTAAGGATTCTAAGGCCCACCCGAAACCAAAATATACTGGACTCGGCTTTCTTCAAAGACATCGCCTTATCTACCATAGAAATCAGTCAACCATTTCCTGGTAGGGATCACAACACAGTAATCTGCGCCCTCGATACCAAGCTCCACTCATCAAAATTCTCTTCCCTGTGCAAGACATTCATGTGCTTCGGAAAAGCTAGGTGGGACGTATCTAACTCCTTCATTAGAAGCTTAGACTGGGATCTATTCTTTTCTAATAGCAACCTAGACACTATCCTACTAACTTTTTACCAGAATGTATCTATTTGCTTTGATAATCTTGTTCCTAAATGTAAAGAGAACCCAAGAGAAGACATAAAGAATTTCATTCCTATAAAAGTAAAGGCTAAGCTGCGAAAGCTGTGCCAACAGTACCACAGAGAAAACTGCTTCTCATATCTTCTAAATATACAGAACATTTATCTCGCTTTGAAAGAAAATAACGACAAAGCCCTACTCAAACAAGAACATGCAGCTCTTAAAGATAGCTCTAAGTACACGGCAATCTGTAGGCTTTATCGCAAAAGGCTAAACTCTCGTAAAACGGACATACAATTCATTTTAAAAAATGGTGAAACTGTTAGTGAACCTGAAATAATTTGTGAGCTTCTAAACTCCTATTTCTCACAGTCATACACCTATGACGATAGTACGTTGCCACAACCTCTATTCCCTGTACGTTCACAAAATCCCTAGAAATTAGCAGCTTTTAATTAGATAATATTAGGAAAGCAATCACTTCTCTTAAAAGTTCAAACAACCCAGGTCCTGATATGATTCCCTCAACTTTTTTAAAATACGGTGGCGAAGACATTCCTATTCTCCTTCTTAAATTGTTCTCTACCTCTCTATCAACTGGAACATATCCAGATGCATGGAAAACCACGCACATTACCCCTATGTGTAAGTCAGACTCCCGTTCATGTGTCATGAGCTACAGACCCATTAACCTAACTCCTGTTGTATGAAGTGCCATTTTGACTTCCTTTCTCAAGAGAAACTTATCAATCCCTATCAACATGGTTTCATGAAGTCACTTTCTTGCATGACGTGCCACTTACAATTTTTCCACCACATCTCACAACTTAAAGATTCCAGTATGATCACAGTTATCGCATACTTAGATCTTAGTAAAGCCTTTGACACTGTAAGCCACCGACTGTTAATATCAAAAGTCCAGTCCTATGGGATGCAAGGTTCATTGTTAAGCTGGCTCAGTTCGGTTTTAAGCAACCGGATGCAAATGGTCAGGTTAGGTTCCCACTCATCCAACCCCGTTCGGATAACAAGTGGAGTTATACAAGGTAGTTTCCTAGGTCCACTGCTATTCCTGTTTTTGACATTTGCGACGTTATTAAACGTGGCAGACCTTTCCTAAATGCCGATGTCATCAAAATAGTGTATCACTCACTCAGAAATGAAGTGTCATGTGTATTTAGTAGGATTCGAGATGATATTGAGAGCGTCCAATTATGGTGTAACACGTGGAAAATGAAGTTTAACGTTGAAAAATGTGGTGTGCTATGCTGCAAAAGCATTTCATCTGAACTTTCTATCTCCCTACACAACAAACATATTCCTCGTCTGCCGCTTACAACAGACTTGGGTCTGAAATACACTCCAGAATTTAGCCTGACGGAATACGTTAAACTACAAGTATCAAAGGTCAAAAGGCTCTTTGGATTTTTATTCCGAAACTTTAAGACGAGTGAATCCAAAACTATGCTGTACAAGTTGTGCGTAAGGCCCTTACTTGAATTTTGTCCCCCTATTATGGACAGTGTCTCCGTAAAAGACAGATGCAAATTAGAAAGTCTACAAAGGGCGTTTACTAAACGTCTAGTAGGTGAAAATCTTTGCATTTCTTACTACGACAGATGTAATCTATTCGACTTGGAACCCTTATGGGTTAGACGACTGAAGTTCAACCTAAAAATTACATTTAGGATTGCTAAAGGGCTTATATATTTCCCCCACAATGACTTTACTTTCAGTTCACCTAAGAAATATAACCTGAGAAATAAATCTTCTTCTTTTAAAGTTCCCCGCTGTCATACAAAATACAGATCAAACTCTTTCACTGTGAGATACCGTTGCATTTGGAACCGTCCTTCAACTGAAATTAGAAACAGTTCTATCCCAAAAACTTTCTCATCTCTGCTGAACAAACATTTCATTAACAACGGGTTGGAAGGGGTATGTGACAAACTGAAAATTAGAGATCTAATACGGCACTCCTGTGACCCTCCCGAAATCTGTGAACTCTATGTTTGACACTGCTTTCACTATGACCGTTTTCACAGCCCCAGCCACCTATTCTTAATCAGCATTAAATTTTAATTTTTTTCTTCAATCATATATTTTTGCATATATCCCTGATAATATTGTATTATGAGTATTTCAGTATGCTAAGGTTCAATCTCAAATTCCAGATGCAAATCAACTGAAGACGACTGGTATTAAAATATCTCTGGAGCCTGCCTAATTCTATACGTAAGCACTGTCTAGCTCTACGCAAATGGAGGTTGTCTAAATAATCAAATAAAAGGTGAGTTTTAAATGGTAATGAATCTTATCTTACTGTTCTATAACTATAATCCTGTGCATTCAAATTTTCCAGAACAACATATTATAGCTTACTACTACTTATTTCTTTTATGCTGCACGATTATTCACTGTTTTTCTAAACTACATTTGTTTATATCTAAAATGTCGACTCTGATAGTCCATTTTGCTTGCATTTTTCTTCTCCAAAATGCTGTAACAGATGAAACATACATGATGTTCTTCTAAAAGTAGTCATTCGTACCATGACTTTGAGTGAGTCGACGAATGAATATTTGGAGTTCCAATGGCTTCTGCAAAATGAGAGAGTAAATAATAAAAAAGAAATAGAAGTTGAAAATTGCTCAAAGCCGAAGTTGAAATACAAACTCCCGAATGGAAGTGCACGGTATGAGTCCGCCACTTCAGAAGGACATCTAACTGTATACTCCAGAAAAACAGTAGATATTATTAAACCCTCGATTTTCTTTTACATAGTTCACGCACTTTGACTTTTGTGTTTAACTCCTTTTCAACCTACGTAAGTAAGTGAAATTATCACTTGTCTCTCACTTAAACTAATTTTTCGTAGAAAAGACTGTAGAATACCGGGGAAATAATATTTCTTGAAAAAAAACAATTAAAAAAATGATGAACCCCATGTCTGTTATATATTTTGAATTATTGACACCTTTTATATACTTCTGCACCTCTCTGTCGGTTTTCTTGTGACTTCTCTTTTCAAAGATACTGCCTTCAACGAAGGTACCGATACAGCGCTGCTATTCTCCACTTATTCGGAATATTGCTAGCTCATTTGGTAAAGGCAAAGTTAAACTTTCGACACCACTAACAACCGATCAGCAAACGACCTTGAACAGATCAATCACATTAAAAGGGCATTTATGGTAAATGGAAATGTATATTCTAGAAAAAAGCATAAAATGGATAAAACGATTAAAAGGGGTATCTTTCTCGAGCATGTGAGAAAAGCATCTCCCAGTTGAGCATGGGGCTGTCAATGAAGAAGTCACACCACATCCTGTACAAATATTCACCTAAATGACTATAAATGAGATCCTTTTGAGATCCATTTATAGCCCTTATCCTGTTTTTCAAGCGGCCTATAAAAACTTTTAGTGGAATTCCTATGAGTCCTCGCAATGGGATCAACCCAGGGATCAAGTGATTTTCTCTATTTTCCATGAAGCAATATCTCTGCAATGCTGGTACCACTGGACTTTTGAGACGAGGCTGTTCTCCGTCTCGCCAGCTGCTGCTCTCACCGGCTGTTTCAACACCCAGTAGTTGCAGATATACAAACTCTGGGTGTTGGAGAGATGAAACCTGGGAAAAAGGTTCCTACGAAAAGTTAAAATTATAAGCTTACCCTCTCTAATGTTAGCACGCTTCAGATATATAGCACAACGATGAACGAATCCATCAGTTGATCTGCAATAGTTTTTAAAGTCATGATACCACCACACGAACAAGTTCGCTCCTTCCGGAGCAACCCTAAATCCAGGCAATACTGGAAAACACTGTCCTCCTAGAATTGCAAACGTAAACTTATAAAGTCACGCATTAGAAATAAACAAGCGCTTTACAACATTGAACTACGTTTGTGAATCTCATTGGATAATTCGATGTCGTTCGTGAATCTCATTGGATAATGCGATCTAATTCGCTGATTGGTAGTCAGTACTGTCGAAAGTTTAACTTGGCACTTTATAGTAGCATCCAGTGATCGAGATTGACGCGGACACGCTAAAATATGCAAGCCATCGAAAAATCAATTAAATTCCAATGGAACACGAACTCACGACCACATATAACAAGTGCACATACCAGCCCACTTCCACATTCATCATAAACTCGTTTCAAACGAAGTTTGTGTACAATATTTCCTATTCAACATCTTACTTAAGAATGTACAATCGTTGTCAATGTAGTTGAAGATTGAACGATCAATTCATGGTTGTTTGATCAAAACAAACTTCCACAATTTTCGCGGAAGCATCAATCAGCCAGTCATCGTCACATCGGTCGCTGTTCAGAAAGAAGTCAGGACAAAACTGTCAGAAGTAATATTGTGATTTATTATTGTAATATTTGTTCATAGAACTTAGTTGTAAAGCCTAGTTGTAAAGTTGGCTATATGTTGGTGTTACAATAAAGAATTCTCGAGTCGCCAATCGGTGTTTTGGTTTTGCGTGCGTTATTACTAAGCGTTTCTGAGAAGCTTCAAGGAACAGCGTGAGTCCCAGTGTAGCAAGAGCTGGGCATTGACGGTTTAGGAGACGTGGCTCACAATCGTATTGCTACATACTCTGTTAACTTCATCTGGATGAATGGCGATGTGACGGAACTTTTCATAAGAATAATCCCAGCGAAATCCTTGTAGTCACTCTAGTTTTGGGTGAAATCCTTTATGTGTAGTGGTTGGTACGTATCAGGTACCGTCTGTTTGTTCAAAGCGCGATAACCACACTACGGACATATTTCACTTGAAGACCTTCTGGTGACCATGTTAAGCGATGAAGACCAAGAGCTTTTAAATGGTGGAAAGATTCCTTGCTATATCATCTAATTGGATTCTGTCTCTGTGATACCCAGTCGGTGTGCATCAAGTCGTCGAAGGCATACAAAACCTGATATTTCACATGATGCTTTAGTTCGGTTTCTCCGAAAGAAGATTGAAGAAGATCACGGAAGTGATTCGCTAATTCGGTTCATGGATATGCTGGTATGCGTGTGACCATCAGATTCAAAGTCACTGTCAATGTACGCTTTGTTGCATGAGTCGATCAATCTAAGACTGATTGAATCTGCCAGTAATTAATGACATTTCAAGGGAACAATTCTTAAGATTGGCGACGAGACTCCGCAGTGATTAATAACCAAGTGCAGGCATTTCGCAGACTAAAGTTACACGTTCTCGTCGACACGTGATGATACTGGACACGTTAACAGCTTGGAAAGTGACTGTGGGATGTTGACGCTCGCGCGTGGACGGAGCGAGAACGCTTATATCTGTCCCTGTGTAGAATAGGAATGTAGTGCTAGTACTTTGATCTGCTAAAAAACAAACGACTGTTGGACTCTAGAATTCCGACGGCAGAGTTCGTCACTAATCGCGATATTTCACTTACTTTTGTCTGAAAGTTACAAGGAGAGCGGCAATGCCATGCATTGCTCCCATAATCACGTTGATACCAACAATGATGACCACGATCTCTGGACATGTTAGGTGTCCTGGAACGATGTTGATCGGATGAGTTCCTAGAACTGCTCCATAGTGTGCCTGCAGTTAGTTATGCTGACTCGGATCGACTTCATGTTACGAAGTCTGTGTCCAGTCCTCAGTGTCCAGTGTTCGTTCAGTGGGAGTGACGGTTTGGGGCGTTGACATCTCAAACACGTGACCGGCTATTTCAAGGAGTTTATCCATATTAACGCATATCCAAAAATGGATCTGGGAATTCCTGTGTCCAATCTCAAGGAACTCCTGTTCAAGTGCACAATGGAGGTACATTTTGTTTTCAACAACTCATATTGCCAGGGAGTAAATGGAATCGATTCGGCCCCACCATTAGTCCTGGTCCTAGCGGACTTCTCCCTTGCGAAACTTGTAAATGGGTGATTTCAAAACCTCATCAGTGGATTGTATATGTATCACTGTGGTGTCGATGAGAGATTTATCCTGGCTGATGAGAATGTAAATAAAGATGAATTGTTGATGAAACTTCGCCCACTTTCACTCGTGAAAAGGGGCAGAATATCAAACTGCATTTTCAGGACGTTGTGCTAAGTAGGCGAGAAGATGTGTCAGTCGGAAGAAGAGTGTATGGGAGGAAGCATATTCACAGGACAATACATGCGCTTCCTTAGTTACGTGTCTATTAAATATAAAAGAAACATCGTCGTTAGGTGTCTTACGGGCAGAGAGACAATGATATGTACAGATGATCACTTATGAAAATTATTTGAATATATTAATGACTCCTCGACGGAGATGGGCTGTCTGAGCAGTTCCATAAACGGGGATACGAAAACACTGAATAGGAAACCTGAAACTGTGAAAGCAGGAGGAAACCGCCTACTTATTAAGGTGCGATTTCGTTGTGCCTTGTCAAGTGGGATTCTGTTCCTGAGACTTTCTAGGAGTATGCGGACAACCTTTTACTCACCACACCAACGTCTCTCACTGAGAGTAAGCTGGCTAGTTTCGCCACATTTATGTGTGTTAACCAATTCAACTGCTCCTATGGAGACAGTTGTGTTGGGCCAGACAGCTACTAGACAGCCCAGCCAACGTACCACTGAACATCTCCTATCGTGGCTTGGCGAAGGACATATAATAATAATAATGTATATTCTCATATAAACATATAAATTTACATGAAAATGCATGCCATTTTTACAGGCACGATCAAGTATGATATAATATCAAATCGTAGATTGTCTACAAGTTAATAATGTTTCAACAGTTAAATATTTGATATATATATATATATAAATACACATTGTCAGAACTAGGCTGTATAATAATAATAATAATATTTCACCAGTAGATCAACGCAGATGCCGACCCATGGATGCTAATAGTCAAAATATGCAACAGGATTATTTTCGGCTGCAGCAAACAATAGCCCCACTCGCTGCACAGTTCATCCAGGAAATAGTACACACACTGACTCTGTCTCACCTCAGAGCCCCTCCAAACATAACGTAGGGATAGTGACAAGTAACCATGTTAACCTCTCCTCCAATAACTCTGGTTTACTAACAATTATGCTCCTGAATGCTAGATCTCTCCTTAATAAAATAACAACGCTTCGCTGCCTGGCATACATAGAACGGCCAACACTAATAATGGTGACTGAAACCTGGCTTACTACTGATATACCTGACACAAAGCTGGTAATAGACAACTACGACATCTATAGGAACGATAGAGTTGACAAAAGAGGAGGTGGTTGCTTAATATATGCCTATAAATCCACTAACTCCAATACTTTCAATAACCCAAATACTGACAAACTCCCAGAATCTAAGTGGATAAGCATCCACACAAACGAAAGTAAAATTCTCGTGGGATGTATATACAGACCCCCCAATAGCCCTGAAATGACTGATATAACTATTGCAGAAATACTAGAGCATGTAGCTACGCTGGACTTCGACTTCAAAGTAGTATGTGGAGATTTCAACTTACCTGGAGTAAACTGGGATACCTGTACAGGACCAAGAACCCATGAAGAGCTACTACAAGCTATAGACATAGGAGGATGGAAGCAGTGCGTGCGCCTCCCTACAAGGAACCAAAATACTCTTGACTTAATCCTCTGTCATAACATAGAGCCCATCTCGATAGAGGTGGGAAATAAACTCGATAACAGTGATCACAACATATTGTACTGCACGCTCCCCCTCCGACTAACAACTAAATACACACCTAAAAATTCCCCGGTGCGCTATCAATATAGGGATTATAAGAATGCAGATTGGGAATTCCTACCAGATCTGTTGAGAAGTTCTGACTGGGAAGAATACTTCATCAACAATAACTTAGAAGCATCACTTGAGATTTTCTACAAAACAGTTGGCTCAGCAAGAGACACAATCGCGCCCCTAAAATCTGCCCTAAAGACACCAACTCCATTTATTGACCGGAAAACGCGACTAAAACTAAAGAAATTGAAAAGGAAATACCATGTATTTAAGGAATTTAATGCGTTAAACCAAATACATGAAACTCTTAAACTGCTTGAAGAGAAACACAAAATGAAGTCACAACATGAGGAAAATAAAGCGCTAATGGGTAACACCAAAACTCAGGAACTTTGTAGGATATTGCAAAAACGTCTAAAAAGCTGTAAAGACAATAATGTAAGCATCTTGGAACATAGGGGTGTAATATACAACGATCCCCAGGTAATAAGTGAACTCCTCAGTGAGTGGTTTTGCAATGACACCAGAGTGCACTCGACCCCAAATTTCCAAATGACCTGCAAAAGTAACCACAAATTAGGAGAAATAGATTTTAATATGCAAAATATAGACTCAGCGATTAAGACATTGAAGTCAAATGGCAGTACTGGAACAGACGACATACCATCTGTCATATACAAAAATGGTAGCACGGAAATGGTAGTCTTGTTACTTAGAATATTTACTCTGTCACTGGAAACTGGAACTTATCCTGAAGTGTGGAAAACCACATACATACTACCTAAGCACAAAGCAGGGGCCAAAACCAGTGCATGCAACTATAGACCTATTAATATAACACCGGTAATATCACGAATAATGGAGAAAGTGGTTAAAGACCAAGTGTCAGACAACTTACTAGAACATGAACTTATCAACCCATCACAACACGGATTCCTCAAAAAGAGATCATGTGCGACCTGTCACATAGACTTTTTCAATGAAGTTACACGAAGCAGGGACAACAGAGAACTAGTAATTGTGCTATACTTCGATATAACAAAAGCCTTCGATAGAGTCCCCCATAATCTGCTAGTCAGCAGGTTATGCTCACTAGGGATATGTGACCCTCTCCTGAGCTGGATAAAATCATTTCTCCGTGACAGGAATCAGATAACAAAAGTTGGCTCGATAATCTCAAGGCCAAAACCTGTAAGTAGTGGTGTAATCCAGGGAAGTGTATTAGGCCCACTCCTATTCATAATATATATAAACAGTATCTGTGAATGCTTTAGTGTTGGTAAACCAATACTATATGCAGATGACTTAAAAGTGACCTATAAATGCAAGAACACAGATCTCGGAATAACATTAAACGCCATACAGCAAGAATTAGAAAAAATGGACAGATGGTGTGACACCTGGCAACTCCAGTTTAATGTCGACAAATGTGGCTGGCTCTGCATAGGTTGCAACAATTTAGAACTTGACCTGACAATTCAAGGCCATGCACTTTTACGACTGGAATCTGTATTGGACCTAGGACTGAAATACTCACATGACTTATCATTTTCTGAACATATCTCCAAACAAGTGTCAAAGTCACGCAGACTTATCGGCTTTCTACTCAGGAACTTTTACAGAAATGAGTCCAGAATTCTGTTGTACAAGGTTTGTGTGCGTCCTTTATTTGATTACTGTTCATTCATGTATAGTAGTATACGCATAGAGGACAAATTGAAAGTCGAGGGAGTGCAGAGGTACTTCACGTCAAAATTACTCGGAACCGAAAATGGTGCGAACTACTCCACTAGATGTGACACCCTAGGATTAGAAACACTATGGCTAAGACGCCTGAGACTAAACTTAACACTTTACTATAAGCTTCTAAACCACTTAGTTTTTACCTCTACTAATGGCATTCGACTTTCAGATGACAGTGTCTACAAACTAAGACACACTAAGGGTACAGTAGCTATTGAACAATGTAAAACAGCTACCAGGCAAAAGTTTTATTTGATTAGGTATGCACAGATATGGAATAAACTACCAATGGAAATGCGTCAAGCAGGTACATTGGCTTCCTTCAAAAAAGTGCTTAACGACAAACTACACGAGTTTGCAAACGACAGTAGTCTTAGTTCCTATCTGAGAGCCTCCGAAATTATAGGTCCATTTAATGTATAAGTTCAAATACTACACCTGCTGTTTTTGCCTATATTTATAATTTTAGATAAAACATTAACGATTAAGATACTTACCCTCAAACAGACAAGAAGTTTCGTTTGTAAAACTTCTACCCAACACAATAAGTGGAATAAAATGGACATAAACTGACAACATGAAAAAGGTTATAACTCACCACAACATCACATGGACAGATGTACGCTCGTCGGACATCATATATGCATCACCAACTACAACCCAACATTCCTGAGATAATGTGATGAACTTATATCCATAATGTTGCTGAGCAGTCAATATCCACAACTCCTGTCGGAACAACTAAAATTCAAAAACCTTCCTCACGAGAAGTAAATATCCACAAGCAGTAGAAATCCATTAATTAATGCGTCTAAAGCTTATGTATTTTACTCCCAACAATGACATTGCACATCAAATGAGATAAACATATCACTGATTTCAAAATAACACATCAATGAACTATAATTCAAGGATTCTGTACACAAGAAAATTATGTATGAAAACTGACTTCAAGCTTTATTTTTTTCCCAGGCACTTATAACCCATCCACCAAAGACCTGGTTTTTTTGTTAATGCGAAGACAATACTTCTGTATTTCCTGATGTGTTGCACTCACTGAAAATCTAGCGGATTTTTCCAACTATGCACAGAAATGATTGTACATAAGTGAAAAGGATGTTTTATACTATTCGGATTAACATTTATCAAGTGTACGTATAATCTCCAGTGTACATGTTAAACATATTTTGCTATCGACTGTAAATTGTGACTGAATAATATGATCCTATTTCTGTAACAATTTGATGATGCCTGTAAACTGGCGTCCCTCATGTACTGTATCATGAGAATAAATTTATTTATTTATTTATTTATTCAAATATTCTCATATAAACATATAAATTTACATGAAAATGCATGCCATTTTTACAGGCACGATCAAGTATGATATAATATCAAATCGTAGATTGTCTACAAGTTAATAATGTTTCAACAGTTAAATATTTGATATATATATAAATACACATTGTCAGAACTAGGCTGTATAGATATTGAATTGTACAATTGTCCTCCAGGTTGAGCGGGAAAATGGACTTCGTTTCGTTTTCATCCCATGATTGTCGGCATACGATAACCAACCAAAATTGAGGTAAGTACAACGTTTACAAGGGATTGGAAGCTGTTTTAGGAAAGTAAAAGTGCTGAGGTGAATCATTAAATTGTAATGAAATAGGTAAGTGCAAGTATCATTAATAAATGCATTAATAAAGAAAACTCCCTAGGCTGACAACGTTCATTTGCAATGTATAATGCTACACGTATATCTCGTAATATCATGATGTCCACTTTTGGTTTTAATACATTTATCCTCAGTTGTGCCAGTTGTTTTTGTTTTATACCTTTTTGTGCATTTAGTGTACAACCGTACCCTTCAGAGAGTAGGAATATAATAAGTCATAAAGAGCTGTAAAATGTTAGGTTTAATGGGATATAATGAGGATCAAGTAAAGACGTTATTGGAAAATGAATGAGATAAGACATTGTGAAGTGGTATTTAAAGATCAGACAATGGACGGCAAGTTAGTTTATAAGATGCCCCATAAATCTGTGCAGATCCCGCGTGGTCGCGTCTCAACAATAGGCTGAGCGAATGGTATATTTAAAGGTAGAAGCATGATCTGTCAAGGCGTTCATTATTATCTTTTTCAAGATAAAGATCTAGGCCCTCATAAAAATCAGAAATATCTCGAGCCTTTAATTTGTATATTGCTGTTCCTGCAGAATGGGGCGATTCACCTTAGTGACCCCCACCATATTTACTGATCAGCTAACGCCACCCTCCCTCCTTTTTTGATGTTAAGCTCTGAGACTATGATTATTATGGCTACCGCAAATATATTGCTTTGTACCAGACATGTTCGTACCTCATATTCCATCTCCCTAGCTTTCTTAATGAGTGCTTCCAATAGGTCTCCGCGTACATCTTTATGAACATTATATATGTATGCATGCGTCCTAATGAACAGATTACTTTACAAGAAGTTAGAACCTTAAAGAATAAAAAGAATAGGTTTTGTGAATAGTGAAGCAAGATTCAGCAGAACAATATAGTTAGGGATCAATGTAGGTAGTATGAACTGAAGGTTAGGTCGGTTGGCAGGACTTAGTGTACTAAATTATCATGACAGTCTTATATATAGTCAACATTTGACATTGCAAAGTAACCTGTCTACATATATTATAAAAAGATATTAACAGAACCAACAAAATTTCAGCATTTGTTTAACAATACTACAGAAGGGTAGTTAGTACTACAGGTAGTCGTAAAGTAAATCAATCTATGTATAATAAGAGCATAGTCAGTGTCATAATTCGTATTATCAAAGAATACATTAGGCTCAATAACTGAGTGTTATAAGGGAAACAAGCATGGTAAAGCAAGAGAACACTTGCCGCATAGCTATTTTAATCATTTTAAGTATTTTAATGACAATCGAATTTCAAGTATTGAACCTACATAATTACTAAGTGTTATTATATTGGTATTGGGACTAGTGTACTTTCCGTAGTTAAATATTGAAAAGCCATTGTCTCTCCACTCTACCAGCAGTTGAGATCTTTGAGGCGGGCTAGGGTGGACATGTTTATATGTTTTTCTAGGCTCCTTTTGAAACTGTCAGGCCTTTCACAGGATCTTATCTCAGAGGGTAGTTGGTTCCAAAGTTTGCAATATTTAATGGTGAAGAAGTTAGCTCTAGTGGTGAGTTTATGGGTGTTAACCTTGAGAAGGTAGTTGTGGTTGCGTAGTCCATACGATTTAGGATTAGCCCAGGTTATGGACGAGTTACTGTTACAGTGCTTTCTTATAACTTTGAATAAGAGAAATAAATTGCACTTCACTCTCCATAACCATAAGGGCTCTAAGTCCAGTCGAATACATCTGTCAAGGTATTCTATTTGCTGACCATAGCCTAATATGCGTTTCGTAAGGAATCTTTGGACACTTTCAACTTTTTTTCTGTCTGCTGATTTAAAGCTACTGTATAAGTGGGCACAGTATTCAAGTTTGGGGCGAATGCATATCTTATATATGGCTAATCTGGCTTCTGGAGTGTAAAAGTTGCGTAGCACAAAGCCGGTTAGACGTTTACAATCAGATACCACCTTATTTGCATGTTCAGTAAAGGTAAGATCTGAGTATGTTATCCCGAGATCTGTGACTGTGTTTGTGTTTGAGACAAGATCACCGTACATGTATAGACACATGCTAGGTTTCCAACGTCCGAAGTATGTTATCCCAGATTTAGCTGGATTGAACGTTAACTGCCACTTTTCACTCCAACTACATAGACTATTTAGGTCTTCTTGGATTTTACTAACAATATTCATATCATTATAGTCAAAATCATAGACAACTTTGAGGTCATCTGCAAAGAGGTATGGCTTGCCATACTTGATCATAGAGACAATATCATTTATGAATACAATGAATAGGGTAGGGCCAAGAACACTACCTTGTATCACGCCGCTGGTTATCGGTTTGGATGTTGATAAGTGATGGTTGACTTTAACTAACTGTTCTCTTCCTGTATGAAAGGAAGTTATCCACTCAAGAAGCCTTCCACTGTCACCCTGTTTTGTCATATTTAGTTGAAACAAGTAGCCTAGAGGGTATGAAAAGACACAAAACAACCAGTCACGTTCCAGGTCACCCGCCAGGAGAGATGGCCAATAAACTCATGGAGAAATCTAAGGGCTCACTTCAATTCAAATTGAAGTACGCGCTGAAGGTGTTGCCTAGTGGGGGCAATGAAAGCTTTGCAATTAAACCATCCATCTCTAAGAACACAACTACGTCAAAATCATCCACCTAACCTGCAAGTCTTCTCCATCATATACTGAACTATGCATTCGGAAGAAGCTCTCAGTGCCATCATCCCTCTCCTCGACTATTTACATCTAACCAGCTGATGACGTTACCGCCCACACTCACTTATATTTTCAGACTCTATTTCCTCATGCCTTAATCTTATCGCACCACTGAGACAGAGTCTATATACTTCTCTTCCAATCTAGCATTACTCAAACGGACCACTCGTTTTTCTTAGCTTTCATCGACTACAACCACCTGAACATTTGTTCGTTTGATCATGCAGTTCTCCCATTATCCTCACCACAGATCGCTCCATTTTTCGTCTTTCTTACTGGCAGGATTATTACTATTATCACCATAACTATGACTGGTCGCTAAATTTGTATGTATGAACCTATTATCCTTTCGACAATGTACCATGATTGGTTCGTAATTGTTATATGTTATGTACGTACATTGTACTTAAGCCTGAAGGGATCTAATCGAAAATAATGCTGTTCGCTTATAATTTTGTCCTAGCATGAGTAGTTAGGCTTGCACATCAAAGTCCCACTGTTGAGTGCATCTGACACTCCTTGCACGTCCTCAAATGCGAATGAGAGTTGGCCGACAGTGGTGAAGGCATGCATGTTCAAAGTATCCCTTCCGAATGCTGTGAGTTTTCGCAAGGTTGTGATTTGAATGCTAATTATGAATTTATCCGTACATTTGAAAAGAGTGACTGACACGGACAAATGAGCCTCGTGTTCCGTCTGGCCAGTGACACACTTGTAAGTAGCCCTTCAAAAACGATTAGGTGGCGGCTGCACTGCCTAATCGTACGCTGGTTGGAAGGTGACTTGGGAAAAATGATCAGAAATACTATTGTGCTTGATGTTAACGTTTGTTCATAGACTTTGTGCCTTGTAACCCCGTCGCTTTACTGTACTGTCGGTAAAGAAACAATCAATCCTAGTAGTCACAATCCATGTTCTGATATTCTCGCGTCGGCTAGCGCACGTAGTATTCTAAGGCACTGATTAGTCTTCTGGAATCGGGATCCTTATCGATCTGGACAATTCGCAGTATCGTATTGGTATGAACATTCCTCTGAGTCGCGAAATGCATGCACTGTCCTCTTAAATTTTGTTTTTAAATGAGTTTATATCAACTCTAATACAACTGGTGACAAAATTAACTATCAGCATTTAAGTCGAACACGAAGATCATGGTGTTTCAAATCAGAGGGTTTCACTTTCTAATCATGTGAATCAGGTGGTTGAGCTGCTTGATAAACTAACAGCATGTGAAATCCACTCAGAGTGGTTAGTTTCAACCACGAGTAGTGGATGGTCGTTATCTGTTAGCGGCGAGATCGTGAATTCGAACCCGGTGATCGAGTGGCGCCGAATCCTCTGAAACTAGGATGACTTGGCTGTCCAGTGTTCCCTGGTTTTCTATTGTTCTCTCACCGATATCACTCGGAGGTCACACCTGAAGTAACCTAATACCTACAAGCGGTCTCTTGAGAATAAGCCTCAACGACTCGTTTCAGTTATGACATTGAAACAAATGGCAAGTGCACACATGTCTGTAATGTGTAAGAATTCCCATTTAAATTTATATATATTTAAATTTCAGAATATGGATTATACGCGGTTAAATTGATTCGTGTGATGAATGGAGAGCGCAACAAAGAATAATAAAAATTAAAATATACAGACGTCAACAACACGCTATATATGAATGGGATAATTCAAAGCGTTGAATCCTGTCTGTTTCCTAGATTTACCGCCAAATTGATATAATTAGGACTGACACGAGGAAACTTAGATCCACAACTGGTATAATGAAGAATAGTCAGTTGTATATCATGCATTCATTCACACAATAGAGATGAGTATCAGCCATGATAATCACACTTGAAATAATGACCTACTTAACATATGGGCCTAATTTTACGGCTTCGCCAAATTTCAATATCATCTTCACAACCCATCCGTACTACATGAATTAACCTAACTTACTGAAATTCGGAAAAATCAAGGAAGATGACACGCCCAGCAGGATGAAATGAAGACATTATATATTTCGTTAGTTAGTTCCTGACGGTTACTTATTGTTACTATTGTTCCTTGGGTCTCGAGTGGAACGTCGGGCTTCAACAACACACTCCATTTCGTCCTATTTTCTCCCATCCTTCTCAGCTTACACCACGACTGCCCACAATCTCTCTCTCATCTCATCACATGGACTCCTCCATATCACCCTAGGACGACCCACTTGTATCTTCCCATTGGGATTCCACTCGACGGCGTGGCGCGCGATGTCACTCGATGGCCTCCTCAATGGGTGCCTGATCAATCCGTCTCCATCTTCTCCTACATATTTGTTGAGCACAAAACGAGAACAAGATACGATCCCGCACACAACCTAGCTATATGGAGAGATTGACTTGAAGCTTTATTTTAATTCCCTCAATATTTGTAATTCTTCAAACACATACTTGGGTTTTTTAATGCAAAGTCGAAATTTCTATATTTCTAAATGCGCTCCACTGAACGACTAGCTACCAGATTGCACACACAAACTGACGTCACAGAGGACAGCAACTTTGTAAATTCACCTTGGATCAAATACATGAAATGTAAATAATACATTTCAGTGCCTGAACAACTGGTGTGTCCTACGTACATAGGAATAGATATATCATCGTCATAATCAAAATATCCGAAAGCGTAGAACTTCAGAATTCTGGCAGGATGCAATTTCATATCAGATTCCACACTGGCCAATCTAGGGAATAGTGACGACAGAGTGCGAACGAATCAATAACCTCGAATACGTGTCGTTCATTGGATTACAAAACCTGCTTGGATTAAAGCCCCATAAGGAAACTCTGCACGAATTGAGGTGCGAATTTCACCCTGATCTCATTTTCAAGTACTGTTTGGACAGTGGACTGATAGCAAGTTACAATTAGGGTTAAGCGCTAGCGTTAAGGCAAGTATTAGGGTTACAGTTAGAGCAAAGACTAGGATTAGAGTGTCTCTTCACTGTCTGTATTCTTCTTGTAGATAAATGTACGCAAACAGGAGAGTATTTCATTGTTCATATCGACTAAACCGTTCTGATAGCTATGAAATTCGAAATTGATTCCTTTCATTGTAGTTGGGAATTGTTTCTCGGTTAAATCAAGGTCATATATTGTCTCTAGTTTGTTTCAGTATTAGTATGTCAGATTTTCCCGTAGACAAATGGCGTTTTATATAGAATCCGTGGCAAGTTTTGTAATCTGACGAATAGTCGGCGTTCAACATCATTGGTGCATTCACATTCCGTGGTCGGTATTCTCTGTGATTATCCGTTTGTTCGATTTAATACACAGAGATAAATTATTAATAACTGGACAACGTCTCGAGCACAACTTATTGCTCATAATCATTGGGAGTAAGCTTGCCTGATATGAAATGAAAATTGCTGATTGATCCCACTATGTGTAGCTTATATCGCAGATGGAAGTCCCTTGTAACCGTTATTTGTATCTTTCGTTTCAATGGAAAAATTCTTGACTTATCCGACTAATTTATTGAAGCTGCGTACGGAATACATTGAACACGCGCAGATGTTAGGCACTTCCACATTTTGAAATGTGACCAAGTCAGAATAGCTTGGTAATAGTTTTAAGTTCGATCACGGATTGATATCAGTTAGAGAACCATTGAGAACCTATGCGAAGTACTGGACAGACGTTTCTTCCCAGTATGGGACTCACCTACAGAGTTTCAAAAAATGAAGACAAATATCCGCCGATGGGAGTGGCAGCTGGTGGTCGCGCTAAATTCACAGGCTGGTAGAAGTTAGAATTCATGGGTCATTAGGTGGGCTCCCAGGGGTTGGGTACTGTCGGTAAGTCTCGAACTTTGACGAAACACTTGTCCAGTACTCCCTACTGCTTTCCAATGGTTCTCTTACTGACATCACTCTGTGATCGAACTTGAAAGAAATGAAATCCCAAGAAACGAACTCTTGGTAGTATTTTTAAAATTGAAGCCTATGAAGTATCTACGAGCACATACTTTTGACTGTCAGATGAACTTCAATCAAGCCGAATCTGAATACTGATATATTAAAGAATAAATTATTAAGTATATCATCGTTTTTAATGTCTCTTTATTCGATATTTGTTAAATTTTCTAATAATGTATTCAATGTTGGATGTTTTGACTTGACGTATAGATCCTTCTATAGGTTCAGTATTTTTTATGCAATGGCCTAACAGCTATCAAATGGGAAGCCTACCTCCAGTATATCAATACTCAAAAGATCATTTGGACATCTACCAGAACGGCAGTATTCACACTGTCTATCCAACAGAATCATCGAATTCCAATTCAATAGTGCGATCGAAATACGGGAAAATGCGTTCGTCGAACCGGAGTAATAATACCAGTTTTCAAAAGCAAAAGTTGCTAGATGACGATGCAGAAGAGAATAATTACGTGTTTGAAACTCTTTCCCACTCTAGTAAGCAGACACCGTCATTCAGACGAAATGAAACACTCAGTGGAAAAATTAGCAGTCGATCAAGTGTTACTCTCAACCAGACTATTATTGGAGAAGAGCAATGTATTTGAAAGCGATTCACACCGCAGCTATTCAACGTCTTACATTCTTGGGAACACAGCTCTTTTTTTGTAATAAAGAGCAGGAACATTCCTTAATTTTGTCACTGTGCTATATAAAATTACATTTTACGGCTCTTGACTGACGCTGGTTGATTTTGCCTGTATCAGATGGTGACAACCTTTCATAAACAGGAAGAAGTCAACTCTTTGGACCAATAGTGGTTTGTTCAAACACCTTCATAACTCTCTAATTCAATCTGAACTTGTGGCTGTTGTGGTCCAAGTGGTCTGAGGGATAACGCTGGGTACTGGGTTCGAGTCTCAGTGGGGGGAACACCATCACTCACTCACTTACTGGGGAGTGAAGTTACATCCCTCTTACTGACGGGTCCCAAATAGGACGAAATACACATCCTGGATTCCATTTCCGCTGCTAGTCGCCATCTACCAAATTATTTGCATCATTCTATCTCATTTTCATGGAGTATGCTTCGTGAGAAATATCCTAACTTAAAAAGCCTCTAATCAAACATTCATTACCTAATATTATGGTAGATCTGAAATTTCCTGACACATCTTCGTGGCCAAGTTAAACTTTAAGCACTACTAGCTACCAATGGAGTGTGATTTCACCAATGACCGTGAGACGTTCGCTGAACAAGTTAGTGAAACCTGACAAATAATGTTTCCATCATCAGTGAAATATGCTTACCGATCGAAGCGTTATGCTATTAAATGGGATATCTGGCAGGTTTCAGCTTAGGTTTGGGAAAGATTAAGTTACTCTTCAAGCCATGGACAAATTAGCGTTAGGGTGACCTAATAAAGGCGACATTAGGGTTGGTTCGAGTTAGATTAGAGTTAGTTGTTATAACTTCGTTGCCAATTTGTTGTAACTGAAATGAACTGAATAAATCCGTTGCTACTTTATGTCTGCGTCTGTTAATTACTATAACGGTAATGGACTTGACTGGCACGCCGATACTTCTGTTTGTCCGTCGTACCTTCCGATTCACTGAGTCACGCAAATATCAAAAGACAAAGGCTGGTTAGCCTGTGACTGTAAGATACTGTTTTATAACCTACTATGTAGCTTAGGTAACAAAACGTGATATTTATGCATTTTGCTTACCATAATAAATATTACGATATAACACTGAGACTTTATCAAAATAAATTTTACCCACAATGGAGTTATACTCTACCACAGTGCACAAGTTCCATTCCTATATCAACAGGGTAATTGAACCACATTCTCTGCATGTGATTATTAAGGTCTTCTAACCCGCATAAACAGGAAGAAATATATGTATATATATTATTGTAAAGTCGGTTCACAACCTTGAGAATGGATTGTTCTTACTGGCTGAAAATGTCTATCCTCATAGTTTGGTGATCCAAGACCAACAAAGACCAAGCTGAGACAAAAGACGATAAATTGATCTCACACACCAAATGACGGTATCCGTGAGAAATGATACATTCACATAGTAACTCCATCACAAGACAAATCACATGATTCGTGAGAAAAGATGATATGCCTTTTTATGCTGGGTTAGGTTCAAGAAAGATTGGGGTTATTTATTGCCAGGGTTAGAAGACGTAAATAATTACGTGCATAGAATGTGGTTCAATTACTCTGTTGATATAAGAATAGAACTTGTGCATTGTGGTAGAGTATAACTCCATTGTGGGTAAAATTTATTTTGATAAGGTCTCACAGTGTTATATGGTAATATTTACTGATGACGTTCCGACCACAATTTATTGATCAAGAAATATTACTGTATAAGACCTTACGAAAACAAATTTTATCCTTAATGGAATTATGCTCTGTTAAAACTCCAACCTGAAACTGAGAGATATTTTTAACACATGTGAGAGCAAGATATCCCCTGTAACACTTTTCTACAGTTTATATGCATTATTTCATAAATATATGCATTCCATACGCAAAAATGCCTCCCTCCTTCACGTGATTGGTGCGTTTGAGGTCATTCGCTGATTGGCGGTGAGTGGTGCTTAAAGTTTAACTTAAATGTATATTATTATAAATGAGTTGAGGATGTAGTTGAAGATTGAACGATCAATTCTTGGTTGTTTGATCAAAACAAACTTCCACAATTTTCGCGGAGGCATCAATCAGCCAGTCATCGTCTCATCGGTCGCTGTTCAAAAGAAGTCAGGACAAAACCGTCAGAAGTAATATTGTGATTTATTATTGTAATATTTGTTCATAGAACTTAGTTGTATAGCCTAGTTGTAAAGTTGGCTATATGTTGGTGTTACAATAAAAAATTCCCGAGTAGACAATCGGTGTTTTGGTTTTGCGTGCGTTATTACTAAGCGATTCTGAGAAACTTCAAGGAACAGCGTGAGTCCCAGCGAAGCAAGAGTTGGGCATTAACGGATGACGAGACGTGGCTGCCAGAGCGTGTCTGCTCACTAGTGTGGGAAAGAGTTTCAAACACGTAATTATTCTCTCTGCATCGTCATCTAGCAACTTTTGCTTTTGAAAACTGGTATTATTACTCCGGTTCGACGAACGCATTTTCCCGTATTTCGATCGCACTATTGAATTGGAATTCGATGATTCTGTTGGATAGACAGTGTGAATACTGCCGTTCTGGTAGATGTCCAAATGATCTTTTGAGTATTGATATACTGGAGGTAGGCTTCCCATTTGATAGCTGTTAGGCCATTGCATAAAAAGTACTGAACCTATAGAAGGATCTATACGTCAAGTCAAAACATCCAACATTGAATACATTATTAGAAAATTTAACAAATATCGAATAAAGAGACATTAAAAACGATGATATACTTAATAATTTATTCTTTAATATATCAGTATTCAGATTCGGCTTGATTGAAGTTCATCTGACAGTCAAAAGTATGTGCTCGTAGATACTTCATAGGCTTCAATTTTAAAAATACTACCAAGAGTTCGTTTCTTGGGATTTCATTTCTTTCAAGTTCGATCACAGAGTGATGTCAGTAAGAGAACCATTGGAAAGCAGTAGGGAGTACTGGACAAGTGTTTCGTCAAAGTTCGAGACTTACCGACAGTACCCAACCCCTGGGAGCCCACCTAATGACCCATGAATTCTAACTTCTACCAGCCTGTGAATTTAGCGCGACCACCAGCTGCCACTCCCATCGGCGGATATTTGTCTTCATTTTTTGAAACTCTGTAGGTGAGTCCCATACTGGGAAGAAACGTCTGTCCAGTACTTCGCATAGGTTCTCAATGGTTCTCTAACTGATATCAATCCGTGATCGAACTTAAAACTATTACCAAGCTATTCTGACTTGGTCACATTTCAAAATGTGGAAGTGCCTAACATCTGCGCGTGTTCAATGTATTCCGTACGCAGCTTCAATAAATTAGTCGGATAAGTCAAGAATTTTTCCATTGAAACGAAAGATACAAATAACGGTTACAAGGGACTTCCATCTGCGATATAAGCTACACATAGTGGGATCAATCAGCAATTTTCATTTCATATCAGGCAAGCTTACTCCCAATGATTATGAGCAATAAGTTGTGCTCGAGACGTTGTCCAGTTATTAATAATTTATCTCTGTGTATTAAATCGAACAAACGGATAATCACAGAGAATACCGACCACGGAATGTGAATGCACCAATGATGTTGAACGCCGACTATTCGTCAGATTACAAAACTTGCCACGGATTCTATATAAAACGCCATTTGTCTACGGGAAAATCTGACATACTAATACTGAAACAAACTAGAGACAATATATGACCTTGATTTAACCGAGAAACAATTCCCAACTACAATGAAAGGAATCAATTTCGAATTTCATAGCTATCAGAACGGTTTAGTCGATATGAACAATGAAATACTCTCCTGTTTGCGTACATTTATCTACAAGAAGAATACAGACAGTGAAGAGACACTCTAATCCTAGTCTTTGCTCTAACTGTAACCCTAATACTTGCCTTAACGCTAGCGCTTAACCCTAATTGTAACTTGCTATCGGTCCACTGTCCAAACAGTACTTGAAAATGAGATCAGGGTGAAATTCGCACCTCAATTCGTGCAGAGTTTCCTTATGGGGCTTTAATCCAAGCAGGTTTTGTAATCCAATGAACGACACGTATTCGAGGTTATTGATTCGTTCGCACTCTGTCGTCACTATTCCCTAGATTGGCCAGTGTGGAATCTGATATGAAATTGCATCCTGCCAGAATTCTGAAGTTCTACGCTTTCGGATATTTTGATTATGACGATGATATATCTATTCCTATGTACGTAGGACACACCAGTTGTTCAGGCACTGAAATGTATTATTTACATTTCATGTATTTGATCCAAGGTGAATTTACAAAGTTGCTGTCCTCTGTGACGTCAGTTTGTGTGTGCAATCTGGTAGCTAGTCGTTCAGTGGAGCGCATTTAGAAATATAGAAATTTCGACTTTGCATTAAAAAACCCAAGTATGTGTTTGAAGAATTACAAATATTGAGGGAATTAAAATAAAGCTTCAAGTCAATCTCTCCATATAGCTAGGTTGTGTGCGGGATCGTATCTTGTTCTCGTTTTGTGCTCAACAAATATGTAGGAGAAGATGGAGACGGATTGATCAGGCACCCATTGAGGAGGCCATCGAGTGACATCGCGCGCCACGCCGTCGAGTGGAATCCCAATGGGAAGATACAAGTGGGTCGTCCTAGGGTGATATGGAGGAGTCCATGTGATGAGATGAGAGAGAGATTGTGGGCAGTCGTGGTGTAAGCTGAGAAGGATGGGAGAAAATAGGACGAAATGGAGTGTGTTGTTGAAGCCCGACGTTCCACTCGAGACCCAAGGAACAATAGTAACAATAAGTAACCGTCAGGAACTAACTAACGAAATATATAATGTCTTCATTTCATCCTGCTGGGCGTGTCATCTTCCTTGATTTTTCCGAATTTCAGTAAGTTAGATTAATTCATGTAGTACGGATGGGTTGTGAAGATGATATTGAAATTTGGCGAAGCCGTAAAATTAGGCCCATATGTTAAGTAGGTCATTATTTCAAGTGTGATTATCATGGCTGATACTCATCTCTATTGTGTGAATGAATGCATGATATACAACTGACTATTCTTCATTATACCAGTTGTGGATCTAAGTTTCCTCGTGTCAGTCCTAATTATATCAATTTGGCGGTAAATCTAGGAAACAGACAGGATTCAACGCTTTGAATTATCCCATTCATATATAGCGTGTTGTTGACGTCTGTATATTTTAATTTTTATTATTCTTTGTTGCGCTCTCCATTCATCACACGAATCAATTTAACCGCGTATAATCCATATTCTGAAATTTAAATATATATAAATTTAAATGGGAATTCTTACACATTACAGACATGTGTGCACTTGCCATTTGTTTCAATGTCATAACTGAAACGAGTCGTTGAGGCTTATTCTCAAGAGACCGCTTGTAGGTATTAGGTTACTTCAGGTGTGACCTCCGAGTGATATCGGTGAGAGAACAATAGAAAACCAGGGAACACTGGACAGCCAAGTCATCCTAGTTTCAGAGGATTCGGCGCCACTCGATCACCGGGGTTCGAATTCACGATCTCGCCGCTAACAGATAACGACCATCCACTACTCGTGGTTGAAACTAACCACTCTGAGTGGATTTCACATGCTGTTAGTTTATCAAGCAGCTCAACCACCTGATTCACATGATTAGAAAGTGAAACCCTCTGATCTGAAACACCATGATCTTCGTGTTCGACTTAAATGCTGATAGTGAATTTTGTCACCAGTTGTCCATCACGTCTCATAAACCGTTAATGCCCAGCTCTCGCTACGCTCGGGCCCACGCTGTTCTTCGAAGATTTCAGAAACGCTTAGTTATAACGGACGCAAAAACCAAAACACCGATCTGCCGCTTGATATTTGTTTATTGTTACACCAACATATAAAAGGAATAAGCGAACTAAGGTTTCTGACGATGTTTCACTCTTCTTTCTGAACAGCGACCGATGAGACGATGACTGTCGTATTGATGCCTCCGCGAAAATCGGGGAAGTTGATTTTGAGCAAACAACCAAGAATTGATCGTTCAATCTTCAACTCCATTGACACTCCCCGGCAAAAAAGGATTCAACCCTTTTTTCCTTCACGACCAATGCACGTTGACTTGGATGCCATTGCGAGAACCTGGGTCACACGGACAGAGCTGAAATGGAAAACAAACAGAAAAGCCAACACACCACAAGCATACCCACAGCACAATCTCACACATCAATGACGACCTGCGCCTCCAGACAGAGACCTCCTCTTGACATCTTGCAACACAATCGCCACTTGCTAGAATGACTCTTGCAGAATGCAAAGTGACCATGGCAGCACCTCACGATACTCTACGCACATCCTCTTATCTACTCATTACCAATTACCACTGAAATCGCTTGTCACTCATTCTGCCTCAGTTCTAGTAGCGGTGACGCATGCGAGCCTCAGTCGTTTACACTCTTTCTCCCCGGCGTGTCGGACCGCAGCTAACAATTATCTCCGTGTGCATTTCATTCTCAGCAATAGCCTAGCCTCCCCGGCGTATACGACCCATCTGCTGTCCTTAACATCAATCAATTCATTCATGGATGTAGAAGACTCGAAACAACTTCAGAAATAATCACGACGAAAATTTTAACAAAATTATGCAATAACAACAAGACACGAAAACAACAAGTAAACACAATGAATCCAAAAACCACCAATTGATATGACACACCACACGTATATACAAATAGTACAAACAACCTCACCGATCATGTCTTGGTGGAATTCCTTTGAAGAATTGCAGGACTTACACCAGTACGCCTACAACCCTTCTCAGGTTGACGATTGTAATTTGTGGAATGTCCGGACACAAACAAGATTAACCAACAATTACATCAATTGGAACTCACACAATTATTTAACACAAACATATGTACAATCAACACATCAAATGTTGTGTATTCTGGCACGGCAAACTACCCTTGAAGAACTGTAGGACTTACAGCAGTACGCCTACATTCCTTCTCAGGTTGATGATCCAAGTGGAAGTCGTCCGGACACAAACAGAATTACCAACAGCTAGATGACAGATGATATCAATTCAGTATATACAATATGAACATATGTACAAGATCATACACCAAGCACATTGGACTGCTCATTGATGCGCTACCCTTTGAAGAACTGTAGGACTTACAGCAGTACGCCTACAACCCTTCTCAGGTTGACGCCCTAGGTTGGAAAATCGTCGCAGAGTTCATTTGCTGACTTCCTTCTATGAGCTAAATCCTCAAATCTGAACGGCAACACGCCCATGTCATTGTATCGTAGAATATAGATGACGAACAAACACACGACATATCTCATCAACCAAGTGTAGAAACAGAGTAATTTACACCAAAGATAATAGCATTCAAGTAGTAACTTGAAACTAGAAATGCCTTTATTCATGCAAGTCAATTTAACAATTACTCTCTCGTTTACACTTGGCTTATTCTCACTAAACTGAGCAATATCTTTCGTCTTTTCAAACGCACCAATACTATCATAGTCATTGCAGAAGATACTTGAGTTGATGGGCATCTGTTTCATTGTGGATGAAAACACCAACGATGACTGAGTGACACAAGGTGATGAACTTAGCGGTGGATCAGAAGCTGTTGTTGCTCGACTTTCAGATAGTTGTCTAACTGCAAGATTACCACCACTGCTGTCTTTCACTACTAGTTCGGGTTTAGCACTTTCATCTGATGATAGGTGGGCTACACGCTGATCAATTACACTGACGGTCTCACAAGTATGCACACCTTTTGGAACTGCATCTGCGTTCAATTCTACTTCACGTTGTAGTTGTACAGAACCTTTATTTAACTTAGCAGTAGTAGGCATATCCCTCATCTCATCGTGATCAACCAAAGACAACTGTGAAGTATCATGATCATTATCACGAATATTCACTTTACCGTCAACTTCATCATTTTCAAACTCTTTAATAACAGAAGTAGACAATTTTGGTTCCTCCTCACAAATCATTAAAGGTTTTATATCTTCACTCTGACTAGTTATACTTTGTAAACTTGTGGAGTCAGAACTGCACTCTGAAGCAATAACTCTATTCTGTGACACTCTATTCAACAACGGCTTACCAGTTGCAACTACAGACTTCTTGACCGCTTCGTTATCGTCACACAATTCGGAGTCAGGCCTGGAGTTTACAATTAGCTTATCACTGAACTTGCTTACTCGTTCACAGTTCACCTTTGTATGCACCTCTTCCAAACGTGTAAAACAAAACCGTGTTTGTCTTGCATCTTGTAACTTATCTGTTGAGGATGTACTACGAAACCTGTTACACTCACTAGGTCTATATGCATTACTAGACATCATGGAGTCTTCTCGATATCCACCTCCCTGAGGCCTACTCGTCATCAATGATTGCGTTTTACCCTCAGACTGCTCTATTCTAGGGGTGAGATCTAATAGACTGGAAAACTTGCTCATAGATTGATTGACGCTATCTTTTACCAGTTTCAGGATATCATCAAACTTTGGCTCGATACCCTCATCCTCCATACGGGAGCTCATCTTCACCCACTTCCTTTGCAGTCGAGTAGGTAGGCGTCTTGCTATTACTTCTAGTATAAAACTCGAGTTGAGGTCACTCATGCGATTCATCGAAATCATTCCATTCTTGTAAATTAGCAAATTATCTAAAAACTCAGTGAGTGCCTGGGAGTCATCCTGTAATTGACCACCATTACCCTTAACAGCCTCGAATAATTTCCCTGCAATCATCGAAGGTCTTCCAAACCTTTGACGTAATATGCTCATAACCACGTAGTAGCCCTCTTTTGGCTTCATAAACTTACAACACTGTATAGCTCTTGCAGCATCTCCAGTGCAATATCTCATCAAATACATTAACTTCAATTCATCACTTGATAGAAAACTACTCAAAATGATCTCAAACTCCTTTACAAATTGTAAATAATCAGCCGGGTTTCCATCAAAACACCGTGGTTTAAATTTAGGGAGTTTGATGTTCCTATTATCCCTGAACGGCGAAACAATAACATCAACCATGTCATGCTTAACATCAGACACATCGTTACAATTAACAGACAAGTCACCATGACTTACTTTCCTGTTTGCATCCAAGACACTCTGTCCCTTCTTTGACCCAGGCATTGTTGAACTTGAACCAATTCCGAAAACGTTCCAGATATTGCTTGTTCAAAGAGGACTTGACCGGCACCAGGAAAGATGAACGGTGACTATCCAAACTGTCACCAACTGTCTGAATCCGTCAGAAACTGACTGCACCGTCACAAACTGTCAATCACGTCTCATAAACCGTTAATGCCCAGCTCTCGCTACGCTCGGGCCCACGCTGTTCTTCGAAGATTTCAGAAACGCTTAGTTATAACGGACGCAAAAACCAAAACACCGATCTGCCGCTTGATATTTGTTTATTGTTACACCAACATATAAAAGGAATAAGCGAACTAAGGTTTCTGACGATGTTTCACTCTTCTTTCTGAACAGCGACCGATGAGACGATGACTGTCGTATTGATGCCTCCGCGAAAATCAGGGAAGTTGATTTTGAGCAAACAACCAAGAATTGATCGTTCAATCTTCAACTCCATTGACACCAGTTGTATTAGAGTTGATATAAACTCATGTAAAAACAAAATTTAAGAGGACAGTGCATGCATTTCGCGACTCAGTGGAATGTTGATACCAACACGATACTGCGAAGTGTCCAGATCGATAAAGATCCCGATTCCAGAAGACTAATCAGTGCCTTAGAATACTACGTGCGCTAGCCGACGCGAGAATATCAGAACATGGTTTGTGACTACTAGGATTGATTGTTTCTTTACCGACAGTACAGTAAAGCGACGGGGTTACAAGGCACAAAGTCTATGAACAAACGTTAACATCAAGCACAATAGTATTTCTGATCATTTTTCCCAAGTCACCTTCCAACCAGCGTACGATTAGGCAGTGCAGCCGCCACCTAATCGTTTTTGAAGGGCTACTTACAAGTGTGTCACTGGCCAGACGGAACACGAGGCTCATTTGTCCGTGTCAGTCACTCTTTTCAAATGTACGGATAAATTCATAATTAGCATTCAAATCACAACCTTGCGAAAACTCACAGCATTCGGAAGGGATACTTTGAACATGCATGCCTTCACCACTGTCGGCCAACTCTCATTCGCATTTGAGGACGTGCAAGGAGTGTCAGATGCACTCAACAGTGGGACTTTGATGTGCAAGCCTAACTACTCATGCTAGGACAAAACTATAAGCGAACAGCATTATTTTCGATTAGATCCCTTCAGGCTTAAGTACAATGTACGTACATAACATATAACAATTACGAACCAATCATGGTACATTGTCGAAAGGATAATAGGTTCATACATACAAATTTAGCGGCCAGTCATAGTTATGGTGATAATAGTAATAATCCTGCCAGTAAGAAAGACGAAAAATGGAGCGATCTGTGGTGAGGATAATGGGAGAACTGCATGATCAAACGAACAAATGTTCAGGTGGTTGTAGTCGATGAAAGCTAAGAAAAACGAGTGGTCCGTTTGAGTAATGCTAGATTGGAAGAGAAGTATATAGACTCTGTCTCAGTGGTGCGATAAGATTAAGGCATGAGGAAATAGAGTCTGAAAATATAAGTGAGTGTGGGCGGTAACGTCATCAGCTGGTTAGATGTAAATAGTCGAGGAGAGGGATGATGGCACTGAGAGCTTCTTCCGAATGCATAGTTCAGTATATGATGGAGAAGACTTGCAGGTTAGGTGGATGATTTTGACGTAGTTGTGTTCTTAGAGATGGATGGTTTAATTGCAAAGCTTTCATTGCCCCCACTAGGCAACACCTTCAGCGCGTACTTCAATTTGAATTGAAGTGAGCCCTTAGATTTCTCCATGAGTTTATTGGCCATCTCTCCTGGCGGGTGACCTGGAACGTGACTGGTTGTTTTGTGTCTTTTCATACCCTCTAGGCTACTTGTTTCAACTAAATATGACAAAACAGGGTGACAGTGGAAGGCTACTTGAGTAGATAACTTCCTTTCATACAGGAAGAGAACAGTTAGTTAAAGTCAACCATCACTTGTCAACATCCAAACCGATAACCAGCGGCGTGATACAAGGTAGTGTTCTTGGCCCTACCCTATTCATTGTATTCATAAATGATATTGTCTCTATGATCAAGTATGGCAAGCCATACCTCTTTGCAGATGACCTCAAAGTTGTCTATGATTTTTACTATAATGATATGAATATTGTTAGTAAAATCCAAGAAGACCTAAATAGTCTATGTAGTTGGAGTGAAAAGTGGAAGTTAACGTTCAATCCAGCTAAATCTGGGATAACATACTTCGGACGTTGGAAACCTAGCATGTGTCTATACATGTACGGTGATCTTGTCTCAAACACAAACACAGTCACAGATCTCGGGGTAACATACTCAGATCTTACCTATACTGAACATGCAAATAAGGTGGTATCTGATTGTAAACGTCTAACCGGCTTTGTGCTACGCAACTTTTACACTCCAGAAGCCAGATTAGCCATATATAAGATATGCATTCGCCCCAAACTTGAATACTGTGCTCACTTATACAGTAGCTTTAAATCAGCAGACAGAAAAAAAGTTGAAAGTGTCCAAAGATTCCTTACGAAACGCATATTAGGCTATGGTCAGCAAATAGAATACCTTGACAGATGTATTCGACTGGACTTAGAGCCCTTATGGTTATGGAGAGTGAAGTGCAATTTATTTCTCTTATTCAAAGTTATAAGAAAGCACTGTAACAGTAACTCGTCCATAACCTGGGCTAATCCTAAATCGTATGGACTACGCAACCACAACTACCTTCTCAAGGTTAACACCCATAAACTCAACACTAGAGCTAACTTCTTCACCATTAAATATTGCAAACTTTGGAACCAACTACCCTCTGAGACTAGATCCTGTGAAAGGCCTGACAGTTTCAAAAGGAGCCTAGAAAAACATATAAACATGTCCACCCTAGCCCGCCTCAAAGATCTCAACTGCTGGTAGAGTGGAGAGACAATGGCTTTTCAATATTTAACTACGGAAAATACACTAGTCCCAATACCAATATAATAACACTTAGTAATTATGTAGGTTCAATACTTGAAATTCGATTGTCATTAAAATACTTAAAATGATTAAAATAGCTATGCGGCAAGTGTTCTCTTGCTTTACCATGCTTGTTTCCCTTATAACACTCAGTTATTGAGCCTAATGTATTCTTTGATAATACGAATTATGACACTGACTATGCTCTTATTATACATAGATTGATTTACTTTACGACTACTTGTAGTACTAACTACCCTTCTGTAGTATTGTTAAACAAATGCTGAAATTTTGTTGGTTCTGTTAATATCTTTTTATAATATATGTAGACAGGTTACTTTGCAATGTCAAATTTTGACTATATATAAGACTGTCATGATAATTTAGTACACTAAGTCCTGCCAACCGACCTAACCTTCAGTTCATACTACCTACATTGATCCCTAACTATATTGTTCTGCTGAATCTTGCTTCACTATTCACAAAACCTATTCTTTTTATTCTTTAAGGTTCTAACTTCTTGTAAAGTAATCTGTTCATTAGGACGCATGCATACATATATAATGTTCATAAAGATGTACGTGGAGACCTATTGGAAGCACTCATTAAGAAGGCCAGGGAGATGGAATATGAGGCACGAACATGTCTGGTACAAAGCAATATATTTGCGGTAGCCATAATAATCATAGTCTCAGAGCTTAACATCAAAAAAGGAGGGAGGGTGGCGTTAGCTGATCAGTAAATATGGTGGGGGTCACTAAGGTGAATCGCCCCATTCTGCAGGAACAGCAATATACAAATTAAAGGCTCGAGATATTTCTGATTTTTATGAGGGCCTAGATCTTTATCTTGAAAAAGATAATAATGAACGCCTTGACAGATCATGCTTCTACCTTTAAATATACCATTCGCTCAGCCTATTGTTGAGACGCGACCACGCGGGATCTGCACAGATTTATGGGGCATCTTATAAACTAACTTGCCGTCCATTGTCTGATCTTTAAATACCACTTCACAATGTCTTATCTCATTCATTTTCCAATAACGTCTTTACTTGATCCTCATTATATCCCATTAAACCTAACATTTTACAGCTCTTTATGACTTATTATATTCCTACTCTCTGAAGGGTACGGTTGTACACTAAATGCACAAAAAGGTATAAAACAAAAACAACTGGCACAACTGAGGATAAATGTATTAAAACCAAAAGTGGACATCATGATATTACGAGATATACGTGTAGCATTATACATTGCAAATGAACGTTGTCAGCCTAGGGAGTTTTCTTTATTAATGCATTTATTAATGATACTTGCACTTACCTATTTCATTACAATTTAATGATTCACCTCAGCACTTTTACTTTCCTAAAACAGCTTCCAATCCCTTGTAAACGTTGTACTTACCTCAATTTTGGTTGGTTATCGTATGCCGACAATCATGGGATGAAAACGAAACGAAGTCCATTTTCCCGCTCAACCTGGAGGACAATTGTACAATTCAATATCTATACAGCCTAGTTCTGACAATGTGTATTTATATATATATACATATCAAATATTTAACTGTTGAAACATTATTAACTTGTAGACAATCTACGATTTGATATTATATCATACTTGATCGTGCCTGTAAAAATGGCATGCATTTTCATGTAAATTTATATGTTTATATGAGAATATTTGAATAAATAAATAAATAAATAAATTTATTCTCATGATACAGTACATGAGGGACGCCAGTTTACAGGCATCATCAAATTGTTACAGAAATAGGATCATATTATTCAGTCACAATTTACAGTCGATAGCAAAATATGTTTAACATGTACACTGGAGATTATACGTACACTTGATAAATGTTAATCCGAATAGTATAAAACATCCTTTTCACTTATGTACAATCATTTCTGTGCATAGTTGGAAAAATCCGCTAGATTTTCAGTGAGTGCAACACATCAGGAAATACAGAAGTATTGTCTTCGCATTAACAAAAAAACCAGGTCTTTGGTGGATGGGTTATAAGTGCCTGGGAAAAAAATAAAGCTTGAAGTCAGTTTTCATACATAATTTTCTTGTGTACAGAATCCTTGAATTATAGTTCATTGATGTGTTATTTTGAAATCAGTGATATGTTTATCTCATTTGATGTGCAATGTCATTGTTGGGAGTAAAATACATAAGCTTTAGACGCATTAATTAATGGATTTCTACTGCTTGTGGATATTTACTTCTCGTGAGGAAGGTTTTTGAATTTTAGTTGTTCCGACAGGAGTTGTGGATATTGACTGCTCAGCAACATTATGGATATAAGTTCATCACATTATCTCAGGAATGTTGGGTTGTAGTTGGTGATGCATATATGATGTCCGACGAGCGTACATCTGTCCATGTGATGTTGTGGTGAGTTATAACCTTTTTCATGTTGTCAGTTTATGTCCATTTTATTCCACTTATTGTGTTGGGTAGAAGTTTTACAAACGAAACTTCTTGTCTGTTTGAGGGTAAGTATCTTAATCGTTAATGTTTTATCTAAAATTATAAATATAGGCAAAAACAGCAGGTGTAGTATTTGAACTTATACATTAAATGGACCTATAATTTCGGAGGCTCTCAGATAGGAACTAAGACTACTGTCGTTTGCAAACTCGTGTAGTTTGTCGTTAAGCACTTTTTTGAAGGAAGCCAATGTACCTGCTTGACGCATTTCCATTGGTAGTTTATTCCATATCTGTGCATACCTAATCAAATAAAACTTTTGCCTGGTAGCTGTTTTACATTGTTCAATAGCTACTGTACCCTTAGTGTGTCTTAGTTTGTAGACACTGTCATCTGAAAGTCGAATGCCATTAGTAGAGGTAAAAACTAAGTGGTTTAGAAGCTTATAGTAAAGTGTTAAGTTTAGTCTCAGGCGTCTTAGCCATAGTGTTTCTAATCCTAGGGTGTCACATCTAGTGGAGTAGTTCGCACCATTTTCGGTTCCGAGTAATTTTGACGTGAAGTACCTCTGCACTCCCTCGACTTTCAATTTGTCCTCTATGCGTATACTACTATACATGAATGAACAGTAATCAAATAAAGGACGCACACAAACCTTGTACAACAGAATTCTGGACTCATTTCTGTAAAAGTTCCTGAGTAGAAAGCCGATAAGTCTGCGTGACTTTGACACTTGTTTGGAGATATGTTCAGAAAATGATAAGTCATGTGAGTATTTCAGTCCTAGGTCCAATACAGATTCCAGTCGTAAAAGTGCATGGCCTTGAATTGTCAGGTCAAGTTCTAAATTGTTGCAACCTATGCAGAGCCAGCCACATTTGTCGACATTAAACTGGAGTTGCCAGGTGTCACACCATCTGTCCATTTTTTCTAATTCTTGCTGTATGGCGTTTAATGTTATTCCGAGATCTGTGTTCTTGCATTTATAGGTCACTTTTAAGTCATCTGCATATAGTATTGGTTTACCAACACTAAAGCATTCACAGATACTGTTTATATATATTATGAATAGGAGTGGGCCTAATACACTTCCCTGGATTACACCACTACTTACAGGTTTTGGCCTTGAGATTATCGAGCCAACTTTTGTTATCTGATTCCTGTCACGGAGAAATGATTTTATCCAGCTCAGGAGAGGGTCACATATCCCTAGTGAGCATAACCTGCTGACTAGCAGATTATGGGGGACTCTATCGAAGGCTTTTGTTATATCGAAGTATAGCACAATTACTAGTTCTCTGTTGTCCCTGCTTCGTGTAACTTCATTGAAAAAGTCTATGTGACAGGTCGCACATGATCTCTTTTTGAGGAATCCGTGTTGTGATGGGTTGATAAGTTCATGTTCTAGTAAGTTGTCTGACACTTGGTCTTTAACCACTTTCTCCATTATTCGTGATATTACCGGTGTTATATTAATAGGTCTATAGTTGCATGCACTGGTTTTGGCCCCTGCTTTGTGCTTAGGTAGTATGTATGTGGTTTTCCACACTTCAGGATAAGTTCCAGTTTCCAGTGACAGAGTAAATATTCTAAGTAACAAGACTACCATTTCCGTGCTACCATTTTTGTATATGACAGATGGTATGTCGTCTGTTCCAGTACTGCCATTTGACTTCAATGTCTTAATCGCTGAGTCTATATTTTGCATATTAAAATCTATTTCTCCTAATTTGTGGTTACTTTTGCAGGTCATTTGGAAATTTGGGGTCGAGTGCACTCTGGTGTCATTGCAAAACCACTCACTGAGGAGTTCACTTATTACCTGGGGATCGTTGTATATTACACCCCTATGTTCCAAGATGCTTACATTATTGTCTTTACAGCTTTTTAGACGTTTTTGCAATATCCTACAAAGTTCCTGAGTTTTGGTGTTACCCATTAGCGCTTTATTTTCCTCATGTTGTGACTTCATTTTGTGTTTCTCTTCAAGCAGTTTAAGAGTTTCATGTATTTGGTTTAACGCATTAAATTCCTTAAATACATGGTATTTCCTTTTCAATTTCTTTAGTTTTAGTCGCGTTTTCCGGTCAATAAATGGAGTTGGTGTCTTTAGGGCAGATTTTAGGGGCGCGATTGTGTCTCTTGCTGAGCCAACTGTTTTGTAGAAAATCTCAAGTGATGCTTCTAAGTTATTGTTGATGAAGTATTCTTCCCAGTCAGAACTTCTCAACAGATCTGGTAGGAATTCCCAATCTGCATTCTTATAATCCCTATATTGATAGCGCACCGGGGAATTTTTAGGTGTGTATTTAGTTGTTAGTCGGAGGGGGAGCGTGCAGTACAATATGTTGTGATCACTGTTATCGAGTTTATTTCCCACCTCTATCGAGATGGGCTCTATGTTATGACAGAGGATTAAGTCAAGAGTATTTTGGTTCCTTGTAGGGAGGCGCACGCACTGCTTCCATCCTCCTATGTCTATAGCTTGTAGTAGCTCTTCATGGGTTCTTGGTCCTGTACAGGTATCCCAGTTTACTCCAGGTAAGTTGAAATCTCCACATACTACTTTGAAGTCGAAGTCCAGCGTAGCTACATGCTCTAGTATTTCTGCAATAGTTATATCAGTCATTTCAGGGCTATTGGGGGGTCTGTATATACATCCCACGAGAATTTTACTTTCGTTTGTGTGGATGCTTATCCACTTAGATTCTGGGAGTTTGTCAGTATTTGGGTTATTGAAAGTATTGGAGTTAGTGGATTTATAGGCATATATTAAGCAACCACCTCCTCTTTTGTCAACTCTATCGTTCCTATAGATGTCGTAGTTGTCTATTACCAGCTTTGTGTCAGGTATATCAGTAGTAAGCCAGGTTTCAGTCACCATTATTAGTGTTGGCCGTTCTATGTATGCCAGGCAGCGAAGCGTTGTTATTTTATTAAGGAGAGATCTAGCATTCAGGAGCATAATTGTTAGTAAACCAGAGTTATTGGAGGAGAGGTTAACATGGTTACTTGTCACTATCCCTACGTTATGTTTGGAGGGGCTCTGAGGTGAGACAGAGTCAGTGTGTGTACTATTTCCTGGATGAACTGTGCAGCGAGTGGGGCTATTGTTTGCTGCAGCCGAAAATAATCCTGTTGCATATTTTGACTATTAGCATCCATGGGTCGGCATCTGCGTTGATCTACTGGTGAAATATTATTATTATTATTATACAGCCTAGTTCTGACAATGTGTATTTATATATATATATATATCAAATATTTAACTGTTGAAACATTATTAACTTGTAGACAATCTACGATTTGATATTATATCATACTTGATCGTGCCTGTAAAAATGGCATGCATTTTCATGTAAATTTATATGTTTATATGAGAATATACATTATTATTATTATATGTCCTTCGCCAAGCCACGATAGGAGATGTTCAGTGGTACGTTGGCTGGGCTGTCTAGTAGCTGTCTGGCCCAACACAACTGTCTCCATAGGAGCAGTTGAATTGGTTAACACACATAAATGTGGCGAAACTAGCCAGCTTACTCTCAGTGAGAGACGTTGGTGTGGTGAGTAAAAGTTTGTCCGCATACTCCTAGAAAGTCTCAGGAACAGAATCCCACTTGACAAGGCACAACGAAATCGCACCTTAATAAGTAGGCGGTTTCCTCCTGCTTTCACAGTTTCAGGTTTCCTATTCAGTGTTTTCGTATCCCCGTTTATGGAACTGCTCAGACAGCCCATCTCCGTCGAGGAGTCATTAATATATTCAAATAATTTTCATAAGTGATCATCTGTACATATCATTGTCTCTCTGCCCGTAAGACACCTAACGACGATGTTTCTTTTATATTTAATAGACACGTAACTAAGGAAGCGCATGTATTGTCCTGTGAATATGCTTCCTCCCATACACTCTTCTTCCGACTGACACATCTTCTCGCCTACTTAGCACAACGTCCTGAAAATGCAGTTTGATATTCTGCCCCTTTTCACGAGTGAAAGTGGGCGAAGTTTCATCAACAATTCATCTTTATTTACATTCTCATCAGCCAGGATAAATCTCTCATCGACACCACAGTGATACATATACAATCCACTGATGAGGTTTTGAAATCACCCATTTACAAGTTTTGCAAGGGAGAAGTCCGCTAGGACCAGGACTAATGGTGAGGCCGAATCGATTCCATTTACTCCCTGGCAATATGAGTTGTTGAAAACAAAATGTACCTCCATTGTGCACTTGAACAGGAGTTCCTTGAGATTGGACACAGGAATTCCCAGATCCATTTTTGGATATGCGTTAATATGGATAAACTCCTTGAAATAGCCGGTCACGTGTTTGAGATGTCAACGCCCCAAACCGTCACTCCCACTGAACGAACACTGGACACTGAGGACTGGACACAGACTTCGTAACATGAAGTCGATCCGAGTCAGCATAACTAACTGCAGGCACACTATGGAGCAGTTCTAGGAACTCATCCGATCAACATCGTTCCAGGACACCTAACATGTCCAGAGATCGTGGTCATCATTGTTGGTATCAACGTGATTATGGGAGCAATGCATGGCATTGCCGCTCTCCTTGTAACTTTCAGACAAAAGTAAGTGAAATATCGCGATTAGTGACGAACTCTGCCGTCGGAATTCTAGAGTCCAACAGTCGTTTGTTTTTTAGCAGATCAAAGTACTAGCACTACATTCCTATTCTACACAGGGACAGATATAAGCGTTCTCGCTCCGTCCACGCGCGAGCGTCAACATCCCACAGTCACTTTCCAAGCTGTTAACGTGTCCAGTATCATCACGTGTCGACGAGAACGTGTAACTTTAGTCTGCGAAATGCCTGCACTTGGTTATTAATCACTGCGGAGTCTCGTCGCCAATCTTAAGAATTGTTCCCTTGAAATGTCATTAATTACTGGCAGATTCAATCAGTCTTAGATTGATCGACTCATGCAACAAAGCGTACATTGACAGTGACTTTGAATCTGATGGTCACACGCATGCCAGCATATCCATGAACCGAATTAGTGAATCACTTCCGTGATCTTCTTCAATCTTCTTTCGGAGAAACCGAACTAAAGCATCATGTGAAATATCAGGTTTTGTATGCCTTCGACGACTTGATGCACACCGACTGGGTATCACAGAGACAGAATCCAATTAGATGATATAGCAAGGAATCTTTCCACCATTTAAAAGCTCTTGGTCTTCATCGCTTAACATGGTCACCAGAAGGTCTTCAAGTGAAATATGTCCGTAGTGTGGTTATCGCGCTTTGAACAAACAGACGGTGCCTGATACGTACCAACCACTACACATAAAGGATTTCACCCAAAACTAGAGTGACTACAAGGATTTCGCTGGGATTATTCTTATGAAAAGTTCCGTCACATCGCCATTCATCCAGATGAAGTTAACAGAGTATGTAGCAATACGATTGTGAGCCACGTCTCCTAAACCGTCAATGCCCAGCTCTTGCTACACTGGGACTCACGCTGTTCCTTGAAGCTTCTCAGAAACGCTTAGTAATAACGCACGCAAAACCAAAACACCGATTGGCGACTCGAGAATTCTTTATTGTAACACCAACATATAGCCAACTTTACAACTAGGCTTTACAACTAAGTTCTATGAACAAATATTACAATAATAAATCACAATATTACTTCTGACAGTTTTGTCCTGACTTCTTTCTGAACAGCGACCGATGTGACGATGACTGGCTGATTGATGCTTCCGCGAAAATTGTGGAAGTTTGTTTTGATCAAACAACCATGAATTGATCGTTCAATCTTCAACTACATTGACAACGATTGTACATTCTTAAGTAAGATGTTGAATAGGAAATATTGTACACAAACTTCGTTTGAAACGAGTTTATGATGAATGTGGAAGTGGGCTGGTATGTGCACTTGTTATATGTGGTCGTGAGTTCGTGTTCCATTGGAATTTAATTGATTTTTCGATGGCTTGCATATTTTAGCGTGTCCGCGTCAATCTCGATCACTGGATGCTACTATAAAGTGCCAAGTTAAACTTTCGACAGTACTGACTACCAATCAGCGAATTAGATCGCATTATCCAATGAGATTCACGAACGACATCGAATTATCCAATGAGATTCACAAACGTAGTTCAATGTTGTAAAGCGCTTGTTTATTTCTAATGCGTGACTTTATAAGTTTACGTTTGCAATTCTAGGAGGACAGTGTTTTCCAGTATTGCCTGGATTTAGGGTTGCTCCGGAAGGAGCGAACTTGTTCGTGTGGTGGTATCATGACTTTAAAAACTATTGCAGATCAACTGATGGATTCGTTCATCGTTGTGCTATATATCTGAAGCGTGCTAACATTAGAGAGGGTAAGCTTATAATTTTAACTTTTCGTAGGAACCTTTTTCCCAGGTTTCATCTCTCCAACACCCAGAGTTTGTATATCTGCAACTACTGGGTGTTGAAACAGCCGGTGAGAGCAGCAGCTGGCGAGACGGAGAACAGCCTCGTCTCAAAAGTCCAGTGGTACCAGCATTGCAGAGATATTGCTTCATGGAAAATAGAGAAAATCACTTGATCCCTGGGTTGATCCCATTGCGAGGACTCATAGGAATTCCACTAAAAGTTTTTATAGGCCGCTTGAAAAACAGGATAAGGGCTATAAATGGATCTCAAAAGGATCTCATTTATAGTCATTTAGGTGAATATTTGTACAGGATGTGGTGTGACTTCTTCATTGACAGCCCCATGCTCAACTGGGAGATGCTTTTCTCACATGCTCGAGAAAGATACCCCTATTAATCGTTTTATCCATTTTATGCTTTTTTCTAGAATATACATTTCCATTTACCATAAATGCCCTTTTAATGTGATTGATCTGTTCAAGGTCGTTTGCTGATCGGTTGTTAGTGGTGTCGAAAGTTTAACTTTGCCTTTACCAAATGAGCTAGCAATATTCCGAATAAGTGGAGAATAGCAGCGCTGTATCGGTACCTTCGTTGAAGGCAGTATCTTTGAAAAGAGAAGTCACAAGAAAACCGACAGAGAGGTGCAGAAGTATATAAAAGGTGTCAATAATTCAAAATATATAACAGACATGGGGTTCATCATTTTTTTAATTGTTTTTTTTCAAGAAATATTATTTCCCCGGTATTCTACAGTCTTTTCTACGAAAAATTAGTTTAAGTGAGAGACAGGTGATAATTTCACTTACTTACGCAGGTTGAAAAGGAGTTAAACACAAAAGTCAAAGTGCGTGAACTATGTAAAAGAAAATCGAGGGTTTAATAATATCTACTGTTTTTCTGGAGTATACAGTTAGATGTCCTTCTGAAGTGGCGGACTCATACCGTGCACTTCCATTCGGGAGTTTGTATTTCAACTTCGGCTTTGAGCAATTTTCAACTTCTATTTCTTTTTTATTATTTACTCTCTCATTTTGCAGAAGCCATTGGAACTCCAAATATTCATTCGTCGACCCCTTCAAAGTCATGGTACGAATGACTACTTTTAGAAGAACATCATGTATGTTTCATCTGTTACAGCATTTTGGAGAAGAAAAATGCAAGCAAAATGGACTATCAGAGTCGACATTTTAGATATAAACAAATGCAGTTTAGAAAAACAGTGAATAATCGTGCAGCATAAAAGAAATAAGTAGTAGTAAGTTATAATATGTTGTTATGAAAAATTTGAATGCACAGGATTATAGTTATACAACAGTAGCGATACGATCGTACATTCATTAGAAAGCGGTTGAGTAGAAAATATTGTACACAAAATTTGTTTGAAACGAGAACATGGCGAAGGTGGAAGTGGTTTCGTACGTCTACTGTGTAAGGCATGGTAAGTTTGGCGGTTTTCTAATGTTCAAACCATGCTTGTCTACTTTCAGGTTGGCTGCGAAGTATGCAGGGATTGGTTACCCAAGACGAGGCAACGGATGACCAATAGGAGTGCCCTTCCCTCTTATCTACTTGTATTGCGATTGGTTGTAAATATAATACTTGACCTTGAGTCCTCGTTCTTACTAGCACGCAACACTTGTGTGATCACACTGCTAACGTGCGCTTTGCTCTCTGTTTCAGATCATTGCTTGACGAGTGGGATTACATAAATGGCGAGCCTGCCAACGAAAAAACTTTGTTCTTCTAAGTCTCGACCCAATGAGGCTTCCAAGAACACTTCTCCTGTCAAACAGACAGCATCTCACGAGGTGGATCAATTGGCTGAAGTGAGGGCTCCAGCTTTTCAGTCAAATCAGCCTGCTTCGCGATATGTCCATCCCTTGCCGCATACACTGGAGGTG
This sequence comes from Trichobilharzia regenti, assembly GCA_944472135.2. Lineage (NCBI taxonomy): Eukaryota > Metazoa > Platyhelminthes > Trematoda > Strigeidida > Schistosomatidae > Trichobilharzia > Trichobilharzia regenti. The sequence goes on from OX235270.1 coordinate 3,998,696, forward strand.
GGTGATGATTTCGAGCTGTGGTCGGACAAGGTGTGCCGATACATTGATCTGATGAACGTGCCTCACCCGAACGCATTCGTCATCGATTCTGTTGGACGGTCCTTGGAAATGTACACAATTGGTTTGGATTACGTGCATATGCCCTTGACCACCCTGTTGAGTACTCTAAGAGCACGTATAGTGCCACCAATACCTCCCATTGAAGCGCTGAAAAGATTCAGCGAGTGCAACCAGAGACAAGGTGAATCTATCAACCAGTTCACCTTACGTCTCCGCAAGCTTGCGCGTCAAGCTATGCAGGACAAGACACATTCAGAGGTTGAAAGCGCTATATATTCCAAGTTCTTGCAGGGCGTCGACGTCCGTTACAGGAAGGACTTCAACTTGCACACTCCAGCATCCATGACAGAAGCGGAAGCTAGGGCACGCCTAATGGAAAGCCTGGAAGAGCCAGGAACCACATGCCCACAAGTAAACGCAATGGGATATCAGCACACAACAACAAAGCATGCACAGAATCCTACACCACCGTGGAAAGGACGCCCACAGTCGCAATCCACTTCAAGAAACGATTGCTACTACTGCAGGCGGTTTGGTAAGCTTGCTAGGAGTTGTGGTCACAATGCAGGTGAGTCACATGTCGATATGAATTGTGTGCCTACTGTAAACCTAATCGGTGTCACCTCCTCCCCGAAAGTTGTAGGTTATATAGGCGGGAAAAAGTGTGTTATGTTAGTTGACTCAGGAGCAACTTGTTCTGTCGTACATTCCTCATGTGTTCCAGAGACGTTTAGGCCAACAATAGGGACTCACAATTTGCGGCTTACGACAGCCAATGGAGATTGCATGCAATCCCAGGGACTGGTCCTGCTGCCACTTAAATTGGGAACACTGTCACTTCAACACAATTTCATCATTTCTACCCGGGTGCCGTGGCAGGTAATCTTGGGAGTCGACCTCCTGGAAAAGCTGTCGGGAATAATAGATTGTAGTCATAGGACTCTTATACTGAAGGACTGTTCCATCCCATTTATTGTAGGGAACGACAAAGAGCACGGCACTTTTGGCGTGCAGGGAGATGCTAAGAGTGAGAAACAGCGAATGCTGACGACTATAGAACCCCTACCATCGGAAACGGCTGCCAACTTTAATAAAATGTTAGACAAATATGAGGACTGTTTTGACTGGGATGGAAAAAGCCCGGGAAGAACAAAACTGGTCCAACATCACATAGAAACGGGTAACGCCCCACCTTGTAGACAACCTGCACGGCGAGTACCTGCACATTACCAGAAGGAGCTTAACAGGTTAGTTGATGAACTGTTAGAGAAAAATGTCATCAAACCATCCGTATCTCCATGGGCTTCACCGGTAGTTTTAGTTAAGAAATCGAATGGGACACTCCGGTTGTGTGTAGATTATCGTAAGTTAAACCTGTTAACTAGACGAGACTGCTTTCCCCTTCCACGCATAGACGACACTTTTGATGCCTTAGAGGGGTCGAATTGGTTTACCACTCTAGATCTGGCATCGGGATATTGGCAGGTTGAAGTACACCCAGATGACAGGCAAAAGACAGCATTCATTGTACAAGCAGGCCTGTATGAGTTTGAAACAATGCCGTTTGGGTTAGTCAATGCCCCAGCAACATTCCAACGCCTCATGCAAACGGTCTTGAGTGATTGCATACCAGGTAAGTGTTTGGTATATTTAGATGATGTTATCATACATAGTAAGACGTTGACCGAACATTTAAGTGATATTTCCGAAGTATTAGAACGGATGCAGACCGTTGGGTTAAAACTGAACCCATCGAAATGTCAATTCTTCAGGAAAGAAGTGTGTTTCTTAGGTCACATTGTTTCAGCCGAAGGCATTAAATGTGATCCAGCAAAAGTTCAGGAAGTCAAAGACTGGCCGCTCCCAAACTCAGCCCCCGAGTTACATAGTTTTTTAGGGTTAGCCTCGTATTATCGACGTTTTGTACTTAACTTCTCTTTCCTTGCAGCTCCTCTATTCGACATTCTTAAGAAGAAAGACTACAATTGGACAGCATCAGCGACGGAAGCCTTCGAAAGACTAAAAAACTGTTTATGTAGCCCCCCTATCCTAGCGTATCCCAATGTTTCTGACCAGGCAGGTCCATTCATCCTAGATACAGATGCTAGCGACTCTGGTATCGGGGCAGTTTTGTCTCAAAAAGACGCAGATGGAGTAGAAAAGGTGATAGCCTATGCAAGTCGAGCACTCAACAAGAGTGAGAAGAATTACTGCACCACGCGGAAAGAAATGCTGGCACTGGTCAATTTTGTTAAACACTTTAGGGCATATCTCCTCGGTAGACATTTCATTGTACGCACTGATCACAAAGCCCTTAGCTGGCTACATAACTTCAAAGAAGCTGAGGGTCAGATTGCCAGATGGCAAGAACACCTACAAGAGTATGACTTCGAATGCATGCATAGACCGGGTAAGAATCATGGAAATGCAGATGCGTTGTCAAGAAAACCTCTTAGGTATCACGGTGACTGCCCATCATGCACCGAAGCACAAGTTTCGCTGCTCCAACTAGAGGCTCATACTTCATATAGTTGGCCTGAACTTCAGTCTTCAGACCCTGAACTGGCCTTGATTTACGAACGTGTTCGAAATGGAGGCGAACGACCGACAACCCAGGAAATAAGTAAGCTTGGATGGGAAACCCGGTGTTTATGGTCTCTGTGGGATAATCTGAAAATTGTCGATGACATCCTCTACTACCAACATGGACCCACTTATACTCGTCGCGTTGTGGCTCCACAGTCGGCACTACCCACAGTACTATTGTCATTACACCAGCAGTTAGGCCACGCGGGCTCAGGGAAAATGATTGAAGCGGCTAAAAGACGTTATTGGTGGCCTCACCAGAGGAAAGACATCATAGATTTCTGTGACTCCTGCGAGGTATGCCAAACTATTAAGGCTCCGCACAAATATAATAAGGCACCCTTAGAACCCATTATAGCTGGCCATCCGAATGACTTAGTACAAATAGACTTGGTTGGACCTCTCCCAGTAACTTCCAGAAATAATAACTATATTTTAGTCATGGTAGACCATTTTACCAAATGGTGCGAGGCTATTGCGATCCCACAGATTGATGCTGTAACCATCGCAGAGTCAATTTTTGACCACTGGGTCAGCCGTTGGGGGGCACCACTTCAACTGCATTCAGATCGAGGATCCAACTTTGAAAGTATCGTTGTCAGCGAACTCTGTCGTATAATGGGTATCCGGAAGACACGCACTACCGCGTACCACCCACAGGGAAATGGCTTGGTTGAACGCACCAATCGGACACTTAAAGCCCTCTTGCAGGCATTTGTAGATCAAAACAACCCCAGGGAATGGGACCGATCACTCTCACAGTGCTTAATGGCATACAGAGCAAGCATTCACAAAGCTACGCGTCAAACGCCTCATTATATGGTCACTGGAAGAGAACTCCGGTTGCCAATCGATCTGACTTCAAACACACTAGGAGAGGATACACTGATTGCATCTGAACACGTAATCAGACTTCGACGAAACCTGAACAAGGTACATCAGATGACTAGGGATATACTCCAAACAAACCAGAGGTACCAGAAAGAATACTATGATAGGAAAGCACATGGATCACCAGTCGAGCCAGGAGACAAGGTGATGCTACTTAAGGAGGCACCACCTAAAGGGAAAGCTCTTAAATTCCATAAACGCTGGGAAGGACCATTCACTGTAGTAGAGGTACTAAGTGACTGCACCTGTAGGATTCAGGAACCGAATTCCTCTCATAGTCTAGTCACACACTTCAATAGACTAAAACCTTTTCGACAACAGGCCTTAGAGCAGACAAGTCCCGCAGGAACAGTCACCTAGCACTGCGGACAGTGCTCCTATGGGAGAGGGGGTAGTGTAAGGCATGGTAAGTTTGGCGGTTTTCTAATGTTCAAACCATGCTTGTCTACTTTCAGGTTGGCTGCGAAGTATGCAGGGATTGGTTACCCAAGACGAGGCAACGGATGACCAATAGGAGTGCCCTTCCCTCTTATCTACTTGTATTGCGATTGGTTGTAAATATAATACTTGACCTTGAGTCCTCGTTCTTACTAGCACGCAACACTTGTGTGATCACACTGCTAACGTGCGCTTTGCTCTCTGTTTCAGATCATTGCTTGACGAGTGGGATTACAACTGGTTATATGTGGTCGTGAGTTAATGTTCCATTGGAATTTAAAGGGTTTTTCGATGGTTTGCATATTTTAGCGTGCCCACGTCAATCTCTATCACTGGATGCTACTATAAAGCTCATTCTTAGTCTGAAGTTCACAGTTATTAGGCTGATAGTTAAGTCGTTAAGTTGGCAGGCAAGCCAACAATCATTAAGCTAATTCGCTTATACTAGGCTGAGATAGTAAACTGTTCATAGCACGTACAAAATGAGACTTCAATGCAGTCTCGTAAGCTTATCATAACAATGATGAACTATATCTGGCTAGTTGTGAACCAACTGTAAGATTACATTCCATAGTGAGTAAATTCTGAAAGTGTTCTGAAGTTGTTTGATTATTTGCACGAAATGGATCTGCGTGCTGGAGTCGTTTTCAGCATTGACTGGCACTGCACTAATCCAGAACCCTGTTCTTCTTCTAGTCATTTTTACAAGTAGCTCAGAGCCAGCCAGCCAGCCTAGTGTGTTTGCTTATCCCTCAATCAAGCCTTATTTCAGCCCTCTTACTTAGCCTTAGCACAGATTCAGCGTTATTTCAGTACATACTGGATTCATTCATTTCAGGTAGATAAAATATTCATTTACTGTAAAAAGACCGGCATTATCGACGTGTAGGTTGGAATTAGTTTATATTTGTTGTTGTAGGGTTGGGCGTTCAAGCGTTTCTACGGTATAAGTGATGGGACCTACTAGTCACCGTTATTCAGGATATGCTATGAACCAGTAATCTTCGTCTGATAGAGCGCAGTAAATAAGCCACAGATCGGTGTAATTTCTAACTCAGTTCTAAAGTGCTTTCATCACAAAACAATCAACTGAAGTGTGTTGTAAACTATCACTCTTAAGGATTTCATGGGTTCAAGCTGACGAGGCGAGATCTTAACTGTTCATAGGCATTCCGAAAGACATTGTTCGGCTGCGGTGTTAGGCGGACGGCACGCGGAATGTTGTCCGTCATGATATACTGACGTGTCCACCACCACCTCTCACTATTTGTCAGAATATCTAGAAGTAACATTTGAAGGAAGGGAGCACACCACAGTTTGGATATGAATCCAAGAAAGCCGCGACGATGTGCGCAACTTCCAAGCCAAACATGTGCATTTAGCCTCATTCGTGTTTACGAAGAGGGTGTGAATACCTTCTGCGTAATTAACTGAGGTCGAGGATATTGAACGGAGGTAGGGAAAAGCACCTTTACAAGTGTAAAACAAATTTCTTTGCAGCAAAGAGTGTGGGAAGACGCAATATAGGCTGCAGCAAAGTATGCACCTAGGAAAAGTTGTAAGTTATCTTACATCGTAAAGCATCCCAAAGTAGAGCTGCGAATGGCCCTCACGTTATTTACGTATGGTTGTGTGGCCAATCCACCTCCATATTTTTCATAGCGTCAGTTCCAGCGGATCACCCTTACGCAAATACCATTTCATCTGCCTGTGAGCACTCTCCACCCTGTTGTTAGTATTGTTCCCTATGTCGGCGGTCAACCTGTTATACAATACAGCCCAATATTTCCGTGTGCTCAACCCGTGCCACCTGTAAATGTAGGCGCCAGCCTCAGACTTCTATCATACCACCTATGAGGTCTAGGTAACGTCGAAACCTCTTGAAATATATTGTTTGGAAGATCTTGATATCTGCAAACCTTTCCCTCCTAGTAAGAGCAAATAAGGCAGCCCCTTCTCTTACAAATCCATCAGTCACAACCGAGGCCATGTGCAATATATTTGGAGGAGTAACTGCGCCCTCTTGTACTACCACTTACCCCATCTTATTCATTTTATTATAAGTACAACCAATTCTGACTACCTTCGGAAATTTATGGTAGGGGTCTATCGTGCCATTACGAGGGAAAATGATATTTGATATGAAACCTTCATTGTCATGAAGGACACTAACTGGACCTGTCTGAGCCTCAATCGATGAAGCAGGCCTTTCTTGTAAACTACCGATTTCTATTCTACTGTCACATTTATTTTGACAAGACTTGGGTTTATTTAACATCATCATCATCACTTACGATGATGAATAAACCCAAGTCTTGTCAAAATAAATGTGACAGTAGAATAGAAATCGGTAGTTTACAAGAAAGGCCTGCTTCATCGACTGAGGCTCAGACAGGTCCAGTTAGTGTCCTTCATGACAATGAAGGTTTCATATCAAATATCATTTTCCCTCATAATGGCACGATAGACCCCTACCATAAATTTCCGAAGGTAGTCAGAATTGGTTGTACTTATAATAAAATGAATAAGATGGGGTAAGTGGTAGTACAAGAGGGCGCAGTTACTCCTCCAAATATATTGCACATGGCCTCGGTTGTGACTGATGGATTTGTAAGAGAAGGGGCTGCCTTATTTGCTCTTACTAGGAGGGAAAGGTTTGCAGATATCAAGATCTTCCAAACAATATATTTCTAGAGGTTTTGACGTTACCTAGACCTCATAGGTGGTATGATAGAAGTCTGAGGCTGGCGCCTACATTTACAGGTGGCACGGGTTGAGCACACGGAAATATTGGGCTGTATTGCACAATAGGTTGACCACCGACATAGGGAACAATACTAACAACAGGGTGGAGAGTGCTCACAGGCAGATGAAATGGTATTTGCGTAAGGGTGATCCGCTGGAACTGACGCTATGAAAAATATGGAGGTGGATTGGCCACACAACCATACGTAAATTACGTGAGGGCCATTCGCAGCTCTACTTTGGGATGCTTTACGATGTAAGATAATTTACGACTTTTCCTAGGTGCATACCTTGCTGCAGCCTATATTGCGTCTTCCCACACTCTTTGCTGCAAAGAAAGTTGTTTTACACTTGTAAAGGTGCTTTTCCCTACCTCCGTTCAATATCCTCGACCTCAGTTAATTACGCAGAAGGTATTCACACCCTCTTCGTAAACACGAATGAGGCTAAATGCACATGTTTGGCTGGCTTGGAAGTTGCGCACATCGTCGCGGCTTTCTTGGATTCATATCCAAACTGTGGTGTGCTCCCTTCCTTCAAATGTTACTTCTAGATATTCTGACAAATAGCGAGAGGTGGTGGTGGACACGTCAGTATATCATGACGGACAACATTCCGCGTGCCGTCCGCCTAACACTGCAGCCGAACAATGTCTTTCGGAATGCCTATGAACAGTTAAGATCTCGCCTCGTCAGCTTGAACCCACGAAATCCTTAAGAGTGATAGTTTACAACACACTTCAGTTGATTGTTTTGTGATGAAAGCACTTTAGAACTGAGTTAGAAATTACACCGATCTGTGGCTTATTTACTGCGCTCTATCAGACGAAGATTACTGGTTCATAGCATATCCTGAATAACGGTGACTAGTAGGTCCCATCACTTATACCGTAGAAACGCTTAAACGCCCAACCCTACAACAACAATTATAAACTAATTCCAACCTACACGTCGATAATGCCGGTCTTTTTACAGTAAATGAATATTTTATCTACCTGAAATGAATGAATCCAGTATGTACTGAAATAACGCTGAATCTGGGCTAAGGCTAAGTAAGAGGGCTGAAATAAGGCTTGATTGAGGGATAAGCAAACACACTAGGCTGGCTGGCTGGCTCTGAGCTACTTGTAAAAATGACTAGAAGAAGAACAGGGTTCTGGATTAGTGCAGTGCCAGTCAATGCTGAAAACGACTCCAGCACGCAGATCCATTTCGTGCAAATAATCAAACAACTTCAGAACACTTTCAGAATTTACTCACTATAGAATGTAATCTTACAGTTGGTTCACAACTAGCCAGATATAGTTCAGCATTGTTATGATAAGCTTACGAGACTGCATTGAAGTCTCATTTTGTACGTGCTATGAACAGTTTACTATCTCAGCCTAGTATACGCGAATTAGCGTAATGATTGTTGGCTTGCCTGCCAACTTAACGACTTAACTATCAGCCTAATAACTGTGAACTTCAGACTAAGAATGAGCTTTATAGTAGCATCCAGTGATAGAGATTGACGTGGACACGCTAAAATATGCAAACCATCGAAAAACCCTTAAAATTCCAATGGAACACGATTCAAAGTAAACATGTAATCAGTCGTCGCAGGAATTTATGGTCAAGTCTATTCTTGATATAACACGTTTCACTCACCGCTTCATTTTCCTACTAGTTGATAATGTTTTTATTTGTTTCACTACTAACTGTGTCGTATAGTTTACATTTTGTAGGAACCGCTTATCCTCACCCGAAGAGTATTCTACAAGCGGTTCTCAGCTTCTTCTAGGAGACACGACTCCAGCAGTGAACAGCATTTTGGATTATATCAATAATTTGTAGCAGTGGATTTTAACTGTACAGCCAGGTAAACGAATAATTTGTATAACTGCTAACTGTATTTTTTGTAATAGACTGTTATACTATCATTTCGTGAACTTGGAGTTTTTATTCTAATATTTGTTCTGTTACCGAGCTCGCTAGAAAGTCTACTACAAATTAATCGGTTAGGCCGACTGACCGTTTTAGCTTTATAAACTGGATATTCATATTGTTATCATTTTTATTCTTGACTGCATGTCTAATATGTATGTATATGTGTATGTATGTATTTGTATGTTTACATAGCAATCATGTGATGATCACCCAGCCGTCGTATTGGTTTACCAGTCAAGGCTACGTCTACTGTGGACACCCGCATTAGCCTACTGGATAGACAAGTTGAAAAGTGAACTGACCAGCTTACCTGCACGATGTGGAAGATCACCGTCCAAGTTAGTGCAACGTCGACTTTGTATTTCCCAAGACAACGAACCACAACATCTAATGCTTGAAATGTTTTCTGGTACTGCGGGAACAGTTGGTAAAGCTGTGGTCGAAAACTGGTCAGCGAACTTCGGCCTTCCGTCCATTATGACTACTGACAGAGGTGCACAGTTCGACGGCCGTCTTTTTCAACAGCTCACCGAATGATTGTTGATTAAACGAGTACAAATGACCTCTTATCAGTGTATTTCGAATGAGTTGGTTGAACGATTTCATCGCCAGCTTAAAACTGGGCTTTCTGTCTCCTCTTTGACCGAGAACAACGACGGGTCCACGAGACTCCCACTGGTACTACTTAGTATACGGGGAACATTAAGGAAAGACATCAGATAGTGCGTTTCCGAGTTAGTCTATGGAACAAAATTAGGTGGCGAGGATAGTTTTTCACCTCAGATAACCCAGTTTCAAGTGATATGTCTGACTTCATGCATGCATCTACCAAAGCAAAACCTGAGTGAGTTGATAATATCACTTCCACTCCGGAATCAACGGCCATGATGCATTCCGCTACAAATTACAAACTGCACTGACGTTTTCGTCAGGAGGAATGGTGTACAATGACCTGGCTACGATGTTCCACTTAGAGTTCTGTCTGTCTGGATTCAACATAGAACTTAGAGTTCTAGATAGGGATGATAAAGTTATCACGGTGGAAGGATCGAATAAAGCAGAAGCCATTAGCGTTGACAGAGTCTCATACCAGCGTTTATTGACGATTTCCAAGACAACGATAAAGATCAACTGAATGACGTACGATCACCTCCAGTCACTAGAACTGGAATGTCAACAAATAAACCCGCGAGAACAACACGATCTGATCTGGTAGGAGAGTTCATTGGCCTAAAGGTTACTTCCGAGTTATTACTATTTAACCTATTGTGAATTTCTCTTTTTATTTTCTTTATTCAAAATTAATATATAACTAACTGGTCATTCACGGTATTGCTATTTTCATACAGTGGGCGTGTCCTTCGAATACGAATCCGGGAACACAAATCAGCCGTGAAAAGACAGGATATAAATTCTTTAGTATCAATGCATACAGACGATTATGGACATCAATTTGATTGGGATAATGTCAAAATCTTAAACAGAGGAAACACCAAATGTGCCAGGGAATTCCTAGAAGCCGAGTACTCAAATGAAAACGCAATTAATAAACACGTTAATGTAGCTGAAATATACCAACTGATAAAAAGTAAATCAGGTGATCGGAAAGTTTAAAATCCCAATCAATAGAAAACGGTCAATACATATCTAAAGATGGTTACCGGGAGACTCATGAAGAAATTTAAATCATTTCACTTTATCCTAAATACTGCGCTGAAGATGTCGTCCAGAAAGACGATGAAAGCTCCTCAATTAAACCAAGGAGCTCAGAGAGCACTATCAATTGCAAATCATCCATCTGAGTTACAAATCTTTTCTGTTATTTTCATACATAGTTCACATATTGCTAATGTTTAAACATTGACGACACCGACTTTGTTTTTGCATGATTACATTCAATCGTGTATAGTGTTCACTACTTACTTATATAAGTCTCTACAGATCCCCGGTTGATTTTCATTGTCGCACACATTTTCTGTTGTAGTTGTCAGTCCAATTGTCCTTTAGTGCATTTACTATTAATGCTACTAACTGCCCATCCATTTTTTTTTCTTCTTCAAAACTCTGCATTAAACTGAGTATTCTTCAGCTTAATACACTGACAGTGCATTTCTGTGCATTATCGCTAGTATTTATTATGCAAACTCATATCATTCATTGGTCGGGGAAATTGTATGTAGCACTCCTCTATGTATATTGAGCCTAACTGCTGCAGGCTTAGAAAACTAATTAATTCATGTGCTCATGTTGTTATACGCACGCTTACAGAAACTAATTTTACATATTCTTGTGGAGTATTTGCCATTGTATTATTGAACATTGTTTTTCATTCGTTGCACACACACAAAATATATATTTCACGCGGTTATGCGCTTTTTGAAATTTGACTTCCTTAACAATAATAATAACAATCTTTTCAAGTTTTCACTTGTTCTTCTTCATACAACGTTGTTCGTGTCTCTGACTGACCGTGTAGAGCGTTAGCACAGAGTAGTAGAACGTGAAAGCGTGGACGTAGTATTAGTAGTAATAGTATGATAACCGGAATCATATTGAGTAAACCATAATGATGTATCCATGACTGACATGAGTTTATTGTCAACATTAGTCTGAGATATTTTAGAGATGACGTCAAAGAGATGATTAATTGTATGAGGGACGGTGAAAACCAATGGCTGTAGACGATTGGTGTTATGGCTGAAAATCGTTGTCGATAGCGCAGATGCATCCACTCGTTGTGATGACTTATAGTATCCAATAAAAGTATATGGTTCTTCAATAATACTATTCTTTTTGCCTCATATCTCTGTTGTGCATTTCTTCTTGTTTTGTGTGCTGAGTGAAGTGTGGCGACTGGAACTGCTGCACTTCGGTGTAAAGTTGTTCTGTGTTGAAACCAGTCAGTTAGTCAGTCAATCAATCATGACATGAGATAAGTTTATTTGATATAACAATCAGTAATAGAATACGAATAACTGGGTAATGTTTTGAGCGGAGAATGTATCCGGTGGCGGGAAATATTTTTCTCAATGCACCCTTGGCTTTTTCGTTTTCGGTTCTGGTGTATCCATCTTCCCCTTTGTAAGCTACACAGATAAAGCTTGGTTTACTTTGAAATATGGCGATGTTGACGTATGATAGCCTAGTCAAGGTGTTTGAGGAGTTGACCTTCAGGAAGCAATCAAGCACAGGAGGCTCTACTGAAGAACATTCGGAATCGAACCACACCTGTCTTTTTGGACCTGGAGAAGGTAGATACAGTATTCTACCTATCCTCTGGGTACTTTGTCTCCAAATCCATACTGTTAGATTAGGGCGATGGCTTTTAAGATTAAGGTCTAGAGTCAAGTGTTAAGATTAGAATTTAGGGTTGAAGTTAGGATTATGATTAGAGTTTGGGATGGGTTGAAGAAGAGTGTCAGAAATAACAGTGGTTCTCATAGTACCATGATCCACAGTCACCTGTATAATGAATACATCTATTGCGCATAAGGTGATTTATGTATAGACCATCTGTGTAGTAACTGAGGGACATTCTTACAACTGTCTGTCTGTCTATTTTCGACATAGAACTTTGCACCGATGTGCCCCATTTCAAGTCACCACACTCCCATCTTGTAGCACACAAACCATGAGAAGAAATGCGTAATGGAGACAGTAAACAGAGGTGTGAGGCAAAGGAATAGTATCAGCTAACGAAGAAAAATATAGTTTCATTGGAAATCAAGTCAGAAGGAGTGGATGCATCTGCACTAGCCATTGAGAACGATGAGTTTGAGCCATATCACCAATTGTTTCCAACCATTGGTTTTTACCGTCCCGAGGACCCCAACCGGTCAGGAAGTCTACACCTTCCTACATGGCTGAATGGCTTAAACTAACTGCTGTGGATTTCATTGACTGGTGCCATGTCTTAGTTTGACAGCCGCTAGTTCTTTTCCAGCCTGACGCTATGTCAGCTAACATTGCCCATTGTTGAGAAAGGCGATGACTTGGCATTCATTCGTAACAGATGTCCTAATCATCTCAGTTGATGTAATTCCACAGCCTCGTCGATTGATCTCCCCTCCTGCTTACCTAGCACTCGACGCCTAACCTCAATATTGTCCACCTTATTATTATACCACTTCACACGGGAGATAGAGCACAGGCACCTATGATCAAAGACAGCTAATCTCATTCTTACAACAAATACGCGACAACTAGATAGTGTGTAATATCATGTTTGCAGTGGTTTTAGAGACGTTTTTCAACGACTAGGTGACGTTTTTGTATTTGCATTCTGATTGGTTGTTCAGAGTCCCTGAGAATTTGGCTATGATAGTTGAATTTAGCCTGAGCTGTTCCGTTTTCTGTGTTTTTTCTTTTATTTTTTCACTTGCATATTCCTATATGAAGTTCCGGGGATATCCATTCTCCCACCCCGGTGAACTCTGCATCATAATGTGAATAAATTCACCTCCGTTGTTCCATCTTGTATTTCGTCTCTAGCCAATCTCTGTTTCGCGGGAGAATCTGAACGTCACCCGCGTCCTGCAAGTAGTTAGTATTTTAACGCTGAATGATTTGTTGTCTACTTACATTAGCGTTTGGAGTTATCTTGGTCGTGCTTTGAATGGATAATTCGAAGTCGCTGTGGAAACAGTATGTTCGCACACTACTTTGTAATTTATAGTTTGATATTGTTTAGGGTGTACCTGGTTGTAGAACGAGAATCGAGGAAATAAAACGAGCTCTTATTATCGTGCAAATATGTTCGTTCTTTCTTTTTCCAGACAAGCCTTTCTGATTAAAATGTACTTGCACATAAACGTGTGAAGAGTGGAGATTTTTCATGTAAAATCGAACAGGCTTAGAATCCGAGCTGTGCCTTAAATTCAAATGAATCGGTGAATACACGAAATTCTAAGAATATTGCTAAAATAGTGTAAATGTCTGAGTGAGTGTATGGCCTAGTCGAATGATCAGTAGTACCGCTGTAAATCGGGTAAGACTTGTAATCGGTGAAATCTTATCTCACTATTTTATAATGCTGATTATAAGGTGGACTTTATCATCGGATAAAATAGAGTATAGGTGTTGGAGGTTATTCAAATTTGATGGCTAGTAAATCAGTGCTTATGTTTTGATTCGTCTGAATACACGTGTATACAATTTTGGGAGACCATACTTCTGAATGAATCTTGTTGAGATATGAGTGTTCGAATTGGGTCAAATGTGATGTGAAAGAGTTTCATTGTTCAAGATCGGATGTCACGCTTATTAGATTGGATGTATTTTGAAACACTCCAGCTGATGACACAATCTTTGTTCTGCATAACCACCGTTGATGATCAGATAGTTAATGATTTATTAGGAAGCACCGCGTAAGTAGTCTAGGAGATATTTGTTTCAATTTTACTTAGAATGTAAGATTTCACGTCTGTCTGTCTGTCTCATTTCGACATAGAACTTTGCACAAATGTGCGGAAGTTCAAGTCGCCTCACTCCGTGTAGCACGCGAAGCAAGAGAAGAAAGTACAAGAAAAGCATAATAGAAACAGTGAGCAGAGGTGTGACACAAAGGAGTAACAACGAAGAACAAAACAGTTTCATTGGAGAGCATAAGTCGCAGGGAGTGGATGCATCTGCGCCACTGAGAACGGTTTTGAGCCATGTCACGAATTGTTTCCAACCATAGATTTTTACCGTCCCGAGGACCCCAGCCTGGAAGTCTACACCTTCCTACGTGGCTTAGACCAACTGTTGTAGATTTCATTGACTGGTGCCAAGTTTTTGTTTGACCGCCGCTAGCTTTTTTCCAGCCTGACCCTATATCCGCCAACATTGCTCGTCGAGGAAGGCGATGACTAGTCATGCATGAGTAACACATGTCCTAACCATTTCATTCTTTTTAGCTTCACGACTTCGTCGATTGATTTCCCCTGTTTACCTAGAACTCGACGCCTAACCTCCATGTTGCTCACCTTATTATGCCACTTTACACGGGAAATAGAGCGCAGGCACCTATGATCAAAGACAGCTAGTCTTTTCATGTCTTCCACTCTCAGTGGCCAGGTCTCACAACCATAAGATTTCACGTATGTTAATTGATTAGATGACCGTCTGCTTTGTCATGATATCTGCCTGTTATTGATCCTAAGGACGTGTGGACTCCGAATAACTTTCCTGCGTCCTCCTTTATGACTGTGAGTCATAGTCATCAAAAATAGAGGATATGAAAAGGCTATGCGTCTTCGATCACACTCGTCTGCTGTCTACTTCCCTTGTTAGTTAGGTGGTAATAATGTGGCGAGTAATATTGAGGTTAGACGTTAGGTAGGTGTTAGGCAGGAAAGCAACGTCACTTGGTGCGGTTGTGAAGCCACATCGATTGAAATGGCTGGGAGATGTGTTACGCATGACTAACCATGGCCTTCCTTGATGGGTGATGTTAGGTGACACAGGATTAGGTTGGAAATCAGTCCATGAAATCCTTGACAGTTAGTCTGAGTCACGTAGCAAAATATGGACTTCCTGGTTGAGATCCTTGGGGTGGTAAGGACCAGTGACTGGAGAGGAGACAATCCGTGATGTCATGGCGTAGATGCATTCACTCTTTGTGATTTGTCATTTCCACCGAAAGCTGCTACCTTGACGTGGTGGTCGGGCTTGAACACCGCAATGATCTATTCAAGCTATACTGGCTGAGACTTATGTCTCTTGAGGTACTACCATGCCAGGCAGGTTGTTTGGATAGCGGTTAAACAAAAAGCAGCTACCCAATCCAACATCATGTCCAATACAAAATTTCATGCCGGATCGGCCGTGGCCCGGATTAACAACGACCGCGCTTCCTGCTGCCGTGTCACAGGGCAGGAGTGATAAATCTGCTACTGAGACACACCAAACAAAAAAGAACGAACAAAAACAGGCCGCGTGTGACCGGCCTCAAGCAGTTGTCCCCTGGGCTCTGCGGTCACGCAACCAACTTCCACGGTGTGGGCAGCCGGGAAGTAACAATCGCCCTCACAATCCGAAATGCACACGAAACCTCTCTATTACTCACTCATCTTTGTCTTCATCTTCATCTCTATCATCTTGCCTTCCTTCCACTGATGCAACTCCTCGACTTGATAGCTCTCCACTTCCTCTCCACTCTGCGTCCACTAAAAACGATGGAAGCCAAAAAACCACCACCGACAGCCTCTTAAAGCCGCGCCACCAATTTCATATAGGAGCTCTTAATGTTAGGACACTTTGCCAAATAGGACAACAAGCATCACTAGCCAAGACCCTGGCATCACGAGCCATTGATGTATGCTGTGTTTCAGAAACACGCATACAAGACCCAAGTGTGGTTATTCACCTAACCCCACCTGGCCAACAGGTTGAATCTGCAAAATTCACCTTGAGGGTGTCAGGAGATGCCACAGCTAGTTCACGAGGATTAGCTGGCGTAGGGATAGCTTTGAGTACTAGGGCAGAAAAGACATTGCTTGACTGGATCCCGGTAGATAGCCGAATGTGTGCTGTCCGCCTGAACGGATCAGTAAGAAGGAGGAAGGACTGCACTACTCGCCGATGCCTTTTCGTAATCTCCGCCTACGCCCCCACTGACTGCAGTTCAGATGAAACGAAGGATGAGTTCTACCAAAAGCTGTCTAGTTTGGTGGAAAGGCTAAACGCTCAGACATAGTCGTTCTAGCTGGTGACTTTAACGCTCAAGTAGGGAAATTGTGTCAATCTGAGAAGGATGTCGGTGGCACCTATGGAGTTCCGTGCCAGCGAACCGACAACGGTGACCGTCTCCTACAGTTCTGCTCTGATAATCATTTGTTTCTTGTAAGCACTAACTTCAAACACAAGGAGAGACACTGTTTGACTTGGAGACCCCCTTCATCAAACCAACGCTGGACACAAATAGACCACATAGCAATAAGCTATCGTTGGCGTGGGTCGGTAGGAGATTGTCGCTCCTTCTGGAACACGTGCGTAGATACCGACCATGCACTGGTCCGCGCTCGGGTGTGCTTACGACTGAACGGACGTAGGAAACAGCTGGCGGTAAAACCATCACGTCCCCAGCTCGATCAGGAAACTAAATCCGTATTTGAGGAAGAACTAGCTAAACACATATCTGTGTTCGACAGCTGTGCTCACCCTGAAGAAGCTTGGAAAAATATCCAGGCAGCCATAGATACAGCTGTAAAAGCTGTGAATAAGGTAAACCCAAAGGTGAGTAAAAACCACTGGATCTCCACCGCCTCATCCGAACTGATAGATGCTAGAAGACTTATTCCGGCGAGCTCCGAATTCAATGAGGAGCGAAAGCTGCACAAGAGGAAACTTACGAAAAGTCTCCGCAAGGACCGTGAACAGTGGTGGGCGACAAAAGCCAAAGAGATGGAGAAAGCTTCGAGGATAGGCAACACCAGGCAACTCTTTGGACTCATCAGGGAAACGGGTGGGAGAAGACAAATCATCAGTGAGACAATCTCGGAAAAAAATGGCACTATAATTAGCTCCCAGGATAGACGACTGGATCGTTGGAAAGAGCATTATGAGGAGCAGTTTAATTTGCCCACAGCCACGCTCAACCTTCCGAGCATCCAACACCTCCCTGAATGGGATATAGACACAGGTCCTCCGTCACTAACTGAGGTTACTAAAGCTGTCACCAATCTGAAACTAGGCAAAGCAGCGGGACCTGATGGAATGACTCCAGAGGTATTTAAGTACGGTGGAGACAGCTTACTGTCCGGATTAACTGAGGTACTAGGCAGCGTCTGGGAATCAGAAGAAGTCCCATCGGGTTGGTGTAAGTCACTGATTATCCCCATATACAAGAAGGGAGACAAGTCTTCCTGTGATAATCACAGAGGGATTAGCTTGACTAATATAGTATCTAAAGTCTTAGGCTCAATAATCATGCGTAGACTGAGTGGTGCTCGGGAAGCACAAACACGAGAGAGCCAGGCAGGCTTTAGACCAGGAAGAGGGTGTATTGATCATATCTTCACCCTCCGACAGATTCTAGAACATAGGCATTCCTACCGGCGTCCAACAGTCATTATATTTCTTGACCTAAAGGCAGCATTCGACTCTGTCGATCGGGAAGTTCTCTGGAGATGCTTGGCTGTAAAGGGAATTCCAAGAAAATATATTGCACTGATTAAGGCACTCTACTCGTACTCATACAGCCAGGTGAGGGCTTACGGCGAGCTGTCATCTGAACTGATGACGACCAGTGGTGTCCGTCAAGGATGCCCATTATCTCCTTTTCTATTCAACTTCATCATAGATGTGTTAATGGACTTAACCCTAGGTGACTTCAGCGACTCAGGGATTGACTTGCTACCGGGGAATAATCTCGTTGACTTGGAATATGCAGACGATATAGTCCTTCTAGGCGAAGACGCTGACGAAATGCAGAGTCTTCTAAACACCTTGAGCCGCAATCTACGAATGTTTGGCATGCGATTCGCTCCCGCCAAATGCAAGATGATGTTACAGGACTGGACTACATCGACGCCTAGTTTAAAAATAGGAAGTGAAGTGGTAGAGCACGTTGACCGCTTCACTTATTTGGGAAGTACCATCAGCCCCAACGGGCTGATCTCTGACGAAATCTCAGCACGAATACAAGGGGCTCGTTTCGCATTTGTTAGTTTACGCCGACTCTGGCGTAGACGAGATGTTCGACTATCGACCAAAGGGCGGGTGTACTGCTCATCAGTCCGCTCCGTCCTCCTTTATGGTTGTGAGACCTGGCCACTGAGAGTGGAAGACATGAAAAGACTAGCTGTCTTTGATCATAGGTGCCTGCGTTCTATTTCCCGTGTAAAGTGGCATAATAAGGTGAGCAACATGGAGGTTAGGCGTAGAGTTCTAGGTAAACAGGGGAAATCAATCGACGAAGTCGTGAAGCTACAAAGACTGAGATGGTTAGGACATGTGTTACGTATGCCAAGCCATCGCCTCCCTCGACGAGCTATGTTAGCGGATATAGGGTCAGGCTGGAAAAAAGCTAGCGGCGGTCAAACAAAAACTTGGCATCAGTCAATGAAATCCACAACAGTTGGTCTAAGCCACGTAGGAAGGTGTAGACTTCCAGGCTGGGGTCCTCGGGACGGTAAAAATCTATGGTTGGAAACAATTGGTGACATGGCTCAAAATCGTTCTCAGTGGCGCAGATGCATCCACTCCCTGTGACTTATGATCTCCAATGAAACTGTTTTGTTTTTCTTTATTACTCCTTTGTCTCACACCTCTGCTCACTGTTTCTATTATGCTTTTCTTGTACTTTCTTCTCTTGCTTCGCGTGCTACACGGAATGTGGCGACTTGAACTTCCGCACATTTGTGCAAAGTTCTATGTCGAAAACAGACAGACAGACAGACAGACAGACTGAAGTTCTTTGGTTCTTCCATATAACTATTCTTCTCATATTTACTGGCGTAAGAGGTAAAAAATTGGTGGAGATATACAGAGTGTGAAAGAACGGACGAGAATGTTTAAGATAAGACAAGCTTTATTCCAAATCAGTACTTGTGATACAGAATGGAATTCTCAGCATTTTACTACAATATTGCATCCAGTTAGTACATTAACAATCAATATAGTTCTACATAGATTAAGGTTATCTCAGTCAGTTTTGACAACAACATATTAGCATGTCGGTAGCAAAGCCAAAATTTAAACAGAGTGTTTGAAGGTGTTAGAAAAGTACAAACTACTAGCATATTTACTGGCGTAAGCGATAGCAAAATGGTCGAGATATACAAAGTGTGAGAGAACGAACAAGAATGTTTTAAGTAGAGTTTGTAAGGAAGAGAGAAACAAAGCAGCACATAAGAGAAGAAAAGGGAAAGAAAGAAAACGTTGTACCTATAAATGATATGAGTTGGAAGGACGAGATTCGATTATTCTACTGACTATTTAATAAGTTATAAGTTTCGCGCCTAATGTTTTCTTTATCGTGCAGAACACGAGTCAAGTGGGGTATGGTTGAGTTTTTGTACTTCCTAGTGCGAGCACATAGTTTTATATTATAGCCTTCTGGTTCTGCCTTATGAGATACAGGGGGAGAGTTGTGAATGAAGAGAGTGGTGTGAGTTAGATAGAATGGCTTCAGCCCATTTTTCACATTAGTCCAAGTGCCTGTCGACTAGAAAATGAACAAGCTGGCTAATTGGCACGTTGCTTACCCTACTGACAACCTTTAACATTCTTCGTAATAAGATATAGTCCTGCTTCAGTAGCCCTGGAAAAACTAAGGGGGAACAATAGAGAATAGCGGGCAGGATGCAAGAGTTCACGAATCGTACGAGTAAGGGCTGGGTCATTCCCGAGTGTCTTAACTTCTTGATGTAGAAGGGAAGACGGAATATTCTCTGAGAAATCATCAAGATATGAGACGACCAGGAGAAATCAGCAGATGCAATGACGCCAAGACATATATTTAATTTCCGATTTGGTCTCTATTTCAGTGCCATCTATATTACACACCTCGTGAGTGCTAACCAGTTTGTTTAGGTCAGATGTATGCCTAAAGGTGAAATTGACTGTTTGACATTTAGACGGATTTAAGGTTAGACCGTTTTCCTTGGACCACTGGCTGATTTCTGATAAAAAGCCATTTAGTTTGGAGCGGTCACTTTGACACTTGACAGGCAAAGATACAGTCAGATCGTCAGCATATTTAACAAAATTAATGTCATTCGAAGATGGTAAGTCATGTAGAAAGAAAGAAAGAAAGAAAAGGGAAGTGGGAAGAGTACAGGACCTTGGCGGACACCAGCTTCAGTGAGCACAGCAGACGAGGATGAGGCGATACTGTTGTGTAAGACGGCTGCAGCGTCTAAAGTGCTCCTACCATGTCTATATGCAAATTGTATTTGGGGTCTTCCAAACTTTTAAGGGAGTGTTCAAGTTTGAGAAGTACTAGTTTTTCCATCAGCCTTAGAAACGGGGAAGTAATGGCAATAGATCTGAATTTTGCGTTGTTGCTCTTTCCAGGTTTAGGGACAGGGACTATTTTAATGTCTTTCCATGCAACAGGTACAACGTTGTTGGAAAAAGAAAGGTTTAGGATGTTAGTAAGTGGAGAACATAAAGCATCTGCACATTGTTTTAGAACATAAGCAGGTACACCATCAGGGCCAAGGCTACGTGAGGGCTTGAGTGTTTTAAGACATTTTAGAACATCAAGAGTATTAAAGTCACGAAAGTTATCAACTGCATGATTTGTGACACTAGAAGTAATTATAGTAGAAGGAGAGCGTATAAAAGACTGATTAAGAGCGTTAGCATCATAAGAGGGAAAAACATTGCATCGCTTACTATTGTTGGTAATTTCATTGAAAAGTTTCCACATGTTGGTAGGAGATTTGCACGATAGAAGCGTATGATTATACATAGCATTGAGATTTTTGATTTCAGATTTGATCAGAGCATTAATCTCTTTAAGTCCTAACTTATCTTTGGTTTTATATAACATTTCTTTTTGCCTGTGTAATTGTTTGAGACGAGGAGACGAAAAGCGGTCGAAGCTTTTGAATAGTGTTTGTTTAGGAGAGCATATATCGAGGCAGACCTTAAGATAGTCCGTTATATTGGCGATTGTGTCGTCTAATGTACTTTCATTGAATAAATCCCAGTTAGTATTTTTTAACATGCACCTGAGAATGAGTAAGTTGTCAGATGTGTATCATCTTTGTTGTGTTGTGTTTTCATAGATAGGTGTGAGAAGACTTTAATATGAGTTTTGCTGTATATTTTTGGTAAAACGCGAACGATACAGTGATCAGAGTGAAGTATCGGTGCACGTTTACGTGTTTTATATATTCCTTCGTCGTTTGTGAAAACTAAACGATGTCTCTTTCAAAAGTTAGTGGTTTCAGTCAAGAGTGTTGGTCGAATTAGTGGGAAATTAACATCACACTGGAAAATGCGATCGCAGAATAAAAGCGTGTTATGCTGCGTTTACGTGTAATGCCTCTCAAACCTGTCAGTGTATCTACACAATCCTGTTCATTGCACTTCACTACCTGATAATCATTCACTAATGGTGCTTTTATGTTTACTTCACACAACATCGTTGTTATTGTTATTTATCACCCTTGAACTTGTGTCTAGTCTATGTCATTTACCGGTTGATTTCTCTGTGTTGTTCATCATCATATTCACACACACCACCGACTACTACACTCACCCTTGAAACTTGTACTTGGATAATTTCATCTCATTTTCTTATCGACCATACATATTCTGAAATATAATCAAAGCTAACTGACTGACTATTATTCCATCTTGTACTTACTTGTACCGCAAAATACACTTTCTGATACATAGTTGTAATTTGCCTTGACTGGCCGGTCGGCTGTCTCCCTGTCTGTCTATCTATCTTTGTGTCTGTCTATCTATTGTATGCTAACATTAATGGATTCATAATTGTAGAGCCTTGGGGGAATGAAGCCAGAGGAAGTCTTTCACCTAGGTTTCGTGCTAGTTGGCACTCACCAATCAGCAAGGCGTATCTGCGATCCCCTTGAAGGAACTCATGTCCCTTCTGAAGAGATTCGAACCCACGTCACCCAGTGAGTACTACAGTCAGAGACGTTACCACTGAGCTATTCGGGCTCGCGATTGACCTCCTGTAGGACTGCAGTGGGTAGTCAGATTGGACACTAGTTAGTAACTAGTGTGACGTGTCTAGTCCTTTCTTTGGTGCAGACTGACTGAATTCTATTCAGTCAGTCAGGTTTGCAATGTGGTCACCATTCTAGGTATCTCGCCATCACGATGCTCATTGATCTGATGATATTAGATAGTTGGAGGCAATCGGCAGGAAGCATTGGACTTGGGTTTCGTGCATTCATTTAAACCGCAATTGTTCGCTCTAATTATACTACTGTTCTTGTTGTGAATTAATTATGGCGATATTCAAGTTAACTAGACTCAGTGTGTGTGTGTGTGTTTGAGATAGGCGGCGATTAGGTGGACGAGTATAAGAAGGGGCTTAACAGGCGTGGAGACAGACCACCCACCACACAGACATCAGCAACTGATGAATACTCTTGAATCATGTGAAATCAGTAGAAGAAGAAATACAGACAGGAGTAATTCTGATTGAAAACTGCAGTCACATTATCACTTTCTAAAAGGGGAGAGTGGAAGCCAAGAAAGAAATTCGATAACGACTTCTTGGAGGGAATGAAGGAAACATCAGTAAGATGAGTTTTGCTTTGAATACGTCGGAAATGGGGTTATCTGTGCCAATTAGAATAAGCCGAACCAAAAGTGCAGTAAGAGCTATAGTCTGTAAGCAGTTATTTGGCTTATTCTTTCGTCTCTGCACAGAGATATTGGATGTTCAACTGACAATCACATGTTTTCCAATCAATTATTACTGTCAACGCGATGTGGTGGTGATTGGATTTTGGTTGACGTCTTTTCACAGACAGAGGACAGCATACAACACTTGGAAGGTGTCAGATTTGCTTTAGAATTCATGCAGTGATGAGGCTGAGAATCCTGTAGACGCCTTCATATGTATATACTTTTGTTGTAGGAAATTTGTCACCGTGTATGTGTCTATAGGGATATAGGAATTGAAAGAGAATGGCTTTCCGAATTCTGCCAACTTCTGTCTTCAAACAGATTTCATTGGTGATAGCGGCTAAGCACGAATTGTATTATCTTACACATGAGGTGTGAATGTCTTCAGCGTGTGGAAAGAGTGGTAAATGCTTCTGAAACACGATAAGAACACCCTTCATGAGTAATGTCTGGTAGAAGAGATAAGTTCAAGGATGGCGACCATGGAGTGTGAACGTGTGCCAGTGATCGTGAACTCAACACTGTTAGTTCGATAACGAGATCTACTATTATTAAAGCACCACTATGAACCCTGTTAAAGAAGTGAGGTGTAGCTTTTATCCCGATCTCATCTTAAATTACTGTTTAGATAGTGGGTTGATAATACATCAGGGTCAGGTTTACAGTTCGGATCTGGCTTAAGATCAGGGTTAGCATTAGGTTTCAGGTCATGATTAGGGTTAGGATTATGGTTGCGTTTAGGATTAGGGTCACACTTTGGGTTCGAGTGTTTCATTCCTATTATCTGTATTTCCCCAACAAGAAACAATCCGGATTATTGACACTCGCGAATTTTTAAAGTGCCTTGAAAATAGGTGAGGATTATCAAATTTGCACAAGACCCAAGAAAAAGCATCATTATGGGTAGCAGCGTGCTTCAAAGTGTATTCCAATACGTCAAATGACTGTTCCTGAGATTAAGAGCAGAGACTGTCGTTGGTTGACAGGTGAAATTAACTGTCTGCAATCCATCGTATCCTCCAATGTGTATCGGAATGTGCAGGTATTGTAATTCTTCAGGAAACTTGGCCCCGTGACCTGTGTGATGATAATTTAGTCTGTCTAAGTGATTTCAAATTATTCAGAAAAGATCGGTGTAGCTCTACAAACACACGTGGTGGTGGTGGTGGTGGTGATTGTGGTGTACTTCAAATAATGTAAGTTTCAGATTGTCTAGTGACACAATTGACTGCCTGCCTCACTGCTAAACGTCGACCGAAACACCCGTCCAAATATGACTACATGTACATTTCAAACATTGATATTGCACCTGGATGTAGTGTCCTAGAACTATCTTTATTTGCTGATGATTTCGCTTGCTTTGCTGCCACCTCCCTTGGAAACTCCTTGTCAGTAGTTACTGGCGACTTCAGTTCTTGTGACTACAGTTGCCTTGCACAATTAGGTCGTGGAAATATTGTCAACTTCTCAACACAACTAGAAAATACCCTTGATCTAGTGTTTACGAATGATTTCGGCACATTTGAAGGCCGGAAAAGAGCGGCACTACTCAATTCTGATCATTGTATCATACGTATATTGCCCAAAATATATGGAAAGCTGCACTAAGGGAAGGGCCTTCTTGAACCTTGGCAAGCAAACACAATATAGATGTTACTCCCATGACATTATACAGAATCTGAGAAACATGCTGAGTAATGCAAATTGGGACTCATTTGCTGAACACGTTCTAGCCAAAACAATCACAAACGACCTATAACGAAAAGTTCTTATCATGCAAAACCTGATCAAATATGTGGAAGTTATTTAAGGTAGCTGACTGGATAAAGGTTACCTCATGAAACTACTACCGAAGAAGGGCGACTTAGGACTCTGCAAGAACTGGTGAGGGATCATGCGCCTGTCGACGCCAAGTAAAATCCTGAGTCGCATCATCCTGGAGAGTAGAAAGGACGCATTGGATACAGAATTCCGACCAGAACAAACTGGATTCAGGAAAGTCAGGCACATCATTTTCTGACCGAATTGCAACTCTATGCATGGTCATCGAACAAAGCATGGAATGACAATCAAACCTATACCTCAACTTTATAGACTTTGAGAAGGCCTTCGACAGACAGCGTTGATCGCGAAGTAATTTGGAAACTACTCGAGTACTACGGCGTGCAGCACCCAAATATTCATCAACCTTATTCAGCAGCTGTACGACAACGGCACATGTCAAGTGATCCACAACGGAAAACTCAGTGAGGCGTTTGGAGTAAACACAAGAGACAGACAAGGGTGCTTATTATCACCCACGATGATATTCCTAATTGTGGTGAACTGACTGGATTATGCGTCAGACAGTCAGTGGGCAAGGAGAAGACAGGAATATCCTGGACCGACGTGAAGAACCTAGAAGACCTGGATTTCGTGCGCGGATGATTTATCTTTGATGTCACACAAAATCGAAGACTTACAAGCGAAAACGGACAAACTGGTCACAGAAGCAGCCGGCGAAGACAGGACACCATGTGAACATAGACAAGACGGAGGTTATGTAAATAACCAGCCAGCAACAACAACAGCAGCAGCAACATCCAGCGCCAATCACCATCAACGGGGTGGGGGGATTTGAAAGAGGTTACTTCATTCACTCACTTATCAAGCTAGGGAGCATTGTCTCAACTACAAGCAGTCGGAACGGACGAGGATATCAAATCGAGCGAGAATCGGGAAGGCGAGAAATACATTCATCAACCTGGAACCAATCTGGAAATCTTCGTCACAGCCAGCATCAACAACTAAATTCCGTCGGATTTTCAATACAAACGTCAAGTCAGTCAACTCTTCTATACGGATCAGAAACTTGGCGGGTGACAACGAATATTTCCAACAGCCTGTTGCAGACCAGACCTTTATCAACAATTGTCTTCGCTCTATACTGAAGATCAGATGGCCGGGCCGGGCCGGGAAGAATCACCAACAAGAAAATATGGGTGGGAACAAACATAACAAGAACCGATCACCAACCAAAAAATATGCAGGAGAAAGTGGAGATGGATTGGACACTCGCTGAGGAGGCTGCTCGCTGGGTGACATCGCGCGCGCGTCAGGCCATTGCTCGAGTGAAACCAGGCCGAAAGGGAAGCAGCGAGTGGGACATCAGTGCAAGGGTGACATGGAGGAGATCGTGTGAAGAAGAGTTGAAAGAGTATGGACTAACATGCATGGACGCAGGTGGAAAGTACAGCAGAAGGAAGACAGAAGTGGCAAGTGGAGACGTGCAGTTGAAGCCCTATGTTCCACTAGGAACCCAAGGGAACACTAATAATGATAATTTGAGGAAATCACCAGGAGTAAGCAAATAAATAATGATCGTTCTGCAGTTGATGTTGGCACTTTTAATAAGTCCTTCATGTGTCGCCGAGCTAATGTTATGATCTCAAATGCTACAAGTGTAAATAATGACCGCTTCTCTGGTCTTCATGCAAGCGATGTCTCCAAGTGTCTCATATCGCTGAGAGCTATTATCCTCAATAAATGTACTGACATTTTATGTCATCCTCTTACTGGTATCGTCAGTCAATCGTTTCCCACTAACATTGTGCCTGCTTCTTGGAAGGACATTGAAATTGTTCCTGTGCTTAAATCATCAAGTGGACCAACTGTTAAGTTCACAACTATCACCATTACTTCACCGTTTTTCGAAAATGATGGAAAGACTGCTTTCACGTTCGCACCTTTTTTCCACTTTCTGTGTTATGTGTTTCTTGATAAATTTGTCGGGATAGCTATTTTAAATCAAAGTATCATATGCAATGTTTAATTTTATCTTCAATTACTTCTTCTGAGCATATAGTTCTAACCCTGGGGCTAAGTGAGGGTCCTTACTAGATTTCTTTTGTACTTGATATCAACGCAGCTGTGAAAATGTGCATATAGTCCTATCCATGTACTTTTTCTATGCGAATTTCTCATAATGCTACCATCTGGTTTTCCTGTAAGGAGGACATCCAGGAAGGCGATTCTGTTTTGGGATTCCTCTTCGCACGTGAATTTCATAACCGAATGTACTTCATTGAATTCAGCTTTTATTGTACCCCTATCCGAATCATTATCACAAAGAATGAAAGTGTCATCAGTATACCGGCAATAAAATGAGAACTTTCTGATCAGGTTGTTCGAAGGTCCGTTTTCTAGTTTACTGAGAAAGAAATCAGCCAAATTGGGGAGCCCATTTCCACTCCGTTCACTTGCCTGTAAAGTGTGTCATCAAATTTGAAATTTACATTCATGGTAAACCCTAATTACAATGCTTTTATGATTTTAGTACAGATACCAATGGTTGTCGAGTGGTTATCCACTTGTTCACATATGTAGTTAACTGTTTCTACTAGTGGTACATTTTTGAATAAAGATGTTGTGTCCAGAGATATGATACCGCTTTCTGCTGAAATGGTATCAGTTGCGGTCAACAAAGTATATTTATTTTCAATCCTGTCATTCCAGAGTCTCTCATTTCGCTACTCGATATAACCATTTTATCTTGGACATTTCGATATGTGATGACAAACAACACCCACATGACCACGTTTCTGAATTTTACTGGACATAAATAAGACTTGCTCTCTCCCTATCTCTATCTCTCTCCGTCATCTCGAAAACGAGTGTGATTTTGAGGGAAATTGTCTGAAATCTTTCAAACCTCATACTTAGTATGTCGCTAAAGTATTTTATTATATTGCGTTTATCAATGATCAGTCTAGTTACGCAGTCAGTCAGGTATACTGCCTCTATCCTGAAACCACTATAATTATTATTATTATTATGTTATTATTTCCTTTAATTCCTAGAGAGACATAGGGCTTCAGCTCCACGTCTCCATTGCCTTCGGTTTTCTGCCAACTTTTTCACCCCGCTTCAAGTCTGCCCACACGCTTTCATCTCCACTTCACATCACCTCCTCCAAGTCATCCTTGCACTCACGACCAACTCGCCACCCGCTTCCCTTTCGGCCTGGTTCCACTCGACCAATGGCTTGTCTAGTGATGTCACTCACTTGATGGTTTGTTGTCTCAGAGTATGGCCAGCCAATCCATCTCCATTTCTTCCTGCCTATTTGTTTCACAATCGGTTCCAGCTGGGTTGTGCTGTTCGCTCATTGCCAGAGATCCGTGTTGCTGATCTTTTCTGGCCGGCTATCTGATCTTGAGTATTGAGCAAAGTCAGCTGTTCATGAAGGCCTGTAGTTTGTTAGAAGTGCCATTCGTGACACGACGCGGCGCCAAGTCTCTGATCTGTATAGTAGCGCTGACTGATTTCACATTTGAGTTGAAAATACGGATCATATTTTTGCTGCTGAGTACCGTTGATCTCCACACAGACTTGAGATTAATAAAAGCTTGCCTTGCTTTCTCGATCGTCGCCTTGATATCCTCACCAGTTCCATCCGCCTGAAGTTGAGACGATGATTCCCAGGTGGATATGTAGGTGAAGGAGGTTACTTCTTTCAGATTTCTTCCGTTTACGCTGGCTGACTGTTGTCTGTTGTTGCCTGCTGTTGTTGGTGTTACTTTTGGCGGGCAGGAATCTTAATCATCACCACATCTGTTTTCTCTGTGTTCGCCTGAAGTCCCATCTTAGATGCTTCTTCTGCCAACTTGTTGCTTTTTTCACCTGTAAATCTTCCAGTTTGTGGGAAATCAGACATATGTCATCATCGGCGAAGTCCAGATCCTCCAAGTATTTTGTGTGAGTCCATTTTACGCCTGTTTCCTCATTGGCCGCCACTGTCTGTAGCATTATCCAATCTAATGCAATCAGGAAGATCATTGGCGATAGTAAACAGCCAGCTTGCCTCACTCCCGTCCTCACTTCGAAGGATTCCGTGAGTTTCCCGTTGTGGATTACTTGGCATGCAGCACTGTCGAGGGCATCCCGTAGTAGCGAAGTAGTTACCAAATCATCTCTCGATCGACGCTGTCTTCAAAGTCGATGAAGTTGACATAGAGAGGTGACTGCCATTCCAAAATCTGTTCAATGATGATCCGTAGTGTGGCGATTTGATCACTACATTAATTGTTTCTCCTGAATCTAGCTTGTTCCGGTCGAAGTTTTTCATGCAAAACTCAGTGTTGATAGTGAAATGTGTCCAGAAGAAGGCTTCGAATTTTTTGAATAAGAAACTTATTTAACTAGTCACGTTACACTTGTGATGAACTACTATTGGACATGGTGAGTGTTTTGCACAAGTGAAGTGTGTTAAACATTTTTTGCAAACGTAGAAAAACACTTTGTTTGCATGAAAACTTCAATGGTGAGTTGTTCGACGTAATCAAAGGGTTCACGGAAAAAAAGTTAGACAGCTATCCGATAGTCTGTTTGAAAGTATCACCTCATTAGGACTACAGGCATAGGGAACAAAGCACTAGTTGCTGAGATAACATATACTTAGGTAAATAAAAACTGTTCGTCATTTCGAATATTCATTGTCCAGTGGCGAACAGTAATATTTTGCAGTGATTTGATTGGTTACAGGTTTGACAAGGAGTTCACATCATTTAGATAACCACTGGAAACCAGTAGGGAGAAGTGGACAGCACGTACCTACTGAAGTTCGAACCCAGAGAACCTTCTGGTTACAAGGCGACCTCGTGGACGATTCATTCAACCAGTGTGACCCAGTCCAATGACCAGCCAGTGAATTATAACTTCTACCAGTTTATATCTCTATGCAGTTGTCATGCAGTCACACGTATCACAGCGGCACCAAATTGTGTTATGCTTAGGCTTAAATCACTGCGTATTTTTTTTCGTTTTCTCCATTACTGAAAAGTAATGCGTAAACATTCCCTCTTATAGTTAGCATTTATCATCTGGTGACTTCAGTTAACTTTCACACCTCTAATCTCATCAGCTTGTCTAACAAAAAAAGGCAACTGTTATGAATGACGCTTACCGAAACAAATCTTGTTTACAGGTGACGCCATTATTTTTTCATCTCAATGAATATTCAGGTGGATGAATGTGAATGTCAAAATTCACTTGATCAGTTAACCAGCCATTTTAACTGACTACACTCACAGACATTTAATTTGTTGTTCAGGTTAAAAATCCATGCATTTCAGTGTTTATCACTAAATGAAAATGTGTCAACTGTATCACAAACAGTGTATAAGTTTCAGTATCAAATATAATTTCGTAGGATATTTCATCATTTCGAATTCAGATTATTATTATTATTAATACTTTGTTCCCTTGGGTTCCGAGTTGGGTATGGGGCTTACACGGGACATTTCCATTTCACCTTGTTCTCTGCAGTCCTCTGTGGCTCTCACCCGATCAGTCGTAGGCTATCATCTCCTACTACTTACACGATCAGTTCCATATCATACTCTGCTGCTAGCTAACTCGTTGTTACCCCCAATTCACATGCAATATCACCCAACAGTCTCAACAGACTACTTCCTATCCACCTCGATTTCACTCAGAATATTTCTTCGTTAATTGATGGAAAATTCTCATTGTATCATATAGGAAATCAAAACAAGTGATTAGGCGAAGCCGATTTTGCTAGGTGTGCTGATGATCTGAAAACTTCTATACCGACGGCTACTTATCAGTCAGACTGTTCGAAAATGAATAAGTTTTATCAGAAATTAGTTAGTGGTCCTCGTCAAATGGTCTTGAGCTTAATCACTCCAAATGTCAGGTGGTTGCGTTCACTTTGAGACACGAGCGCGACCTGGGTGAATTGGTTAGTTCTCACACTTCCACTACCGTAGAAGGCGTCGAAGTTGAATCTAAATCAATTGTTAAATACCTTGGAATGTGTACTTCCACTGATCTCTGCCCGTATTACAACATCATTTCACTTTCCAGAAAGATATTTCGTGCGACGCTATATGTAAGGAAGTTAAGATGATTTGGTATCACTCAGTCTCATATACTTAGCAAGTTTGTTAATCCATGTATCCTGTCTGTCCTTCTCTACTGCTCCCCGACGCTTAATCTCTCCCGAGCTACATGAGAAAGAATTCCATATTAGATTGTTTATTAAATGTATAACACAGAGTGAAACAGTATTACTGTTTACTGTATAACGTTTCGAACCAAATTTATTGTTGGTCATAATCATACCATGAATTATAACCACACGACTTTGAAACTTGAGTTTTATAGTTCTCTTTGTTCTCTCCCGTTTGTCGTGGGCGTGGTAGTAGAATTTTCCAGATATCTGGGTGGACAGGTGTTGAATCATTCCTACTACACGTGTTTGCAGTCGATTCGATAAACAAAGCTTCTGTTACCAATCTTTCTCAACCGCCACCCTGTTGCATTAGATTTTAAATCTGTCATCTTCTCCCATCCCATCCTATTGTATGGCTCTGTTGTGTGTAATTCCATGTGGTGAGTGCTATAGCTGAACTATTCTCTAGATTTCTTATCTTATTCAGGTCAACTAATCTAGATTTTGCTAGGTTTTTTTGCTCGGCTAGTCTGACTGACTGACTGACTGACCCTGTTCTGCTACTTTGACCTGTGTATTTGAGCTGACATGCATGTCAAACATTCTCAGCTTGCCCCACGACTGCCCACAATCTATCTCTCATCTCCTCACATGGACTCCTCCATGTCACCCTAGGACGACCCACTTGTATCTTCCCATTGGGATTCCACTCGACGGTGTGACGCGCGATGTCATTCGGCGGCCTCCTCAATGGGTGCCTGATCAATCCGTCTCCATCTTCTCCTACATATTTGTTGAGCAATCAGCTCTTGGTTGGTTTGCTCCACTGCGGAGTTTCTTGTCACTAACTCTTTCTGAACATCCGATCTTCAGTAAAGGGCCATTCAGCGTAGTGGCCAGTTGTATACAGTAATGGCCAGTGAACTTGAAATAGTTAGTATCAGTTAGAATCATTGAATCCCAATTCAATCGTGCGATCGAAATACGGGACAATTCGTTCGTCGAACCGAAGTAATAATACCAGTTTTCAAGAGCAAAAGTTGCTAGATGACGATGCAGAGGAGAATAATTACGCCTTTGAAACTCTTTCCCACACTAGTAAGCAGACACCGTCATTCAGATGAAATGAAACAGCCAGTGGAAAAATTAGCAGTCGATCAAGTGTAACTCTCAACCAGACTATTATTAGAGAAGAGTAAGGTATTTGAAAGCGATTCACACCGCAGCTATTCAACGTCTTACATTCTTGGAAACACAGCTCTTCTTTTTTGTAATAAAGAGCAGGAACATTCCTTAATTTTTGGTAAAGTCTTATACAGTAATATTTCTTGATAAATAAATTGTGCTCGGAACGGCATCAGTAAATATTACCATATAACACTGTGAGACCTTATCAAAATTATTAATGCATTTATTAGTGATACTTGCACTTACCCATTTCATTACACTTTATTGATTCACCTTAGCACTTTTACTTTTCTAAAACAGCTTTCAATCCCTTGTAAACGTTGTACTTACCTCAATATTGGTTGATTATCGTATGCGTACAACCATGGGATGAAAACGAAACGAAGTCGATTTTCCCGCTCAACCTGGAGGACAATTGTACAATTCAATAACTATACAGCCTAGTTCAGACAATGAGTGCATTTATGTATATATATATAATATTTAACAGTTCAAACATTATTAACTTGTAGACAATCTACGATTTGATATTATATCATACTTGATC
Source organism: Trichobilharzia regenti (assembly GCA_944472135.2). Lineage (NCBI taxonomy): Eukaryota > Metazoa > Platyhelminthes > Trematoda > Strigeidida > Schistosomatidae > Trichobilharzia > Trichobilharzia regenti. The sequence continues at coordinate 4,031,355 of OX235270.1, forward strand.
GTGCCTGTAAAAATGGCATGCATTTTCATGTAAAGATATATGTTTATATGAGAATATACATTATTATTATTATATAGCGTGTTGTCGACGTCTGTATATTTTAATTTTTATTATTGTATATCGCGCTCTCCATTCATCACACAAATCAATTTAACCGCGTATAATCCATTAACTGATATTTAAATAAATGTAAATTTAAATGTCCGCGCTATGTCGTGAATCGGCAGAAGTTAGAATTCATGGGTTGGCCATTGGATTGGGTCCCAGTGGCTCAATGGTCTACGAGATTGCTTGACTTGTAACCAGAAGGCCGTGTAAACGAACCCGGGTGGATGCGTACTGATGAAGAGTCTCAAAGTAGGAGGAAGCAGCTGTCCCGTACTCCTAGGTGGTCTTCCAGTGGTTCCCTAACTGATTTCACCTCATGATGAAATCCTCCGTCCAATCAAACTAAATCCCTACAAAACCAATACTTGAAATTTAAATAAATCAGAGAGTCATGTAAATGCGTTCGTTTTCTTTCTGTATGTTCCCTTGTTTCCTCTTATTACCCTTGAACTCAATTTTTGTGTTTTTTGAGTGACAGAATTATTTGACTTAATTCCCTCTTCATCGACTGAGTTGTTCTTTTTTCAAGGTAAATAGTAACTAAAGATGGAGGCGGCTATGAAATTAAACAGCGGTGGTGTGGGCACTGGTTAACTTAGAGCACATGCCTAAAGTCTCAATTGAAATCATGCTATTTTACACTTCAATCAAATGACGGGAATAGTCGAACTTAATTCACATCACGCCTTTCTGTACTTCGATCAGATGGCATGAATAGTCGACTGATAAATGTCCTTCCACTATTATTAACACGTTGAATGACATTGCACGTATCATTTTACACCCACATGATAAATCATACACATTAATGATCGTCTGTTCTGGGTGATTCAAGAAATCTGAGTCTGATAAGTTACCGTAATAGACCACTGACTCCCGTTGACAATTTTGTGAGTCGCCTTTCATTCCGTCTGCTTTCGCATATTCCCAGTACCTGAATACCATATCTTTTCATGTCCGTTGCAATCTGGGCAGCTTTACCAGCCTCATTCATGGTTCGGGCGTTCCTTACTCCCACGCATACTCTTTCTTCTGTCGCAAGGAGACTAATCGTACTGAAGCAGTTTCTGTAGCAGTTTTGTTTACAGGGTGGGGTGGCTAGCCTCGCGCATGAGAAGGAGGTTGTTACATAAATATGTAGGTTGCAGAGGAGTGACATTTTGCGTGGCTCCATTTAGAATCAGGAAGACAAGAAATAGAGCATTAGAACAGCAACCACGGCCACCGTAATTGACATGCAAACTGCACTCTGAGAGGCTCGGGTCAACTTGGGCATGTAAATGCAATAATATATACATTTGTTGATATTAGTTAACATCAAACAACTACTAAAGGCTATACAGTTAGTTTTGGATAGTAAAAGTCAACCAGATTACATCCAGAGATTCTGTGATCGAAAGAAATCGAACCACAATAAATTCCAGAACTTCCAGGCCAAAAACACCGGACAAGTGGGAGTTTTTGTAACTCATTTAAAAGCACATCAAGATAGTATGCCACGAACATCCTTATTACTGTCACATTTGAAAGGCGACTACAATTAACAGTCAATCCATTCTTCCATTTGATTTTTCTAGATGCTAGTGTCCATTGGGAATTCTTACACATTACAGACATGTGTGTATTTGCCATTTGTTTAAATGTCATAACTGAAACGAGTCGTTGAGGCTTATTCTCAAGAGATAGTTTGTAGGTATTAGGTTTCTTCAGGTTTGACCTCAGAGTGATATCAGTGAAAGAACAATAGAAAACCAGGGAACACTGGACAGCCAAGTCATCCTAGTTTCAGAGGATTCGGCGCCACTCGATCACCGGGGTTCGAATCCACGATCTCGCTGCTAATAGATAACGACCATCCACTACTCGTGGTTGAAACGTACCACTCTGAGTGGATTTCACATGTTGTTAGTTTATCAAGCAGCTCAACCACCTGATTCACATGATTAGAAAGTGAAACCCTCTGATCTGAAACGCCATGATCTTCGTGCTCGACTTAAATGCTGATAGTTAATTTTGTCACTAGTTGTATTAGAGTTGATATAAACTGATGTGAAAACAAATATTAAGAGGACAGTGCATGCATTTCGCGACTCAGAGGAGTGTCCATACCAATAAGATACCGCGAAATGTCCAGTTCGATAAAGATCCCGATTCCAGAAGACTAATCAGTGCCTTAGAATACTACTGCGCTAGCCGACGCGAGAATATCAGAACATGGATTGGCACTACGAGAATTGCTTGTTTCTTTACCGACAGTACAGTAGAGCGACGGGGTTACAAGGCACAAAGTCTATGAACAAACGTTAACATCAAGCACAATAGTATTTCTGATCATTTTTCCCAAGTCACCTTCCGACCAGCGTACGATTAGGCAGCGGCTGCCATTGCTGTTCCCATCAAATGAAGATCACTTCTAATGAACAAACCACATGTTGCCCATGTAGTCTTCACCAACACTGACAAATGCTGAGTTATATAAACCAAATGATTGCTTGAAAATCGTTCGCGATCATACAGAATGTAGCAATATTGGGAAAAAACGGGTGCAACAATTCGTTCATTGGTGAATAAGATTTTGAAGGGCTACTTACAAGTGTGCCACTGGCCAAACGAAACACGAGACTCATTTGTCTGTGTCACAGACAAATGTACAGATAAATTCATAATTAGCATTCAAATCACAACCTTGCGAAAACTCACAGCATTTGGAATGGATACTTTGAACATGCATGCCTTTACCATTGTCGGCCAACTGTCATTCGCATTTGAGGACGTGCAAGGAGTGTCAGATGCACTCAACAGTGGGACTTTGGTGTCCAAGCCTTACTACTCATGCTAGGACAAAAATATAAGCGAACAGCATTATTTTCGATTAGATCCCTTCAGGCTTAAGTACAATGTACGTACATAACATATAACAATTACGAACCAATCATGGTACATTGTCGAAAGGATAATAGGTTCATACATACAAATTCAGCGACCAGTCATAATTATGGTGATAATAGTAATAATCCTGCCAGTAAGAAAGACGAAAAATGGAGCGATCTGTGGTGAGGATAATGGGAGAGCTGCATGATCAAACGAACAAATGTTCAGGTGGTTGTAGTCGATGAAAGCTAAGAAAAACGAGTGATCCGATTGAGTAATGCTAGATTGGAAGAGAAGTATATAGACTCTGTCTCAGTGGTGCGATAAGATTAAGGCATGAGGAAATAGAGTCTGAAAATATAAGTGAGTGTGGGCGGTGACGTCATCAGTTGGTTAGATGTAAGTAGGCGATGAGAGGGATGATGGCACTGGGAGCTTCTTCTGAACGCATAGTTCAGTATATGACGGAGAAGATTTCCAGCTTAGGTCTCATCATGTAGGACGAGATGTCAATATAGAAGGTATATGCTCGTACCACTAAGTACAGAAATTCTATAATACCCTATTTAGCCCCTACTTTATGTGACGAAGACTCAGTTGGACGTGAAACACACAAGTTACTAAGTAATTAGCACATTGAACGAACCCTTTCATTGTTCATCTTTCTGTATTTTATGGTGTCACATTTTCTATCGTTTAAGCACAACTCTGCTATTTTATTTTAGTTGGTATTACTATTATTACTGCAAATCTATAATTTATGCATATTCTTCTCCGTATTGCATGCAGTATTTTGCTATGTAGCTGCCACAACATTCGTTTTATCATTATTAATATTATGTAATGTGTATTTTTCATTTTTGTTGTTGCCGATTTTGAGTAAATTAGATGCAATAATTGTACTGAATGCTGAAAATTCCTTGCTGTATCACAAGTACTGTTTTCGGAATAAGGCAAAAATTATTATTATTATGTGACAAAACAGGGTTACGGTGGTTTCTATATGTCCTTCGCCAAGCCACGATAGGAGATGTTCAGTAGTACGGTGGCTGGGCTGTCTAGTAGACGTCTGGCCCAACAAAACTGTCTCCATAGGAACAGTTGAATTGGTTAACATACATAAATGTGGCGAAACTAGCCAGCTTACCCTCAGCGAGAGACATTGGTTTGGTGAGTAAAAGGTTCTCCGCATACTCCTAGAAAGTCTCGAGGACAGAATCCCACTTGACAAGGCACAACGAAATCGCACCTTAATAAGTAGGCGTTTTCTTCGTGCGTTCACAGTTTCAGGTTTCCTATTTAGTGTTTTCATATCTCCGTTTATGGAACTGCTCAGACAGCCTATCTCCGTCGAGGAGTCATTAATATATTCAAATTATTTTCGTTAGTGATCAACTGTAAAAATCATTGTTGCTCTGCCCGTAAGACAGCTAACGATGGTGTTTCTTCATCATCAAACTTTGGATTGATACCCTCATCCTCAATACGAGAGCTTATTTTCACCCACCTCCTTTGCAGCCGAGTAGGTAGGCGTCTCGCAATTACCTCTAGGACTGAGCTCGAGTTGAGGTCACTCATGCAATTCATAGAAATCAAGGTATTCTTATAAGCCATCAGATTATCTAAAAACTCAGTAAGTGCCTTGGAGTCATCTTGTAGTTGACTGCCGTTACCTTTGACAGCTTCGAATACGTTCCTTACAATCATTGAAGGTCTTCCAAACCTTTGACGTAGTATGCTCATAGCCTCAGCGTATCCCTCATTGGGGGGCATGAGCTTACAGCACTGTATAGCTCTTGAAGCAACTCCAGTGCAATACCTCATCAAATACATCAATTTCAATTCATCACTTAATAAAAAACTACTCAGCATGATCTCAAACTCCTTTAAAAATTCTAAATAATCAACCAGGTTTCCATCGAAACACCGTGGTTCAAATTTAGGGAGTTCGATGTTCCTATTATCCCTGAACGGCGAAACAGTAACATCAACCATGTCATGCTTAACGTCAGACACATCGTTACAAGTAACAGACAAGTCAACATGACTTACTTTCCTGTTTGCATTCAAGACGCTCTGTCCCTTCTTTGACCCAGGCATTGTTCAACTTGACCCAATTCCAAAAACGTTCCAGATATTGCTTGTTCAAAGAGGACTTGACCGGCACCAGGAAAGATGAATGGTGACTATCCAAACTGTCACCAACTGTCCGAAACCGTTTAAAACTGACGGCGTACCGTCAGAAACTGTCAGCCACGTCTCGTAAACCGTCAGTGCTCAGCTCTTGCTACGCTGGGACTCACGCTGTCGCTTGAAGTTTCTCATAAACGCTTAGTAATAACGGACGAAAAAACCAAAACACCAGTTGTTGACTCGAGGATTCTTTATTGTAACACCAACATATAGCCAACTTTAAAATTAAGCTTAAAACTAAGATTCTCAACTAATGTTTCTGACGGTTTTGGCCTGACTTCTTTCTGAACAGCGACCGATGAGACGATGACTGTCGTATTGATGTCTCTGTGAAAATCGGGGAAGTTGGTTTTGAGCAAACAACCATGAATTGATCGTTCAATTTGCAACTGCATTGGCAACGATTTTTCTTTTATATTTAATAGACACGTAACTAAGGAAGTGCATGTGTTTCCCTGTGAATGTGCTTCTTCCCATACAATCTTCTTTCGACTGACTCATCTCGCCTACTTAGCACAACGTCCTGAAAATGCAGTTTGATATCCTGCTCCTTTTCACGAGTGAAAGTGGGCGAAGTTTCATCAACAATTCATCTTTATTTACATTCTCATCAGCCAGGATAAATCTCTCATCGACACCACAGTGATACATATACAATCCACTGATGAGGTTTTCAAATCTCCCATTAACAAGTTTCGCAAGGGAGAAGTCCACTAGGACCAGGACTATTGGTGAGGCCGAATCGATTCCATTTACTCCCTGGCAGTATGAGTTGTTGAAAACAAAATGTACCTTCATTGTGCACTTGAACAGGAGTTCCTTGAGATTGGACACAGGAATTCCCAGATCCGCTTTCCTTCCGGTGATTTCCTGGTATACGTAATCTCCTGTTTCAACAAGTGGCACATTCGTAAAAGTGATGATGTAGCGCTCCTGCATTAAGCCCAAGTGTACGCTTACTAACCTAATTCATATACGCATGTTACGCGCTTACAGAAAACAATTTTACACATGCTTGTGGAACATTTGCCATCGTATTACTGAACACTTCCATTCATTCGTTACATACATGTATATATGTATATTTGACGCAGTGCGTCACGTTCTGCGAACCCGACGTATCGAAACACTTGCCGAATTATTGTCATTCTAACTTCCGTGGATCTCTGTATATTGATGATGCATGCGAACTAGCGTCACCCATGTACAAAATCTAGGAATAGATTATTGTCGTTGATAATAATATATTTTGAAATCATTCTATCGTGCCTTCTCAAGGCCTAACCTGCATTTTTCTTGGTGGGCATCATTATTTTTGTTTCGTGGTTCGATACATTCATTTTTTGCATAAGATTCGCTATTTTGCCATGTGTGAACCTCTCCTTCATGAATCACAATATGTGTCAATGTAGTTGCAAATTGAACGATCAATTCATGGTTGTTTGCTCAAAACCAACTTCCCCAATTTTCGCGGAGGCATCAATACGACAGTCATCGTCTCATCGGTCGCTGTTCAGAAAGAAGATTAAAACACCGTCAGAATTAATATTGTGATTTATTATTGTAATATTTGTTCACAGACCTTAGTCATACTTGATTTATATGTTGGTGTAACAATAAAGAATCCTCGAGTCAACAACTGGTGTTTTGGTTTTTTCGTCCGTTATTACTAAGCGTTTATGAGAAACTTCAAGCGACAGCGTGAGTCCCAGCGTAGCAAGAGCTGAGCACTGACGGTTTACGAGACGTGGCTGACAGTTTCTGACAAAAGAAACAGATTCTGGTGGATTCAAACAGTTGGTGAAAGTTTGGATAGTCGCCGTTCATTTTTCCTGACGCCGGTCAAGTCCTCTTTGAACAAGCAATATCTGGAACGTTTTTGGAATTGGGTCAAGTTCAACAATGCCTGGGTCAAAGAAGGGACAGAGCGTCTTGAATGCAAACAGGAAAGTAAGTCATGTTGACTTGTCTGTTACTTGTAACGATGTGTCTGACGTTAAGCATGACATGGTTGATGTTACTGTTTCGCCGTTCAGGGATAATAGGAACATCAAACTCCCTAAATTTGAACCACGGTGTTTCGATGGAAACCCGGTTGATTATTTACAATTTGTAAAGGAGTTTGAGATCATGCTGAGTAGTTTTTTATTAAGTGATGAATTGAAATTGATGTATTTGATGAGGTATTGCACTGGAGATGCTTCAAGAGCTATACAGTGCTGTAAGCTCATGCCCCCTAATGAGGGATACGCTGAGGCTATGAGCATATTACGTCAAAGGTTTGGAAGACCTTCAATGATTGTAAGGAACGTATACGAAGCTGTCAAAGGTAACGGCAGTCAACTTCAAGATGACTCCAAGGCACTTACTGAGTTTTTAGATAATCTTATGACTTATAAGAATACCTTGATTTCTATGAATTGCATGAGTGACCTCAACTCGAGCTCAGTCCTAGAGGTAATTGCGAGACGCCTACCTACTCGGCTGCAAAGGAAGTGGGTAAAAATAAGCTCTCGTATAGAGGAGGAGGGTATCGAGCCAAGGTTTGATGATATTCTTAGACTGGTGAAGGACAGTGTCAACCAGGCGATGGGCAAATTCGCCAGCATTTTGCATTCTAAGGTAGAACCTAAGGAACCAGTGAATATAAGGAAGGCATTTGTGGTGAAGTCTCAAGACACAACGAGAAAGGATGAGTGTATTGTTTGCCATAACATGCATCAATTGAGTGATTGTAATCGCTTTATCGCTATGTCACCCGTAGAAAGGTTAAAAATGGCAAAGCAGAAGCGGCTGTGTTTCAGTTGTTTAAAGATTGGGCATACAAAGTGGAATTGTAAGGCGACAAATAAAAGAAGTAGTGGTTTAACGGATATGCACCCACTTCTGAGAACAGTGAACGAACCTGGGAATTCGGTTAATTGTAATAGTATCTCTAGACCCCTTGACATCCCACAAGTTTTCTTAGGGGTATTACCAGTTAAGGTGAAAGGACCGAAATCTTCAGTAGAGACTTATGCATTGTTGGATAATGGTTCAGACGTTACATTGATAGATGCTGAACTGGCTGGTTGCTTGGGTATTAAAGGCCCAAAGCAACCCTTGGTTGTAAATACTTTCAATTCTGCGAAAACAGTAGTATGTGAGCGAGTGTCATTTCAGTTAGAATCCTTGGCTACTGGGGAGACCGTGGAAGTGGATACTGCTTACACTACCTCCAGTATGAAACTTGGCGAAGCTATAGTACCTAGTCGTGAAACGGTTGTCGGTAAGCCATACCTGTGTGACATACCTCTTCCAACACTGCAAGATGGAAGAGTGAGAGTACTCATTGGATGTAGTGTGCCAGAAGCTCACAAGGTATTAGAAGAGAGATTTGGAGGTAGAGATGATCTGTTTGCGACAAAAACACCACTGGGATGGACAGTGAGAGGACCTATACCCATAGTCCACATATCATCATTAGTTACAAACGATGGGGACAAACTAGAAACTATGATTAAAAATATGTATGACAAGGAGTTTTGTGACTGCGGTGTCCCAGGGAAGGGTCGTTCTGTAGAAGACTTAAAAGCAGTTAAAATAGCCGAGGACTCTTGTAAATACGAAAACGGGCGTTTCAGCGTTGGCCTACCATGGAGATTCAAAGATAGACAGTTGGTTTGTAATAGGAAAGTTGCTCTTAAGAGACTAATGGGTTTACAGAAGAAATTTCTGTCAGATGCAGAACTCTGGTCCAAATATAAGGAAGTCGTCGATAAACATATAATGAAGGGTTACGTTGAAAGACTAGTTGATCAGAGTGAGCCAGGGAAGTGGTATTTGCCCCATCATCCCGTCTTTAACCCGAGGAAGCCAGGTAAACTCCGTGTGGTGTTTGATTGTTCTGCGAAACACGAAGGAGTCTCTTTAAATGATAATCTGTATAGTGGCCCAGATTGCGTGAGCTCATTAGTGGGACTGCTATTGAGATTCAGAAAGTTTACAGTTGCTGTCGCGGCGGATATTGAGGAAATGTTCCTACAGGTGAAGGTGCCAGAGAGTGACAGAGATCACTTGAGGTTTTTGTGGTTTGATGACGGTCCTTGTGGTAAGGTGTCAGAATATAGGATGACAGTGCATCCATTTGGTGCCACGTCCCCCCCGTTTTGTGCTAATTTTGCTCTACGAAAGGCAGTGTCCACATTTGGTTCTAATGATTTGCTGGACGTCATAGATTGTTGCTTCTACGTGGATGATTGTTTAGCCTCCTTCGATGATGATAAGTCTGCAGTTAGATTTGCAACAAGCATCACTGAAGTGTTAGCTAAGGCCGGCTTTCGTCTAACTAAGTGGGTCTCGAACAGCCTAGACGTTTTGAAGCATATAGATCCAGAAGACAGAGCACCTACCGTACGAGATTTGCCTGTTGATACTCTACCAGTTGAACGCACATTAGGTATGCGATGGGATGTGAACTCTGATACCTTTGGATTTAGTGTTGGTGATATTGATAAGCCAGTTACTCGGAGAGGTGTGCTCTCTGTGTTGTCGTCCGTGTTTGACCCACTTGGATTAGTAGCACCTTATCTACTTCCGGCTAGGAGGTTATTTCAAGAGACATGCAGGAAAGGGTTACAGTGGGATGAACCATTGGGTGAGAGGCAGAGAGAAGAGTGGAAGGGGTGGGTTAACAGTTTAAGAATGCTGAATCTACATTCCGTCTCACGTCCACTTAAGCCGTCGAGAAATCATGATATAATTGACTTCCATGTTTTTTCTGATGCCTCTGAGGTTGGATTTGGTGCAGCCATATACATCAGAACCACCTTAAGGAATGATATAGATGTTAGCCTGGTGATGGGTAAATCTAGAGTTGCACCTCTAAAGACGGTTTTGATTCCGAGATTAGAACTTAATGCAGCCTTGCTAGCTGCACAGTTATTCACAACGGTGTGTAAAGAGTTGGATTACCCCAAGCATCCCGTAACGTTTTGGACTGATTCGATGTCTGTGATTGTTATGTTTTAGTTTCCCCGTCGCCAAATTGTTATGTACTCGTCGCTGAATTATTGTTATGGACTGGTCGAGAAATTAATAGTCCTGACGCGAGAAGGCGGAAATCAGAAGACCACTAGGTTTGCGATGATACTTCTATTGTCCAAACACAAGGAGACGAAAATAAATGGTCTCACACCAAAGTGGTAAGCAAGTCAAGTAGTTGTAAAGTAAAGTAGAGAGTAGTTCACACAAATTGTGAATGCGAATATATATAAATAATTCAGACAAGCGTGGGAAAAATCATTAGACAGTCTTAACATGAATGGCTAATTATAATGGAGTGTCGATCCAATTATACATAGCGAATATAGCAGACATGCCAACAAACATATATGGATATATGTCACCAAGCAACGGACTGTCAACAAACACTCATATTATATATAATATAATATAAGGAGAATACACATTGTTAAAGGAGACAAGTCCATACAAGTGAAGTGGTCACAGACTAACCGAGCAAACAGAAAGAGAGACCAACATGCACACACACACATAAATATATATATGTGGATACATATCAGTGATATATTATATACGCAACGAGTCAGCAAGATATGCATGTTTTGTAGCTAACAGAGTATCTCAAATTCGTGAACTAACAACTGTTGAGCAGTGGAGGTACGTACCGTCTGGAAAAAATCCAGCTGACCTAGCCTTGCGAGGAGTTATTGATATGAATGTGGTTAAAAATAAGTGGTGGAAAGGTCCAGAGTTCCTGCTAAGGGCTGATAGTATGTGGCCTAGTAGAGAAGATGAACCACCGATAAACGAGTGTGCCTTGGAGTTGAAGACAAGTGTCAGTTTAACATCTACTCAAGAAAGACATTCAGGTTTACATCCACTTTTTAAATATTATTCTTCTTGGTACAAACTACTGAAAGCTGTTGCGTGGTTGACACGATATGTTACGTATTTAAAGGTCATGAATCTTGCGGGATACGAAAATATGAATGTGGGGCCTTTGAGAGTCAAAGATATTAGAAATGCAGAGTTAGCGATTTTGGGGGCTGCTCAGTGGGAAGCGTGGGGTGAGATTGCCAAGGAGGATAGTCCCGATTTCGCAGATTTCAAGGTGCGGTTAGATAGATTATCTCCGATAGTTTCCGAAGGGATCGCTAGAGTTGGTGGACATCTACAAATGTTAGAATCGTCATATGAGACCCGTCATCCGGCTTTATTACCTTGCTACCATCCAGTCACTGATCTCATTATAAGACACTACCATATTCTTGAAGGTTATTTGGGTACTTCGCAAGTACTATCAAGTATTCGATGTAAGTTCTGGATAGTGAAGGGAAGTACTGCTGTCCGTAAAATAATTGATAAGTGCATAGAATGTAAACTCCGAAATGCTCGTCCAGTACAGCAGATGATGGCACCACTGCCAGCGTGGCAAGCTTCTGAAGGGAATTATCCATTTGAGTACGTTGGGGTGGATTTGTTCGGACCTTTTGTAGTGAAGAGAGGCAGAACCCTATGTAAAAGATATGGCTGTTTATTCACCTGTTTGAAAATGAGAGCTGTGCATATTGAGATTGTTCATACGCTGACTACTCATTCATTCGTGCTAGCATTACATAGATTTATAAATCGCCGGGGTGTACCGAAGATGATGTTCAACGACAGAGGGACTAATTTTGTTGGCTATCACGCCGACCTTAAAGAGTACTTCGAAGGTCCTCAAACGAGAGTTCAGGAAGAGTTACTGAAAAGGAACATCGAGTGGCACTTCAATCCACCACATGCCAGCCATAGAGGCGGGCTATGGGAAAGACTTATAGGAATTATCAAGCGTATTTTAAGCTCCATAATTAAAAACCAGAGTTTGAATGACGAAACGCTGGAGACATTTTTTTGTGAAGCTGAACGAATATTAAATGATCGGCCGTTATCACCTGTGAGGGACAACGTCAAGGATTTTGATGTGTTAGCCCCAAATAAATTATTGTTATTGAGAGGCAACCCTGGCATAGAGGACGCAAGCGGGGAAGGAATACCTACGATTAAAAGATGGAAACAAGCCAGGCACATGAGGGATATATTGTAGAAAAGATGGTTAAAGGAGTATGTTCTAACACTGCAAACCAGGGACAAGTGGAAAAAGTTGTGCCGAAACTTAAAGGTTGGTGACATAGTATTAGTAGCAGATAAATGTGCCACAGGTAGGTGGCCTTTGGGAGTGGTAGTAAGGCTGATCTGTAATGGTGATGGATTGGTGAGGACGGTTGAGGTGAGAACAAGTTGTGGCATGTTGGTGCGAGATATCAGAAAACTGTGTCTACTGGAATGTGCTGAGAGTAGAGAGTCAGAGGATGAAACACTAGATGATTTTATATATATATATTATTATTATTATTATTATATTATTTTCCAACCTAGGGCGTCAACCTGAGAAGGGTTGTAGGCATACTGCTGTAAGTCCTACAGTTCTTCAAAGGGTAGCGCATCAATGAGCAGTCCAATGTGCTTGGTGTGTGATTTTGTACATATGTTCATATTGTATATACTGAATTGATATCATCTGTTATCTAGCTGTTGGTAATTCTGTTTGTGTTCGGACGACTTCCACTTGGATCATCAACCTGAGAAGGAATGTAGGCGTACTGCTGTAAGTCCTACAGTTCTTCAAGGGAAGTTTGTCATGGCAGAACCCACAACATTTGATGTATTGATTGTACATATGTTTGTGTTAAATAATTGTGTGAGTTCCAATTATTGTAATTGTTGGTTAATCTTGTTTGTGTCCGGACACTCCACAAATTACAATCGTCAACCTGTGAAGGGTTGCAGGCGTACTGGTGTAAGTCCTGCGATTCTTCAAAGGAATTCCATCGAGACACGATCTCCGAGTTTGTTTGCACTGTTTGTATATACGTGAGGTGTGTCATATCAATTGGTGTTTTTTGGATTCATTGTGTTTACTCGTTGTTTTCGTACCTTGTTTTTATTGCATAATTTTGTTAAAATTTTGGTTGTGATTACTTCTGAAGTTGTTTCGAGTCTTCTACATCCATGAATGAATTGATTGATGTTAAGGACAGCAGATGGGTCGTATACGTCGGGGAGGCTATTGCTGAGAATGAAATGCACACGGAGATAACTGTTAGCTGTGGTCCCACACGCCGGGGAGAAAGAGTGTAAACGACTGAGGCTCGCATACGTCATCGTTACTAGAATTGAGGCAGAATGAGTGACAAGCGATTGCAGTGGTAATTGGTAGTGAGTAGATAAGAGGATGAGCGTAGAGTATCGTGAGGTACTGCCATGGTCACGTTGCATTCTGCAAGAGTCATTCTAGCAAGTGGCGATTGTGTTGCAAGAGGATGCCTTTAACTGGAGGGCGCAGGTCGTCATTGATGTGTGAGATTGTGCTGTGGGTATGCTTGTGGTGTGTTGGCTTTTCTGTTTGTTTTCCATTTCAGCCCTGTCCGTGTGACCCAGGTTCTCGCAATGGCATCCAAGTCAACGTGTATTGGTCGTGATGGAAAAAAGGGGTTGGGTCCCTTTTTTGCCGGGGAGTGTCAATGTAGTTGCAAATTGAACGATCAATTCATGGTTGTTTGCTCAAAACCAACTTCCCCAATTTTCGCGGAGGCATCAATACGACAGTCATCGTCTCATCGGTCGCTGTTCAGAAAGAAGATTAAAACACCGTCAGAATTAACATTGTGATTTATTATTGTAATATTTGTTCACAGACCTTAGTCATAGTCATCCTCGAGTCAACAACTGGTGTTTTGGTTTTTTCGTCCGTTATTACTAAGCGTTTCTGGGAAACTTCAAGCGACAGCGTGAGCCTGAGCGTAGCAAGAGCTGGGCATTGACGGTTTACGAGACGTGGCTGAGAATATGTCTTCCACTAACTTCGATTATTCCGAGTCAGGATCCGTTGGTACTATTGCTCTTAGCCTACCAGTTTTCAAACCCAGAAAACCCCATCTTCAGTTAGCTCCACTGGAAGATTATTCCACTGCCGATAAGCCCTCTCCGCAGAAATCTAAATTCAGCATTTTGAGTACTGTACCACCAGAGAAAATCGCTGAGCAAGCACGTGAACACACCGTTCACCCCAGCACTCAATTCCTATATGATCAGTTAAAAAGGGAGGTTCCGCGATGCATAGTGCTCTCCAATAAGCAAACACCAGACCTCTTGCTGAGTAGTGTGGAGTTAGGGGATAAAACGCCGTCCCACCTCATGACAGATAATGAAATTGATAAATGCCTCCATTACTAGATCTAGCTACGACGACTGCCTACTAAAATTCAACAAGCACCCACCTTTGGAGATGACGTTAATACGGATAAACTCCTTGAAATAGCCGGTCACCTGTTTGAGAGGTCAGCGCCACAAACCGTCACTCCCACTGAACAAATACAGGACACTGAGGACTGGACACAGACTTCGGAACATGAAGTCGATCCGAGTCAGCAAAACTAACTACAGGTACATTATGGAGCAGTTCTAGGAACTCATCCCATCAACATCGTTCCAGGACACCTAACGTGTCCAGAGATCGTGGTCATCATTGTTGGTATCAACATGATTATGGGAGCAATGCATGGCATTGCCGCTCCCCTTGGAATTTTCAGACAAAAGTAAGTGAAATATTGCGATTAGTGACGAATTCTGCCGTCGGAATTCTAGAGTCCAACAGTCGTTTGTTGTTTAGCAGATCAAAGTACTAGCACTAGATTCCTATTCTACACAGGGAAAGATATAAGCGTTCTCGCTCCGTCCACGCGCGAGCGTCAACATCCCACAGTCACTTTCCAAGCTGTTAACGTGTCCAGTATCATTACGTGTCGATGACAACGTGTAACTTTAGTCTGCAAAATGCCTACACTTGGTTATTAATCACTGCAGAGCCTCGTCGCCAATCTCAAGAATTGTTCCCTTGAAATGTCATTAATTACTGGCAGATTCAATCAGTCTTAGATTGATCGACTCATACGACAAAGCGTACATTGCCAGTACACGCAGCCGGAGAGTGCCTTGAATTCTGATAATAATAGTAATATGTATTCTCATATAAACATATAAGTTTACATGAAAATGCATGCCAATTTTACAGGCACGATCAAGTATGATATAATATCAAATCGTAGATTGTCTACAAGTTAATAATGTTTGAACTGTTAAATATTATATATATATATACATAAATGCACTCATTGTCTGAACTAGGCTGTATAGTTATTGAATTGTACAATTGTCCTCCAGGTTGAGCGGGAAAATCGACTTCGTTTCGTTTTCATCCCGTGGTTGTCGGCATACGATAATCAACCAATATTGAAGCAAGCACAACGTCAACAAGGGATTGAAAGCTGTTTTCGAAAAGTAAAAGTGCTAAGGTGAATCAATAAAGTGAAATGAGATAGGTAAGTGCAAGTATCACTAATAAATGGATTTATGAAGGAAACTCTTTAGGCTGATGACGTTCATTTGCAATGTATAATGCTACCCATTTAGTTCTTACTATCATGATGTCCACTTTTGGTTTTAATACATTTATCCTCATGCCGGTTTTTCTAATTTATACCTTTTCGTGCATTTGATGCACAACCGTACCCTACAGAGAATACGAATAGAATAAGTCGAATCAAATTCATAAAGAGCTCTAAAATGTTAGGTTTAATGGAATATAATAAGGACCGATTAAAGACGTTATCAGAAAATGAATGAGATGAGACATTGTGAAGTGGTATTCATAGATGCGACAATGGACAGAAAGTTAATTTATAAGACGCCCCATAAATCCGTGCAGAGCCCACGTGATCGCACCTCAACAATAGGCTGAGTGAATGCTATATATTTAAAGGCAGAAGCATGATCTGTCTAGGCGTTCATTATTATCTTTTTCAAGATAAAGATCTAAGCCCTCATAAAAATCAGAAATATCTCGAGCCGTCAAATTGCATATTGCTGTTCCTGCAGAATGGGGCGATTCACCTTAGTGACGACCACCATATCTACTGATCAGCTAACATCACCCTCCCTCCTTTTTTGATTGTAGGCTCTGAGACTATGATTATTATGGCTACCACAAATATATTGCTTTGTACCAGACATGTTCGTACCTCATATTCCATCTCCCTGGCCTTCTAAATGAGTGCTTCCAATAGGTCTCCGCGTACATCTTTATGAACATATTATATATGTATGCATGCATCCTAATGAACTGATTACTTTGTAAGAAATTAAAAATTTAAAGATAAAAAAAGAATAGGTATTGTGAATAGTAGAGCAAGATTCAGCAGAACACTATACTTAGGGTTGAATGTAGGTAGTATGAGCTGAAGGTAAGGTCGGTTGGCAGGACTTAGTGTACTAAATTATCATGACAGTCTTATATATAGTCAACATTTGACATTGCAAAGTAACCTGCCTACACCTATTATGAAAAGATATTAACACCGAAACAACAAAATTTTAGCATTTGGTTAACAATTCTGCAGAATCCTTTTTGGTAAACAGCTTGATTCCACACCGTATTTTCGGTACAAGTATGGAATTTTCAGCATGGATATCGGTAACCCAAATTTTGCAGGCCGACCATAGATATCAGGTGTGCGTCGGCAGGGGATCGAACCTCGGACCATTTGCATGGTCGGCGAGAGTCCTAACCACTGTGCCACCAACGCACGGAGGGTAGTTAGTCTTACAGGGAGCCGCAAAGTAAATCAGTCTATACATGACAAGAGCATAATCAATGTTATAATTCGTATTATTAAGGAATACATTAGGCTCAATAACCGAGTGTTATAAGTGAAATAAGTGTGTTAAACCAAGAGAACATTTGCTGCGTAAATATTTTAATCATTTTAAGTATTTTAATGGCAATCTAATTTCAAGTATTGAACATGCATAATTACTAAGTATTATTATGTTAGTCCAGGAACTAGTCTACTTTCTGTAGTTAAATATTGATATGTCATTGTTTCACCACTCTACCAGCACTTGACATCTCTTAGGCGGGCTAGGGTGGGCATGTTAATATGTTTTTCTAGGCTCCTTTTGAAACTGTCAGGCCTTTCACAGGATCTAGTCTCAGAGGGTAGTTGGTTCCAAAGTTTATAATATTTAATGGTGAAGAATTTATCTCTAGTGGTGAGTTTATGGATGTTAGCCTTGAGAAAGTAGTTATGGTTGCGTGGTCTATACGATTTAGGATTGGATAACGTTATGGATGAGTTACAGTGCTTTCTTATAACTTTGAATAAGGGAAATAAATTGCACTTCACTCTCCTCAACCATAGGGGTTCTAAGTCCAGTCGAATATATCTGTCAAGGTATTCTATTTGGTGATCATAGCCTAATGGGCGTTTCGTGAGGAATCTTTGGACACTTTCAACATTTTTTCTGTCTGCTGATTTAAAGCTACTGTATACGTGGGCACAGTATTCAAGTTTGGGGCGGATGCATACCTTATATATGGCCAATCTGGCTTCTGGAGTGTAAAAGTTGCATAACACAAAGCCGGTTAGACGCTTACAATCAGATACCACCTTATTTGCATGTTCAGTAAAGGTAAGATCTGAGTATGTTACCCCGAGGTCTGTGACTGTGTTCGTGTTTGAGACAAGGTCACCGTACACGTATAGACATGCTAGGTTTCCAACGTCCGAAGCATGTTATCCCAGACTTAGCTGGATTGAACGTTAATTGCCACTTTTCACTCCAATTACATAGACTATTTAGGTCTTCTTGGATTTTATTAGCAACATTCATATCATTATAGTTGAAATCATAGACAACTTTGAGGTCATCTGCAAAGAGGTATGGCTTGCCATACTTGATCAGAGAGACAATATCATTTATAAATACAATGATTAGGGTAGGGCCAAGAACACTACCTTGTATCACGCCGCTGGTTATCGATTTGGATGTAGATAAGTGATGGTTGACTTCAACTAACTGTTCTCTTCCTGTAAGAAAGGAAGTTATCCACTCAAGTAGCCTTCCACTTATTCCATAAGATAGGAGTTTCAACATGAGTCTGTTATGTGGGACCTTATCAGAAGCTTTCCTAACATCTAGAAATAATGTTGCTGGCGAACGGCCTTTGTCTACACATTCAGTAATGTTGTCGAAATAATCTAACTGGCAAGTAATGCCCGACCTTCTATTTAGGAAACCGTATTGGAAAGGGGATGGTCATACGCATGCCAGCATATCCATAAACCGAATTAGTGAATCACTTCCGTGATCTTCTTCAACCTTCTTTCGGAGAAACCGAACTAAAGCATCATGTGGTTCACCACATTAAAACCAATGAAATACCAGGTTTTGAATGCACTCGACGACTTGATGCACACCGAATGGGTAACCCAGAGACAGAATCCAACTTGATGATATAACATGGAATCTTTCAACCATTTAAAAGCTCTTGGTGTTCACCGCTTCCTATGGTCACCAGAAGGTCTTCAAGTGAAATATGTCCGTAGTGTGGTTATCGAGTTTGAACAAAGAGACGGCACCAGATACGTACGAAACACCACATATATAGGACAGACTACAAGGTTTCGCTAGGATTTTTTATAGGAAATCCTCCATCACATAGCCATCCAACCATAAAAAGTTTCCAGACTATGTACCAATACGATTGCACGTTCGTTAGACAGAAAACATTGTACAAAAACTTTGTTTGAAACAAGTTCATGGTGAAGGCGGAATTGGGATGATATGTGGACATGTTATATGTTGTCGTGAGTTAGTTTTCCATTGGAATTTTGAAGGTTTTTCGACGGTTCGCATATTTTAGCGTGTCCACGTCAATCTCTATCACTGGATGCTACTATGAAACTCATTCTTAGTCTCAAGTTCACAGTTATTAGGTTGATAGTTAAGTCGTTAAGTTGGCAGGCAAGCCAACAAATCATTAAGCTAATTCGCGTATACTAGGCTAAGATAGTAAACTGTTCATAGCACGTAAAAAATGAGACTTCAATGCAGTCTCGTAAGCTTATCATAACAATGCTGGACTATATCTGGCTAGTTGTGAACCAACTGTAAGATTATATTGCATAGTGAGTAAATTCTGAAAGTGTTCTGAAGTTGTTTGATTATTTGCACGAAATGAATCTGCGTGCCGGAGTTGTTTTCAGCATTGACTGGCACTGCACTAATCCAGAACCCTGTTCTTCTTCTAGTCATTTTTACAAGTAGCTCAGAGCCAGCCAGCCAGCCTAGTGTGTTTGCTTATCTCTCAATCAAGCCTTATTTCAGCCCTCTTACTTAGCCTTAGCCCAGATTCAATGCATACTGGGTTCATTCATTTCAGGTAGATAAAATATTCATTTACTGTAAAAAGACCGGCATTATCGACGTGTAGGTTGGAATTAGTTTATATTTGTTGTTGTAGGGTTGGGCGTTTAAGCGTTTCTACGGTATAAGTGATGGGACCTAGTAGTCACCATTATTCAGGATATGCTATGAACCAGTAATCTTCGTCTGATAGAGCGCAGTAAATAAGCCACAGATCGGTGTAATTTCTAACTCAGTTCTAAAGTGCTCTCATCACAAAACAATCAACTGAAGTGTGTTGTAAACTATCACTCTTAGGGATTTCGTGGGTTCAAGCTGACGAGGCGAGATCTTAACTGTTCATAGGCATTCCGAAAGACATTGTTCGGCTGCAGCGTTAGGCGGACGGTACTCGGAATGTTGTCCATCATGATATACTGACGTGTCCACCACCACCTCTCGCTATTTGTCAGAATATCTAGAAGTAACATTTGAAGGAAGGGAGCACACCACAGTTTGGGTATGAATCCAAGAAAGCCGCGACGATGTGGGCAACTTCCAAGCCACATGCCAAACATATGCATTTAGCCTCATTCGTGTTTACGAAGAGGGTGTGAATACCTTCTGCGTAATTAACTGAGGTCGAGGATATTGAACGGAAGTAGGGAAAAGCACCTTTACAAGTGTAAAACAACTTTCTGTGCAGCAAAGAGTGTGGGAAGACGCAATATAGGCTGCAGCAAGGTATGCACCTAGGAAAAGTCGTAAGTTATCTTACATCGTAAAGCATCCCAAAGTAGAGCTGCCAATGACCCTCACGTTATTTGCGTATGGTTGTGTGGCCAATCCACCTCCATAGTTTTCATAGCGTCAGTTCCAGCGGATCACCCTTACGCAAATACCATTTCATCTGCCTGTGAGCACTCTCCACCCTGTTGTTAGTATTGTTCCCTATGTCGGTGGTCAACCTATTGTGCAATACAGCCCAATATTTCCGTGTGCTCAACCCGTGCCACCTGTAAATGTAGGCGCCAGCCTCAGACTTCTATCATACCACCTATGAGGTCTAGGTAACGTCAAAACCTCTAGAAATATATTGTTTGGAAGATCTTGATATCTGCAAACCTTTCCCTCCTAGTAAGAGCAAATAAGGCAGCCCCTTCTCTTACAAACCCATAGGTCACAACCGAGGCCATGTGCAATATATTTGGAGGAGTAACCGCGCCCTCTTGTACTACCACTTACCCCATCTTATTCATTTTATTATAGGTACAACCAATTCTGACTACCTTCGGAAATTTATGGTAGGGGTCTATCGTGCCATTACGAGGGAAAATGATATTTGATACGAAACCTTCATTGTCATGCAGAACACTAACTGGACCTGTCTGAGCCTCAGTCGATGAAGCAGGCCTTTCTTGTAAACTACCGATTTCTATTCTACTCTCACATTTATTTTGACAAGACTTGGGTTTATTTAACATCATCATCATCACTTAGGAGTTTGCCTGCCAACTTAACGACTTAACTATCAACCTAATAACTGTGAACTTGAGACTAAGAATGAGTTTCATAGTAGCATCCAGTGATAGAGATTGACGTGGACACGCTAAAATATGCAAACCATCGAAAAACCCTTAAAATTCCAATGGAACACGATTCAAAGTAAACATGTAATCAGTCGTCGCAGGAATTTATGGTCAAGTCTATTCTTGATATAACACGTTTCATTCACCGCTTCATTTTCCCACTAGTTGATAATGTTTTTATTTGTTTCACTACTAACTGTGTCGTATAGTTTACATTTTGTAGGAACCGCTTATCCTCACCCGAAGAGTATTCTACAAGCGGTTCTCAGCTTCTTCTAGGAGACACGACTCCAGCAGTGAACAGCATTTTGGATTATATCAATAATTTGTGGCAGTGGATTTTAACTGTACAGCCAGGTAAACGAATAATTTGTATAACTGCTAACTGTATTTTTTGTAATAGACTGTTATACTATCATTTCGTGAACTTGGAGTTTTTATTCTAATATTTGTTCTGTTACCGAGCTCGCTAGAAAGTCTCCTACAAATTAATCGGTTAGGCCGACTGACCGTTTTAGCTTTATAAACTGGATATTCATATTGTTATCATTTTTATTCTTGACTGCATGTCTAATATATATGTATATGTGTATGTATGTATTTGTGTGTTTACATAGCAATCATGTGATGATCACCCAGCCGTCGTATTGGTTTACCAGTCAAGGCTACGTCTACTGTGGACACCCGCATTAGCCTACTGGATAGACAAGTTGAAAAGTGAACTGACCAGCTTACCTGCACGATGTGGAAGATCACCGTCCAAGTTAGTGCAACGTCGACTTTGTATTTCCCAAGACAACGAACCACAACATCTAATACTTGAAATGTTTTCTGGTACTGCGGGAACAGTTGGTAAAGCTGTGGTCGAAAACTGGACAGCGAACTTCGGCCTTCCGTCCATTATGACTACTGACAGAGGTGCACAGTTCGACGGCCGTCTTTTTCAACAGCTCACCGAATGATTGTTGATTAAACGAGTACAAATGACCTCTTATCAGTGTATTTCGAATGAGTTGGTTGAACGATTTCATCGCCAGCTTAAAACTGGGCTTTCTGTCTCCTCTTTGACCGAGAACAACGACGGGTCCACGAGACTCCCACTGGTACTACTTAGTATACGGGGAACATTAAAGAAAGACATCAGATAGTGCGTTTCCGAGTTAGTCTATGGAACAAAATTAGGTGGCGAGGATAGTTTTTCACCTCAGATAACCCAGTTTCAAGTGATATGTCTGACTTCATGCATGCATCTACCAAAGCAAAACCTGAGTGAGTGAGTGAGTTGATAATATCACTTCCACTCCGGAATCAACGGCCATGATACATTCTGCTACAAATTACAAACTGCACTGACGTTTTCGTCAGGAGGAATGGTGTACAATGACCTGGCTACGATGTTCCACTTAGAGTTCTGTCTGTCTGGATTCAACATAGAACTTAGAGTTCTAGATAGGGATGATAAAGTTATCACGGTGGAAGGATCGAATAAAGCAGAAGCCATTAGCGTTGACAGAGTCTCATACCAGCGTTTATTGACGATTTCCAAGACAACGATAAAGATCAACTGAATGACGTACGATCACCTCCAGTCACTAGAACTGGAATGTCAACAAATAAACCCGTGAGAACAACACGATCTGATCTGGTAGGAGAGTTCATTGGCCTAAAGGTTACTTCCGAGTTATTACTATTTAACCTATTGTGAATTTCTCTTTTTATTTTCTTTATTCAAAATTATTGTATAACTAACTGGTCATTCACGGTATTGCTATTTTCATACAGTGGGCGTGTCCTTCGAATACGAATCCGGGAACACAAATCAGCCGTGAAAAGACAGGATATAAATTCTTTAGTATCAATGCATACAGACGATTGTGGACATCAATTTGATTGGGATAATGTCAAAATCTTAAACAGAGGAAACACCAAATGTGCCAGGGAATTCCTAGAAGCCGAGTAATCAAATGAAAACGCAATTAATAAACACGTTAATGTAGCTGAAATATACCAACTGATAAAAAGTAAATCAGGTGATCGGAAAGTTTAAAATCCCAATCAATAGAAAACGGTCAATACATATCTAAAGATGGTTACCGGGAGACTCATGAAGAAATTTAAATCATTTCACTTTATCCTAAATACTGCGCTGAAGATGTCGTCCAGAAAGACGATGAAAGCTCCTCAATTAAACCAAGGAGATCAGAGAGCACTATCAATTGCAAATCATCCATCTGAGTTACAAATCTTTTCTGTTATTTTCATACATAGTTCACATATTGCTAATATTTGAACATTGACGACACCGACTTTGTTTTTGCATGATTACATTCAATCGTGTATAGTGTTCACTACTTACTTATATAAGTCTCTACAGATCCCTGGTTGATTTTCATTGTCGCACACATTTTCTGTTGTAGTTGTCAGTCCAATTGTCCTTTAGTGCATTTACTATTAATGCTACTAACTGCCCATCCATTTTTTTTTATTCTTCTTCAAAACTCTGCATTAAACTGAGTATTCTTCAGCTTAATACACTGACAGTGCATTTCTGTGCATTATCGCTAGTATTTATTATGCAAACTCATATCATTCATTGGTCGGGGAAATTGTATGTAGCACTCCTCTATGTATATTGAGCCTAACTGCTGCAGGCTTAGAAAACTAATTAATTCATGTGCTCATGTTGTTATACGCACGCTTACAGAAACTAATTTTACATATTCTTGTGGAGTATTTGCCATTGTATTATTGAACATTGTTTTTCATTCGTTGCACACACACAATATATATATATTTCACGCGGTTATGCGCTTTTTGAAATTTGACTTCCTTAACAATAATAATAATAATAACAATCTTTTCAAGTTTTCACTTGTTCTTCTTCATACAACGTTGTTCGTGTCTCTGACTGACCGTGTAGAGCGTTAGCACAGAGTAGTAGAACGTGAAAGCGTGGACGTAGTATTAGTAGTAATAGTATGATAACCGGAATCATATTGAGTAAACCATAATGATGTATCCATGACTGACATGAGTTTATTGTCAACATTAGTCTGAGATATTTTAGAGATGACGTCAAAGAGATGGTTAATTGTATGAGGGACGGTGAAAACCAATGGCTGTAGACGATTGGTGTTATGGCTGAAAATCGTTGTCGATAGCGCAGATGCATCCACTCGTTGTGATGACTTATAGTATCCAATAAAAGTATATGGTTCTTCAATAATACTATTCTTTTTGCCTCATATCTCTGTTGTGCATTTCTTCTTGTTTTGTGTGCTGAGTGAAGTGTGGCGACTGGAACTGCTGCACTTCGGTGTAAAGTTGTTCTGTGTTGAAACCAGTCAGTCAATCAATCATGACATGAGATAAGTTTATTTGATATAACAATCAGTAATAGAATACGAATAACTGGGTAATGTTTTGAGCGGAGAATGTATCCGGTGGCGGGAAATATTTTTCTCAATGCACCCTTGGCTTTTTCGTTTTCGGTTCTGGTGTATCCATCTTCCCCTTTGTAAGCTACACAGATAAAGCTTGGTTTACTTTGAAATATGGCGATGTTGACGTATGATAGCCTAGTCAAGGTGTTTGAGGAGTTGACCTTCAGGAAGCAATCAAGCACAGAAGGCTCTACTGAAGAACATTCGGAATCGAACCACACCTGTCTTTTTGGACCTGGAGAAGGTAGATACAGTATTCTACCTATCCTCTGGGTACTTTGTCTCCAAATCCATACTGTTAGATTAGGGCGATGGCTTTTAAGATTAAGGTCTAGAGTTAAGTGTTAAGATTAGAATTTAGGGTTGAAGTTAGGATTATGATTAGAGTTTGGGATGGGTTGAAGAAGAGTGTCAGAAACAACAGTGGTTCTCATAGTACCATGATCCACAGTCACCTGTATAATGAATACATCTATTGCGCATAAGGTGATTTATGTATAGACCATCTGTGTAGTAACTGAGGGACATTCTTACAACTGTCTGTCTGTCTATTTTCGACATAGAACTTTGCACCGATGTGCCCCATTTCAAGTCACCACACTCCCATCTTGTAGCACACAAACCATGAGAAGAAATGCGTAATGGAGACAGTAAACAGAGGTGTGAGGCAAAGGAATAGTATCAGCTAACGAAGAAAAATATAGTTTCATTGGAAATCAAGTCAGAAGGAGTGGATGCATCTGCACTAGCCATTGAGAACGATGAGTTTGAGCCATATCACCAATTGTTTCCAACCATTGGTTTTTACCGTCCCGAGGACCCCAACCGGTCAGGAAGTCTACACCTTCCTACATGGCTGAATGGCTTAAACTAACTGCTGTGGATTTCATTGACTGGTGCCATGTCTTAGTTTGACAGCCGCTAGTTCTTTTCCAGCCTGACGCTATGTCAGCTAACATTGCCCATTGTTGAGAAAGGCGATGACTTGGCATTCATTCGTAACAGATGTCCTAATCATCTCAGTCGATGTGAATTCACAGCCTCGTCGATTGATCTCCCCTCCTGCTTACCTAGCACTCGACGCCTAACCTCAATATTGTCCACCTTATTATTATACCACTTCACACGGGAGATAGAGCACAGGCACCTATGATCAAAGACAGCTAATCTCATTCTTACAACAAATACGCGACAACTAGATAGTGTGTAATATCATGTTTGCAGTGGTTTTAGAGACGTTTTTCAACGACTAGGTGACGTTTTTGTATTTGCATTCTGATTGGTTGTTCAGAGTCCCTGAGAATTTGGCTATGATAGTTGAATTTAGCCTGAGCTGTTCCGTTACCTGTGTTTTTTCTTTTATTTTTTCACTTGCATATTCCTATATGAAGTTCCGGGGATATCCATTCTCCCACCCCGGTGAACTCTGCATCATAATGTGAATAAATTCACCTCCGTTGTTCCATCTTGTATTTCGTCTCTAGGCAATCTCTGTTTCGCGGGAGAATCTGAACGTCACCCGCGTCCTGCAAGTAGTTACTATTTTTAACACTGAAAGTTTTGTTGTCTACTTACATTAGCGTTTGGAGTTATCTTGGTCGTGCTTTGAATGGATAATTCGAGGTCGCTGTGGAAACAGTATGTAATTTGTAATTTATAGTTTGATATTGTTTAGGGTGTACCTGGTTGTAGAACGAGAATCGAGGAAATAAAACGAGCTCTTATTATCGTGCAAATATGTTCGTTCTTTCTTTTTCCAGACAAGCCTTTCTGATTAAAATGTACTTGCACATAAACGTGTGAAGAGTGGAGATTTTTCATGTAAAATCGAACAGGCTTAGAATCCGAGCTGTGTCTTAAATTCAAATGAATCGGTGAATACACGAAATTCTAAGAATATTGCTAAAATAGTGTAAATGTCTGAGTGAGTGTATGGCCTAGTCGAATGATCAGTAGTACCGCTGTAAATCGGGTAAGACTTGTAATCGGTGAAATCTTATCTCACTATTTTATAATGCTGATTATAAGGTGAACTTTATCATCGGATAAAATAGAGTAAAGGTGTTGGAGGTTATTCAAATTTAATGGCTAGTAAATCAGTGCTTATGTTTTGATTCGTCTGAATACACGTGTATACAATTTTGGGAGACCATACTTCTGAATGAATCTTATTGAGATATGAGTGTTCGAATTGGGTCAAATGTGATGTGAAAGAGTTTCATTGTTCAAGATCGGATGTCACGCTTATTAGATTGGATGTATTTTGAAACACTCCAGCTGATGACACAATCTTTGTTCTGCATAACCACCGTTGATGATCAGATAGTTAATGATTTATTAGGAAACACCGCGTAAGTAGTCTAGGAGATATTTGTTTCAATTTTACTTAGAATGTAAGATTTCACGTTTTACAGTTTACAATTTATTTAGGATAGTAGGCTATATGCCTGTGTTAATCCTTTCGATTTATTGCATACAGGAGGTCCAATCTCGCCTTGAATGAATCAACGGATGGCGCTGATACGACGTGTTCCGGTAGGGAGTTCCAATGGTTCACAATTCGCTGCGAAAAACGGATCTCCAGACGCAGACGATTCGACCGTGGCTTTTGAACCTTGAGGTGATGTCCTCGCAATTGGTTGGTGCTAGAAGGAAGAAATAATTTAGATAAATTAGCTCCAAAATCATTTCTTAGGATACGGTACGCTAGTATTAGGTCACCCCTAAGTCGTCTGTATGACAGTGGAAATAAACCCAGTCGACTTAACCTCTCCTCATATGACAGGGTTGAGAAACCCTTTATTAGCTTAGTTCCTACTCTTTGCACTCTTTCTAATAAGTCTATTTCGTATGTTAATTGATCAGATGACCGTCTGCTTTGTCATGATATCTGCCTGTTATTGATCCTAAGGACGTGTGGACTCCGAATAACTTTCCTGCGTCCTCCTTTATGACTGTGAGTCATAGTCATCAAAAATAGAGGATATGAAAAGGCTATGCGTCTTCGATCACACTCGTCTGCTGTCTACTTCCCTTGTTAGTTAGGTGGTAATAATGTGGCGAGTAATATTGAGGTTAGACGTTAGGTAGGTGTTAGGCAGGAAAGCAACGTCACTTGGTGCGGTTGTGAAGCCACATCGATTGAAATGGCTGGGAGATGTGTTACGCATGACTAACCATGGCCTTCCTTGATGGGGAATGTTAGGTGACACAGGATTGGGTTGGAAATCAGTCCATGAAATCCTTGACAGTTAGTCTGAGTCACGTAGCAAAATGTGGACTTCCTGGTTGAGGTCCTTGGGGTGGTAAGAACCAGTGACTGGAGAGGAGACAATCTGTGATGTCATGGCGTAGATGCATTCACTCTTTGTGATTTGTCATTTCCACCGAAAGCTGCTACCTTGACGTGGTGGTCGGGCTTGAACACCGCAATGATCTATTCAAGCTATACTGGCTGAGACTTATGTCTCTTGAGGTACTACCATGCCAGGCAGGTTGTTTGGATAGCGGTTAAACAAAAAGCAGCTACCCAATCCAACATCATGTCCAATACAAAATCACAAAATTTCATGCCGGATCGGCCGTGGCCCGGATTAACAACGACCGCGCTTCCTGCTGCCGTGTCACAGGGCAGGAGTGATAAATCTGCTACTGAGACACACCAAACAAAAAAGAACGAACAAAAACAGGCCGCGTGTGACCGGCCTCAAGCAGTTGTCCCCTGGGCTCTGCGGTCACGCAACCAACTTCCACGGTGTGGGCAGCCGGGAAGTAACAATCGCCCTCACAATCCGAAATGCACACGAAACCTCTCTATTACTCACTCATCTTTGTCTTCATCTTCATCTCTATCATCTTGCCTTCCTTCCACTGATGCAACTCCTCGACTTGATAGCTCTCCACTTCCTCTCCACTCTGCGTCCACTAAAAACGATGGAAGCCAAAAAACCACCACCGACAGCCTCTTAAAGCCGCGCCACCAATTTCATATAGGAGCTCTTAATGTTAGGACACTTTGCCAAATAGGACAACAAGCATCACTAGCCAAGACCCTGGCATCACGAGCCATTGATGTATGCTGTGTTTCAGAAACACGCATACAAGACCCAAGTGTGGTTATTCACCTAACCCCACCTGGCCAACAGGTTGAATCTGCAAAATTCACCTTGAGGGTGTCAGGAGATGCCACAGCTAGTTCACGAGGATTAGCTGGCGTAGGGATAGCTTTGAGTACTAGGGCAGAAAAGACATTGCTTGACTGGATCCCGGTAGATAGCCGAATGTGTGCTGTCCGCCTGAACGGATCAGTAAGAAGGAGGAAGGACTGCACTACTCGCCGATGCCTTTTCGTAATCTCCGCCTACGCCCCCACTGACTGCAGTTCAGATGAAACGAAGGATGAGTTCTACCAAAAGCTGTCTAGTTTGGTGCGAAAGGCTAAACGCTCAGACATAGTCGTTCTAGCTGGTGACTTTAACGCTCAAGTAGGGAAATTGTGTCAATCTGAGAAGGATGTCGGTGGCACCTATGGAGCTCCGTGCCAGCGAACCGACAACGGTGACCGTCTCCTACAGTTCTGCTCTGATAATCATTTGTTTCTTGTAAGCACTAACTTTAAACACAAGGAGAGACACTGTTTGACTTGGAGACCCCCTTCA
Organism: Trichobilharzia regenti; assembly: GCA_944472135.2. Classification (NCBI taxonomy): domain Eukaryota; kingdom Metazoa; phylum Platyhelminthes; class Trematoda; order Strigeidida; family Schistosomatidae; genus Trichobilharzia; species Trichobilharzia regenti. Next base: position 4,060,506 of record OX235270.1, read on the forward strand.
TCAAACCAACGCTGGACACAAATAGACCACATAGCAATAAGCTATCGTTGGCGTGGGTCGGTAGGAGATTGTCGCTCCTTCTGGAACACGTGCGTAGATACCGACCATGCACTGGTCCGCGCTCGGGTGTGCTTACGACTGAACGGACGTAGGAAACAGCTGGCGGTAAAACCATCACGTCCCCAGCTCGATCAGGAAACTAAATCCGTATTTGAGGAAGAACTAGCTAAACACATATCTGTGTTCGACAGCTGTGCTCACCCTGAAGAAGCTTGGAAAAATATCCAGGCAGCCATAGATACAGCTGTAAAAGCTGTGAATAAGGTAAACCCAAAGGTGAGTAAAAACCACTGGATCTCCACCGCCTCATCCGAACTGATAGATGCTAGAAGACTTATTCCGGCGAGCTCCGAATTCAATGAGGAGCGAAAGCTGCACAAGAGGAAACTTACGAAAAGTCTCCGCAAGGACCGTGAACAGTGGTGGGCGACAAAAGCCAAAGAGATGGAGAAAGCTTCGAGGATAGGCAACACCAGGCAACTCTTTAGACTCATCAGGGAAACGGGTGGGAGAAGACAAATCATTAGTGAGACAATCTCGGAAAAAAATGGCACTATAATTAGCTCCCAGGATAGACGACTGGATCGTTGGAAAGAGCATTATGAGGAGCAGTTTAATTTGCCCACAGCCACGCTCAACCTTCCGAGCATCCAACACCTCCCTGAATGGGATATAGACACAGGTCCTCCGTCACTAACTGAGGTTACTAAAGCTGTCACCAATCTGAAACTAGGCAAAGCAGCGGGACCTGATGGAATGACTCCAGAGGTATTTAAGTACGGTGGAGACAGCTTACTGTCCGGATTAACTGAGGTACTAGGCAGCGTCTGGGAATCAGAAGAAGTCCCATCGGGTTGGTGTAAGTCACTGATTATCCCCATATACAAGAAGGGAGACAAGTCTTCCTGTGATAATCACAGAGGGATTAGCTTGACTAATATAGTATCTAAAGTCTTAGGCTCAATAATCATGCGTAGACTGAGTGGTGCTCGGGAAGCACAAACACGAGAGAGCCAGGCAGGCTTTAGACCAGGAAGAGGGTGTATTGATCATATCTTCACCCTCCGACAGATTCTAGAACATAGGCATTCCTACCGGCGTCCAACAGTCATTATATTTCTTGACCTAAAGGCAGCATTCGACTCTGTCGATCGGGAAGTTCTCTGGAGATGCTTGGCTGTAAAGGGAATTCCAAGAAAATATATTGCACTGATTAAGGCACTCTACTCGTACTCATACAGCCAGGTGAGGGCTTACGGCGAGCTGTCATCTGAACTGATGACGACCAGTGGTGTCCGTCAAGGATGCCCATTATCTCCTTTTCTATTCAACTTCATCATAGATGTGTTAATGGACTTAACCCTAGGTGACTTCAGCGACTCAGGGATTGACTTGCTACCGGGGAATAATCTCGTTGACTTGGAATATGCAGACGATATAGTCCTTCTAGGCGAAGACGCTGACGAAATGCAGAGTCTTCTAAACACCTTGAGCCGCAATCTACGAATGTTTGGCATGCGATTCGCTCCCGCCAAATGCAAGATGATGTTACAGGACTGGACTACATCGACGCCTAGTTTAAAAATAGGAAGTGAAGTGGTAGAGCACGTTGACCGCTTCACTTATTTGGGAAGTACCATCAGCCCCAACGGGTTGATCTCTGACGAAATCTCAGCACGAATACAAGGGGCTCGTTTCGCATTTGTTAGTTTACGCCGACTCTGGCGTAGACGAGATGTTCGACTATCGACCAAAGGGCGGGTGTACTGCTCATCAGTCCGCTCCGTCCTCCTTTATGGTTGTGAGACCTGGCCACTGAGAGTGGAAGACATGAAAAGACTAGCTGTCTTTGATCATAGGTGCCTGCGTTCTATTTCCCGTGTAAAGTGGCATAATAAGGTGAGCAACATGGAGGTTAGGCGTAGAGTTCTAGGTAAACAGGGGAAATCAATCGACGAAGTCGTGAAGCTACAAAGACTGAGATGGTTAGGACATGTGTTACGTATGCCAAGTCATCGCCTCCCTCGACGAGCAATGTTAGCGGATATAGGGTCAGGCTGGAAAAAAGCTAGCGGCGGTCAAACAAAAACTTGGCATCAGTCAATGAAATCCACAACAGTTGGTCTAAGCCACGTAGGAAGGTGTAGACTTCCAGGCTGGGGTCCTCGGGACGGTAAAAATCTATGGTTGGAAACAATTGGTGACATGGCTCAAAATCGTTCTCAGTGGCGCAGATGCATCCACTCCCTGTGACTTATGATCTTCAATGAAACTGTTTTGTTCTTCGTTATTACTCCTTTGTCTCACACCTCTGCTCACTGTTTCTATTATGCTTTTCTTGTACTTTCTTCTCTTGCTTCGCGTGCTACACGGAATGTGGCGACTTGAACTTCCGCACATTTGTGCAAAGTTCTATGTCGAAAACAGACAGACAGACAGACAGACTGAAGTTCTTTGGTTCTTCCATATAACTATTCTTCACATATTTACTGGCGTAAGAGGTGAAATATTGGTGGAGATATACAGAGTGTGAAAGAACGGACGAGAATGTTTTAAGTAGAGTTTGTAAGGAAGAGAGAAACAAAGCAGCACATAAGAGAAGAAGAGGGAAAGAAAGAAAACGTTGTACCTATAAATGATATGAGTTGGAAGGACGAGATTCGATTATTCTACTGACTATTTAATAAGTTATAAGTTTCGCGCCTAATGTTTTCTTTATCGTGCAGAACACGAGTCAAGTGGGGTATGGTTGAGTTTTTGTACTTCCTAGTGCGAGCACATAGTTTTATATTATAGCCTTCTGGTTCTGCCTTATGAGATACAGGGGAGAGTTGTGAATGAAGAGAGTGGTGTGAGTTAGATAGAATGGCTTCAGCCCATTTTTCACATTAGTCCAAGTGCCTGTCGACTAGAAAATGAACAAGCTGGCTAATTGGCACGTTGCTTACCCTACTGACAACCTTTAACATTCTTCGTAATAAGATATAGTCCTGCTTCAGTAGCCCTGGAAAAACTAAGGGGGAACAATAGAGAATAGCGGGCAGGATGCAAGAGTTCACGAATCGTACGAGTAAGGGCTGGGTCATTCCCGAGTGTCTTAACTTCTTGATGTAGAAGGGAAGACGGAATATTCTCTGAGAAATCATCAAGATATGAGACGACCAGGAGAAGTCAGCAGATACAATGACGCCAAGATATATATTTAATTTCCGATTTGGTCTCTATTTCAGTGCCATCTATATTACACACCTCGTGAGTGCTAACCAGTTTGTTTAGGTCAGATGTATGCCTAAAGGTGAAATTGACTGTTTGACATTTAGACGGATTTAAGGTTAGACCGTTTTCCTTGGATCACTGGCTGATTTCTGATAAAAAGCCATTTAGTTTGGAGCGGTCACTTTGACACTTGACAGGCAAAGATACAGTCAGATCGTCAGCATATTTAACAAAATTAATGTCATTCGAAGATGGTAAGTCATGTAGAAAGAAAAGAGAAGTGGGAAGAGTACAGGACCTTGGCGGACACCAGCTTCAGTGAATACAGCAGACGAGGATGAGGCGATACTGTTGTGTAAGACGGCTGCAGCGTCTAAAGTGCTCCTACCATGTCTATATGCAAATTGTATTTGGGGTCTTCCAAACTTTTAAGGGAGTGTTCAAGTTTGAGAAGTACTAGTTTTTCCATCAGCCTTAGAAACGGGGAAGTAATGGCAATAGGTCTGAATTTTGCGTTGTTGCTCTTTCCAGGTTTAGGGACAGGGACTATTTTAATGTCTTTCCATGCAACAGGTACAACGTTGTTGGAAAAAGAAAGGTTTAGGATGTTAGTAAGTGGAGAACATAAAGCATCTGCACATTGTTTTAGAACATAAGCAGGTACACCATCAGGGCCAAGGCTACGTGAGGGCTTGAGCGTTTTAAGACATTTTAGAACATCAAGAGTATTAAAGTCACGAAAGTTATCAACTGCATGATTTGTGACACTAGAAGTAATTATAGTAGAAGGAGAGCGTATAAAAGACTGATTAAGAGCGTTAGCATCATAAGAGGGAAAAACATTGCATCGCTTACTATTGTTGGTAATTTCATTGAAAAGTTTCCACATGTTGGTAGGAGATTTGCACGATAGAAGCGTATGATTATACATAGCATTGAGATTTTTGATTTCAGATTTGATCAGAGCATTAATCTCTTTAAGTCCTAACTTATCTTTGGTTTTATATAACATTTCTTTTTGCCTGTGTAATTGTTTGAGACGAGGAGACGAAAAGCGGTCGAAGCTTTTGAATAGTGTTTGTTTAGGAGAGCATATATCGAGGCAGACCTTAAGATAGTCCGTTATATTGGCGATTGTGTCGTCTAATGTACTTTCATTGAATAAATCCCAGTTAGTATTTTTTAACATGCACCTGAGAATGAGTAAGTTGTCAGATGTGTATCATCTTTGTTGTGTTGTGTTTTCATAGATAGGTGTGAGAAGACTTTAATATGAGTTTTGCTGTATATTTTTGGTAAAACGCGAACGATACAGTGATCAGAGTGAAGTATCGGTGCACGTTTACGTGTTTTATATATTCCTTCGTCGTTTGTGAAAACTAAACGATGTCTCTTTCAAAAGTTAGTGGTTTCAGTCAAGAGTGTTGGTCGAATTAGTGGGAAATTAACATCACACTGGAAAATGCGATCGCAGAATAAAAGCGTGTTATGCTGCGTTTACGTGTAATGCCTCTCAAACCTGTCAGTGTATCTACACAATCCTGTTCATTGCACTTCACTACCTGATAATCATTCACTAATGGTGCTTTTATGTTTACTTCACACAACATCGTTGTTATTGTTATTTATCACCCTTGAACTTGTGTCTAGTCTATGTCATTTACCGGTTGATTTCTCTGTGTTGTTCATCATCATATTCACACACACCACCGACTACTACACTCACCCTTGAAACTTGTACTTGGATAATTTCATCTCATTTTCTTATCGACCATACATATTCTGAAATATAATCAAAGCTAACTGACTGACTATTATTCCATCTTGTACTTACTTGTACCGCAAAATACACTTTCTGATACATAGTTGTAATTTGCCTTGACTGGCCGGTCGGCTGTCTCCCTGTCTGTCTATCTATCTTTGTGTCTGTCTATCTATTGTATGCTAACATTAATGGATTCATAATTGTAGAGCCTTGGGGGAATGAAGCCAGAGGAAGTCTTTCACCTAGGTTTCGTGCTAGTTGGCACTCACCAATCAGCAAGGCGTATCTGCGATCCCCTTGAAGGAACTCATGTCCCTTCTGAAGAGATTCGAACCCACGTCACCCAGTGAGTACTACAGTCAGAGACGTTACCACTGAGCTATTCGGGCTCGCGATTGACCTCCTGTAGGACTGCAGTGGGTAGTCAGATTGGACACTAGTTAGTAACTAGTGTGACGTGTCTAGTCCTTTCTTTGGTGCAGACTGACTGAATTCTATCAGTCAGTCAGTCAGTCAGGTTTGCAATGTGGTCACCATTCTAGGTATCTCGCCATCACGATGCTCATTGATCTGATGATATTAGATAGTTGGAGGCAATCGGCAGGAAGCATTGGACTTGGGTTTCGTGCATTCATTTAAACCGCAATTGTTCGCTCTAATTATACTACTGTTCTTGTTGTGAATTAATTATGGCGATATTCAAGTTAACTAGACTCAGTGTGTGTGTGTGTGTTTGAGATAGGCGGCGATTAGGTGGACGAGTATAAGAAGGGGCTTAACAGGCGTGGAGACAGACCACCCACCACACAGACATCAGCAACTGATGAATACTCTTGAATCATGTGAAATCAGTAGAAGAAGAAATACAGACAGGAGTAATTCTGATTGAAAACTGCAGTCACATTATCACTTTCTAAAAGGGGAGAGTGGAAGCCAAGAAAGAAATTCGATAACGACTTCTTGGAGGGAATGAAGGAAACATCAGTAAGATGAGTTTTGCTTTGAATACGTCGGAAATGGGGTTATCTGTGCCAATTAGAATAAGCCGAACCAAAAGTGCAGTAAGAGCTACAGTCTGTAAGCAGTTATTTGGCTTATTCTTTCGTCTCTGAACAGAGATATTGGATGTTCAACTGACAATCACATGTTTTCCAATCAATTATTACTGTCAACGCGATGTGGTGGTGATTGGATTTTGGTTGACGTCTTTTCACAGACAGAGGACAGCATACAACACTTGGAAGGTGTCAGATTTGCTTTAGAATTCATGCAGTGATGAGGCTGAGAATCCTGTAGACGCCTTCATATGTATATACTTTTGTTGTAGGAAATTTGTCACCGTGTATGTGTCTATAGGGATATAGGAATTGAAAGAGAATGGCTTTCCGAATTCTGCCAACTTCTGTCTTCAAACAGATTTCATTGGTGGATAGCGGCTAAGCACGAATTGTATTATCTTACACATGAGGTGTGAATGTCTTCAGCGTGTGGAAAGAGTGGTAAATGCTTCTGAAACACGATAAGAACACCCTTCATGAGTAATGTCTGGTAGAAGAGATAAGTTCAAGGATGGCGACCATGGAGTGTGAACGTGTGCCAGTGATCGTGAACTCAACACTGTTAGTTCGATAACGAGATCTACTATTATTAAAGCACCACTATGAACCCTGTTAAAGAAGTGAGGTGTAGCTTTTATCCCGATCTCATCTTAAATTACTGTTTAGATAGTGGGTTGATAATACATCAGGGTCAGGTTTACAGTTCGGATCTGGCTTAAGATCAGGGTTAGCATTAGGTTTCAGGTCATGATTAGGGTTAGGATTATGGTTGCGTTTAGGATTAGGGTCACACTTTGGGTTCGAGTGTTTCATTCCTATTATCTGTATTTCCCCAACAAGAAACAATCCGGATTATTGACACTCGCGAATTTTTAAAGTGCCTTGAAAATAGGTGAGGATTATCAAATTTGCACAAGACCCAAGAAAAAGCATCATTATGGGTAGCAGCGTGCTTCAAAGTGTATTCCAATACGTCAAATGACTGTTCCTGAGATTAAGAGCAGAGACTGTCGTTGGTTGACAGGTGAAATTAACTGTCTGCAATCCATCGTATCCTCCAATGTGTATCGGAATGTGCAGGTATTGTAATTCTTCAGGAAACTTGGCCCCGTGACCTGTGTGATGATAATTTAGTCTGTCTAAGTGATTTCAAATTATTCAGAAAAGATCGGTGTAGCTCTACAAACACACGTGGTGTGGTGGTGGTGGTGATTGTGGTGTACTTCAAATAATGTAAGTTTCAGATTGTCTAGTGACACAATTGACTGCCTGCCTCACTGCTAAACGTCGACCGAAACACCCGTCCAAATATGACTACATGTACATTTCAAACATTGATATTGCACCTGGATGTAGTGTCCTAGAACTATCTTTATTTGCTGATGATTTCGCTTGCTTTGCTGCCACCTCCCTTGGAAACTCCTTGTCAGTAGTTACTGGCGACTTCAGTTCTTGTGACTACAGTTGCCTTGCACAATTAGGTCGTGGAAATATTGTCAACTTCTCAACACAACTAGAAAATACCCTTGATCTAGTGTTTACGAATGATTTCGGCACATTTGAAGGCCGGAAAAGAGCGGCACTACTCAATTCTGATCATTGTATCATACGTATATTGCCCAAAATATATGGAAAGCTGCACTAAGGGAAGGGCCTTCTTGAACCTTGGCAAGCAAACACAATATAGATGTTACTCCCATGACATTATACAGAATCTGAGAAACATGCTGAGTAATGCAAATTGGGACTCATTTGCTGAACACGTTCTAGCCAAAACAATCACAAACGACCTATAACGAAAAGTTCTTATCATGCAAAACCTGATCAAATATGTGGAAGTTATTTAAGGTAGCTGACTGGATAAAGGTTACCTCATGGAACTACTACCGAAGAAGGGCGACTTAGGACTCTGCAAGAACTGGTGAGGGATCATGCGCCTGTCGACGCCAAGTAAAATCCTGAGTCGCATCATCCTGGAGAGTAGAAAGGACGCATTGGATACAGAATTCCGACCAGAACAAACTGGATTCAGGAAAGTCAGGCACATCATTTTCTGACCGAATTGCAACTCTATGCATGGTCATCGAACAAAGCATGGAATGACAATCAAACCTATACCTCAACTTTATAGACTTTGAGAAGGCCTTCGACAGACAGCGTTGATCGCGAAGTAATTTGGAAACTAATAATAATAATCACTTTATTCCACAACAATAACAATTTACAGCATGGAATTTTCAGCGTTTCTTTTACATATTGCAATGGTTTAGCTCTGTTTATAATTATATAAATGTATAAAATGTTAAAATATTGATAGTTAATAGGAAAAAACAGAAAAATAAAATAAAAAAACCCAACAAAATCACACCATTTCTAGGTCATAGTGAATAATAAATAAATAATATAACAAATAACACATGCATAATAATATGCATCATTACATTTTATAGATTAGTTATTGATTCAAAAGTTGTAAAAGTTCTTTTCTGATATTTGTCAGAAAAGAACTACTCGAGTACTACGGCGTGCAGCACCCAAATATTCATCAACCTTATTCAGCAGCTGTACGACAACGGCACATGTCAAGTGATCCACAACGGAAAACTCAGTGAGGCGTTTGGAGTAAACACAAGAGACAGACAAGGGTGCTTATTATCACCCACGATGATATTCCTAATTGTGGTGAACTGACTGGATTATGCGTCAGACAGTCAGTGGGCAAGGAGAAGACAGGAATATCCTGGACCGACGTGAAGAACCTAGAAGACCTGGATTTCGTGCGCGGATGATTTATCTTTGATGTCACACAAAATCGAAGACTTACAAGCGAAAACGGACAAACTGGTCACAGAAGCAGCCGGCGAAGACAGGACACCATGTGAACATAGACAAGACGGAGGTTATGTAAATAACCAGCCAGCAACAACAACAGCAGCAGCAACATCCAGCGCCAATCACCATCAACGGGGTGGGGGGATTTGAAAGAGGTTACTTCATTCACTCACTTATCAAGCTAGGGAGCATTGTCTCAACTACAGGCAGTCGGAACGGACGAGGATATCAAATCGAGAGAGAATCGGGAAGGCGAGAAATACATTCATCAACCTGGAACCAATCTGGAAATCTTCGTCACAGCCAGCATCAACAACCAAATTCCGTCGGATTTTCAATGCAAACGTCAAGTCAGTCAACTCTTCTATACGGATCAGAAACTTGGCGGGTGACAACGAATATTTCCAACAGCCTGTTGTAGACCAGACCTTTATCAACAATTGTCTTCGCTCTATACTGAAGATCAGATGGCCGGGCCGGGCCGGGAAGAATCACCAACAAGAAAATATGGGTGGGAACAAACATAACAAGAACCGATCACCAACCAACAAATATGCAGGAGAAAGTGGAGATGGATTGGACAATCGCTGAGGAGGCTGCTCGCTGGGTGACATCGCGCGCGCGTCAGGCCATTGCTCGAGTGGAACCAGGCTGAAAGAGAAGCAGCGAGTGGGACATCAGTGCAAGGGTGACATGGAGGAGATCGTGTGAGGAAGAGTTGAAAGAGTATGGACTAACATGCATGGACGCAGGTGAAAAGTACAACAGAAGGAAGACAGAAGTGGCAAGTGGAGACGTGCAGTTGAAGCCCTATGTTCCACTAGGAACCCAAGGGAACACTAATAATGATAATTTGAGGAAATCACCAGGAGTAAGCAAATAAATAATGATCGTTCTGCAGTTGATGTTGGCACTTTTAATAAGTCCTTCATGTGGCGCCCAGCTGATGTTATGATCTCAAATGCTACAAGTGTAAATAATGACCGCTTCTCTGGTCTTCATGCAAGCGATGTCTCCAAGTGTCTCATATCGCTGAGAGCTATTATCCTCAATAAATGTACTGACATTTTATGTCATCCTCTCACTGGTATCGTCAGTCAATCGTTTCCCACTAACATTGTGCCTGCTTCTTGGAAGGACATTGAAATTGTTCCTGTGCCTAAATCATCAAGTGGACCAACTGTTAAGTTCACAACTATCACCATTACTTCACCGTTTTTCAAAAATGATGGAAAGACTGCTTTCACGTTCGCACCCTTGAACGTTTATTGAAGGCTTTTAACGAAGCTAATCACTTAGCTTGTAGACATAGTAGGCGTACTCTAGGTAGCATTGTCGTCTTATATGATAATATCGTCTCTAGTTTGGATAGAGGTTGCAAATACGTTCGGTGTGCCTTCCTAGATTACACATTTGCCTTCGACTCCGTACCTGGCCCTCTTTTCAAAAACAAGCTTGCTGCGTCACAAGCAGAGTGGCAGACAAATAACTAGTTGCACTCCTATTTTCCTGATGAAAAGCAGTACACCGATTACAATGTGAACTACACATGGACTTCCAGACTCAAGATGTTGTTCTGCATTCTTTCCTGATTCCCTTCTTCTTACATGACTAAACTTCATTCTGACGAAGCTTATTTTGTTAGGCATATTGATGATCTGAACACTTGTGAGCCGACGGTGGGTGAGTACCGCTGAAGAGACCCAAACTAGGACGAAAAGGTGTCCAGTACTGTCAGGGATTCCAATGATGCTCTAACGAATGTCAGCTCATGATGAAATCCTGTAACCAATCAAATCCCTACAAAAACACACTTCAAGCTTATTTTCTTAGGTATCCCGATGATCTGAAAACTTGTATGCCGACGGCTACTTATCAGTCAGACTGTTCGAAAATGAATAAGTTTTATCAGAAATTAGTTAGTGGTCCTCGTCAAATGGTCTTGAACTTAATCACTCCAAATGTCAGGTGGTTGCGTTCACTTTGAGACACGAGCGCGACCTGGGTGAATTGGTTAGTTCTCACACTTCCACTACCGTAGAAGGCGTCGAAGTTGAATCTAAATCAATTGTTAAATACCTTGGAATGTGTACTTCCACTGATCTCTGCCCGTATTACAACATCATTTCACTTTCTAGAAAGATATTTCGTGCGACGCTATATGTAAGGAAGTTAAGATGATTTGGTATCACTCAGTCTCATATACTTAGCAAGTTTGTTGATCCATGTATCCTGTCTGTCCTTCTCTAATGCTCCCCGACGCTTAATCTCTCCCGAGCTACATGAGAAAGAATTCCATATTAGATTGTTTATTAGATGTATCACACAGTGAAACAGTATTACTGTTTACTGGATAACGTTTCGAACCAAATTTATTGTTGGTCATAATCATACCATGAATTATAACCACACGACTTCGAAACTTGAGTTTTATAGTTCTCTTTGTTCTCTCCCGTTTGTCATGGGCGTGGTAGTAGAATTTTCCAGATATCTGGGTGGACAGGTGTTGAATCATTTCCATTACACGTGTTTGCAGTCGATTCGATAAACAAAGCTTCTGTTACCAATCATTCTCACCCGTCACCCTGTTGCATTAGATTTTAAATCTGTCATCTTCTTCCAACCCATCTGTTATAACTGTAGTAAATTAAGGTAAAACCCCGTCGCCAATTTGTTATAACTGTAGGGAATTCAAGGAAAACGTTTTCACCTTGCTCTGTCTGCGCCTGAACTAATCTGCCTATCTGCTTGTCGTACCTTCCGATTTAGTAAAGCACGCAAATATGAAAAAGACAAAGGCTGGACTGTGACTGTGTATTAAAGTGCAACAACGACAAAGAAAGCCATGGTATTTATACATTTTACAACAATATGGACAGCTAACAGCATTTGAAATAATTGATCTTAATAGCCAATAACAAAGTGCGTGAGAGATGATAATATACCATATATGCAAGATTAACAGTCACTACCAAAATGTGTGAGAATGATAATATACCATATATACAAGATTAACAGTTAATACCAAAATGTGTGAGAATGATAATACACCATATATACAAGATTAACAGTCAATACCAAAATATGTGGGATCCTATCACCTCTCCCCGTAAAGAGTGTAGGACTTGCTTTTTGGATCTATTTGAAAATGTTTCGGAGCTATTCTTTGTCTAGTTGACCTTCGCATGGTACTGGGTAGAGTGTGATCTGTGTCCCGGGCTTCCGGCTGCGGAAGATTAAATGTATCTACTAATACTTCTAACGTGAGGTCTCGTCTCCCATTGTCAGGTCTATCTGACCCATCTCGTATATGATTCGTGTGTCTGACACATAACTGTCCTTCTACATTCACTTTGTATAAAACCCTTCCTTTCTGCCCCACTATTTGTCCTCGAATCCATCTCGGAGGTGAATAGCGGAAATCTCGTACATAAACTTGCTGATACAATTTGAAAACTCGACGTTTAGCTCCGTGATGGCGATTGAATTGGTTTTCCATTTTTGTATTTCTGCAGCCCTGCTTTACTTGCCTAGGCTTAATTGAGTCGAGGGCAGTTCTGATCTTTCGGCCAAATATAATTTCCGCTGGGGATAACTGATTTGGGGCGGAAGGATTTGGCGTCGTACGATAATGCAGCAAGAATCTATCCAAAATTTCTTCTGTTGTTCCCTCCCCCTTCGCTTTTGCATAAGCACGCTTAAAGGTGTCGACGAAACGTTCAGTCTGTCCATTCGATTGGGGATGATACGAGGGGCTACGAATATGCTGGATGCCAAACAGTTTGCAGCAACCAAGTTTGTCCTGGAAGACAGAAGCGTGCTTTTGACGAAGGCGTTGCAAGAGAGATTGATCAGATACATCTCCGGGAACAACGTTGTGTGGTGAGGACGAAACATTAGAGCATACGGAATTTAATGGTACATTAAAGATATGGAGCTTGTCTAACCAGTCAAGACCAAGCAAATTCAAATCATGGTAGTTTGTAACGTAACATACACCATTGAAGTGATGCTCACCAAACTGAACCTGGCAATTTATCTCACCCACGAGTTTCAGTATATCTCCAGAGACATTCTTGGCGACATGCTCGGTCGGCAGAATCTGTGGGCAACCAAGTTTGCGCCACGTAGTTCGGGAAATTACGGTGATATCTGATGCCGTATCCAACTGAAGACGAATACGTTTGCCGTTAATATCTAGTGTTATGTACTTACGTTTGCTGGCGAACTCGACCTTGGAAGTTGTGAAAACGGTCTGTACTCGAGGAGATTGTTTCGGCTTGAAACGACTACTTCTGTTCCTCACCGAAGAATTTTTCTGCGGTGTACAGTAACCCTCCTTATGTCCAAAACGGTGACAATTACGGCATTTATGTTTCTTGAAAGGACAGAACTTGACAAAATGCCACGAACCACAGTGCCAGCACACTGAAGGAGGTTTAGCTGAATTTTGAGACTGACGTTCTGTGTGCTTAACGGTGATCGGAGGACTTTTCACTGTGTTAATCGAACCAAATTCAGACGACTGTCGTTTGCACTCCACCATAGCAGTATCGTGCTTCAAGTTGATTAAACGTAGGCATTCTGCTGTCACCATTTGTAAAGTCATTTTCGGGTCTTGTTCCACAAGTGACAGAAGTCGAGTTCGTATGTCAGTATCTTCTGGGTTCTTCAACCCACAAATAAAAATCAAACACTTGAACTGATCTGATGTCATTTCGTGTGGTTTGAACCTTTCACATTCCTTGTTCACTTTGCCAGCGTAAGTGACATAATCATCGGAAGGCATTTTTGTCAACTGAAAACATTGATACCGAATATTAAACATGGATGACTGTTCACCAAAGATTTGTGATAAAACGGTGACTGTCTCATCGAATGATAACTCACGTGGGTTCTTGGGCAGAATGAAGTTAACATATCTGTTGTGCTCAACAGTACCAAGTTTTCTTAGTAACAATCGGACTTTGGCAGCATCATCAAACATGTAGCATTCAATACGGAAAACGTCTTCGTAACGATTGAACCATGCATCAAATACGAGACCAGATATTGGGTCGTAGTTGAACTCACTGATGGAATTTGAGATGCTTTCATATTTGTCTGAATGAGATGTTGATGGAACTTGAATGGACAGCTTCTGAGTGAGAGCTTCGATTAATTTTAGTTGAGCTGCTTCATTCTGAACTTGCTGCTGCTGCAAGATAGATTTGAGATCGTCCAGAGAGATAGACATTGTAATTGGGTTGTAATTAACACAGTCAAAAATGTTCTATAGCTGCGCTGAACAGAATAAAAACTGTCGTCGTTTGCTTGCTATAACTGCAATGAATTAAGGTAAACCCCGTCGCCAATTTGTTATAGCTGCACTGAATTAAGGTAAAACCCCGTCGCCAATTTGTTATAACTGTAGGGAATTCAAGGAAAACGTTTTCACCTTGCTCTGTCTGCGCCTGAACTAATCTGCCTATCTGCTTGTCGTACCTTCCGATTTAGTAAAGCACGCAAATATAAAAAGACAAAGGCTGGACTGTGACTGTGTATTGAAGTGCAACAACGACAAAGAAAGCCATGGTATTTATACATTTTACAACAATATGGACAGCTAACAGCATTTGAAATAATTGATCTTAATAGCCAATAACAAAGTGCGTGAGAGATGATAATATACCATATATGCAAGATTAACAGTCACTACCAAAATGTGTGGGAATGATAATATACCATATATACAAGATTAACAGTCAATACCAAAATATGTGGTATCCTATCACCATCCTATTGTATGGCTCTGCTGTGTGTAATTCCATGTGGTGAGTGCTATAGCTGAACTATTCTCTAGATTTCTTATCTTATTCAGGTCAACTAATCTAGATTTTGCTAGGTTTTTTGCTCGGCTAGTCTGACTGACTGACTGACCCTGTTCTACTACTTTGACCTGTGTATTTGAGCTGACATGCATGTCAAACATGAGCAGGACAACACCAACAATAAGGAATCTAAATCATCACTAGCAATTTCATACAAGGAAGGAACCTCGGAAGACTTACTCAGAAATCTTAACAATGCTGGCAGGAATAAAAGTGGCTGGCATTGAAACCAACCACAAACTCAATTAGAAACAAGTTTTGTCGGTTAAAGGCAGAAAACCGAAGGCGAAGGAGACGTGGAGCTGAAGCCCTGTGTTCCTCTAGGAATTAGAGGATATAATAATAAATAGTAATAATAATATTACATCCAATTACACACAACAGAGCCATACAATAGGATGGGATGGGAGAAGATGACAGATTTAAAATCTAATGCAACAGGGTGGCGGGTGAGAAAGATTGGTAACAGAAGCTTTGTTTATCGAATCGACTGCAAACACGTGTAATGGGAATGATTCAACACCTGTCCACCCAGATATCTGGAAAATTCTACTACCACGCCCACGACAAACGGGAGAGAACAAAGAGAACTATAAAACTCAAGTTTCGAAGTCGTGTGGTTATAATTCATGGTATGATTATGACCAACAATAAATTTGGTTCGAAACGTTATCCAGTAAACAGTAATACTGTTTCACTGTGTGATACATCTAATAAACAATCTAATATGGAATTCTTTCTCATGTAGCTCGGGAGAGATTAAGCGTCGGGGAGCATTAGAGAAGGACAGACAGGATACATGGATCAACAAACTTGCTAAGTATATGAGACTGAGTGATACCAAATCATCTTAACTTCCTTACATATAGCGTCGCACGAAATATCTTTCTAGAAAGTGAAATGATGTTGTAATACGGGCAGAGATCAGTGGAAGTACACATTCCAAGGTATTTAACAATTGATTTAGATTCAACTTCGACGCCTTCTACGGTAGTGGAAGTGTGAGAACTAACCAATTCACCCAGGTCGCGCTCGTGTCTCAAAGTGAACGCAACCACCTGACATTTGGAGTGATTAAGTTCAAGACCATTTGACGAGGACCACTAACTAATTTCTGATAAAACTTATTCATTTTCGAACAGTCTGACTGATAAGTAGCCGTCGGCATACAAGTTTTCAGATCATCGGGATACCTAAGAAAATAAGCTTGAAGTGTGTTTTTGTAGGGATTTGATTGGTTACAGGATTTCATCATGAGCTGACATTCGTTAGAGCATCATTGGAATCCCTGACAGTACTGGACACCTTTTCGTCCTAGTTTGGGTCTCTTCAGCGGTACTCACCCACCGTCGGCTCACAAGTGTTCAGATCATCAATATGCCTAACAAAATAAGCTTCGTCAGAATGAAGTTTAGTCATGTAAGAAGAAGGGAATCAGGAAAGAATGCAGAACAACATCTTGAGTCTGGAAGTCCATGTGTAGTTCACATTGTAATCGGTGTACTGCTTTTCATCAGGAAAATAGGAGTGCAACTAGTTATTTGTCTGCCACTCTGCTTGTGACGCAGCAAGCTTGTTTTTGAAAAGAGGGCCAGGTACGGAGTCGAAGGCAAATGTGTAATCTAGGAAGGCACACCGAACGTATTTGCAACCTCTATCCAAACTAGAGACGATATTATCATATAAGACGACAATGCTACCTAGAGTACGCCTACTATGTCTACAAGCTAAGTGATTAGCTTCGTTAAAAGCCTTCAATAAACGTTCAAGGGTGCGAACGTGAAAGCAGTCTTTCCATCATTTTTGAAAAACGGTGAAGTAATGGTGATAGTTGTGAACTTAACAGTTGGTCCACTTGATGATTTAGGCACAGGAACAATTTCAATGTCCTTCCAAGAAGCAGGCACAATGTTAGTGGGAAACGATTGACTGACGATACCAGTGAGAGGATGACATAAAATGTCAGTACATTTATTGAGGATAATAGCTCTCAGCGATATGAGACACTTGGAGACATCGCTTGCATGAAGACCAGAGAAGCGGTCATTATTTACACTTGTAGCATTTGAGATCATAACATCAGCTGGGCGCCACATGAAGGACTTATTAAAAGTGCCAACATCAACTGCAGAACGATCATTATTTATTTGCTTACTCCTGGTGATTTCCTCAAATTATCATTATTAGTGTTCCCTTGGGTTCCTAGTGGAACATAGGGCTTCAACTGCACGTCTCCACTTGCCACTTCTGTCTTCCTTCTGTTGTACTTTTCACCTGCGTCCATGCATGTTAGTCCATACTCTTTCAACTCTTCCTCACACGATCTCCTCCATGTCACCCTTGCACTGATGTCCCACTCGCTGCTTCTCTTTCGGCCTGGTTCCACTCGAGCAATGGCCTGACGCGCGCGCGATGTCACCCAGCGAGCAGCCTCCTCAGCGATTGTCCAATCCATCTCCACTTTCTCCTGCATATTTGTTGGTTGGTGATCGGTTCTTGTTATGTTTGTTCCCACCCATATTTTCTTGTTGGTGATTCTTCCCGGCCCGGCCCGGCCATCTGATCTTCAGTATAGAGCGAAGACAATTGTTGATAAAGGTCTGGTCTACAACAGGCTGTTGGAAATATTCGTTGTCACCCGCCAAGTTTCTGATCCGTATAGAAGAGTTGACTGACTTGACGTTTGCATTGAAAATCCGACGGAATTTGGTTGTTGATGCTGGCTGTGACGAAGATTTCCAGATTGGTTCCAGGTTGATGAATGTATTTCTCGCCTTCCCGATTCTCTCTCGATTTGATATCCTCGTCCGTTCCGACTGCCTGTAGTTGAGACAATGCTCCCTAGCTTGATAAGTGAGTGAATGAAGTAACCTCTTTCAAATCCCCCCACCCCGTTGATGGTGATTGGCGCTGGATGTTGCTGCTGCTGTTGTTGTTGCTGGCTGGTTATTTACATAACCTCCGTCTTGTCTATGTTCACATGGTGTCCTGTCTTCGCCGGCTGCTTCTGTGACCAGTTTGTCCGTTTTCGCTTGTAAGTCTTCGATTTTGTGTGACATCAAAGATAAATCATCCGCGCACGAAATCCAGGTCTTCTAGGTTCTTCACGTCGGTCCAGGATATTCCTGTCTTCTCCTTGCCCACTGACTGTCTGACGCATAATCCAGTCAGTTCACCACAATTAGGAATATCATCGTGGGTGATAATAAGCACCCTTGTCTGTCTCTTGTGTTTACTCCAAACGCCTCACTGAGTTTTCCGTTGTGGATCACTTGACATGTGCCGTTGTCGTACAGCTGCTGAATAAGGTTGATGAATATTTGGGTGCTGCACGCCGTAGTACTCGAGTAGTTCTTTTCTGACAAATATCAGAAAAGAACTTTTACAACTTTTGAATCAATAACTAATCTATAAAATGTAATGATGCATATTATTATGCATGTGTTATTTGTTATATTATTTATTTATTATTCACTATGACCTAGAAATGGTGTGATTTTGTTGGGTTTTTTTATTTTATTTTTCTGTTTTTTCCTATTAACTATCAATATTTTAACATTTTATACATTTATATAATTATAAACAGAGCTAAACCATTGCAATATGTAAAAGAAACGCTGAAAATTCCATGCTGTAAATTGTTATTGTTGTGGAATAAAGTGATTATTATTATTAGTTTCCAAATTACTTCGCGATCAACGCTGTCTGTCGAAGGCCTTCTCAAAGTCTATAAAGTTGAGGTATAGGTTTGATTGTCATTCCATGCTTTGTTCGATGACCATGCATAGAGTTGCAATTCGGTCAGAAAATGATGTGCCTGACTTTCCTGAATCCAGTTTGTTCTGGTCGGAATTCTGTATCCAATGCGTCCTTTCTACTCTCCAGGATGATGCGACTCAGGATTTTACTTGGCGTCGACAGGCGCATGATCCCTCACCAGTTCTTGCAGAGTCCTAAGTCGCCCTTCTTCGGTAGTAGTTCCATGAGGTAACCTTTATCCAGTCAGCTACCTTAAATAACTTCCACATATTTGATCAGGTTTTGCATGATAAGAACTTTTCGTTATAGGTCGTTTGTGATTGTTTTGGCTAGAACGTGTTCAGCAAATGAGTCCCAATTTGCATTACTCAGCATGTTTCTCAGATTCTGTATAATGTCATGGGAGTAACATCTATATTGTGTTTGCTTGCCAAGGTTCAAGAAGGCCCTTCCCTTAGTGCAGCTTTCCATATATTTTGGGCAATATACGTATGATACAATGATCAGAATTGAGTAGTGCCGCTCTTTTCCGGCCTTCAAATGTGCCGAAATCATTCGTAAACACTAGATCAAGGGTATTTTCTAGTTGTGTTGAGAAGTTGACAATATTTCCACGACCTAATTGTGCAAGGCAACTGTAGTCACAAGAACTGAAGTCGCCAGTAACTACTGACAAGGAGTTTCCAAGGGAGGTGGCAGCAAAGCAAGCGAAATCATCAGCAAATAAAGATAGTTCTAGGACACTACATCCAGGTGCAATATCAATGTTTGAAATGTACATGTAGTCATATTTGGACGGGTGTTTCGGTCGACGTTTAGCAGTGAGGCAGGCAGTCAATTGTGTCACTAGACAATCTGAAACTTACATTATTTGAAGTACACCACAATCACCACCACCACCACACCACGTGTGTTTGTAGAGCTACACCGATCTTTTCTGAATAATTTGAAATCACTTAGACAGACTAAATTATCATCACACAGGTCACGGGGCCAAGTTTCCTGAAGAATTACAATACCTGCACATTCCGATACACATTGGAGGATACGATGGATTGCAGACAGTTAATTTCACCTGTCAACCAACGACAGTCTCTGCTCTTAATCTCAGGAACAGTCATTTGACGTATTGGAATACACTTTGAAGCACGCTGCTACCCATAATGATGCTTTTTCTTGGGTCTTGTGCAAATTTGATAATCCTCACCTATTTTCAAGGCACTTTAAAAATTCGCGAGTGTCAATAATCCGGATTGTTTCTTGTTGGGGAAATACAGATAATAGGAATGAAACACTCGAACCCAAAGTGTGACCCTAATCCTAAACGCAACCATAATCCTAACCCTAATCATGACCTGAAACCTAATGCTAACCCTGATCTTAAGCCAGATCCGAACTGTAAACCTGACCCTGATGTATTATCAACCCACTATCTAAACAGTAATTTAAGATGAGATCGGGATAAAAGCTACACCTCACTTCTTTAACAGGGTTCATAGTGGTGCTTTAATAATAGTAGATCTCGTTATCGAACTAACAGTGTTGAGTTCACGATCACTGGCACACGTTCACACTCCATGGTCGCCATCCTTGAACTTATCTCTTCTACCAGACATTACTCATGAAGGGTGTTCTTATCGTGTTTCAGAAGCATTTACCACTCTTTCCACACGCTGAAGACATTCACACCTCATGTGTAAGATAATACAATTCGTGCTTAGCCGCTATCACCAATGAAATCTGTTTGAAGACAGAAGTTGGCAGAATTCGGAAAGCCATTCTCTTTCAATTCCTATATCCCTATAGACACATACACGGTGACAAATTTCCTACAACAAAAGTATATACATATGAAGGCGTCTACAGGATTCTCAGCCTCATCACTGCATGAATTCTAAAGCAAATCTGACACCTTCCAAGTGTTGTATGCTGTCCTCTGTCTGTGAAAAGACGTCAACCAAAATCCAATCACCACCACATCGCGTTGACAGTAATAATTGATTGGAAAACATGTGATTGTCAGTTGAACATCCAATATCTCTGTTCAGAGACGAAAGAATAAGCCAAATAACTGCTTACAGACTGTAGCTCTTACTGCACTTTTGGTTCGGCTTATTCTAATTGGCACAGATAACCCCATTTCCGACGTATTCAAAGCAAAACTCATCTTACTGATGTTTCCTTCATTCCCTCCAAGAAGTCGTTATCGAATTTCTTTCTTGGCTTCCACTCTCCCCTTTTAGAAAGTGATAATGTGACTGCAGTTTTCAATCAGAATTACTCCTGTCTGTATTTCTTCTTCTACTGATTTCACATGATTCAAGAGTATTCATCAGTTGCTGATGTCTGTGTGGTGGGTGGTCTGTCTCCACGCCTGTTAAGCCCCTTCTTATACTCGTCCACCTAATCGCCGCCTATCTCAAACACACACACACACACTGAGTCTAGTTAACTTGAATATCGCCATAATTAATTCACAACAAGAACAGTAGTATAATTAGAGCGAACAATTGCGGTTTAAATGAATGCACGAAACCCAAGTCCAATGCTTCCTGCCGATTGCCTCCAACTATCTAATATCATCAGATCAATGAGCATCGTGATGGCGAGATACCTAGAATGGTGACCACATTGCAAACCTGACTGACTGACTGACTGATAGAATTCAGTCAGTCTGCACCAAAGAAAGGACTAGACACGTCACACTAGTTACTAACTAGTGTCCAATCTGACTACCCACTGCAGTCCTACAGGAGGTCAATCGCGAGCCCGAATAGCTCAGTGGTAACGTCTCTGACTGTAGTACTCACTGGGTGACGTGGGTTCGAATCTCTTCAGAAGGGACATGAGTTCCTTCAAGGGGATCGCAGATACGCCTTGCTGATTGGTGAGTGCCAACTAGCACGAAACCTAGGTGAAAGACTTCCTCTGGCTTCATTCCCCCAAGGCTCTACAATTATGAATCCATTAATGTTAGCATACAATAGATAGACAGACACAAAGATAGATAGACAGACAGGGAGACAGCCGACCGGCCAGTCAAGGCAAATTACAACTATGTATCAGAAAGTGTATTTTGCGGTACAAGTAAGTACAAGATGGAATAATAGTCAGTCAGTTAGCTTTGATTATATTTCAGAATATGTATGGTCGATAAGAAAATGAGATGAAATTATCCAAGTACAAGTTTCAAGGGTGAGTGTAGTAGTCGGTGGTGTGTGTGAATATGATGATGAACAACACAGAGAAATCAACCGGTAAATGACATAGACTAGACACAAGTTCAAGGGTGATAAATAACAATAACAACGATGTTGTGTGAAGTAAACATAAAAGCACCATTAGTGAATGATTATCAGGTAGTGAAGTGCAATGAACAGGATTGTGTAGATACACTGACAGGTTTGAGAGGCATTACACGTAAACGCAGCATAACACGCTTTTATTCTGCGATCGCATTTTCCAGTGTGATGTTAATTTCCCACTAATTCGACCAACACTCTTGACTGAAACCACTAACTTTTGAAAGAGACATCGTTTAGTTTTCACAAACGACAAAGGAATATATAAAACACGTAAACGTGCACCGATACTTCACTCTGATCACTGTATCGTTCGCGTTTTACCAAAAATATACAGCAAAACTCATATTAAAGTCTTCTCACACCTATCTATGAAAACACAACACAACAAAGATGATACACATCTGACAACTTACTCATTCTCAGGTGCATGTTAAAAAATACTAACTGGGATTTATTCAATGAAAGTACATTAGACGACACAATCGCCAATATAACGGACTATCTTAAGGTCTGCCTCGATATATGCTCTCCTAAACAAACACTATTCAAAAGCTTCGACCGCTTTTCGTCTCCTCGTCTCAAACAATTACACAGGCAAAAAGAAATGTTATATAAAACCAAAGATAAGTTAGGACTTAAAGAGATTAATGCTCTGATCAAATCTGAAATCAAAAATCTCAATGCTATGTATAATCATACGCTTCTATCGTGCAAATCTCCTACCAACATGTGGAAACTTTTCAATGAAATTACCAACAATAGTAAGCGATGCAATGTTTTTCCCTCTTATGATGCTAACGCTCTTAATCAGTCTTTTATACGCTCTCCTTCTACTATAATTACTTCTAGTGTCACAAATCATGCAGTTGATAACTTTCGTGACTTTAATACTCTTGATGTTCTAAAATGTCTTAAAACGCTCAAGCCCTCACGTAGCCTTGGCCCTGATGGTGTACCTGCTTATGTTCTAAAACAATGTGCAGATGCTTTATGTTCTCCACTTACTAACATCCTAAACCTTTCTTTTTCCAACAACGTTGTACCTGTTGCATGGAAAGACATTAAAATAGTCACTGTCCCTAAACCTGGAAAGAGCAACAACGCAAAATTCAGACCTATTGCCATTACTTCCCCGTTTCTAAGGCTGATGGAAAAACTAGTACTTCTCAAACTTGAACACTCCCTTAAAAGTTTGGAAGACCCCAAATACAATTTGCATATAGACATGGTAGGAGCACTTTAGACGCTGCAGCCGTCTTACACAACAGTATCGCCTCATCCTCGTCTGCTGTGCTCACTGAAGCTGGTGTCCGCCAAGGTCCTGTACTCTTCCCACTTCTCTTTTCTTTCTTTCTTTCTACATGACTTACCATCTTCGAATGACATTAATTTTGTTAAATATGCTGACGATCTGACTGTATCTTTGCCTGTCAAGTGTCAAAGTGACCGCTCCAAACTAAATGGCTTTTTATCAGAAATCAGCCAGTGATCCAAGGAAAACGGTCTAACCTTAAATCCGTCTAAATGTCAAACAGTCAATTTCACCTTTAGGCATACATCTGACCTAAACAAACTGGTTAGCACTCACGAGGTGTGTAATATAGATGGCACTGAAATAGAGACCAAATCGGAAATTAAATATATATCTTGGCGTCATTGTATCTGCTGATTTCTCCTGGTCGTCTCATATCTTGATGATTTCTCAGAGAATATTCCGTCTTCCCTTCTACATCAAGAAGTTAAGACACTCGGGAATGACCCAGCCCTTACTCGTACGATTCGTGAACTCTTGCATCCTGCCCGCTATTCTCTATTGTTCCCCCTTAGTTTTTCCAGGGCTACTGAAGCAGGACTATATCTTATTACGAAGAATGTTAAAGGTTGTCAGTAGGGTAAGCAACGTGCCAATTAGCCAGCTTGTTCATTTTCTAGTCGACAGGCACTTGGACTAATGTGAAAAATGGGCTGAAGCCATTCTATCTAACTCACACCACTCTCTTCATTCACAACTCTCCCCTGTATCTCATAAGGCAGAACCAGAAGGCTATAATATAAAACTATGTGCTCGCACTAGGAAGTACAAAAACTCAACCATACCCTACTTGACTCGTGTTCTGCACGATAAAGAAAACATTAGGCGCGAAACTTATAACTTATTAAATAGTCAGTAGAACAATCGAATCTCGTCCTTCCAACTCATATCATTTATAGGTACAACGTTTTCTTTCTTTCCCTTTTCTTCTCTTATGTGCTGCTTTGTTTCTTTCTTCCTTACAAACTCTACTTAAAACATTCTCGTCCGTTACCATGAGAGTAGAAGTGGTTGAGTAATCTTCTTTTGTATGCACAGCTCCGGTTTTTCCATGTGAATGGCCAGAGCTTCAGCGATGCAAAGGAGACGAAACCGTATTGCCTTTGATATGTTATTCTTGACTCTGTAGACTACTTTGAAGGAGGCGTTCGTTGAAATGCAATGATCAGTGTTGACCAGGTGTTCAATTATCGCACTCCTAATTGCACCAGTATTGCCTTTTCGCAACCATGCTGGATAATGTTCTTGAATTCTCTTGGACAGGATGCGCGTCGAACGACCGATGTACCTGGCTCCACAGCAGCAGGTGAACTGGTATATGCACATAGAAGTGGCCAGATGCGGGATCTTGTCCTTGAGGCTTCTGCAGATCAGTGGGCGACTGGAGAACACTATTCGTAGCGTTGCTGCAAAGAACGTTCTTCTCAGAGATGATGTGATCCTTCTCTTGAGAATATCGCTTGCTAAATCTCCCTTGAAATCCAAATTCATGTAGATTTTCTTTTTAGGCGCAGTTAAAGTTTCGTTTTTCCGAATTATTGGTTTCATATTTTTGTCGATAAATCTTATTGGGTATCCATTTTGGATGAATATTTCTCTCAGAATGTCTAATTCTGTTTCCAGAACGTCGGGACTACAGATGCAGCAGATGCAGACTACAGATACGCATCAGTGGAAATGACAAATCACAAAGAGTGAATGCATCTACGCCATGACATCACGGACTGGAAATGATTTTCAGCCATATCACCGATTGTCTCCTCTCCAGCCACTGGTTCTTACCATCCCGAGCACCTCAAACAGGAAGTCTACACTTTGCAACGCGACTCAGACTAACTGTCATGGATTTCATGGACTGATTCCGTGCACCGATTTTCAACCTAATCCTATGTCACCTAACATTCCCCATCAAGGAAGGCCATGGTTAGTCATGCGTAACACATCTCCCAGCCATTTCAATCGATGTGGCTTCACAACCGCACCAAGTGACGTTGCTTTCCTGCCTAACACCTACCTAACGTCTAACCTCAATATTACTCGCCACATTATTACCACCTAACTAACAAGGGAAGTAGACAGCAGACGAGTGTGATCGAAGACGCATAGCCTTTTCATATCCTCTATTTATGATGACTATGACTCACAGTCATAAAGGAGGACGCAGGAAAGTTATTCGGAGTCCACACGTCCTTAGGATCAATAACAGGCAGATATCATGACAAAGCAGACGGTCATCTAATAAATTAACATACGTGAAATCTTACATTCTAAGTAAAATTGAAACAAATATCTCCTAGACTACTTACGCGGTGTTTCCTAATAAATCATTAACTATCTGATCATCAACGGTGGTTATGCAGAACAAAGATTGTGTCATCAGCTGGAGTGTTTCAAAATACATCCAAACTAATAAGCGTGACATCCGATCTTGAACAATGAAACTCTTTCACATCACATTTGACCCAATTCGAACACTCATATCTCAACAAGATTTATTCAGAAGTATGGTCTCCCAAAATTGTATACACGTGTATTCAGACGAATCAAACCATAAGCACTGATTTACTAGCCATCAAATTTGAATAACCTTCAACACCTTTACTCTATTTTATCCGATGATAAAGTCCACCTTATAATCAGCATTATAAAATAGTGAGATAAGATTTCACCGATTAAAAGTCTTACCCGATTTACAGCGGTACTACTGATCATTCGACTAGGCCATACACTCACTCAGACATTTACACTATTTTAGCAATATTCTTAGAATTTCGTGTATTCACCGATTCATTTGAATTTAAGACACAGCTCGGATTCTAAGCCTGTTCGATTTTACATGAAAAATCTCCACTCTTCACACGTTTATGTGCAAGTACATTTTAATCAGAAAGGCTTGTCTGGAAAAAGAAAGAACGAACATATTTGCACGATAATAAGAGCTCGTTTTATTTCCTCGATTCTCGTTCTACAACCAGGTACACCCTAAACAATATCAAACTATAAATTACAAATTACATACTGTTTCCACAGCGACTTCGAATTATCCATTCAAAGCACGACCAAGATAACTCCAAACGCTAATGTAAGTAGACAACAAATCATTCAGCGTTAAAATACTAACTACTTGCAGGACGCGGGTGACGTTCAGATTCTCCCGCGAAACAGAGATTGCTAGAGACGAAATACAAGATGGAACAACGGAGGTGAATTTATTCACATTATGATGCAGAGTTCACCGGGGTGGGAGAATGGATATCCCCGGAACTTCATATAGGAATATGCAAGTGAAAAAATAAAAGAAAAAACACAGGTAACGGAACAGCTCAGGCTAAATTCAACTATCATAGCCATATTCTCAGGGACTCTGAACAACCAATCAGAATGCAAATACAAAAACGTCACCTAGTCGTTGAAAAACGCCTCAAAAACCACTGCAAACATGATATTACACACTATCTAGTTGTCGCGTATTTGTTGTAAGAATGAGATTAGCTGTCTTTGATCATAGGTGCCTGTGCTCTATCTCCCGTGTGAAGTGGTATAATAATAAGGTGGACAATATTGAGGTTAGGCGTCGAGTGCTAGGTAAGCAGGAGGGGAGATCAATCGACGAGGCTGTGAAATCACATCGACTGAGATGATTAGGACATCTGTTACGAATGAATGCCAAGTCATCGCCTTTCTCAACAATGGGCAATGTTAGCTGACATAGCGTCAGGCTGGAAAAGAACTAGCGGCTGTCAAACTAAGACATGGCACCAGTCAATGAAATCCACAGCAGTTAGTTTAAGCCATTCAGCCATGTAGGAAGGTGTAGACTTCCTGACCGGTTGGGGTCCTCGGGACGGTAAAAACCAATGGTTGGAAACAATTGGTGATATGGCTCAAACTCATCGTTCTCAATGGCTAGTGCAGATGCATCCACTCCTTCTGACTTGATTTCCAATGAAACTATATTTTTCTTCGTTAGCTGATACTATTCCTTTGCCTCACACCTCTGTTTACTGTCTCCATTACGCATTTCTTCTCATGGTTTGTGTGCTACAAGATGGGAGTGTGGTGACTTGAAATGGGGCACATCGGTGCAAAGTTCTATGTCGAAATGAGACAGACAGACAGACGTGAAATCTTACATTCTAAGTAAAATTGAAACAAATATCTCCTAGACTACTTACGCGGTGCTTCCTAATAAATCATTAACTATCTGATCATCAACGGTGGTTATGCAGAACAAAGATTGTGTCATCAGCTGGAGTGTTTCAAAATACATCCAAACTAATAAGCGTGACATCCGATCTTGAACAATGAAACTCTTTCACATCACATTTGACCCAATTCGAACACTCATATCTCAACAAGATTTATTCAGAAGTATGGTCTCCCAAAATTGTATACACGTGTATTCAGACGAATCAAACCATAAGCACTGATTTACTAGCCATCAAATTTGAATAACCTTCAACACCTTTACTCTATTTTATCCGATGATAAAGTCCACCTTATAATCAGCATTATAAAATAGTGAGATAAGATTTCACCGATTAAAAGTCTTACCCGATTTACAGCGGTACTACTGATCATTCGACTAGGCCATACACTCACTCAGACATTTACACTATTTTAGCAATATTCTTAGAATTTCGTGTATTCACCGATTCATTTGAATTTAAGACACAGCTCGGATTCTAAGCCTGTTCGATTTTACATGAAAAATCTCCACTCTTCACACGTTTATGTGCAAGTACATTTTAATCAGAAAGGCTTGTCTGGAAAAAGAAAGAACGAACATATTTGCACGATAATAAGAGCTCGTTTTATTTCCTCGATTCTCGTTCTACAACCAGGTACACCCTAAACAATATCAAACTATAAATTACAAATTACATACTGTTTCCACAGCGACTTCGAATTATCCATTCAAAGCACGACCAAGATAACTCCAAACGCTAATGTAAGTAGACAACAAATCATTCAGCGTTAAAATACTAACTACTTGCAGGACGCGGGTGACGTTCAGATTCTCCCGCGAAACAGAGATTGCCTAGAGACGAAATACAAGATGGAACAACGGAGGTGAATTTATTCACATTATGATGCAGAGTTCACCGGGGTGGGAGAATGGATATCCCCGGAACTTCATATAGGAATATGCAAGTGAAAAAATAAAAGAAAAAACACAGGTAACGGAACAGCTCAGGCTAAATTCAACTATCATAGCCATATTCTCAGGGACTCTGAACAACCAATCAGAATGCAAATACAAAAACGTCACCTAGTCGTTGAAAAACGCCTCAAAAACCACTGCAAACATGATATTACACACTATCTAGTTGTCGCGTATTTGTTGTAAGAATGAGATTAGCTGTCTTTGATCATAGGTGCCTGTGCTCTATCTCCCGTGTGAAGTGGTATAATAATAAGGTGGACAATATTGAGGTTAGGCGTCGAGTGCTAGGTAAGCAGGAGGGGAGATCAATCGACGAGGCTGTGAAATCACATCGACTGAGATGATTAGGACATCTGTTACGAATGAATGCCAAGTCATCGCCTTTCTCAACAATGGGCAATGTTAGCTGACATAGCGTCAGGCTGGAAAAGAACTAGCGGCTGTCAAACTAAGACATGGCACCAGTCAATGAAATCCACAGCAGTTAGTTTAAGCCATTCAGCCATGTAGGAAGGTGTAGACTTCCTGACCGGTTGGGGTCCTCGGGACGGTAAAAACCAATGGTTGGAAACAATTGGTGATATGGCTCAAACTCATCGTTCTCAATGGCTAGTGCAGATGCATCCACTCCTTCTGACTTGATTTCCAATGAAACTATATTTTTCTTCGTTAGCTGATACTATTCCTTTGCCTCACACCTCTGTTTACTGTCTCCATTACGCATTTCTTCTCATGGTTTGTGTGCTACAAGATGGGAGTGTGGTGACTTGAAATGGGGCACATCGGTGCAAAGTTCTATGTCGAAATGAGACAGACAGACAGACGTGAAATCTTACATTCTAAGTAAAATTGAAACAAATATCTCCTAGACTACTTACGCGGTGTTTCCTAATAAATCATTAACTATCTGATCATCAACGGTGGTTATGCAGAACAAAGATTGTGTCATCAGCTGGAGTGTTTCAAAATACATCCAAACTAATAAGCGTGACATCCGATCTTGAACAATGAAACTCTTTCACATCACATTTGACCCAATTCGAACACTCATATCTCAACAAGATTTATTCAGAAGTATGGTCTCCCAAAATTGTATACACGTGTATTCAGACGAATCAAAACATAAGCACTGATTTACTAGCCATCAAATTTGAATAACCTTCAACACCTTTACTCTATTTTATCCGATGATAAAGTCCACCTTATAATCAGCATTATAAAATAGTGAGATAAGATTTCACCGATTAAAAGTCTTACCCGATTTACAGCGGTACTACTGATCATTCGACTAGGCCATACACTCACTCAGACATTTACACTATTTTAGCAATATTCTTAGAATTTCGTGTATTCACCGATTCATTTGAATTTAAGACACAGCTCGGATTCTAAGCCTGTTCGATTTTACATGAAAAATCTCCACTCTTCACACGTTTATGTGCAAGTACATTTTAATCAGAAAGGCTTGTCTGGAAAAAGAAAGAACGAACATATTTGCACGATAATAAGAGCTCGTTTTATTTCCTCGATTCTCGTTCTACAACCAGGTACACCCTAAACAATATCAAACTATAAATTACAAATTACATACTGTTTCCACAGCGACTTCGAATTATCCATTCAAAGCACGACCAAGATAACTCCAAACGCTAATGTAAGTAGACAACAAATCATTCAGCGTTAAAATACTAACTACTTGCAGGACGCGGGTGACGTTCAGATTCTCCCGCGAAACAGAGATTGCCTAGAGACGAAATACAAGATGGAACAACGGAGGTGAATTTATTCACATTATGATGCAGAGTTCACCGGGGTGGGAGAATGGATATCCCCGGAACTTCATATAGGAATATGCAAGTGAAAAAATAAAAGAAAAAACACAGGTAACGGAACAGCTCAGGCTAAATTCAACTATCATAGCCATATTCTCAGGGACTCTGAACAACCAATCAGAATGCAAATACAAAAACGTCACCTAGTCGTTGAAAAACGCCTCAAAAACCACTGCAAACATGATAATACACACTATCTAGTTGTTGCGTATTTGTTGTAAGAATGAGATTAGCTGTCTTTGATCATAGGTGCCTGTGCTCTATCTCCCGTGTGAAGTGGTATAATAATAAGGTGGACAATATTGAGGTTAGGCGTCGAGTGCTAGGTAAGCAGGAGGGGAGATCAATCGACGAGGCTGTGAAATCACATCGACTGAGATGATTAGGACATCTGTTACGAATGAATGCCAAGTCATCGCCTTTCTCAACAATGGGCAATGTTAGCTGACATAGCGTCAGGCTGGAAAAGAACTAGCGGCTGTCAAACTAAGACATGGCACCAGTCAATGAAATCCACAGCAGTTAGTTTAAGCCATTCAGCCATGTAGGAAGGTGTAGACTTCCTGACCGGTTGGGGTCCTCGGGACGGTAAAAACCAATGGTTGGAAACAATTGGTGATATGGCTCAAACTCATCGTTCTCAATGGCTAGTGCAGATGCATCCACTCCTTCTGACTTGATTTCCAATGAAACTATATTTTTCTTCGTTAGCTGATACTATTCCTTTGCCTCACACCTCTGTTTACTGTCTCCATTACGCATTTCTTCTCATGGTTTGTGTGCTACAAGATGGGAGTGTGGTGACTTGAAATGGGGCACATCGGTGCAAAGTTCTATGTCGAAATGAGACAGACAGACAGACGTGAAATCTTACATTCTAAGTAAAATTGAAACAAATATCTCCTAGACTACTTACGCGGTGTTTCCTAATAAATCATTAACTATCTGATCATCAACGGTGGTTATGCAGAACAAAGATTGTGTCATCAGCTGGAGTGTTTCAAAATACATCCAAACTAATAAGCGTGACATCCGATCTTGAACAATGAAACTCTTTCACATCACATTTGACCCAATTCGAACACTCATATCTCAACAAGATTTATTCAGAAGTATGGTCTCCCAAAATTGTATACACGTGTATTCAGACGAATCAAACCATAAGCACTGATTTACTAGCCATCAAATTTGAATAACCTTCAACACCTTTACTCTATTTTATCCGATGATAAAGTCCACCTTATAATCAGCATTATAAAATAGTGAGATAAGATTTCACCGATTAAAAGTCTTACCCGATTTACAGCGGTACTACTGATCATTCGACTAGGCCATACACTCACTCAGACATTTACACTATTTTAGCAATATTCTTAGAATTTCGTGTATTCACCGATTCATTTGAATTTAAGACACAGCTCGGATTCTAAGCCTGTTCGATTTTACATGAAAAATCTCCACTCTTCACACGTTTATGTGCAAGTACATTTTAATCAGAAAGGCTTGTCTGGAAAAAGAAAGAACGAACATATTTGCACGATAATAAGAGCTCGTTTTATTTCCTCGATTCTCGTTCTACAACCAGGTACACCCTAAACAATATCAAACTATAAATTACAAATTACATACTGTTTCCACAGCGACTTCGAATTATCCATTCAAAGCACGACCAAGATAACTCCAAACGCTAATGTAAGTAGACAACAAATCATTCAGCGTTAAAATACTAACTACTTGCAGGACGCGGGTGACGTTCAGATTCTCCCGCGAAACAGAGATTGCCTAGAGACGAAATACAAGATGGAACAACGGAGGTGAATTTATTCACATTATGATGCAGAGTTCACCGGGGTGGGAGAATGGATATCCCCGGAACTTCATATAGGAATATGCAAGTGAAAAAATAAAAGAAAAAACACAGGTAACGGAACAGCTCAGGCTAAATTCAACTATCATAGCCATATTCTCAGGGACTCTGAACAACCAATCAGAATGCAAATACAAAAACGTCACCTAGTCGTTGAAAAACGCCTCAAAAACCACTGCAAACATGATAATACACACTATCTAGTTGTTGCGTATTTGTTGTAAGAATGAGATTAGCTGTCTTTGATCATAGGTGCCTGTGCTCTATCTCCCGTGTGAAGTGGTATAATAATAAGGTGGACAATATTGAGGTTAGGCGTCGAGTGCTAGGTAAGCAGGAGGGGAGATCAATCGACGAGGCTGTGAAATCACATCGACTGAGATGATTAGGACATCTGTTACGAATGAATGCCAAGTCATCGCCTTTCTCAACAATGGGCAATGTTAGCTGACATAGCGTCAGGCTGGAAAAGAACTAGCGGCTGTCAAACTAAGACATGGCACCAGTCAATGAAATCCACAGCAGTTAGTTTAAGCCATTCAGCCATGTAGG
This sequence comes from Trichobilharzia regenti, assembly GCA_944472135.2. Taxonomy (NCBI): domain Eukaryota; kingdom Metazoa; phylum Platyhelminthes; class Trematoda; order Strigeidida; family Schistosomatidae; genus Trichobilharzia; species Trichobilharzia regenti. The sequence continues at coordinate 4,093,101 of OX235270.1, forward strand.
AAGGTGTAGACTTCCTGACCGGTTGGGGTCCTCGGGACGGTAAAAACCAATGGTTGGAAACAATTGGTGATATGGCTCAAACTCATCGTTCTCAATGGCTAGTGCAGATGCATCCACTCCTTCTGACTTGATTTCCAATGAAACTATATTTTTCTTCGTTAGCTGATACTATTCCTTTGCCTCACACCTCTGTTTACTGTCTCCATTACGCATTTCTTCTCATGGTTTGTGTGCTACAAGATGGGAGTGTGGTGACTTGAAATGGGGCACATCGGTGCAAAGTTCTATGTCGAAATGAGACAGACAGACAGACGTGAAATCTTACATTCTAAGTAAAATTGAAACAAATATCTCCTAGACTACTTACGCGGTGTTTCCTAATAAATCATTAACTATCTGATCATCAACGGTGGTTATGCAGAACAAAGATTGTGTCATCAGCTGGAGTGTTTCAAAATACATCCAAACTAATAAGCGTGACATCCGATCTTGAACAATGAAACTCTTTCACATCACATTTGACCCAATTCGAACACTCATATCTCAACAAGATTTATTCAGAAGTATGGTCTCCCAAAATTGTATACACGTGTATTCAGACGAATCAAACCATAAGCACTGATTTACTAGCCATCAAATTTGAATAACCTTCAACACCTTTACTCTATTTTATCCGATGATAAAGTCCACCTTATAATCAGCATTATAAAATAGTGAGATAAGATTTCACCGATTAAAAGTCTTACCCGATTTACAGCGGTACTACTGATCATTCGACTAGGCCATACACTCACTCAGACATTTACACTATTTTAGCAATATTCTTAGAATTTCGTGTATTCACCGATTCATTTGAATTTAAGACACAGCTCGGATTCTAAGCCTGTTCGATTTTACATGAAAAATCTCCACTCTTCACACGTTTATGTGCAAGTACATTTTAATCAGAAAGGCTTGTCTGGAAAAAGAAAGAACGAACATATTTGCACGATAATAAGAGCTCGTTTTATTTCCTCGATTCTCGTTCTACAACCAGGTACACCCTAAACAATATCAAACTATAAATTACAAATTACATACTGTTTCCACAGCGACTTCGAATTATCCATTCAAAGCACGACCAAGATAACTCCAAACGCTAATGTAAGTAGACAACAAATCATTCAGCGTTAAAATACTAACTACTTGCAGGACGCGGGTGACGTTCAGATTCTCCCGCGAAACAGAGATTGCCTAGAGACGAAATACAAGATGGAACAACGGAGGTGAATTTATTCACATTATGATGCAGAGTTCACCGGGGTGGGAGAATGGATATCCCCGGAACTTCATATAGGAATATGCAAGTGAAAAAATAAAAGAAAAAACACAGGTAACGGAACAGCTCAGGCTAAATTCAACTATCATAGCCATATTCTCAGGGACTCTGAACAACCAATCAGAATGCAAATACAAAAACGTCACCTAGTCGTTGAAAAACGCCTCAAAAACCACTGCAAACATGATAATACACACTATCTAGTTGTTGCGTATTTGTTGTAAGAATGAGATTAGCTGTCTTTGATCATAGGTGCCTGTGCTCTATCTCCCGTGTGAAGTGGTATAATAATAAGGTGGACAATATTGAGGTTAGGCGTCGAGTGCTAGGTAAGCAGGAGGGGAGATCAATCGACGAGGCTGTGAAATCACATCGACTGAGATGATTAGGACATCTGTTACGAATGAATGCCAAGTCATCGCCTTTCTCAACAATGGGCAATGTTAGCTGACATAGCGTCAGGCTGGAAAAGAACTAGCGGCTGTCAAACTAAGACATGGCACCAGTCAATGAAATCCACAGCAGTTAGTTTAAGCCATTCAGCCATGTAGGAAGGTGTAGACTTCCTGACCGGTTGGGGTCCTCGGGACGGTAAAAACCAATGGTTGGAAACAATTGGTGATATGGCTCAAACTCATCGTTCTCAATGGCTAGTGCAGATGCATCCACTCCTTCTGACTTGATTTCCAATGAAACTATATTTTTCTTCGTTAGCTGATACTATTCCTTTGCCTCACACCTCTGTTTACTGTCTCCATTACGCATTTCTTCTCATGGTTTGTGTGCTACAAGATGGGAGTGTGGTGACTTGAAATGGGGCACATCGGTGCAAAGTTCTATGTCGAAATGAGACAGACAGACAGACGTGAAATCTTACATTCTAAGTAAAATTGAAACAAATATCTCCTAGACTACTTACGCGGTGTTTCCTAATAAATCATTAACTATCTGATCATCAACGGTGGTTATGCAGAACAAAGATTGTGTCATCAGCTGGAGTGTTTCAAAATACATCCAAACTAATAAGCGTGACATCCGATCTTGAACAATGAAACTCTTTCACATCACATTTGACCCAATTCGAACACTCATATCTCAACAAGATTTATTCAGAAGTATGGTCTCCCAAAATTGTATACACGTGTATTCAGACGAATCAAACCATAAGCACTGATTTACTAGCCATCAAATTTGAATAACCTTCAACACCTTTACTCTATTTTATCCGATGATAAAGTCCACCTTATAATCAGCATTATAAAATAGTGAGATAAGATTTCACCGATTAAAAGTCTTACCCGATTTACAGCGGTACTACTGATCATTCGACTAGGCCATACACTCACTCAGACATTTACACTATTTTAGCAATATTCTTAGAATTTCGTGTATTCACCGATTCATTTGAATTTAAGACACAGCTCGGATTCTAAGCCTGTTCGATTTTACATGAAAAATCTCCACTCTTCACACGTTTATGTGCAAGTACATTTTAATCAGAAAGGCTTGTCTGGAAAAAGAAAGAACGAACATATTTGCACGATAATAAGAGCTCGTTTTATTTCCTCGATTCTCGTTCTACAACCAGGTACACCCTAAACAATATCAAACTATAAATTACAAATTACATACTGTTTCCACAGCGACTTCGAATTATCCATTCAAAGCACGACCAAGATAACTCCAAACGCTAATGTAAGTAGACAACAAATCATTCAGCGTTAAAATACTAACTACTTGCAGGACGCGGGTGACGTTCAGATTCTCCCGCGAAACAGAGATTGCCTAGAGACGAAATACAAGATGGAACAACGGAGGTGAATTTATTCACATTATGATGCAGAGTTCACCGGGGTGGGAGAATGGATATCCCCGGAACTTCATATAGGAATATGCAAGTGAAAAAATAAAAGAAAAAACACAGGTAACGGAACAGCTCAGGCTAAATTCAACTATCATAGCCATATTCTCAGGGACTCTGAACAACCAATCAGAATGCAAATACAAAAACGTCACCTAGTCGTTGAAAAACGCCTCAAAAACCACTGCAAACATGATAATACACACTATCTAGTTGTCGCGTATTTGTTGTAAGAATGAGATTAGCTGTCTTTGATCATAGGTGCCTGTGCTCTATCTCCCGTGTGAAGTGGTATAATAATAAGGTGGACAATATTGAGGTTAGGCGTCGAGTGCTAGGTAAGCAGGAGGGGAGATCAATCGACGAGGCTGTGAAATCACATCGACTGAGATGATTAGGACATCTGTTACGAATGAATGCCAAGTCATCGCCTTTCTCAACAATGGGCAATGTTAGCTGACATAGCGTCAGGCTGGAAAAGAACTAGCGGCTGTCAAACTAAGACATGGCACCAGTCAATGAAATCCACAGCAGTTAGTTTAAGCCATTCAGCCATGTAGGAAGGTGTAGACTTCCTGACCGGTTGGGGTCCTCGGGACGGTAAAAACCAATGGTTGGAAACAATTGGTGATATGGCTCAAACTCATCGTTCTCAATGGCTAGTGCAGATGCATCCACTCCTTCTGACTTGATTTCCAATGAAACTATATTTTTCTTCGTTAGCTGATACTATTCCTTTGCCTCACACCTCTGTTTACTGTCTCCATTACGCATTTCTTCTCATGGTTTGTGTGCTACAAGATGGGAGTGTGGTGACTTGAAATGGGGCACATCGGTGCAAAGTTCTATGTCGAAAATAGACAGACAGACAGTTGTAAGAATGTCCCTCAGTTACTACACAGATGGTCTATACATAAATCACCTTATGCGCAATAGATGTATTCATTATACAGGTGACTGTGGATCATGGTACTATGAGAACCACTGTTATTTCTGACACTCTTCTTCAACCCATCCCAAACTCTAATCATAATCCTAACTTCAACCCTAAATTCTAATCTTAACACTTAACTCTAGACCTTAATCTTAAAAGCCATCGCCCTAATCTAACAGTATGGATTTGGAGACAAAGTACCCAGAGGATAGGTAGAATACTCTATCTACCTTCTCCAAGTCCAAAAAGACAGGTGTGGTTCGATTCCGAATGTTCTTCAGTAGAGCCTCCTGTGCTTGATTGCTTCCTGAAGGTCAACTCCTCAAACACCTTGACTAGGCTATCATACGTCAACATCGCCATATTTCAAAGTAAACCAAGCTTTATCTGTGTAGCTTACAAAGGGGAAGATGGATACACCAGAACCGAAAACGAAAAAGCCAAGGGTGCATTGAGAAAAATATTTCCCGCCACCGGATACATTCTCCGCTCAAAACATTACCCAGTTATTCGTATTCTATTACTGATTGTTATATCAAATAAACTTATCTCATGTCATGATTGATTAACTGTAACTGACTGGTTTCAACACAGAACAACTTTACACCGAAGTGCAGCAGTTCCAGTCGCCACACTTCACTCAGCACACAAAACAAGAAGAAATGCACAACAGAGATATGAGGCAAAAAGAATAGTATTATTGAAGAACCATATACTTTTATTGGATACTATAAGTCATCACAACGAGTGGATGCATCTGCGCTATCGACAACGATTTTCAGCCATAACACCAATCGTCTACAGCCATTGGTTTTCACCGTCCCTCATACAATTAACCATCTCTTTGACGTCATCTCTAAAATATCTCAGACTAATGTTGACAATAAACTCATGTCAGTCATGGATACATCATTATGGTTTACTCAATATGATTCCGGTTATCATACTATTACTACTAATACTACGTCCACGCTTTCACGTTCTACTACTCTGTGCTAACGCTCTACACGGTCAGTCAGAGACACGAACAACGTTGTATGAAGAAGAACAAGTGAAAACTTGAAAAGATTGTTATTATTATTATTGTTAAGGAAGTCAAATTTCAAAAAGCGCATAACCGCGTGAAATATATATATTGTGTGTGTGCAACGAATGAAAAACAATGTTCAATAATACAATGGCAAATACTCCACAAGAATATGTAAAATTAGTTTCTGTAAGCGTGCGTATAACAACATGAGCACATGAATTAATTAGTTTTCTAAGCCTGCAGCAGTTAGGCTCAATATACATAGAGGAGTGCTACATACAATTTCCCCGACCAATGAATGATATGAGTTTGCATAATAAATACTAGCGATAATGCACAGAAATGCACTGTCAGTGTATTAAGCTGAAGAATACTCAGTTTAATGCAGAGTTTTGAAGAAGAAGAAGAAGAAAATGGATGGGCAGTTAGTAGCATTAATAGTAAATGCACTAAAAGACAATTGGACTGACAACTACAACAGAAAATGTGTGCGACAATGAAAATCAACCGGGGATCTGTAGAGACTTATATAAGTAAGTAGTGAACACTATACACGATTGAATGTAATCATGCAAAAACAAAGTCGGCGTTGTCAATGTTTAAACAATAGCAATGTGTGAACTATGTATGAAAATATCAATACCGTGAATGACCAGTTAGTTATACAATAATTTTGAATAAAGAAAATAAAAAGAGAAATTCACAATAGGTTAAATAGTAATAACTCGGAAGTAACCTTTAGGCCAATGAACTCTCCTACCAGATCAGATCGTGTTGTTCTCACGGGTTTATTTGTTGACATTCCAGTTCTAGTGACTGGAGGTGTTCGTACGTCGTTCAGTTGATCCTTATCGTTGTCTTGGAAATCGTCAATAAACGCTGGTATGAGACTCTGTCAACGCTAATGGCTTCTGCTTTATTCGATCCTTCCACCGTGATAACTTTATCATCCCTATCTAGAACTCTAAGTTCTATGTTGAATCCAGACAGACAGAACTCTAAGTGGAACATCGTAGCCAGGTCATTGTACACCATTCCTCCTGACGAAAACGTCAGTGCAGTTTGCCAGTTGTAGCAGAATGTATCATGGCCGTTGATTCCGGAGTGGAAGTGATATTATCAACTCACTCACTCATTCAGGTTTTGCTTTGGTAGATGCATGCATGAAGTCAGACATATCACTTGAAACTGGGTTATCTGAGGTGAAAAACTATCCTCGCCACCTAATTTTGTTCCATAGACTAACTCGGAAACGCACTATCTGATGTCTTTCTTTAATGTTCCCCGTATACCAAGTAGTACCAGTGGGAGTCTCGTGGACCCGTCGTTGTTCTCGGTCAAAGAAGAGACAGAAAGCCCAGTTTTAAGCTGGCGATGAAATCGTTCAACCAACTCATTCGAAATACACTGATAAGAGGTCATTTGTACTCGTTTAATCAACAATCATTCGGTGAGCTGTTGAAAAAGACGGCCGTCGAACTGTGCACCTCTGTCAGTAGTCATAATGGACGGAAGGCCGAAGTTCGCTGTCCAGTTTTCGACCACAGCTTTACCAACTGTTCCCGCAGTACCAGAAAACATTTCAAGTATTAGGAGATGTTGTGGTTCGTTGTCTTGGGAAATACAAAGTCGACGTTGCACTAACTTGGACGGTGATCTTCCACATCGTGCAGGTAAGCTGGTCAGTTCACTTTTCAACTTGTCTATCCAGTAGGCTAATGCGGGTGTCCACAGTAGACGTAGCCTTGACTGGTAAACCAATACGACGGCTGGGTGATCATCACATGATTGCTATGTAAACACACAAATACATACATACACATATACATATATATTAGACATGCAGTCAAGAATAAAAATGATAACAATATGAATATCCAGTTTATAAAGCTAAAACGGTCAGTCGGCCTAACCGATTAATTTGTAGGAGACTTTCTAGCGAGCTCGGTAACAGAACAAATATTAGAATAAAAACTCCAAGTTCACGAAATGATAGTATAACAGTCTATTACAAAAAATACAGTTAGCAGTTATACAAATTATTCGTTTACCTGGCTGTACAGTTAAAATCCACTGCCACAAATTATTGATATAATCCAAAATGCTGTTCACTGCTGGAGTCGTGTCTCCTCAAAGAAGCTGAGAACCGCTTGTAGAATACTCTTCGGGTGAGGATAAGCGGTTCCTACAAAATGTAAACTATACGACACAGTTAGTAGTGAAACAAATAAAAACATTATCAACTAGTGGGAAAATGAAGCGGTGAATGAAACGTGTTATATCAAGAATAGACTTGACCATAAATTCCTGCGACGACTGATTACATGTTTACTTTGAATCGTGTTCCATTGGAATTTTAAGGGTTTTTCGATGGTTTGCATATTTTAGCGTGTCCACGTCAATCTCTATCACTGGATGCTACTATGAAACTCATTCTTAGTTTGAAGTTCACAGTTATCAGGTTGATAGTTAAGTCGTTAAGTTGGCAGGCAAGCCAACAATCATTACGCTAATTCGCGTATACTAGGCTGAGATAGTAAACTGTTCATAGCACGTACAAAATGAGACTTCAATGCAGTCTCGTAAGCTTATCATAACAATGCTGAGCTATATCTGGATAATCGTGAACCAACTGTGAGATTACATTCTATAGTGAGTAAATTCCGAAAGTGTTCTGAAGTTGTTTGATTATTTGCACGAACTGGATCTGCGTGCTGGAGTCGTTTTCAGCATTGACTGGCACTGCACTAATCCAGAACCCTGTTCTTCTTCTAGTCATTTTTACAAGTAGCTCAGAGCCAGCCAGCCAGCCTAGTGTGTTTGCTTATCCCTCAATCAAGCCTTATTTCAGCCCTCTTACTTAGCCTTAGCCCAGATTCAGTGCATACTGGATTCATTCATTTCAGGTAGATAAAATATTCATTTACTGTAAAAAGACCGGCATTATCGACGTGTAGGTTGGAATTAGTTTATATTTGTTGTTGTAGGGTTGGGCGTTTAAGCGTTTCTACGGTATAAGTGATGGGACCTACTAGTCACCGTTATTCAGGATATGCTATGAACCAGTAATCTTCGTCTGATAGAGCGCAGTAAATAAGCCACAGATCGGTGTAATTTCTAACTCAGTTCTAAAGTGCTTTCATCACAAAACAATCAACTGAAGTGTGTTGTAAACTATCACTCTTAAGGATTTCGTGGGTTCAAGCTGACGAGGCGAGATCTTAACTGTTCATAGGCATTCCGAAAGACATTGTTCGGCTGCAGTGTTAGGCGGACGGCACGCGGAATGTTACCTGTCATGTTATACTGACGTGTCCACCACCACCTCTCGCTATTTGTCAGAATATCTAGAAGTAACATTTGAAGGAAGGGAGCACACCACAGTTTGGGTATGAATCCAAGAAAGCCGCGACGATGTGGGCAACTTCCAAGCCACATGCCAAACATATGCATTTAGCCTCATTCGTGTTTACGAAGAGGGTGTGAATACCTTCTGCGTAATTAACTGAGGTCGAGGATATTGAACGGAAGTAGGGAAAAGCACCTTTACAAGTGTAAAACAACTTTCTTTGCAGCAAAGAGTGTGGGAAGACGCAATATAGGCTGCAGCAAGGTATGCACCTAGGAAAAGTCGTAAATTATCTTACATCGTAAAGCATCCCAAAGTAGAGCTGCGAATGGCCCTCACGTAATTTACGTATGGTTGTGTGGCCAATCCACCTCCATATTTTTCATAGCGTCAGTTCCAGCGGATCACCCTTACGCAAATACCATTTCATCTGCCTGTGAGCACTCTCCACCCTGTTGTTAGTATTGTTCCCTATGTCGGTGGTCAACCTATTGTGCAATACAGCCCAATATTTCCGTGTGCTCAACCCGTGCCACCTGTAAATGTAGGCGCCAGCCTCAGACTTCTATCATACCACCTATGAGGTCTAGGTAACGTCAAAACCTCTAGAAATATATTGTTTGGAGGATCTTGATATCTGCAAACCTTTCCCTCCTAGTAAGAGCAAATAAGGCAGCCCCTTCTCTTACAAACCCATAGGTCACAACCGAGGCCATGTGCAATATATTTGGAGGAGTAACTGCGCCCTCTTGTACTACCACTTACCCCATCTTATTCATTTTATTATAAGTACAACCAATTCTGACTACCTTCGGAAATTTATGGTAGGGGTCTATCGTGCCATTATGAGGGGAAATGATATTTGATATGAAACCTTCATTGTCATGAAGGACACTAACTGGACCTGTCTGAGCCTCAGTCGATGAAGCAGGCCTTTCTTGTAAACTACCGATTTCTATTCTACTGTCACATTTATTTTGACAAGACTTGGGTTTATTAATAGTCATCATCATCAGTTAGGATGATATTAGGAATATGCGAGCCAAGATAAGACTTGATTTATTTATCTTGGCTCGCATATTCCTAATATCATCCTAACTGATGATGATGACTATTAATAAACCCAAGTCTTGTCAAAATAAATGTGACAGTAGAATAGAAATCGGTAGTTTACAAGAAAGGCCTGCTTCATCGACTGAGGCTCAGACAGGTCCAGTTAGTGTCCTTCATGACAATGAAGGTTTCATATCAAATATCATTTCCCCTCATAATGGCACGATAGACCCCTACCATAAATTTCCGAAGGTAGTCAGAATTGGTTGTACTTATAATAAAATGAATAAGATGGGGTAAGTGGTAGTACAAGAGGGCGCAGTTACTCCTCCAAATATATTGCACATGGCCTCGGTTGTGACCTATGGGTTTGTAAGAGAAGGGGCTGCCTTATTTGCTCTTACTAGGAGGGAAAGGTTTGCAGATATCAAGATCCTCCAAACAATATATTTCTAGAGGTTTTGACGTTACCTAGACCTCATAGGTGGTATGATAGAAGTCTGAGGCTGGCGCCTACATTTACAGGTGGCACGGGTTGAGCACACGGAAATATTGGGCTGTATTGCACAATAGGTTGACCACCGACATAGGGAACAATACTAACAACAGGGTGGAGAGTGCTCACAGGCAGATGAAATGGTATTTGCGTAAGGGTGATCCGCTGGAACTGACGCTATGAAAAATATGGAGGTGGATTGGCCACACAACCATACGTAAATTACGTGAGGGCCATTCGCAGCTCTACTTTGGGATGCTTTACGATGTAAGATAATTTACGACTTTTCCTAGGTGCATACCTTGCTGCAGCCTATATTGCGTCTTCCCACACTCTTTGCTGCAAAGAAAGTTGTTTTACACTTGTAAAGGTGCTTTTCCCTACTTCCGTTCAATATCCTCGACCTCAGTTAATTACGCAGAAGGTATTCACACCCTCTTCGTAAACACGAATGAGGCTAAATGCATATGTTTGGCATGTGGCTTGGAAGTTGCCCACATCGTCGCGGCTTTCTTGGATTCATACCCAAACTGTGGTGTGCTCCCTTCCTTCAAATGTTACTTCTAGATATTCTGACAAATAGCGAGAGGTGGTGGTGGACACGTCAGTATAACATGACAGGTAACATTCCGCGTGCCGTCCGCCTAACACTGCAGCCGAACAATGTCTTTCGGAATGCCTATGAACAGTTAAGATCTCGCCTCGTCAGCTTGAACCCACGAAATCCTTAAGAGTGATAGTTTACAACACACTTCAGTTGATTGTTTTGTGATGAAAGCACTTTAGAACTGAGTTAGAAATTACACCGATCTGTGGCTTATTTACTGCGCTCTATCAGACGAAGATTACTGGTTCATAGCATATCCTGAATAACGGTGACTAGTAGGTCCCATCACTTATACCGTAGAAACGCTTAAACGCCCAACCCTACAACAACAAATATAAACTAATTCCAACCTACACGTCGATAATGCCGGTCTTTTTACAGTAAATGAATATTTTATCTACCTGAAATGAATGAATCCAGTATGTACTGAAATAACGCTGAATCTGTGCTAAGGCTAAGTAAGAGGGCTGAAATAAGGCTTGATTGAGGGATAAGCAAACACACTAGGCTGGCTGGCTGGCTCTGAGCTACTTGTAAAAATGACTAGAAGAAGAACAGGGTTCTGGATTAGTGCAGTGCCAGTCAATGCTGAAAACGACTCCAGCACGCAGATCCAGTTCGTGCAAATAATCAAACAACTTCAGAACACTTTCGGAATTTACTCACTATAGAATGTAATCTCACAGTTGGTTCACGATTATCCAGATATAGCTCAGCATTGTTATGATAAGCTTACGAGACTGCATTGAAGTCTCATTTTGTACGTGCTATGAACAGTTTACTATCTCAGCCTAGTATACGCGAATTAGCGTAATGATTGTTGGCTTGCCTGCCAACTTAACGACTTAACTATCAACCTGATAACTGTGAACTTCAAACTAAGAATGAGTTTCATAGTAGCATCTAGTGATAGAGATTGACGTGGACACGCTAAAATATGCAAACCATCGAAAAACCCTTAAAATTCCAATGGAAAACGAACTCACGACAACATATAACAAGTCCACGTATTATCCCACTTCCACATTCACCATGAACTTGTTTCAAACAAATTTTTTGTACAATGTTTCCTGTTCAATAGCTTTCTAACGACTGTACATTCGTATTGGTACATAGTCTGCAAACTTTATCTGGATGGATGGCTATGCGATGGAAGATTTCATAAGAAAAATCCTAGCGAAACCTTGCAGTCAGTCCAGTTTTGAGCTAAATCATTTATAAGTGGTTGTTGGTATCTTCCGGTTACTGTTTGTTTCTTCAAATCTCGATAACTACAATACGGACATATTTCACTTGAAGACCTTCTGATGACCATGAGAAGCGATGAAGACCAAGAGCTTTTAAATGGTTGAAAGATTCCATGCTATATCATCTATTTAGATTCTGTCTCTGCGATACCCAGTTGGTGTGCATCAAGTCGTCGAGGACATACAAAACCTGGTGTTTCATTGGTTTCAATGTGGTGAACCACATGATGCTTTAGTTCGGTCTCTCCGAAAGAAGGTTGAAGAAGATCACGGAAGTGATTCACTTGTAGTGCACACTGTACCTTTGACTTTTGTTTAAACTCGCTCACCCATGGTGATACGCTTCTTGTCTTTTGAGTTGTGACTCTTCCGTACGTTCATTGGTTCGCTCTCTCGTTGTGCTCTCTTTCTGCACACTCTCCGAGCCTACCTCCAGCAACGTCTGCAGATAAGTTGTACAGTCACTTTATTTATTAAATCTGTTATTCACTTACACTAAACACAACGCATACTAAGAATTCTTTCCATTTTTAGCCCTTAAATTTTGATTGCGTTAATCAGTACTTACACGTTAGGTAGAGTACTGGTAAAGTTATAAGACGGTGAAGGTTTTAGAAAGTGTGGTGACATCGAGGTCTATCTTAAGTCTAGCCCCAACACTTACAAGTGGTGAGCCCGTTTTCACCGTTTTCCGCCATAGTAGCTTAACGTGTTAATAATTCTTTTTACATACCGTCTATTTTGTTAATTTTTTTCACGCACGGTTATAATGATTTGATTTGTTTTGTTTTTACTTATATTGGTTTTTATCGCCTTGTTAAGTTTTTGTCTTGTGTGCAAGATGGCTGACAACGTTTCTGCGTCAGAGATGGCTATAACGCTGCAACTCCCCGCCTTCTGGACACATCGTCCAGCTGCATCGTTCAATCATATAGAGGCTCAGTTTTCCATTAGACACATACACTCACAAGAGACCAAAGTAAACCACGTGATTATGAGCCTGCCCGAAAATGTCATAGACGAAGTGTCTGACGTTCTTGCAGATCCGTCTCCGGATCGGTACGAGCGGCTCAAACAGGCGTTGATTCAACGAGTTGCACTTACTGACCAACAGAAAGTGCAGGAACTTTTCCGAGATGTTCAGTTAGGTAACCGCAAGCCCCCACAAATGTTGAGGCAGATGAGGCAGTTAGTGGCGGACTTTAAAATTGACGAGGTCTTTCTGAAACAGCTTTGACTTCAAGGATTACCTCAGACAGTCCAGGGTATCTTGGCATCGATCTACAAGTACCCCTTACAGGAGTTAGCCGAGGCAGCTGATAGAGCGGTAAAGGTCATCAATCCTAAAATTGGCATTTCCGCAAACGTAACCGCTGCTCCTGCTCAGACTAAAGACTCTTCTGACGGGGGTCATCAAGCTTTGACGCGGTGGCCCATATAGCCAATTTATACGAGGAGATCTGTAGTATACGACAGGAGATGAACTCCAGGAGTCGTGCACGCAGTCGCTCGAGTTCGCGTAGTGGTAGACCCTTGTCACGTGCTAGCAGCAAGCGCCGACAGTCCCGAAGTAACCAGCCTGGAGTGTGCTGGTATCATCGACGTTACGGAGCAAAAGCCTAAAAGTGAACTCGCCCGTGCACCTTCGATGTTCAACAATCAGGAAACTAGCAAGCCAGCACGTACTGGCGACTAACGTCGCTGGCGAACCGCTCTCATGTCGCCTCTTCTATGTTACCGACCGTAACACTGGGATACGCTTCCTAATTGATACCGGAGCGGAGGTCAGTGTAATCCCACCCACAGTAGAGGAGCGCAGGCGGCCAATGTCTCTTCGACTACGAGCCGCAAACGGTTCGCCAATTGCTACGTTCGGCAGGCGCTTTATAGACCTCAACATCGGTTTGCGTCTTTCATTTCGTTGCGTCTTCCTGGTGGCAGACGTTACCACAGGTATAATTGGCATGGATTTATTGCAGCACTACCAATTACTGGTAGATACAGGTAATCATAAGTTAAGAGATCCTGTCACAAACCTCTCCGTCAGCGGTATCGTCACACAAGGCCCAGCCCTCAGCCCTGTATATGCCACACCCACTAGTACTGGTCCTTATTCGCATATACTGCAGTCTTTTTCCGATTTGTTCAAACCTAGCAGCGGCCTGCCATGTGCGACTTCCAACGTCACACACCATATTGTCACTACTGGTCCGCCAGTTTTCGCAAAGCCGAGACGACTATCCCCAGAAAAACTAAAGGTTGTTAAAGCGGAGTTCGAGCATATGCTAGAAATGGGGATTATTAGGCCATCCAGCAGCCCGTGGTCCTCACCGTTGCACCTGGTACCTAAGAATAACGGTTTAGATTGGCGTCCTTGTGGCGACTGCCGCAGACTAAACGCACAAACTGTTCCCGATCGCTACCCTGTCCCTCACATACACGATTTAGCCGCCTCACTCAAGGGAGCTCGAGTATTCAGCAAACTGGACCTGACTCGGGCTTACTACCAGATCCCCGTCGACCCCGTGGATATGCCCAAGACGGCCGTGATTACGCCGTTTGGCCTGTTCGAATTTCTTCGAATGCCTTTCGGCTTACGGAACGCTGCCCAAACCTTCCAGCGTTTTATCCATGACGTTTTGCGCGGGCTTGATTTCGCCTTTGCCTATATGGACGATATTTTGGTAGCTAGTCCAGATGAAGCCACTCATCAACTTCATTTGCAGACGGTTTTCCGAAGACTTGTAACACACTTCCTCACACTCAACTTCCCGAAGTGTCAGATTGGAGTCACTGCCTTGAAATTTTTGGGACATAGGATAGACAAAGATGGAATTTATCCGTTACCTGACCGGGTAGAAGCTATTCAAAACTTCCCTCTACCCACTTCTCTCAAGGCACTACGCACTTTTCTCGGGATGGTTAGTTACTACCGTCGCTTTATCCCACAGTGCGCCCACATCTTGACCCCCTTGACTGATATGCTTAAAGGGAAATGCAAGTCTTTGGTGTTCACTAAGGAAGCCTCAACAGCTTTCGCAGCTATCAAGAAAGCTATTGCTGATGCCACAATGTTGGTCCATCTGGATGTCCAACTCCCAATCAGCATTTCCGTAGATGCCTCTAATACTGCAATCTGAGCCGTCCTACAACAGCGTGTGCCCAAAGCATGGCTACCGATTGCTTTCTTTTCACGTAAATTACCGCATGCGAATCTCGATACAGCACATCGGTAGGGAACTTCTCGCTGTCTATGCTGATGTCAAGCACTTTCAGCACTTCGTGGAAGGCCGGCAATTCACGGTATTTACCGACCATAAGCCATTGACGTACGCCCTCCACACTACTTCAGAACGGTATTAATAATAATAATGTATATTCTCATATAAACATATATCTTTACATGAAAATGCATGCCATTTTTACAGGCACGATCAAGTATGATATAATATCAAATCGTAGATTGTCTACAAGTTAATAATGTTTGAACTGTTAAATATTATATATATATATACATAAATGCACTCATTGTCTGAACTAGGCTGTATAGTTATTGAATTGTACAATTGTCCTCCAGGTTGAGCGGGAAAATCGACTTCGTTTCGTTTTCATCCCATGGTTGTACGCATACGATAATCAACCAATATTGAGGTAAGTACAACGTTTACAAGGGATTGAAAGCTGTTTTAGAAAAGTAAAAGTGCTGAGGTGAATCATTAAATTGTAATGAAATAGGTAAGTGCAAGTATCATTAATAAATGCATTAATAAAGAAAACTCCCTAGACTGACAACGTTCATTTGCAATGTATAATGCTACACGTATATCTCGTACTATCATGATGTCCACTTTTGGTTTTAATACATTTATCCTCAGTTGTGCCAGTTGTTTTTGTTTTATACCTTTATGTGCATTTAGTGTACAACCGTACCCTTCAGAGAGTAGGAATATAATAAGTCATAAAGAGCTGTAAAATGTCAGGTTTATTGGGATATAATGAGGATCAAGCAAAGACGTTATTGGAAAATGAATGAGATATGACATTGTGAAGTGGTATTTAGAGATCAGACAATGGACAGCAAGTTAGTTTATAAGATGCCCCATAAATCTGTGCAGATACCGCGTGGTCACGTCTCAACAATAGGCTGAGCGAATGGTATATATTTAAAGGCAGAAGCATGATCTGTCAAGGCGTTCATTATTATCTTTTTCAAGATAAAGATACGCTGGCATGTTCATTTCTTTTCGTATGGCTACTAGTTTTGGTTGAAGCGGAGTGATGGCGCATTAGTCTAAGATGAAACTTAGACATAATGAATCGTCTTCTCGCTATAACAACCTGGGTAACGGAGGTAAATCACAAGACCTCCACATAATTCAGCCCGTAATGGTATGTCGTTTAAAAAAATAAATAAATAAATAATAAAAAAATAAATAAAAATAAAAGATATAGAAAAATTTGTAAAAAAAACAAACAACTCAAAAGCTTAAAATCACAGCAAAGCACCAGCGTCATTTCTTATTATATTCCGTCTTACTTCACTAATCTTGTACATACCACTTCCAACTTGCCTAAATTTTTTTCTTTTCTTTCGCATTCTTTCCTTTAGGTAAAATTTCATTTTTTACTATTCCTGTCTTCAAACCTTCGCATTCAATCATTGCTATTGTGCCAAGCCATCCCACTTTTGTATATCGAAGCTTGCTGGCGTCCCACCAAACTTCAACGGGGGGGGTACATAACCTGTAGTGCACATTGTACCTTTGACTTTTGTTTAAACTCGCTCACCCATGGTGATACGCTTCTTGTCTTTTGAGTTGTGACTCTTCCGTACGTTCATTGGTTCGCTCTCTCGTTGTGCTCTCTTTCTGCACACTCTCCGAGCCTACCTCCAGCAACGTCTGCAGATAAGTTGTACAGTCACTTTATTTATTAAATCTGTTATTCACTTACACTAAACACAACGCATACTAAGAATTCTTTCCATTTTTAGCCCTTAAACTTTGATTGCGTTAATCAGGACTTACACGTTAGGTAGAGTACTGGTAAAGTTATAAGACGGTGAAGGTTTTAGAAAGTGTGGTGACATCGAGGTCTATTTTAAGTCTAGCCGTAACACTTACACACTAATTCGGTTTATTGATATGCTGGCATGCGTATGACCATCCCCTTTCCAATACGGTTTCCTAAATAGAAGGTCGTGCATTACTTGCCAGTTAGATTATTTCGACCACATTACTGAATGTGTAGACAAAGGCCGTTCGCCAGCAACATTATTTCTAGATGTTAGGAAAGCTTCTGATAAGGTCCCACATAACAGACTCATGTTGAAACTCCTATCCTATGGAATAAGTGGAAGGCTACTTGAGTGGATAACTTCCTTTCTTACAGGAAGAGAACAGTTAGTTGAAGTCAACCATCACTTATCTACATCCAAATCGATAACCAGCGGCGTGATACAAGGTAGTGTTCTTGGCCCTACCCTAATCACTGTATTTATAAATGATATTGTCTCTCTGATCAAGTATGGCAAGCCATACCTCTTTGCAGATGACCTCAAAGTTGTCTATGATTTCAACTATAATGATATGAATGTTGCTAATAAAATCCAAGAAGACCTAAATAGTCTATGTAATTGGAGTGAAAAGTGGCAATTAACGTTCAATCCAGCTAAGTCTGGGATAACATGCTTCGGACATCGGAAACCTAGCATGTGTTTATACGTGTACGGTAACCTTGTCTCAAACACGAACACAGTCACAGATCTCGGGGTAACATACTCAGATCTTACCTTTACTGAACATGCAAATAAGGTGGTATCTGATTGTAAACGTCTAACCGGCTTTGTGCTATGCAACTTTTACACTCAAGAAGCCAGATTGGCCATATATAAGGTATGCATTCGCCCCAAACTTGAATACTGTGTCCACGTATACAGTAGCTTTAAATCAGCAGACAGAAAAAATGTTGAAAGTGTCCAAAGATTCCTCACGAAACGCCCATTAGGCTATGATCACCAAATAGAATACCTTGACAGATATATTCGACTGGACTTAGAACCCCTATGGTTGAGGAGAGTGAAGTGCAATTTATTTCCCTTATTCAAAGTTATAAGAAAGCACTGTAACTCATCCATAACGTTATCCAATCCTAAATCGTATAGACCACGCAACCATAACTACTTTCTCAAGGCTAACATCCATAAACTCACCACTACGGCTAACTTCTTCACCATTAAATATTATAAACTTTGGAACCAACTACCCTCTGAGACTAGATCCTGTGAAAGGCCTGACAGTTTCAAAAGGAGCCTAGAAAAACATATTAACATGCCCACCCTAGCCCGCCTAAGAGATGTCAAGTGCTGGTAGAGTGGTGAAACAATGACATCAATATTTAACTACAGAGAGTAGACTAGAGCCTAATGTATTCCTTAATAATACGAATTATAACATTGATTATGCTCTTATCATGTATAGACTGATTTACTTTGCGGCTTCCTGTAAGACTAACTACCCTTCGTGCGTTGGTGGCACAGTGGTTAGGACTCTCGCCGACCATGCACATGGTTCGAGGTTCGATCCTCTGCCGACACACACCTGATATCTATGGTCGGCCTGCAAAATTCGGGCTACCGATATCCATGCTGAAAATTCCATACTTGTACCGAAAATACGGTGTGGAATCAAGCTGTTTACCAAAAAGGATTCTGCAGAATTGTTAACCAAATGCTAAAATTTTGTTGTTTCGGTGTTAATATCTTTTCATAATAGGTGTAGGCAGGTTACTTTGCAATGTCAAATGTTTACTATATATAAGACTGTCATGATAATTTAGTACACTAAGTCCTGCCAACCGACCTTACCTTCAGCTCATACTACCTACATTCAACCCTAGGTATAGTGTTCTGCTGAATCTTGCTCCACTATTCAAAATACCTATTCTTTTGCTCTTCAAATTTTTAATTTCTTACAAAGTAATCAGTTCATTAGGATGCATGCATACATATATGTTCATAAAGATGTAGGCGGAGACCTATTGGAAGCACTCATTTAGAAGTCCAGGGAGATGGAATATGAGGTACGAACATGTCTGGTACAAAGCAATATATTTGTGGTAGCCATAATAATCATAGTCTCAGAGCCTACAATCAACAAAGGAGGGAGGGTGATGTTAGCTGATCAGTAGATATGGTGGGGGTCACTAAGGTGAATCGCCCCATTCTGCAGGAACAGCAATATGCAATTTGACGGCTCGAGATATTTCTGATTTTTATGAGGGCTTAGATCTTTATCTTGAAAAAGATAATAATGAACGCCTAGACAGATCATGCTTCTGCCTTTAAATATATAGCATTCACTCAGCCTATTGTTGAGGTGCGATCACGTGGGCTCTGCACGGATTTATGGGGCGTCTTATAAATTAACTTGCTGTCCATTGTCGCATCTATGAATACCACTTCACAATGTCTCATCTCATTCATTTTCTGATAACGTCTTTAATCGGTCCTCATTATATTCCATTAAACCTAACATTTTAGAGCTCTTTATGAATTTGATTCGACTTATTCTATTCGTATTCTCTGTAGGGTACGGTTATGAATCAAACGCACGAAAAGGTATAAATTAGAAAAACCGGCATGAGGATAAATGTATTAAAACCAAAAGTGGACATCATGATAGTACGAGATATACGTGTAGCATTATACATTGCAAATGAACGTTGTCAGTCTAGGGAGTTTCCTTCATAAATCCATTTATTAGTGATACTTGCACTTACCTATCTCATTTCACTTTATTGATTCACCTTAGCACTTTTACTTTTCGAAAACAGCTTTCAATCCCTTGTTGACGTTGTGCTTGCCTCAATATTGGTTGATTATCGTATGCGTACAACCATGGGATGAAAACGAAACGAAGTCGATTTTCCCGCTCAACCTGGAGGACAACTGTACAATTCAATAACTACACAGCCTAGTTCAGACAATGAGTGCATTTATGTATATATATATAATATTTAACAGTTCAAACATTATTAACTTGTAGACAATCTACGATTTGATATTATATCATACTTGATCGTGCCTGTAAAAATGGCATGCATTTTCATGTAAATTTATATGTTTATATGAGAATACACATTACTATTATTATCAGAATTCAAGGCACTCTCCGGCTGCGTGTACTGGCAATGTACGCTTTGTCGTATGAGTCGATCAATCTAAGACTGATTGAATCTGCCAGTAATTAATGACATTTCAAGGGAACAATTCTTGAGATTGGCGACGAGGCTCTGCAGTGATTAATAACCAAGTGTAGGCATTTTGCAGACTAAAGTTACACGTTGTCATCGACACGTAATGATACTGGACACGTTAACAGCTTGGAAAGTGACTGTGGGATGTTGACGCCCGCGCGTGGACGGAGCGAGAACGCTTATATCTTTCCCTGTGTAGAATAGGAATCTAGTGCTAGTACTTTGATCTGCTAAACAACAAACGACTGTTGGACTCTAGAATTCCGACGGCAGAATTCGTCACTAATCGCAATATTTCACTTACTTTTGTCTGAAAATTCCAAGGGGAGCGGCAATGCCATGCATTGCTCCCATAATCATGTTGATACCAACAATGATGACCACGATCTCTGGACATGTTAGGTGTCCTGGAACGATGTTGATCGGATGAGCTCTTAGAACGTCTCCATCGTGTGCCTGTAGTTAGTTTTGCTGACTCGAATCGACTTCATGTTCCGAAGTCTGTGTCCAGTCCTCAGTGTCCTGTATTTGTTCAGTGGGAGTGACGGTTTGTGGCGTTGAAATCTCAAACACGTGACCGGCTATTTCAAGGAGTTTATCCATATTAACGTCATCTCCAAAAGTTTTACTTTTATTATTTCTATTATATTCATGGTCCTGTTGCTCCTTTGTTTGTTTTACTCTCATAATTGCAAACACCAACTTGTCTCCATGACTGCTGTAATCTTTGTTTTTCCCCTAACCATATCATATAAAGAGAAGATTATATTCAATATTTTTAAACATTCTAGGATTTCTAAACCGCATGTAACGACAATACTGTGTGAAACAAGTCCACGGAAATTTTCGCTTGTATTATTATTACCTAAGCTGTTATCATTATTATTATTTCCATTTTACATGCTCCATGTTTCTGATATTACCCCTTGTCAATGGCGTCTGAAAAACCGTTAACACCCAGCTCTTGCTACGCTGGGCCTCTTGCTGTCCCTCGAAGCCTTTCAGAAACGCTTAGTACTAACGGACGCGAAAACCGGAACACCGATTGGCGAAGCGAGAATTCCTTATTATAACACCAACATATAAGCAGCAGAATAAACTAAGGTCTATGAACAAATATTAATAATAATATATTCTCATTCTGTACATGAGGGACGCCAGTTTACAGGCATCATCAATATATGATAAATTACGTATACGATTAGCAATCATACCTAATAATGATGTTTTAATAAAATACATATTTTTTCCTACCTGTGTAGGACACACCAAATGTACAGGCATGGATAAGCATTACTTAAATTTCATAAATTCGGTTTATGGTTAAATTACATGGTTGCTGACGTTTTTGTCTTTGGTTTGTGGAAACAATATGATAACCAGCCATTCAATGGAGCACATCATGAAATATAGAAATATTGTATTCGAATTAACAAAAAAACCCAAGTATGTTTTGGATGGGAAAAAATAAAGCTTCAAGTAATTCCACAATATAACTTAGGTGTGTACAAGTCCGAATCTCATTTTTGATTTGTATCCAAATTGGGTAATAAGAAAGCTATTTTTACAGATACGATCAGTTATGTTATAAGTTACAATCGCGACGTTGTATTACAAATTGATACTTTTCCATTGGTATAAGAGTATATTCCACAAATGTAATCCAGGTTGCGTCGTGGGGAAGGTTAATTCGCTATTAACTAGGCAAATGAAAGATACGGGACCAATAATGTCTGCAGATCATCTGTCATTGTAAATGGTCAAACATCCACATTATTCATTCTCATTCAAAAAGTCCAATGGAAGCTAAAATGGTGAGAGAAAAAAGAAGACAAACAACAGCAAAGCAAAAGAAAGCGAGAGGAGTCCTTAAGGAGTGATTAATAAATACACGCATATATAATAAATATTCTGTCTAGTAACTATGGTTATTTTTGTTCATTAACTAACTAGTCCCGTTATGCTAACTTTTAAATTATGTGTGAGCTAATATTACTGTCCTGCGTAGAAATGTTAATCATCTAGTTCCAATAATATTAAAACTTATAATTGTAGTTTGCTGTAACTACACGTTTAAAGAACTTAAAATATCTATGTAGGGTGAAAAAGAAGGTGTAAGAGTCAGACGTAGAAGTGCATTGTCATCTTTGAGCAGTCTGGTGACTGAGGAGATGAACACTGGAAGTGTGTTTGCATCGCGCACATTAGCTGGTAGTCTATTCCAAATGACTGAAAACTTATTCAAGAAGAAGTTGTACCGCACGTAGGTCCTACAATGCTCTATAGCAGCTAGGTTGTGATGATTTCTAAGATTGTAACTGATGACAGTGGTAGGTTTAGTTATTGGGTCGGAGGAATGCAAGAGAAGATTAGTTAGCCTATGGTAAAAGATGAGGTTTAGCTTAAGACGTCTTTTCCAGAGGGGCTCTAATCTTAGTCTTTCACATCGCTCATGGTATTCCAGACCACTGTCTAAACCAAGAGTTCTTGAGGTAAACTGGCGTTGCACTCCCTCTAATTTAAGCTTGTCATTTTGTCTGAGTCCGCTAAGAATAAACGGGCAGTATTCTAAGATAGGTCGGACACATACTTTGTATAACAAAACCCTAGTTTCACAACAAAAGAAATTGTGTGTTATGCATCCTATCAGCCTTCGTGTTTTACGTCTGGCATAATCAGTCTGTTCAGCGAACGTTAGGTTACTAGAGTATCTAATACCGAGATCTACGACTGAGTTGAGCTCAGCTAGTTTTCGCCCATTTCTTTCAAGAGTTAGATCAAGGTTACTGTTGCCGATACAAATCCAGCCGCATTTGTCAATGTTAAAGTTTAGACAGGATCCAGCACACCATGTTGCGAGACTACTTAGTTCAAGATGTATTTTAGTAACCATATCGCTTAATTCATGAGTGTAGCAGGAGTAGACGACTTTGAGGTCGTCAGCATATAGGAATGGTTTACCTGAGGTGAAGCACTTGCAAATGCTGTTAATGTAGACTGTGAATAAAAGTGGACCTAGGACACTACCTTGCACAACCCCACTTGAGATCTGCCTAGGATGAGACAATACAGATCCAACTTTGGTTATTTGTACCCTGTTGCTAAGAAATGATTTTAACCAGTTCAGTAATGGGTTGCGAATTCCACAAGAGTACAGCTTCTCAAAGAGAATACTGTGAGATACCATGTCAAATGCCCTAGATATATCGAAGTAGAGAACAACGACTAGCTTACGTGCTTCGCGACTACTAGTGATGCAGTTGAAAAAGTCGAAGTGGCAAGTAACGCAGGATCTATTTTTGAGAAATCCGTGTTGAGACCTTGTAACAAGATCTTCCCTAATTAGGTAGTCCGACAATTGATCTTTTACAACTTTCTCCATGATTCGTGAGATAACTGGGGTTATATTTATGGGTCTGTAATTGCGGACGTTTGCCTTATCACCAGATTTGTAATGTGGAATTATGAAGCTAGTTTTCCACTCACTAGGGTAAGTGCCGGTGTCCATAGATATTGAGAAGAATTAAAGAAGTAACAGGGGTACATCACAACCACTGATTTTGAAAATTATCGAAGCGAGGCCATCCGGTCCCGTAGTAGTGGAAGGTTTAAGGCTTTTAATTGCTTGTACTATTAGTTGATTAGTGAACACAATGCTTTCAAGGGAAGAGCTAGTAAGGGGGGCAGTTTCATCAGGCATACGTGTTTCTAAACTAAAGTTTGCAAACCAATCACTGAAAAGTTCACAGATAGTGGCAGGCTCATTGTAGATTACTTTGTCGTGAAGTAAGTAGGGGATTTCCCTCGCCGACTGCATTCGTTTTTTAAGAAGTGCCGTTAAGTTATAGACTTTGGATGTACTTTCAAGTGCCGTTAACTCTTCGTCGATATCCTTTTGAGAGCGTAGGCACTTGATAGATTCAAGAGACTCATGGATTGAGAGCAGTAGTGGTATATCCTTAGTAGAATAGTACTGTTTCTTCGACTTCCTCAACTTATTGCGGTGAGCCCTTGGAATATATTCAGCTCGGTGTCTATTTACAATAATTAATCACGATATTGCTTCTGACTGTTTTTCTATGTTCTTTTTGAACAGCGACCGATGAAACGATGACTGGTGTATTGATGTCACCGCCGAATTATAGGGAAGTCGGTTTTGATCGAAAATCCATGAACTGATCGTTCAAACTTCATCTAAATTTACACCCCTATTGTAAATGTGGAAGATTTTCTGCATGAATAATTATATTTATCACTTGAGGCTATCAGATGCAATACAAGGTATAATGCTGAAAACTCCATTCTGTACCACAAGTACGGTTTTTGAAAAATAGTAAATCCTTTCTATTATTATTATGTTGGGGATTTGTGGGTGATGCTGAGGCCCACTTTCCTGTTGCGAAAAATTTTACTGTTCCGATTGCTCTAATTCTTGTCTCCCTGATTCTAAATGGAGCCACGCAAAATGTCACTCCCCTCCAACCTACATATTTATGTAAAAACCCGCGAGGCTAGCCACCCCACCCTGTAAACAAACCTGCTACAGAAACTGCTTCAGTACGATTAGTCTCCTTGCGACAGAAGAAAGAATATGCGTGGGAGTAAGGAACGCCCGAACCATGAATGAGGCTGGTAAAGCTGCCCAGATTGCAACGGACATGAAAAGATATGGTATTCAGGTACTGGGAATATGCGAAAGCAGACGGAATGAAAGGCGACTCACAAAATTGTCAACGGGAGTCAGTGGTCTATTACGGTAACTTATCAGACTCAGATTTCTTGAATCACCCAGAACAGACGATCATTAATGTGTATGATTTATCATGTGGGTGTAAAATGATACGTGCAATGTCATTCAACGTGTTAATAATAGTGGAAGGACATTTATCAGTCGACTATTCATGCCATCTGATCGAAGTACAGAAAGGCGTGATGTGAATTAAGTTCGACTATTCCCGTCATTTGATTGAAGTGTAAAATAGCATGATTTCAATTGAGACTTTAGGCATGTGCTCTAAGTTAACCAGTGCCCACACCACCGCTGTTTAATTTCATAGCCGCCTCCATCTTTAGTTACTATTTACCTTGAAAAAAGAACAACTCAGTCGATGAAGAGGGAATTAAGTCAAATAATTTTGTCACTCAAAAAACACAAAAATTGAGTTCAAGGGTAATAAGAGGAAACAAGGGAACATACAGAAAGAAAACGAACGCATTTACATGACTCTCTGATTTATTTAAATTTCAAGTATTGGTTTTGTAGGGATTTAGTTTGATTGGACGGAGGATTTCATCATGAGGTGAAATCAGTTAGGGAACCACTGGAAGACCACCTAGGAGTACGGGACAGCTGCTTCCTCCTACTTTGAGACTCTTCATCAGTACGCATCCACCCGGGTTCGTTTACACGGCCTTCTGGTTACAAGTCAAGCAATCTCGTAGACCATTGAGCCACTGGGACCCAATCCAATGGCCAACCCATGAATTCTAACTTCTGCCGATTCACGACATAGCGCGGACATTTAAATTTACATTTTTTAAATATCAGTTAATGGATTATACGCGGTTAAATTGATTTGTGTGATGAATGGAGAGCGCGATATACAATAATAAAAATTAAAATATACAGACGTCGACAACACGCTATATAATAATAATAATGTATATTCTCATATAAACATATATCTTTACATGAAAATGCATGCCATTTTTACAGGCACGATCAAGTATGATATAATATCAAATCGTAGATTGTCTACAAGTTAATAATGTTTGAACTGTTAAATATTTATATATATATATACATAAATGCACTCATTGTCTGAACTAGGCTGTATAGTTATTGAATTGTACAATTGTCCTC
Organism: Trichobilharzia regenti; assembly: GCA_944472135.2. Classification (NCBI taxonomy): domain Eukaryota; kingdom Metazoa; phylum Platyhelminthes; class Trematoda; order Strigeidida; family Schistosomatidae; genus Trichobilharzia; species Trichobilharzia regenti. Next base: position 4,119,115 of record OX235270.1, read on the forward strand.
CAGGTTGAGCGGGAAAATCGACTTCGTTTCGTTTTCATCCCATGGTTGTACGCATACGATAATCAACCAATATTGAGGTAAGTACAACGTTTACAAGGGATTGAAAGCTGTTTTCGAAAAGTAAAAGTGCTAAGGTGAATCAATAAAGTGAAATGAGATAGGTAAGTGCAAGTATCATTAATAAATGCATTAATAAAGAAAACTCCCTAGACTGACAACGTTCATTTGCAATGTATAATGCTACACGTATATCTCGTGTATCTACATATATATGAATGGGATAATTCAAAGTGTTGAATCCCGTATGTTTCCTATATTTATCGCCAAATTGGTATGATTAGGACTGACACGAGGAAACTTAGATCCACAACTGGTGTAGTGAAGAATAGTCAGTTGTATATCATGCATTCATTCACACAACAGAGATGAGTATCAGCCGTGATAATCACACTTGAAATAATGACATACTTAACATATGGGCCTAATTTTACAGCTTCGTCAAACTAGATTTCAATATCATTTTTACAACTCATCCGTACTACATGAATTAATCTAACTTACTGAAATTCGGAAAAATCAAGGAAGATGACACGCACAGCAGGATGAAATGAAGACATTATATATTTCGTTAGTTAGTTCTTGACGGTTACTTATTGTTACTATTGTTCTTTGGGTCTCGAGTGGAACGTAGGGCTTCAACAACACACTCCATTTCGTCCTATTTTCTGCCGTCCTTCTCAGCTTGCCCCACGACTGCCCACAATCTATCTCTCATCTCCTCACATGGACTCCTCCATGTCACCCTAGGACGACCCACTTGTATCTTCCCATTGGGATTCCACTCGACGGTGTGACGCGCGATGTCATTCGGCGGCCTCCTCAATGGGTGCCTGATCAATCCGTCTCCATCTTCTCCTACATATTTGTTGAGCAATCAGCTCTTGGTTGGTTTGCTCCACTGCGGAGTTTCTTGTCACTAACTCTTTCTGAACATCCGATCTTCAGTAAAGGGCCATTCAGCGTAGTGGCCAGTTGTATACAGTAATGGCCAGTGAACTTGAAATAGTTAGTATCAGTTAGAATCATTGAATCCCAATTCAATCGTGCGATCGAAATACGGGACAATTCGTTCGTCGAACCGAAGTAATAATACCAGTTTTCAAGAGCAAAAGTTGCTAGATGACGATGCAGAGGAGAATAATTACGCCTTTGAAACTCTTTCCCACACTAGTAAGCAGACACCGTCATTCAGATGAAATGAAACAGCCAGTGGAAAAATTAGCAGTCGATCAAGTGTAACTCTCAACCAGACTATTATTAGAGAAGAGTAAGGTATTTGAAAGCGATTCACACCGCAGCTATTCAACGTCTTACATTCTTGGAAACACAGCTCTTCTTTTTTGTAATAAAGAGCAGGAACATTCCTTAATTTTTGGTAAAGTCTTATACAGTAATATTTCTTGATAAATAAATTGTGCTCGGAACGGCATCAGTAAATATTACCATATAACACTGTGAGACCTTATCAAAATTATTAATGCATTTATTAGTGATACTTGCACTTACCCATTTCATTACAATTTATTGATTCACCTTAGCACTTTTACTTTTCGAAAACAGCTTTCAATCCCTTGTAAACGTTGTACTTACTTCAATATTGGTTGATTATCGTATGCCGACAACCATGGGATGAAAACGAAACGAAGTCGATTTTCCCGCTCAACCTGGAGGACAATTGTACAATTCAATAACTATACAGCCTAGTTCAGACAATGAGTGCATTTATGTATATATATATATAATATTTAACAGTTCAAACATTATTAACTTGTAGACAATCTACGATTTGATATTATATCATACTTGATCGTGCCTGTAAAAATGGCATGCATTTTCATGTAAAGATATATGTTTATATGAGAATATACATTATTATTATTATATAGCGTGTTGTCGACGTCTGTATATTTTAATTTTTATTATTGTATATCGCGCTCTCCATTCATCACACAAATCAATTTAACCGCGTATAATCCATTAACTGATATTTAAAAAATGTAAATTTAAATGTCCGCGCTATGTCGTGAATCGGCAGAAGTTAGAATTCATGGGTTGGCCATTGGATTGGGTCCCAGTGGCTCAATGGTCTACGAGATTGCTTGACTTGTAACCAGAAGGCCGTGTAAACGAACCCGGGTGGATGCGTACTGATGAAGAGTCTCAAAGTAGGAGGAAGCAGCTGTCCCGTACTCCTAGGTGGTCTTCCAGTGGTTCCCTAACTGATTTCACCTCATGATGAAATCCTCCGTCCAATCAAACTAAATCCCTACAAAACCAATACTTGAAATTTAAATAAATCAGAGAGTCATGTAAATGCGTTCGTTTTCTTTCTGTATGTTCCCTTGTTTCCTCTTATTACCCTTGAACTCAATTTTTGTGTTTTTTGAGTGACAAAATTATTTGACTTAATTCCCTCTTCATCGACTGAGTTGTTCTTTTTTCAAGGTAAATAGTAACTAAAGATGGAGGCGGCTATGAAATTAAACAGCGGTGGTGTGGGCACTGGTTAACTTAGAGCACATGCCTAAAGTCTCAATTGAAATCATGCTATTTTACACTTCAATCAAATGACGGGAATAGTCGAACTTAATTCACATCACGCCTTTCTGTACTTCGATCAGATGGCATGAATAGTCGACTGATAAATGTCCTTCCACTATTATTAACACGTTGAATGACATTGCACGTATCATTTTACACCCACATGATAAATCATACACATTAATGATCGTCTGTTCTGGGTGATTCAAGAAATCTGAGTCTGATAAGTTACCGTAATAGACCACTGACTCCCGTTGACAATTTTGTGAGTCGCCTTTCATTCCGTCTGCTTTCGCATATTCCCAGTACCTGAATACCATATCTTTTCATGTCCGTTGCAATCTGGGCAGCTTTACCAGCCTCATTCATGGTTCGGGCGTTCCTTACTCCCACGCATATTCTTTCTTCTGTCGCAAGGAGACTAATCGTACTGAAGCAGTTTCTGTAGCAGGTTTGTTTACAGGGTGGGGTGGCTAGCCTCGCGTGATAGCCTCAAGTGATAAATATAATTATTCATGCAGAAAATCTTCCACATTTACAATAGGGGTGTAAATTTAGATGAAGTTTGAACGATCAGTTCATGGATTTTCGATCAAAACCGACTTCCCTATAATTCGGCGGTGACATCAATACACCAGTCATCGTTTCATCGGTCGCTGTTCAAAAAGAACATAGAAAAACAGTCAGAAGCAATATCGTGATTAATTATTGTAAATAGACACCGAGCTGAATATATTCCAAGGGCTCACCGCAATAAGTTGAGGAAGTCGAAGAAACAGTACTATTCTACTAAGGATATACCACTACTGCTCTCAATCCATGAGTCTCTTGAATCTATCAAGTGCCTACGCTCTCAAAAGGATATCGACGAAGAGTTAACGGCACTTGAAAGTACATCCAAAGTCTATAACTTAACGGCACTTCTTAAAAAACGAATGCAGTCGGCGAGGGAAATCCCCTACTTACTTCACGACAAAGTAATCTACAATGAGCCTGCCACTATCTGTGAACTTTTCAGTGATTGGTTTGCAAACTTTAGTTTAGAAACACATATGCCTGGTGAAACTGCCCCCCTTACTAGCTCTTCCCTTGAAAGCATTGTGTTCACTAATCAACTAATAGTACAAGCAATTAAAAGCCTTAAACCTTCCACTAGTACGGGACCGGATGGCCTCGCTTCGATAATTTTCAAAAACAGTGGGTGTGATATACCCCTGTTACTTCTTAAATTCTTCTCAATATCTATGGACACTGGCACTTACCCTAGTGAGTGGAAAACTAGCTTCATAATTCCACATTACAAATCTGGTGATAAGGCAAACGTCCGCAATTACAGACCCATAAATATAACCCCAGTTATCTCACGAATCATGGAGAAAGTTGTAAAAGATCAATTGTCAGACTACCTAATTAGGGAAGATCTTGTTACAAGGTCTCAACACGGATTTCTCAAAAATAGATCCTGCGTTACTTGCCACTTCGACTTTTTCAACTGCATCACTAGTAGTCGCGAAGCACGTAAGCTAGTCGTTGTTCTCTACTTCGATATATCTAGGGCATTTGACATGGTATCTCACAGTATTCTCTTTGAGAAGCTGTACTCTTGTGGAATTCGCAACCCATTACTGAACTGGTTAAAATCATTTCTTAGCAACAGGGTACAAATAACCAAAGTTGGATCTGTATTGTCTCATCCTAGGCAGATCTCAAGTGGGGTTGTGCAAGGTAGTGTCCTAGGTCCACTTTTATTCACAGTCTACATTAACAGCATTTGCAAGTGCTTCACCTCAGGTAAACCATTCCTATATGCTGACGACCTCAAAGTCGTCTACTCCTGCTACACTCATGAATTAAGCGATATGGTTACTAAAATACATCTTGAACTAAGTAGTCTCGCAACATGGTGTGCTGAATCCTGTCTAAACTTTAACATTGACAAATGCGGCTGGATTTGTATCGGCAACAGTAACCTTGATCTAACTCTTGAAATAAATGGGCGAAAACTAGCTAAGCTCAACTCAGTCGTAGATCTCGGTATTAGATACTCTAGTAACCTAACGTTCGCTGAACAGACTGATTATGCCAGACGTAAAACACGAAGGCTGATAGGATGCATAACACGCAATTTCTTTTGTTGTGAAACTAGGGTTTTATTATACAAAGTATGTGTCCGACCTATCTTAGAATACTGCCCGTTTATTCTTAGCGGACTCAGACAAAATGACAAGCTTAAATTAGAGGGAGTGCAACGGCAGTTTACCTCAAGAACTCTTGGTTTAGAAAGTGGTCTGGAATACCATGAGCGATGTGAAAGACTAAGATTAGAACCCCTCTGGAAAAGACGTCTTAAGCTAAACCTTATCTTTTACCATAGGCTAACTAATCTTCTCTTGCATTCCTCCGAGCCAATAACTAAACCTACCACTGTCATCAGTTACAATCTTAGAAATCATCACAACCTAGCTGCTATAGAGCACTGTCAGACTTACGTGCGGTACAACTTCTTCTTAAATAAGTTTTCAGTCATTTGGAATAGACTACCAGCTAATGTGCGCGATGCAAACACACTTCCAGTGTTCATCTCCTCAGTCACCAGACTGCTCAAAGATGACAATGCACTTCTACGTCTGACTCTTACACCTTCTTTTTCACCCTACATAGATATTTTAAGTTCTTTAAACGTGTAGTTACAGCAAACTACAATTATAAATTTTAATATTATTGGAACTAGATGATTAACATTTCTACACAGGACAGTAATATTAGTTCACACATAATTTAAAAGTTAGCATAACGGGACTAGTTAGTTAATGAACAAAAATAACCATAGTTACTAGACAGAATATATTATTATATATGCGTGTATTTATTAATCACTCCTTAAGGACTCCTCTTGCTTTCTTTTGCTTTGCTGTTGTTTGTCTTCTTTTTTCTCTCACCATTTTAGCTTCCATTGGACTTTTTGAATGAGAATGAATAATGTGGATGTTTGACCATTTACAATGACAAATGATCTGCAAACATTATTGGTCCCGTATCTTTCAGTTGCCTAGTTAATAACGAATTAACCTTCCCCACGACGCAACCTGGATTACATTTGTGGAATATACTCTTATACCAATGGAAAAGTATCAATTTGTAATACAACGTCACGATTGTAACTTATAACATAACTGATCGTATCTGTAAAAATAGCTTTCTTATTACCCAATTTGGATACAAATCAAAAATGAGATTCGGACTTGTACACACCTAAGTTATCCACGATCTCGCTGCTAATAGATAACGACCATCCACTACTCGTGGTTGAAACGTACCACTCTGAGTGGATTTCACATGTTGTTAGTTTATCAAGCAGCTCAACCACCTGATTCACATGATTAGAAAGTGAAACCCTCTGATCTGAAACGCCATGATCTTCGTGCTCGACTTAAATGCTGATAGTTAATTTTGTCACTAGTTGTATTAGAGTTGATATAAACTGATGTGAAAACAAATATTAAGAGGACAGTGCATGCATTTCGCGACTCAGAGGAGTGTCCATACCAATAAGATACCGCGAAATGTCCAGTTCGATAAAGATCCCGATTCCAGAAGACTAATCAGTGCCTTAGAATACTACTGCGCTAGCCGACGTGAGAATATCAGAACATGGATTGGCACTACGAGAATTGCTTGTTTCTTTACCGACAGTACAGTAGAGCGACGGGGTTACAAGGCACAAAGTCTATGAACAAACGTTAACATCAAGCACAATAGTATTTCTGATCATTTTTCCCAAGTCACCTTCCGACCAGCGTACGATTAGGCAGCGGCTGCCATTGCTGTTCCCATCAAATGAAGATCACTTCTAATGAACAAACCACATGTTGCCCATGTAGTCTTCACCAACACTGACGAATGCTGAGTTATATAAACCAAATGATTGCTTGAAAATCGTTCGCGATCATACAGAATGTAGCAATATTGGGAAAAAACGGGTGCAACAATTCGTTCATTGGTGAATAAGATTTTGAAGGGCTACTTACAAGTGTGCCACTGGCCAAACGAAACACGAGACTCATTTGTCTGTGTCACAGACAAATGTACAGATAAATTCATAATTAGCATTCAAATCACAACCTTGCGAAAACTCACAGCATTTGGAATGGATACTTTGAACATGCATGCCTTTACCATTGTCGGCCAACTGTCATTCGCATTTGAGGACGTGCAAGGAGTGTCAGATGCACTCAACAGTGGGACTTTGGTGTCCAAGCCTTACTACTCATGCTAGGACAAAATTATAAGCGAACAGCATTATTTTCGATTAGATCCCTTCAGGCTTAAGTACAATGTACGTACATAACATATAACAATTACGAACCAATCATGGTACATTGTCGAAAGGATAATAGGTTCATACATACAAATTCAGCGACCAGTCATAATTATGGTGATAATAGTAATAATCCTGCCAGTAAGAAAGACGAAAAATGGAGCGATCTGTGGTGAGGATAATGGGAGAGCTGCATGATCAAACGAACAAATGTTCAGGTGGTTGTAGTCGATGAAAGCTAAGAAAAACGAGTGATCCGATTGAGTAATGCTAGATTGGAAGAGAAGTTTATAGACTCTGTCTCAGTGGTGCGATAAGATTAAGGCATGAGGAAATAGAGTCTGAAAATATAAGTGAGTGTGGGCGGTAACGTCATCATTTGGTTAGATGTAAGTAGGCGATGAGAGGGATGATGGCACTGGGAGCTTCTTCTGAACGCATAGTTCAGTATATGACGGAGAAGATTTCCAGCTTAGGTCTCATCATGTAGGACGAGAAGTCAATATAGAAGGTATATGCTCGTACCACTAAGTACAGAAATTCTATAATACCCTATTTAGCCCCTACTTTATGTGACGAAGACTCAGTTGGACGTGAAACACACAAGTTACTAAGTAATTAGCACATTGAACGAACCCTTTCATTGTTCATCTTTCTGTATTTTATGGTGTCACATTTTCTATCGTTTAAGCACAACTCTGCTATTTTATTTTAGTTGGTATTACTATTATTACTGCAAATCTATAATTTATGCATATTCTTCTCCGTATTGCATGCAGTATTTTGCTATGTAGCTGCCACAACATTCGTTTTATCATTATTAATATTATGTAATGTGTATTTTTCATTTTTGTTGTTGCCGATTTTGAGTAAATTAGATGCAATAATTGTACTGAATGCTGAAAATTCCTTGCTGTATCACAAGTACTGTTTTCGGAATAAGGCAAAAATTATTATTATTATGTGACAAAACAGGGTTACGGTGGTTTCTATATGTCCTTCGCCAAGCCACGATAGGAGATGTTCAGTAGTACGGTGGTTGGGCTGTCTAGTAGACGTCTGGCCCAACACAACTGTCTCCATAGGAACAGTTGAATTGGTTAACATACATAAATGTGGCGAAACTAGCCAGCTTACCCTCAGCGAGAGACATTGGTTTGGTGAGTAAAAGGTTCTCCGCATACTCCTAGAAAGTCTCGAGGACAGAATCCCACTTGGCGAGGCACTACGAAATCGCACCTTAATAAGTAGGCGTTTTCTTCGTGCGTTCACAGTTTCAGGTTTCCTATTTAGTGTTTTCATATCTCCGTTTATGGAACTGCTCAGACAGCCTATCTCCGTCGAGGAGTCATTAATATATTCAAATTATTTTCGTTAGTGATCAACTGTAAAAATCATTGTTGCTCTGCCCGTAAGACAGCTAACGATGGTGTTTCTTCATCATCAAACTTTGGATTGATACCCTCATCCTCAATACGAGAGCTTATTTTCACCCACCTCCTTTGCAGCCGAGTAGGTAGGCGTCTCGCAATTACCTCTAGGACTGAGCTCGAGTTGAGGTCACTCATGCAATTCATAGAAATCAAGGTATTCTTATAAGCCATCAGATTATCTAAAAACTCAGTAAGTGCCTTGGAGTCATCTTGTAGTTGACTGCCGTTACCTTTGACAGCTTCGAATACGTTCCTTACAATCATTGAAGGTCTTCCAAACCTTTGACGTAGTATGCTCATAGCCTCAGCGTATCCCTCATTGGGGGGCATGAGCTTACAGCACTGTATAGCTCTTGAAGCAACTCCAGTGCAATACCTCATCAAATACATCAATTTCAATTCATCACTTAATAAAAAACTACTCAGCATGATCTCAAACTCCTTTAAAAATTCTAAATAATCAACCAGGTTTCCATCGAAACACCGTGGTTCAAATCTAGGGAGTTCGATGTTCCTATTATCCCTGAACGGCGAAACAATAACATCAACCATGTCATGCTTAACGTCAGACACATCGTTACAAGTAACAGACAAGTCAACATGACTTACTTTCCTGTTTGCATTCAAGACGCTCTGTCCCTTCTTTGACCCAGGCATTGTTCAACTTGACCCAATTCCAAAAACGTTCCAGATATTGCTTGTTCAAAGAGGACTTGACCGGCACCAGGAAAGATGAATGGTGACTATCCAAACTGTCACCAACTGTCCGAAACCGTTTAAAACTGACGGCGTACCGTCAGAAACTGTCAGCCACGTCTCGTAAACCGTCAGTGCTCAGCTCTTGCTACGCTGGGACCCACGCTGTTCCTTGAAGTTTCTCATAAACGCTTAGTAATAACGGACGAAAAAACCAAAACACCAGTTGTTGACTCGAGGATTCTTTATTGTAACACCAACATATAGCCAACTTTAAAATTAAGCTTAAAACTAAGATTCTCAACTAATGTTTCTGTCGGTTTTGGCCTGACTTCTTTCTGAACAGCGACCGATGAGACGATGACTGTCGTATTGATGTCTCTGTGAAAATCGGGGAAGTTGGTTTTGAGCAAACAACCATGAATTGATCGTTCAATTTGCAACTACATTGACACTCCCCGGAAAAAAAGGGAACCAACCCCTTTTTTCCATCACGACCAATACACGTTGACTTGGATGACATTGCGAGAACCTGGGTCACACGGACAGAGCTGAAATGGAAAACAAACAGAAAAGCCAACACACCACAAGCATACCCACAGCACAATCTCACACATCAATGACGACCTGCGCCCTCCAGTTAAAGGCATCCTCTTGCAACACAATCGCCACTTGCTAGAATGACTCTTGCAGAATGCAACGTGACTATGGCAGTACCTCACGATACTCTACGCTCACCCCCTTATCTACTCACTACCAATTACCACTGCAATCGCTTGTCACTCATTCTGCCTCAATTCTAGTAACGATGACGTATGCGAGCCTCAGTCGTTTACACTCTTTCTCCCCGGCGTGTGGGACCACAGCTAACAGTTATCTCCGTGTGCATTTCATTCTCAGCAATAGCCTCCCCGACGTATACGACCCATCTGCTGTCCTTAACATCAATCAATTCATTCACGGATGTAGAAGACTCGAAACAACTTCAGAAGTAATCACAACCAAAATTTTAACAAAATTATGCAATAAAAACAAGGTACGAAAACAACGAGTAAACACAATGAATCCAAAACACCACCAATTGATATGACACACCTCACGTATATACAAACAGTGCAAACAAACTCGGAGATCGTGTCTTGATGGAATTCCTTTGAAGAATCGCAGGACTTACACCAGTACGCCTGCAACCCTTCACAGGTTGACGATTGTAATTTGTGGAGTGTCCGGACACAAACAAGATTAACCAACAATTACAATAATTGGAACTCACAATTATTTAACACAAGCATATGTACAATCAATACATCAAATGTTGTGGATTCTGGCATGACAAATTACCCTTGAAGAACTGTAGGACTTACAGCAGTACGCCTACAATCCTTCTCAGGTTGATGATCCAAGTGGAAGTCGTCCAGACACAAACAAAATTATCAACAGAGAGATGAAAGATGATGTCAATTCAGTATATACAATATGAACATATGTACAAAATCACACACCCAGCACATTGGACTGCTCATTGATGCGCTACCCTTTGAAGAATTGTAGGACTTACAGCAGTATGCCTACAACGCTTCTCGGGTTCACGCCCTAGGTTGGATAATATTAATAATTTTTTATTTCTGTAACAGAAACCAGCCATATTCACAGGCATGAACATATGTACACTTATGAAAACTTATAGAATATATAATATGATTTGTTAATTTACAAATAAGTTGATACTGGTAAATGTGAAACATTTAAAATGAAGTGTACAAATAAGGAAATAGATATAGCGTCAAATCTATACTTTGATTGAAAAAAAATACATGTCAATTTCACGCGGGAATCATAAATGATTGCGTTAGTTGGGAAGGTAAGTAGCATTTCTGTACAGGTGATGACGTGATACATAAGAGATGCAGAATAAACAATAATTATCAGTAAATCATTCGGAAAGAGTTTTAAAGTCTATTAAACTTTAAATTTACCTGTAATTTCATCATATTTGTGACATTTCCAGTTGTTTATGAGACCCACTTTGAACTTGTCAGCAGATTTTATAATACCGATGATCCCGTTATTCACCAGATGAGCTAGCAATATCACGAATAAGTAGAGTATTGCAGCGCTGTATCAGTACCTCCGTTGAAAGCAGTATCTTTGAAAAGAGAAGAAGACACAAGAAAACCGCCAGACAGGTGCAGAAGTATATAAAAGGTGTTAATAGTTCAAAATATATAACAGGCATTGGGTTCATCATTTTTTTATTGTTTTTTTCAAGAAACATTATTTTCCCGATATTTTACAGTTTTTTCTGCGAACAATTAGTTTAAAGTGAAAGACAGGTGATAATTTCACTTACTTACGAGGTTTAAAAGGAGTTAAACACAAAAGTCAGTGTGTGTGAGCTATGTAAAAGAGAAGCGAGGGCCTAGTAATATTTGTTTTTCTGAAGTATACAGTTAGGTGTCCTTCTGAAGTAGCGGACTCATACCATTTACTTTCATTCGGGAGTTTGCACTTAAACTTCGGCTCTAGGAAATTTTCAACTTCTATTTCTTTTTCATTATTTTTTTTAGTTTTTACTTTTTTATTTATTCTCATTTTGCAGAAGCCATTCGAACTCAGGAGCCTTGGCAATAGAGTGCTGTCCCACAGATAAGGGTGGTTCACATATGTCCCCACCATCATATCCGCTGACTAGCAGTCACCACCCTCCCACCTTTTTTGTGCAAAGCCCTGGCGGAATGCTTCATTTGTTTAAAAATTATTTATTTTTATTTATTTTTTAAAATTTCTGTTGCAATATAATAATAATATATATTCTCATTTTTTACATGAGGGACGCCAGTTTACAGGCATCATCAATTCGATAATTTACACATAATATTAATAAGCATATTTAGTAAAGATAATATAATAAAGTACATTTTTCCCCTAGCTATGTAGGGTACACCAATTGTATAGGCATGCATAAATATTGTTTTAATAATAATAATATATTCCTTCCTGTTTATGCAGGAACATACCAGTTGTACAGGCATGGATAAGTTATTATATAAATTACACATAATTTGATGTATAATGGACTTACAGTTTGGTTGTTCTTTCTGTCATTAGAGCCACAAACTTTTTGTTTTCCAAATATTCATTCGTCGACTCATTCAAATTTATGGTATGAATGACTACTTTCAGAAGAACATCATGTATGTTTCATCTTTTACAGTATTTCGGAGACGAAAAATGTAAGGAAGAAAGGCTATCTGAGTCTTCATTTTAGATATAAACAAATGTAGTTTAGAAAATCAGGGAATAATCGTGCAGCATTGAGCAGGTAAGTAGTGGTAAGTTATAATATGTTGTTCAAGAAAAGTTGAACATACAGGATTACAGTTATAGAATAATAGGATAAGAGTCACTACTATTGAAAACTCACCGTTTATTTGAGTATTTAGACAACCACCATTTTGGCCTTAATTTGCGTAGAGCTAGACGTATAGCACTAGGCAGGCTCCGGAGATATTTTAATACCAGTCATCTTCAGTTGATTTGCATCTGGAACTTGAGATTGAACCTTAGCATACTGAAGTACTCATAATACAATATTATCAGGGATATATGCAAAAATATTTGAAGAAGGAAATAAAAAAATTTAAAATTTAAGGCTGATTAAGAATAGGTGTCTAGGGTTGTGAAAGCAATCATAGTGAAAGTGGTGTCAAACATAGGGTTTACAGATTTCAGGAGCTAACAGTGAGGGTCAGAGGAGTGCCGTATTAGATCTCTAACTTTTGGTTTGTCACATACCCCTTCTAACCCGTTGTTAATGAAATGTTTGTTCATCAAAGATGAGAAAGTTTTTGGGGTAGGACTGTCTCTAATTTCAGTTGGAAGACGGTTCCAAATACAACGGTATCTCACAGTGAAAGAGTTTGATCTGTATTTTGTATGACAGCGGGGAACTTTAAAAGAAGAAGATTTATTTCTCAGGTTATATTTCTTAGGTGAACTGAAAGTAAAGTCATTGTGGGGGAAATATATAAGCCCATTAGCAATCCTAAATGTAATTTTTAGGTTGAACTTCAGTCGTCTAACCCATGAGGGTTCCAAGTCGAATAGATTACATCTGTCGTAGTAAGAAATGCAAAGATTTTCACCTACTAGACGTTTAGTAAACGCCCTTTGTAGACTTTCTAATTTGCATCTGTCTTTTACGGAGACACTGTCCATAATAGGGGGACAAAATTCAAGTAAGGGCCTTACGCACAACTTGTACAGCATAGTTTTGGATTCACTCGTCTTAAAGTTTCGGAATAAAAATCCAAAGAGCCTTTTGACCTTTGATACTTGTAGTTTAACGTATTCCGTCAGGCTAAATTCTGGAGTGTATTTCAGACCCAAGTCTGTTGTAAGCGGCAGACGAGGAATATGTTTTTTGTGTAGGGAGATAGAAAGTTCAGATGAAATGCTTTTGGAGCATAGCACACCACATTTTTCAACGTTAAACTCCATTTTCCACGTGTTACACCATAATTGGACGCTCTTAATATCATCTCGAATCCTACTAAATACACATGACACTTCATTTCTGAGTGAGTGATACACTATTTTGATGACATCGGCATTTAGGAAAGGTCTGCCACGTTTAATAACGTCGCAAATGTCAAAAACAGGAATAGCAGTGGACCTAGGAAACTACCTTGTATAACTCCACTTGTTATCCGAACGGGGTTGGATGAGTGGGAACCTAACCTGACCATTCGCATCCGGTTGCTTAAAACCGAACTGAGCCAGCTTAACAATGAACCTTGCATCCCATAGGACTGGACTTTTGATATTAACAGTCGGTGGCTTACAGTGTCAAAGGCTTTACTAACATCTAAGTATGCGATAACTGTGATCATACTGGAATCTTTAAGTTGTGAGATGTGGTGGAAAAATTGTAAGTGGCATGCCATGCAAGAAAGTGACTTCATGAAACCATGTTGATAGCGAGTGATAAATTGAATTGGTTAACACACATAAATGTGGCGAAACTAGCCAGCTTACCCTCAGCGAGAGACATTGGTTTGGTGAGTAAAAGGTTCTCCGCATACTCCTAGAAAGTCTCGAGGACAGAATCCCACTTGGCGAGGCACTACGAAATCGCACCTTAATAAGTAGGCGTTTTCTTCGTGCGTTCACAGTTTCAGGTTTCCTATTTAGTGTTTTCATATCTCCGTTTATGGAACTGCTCAGACAGCCTATCTCCGTCGAGGAGTCATTAATATATTCAAATTATTTTCGTTAGTGATCAACTGTAAAAATCATTGTTGCTCTGCCCGTAAGACAGCTAACGATGGTGTTTCTTCATCATCAAACTTTGGATTGATACCCTCATCCTCAATACGAGAGCTTATTTTCACCCACCTCCTTTGCAGCCGAGTAGGTAGGCGTCTCGCAATTACCTCTAGGACTGAGCTCGAGTTGAGGTCACTCATGCAATTCATAGAAATCAAGGTATTCTTATAAGCCATCAGATTATCTAAAAACTCAGTAAGTGCCTTGGAGTCATCTTGTAGTTGACTGCCGTTACCTTTGACAGCTTCGAATACGTTCCTTACAATCATTGAAGGTCTTCCAAACCTTTGACGTAGTATGCTCATAGCCTCAGCGTATCCCTCATTGGGGGGCATGAGCTTACAGCACTGTATAGCTCTTGAAGCAACTCCAGTGCAATACCTCATCAAATACATCAATTTCAATTCATCACTTAATAAAAAACTACTCAGCATGATCTCAAACTCCTTTAAAAATTCTAAATAATCAACCAGGTTTCCATCGAAACACCGTGGTTCAAATCTAGGGAGTTCGATGTTCCTATTATCCCTGAACGGCGAAACAATAACATCAACCATGTCATGCTTAACGTCAGACACATCGTTACAAGTAACAGACAAGTCAACATGACTTACTTTCCTGTTTGCATTCAAGACGCTCTGTCCCTTCTTTGACCCAGGCATTGTTCAACTTGACCCAATTCCAAAAACGTTCCAGATATTGCTTGTTCAAAGAGGACTTGACCGGCACCAGGAAAGATGAATGGTGACTATCCAAACTGTCACCAACTGTCCGAAACCGTTTAAAACTGACGGCGTACCGTCAGAAACTGTCAGCCACGTCTCGTAAACCGTCAGTGCTCAGCTCTTGCTACGCTGGGACCCACGCTGTTCCTTGAAGTTTCTCATAAACGCTTAGTAATAACGGACGAAAAAACCAAAACACCAGTTGTTGACTCGAGGATTCTTTATTGTAACACCAACATATAGCCAACTTTAAAATTAAGCTTAAAACTAAGATTCTCAACTAATGTTTCTGTCGGTTTTGGCCTGACTTCTTTCTGAACAGCGACCGATGAGACGATGACTGTCGTATTGATGTCTCTGTGAAAATCGGGGAAGTTGGTTTTGAGCAAACAACCATGAATTGATCGTTCAATTTGCAACTGCATTGGCAACGATTTTTCTTTTATATTTAATAGACACGTAACTAAGGAAGTGCATGTGTTTCCCTGTGAATGTGCTTCTTCCCATACAATCTTCTTTCGACTGACTCATCTTCTCGCCTACTTAGCACAACGTCCTGAAAATGCAGTTTGATATCCTGCTCCTTTTCACGAGTGAAAGTGGGCGAAGTTTCATCAACAATTCATCTTTATTTACATTCTCATCAGCCAGGATAAATCTCTCATCGACACCACAGTGATACATATACAATCCACTGATGAGGTTTCCAAATCTCCCATTAACAAGTTTCGCAAGGGAGAAGTCCACTAGGACCAGGACTATTGGTGAGGCCGAATCGATTCCATTTACTCCCTGGCAGTATGAGTTGTTGAAAACAAAATGTACCTTCATTGTGCACTTGAACAGGAGTTCCTTGAGATTGGACACAGGAATTCCCAGATCCGCTTTCCTTCCGGTGATTTCCTGGCATACGTAATCTCCTGTTTCAACAAGTGGCACATTCGTAAAAGTGATGATGTAGCGCTCCTGCATTAAGCCTAAGTGTACGCTTACTAACCTAATTCATATACGCATGTTACGCGCTTACAGAAAACAATTTTACACATGCTTGTGGAACATTTGCCATCGTATTACTGAACACTTCCATTCATTCGTTACATACATGTATATATGTATATTTGACGCAGTGCACCACGTTCTGCGAACCCGACGTATCGAAACACTTGCCGAATTATTGTCATTCTAACTTCCGTGGATCTCTGTATATTGATGATGCATGCGAACTAGCGTCACCCATGTACAAAATCTAGGAATAGATTATTGTCGTTGATAATAATATATTTTGAAATCATTCTGTCTTGCCTTCTCAAGGCCTAACCTGCATTTTTCTTGGTGTGCATCATTATTTTTGTTTCGTGGTTCGATACATTCATTTTTTGCATAAGATTCGCTATTTTGCCATGTGTGAACCTCTCCTTCATGAATCACAATATGTGTCAATGTAGTTGCAAATTGAACGATCAATTCATGGTTGTTTGCTCAAAACCAACTTCCCCAATTTTCGCGGAGGCATCAATACGACAGTCATCGTCTCATCGGTCGCTGTTCAGAAAGAAGATTAAAACACCGTCAGAATTAATATTGTGATTTATTATTGTAATATTTGTTCACAGACCTTAGTCATACTTGATTTATATGTTGGTGTAACAATAAAGAATCCTCGAGTCAACAACTGGTGTTTTGGTTTTTTCGTCCGTTATTACTAAGCGTTTATGAGAAACTTCAAGCGACAGCGTGAGCCCGAGCGTAGCAAGAGCTGAGCATTGACGGTTTACGAGACGTGGCTGACAGTTTCTGACAAAAGAAACAGATTCTGGTGGATTCAAACGGTCGGTGAAAGTTTGGATAGTCGCCGTTCATTTTTCCTGACGCCGGTGAAGTCCCCTTTGAACAAGCAATATCTGGAACGTTTTTGGAATTGGGTCAAGTTGAACAATGCCTGGGTCAAAGAAGGGACAGAGCGTCTTGAATGCAAACAGGAAAGTAAGTCATGTTGACTTGTCTGTTACTTGTAACGATGTGTCTGACGTTAAGCATGACATGGTTGATGTTACTGTTTCGCCGTTCAGGGATAATAGGAACATCAAACTCCCTAAATTTGAACCACGGTGTTTCGATGGAAACCTGGTTGATTATTTAGAATTTTTAAAGGAGTTTGAGATCATGCTGAGTAGTTTTTTATTAAGTGATGAATTGAAATTGATGTATTTGATGAGGTATTGCACTGGAGTTGCTTCAAGAGCTATACAGTGCTGTAAGCTCATGCCCCCCAATGAGGGATACGCTGAGGCTATGAGCATACTACGTCAAAGGTTTGGAAGACCTTCAATGATTGTAAGGAACGTATTCGAAGCTGTCAAAGGTAACGGCAGTCAACTTCAAGATGACTCCAAGGCACTTACTGAGTTTTTAGATAATCTGATGACTTATAAGAATACCTTGATTTCTATGAATTGCATGAGTGACCTCAACTCGAGCTCAGTCCTAGAGGTAATTGCGAGACGCCTACCTACTCGGCTGCAAAGGAGGTGGGTGAAAATAAGCTCTCGTATAGAGGATGAGGGTATCGAGCCAAGGTTTGATGATATTCTTAGACTGGTGAAGGACAGTGTCAACCAGGCGATGGGCAAATTCGCCAGCATTTTGCATTCTAAGGTAGAACCTAAGGAACCAATGTATATAAGGAAGGCATTTGTGGTGAAGTCTCAAGACACAACGAGAAAGGATGAGTGTATTGTTTGCCATAACATGCATCAATTGAGTGATTGTAATCGCTTTATCGCTATGTCACCCGTAGAAAGGTTAAAAATGGCAAAGCAGAAGCGGCTGTGTTTCAGTTGTTTAAAGATTGGGCATACAAAGTGGAATTGTAAGGCGACAAATAAAAGAAGTAGTGGTTTAACGGATATGCACCCACTTCTGAGAACAGTGAACGAACCTGGGAATTCGGTTAATTGTAATAGTATCTCTAGACCCCTTGACATCCCACAAGTTTTCTTAGGGGTATTACCAGTTAAGGTGAAAGGACCGAAATCTTCAGTAGAGACTTATGCATTGTTGGATAATGGTTCAGACGTTACATTGATAGATGCTGAACTGGCTGGTTGCTTGGGTATTAAAGGCCCAAAGCAACCCTTGGTTGTAAATACTTTCAATTCTGCGAAAACAGTAGTATGTGAGCGAGTGTCATTTCAGTTAGAATCCTTGGCTACTGGGGAGACCGTGGAAGTGGATACTGCTTACACTACCTCCAGTATGAAACTTGGCGAAGCTATAGTACCTAGTCGTGAAACGGTTGTCGGTAAGCCATACCTGTGTGACATACCTCTTCCAACACTGCAAGATGGAAGAGTGAGAGTACTCATTGGATGTAGTGTGCCAGAAGCTCACAAGGTATTAGAAGAGAGATTTGGAGGTAGAGATGATCTGTTTGCGACAAAAACACCACTGGGATGGACAGTGAGAGGACCTATACCCATAGTCCACATATCATCATTAGTTACAAACGATGGGGACAAACTAGAAACTATGATTAAAAATATGTATGACAAGGAGTTTTGTGACTGCGGTGTCCCAGGGAAGGGTCGTTCTGTAGAAGACTTAAAAGCAGTTAAAATAGCCGAGGACTCTTGTAAATACGAAAACGGGCGTTTCAGCGTTGGCCTACCATGGAGATTCAAAGATAGACAGTTGGTTTGTAATAGGAAAGTTGCTCTTAAGAGACTAATGGGTTTACAGAAGAAATTTCTGTCAGATGCAGAACTCTGGTCCAAATATAAGGAAGTCGTCGATAAACATATAATGAAGGGTTACGTTGAAAGACTAGTTGATCAGAGTGAGCCAGGGAAGTGGTATTTGCCCCATCATCCCGTCTTTAACCCGAGGAAGCCAGGTAAACTCCGTGTGGTGTTTGATTGTTCTGCGAAACATGAAGGAGTCTCTTTAAATGATAATCTGTATAGTGGCCCAGATTGCGTGAGCTCATTAGTGGGACTGCTATTGAGATTCAGAAAGTTTACAGTTGCTGTCGCGGCGGATATTGAGGAAATGTTCCTACAGGTGAAGGTGCCAGAGAGTGACAGAGATCACTTGAGGTTTTTGTGGTTTGATGACGGTCCTTGTGGTAAGGTGTCAGAATATAGGATGACAGTGCATCCATTTGGTGCCACGTCCCCCCCGTTTTGTGCTAATTTTGCTCTACGAAAGGCAGTGTCCACATTTGGTTCTAATGATTTGCTGGACGTCATAGATTGTTGCTTCTACGTGGATGATTGTTTAGCCTCCTTCGATGATGATAAGTCTGCAGTTAGATTTGCAACAAGCATCACTGAAGTGTTAGCTAAGGCCGGCTTTCGTCTAACTAAGTGGGTCTCGAACAGCCTAGACGTTTTGAAGCATATAGATCCAGAAGACAGAGCACCTACCGTACGAGATTTGCCTGTTGATACTCTACCAGTTGAACGCACATTAGGTATGCGATGGGATGTGAACTCTGATACCTTTGGATTTAGTGTTGGTGATATTGATAAGCCAGTTACTCGGAGAGGTGTGCTCTCTGTGTTGTCGTCCGTGTTTGACCCACTTGGATTAGTAGCACCTTATCTACTTCCGGCTAGGAGGTTATTTCAAGAGACATGCAGGAAAGGGTTACAGTGGGATGAACCATTAAGTGAGAGGCAGAGAGAAGAGTGGAAGGGGTGGGTTAACAGTTTAAGAATGCTGAATCTACATTCCGTCTCACGTCCACTTAAGCCGTCGAGAAATCATGATATAATTGACTTCCATGTTTTTTCTGATGCCTCTGAGGTTGGATTTGGTGCAGCCATATACATCAGAACCACCTTAAGGAATGATATAGATGTTAGCCTGGTGATGGGTAAATCTAGAGTTGCACCTCTAAAGACGGTTTCGATTCCGAGATTAGAACTTAATGCAGCCTTACTAGCTGCGCAGTTATTCACAACGGTGTGTAAAGAGTTGGATTACCCCAAGCATCCCGTAACGTTTTTGGACTGATTCGATGTCTGTGATTGTTATGTTCTAGTTTCCCCGTCGCCAAATTGTTATGTACTCGTCGCTGAATTATTGTTATGGACTGGTCGAGAAACTAATAGTCCTGACGCGAGAAGGCGGAAATCAGAAGACCACTAGGTTTGCGATGATACTTCTATTGTCCAAACACAAGGAGACGAAAATAAATGGTCTCACACCAAAGTGGTAAGCAAGTCAAGTAGTTGTAAAGTAAAGTAGAGAGTAGTTCACACAAATTGTGAATGCGAATATATATAAATAATTCAGACAAGCGTGGGAAAAATCATTAGACAGTCTTAACATGAATGGCTAATTATAATGGAGTGTCGATCCAATTATACATAGCGAATATAGCAGACATGCCAACAAACATATATGGATATATGTCACCAAGCAACGGACTGTCAACAAACACTCATATTACATATAATATAATATAAGGAGAATACACATTGTTAAAGGAGACAAGTCCATACAAGTGAAGTGGTCACAGACTAACCGAGCAAACAGAAAGAGAGACCAACATGCACACACACACATAAATATATATATGTGGATACATATCAGTGATATATTATATACGCAACGAGTCAGCAAGATATGCATGTTTTGTAGCTAACAGAGTATCTCAAATTCGTGAACTAACAACTGTTGAGCAGTGGAGGTACGTACCGTCTGGAAAAAATCCAGCTGACCTAGCCTCGCGAGGAGTTATTGATATGAATGTGGTTAAAAATAAGTGGTGGAAAGGTCCAGAGTTCCTGCTAAGGGCTGATAGTATGTGGCCTAGTAGAGAAGATGAACCACCGATAAACGAGTGTGCCTCGGAGTTGAAGACAAGTGTCAGTTTAACATCTACTCAAGAAAGACATTCAGGTTTACATCCACTTTTTAAATATTATTCTTCTTGGTACAAACTACTGAAAGCTGTTGCGTGGTTGACACGATATGTTACGTATTTAAAGGTCATGAATCTTGCGGGATACGAAAATATGAATGTGGGGCCTTTGAGAGTCAAAGATATTAGAAATGCAGAGTTAACGATTTTGAGGGCTGCTCAGTGGGAAGCGTGGGGTGAGATTGCCAAGGAGGATAGTCCCGATTTCGCAGATTTCAAGGTGCGGTTAGATAGATTATCTCCGATAGTTTCCGAAGGGATCGCTAGAGTTGGTGGACATCTACAAATGTTAGAATCGTCATATGAGACCCGTCATCCGGCTTTATTACCTTGCTACCATCCAGTCGACTTGATAAAACCCTTGACCTGGTGTTCATTAATGATGAGGAAATATATGAAGTACGCCGACGTGCTCCTATCATGAACTCAGATCATTGTATTATTCGGATATTACCTAAGATATACAGCAGATCTCACTTTAATATCTTCTCAAATCTGTCCAAGAAAACACAGCAAAGGTGTTACTCACAAGAAAATATGCTCAAACTAAGATGCATGCTAAATGACACTAACTGGGAACTTTTCAACGAACTAAAACTGGATGATACTATTTCCAATTTGACTGACTATCTTAAATTCTGTCTTGATATATGCTGTCCAAAACAGATAATTTTCAAAAGAATGGATCGTTTCGCTTCCCCTCATCTCAAAAAACTTCGTAGAGAAAAAGAGAAGCTGTACAAGACAAAGAATAAATCTGGTCTTAAGAAGATAAACACCCAAATTAAATCTGAAATCAAGAGACTAAACAACATTTATAATCAAACAATACTATCTTGTAAAACACCAGAAAACATATGGAAACTTTTTAGAGAAATTACTGGTTGTGGTAAGCATAATAATTTTGCCTCTTCTATTGATGTAAATACTCTCAATAGATCTTTCATCCGCCCTCCAAATGTCCTTTCTGCCTTCAATTTAACTAATAACACGACCAGTGACTTTCATCGTTTCAATACTTCTGATGTTCTTAAATGTTTGAAATCTCTTAAACCTTCCCAGAGTCTAGGCCCCGATGGTATACCTGCCATTGTTTTAAAAAAATGTGCTGATATTTTAAGTAACCCACTTACAAGCATTTTCAATACTTCTTTTTCTAATAATAGTGTACCTTCTCTGTGGAAAGATATTAAAATCATCCCTGTACCCAAGTCTGGTTCTGGAGATAGTGTTAAGTTTAGACCAATTGCCATTACCTCTCCTTTTTTGAAACTGATGGAGAAATTACTGTTACAAAAGCTCATTCCCTCCCTAAGCTTCTCAAACGATCCAAAGCAGTTTGCTTACAAACAGGGTAGAAGTACTTTGGATGCTGCTGCTGTGTTTCATCACAACATTGTATCCTCCTTAGACAAAGGGGCCAAGTATGTCCGTTGTACTTTCCTTGATTACACATCGGCTTTTGACTCTGTACCTAGAGGCCTTTTGTTGAACAAGCTTAGCCTTACACAAACTGAGTCCTGGGCTATCAACTGGCTGCACTCTTACTTCTCCAATAGGATGCAGTACACGGTATATAATGGTGTAGCTTCCTCTCCTTTGCTTACTGAAGCTGGTGTTCCTCAGGGTGCTGTTCTCTCGCCGTTTCTCTTTTCCTTCTTCTTACATGACTTACCTCTCTCAGACGAAATCAACTTCGTCAAATATGCAGATGACCTGACTGTTTCGCTTCCCGTTAAGTCTCATTCAGACTGCTTCAAATTAAATAGCTTCCTGTCGGACATCAGTCAGTGGTCTAAACTAAATGGCCTAACGCTGAATCCCTCAAAATGCCAGACTGTCGACTTCTCCTTTAGGCACAAACGAGATCTACAAACACTAGTAAGCACTCATGATGTCTGTAGAATTGAGGGGACTATAATTGAAACAAAGTCTAATGCAAAATACCTCGGATTAGTTATATCTTCCGACCTTACTTGGTCATCTCATATCCAAATGATTTCCAAGAAAGTGTTTCGTCTAACCTACTACATTAAGAAACTCAGACTAACTGGAGTCACTCAACCTCTGCTTTCACAATTTGTCAACTCTCGTATCCTACCTATTCTACTTTACTGTTCCCCGTTAGTCTTTCCTGGGTTACTGAAAAAGGATTATACCATCCTGAGAAGGATGTTGAAGGTAGTTAGTAGGACTAGCGGTGTAAAACTCAGTCAGCTCGTCACAACATTAGTGGATAAGCATCTGAATACATGTGAGAAATGGTCTAAAACCATACTCTCTGACTGCCAACACCCCCTCTATTCCCAACTCTCTCCTTGCATCTCATCAGGTAGAACCAGAAATCAGTACAAAATAATATATGCTCGTACAACCAAGTATAGGAACTCAACGATACCATATTTGGCCCGTGTTCTAAGTGACAGAGACAATGTTAGGCGTGAAACCTATGACTTGCTTTGTTGTTAATAACATAATTTTGGCCCTTGTTATTTCCCCCTTACACTCTCTTATTTGTACTCCATAGTGAACAACCTTCTTAAACATACTTAGCTGCTTAAAATTATTATCATTGGCTTACTTTTTTATTCTTTATTCTATTCCTTCTTTATACATCTACTGGGTCCGACTGTATTATCACTATGATTATTAAAAATTGTCCCGTCATTAACCATCATGTAACATTAGTTTTGTGGTTGTTCTTTGTTCGGCACTATTTAACTGACAATCTTGTTTGTTATTGCCACTATCACCATCTTAAAAAATTTTGTATTATACATGATTCCTCACACTACCACTACAAACAACCGCATTAGTGCTGACAATAAAAAAAAAACACAACCTGAAATGTTTATCTTATGATTGCTTAGTGTTGTTCAATCAGATTAACTGATCATCTTAGCTATAAACATTTTTTTAAGAACATCTCATAATTCCCCGTATGATTATAGCTGTTACTGTTCACCACGCATACTCATATCGTAGCTTCCACTAACCAATACTGAAATATTTTTTCATTATTTGTGTTTATCTTCCTTTTTACTTGGCATTTTTTATTGCATTTTTTTTGTTATTTCTGTGTTTCTTTTTGGTTTTTTTGTTGTTATTGTCTTTTTTTGTTTTTTTTTTTAAATATTTTATTTTTTTTTATAATACTCCTTTTAAACGCATGATGAAATTAGATGCAATATTGTAGATATGTGCTGAAAATTCCACACTGTACCACAAGTACTGTTTCTGGAATAAAGCGAAATTGTTATTGTTATTGTCACTGATCTCATTATAAGACACTACCATATTCTTGAAGGTTATTTGGGTACTTCGCAAGTACTATCAAGTATTCGATGTAAGTTCTGGATAGTGAAGGGAAGTACTGCTGTCCGTAAAATAATTGATAAGTGCATAGAATGTAAACTCCGAAATGCTCGTCCAGTACAGCAGATGATGGCACCACTCCCAGCGTGGCAAGCTTCTGAAGGGAATTATCCATTTGAGTACGTTGGGGTGGATTTGTTCGGACCTTTTGTAGTGAAGAGAGGCAGAACCCTATGTAAAAGATATGGCTGTTTATTCACCTGTTTGAAAATGAGAGCTGTGCATATTGAGATGGTTCATACGCTAACTACTGATTCATTCGTGCTAGCATTACATAGATTTATAAATCGGCGGGGTGTACCGAAGATGATGTTCAGCGACAGAGGGACTAATTTTGTTGGCTATCACGCCGACCTTAAAGAGTACTTCGAAGGTCCTCAAACGAGAGTTCAGGAAGAGTTACTGAAAAGGAACATCGAGTGGCACTTCAATCCACCACATGCCAGCCATAGAGGCGGGCTATGGGAAAGACTTGTAGGAATTATCAAGCGTATTTTAAGCTCCATAATTAAAAACCAGAGTTTGAATGACGAAACGCTAGAGACATTTTTTTGTGAAGCTGAACGAATATTAAATGATCGGCCGTTATCACCTGTGTGGGACGACGTCAAGGATTTTGATGTGTTAGCCCCAAATAAATTATTGTTATTGAGAGGCAACCCTGGCATAGAGGACGCAAGCGGGGAAGGAATACCTACGATTAAAAGATGGAAACAAGCCATGCACATGAGGGATATATTGTAGAAAAGATGGTTAAAGGAGTATGTTCTAACACTGCAAACCAGGGACAAGTGGAAAAAGTTGTGCCGAAACTTAAAGATTGGTGACATAGTATTCGTAGCAGATAAATGTGCCACAGGTAGGTGGCCTTTGGGAGTGGTAGTAAGGCTGATCTGTAATGGTGATGGATTGGTGAGGACGGTTGAGGTGAGGACTAGTTGTGGCATGTTGGTGCGAGATATCAGAAAACTGTGTCTCCTGGAAGGTGCTGAGAGTAGAGAGTCGGAGGATGAAACAATAGATGATTTTATATACATATATATTATTATTATTATATTATTTTCCAACCTAGGGCGTCAACCTGAGAAGGGTTGTAGGCATACTGCTGTAAGTCCTACAATTCTTCAAAGAGTAGCGCATCAATGAGCAGTCCAATGTACTGGGTGTGTGATTTTGTACATATGTTCATATTGTATATACTGAATTGATATCATCTGTTATCTAGCTGTTGGTAATTCTGTTTGTGTTCGGACGACTTCCACTTGGATCATCAACCTGAGAAGGAATGTAGGCGTACTGCTGTAAGTCCTACAGTTCTTCAAGGGAAGTTTGTCGTGGCAGAACCCACAACATTTGATGTAGTGATTGTACATATGTTTGTGTTAAATAATTGTGAGTTCCAATTATTGTAATTGTTGGTTAATCTTGTTTGTGTCCGGACATTCCACAAATAACAATCGTCAACCTGTGAAGGGTTGCAGGCGTACTGGTGTAAGTCCTGCGATTCTTCAAAGGAATTCCATCAAGACACGATCTCCGAGTTTGTTTGCACTGTTCCTATAAGTCTTTCCCATAGCCCGCCTCTATGGCTGGCATGTGGTGGATTGAAGTGCCACTCGATGTTCCTTTTCAGTAACTCTTCCTGAACTCTCGTTTGAGGACCTTCGAAGTACTCTTTAAGGTCGGCGTGATAGCCAACAAAATTAGTCCCTCTGTCGCTGAACATCATCTTCGGTACACCCCGCCGATTTATAAATCTATGTAATGCTAGCACGAATGAATCAGTAGTTAGCGTATGAACCATCTCAATATGCACAGCTCTCATTTTCAAACAGGTGAATAAACAGCCATATCTTTTACATAGGGTTCTGCCTCTCTTCACTACAAAAGGTCCGAACAAATCCACCCCAACGTACTCAAATGGATAATTCCCTTCAGAAGCTTGCCACGCTGGGAGTGGTGCCATCATCTGCTGTACTGGACGAGCATTTCGGAGTTTACATTCTATGCACTTATCAATTATTTTACGGACAGCAGTACTTCCCTTCACTATCCAGAACTTACATCGAATACTTGATAGTACTTGCGAAGTACCCAAATAACCTTCAAGAATATGGTAGTGTCTTATAATGAGATCAGTGACTGGATGGTAGCAAGGTAATAAAGCCGGATGACGGGTCTCATATGACGATTCTAACATTTGTAGATGTCCACCAACTCTAGCGATCCCTTCGGAAACTATCGGAGATAATCTATCTAACCGCACCTTGAAATCTGCGAAATCGGGACTATCCTCCTTGGCAATCTCACCCCACGCTTCCCACTGAGCAGCCCTCAAAATCGTTAACTCTGCATTTCTAATATCTTTGACTCTCAAAGGCCCCACATTCATATTTTCGTATCCCGCAAGATTCATGACCTTTAAATACGTAACATATCGTGTCAACCACGCAACAGCTTTCAGTAGTTTGTACCAAGAAGAATAATATTTAAAAAGTGGATGTAAACCTGAATGTCTTTCTTGAGTAGATGTTAAACTGACACTTGTCTTCAACTCCGAGGCACACTCGTTTATCGGTGGTTCATCTTCTCTACTAGGCCACATACTATCAGCCCTTAGCAGGAACTCTGGACCTTTCCACCACTTATTTTTAACCACATTCATATCAATAACTCCTCGCGAGGCTAGGTCAGCTGGATTTTTTCCAGACGGTACGTACCTCCACTGCTCAACAGTTGTTAGTTCACGAATTTGAGATACTCTGTTAGCTACAAAACATGCATATCTTGCTGACTCGTTGCGTATATAATATATCACTGATATGTATCCACATATATATATTTATGTGTGTGTGTGCATGTTGGTCTCTCTTTCTGTTTGCTCGGTTAGTCTGTGACCACTTCACTTGTATGGACTTGTCTCCTTTAACAATGTGTATTCTCCTTATATTATATTATATGTAATATGAGTGTTTGTTGACAGTCCGTTGCTTGGTGACATATATCCATATATGTTTGTTGGCATGTCTGCTATATTCGCTATGTATAATTGGATCGACACTCCATTATAATTAGCCATTCATGTTAAGACTGTCTAATGATTTTTCCCACGCTTGTCTGAATTATTTATATATATATTCGCATTCACAATTTGTGTGAACTACTCTCTACTTTACTTTACAACTACTTGACTTGCTTACCACTTTGGTGTGAGACCATTTATTTTCGTCTCCTTGTGTTTGGACAATAGAAGTATCATCGCAAACCTAGTGGTCTTCTGATTTCCGCCTTCTCGCGTCAGGACTATTAGTTTCTCGACCAGTCCATAACAATAATTCAGCGACGAGTACATAACAATTTGGCGACGGGGAAACTAGAACATAACAATCACAGACATCGAATCAGTCCAAAAACGTTACGGGATGCTTGGGGTAATCCAACTCTTTACACACCGTTGTGAATAACTGTGCAGCTAGCAAGGCTGCATTAAGTTCTAATCTCGGAATCAAAACCGTCTTTAGAGGTGCAACTCTAGATTTACCCATCACCAGGCTAACATCTATATCTTATTTTCATATCCTCAAGACTTTTTTTCCGGAAATTGTGAAGTTTCTTATTTCTGTAATGGTTAAGTCTATCAAACGTGTAAGTACCGTTAAGAGACTGAGATCTAATACTAGTCAGCCATCTGAAGGCCTCAGCTCCGTTGACAATTCTACACTGTTTACACCAGCCATACCCAGAGTTATGGTATCTGATATCATGGAGGAATTAGCAGAGAATGCGGCTTGTAGCAAAAATGATTTACTGACACTTCAGAAGTCAATAGCAGAACTACAGAGCAAGTTTGACAGCATTATGCCTCTCACGCAACTGTGTGACCCACCACAAAACATCTGTTTTGAATCACTAATCAAATCCGAGCGCATAATTGACTATTTGGCTGAAGAAGCTGTTAAGAGGATTATGTCTTCACATAACGTCTTGGCCTATAACATTCCAGACAGAGAGCCGATTGCCAAACTTAAGAATTCGTGTCTAAAGGCTTGTAATATGTCGTTGACAGAATGTCAGGTTTGCGTCTTCGTAAGAAATCTGCAAACCACCCGTGTCCTGTGCTTTTCAAGTTTAGGTCTACCGAAGAAGCCAGGAATTTTCTGAAATCGGGTAAGAAAATAGGCTCTTCAACACCATACACTAACATTAGGGTTGCACCTGATTTAACACCATGCCAAAGGCGATGCCGCTCAGGAACAGTGAACCCTGATAACTCTAATAGGATAACTGTAGATGATGTTCCGTGCGTTATTCCGTCTATTGAAATATCTGATCACGGCATGCAACAGACATTTTCGCAGGTAGTGGCTAATGTTAGCCAAGCATTATATAACGATATTGATGCAGACACTGAAATGGTGGACATAGATGAGTCAACGGGAAATAATGTTGAAATACATCGTTTTCACACTGACGCAAAAGTCAAGACACCGAAACCATCAAAACCCATCCCACTGGTGGTCCAACCATTGCCTTATAAGTCAGTTACTCCTCTGTCTGACAATCCACACTCTGTAAAGCACCAGTCGAATGTAGCCACCCAAGTTGGCAAGTTTTCTAGGCGTTATGACAAACGTCCCATTTCCATTAAGAAAACTAAAGCTCATGAGGTGTTCAAGCCACAGAAACCCTACATAGCATGTGCTGACTGCCCTGTTAGCCATCATCAGCCAGATAATCATAAGATAGGGGAAAAAGAAGTAAATAAATTAAATACTAAACCCGGAGCAAGAAAGCTCTTTGATAAGAAAGAGACGAAAGCACCTGTAGGCCTTCTTTGTAAGAGAAAGTCAAATATGGTAGACGAAGCTCCTAGGGGTAGGCCTAATTGGTGCCAAGTGGAAAGCCAATTTTATCGAATCCCTAATTCTAGACAAACAGCACAGCAAAGTAGTAGGTATTGTTCTGCACATCCACTACGTAAACCCCTTGTCAACCAGCCCACTTCTAATATTCTGTCTACTGAAAGTTATAGAAAATACCCCAAACATCGGCCACAGACCACATTTAGCAAGCCAACAGAACCCATTCATATATCTTATGTGTCTAGTGGGGAGCATGTGCCGATTTCTGCACAAAACTTGCCATGGTCTGATGAATACCAGAAACAGATACCAACACTTCATTCTTATACTGGCAACAAATTACCGAATACACATATCGGTTATACCTTAGGGCAGGATTTTCACCAGCGTCAGTTAACAGAAACACCTGGAATCATGCATATAGCACGCATGATATCGGATCAATTCCTTGCTGGCATAGCGAACAGTCTACAGCTAGGGCAAGGCATATTTCCCGGGAGATAGCTGACACAGTGTCGACACCAAACGCGGATACTAATATCTCTAAAATATTAATATCTGATTATCACACAGGTGTCTCTCACTGCATACCATATCCAAACGTAAGCCCATCCCTGACTACCACCTCAAAAATCTACCTGAAGTCTTCCTACGATCCAAAGATATTGGTAAATGAGTCTGATAACATGTATATAGAGGATACTCACGGATTATTTTACCAAGATGTTGTCCGCTCACTGAAACCACATAGCCAGTGTTTATCTATTATCCTAGTAAATACGAGATCAGTTCTAAGCAAACATTTAGCACTAAGTACAATAGCTTCTATATGCAGACCGTCATTGATTATGATCACCGAAGCCTGGTGCACAAGTGAAATCTCCAATGACAGCCTAAGGATTGATAAATACAACCTTTTTCGCGGGGACAGACGGACAGGTCGTGGGGGTGGAACACTAATTTACTGTGAACAATCCATGTGTGCAACCCAGTTTAGTAACCCAATTCTGTCACAACTCAATGACTCGATCTGGGTCGAAATAAAAGTTGTCAGAAGTAAACCTATACTTGTGGGTTGTGTGTACCGGCCCCCTTCATCCAGCAGGGAATATGATAATATGCTTAGCAATATCTTTAATGTTACAGCCAATCTTCCTTTCAGTTATAAAATTATCGGAGGCGATTTCAACTTGCCAGAAGTATCATGGTCTTCACTCCGAGGACCCCAAAGGTACGATAATCTCATAAATTCCATCGTCACAGGAGGGTGGACACAACACATAAATTCACCCACTAGATCCGCAAATATCCTAGACCTTATTTTCACGAACAACATAACGCCATCTACCGTACATGTTGGACATGAATTTCCAGGTAGTGACCATAGAATAGTAGTTTGTTCTTTTGACATCTTTCCTGAAACAAAACGCAGAGATGAAGCTGGCCAGATACCTATGAGATTGTACACACATGCTGACTGGGACTTGTATCAGCACCTAATTAGATGTTCTAATTGGGACTCGTACTTTTCGAACCAGTCCTTAGATGCAATTCTTAACAACTTCTATCAGAATATTAACTCAATTCACGACGTCATTGCACCCGAGAAGATTCTTAACTTCAGATTCCCCCAAAGTGATTATATTCCGACATCGTTTAGAAGAAGTCTACGTAAGCACTCAATAAAATACTACAGATATCATGACTTATCGTCATTAATTGCCATAACGTCCCTTCTCAGTAGAATTGAAGAGTTGAGAAATATAGGCCTCAGAAACAAAGAAATGCAGGCCATTCATGCACCGCATAACTCAGGAGAAATAGCCAAACTTTTTAAAAGTAGGTTGATGAACTCCAAAACACCCTATCCGAAAATAATATACTTAGACGGCATTGCTTACGAAAATAATGAGGCGATATGTGAACTGTTTAGCAAGCACTTCGCCAGATTATACACCTTAGAGAACGATGAAGTCGTGGATTTCCCACGTAAAACAGACGAATGTTTAAGTGACATAATTTTCACCACACATGAGATCGATAAAGCTGTCGCAAATCTTAAGCTTAGTAACACTACTGGCCCAGACGGTATATCTTCCGTTCTGCTGAAAAAAGGTGGTAATGACATGAGTTTACTCTTACTCAAGTTATACTCAATTTCATTAAGCGATGGGACATACCCTAACTGCTGGAAGAAGTCTTATATTGTACCTATCCATAAATACGGGCCTATAGCTGATATCAACAACTACCGCCCCATCAACATCACGTCTGTAGTTTCACGTGTAATGGAAAAGATAGTTAAGACTCAAATCATTCAGTACTTGCTGTCAAATGACCTACTATCCCCATCCCAATACGGTTTCTTAAGTAGAAGGTCGTGCATTACTTGCCACTTAGATTATTTTGACTACATCACACAAAGCATTGATAATGGGCGTTCGGTAACAACATTGTTTCTTGACGTTAGCAAGGCCTTCGATAAAGTCCCACATATCAGACTCCTAACAAAACTCCAATCCTACGGAATAACCGGAAATCTTCACAAATGGATAAGTTCTTTTCTCACAGAAAGAGAGCAATTAGTCAAAATCAACCACCAGTTGTCTTCCTCAAAGCCGATAACCAGTGGTGTAATACAAGGTAGTGTTCTTGGCCCTATTCTATTCCTCTTATTTATAAATGACATAGTCTCTGTAATCAAGTATGGCAAGCCATACCTTTTTGCAGATGATCTCAAGATAGTATATGATTATGGGTACGGTGATATGAGCGTCGAAAGCAAGATCCAACAAGACTTAAATGATCTAGGCGATTGGAGCGAAAAGTGGCAACTGACTTTCAACCCAGACAAGTGCGGTATAACCCACCTTGGACGCTGGAAACCGATAATGTGCCTATACATGTACGGGAAGCTCCTGTCAAAACTGAACACAGTCACAGACCTCGGGATAACATACTCAGATTTATCCTTTTCCGATCACGCAAATAAGGTTGTATCTGACTGTAAACGACTTACTGGCTTTGTACTGCGTAACTTCTACACCCAAGAAGCAAGATTAGCTATATATAGGACATGTATCCGTCCCAAACTTGAATATTGTGCTCTCCTATTTAGTAACCTCAGGACTGTAGACAGAAAAAAAATCGAAAGTGTCCAGAGATTCCTCACGAAACGCATAATAGGGTTCGACCAACAAGTGGAATATGTTGACAGGTGTGTACGTCTGAAATTAGAGCCTCTGTGGTTAAGGAGAGTGAAGTGCAACCTATTTCTACTCTTCAAAGTCATTAGGAAACACTGCTACAGTAACTCATCCATAACTTGGGAAAATATTAAATCATATCAGCTGCGAAACCACGACTACCTTGTCAAGGTGGCTACCCACAGAAAATCCATTAGGGCAAACTTTTTCACCATAAAATATTGCACTCTTTGGAACCAACTACCACCTGAAATAAGATGTTGTGAAAACCCTGATGGGTTCAAACGGAGCCTAGAAAGACACTTTAACATGTCCACCCTAGCTCGTCTAAAAGACCACAACTGTTGGTAGAACGGAAATTGAAGGCCAGTCCAGTCTTCAGTATAGTCACATACGTATATCTCGACTCTAATACTCACGCAGCGAACGTTAACTAATTTACTGATTTCTATTCTCTATAATTTTCACTAAGTTGTGTTGGTGAAAGTAACACTGGAAATAATTGTAATAGCATCCACACCTTTTAACGTTTTACATATGTATATACTAATATAATAATACTTATTAATCATGCATGTTCAACTCTTAAATTAGATGGATATTAAAATACTTAAAATATTTATGCATCAAATGTTCTCTTGCTTTACCACGCTTGTTTCCCTTATAACACTCAATTATTGAACCTAGTGTAATATTTGATATACGAACTATATTATTGATTATACTCTTATCATATATGGTTTGATTTACTCTACGGCTCCCTGTAGACTAACCACCATTCTTCAGTATACACACACTGCAGTATTGTTAAAAAACGCCAAAATTTCGTTGGTTCTGTGTTAATATCTTTTTATAATATGTCTAGACACGTTACTTTGCAATGTCAGATGTTTACTATATATAAGACTGTCATGAAAATTTAGTACACTAAGTCCTGCCAACCGACCTTACCTTCAGTCCATACTACCTAAATTGAACCTTAACTATAGTATTCTGCTAAATCTTGCTCCACTATTCACAATACCTATTCGTTTTACTCTTTAAGGTTTTAACTTCTTATAAAGTAATCTGTTCATCAGGATGCATGCACACATATATAATATGTTCGTAAAGATGTACGTGGAGACCTATTGGAAGCACTCATTAAGAAAGCTAGGGAGATGGAATATGGGGTACGAACATGTCTGGTACCAAGCAATATATTTGCGGTAGCCATAATAATCATAGTCTCAGAGCCTAACATCAAAAAAGGAGGGAGGGTGGCGTTAGCTGATCAGTAGATATGGTGGTGGTCACTAAGGTGAATCGCCCCATTCTGCAGGAACAGCAATATACAAATTAAAGGCTCGAGATATTTCTGATTTTTATGAGGGCTTAGATCTTTATCTTGAAAAAGATAATAGTGAACGCCTTGACAGATAATGCTTCTACCTTTAAATATATACCATTCGCTCAGCCTATTGTTGAGATGCGACCACGTGGGATCTGCACAGATTTATGGGGCATCTTATGAATTAACTTGCTATCCATTGTCAGATCTTTAAATACCACTTCACAATATCTTGTCTCACTTATTTTCTAATAACGTCTTTACTTGATTCTCATTATATTCCATTAAACCTAACATTTTATAGCTCTTTATGAATTTGATTCGACTTATTCTATTCCTATTCTCTGGAGGGTACGGTTGTGCACCAAATAGAAAAAAAGACATGAAATAAAGACAACTGGCTTGAAAATAATTGTATTAAAGCCAAAAGTGAACGCATGATAGTATAAAATATATTGGTTTCATTATACATTGCAAATGAACGTTGTCGGCCTAAGGATTAATTACTTCCCCATTCTGTTTTCTATATAAATGTGTTTATTAATGATATATTTCACTCACTTAATCTATTACACTTTAATGTTTCACCTTAGCACTTTAACTTTTCTAAAACAGCTTCCAATTCCTTGTAAACGTTGTACTTACCTCAATATTGGTTGGTTATCGTATGCCTACAACCACGGGATGAAAACGAAACGAAGTCGATTTTCCCGCTCAACCTGGAGGACAAATGTACAATTCAATAACTATACGGCCTGGTTCAGACAATGAGTGTATATATATATATCAAATATTTAACTGTTGAAACATTATTAACTTGTAGACAATTTAAGATTTGACATTATATCATCCTTGATCGTGCCTGTAAAAATGGCATGCATTTTCATGTAAATTTATGTTTATATGAAAATAAATTATTATTATTATTATCATTCCTTAAGGTGGTTCTGATGTATATGGCTGCACCAAGTCCAACCTCAGAGGCATCAGAAAAAACATGGAAGTCAATTATATCATGATTTCTCGACGGCTTAAGTGGACGTGAGACGGAATGTAGATTCAGCATTCTTAAACTGTTAACCCACCCCTTCCACTCTTCTCTCTGCCTCTCACCCAATGGTTCATCCCACTGTAACCCTTTCCTGCATGTCTCTTGAAATAACCTCCTAGCCGGAAGTAGATAAGGTGCTACTAATCCAAGTGGGTCAAACACGGACGACAACACAGAGAGCACACCTCTCCGAGTAACTGGCTTATCAATATCACCAACACTAAATCCAAAGGTATCAGAATTCACATCCCATCGCATACCTAATGTGCGTTCAACTGGTAGAGTATCAACAGACAAATCTCGTACGGTAGGTGCTCTGTCTTCTGGATCTATATGCTTCAAAACGTCTAGGCTGTTCGAGACCCACTTAGTTAGACGAAAGCCGGCCTTAGCTAACACTTCAGTGATGCTTGTTGCAAACCTAACTGCAGACTTATCATCATCGAAGGAGGCTAAACAATCATCCACGTAGAAGCAACAATCTATGACGTCCAGCAAATCATTAGAACCAAATGTGAACACTGCCTTTCGTAGAGCAAAATTAGCACAAAACGGGGGGGGACGTGGCACCAAATGGATGCACTGTCATCCTATATTCTGACACCTTACCACAAGGACCGTCATCAAACCACAAAAACCTCAAGTGACCTCTGTCACTCTCTGCCACCTTCACCTGTAGGAACATTTCCTCAATATCCGCCGCAACAGCAACTGTAAACTTTCTGAATCTTAATAGCAGTCCCACTAATGAGCTCACGCAATCTGGGCCACTATACAGATTATCATTTAAAGAGACTCCTTCATGTTTTGCAGAACAATCAAACACCACACGGAGTTTACCTGGCTTCCTCGGGTTAAAGACGGGATGATGGGGCAAATATCACTTCCCTGGCTTACTCTGATCAACTAGTCTTTCAACGTAACCCTTCATTATATGTTTATCGACGACTTCCTTATATTTGGACCAGAGTTCTGCATCTGACAGAAATTTTTTCTGTAAACCCATTAGTCTCTTAAGAGCAACTTTCCTATTACAAACCAACTGTCTATCTTTGAATCTCCATGGTAGGCCAACGCTGAAACGCCCGTTTTCGTATTTACAAGAGTCCTCGGCTATTTTAACTGCTTTTAAGTCTTCTACAGAACGACCCTTCCCTGGGACACCGCAGTCACAAAACTCCTTGTCATACATATTTTTAATCATAGTTTCTAGTTTGTCCCCATCGTTTGTAACTAATGATGATATGTGGACTATGGGTATAGGTCCTCTCACTGTCCATCCCAGTGGTGTTTTTGTCGCAAACAGATCATCTCTACCTCCAAATCTCTCTTCTAATACCTTGTGAGCTTCTGGCACACTACATCCAATGAGTACTCTCACTCTTCCATCTTGCAGTGTTAGAAGAGGTATGTCACACAGGTATGGCTTACCGACAACCGTTTCACGACTAGGTACTATAGCTTCGCCAAGTTTCATACTGGAGGTAGTGTAAGCAGTATCCACTTCCACGGTCTCCCCAGTAGCCGAGGGTTCCAACTGAAATGACACTCGCTCACATACTACTGTTTTCGCAGAATGGAAAGTATTTACAACCAAGGTTGCTTTGGGCCTTTAATACCCAAGC
The DNA here is from genome assembly GCA_944472135.2 of Trichobilharzia regenti. Lineage (NCBI taxonomy): Eukaryota > Metazoa > Platyhelminthes > Trematoda > Strigeidida > Schistosomatidae > Trichobilharzia > Trichobilharzia regenti. Next base: position 4,155,594 of record OX235270.1, read on the forward strand.
AACCAGCCAGTTCAGCATCTACCAAGGTAACGTCTGAACCATTATCCAATAATGCATAAGTCTCTACTGAAGATTTCGGTCCTTTCACGTTAACTGGTAATACCCCTAAGAAAACTTGTGGGATGTCAAGGGGTCTAGAGATACTATTACAATTAACCGAATTCCCAGGTTCGTTCACTGTTCTCAGAAGTGGGCGCATATCCGTTAAACCACTACTTCTTTTATTTGTCGCCTTACAATTCCACTTTGTATGCCCAATCTTTAAACAACTGAAACACAGCCGCTTCTGCTTTGCCATTTTTAACATTTCTACGGGTGACATAGCGATAAAGCGATTACAATCACTCAATTGATGCGTGTTATGGCAAACAATACACTCATCCCTTCTCGTTGTGTCTTCAGACTTCACCACGAACGCCTTCCTTACATACATTGATTCCTAAGGTTCTACCTTAGAATGCAAAATGCTGGCGAATTTGCCCATCGACTGATGGACACTGTCCCTCACCAGTCTAAGAATATCATCAAACTTTGGCTCGATACCCTCATCCTCAATACGAGAGCTTATTTTCACCCACCTCCTTTGCAGCCGAGTAGGTAGGCGTCTCGCAATTACCTCTAGGACTGAGCTCGAGTTGAGGTCACTCATGCAATTCATAGAAATCAAGGTATTCTTATAAGCCATCAGATTATCTAAAAACTCAGTAAGTGCCTTGGAGTCATCTTGTAGTTGACTGCCGTTACCTTTGACAGCTTCGAATACGTTCCTTACAATCATTGAAGGTCTTCCAAACCTTTGACGTAGTATGCTCATAGCCTCAGCGTATCCCTCATTGGGGGGCATGAGCCTGTTTGACATCTGGGCTACCTTTTTCGTGCATCTACATATTGCATCTAATAAGTCATGTTTTCATTCCTAATTTTAATAAAATATGATCACAAATCGCATAAAATACAGTAATTCATTCATTAAACGTTTTAAACCATATGACTTTCATGCAACTAATAATGCATCTAATAAATCTAAGAGAAAACATCATGCTGGCTGGCAGCGTGCACTTAAACAGACACCTTTATATCGTACAACCATTCCTGTTATTGTCACTTCAAACTGCCGTTCACTTCCCAACAAAATTATGCATCTCCAGTCTCTCTTATCATCTGATACTTATCACAATACGGCGATTGTTGCATTACAAGAAACATGGCTCCATGAACTCTATGATGACAATCTGGTTTCCCTAAATGGTTTTACATTGTTTAGACAAGATCGACTATGCTCCAGAAAGAAAAGAGGTGGAGGTGTTGCAACTTTCATTCATTCTCAATGGTCAACTTCAAATAATGTATGTTTTTCTTACTCTAATGACTTTATTGATTGTATAACGGTCAAATGCCGCCCGAAACATTTATCCAAATTCAAATACGTCTTCATCTCTAACATTTATGTTACTCCTGGCTGTTCTGCATCTGATCTATCTGATTTTGCTGATGAATTCACTGAATTTGCCGTTACACATCTTGAAAACTCTTTATCAGTTGTCACAGGAGATTTTAACTGCTGTGATTGTTCTTTCCTCGTATCATTAGGTCATGCCAATATTGTTAAATTCCCTACTCGACTTGATAAAACCCTTGACCTGGTGTTCATTAATGATGAGGAAATATATGAAGTACGCCGACGTGCTCCTATCATGAACTCAGATCATTGTATTATTCGGATATTACCTAAGATATACAGCAGATCTCACTTTAATATCTTCTCAAATCTGTCCAAGAGAACACAGCAAAGGTGTTACTCACAAGAAAATATGCTCAAACTAAGATGTATGCTAAATGACACTAACTGGGAACTTTTCAACGAACACAAACTGGATGATACTATTTCCAATTTGACTGACTATCTTAAATTCTGTCTTGATATATGCTGTCCAAAACAGATAATTTTCAAAAGAATGGATCGTTTTTCTTCCCCTCATCTCAAAAAACTTCGTAGAGAAAAAGAGAAGCTGTACAAGACAAAGAATAAATCTGGTCTTAAGAAGATAAACACCCAAATTAAATCTGAAATCAAGAGACTAAACAACATTTATAATCAAACAATACTATCTTGTAAAACATCAGAAAACATATGGAAGCTTTTTAGAGAAATTACTGGTTGTGGTAAGCATAATAATTTTGCCTCTTCTATTGATGTAAATACTCTCAATAGATCTTTCATCCGCCCTCCAAATGTCCTTTCTGCCTTCAATTTAACTAATAACACGACCAGTGACTTTCATCGTTTCAATACTTCTGATGTTCTTAAATGTTTGAAATCTCTTAAACCTTCCCAGAGTCTAGGCCCTGATGGTATACCTGCCATTGTTTTAAAGAAATGTGCTGATATTTTAAGTAACCCACTTACAAGCATTTTCAATACTTCTTTTTCTCATAATAATGTACCTTCTCTGTGGAAAGATATTAAAATCATCCCTGTACCCAAGTCTGGTTCTGGAGATAGTGTTAAGTTTAGACCAATTGCCATTACCTCTCCTTTCTTGAAACTGATGGAGAAATTACTCTTACAAAAACTCATTCCCTCCCTAAGCTTCTCAAATGATCCAAAGCAGTTTGCTTACAAACAGGGTAGAAGTACTTTGGATGCTGCTGCAGTGTTTCATCACAACATTGTATCCTCCTTAGACAAAGGGGCCAAGTATGTCCGTTGTACTTTCCTTGATTACACATCTGCTTTTGACTCTGTACCTAGAGGCCTTTTGTTAAACAAGCTTAGCCTTACACAAACTGAGTCCTGGGCTATCAACTGGCTGCACTCTTACTTCTCCAATAGGATGCAGTACACGGTATATAATGGTGTAGCTTCCTCTCCTTTGCTTACTGAAGCTGGTGTTCCTCAGGGTGCTGTTCTCTCGCCGTTTCTCTTTTCCTTCTTCTTACATGACTTACCTCTCTCAGACGAAATCAACTTCGTCAAATATGCAGATGACCTGACTGTTTCGCTTCCCGTTAAGTCTCAGTCAGACTGCTTCAAATTAAATAGCTTCCTGTCGGACATCAGTCAGTGGTCTAAAATAAATGGCCTAACGCTGAATCCCTCAAAATGCCAGACTGTCGACTTCTCCTTTAGGCATAAACGAGATCTACAAACACTAGTAAGCACTCATGATGTCTGTAGAATCGAGGGGACTATAATTGAAACAAAGTCTAATGCAAAATACCTCGGATTAGTTATATCTTCCGACCTTACTTGGTCATCTCATATCCAAATGATTTCCAAGAAAGTGTTTCGTCTAACCTACTACATTAAGAAACTCAGACTAACTGGAGTCCCTCAACCTCTGCTTACACAATTTGTCAACTCTCGTATCCTACCTATTCTACTTTACTGTTCCCCGTTAGTCTTTCCTGGGTTACTGAAAAAGGATTATACCATCCTGAGAAGGATGTTGAAGGTAGTTAGCAGGACTAGCGGTGTAAAACTCAGTCAGCTCGTCACAACATTAGTGGATAAGCATCTGAATACATGTGAGAAATGGTCTAAAACCATACTCTCTGACCCCCAACACCCCCTCTATTCCCAACTCTCTCCCTGCATCTCATCAGGTAGAACCAGAAATCAGTATAAAATAATATATGCTCGCACAACCAAGTATAGGAACTCAACGATACCATATTTGGCCCGTGTTCTAAGTGACAGAGACAATGTTAGACGTGAAACCTATGACTTGCTTTGTTGTTAATAACAGAATTTTGGCCCTTGTTTTTTCCCCCTTACACTCTCTTATTTGTACTCTATAGTGAACAACCTTCTTAAACATACTTAGCTGCTTAAAATTATTATCATTGGCTTACATTTTTATTCTTTATTCTATTCCTTCTTTGTACATCTACTGGGTCCGACTATATTATCACTATGATTATTAAAAATTGTCCCGTCATTAACCATCATGTAACATTAGTTTTGTGGTTGTTCTTTGTTCGGCACTATTTAACTGACAATCTTGTTTGTTATTGCCACTATCACCATCTTAAAAATTTTGTATTATGCATGATTCCTCACACTGCCACTACAAACAACCGCATTAGTACTGACAAAAAAAAACCTGAAATGTTTATCTTATGATTGCTTAGTGTTGTTCAATCAAATTAACTGATCATCTTGGCTATAAACATTTTTTTAAGAACATCTCATAATTTCCCGTATGATTATAGCTGTTACTGTTCACCACGCATACACATATCGTAGCTTCCACTAACTAATACTGAAATATTTTTTTTCATTATTTGTGTTCGTCTTCTTTTTTACTCAGTATTTTTATTTGCATTTTTTTGGTTATTTCTGTTTCTTTTTTTTGGTTTTTATTATATTATATTTTTTTTTTTTTTATAATACTCCTTTTAAATGTACGATGAAATTAGATGCAATATTGTAGATATGTGCTGAAAATTCCACACTGTACCACAAGTACTGTTTCTGGAATAAAGCGAAATTGTTATGTTATGTTATGTTATGTTACAGCACTGTATAGCTCTTGAAGCAACTCCAGTGCAATACCTCATCAAATACATCAATTTCAATTCATCACTTAATAAAAAACTACTCAGCATGATCTCAAACTCCTTTAAAAATTCTAAATAATCAACCAGGTTTCTATCGAAACACCGTGGTTCAAATTTAGGGAGTTCGATGTTCCTATTATCCCTGAACGGCGAAACAATAACATCAACCATGTCATGCTTAACGTCAGACACATCGTTACAAGTAACAGACAAGTCAACATGACTTACTTTCCTGTTTGCATTCAAGACGCTCTGTCCCTTCTTTGACCCAGGCATTGTTCAACTTGACCCAATTCCAAAACCGTTCCAGATATTGCTTGTTCAAAGGGGACTTCACCGGCGTCAGGAAAAATGAACGGCGACTATCCAAACTTTCACCGACCGTTTGAATCCACCAGAATCTGTTTCTTTTGTCAGAAACTGTCAGCTACGTCTCGTAAACCGTCAGTGCTCAGCTCTTGCTACGCTCGGGCTCACGCTGTCGCTTGAAGTTTCTCATAAACGCTTAGTAATAACGGACGAAAAAACCAAAACACCAGTTGTTGACTCGAGGATTCTTTATTGTTACACCAACATATAAATCAAGTATGACTAAGGTCTGTGAACAAATATTACAATAATAAATCACAATATTAATTCTGACGGTGTTTTAATCTTCTTTCTGAACAGCGACCGATGAGACGATGACTGTCGTATTGATGCCTCCGCGAAAATTGGGGAAGTTGGTTTTGAGCAAACAACCATGAATTGATCGTTCAATTTGCAACTACATTGACACATATTGTGATTCATGAAGGAGAGGTTCACACATGGCAAAATAGCGAATCTTATGCAAAAAATGAATGTATCGAACCACGAAACAAAAATAATGATGCACACCAAGAAAAATGCAGGTTAGGCCTTGAGAAGGCAAGACAGAATGATTTCAAAATATATTATTATCAACGACAATAATCTATTCCTAGATTTTGTACATGGGTGACGCTAGTTCGCATGCATCATCAATATACAGAGATCCACGGAAGTTAGAATGACAATAATTCGGCAAGTGTTTCGATACGTCGGGTTCGCAGAACGTGGTGCACTGCGTCAAATATACATATATACATGTATGTAACGAATGAATGGAAGTGTTCAGTAATACGATGGCAAATGTTCCACAAGCATGTGTAAAATTGTTTTCTGTAAGCGCGTAACATGCGTATATGAATTAGGTTAGTAAGCGTACACTTAGGCTTAATGCAGGAGCGCTACATCATCACTTTTACGAATGTGCCACTTGTTGAAACAGGAGATTACGTATGCCAGGAAATCACCGGAAGGAAAGCGGATCTGGGAATTCCTGTGTCCAATCTCAAGGAACTCCTGTTCAAGTGCACAATGAAGGTACATTTTGTTTTCAACAACTCATACTGCCAGGGAGTAAATGGAATCGATTCGGCCTCACCAATAGTCCTGGTCCTAGTGGACTTCTCCCTTGCGAAACTTGTTAATGGGAGATTTGGAAACCTCATCAGTGGATTGTATATGTATCACTGTGGTGTCGATGAGAGATTTATCCTGGCTGATGAGAATGTAAATAAAGATGAATTGTTGATGAAACTTCGCCCACTTTCACTCGTGAAAAGGAGCAGGATATCAAACTGCATTTTCAGGACGTTGTGCTAAGTAGGCGAGAAGATGAGTCAGTCGAAAGAAGATTGTATGGGAAGAAGCACATTCACAGGGAAACACATGCACTTCCTTAGTTACGTGTCTATTAAATATAAAAGAAAAATCGTTGCCAATGCAGTTGCAAATTGAACGATCAATTCATGGTTGTTTGCTCAAAACCAACTTCCCCGATTTTCACAGAGACATCAATACGACAGTCATCGTCTCATCGGTCGCTGTTCAGAAAGAAGTCAGGCCAAAACCGACAGAAACATTAGTTGAGAATCTTAGTTTTAAGCTTAATTTTAAAGTTGGCTATATGTTGGTGTTACAATAAAGAATCCTCGAGTCAACAACTGGTGTTTTGGTTTTTTCGTCCGTTATTACTAAGCGTTTATGAGAAACTTCAAGGAACAGCGTGAGTCCCAGCGTAGCAAGAGCTGAGCACTGACGGTTTACGAGGCGTGGCTGACAGTTTCTGACGGTACGCCGTCAGTTTTAAACGGTTTCGGACAGTTGGTGACAGTTTGGATAGTCACCATTCATCTTTCCTGGTGCCGGTCAAGTCTTCTTTGAACAAGCAATATCTGGAACGGTTTTGGAATTGGGTCAAGTTGAACAATGCCTGGGTCAAAGAAGGGACAGAGCGTCTTGAATGCAAACAGGAAAGTAAGTCATGTTGACTTGTCTGTTACTTGTAACGATGTGTCTGACGTTAAGCATGACATGGTTGATGTTATTGTTTCGCCGTTCAGGGATAATAGGAACATCGAACTCCCTAGATTTGAACCACGGTGTTTCGATGGAAACCTGGTTGATTATTTAGAATTTTTAAAGGAGTTTGAGATCATGCTGAGTAGTTTTTTATTAAGTGATGAATTGAAATTGATGTATTTGATGAGGTATTGCACTGGAGTTGCTTCAAGAGCTATACAGTGCTGTAAGCTCATGCCCCCCAATGAGGGATACGCTGAGGCTATGAGCATACTACGTCAAAGGTTTGGAAGACCTTCAATGATTGTAAGGAACGTATTCGAAGCTGTCAAAGGTAACGGCAGTCAACTACAAGATGACTCCAAGGCACTTACTGAGTTTTTAGATAATCTGATGGCTTATAAGAATACCTTGATTTCTATGAATTGCATGAGTGACCCCAACTCGAGCTCAGTCCTAGAGGTAATTTCGAGACGCCTACCTACTCGGCTGCAAAGGAGGTGGGTGAAAATAAGCTCTCGTATTGAGGATGAGGGTATCAATCCAAAGTTTGATGATGAAGAAACACCATCGTTAGCTGTCTTATGGGCAGAGCAACAACGATTTTTACAGTTGATCACTAACGAAAATAATTTGAATATATTAATGACTCCTCGACGGAGATAGGCTGTCTGAGCAGTTCCATAAACGGAGATATGAAAACACTAAATAGGAAACCTGAAACTGTGAACGCACGAAGAAAACGCCTACTTATTAAGGTGCGATTTCGTTGTGCCTTGCCAAGTGGGATTCTGTCCTCGAGACTTTCTAGGAGTATGCGGAGAACCTTTTACTCACCAAACCAATGTCTCTCGCTGAGGGTAAGCTGGCTAGTTTCGCCACATTTATGTGTGTTAACCAATTCAATTTATCACTCGCTATCAACATGGTTTCATGAAGTCACTTTCTTGCATGGCATGCCACTTACAATTTTTCCACCACATCTCACAACTTAAAGATTCCAGTATGATCACAGTTATCGCATACTTAGATGTTAGTAAAGCCTTTGACACTGTAAGCCACCGACTGTTAATATCAAAAGTCCAGTCCTATGGGATGCAAGGTTCATTGTTAAGCTGGCTCAGTTCGGTTTTAAGCAACCGGATGCGAATGGTCAGGTTAGGTTCCCACTCATCCAACCCCGTTCGGATAACAAGTGGAGTTATACAAGGTAGTTTCCTAGGTCCACTGCTATTCCTGTTTTTGACATTTGCGACGTTATTAAACGTGGCAGACCTTTCCTAAATGCCGATGTCATCAAAATAGTGTATCACTCACTCAGAAATGAAGTGTCATGTGTATTTAGTAGGATTCGAGATGATATTAAGAGCGTCCAATTATGGTGTAACACGTGGAAAATGGAGTTTAACGTTGAAAAATGTGGTGTGCTATGCTCCAAAAGCATTTCATCTGAACTTTCTATCTCCCTACACAAAAAACATATTCCTCGTCTGCCGCTTACAACAGACTTGGGTCTGAAATACACTCCAGAATTTAGCCTGACGGAATACGTTAAACTACAAGTATCAAAGGTCAAAAGGCTCTTTGCATTTTTATTCCGAAACTTTAAGACGAGTGAATCCAAAACTATGCTGTACAAGTTGTGCGTAAGGCCCTTACTTGAATTTTGTCCCCCTATTATGGACAGTGTCTCCGTAAAAGACAGATGCAAATTAGAAAGTCTACAAAGGGCGTTTACTAAACGTCTAGTAGGTGAAAATCTTTGCATTTCTTACTACGACAGATGTAATCTATTCGACTTGGAACCCTCATGGGTTAGACGACTGAAGTTCAACCTAAAAATTACATTTAGGATTGCTAATGGGCTTATATATTTCCCCCACAATGACTTTACTTTCAGTTCACCTAAGAAATATAACCTGAGAAATAAATCTTCTTCTTTTAAAGTTCCCCGCTGTCATACAAAATACAGATCAAACTCTTTCACTGTGAGATACCGTTGTATTTGGAACCGTCTTCCAACTGAAATTAGAGACAGTCCTACCCCAAAAACTTTCTCATCTTTGATGAACAAACATTTCATTAACAACGGGTTAGAAGGGGTATGTGACAAACCAAAAGTTAGAGATCTAATACGGCACTCCTCTGACCCTCACTGTTAGCTCCTGAAATCTGTAAACCCTATGTTTGACACCACTTTCACTATGATTGCTTTCACAACCCTAGACACCTATTCTTAATCAGCCTTAAATTTTAAATTTTTTTATTTCCTTCTTCAAATATTTTTGCATATATCCCTGATAATATTGTATTATGAGTACTTCAGTATGCTAAGGTTCAATCTCAAGTTCCAGATGCAAATCAACTGAAGATGACTGGTATTAAAATATCTCCGGAGCCTGCCTAGTGCTATACGTCTAGCTCTACGCAAATTAAGGCCAAAATGGTGGTTGTCTAAATACTCAAATAAACGGTGAGTTTTCAATAGTAGTGACTCTTATCCTATTATTCTATAACTGTAATCCTGTATGTTCAACTTTTCTTGAACAACATATTATAACTTACCACTACTTACCTGCTCAATGCTGCACGATTATTCCCTGATTTTCTAAACTACATTTGTTTATATCTAAAATGAAGACTCAGATAGCCTTTCTTCCTTACATTTTTCGTCTCCGAAATACTGTAAAAGATGAAACATACATGATGTTCTTCTGAAAGTAGTCATTCATACCATAAATTTGAATGAGTCGACGAATGAATATTTGGAAAACAAAAAGTTTGTGGCTCTAATGACAGAAAGAACAACCAAACTGTAAGTCCATTATACATCAAATTATGTGTAATTTATATAATAACTTATCCATGCCTGTACAACTGGTATGTTCCTGCATAAACAGGAAGGAATATATTATTATTATTAAAACAATATTTATGCATGCCTATACAATTGGTGTACCCTACATAGCTAGGGGAAAAATGTACTTTATTATATTATCTTTACTAAATATGCTTATTAATATTATGTGTAAATTATCGAATTGATGATGCCTGTAAACTGGCGTCCCTCATGTAAAAAATGAGAATATATATTATTATTATATTGCAACAGAAATTTTAAAAAATAAATAAAAATAAATAATTTTTAAACAAATGAAGCATTCCGCCAGGGCTTTGCACAAAAAAGGTGGGAGGGTGGTGACTGCTAGTCAGCGGATATGATGGTGGGGACATATGTGAACCACCCTTATCTGTGGGACAGCACTCTATTGCCAAGGCTCCTGAGTTCGAATGGCTTCTGCAAAATGAGAATAAATAAAAAAGTAAAAACTAAAAAAAATAATGAAAAAGAAATAGAAGTTGAAAATTTCCTAGAGCCGAAGTTTAAGTGCAAACTCCCGAATGAAAGTAAATGGTATGAGTCCGCTACTTCAGAAGGACACCTAACTGTATACTTCAGAAAAACAAATATTACTAGGCCCTCGCTTTTCTTTTACATAGCTCACACACACTGACTTTTGTGTTTAACTCCTTTTAAACCTCGTAAGTAAGTGAAATTATCACCTGTCTTTCACTTTAAACTAATTGTTCGCAGAAAAAACTGTAAAATATCGGGAAAATAATGTTTCTTGAAAAAAACAATAAAAAAATGATGAACCCAATGCCTGTTATATATTTTGAACTATTAACACCTTTTATATACTTCTGCACCTGTCTGGCGGTTTTCTTGTGTCTTCTTCTCTTTTCAAAGATACTGCTTTCAACGGAGGTACTGATACAGCGCTGCAATACTCTACTTATTCGTGATATTGCTAGCTCATCTGGTGAATAACGGGATCATCGGTATTATAAAATCTGCTGACAAGTTCAAAGTGGGTCTCATAAACAACTGGAAATGTCACAAATATGATGAAATTACAGGTAAATTTAAAGTTTAATAGACTTTAAAACTCTTTCCGAATGATTTACTGATAATTATTGTTTATTCTGCATCTCTTATGTATCACGTCATCACCCGTACAGAAATGCTACTTACCTTCCCAACTAACGCAATCATTTATGATTCCCGCGTGAAATTGACATGTATTTTTTTTCAATCAAAGTATAGATTTGACGCTATATCTATTTCCTTATTTGTACACTTCATTTTAAATGTTTCACATTTACCAGTATCAACTTATTTGTAAATTAACAAATCATATTATATATTCTATAAGTTTTCATAAGTGTACATATGTTCATGCCTGTGAATATGGCTGGTTTCTGTTACAGAAATAAAAAATTATTAATATTATCCAACCTAGGGCGTGAACCCGAGAAGGGTTGTAGGCATACTGCTGTAAGTCCTACAATTCTTCAAAGGGTAGCGCATCAATGAGCAGTCCAATGTGCTGGGTGTGTGATTTTGTACATATGTTCATATTGTATATACTGAATTGACATCATCTTTCATCTCTCTGTTGATAATTTTGTTTGTGTCTGGACGACTTCCACTTGGATCATCAACCTGAGAAGGATTGTAGGCGTACTGCTGTAAGTCCTACAGTTCTTCAAGGGTAATTTGTCATGCCAGAATCCACAACATTTGATGTATTGATTGTACATATGCTTGTGTTAAATAATTGTGAGTTCCAATTATTGTAATTGTTGGTTAATCTTGTTTGTGTCCGGACACTCCACAAATTACAATCGTCAACCTGTGAAGGGTTGCAGGCGTACTGGTGTAAGTCCTGCGATTCTTCAAAGGAATTCCATCAAGACACGATCTCCGAGTTTGTTTGCACTGTTTGTATATACGTGAGGTGTGTCATATCAATTGGTGGTGTTTTGGATTCATTGTGTTTACTCGTTGTTTTCGTACCTTGTTTTTATTGCATAATTTTGTTAAAATTTTGGTTGTGATTACTTCTGAAGTTGTTTCGAGTCTTCTACATCCGTGAATGAATTGATTGATGTTAAGGACAGCAGATGGGTCGTATACGTCGGGGAGGCTATTGCTGAGAATGAAATGCACACGGAGATAACTGTTAGCTGTGGTCCCACACGCCGGGGAGAAAGAGTGTAAACGACTGAGGCTCGCATACGTCATCGTTACTAGAATTGAGGCAGAATGAGTGACAAGCGATTGCAGTGGTAATTGGTAGTGAGTAGATAAGGGGGTGAGCGTAGAGTATCGTGAGGTACTGCCATAGTCACGTTGCATTCTGCAAGAGTCATTCTAGCAAGTGGCGATTGTGTTGCAAGAGGATGCCTTTAACTGGAGGGCGCAGGTCGTCATTGATGTGTGAGATTGTGCTGTGGGTATGCTTGTGGTGTGTTGGCTTTTCTGTTTGTTTTCCATTTCAGCTCTGTCCGTGTGACCCAGGTTCTCGCAATGTCATCCAAGTCAACGTGTATTGGTCGTGATGGAAAAAAGGGGTTGGTTCCCTTTTTTTCCGGGGAGTGTCAATGTAGTTGCAAATTGAACGATCAATTCATGGTTGTTTGCTCAAAACCAACTTCCCCGATTTTCACAGAGACATCAATACGACAGTCATCGTCTCATCGGTCGCTGTTCAGAAAGAAGTCAGGCCAAAACCGACAGAAACATTAGTTGAGAATCTTAGTTTTAAGCTTAATTTTAAAGTTGGCTATATGTTGGTGTTACAATAAAGAATCCTCGAGTCAACAACTGGTGTTTTGGTTTTTTCGTCCGTTATTACTAAGCGTTTATGAGAAACTTCAAGGAACAGCGTGGGTCCCAGCGTAGCAAGAGCTGAGCACTGACGGTTTACGAGGCGTGGCTGACAGTTTCTGACGGTACGCCGTCAGTTTTAAACGGTTTCGGACAGTTGGTGACAGTTTGGTTAGTCACCATTCATCTTTCCTGGTGCCGGTCAAGTCCTCTTTGAACAAGCAATATCTGGAACGGTTTTGGAATTGGGTCAAGTTGAACAATGCCTGGGTCAAAGAAGGGACAGAGCGTCTTGAATGCAAACAGGAAAGTAAGTCATGTTGACTTGTCTGTTACTTGTAACGATGTGTCTGACGTTAAGCATGACATGGTTGATGTTATTGTTTCGCCGTTCAGGGATAATAGGAACATCGAACTCCCTAAATTTGAACCACGGTGTTTCGATGGAAACCTGGTTGATTATTTAGAATTTTTAAAGGAGTTTGAGATCATGCTGAGTAGTTTTTTATTAAGTGATGAATTGAAATTGATGTATTTGATGAGGTATTGCACTGGAGTTGCTTCAAGAGCTATACAGTGCTGTAAGCTCATGCCCCCCAATGAGGGATACGCTGAGGCTATGAGCATACTACGTCAAAGGTTTGGAAGACCTTCAATGATTGTAAGGAACGTATTCGAAGCTGTCAAAGGTAACGGCAGTCAACTACAAGATGACTCCAAGGCACTTACTGAGTTTTTAGATAATCTGATGGCTTATAAGAATACCTTGATTTCTATGAATTGCATGAGTGACCTCAACTCGAGCTCAGTCCTAGAGGTAATTTCGAGACGCCTACCTACTCGGCTGCAAAGGAGGTGGGTGAAAATAAGCTCTCGTATTGAGGATGAGGGTATCAATCCAAAGTTTGATGATGAAGAAACACCATCGTTAGCTGTCTTATGGGCAGAGCAACAATGATTTTTACAGTTGATCACTAACGAAAATAATTTGAATATATTAATGACTCCTCGACGGAGATAGGCTGTCTGAGCAGTTCCATAAACGGAGATATGAAAACACTAAATAGGAAACCTGAAACTGTGAACGCACGAAGAAAACGCCTACTTATTAAGGTGCGATTTCGTTGTGCCTTGCCAAGTGGGATTCTGTCCTCGAGACTTTCTAGGAGTATGCGGAGAACCTTTTACTCACCAAACCAACGTCTCTCACTGAGGGTAAGCTGGCTAGTTTCGCCACATTTATGTGTGTTAACCAATTCAACTGTTCCTATGGAGACAGTTGTGTTGGGCCAGACGTCTACTAGACAGCCCAACCACCGTACTACTGAACATCTCCTATCGTGGCTTGGCGAAGGACATATAGAAACCACCGTAACCCTGTTTTGTCACATAATAATAATAATTTTTGCCTTATTCCGAAAACAGTACTTGTGATACAGCAAGGAATTTTCAGCATTCAGTACAATTATTGCATCTAATTTACTCAAAATCGGCAACAACAAAAATTAAAAATACACATTATATAATAATGATAATGATAAAACGAATGTTGTGGCAGCTACATAGCAAAATACTGCATGCAATACGGAGAAGAATATGCATAAATTATAGATTTTCAGTAATAATAGTTGTCAATGGAGTTGAAAATTGAACGATCAATTCTTGGTTGTTTGCTCAAAATCAACTTCCTCGATTTTCGCGGAGGCATCAATACGACAGTCATCGTCTCATCGGTCGCTGTTCAGAAAGAAGAGTGAAACATCGTCAGAAGTAATCTTATGATTTATTATTGTAATATTTGTTTTCAGACCTTAGTTCGCTTATTCCTTTTATATGTTGGTGTAACAATAAACAAATCTAAAGCGGCAGATCGGTGTTTTGGTTTTTGCGTCCGTTATTACTAAGCGTTTCTGAAATCTTCGAAGAACAGCGTGGGCTCGAGCGTAGCGAGAGCTGGGCATTAACGGTTTATGAGACGTGATTGACAGTTTCTGACGATGTAAACAGATCTGGCAGATTCAAACAGTTGGTGACAGTTTGGATTGTCACCGTTCATCTTTCCTGGTGCCGGTCAAGTCCTCTTTGAACAAGCAATATCTGGAACTTTTTTGGAATTGGGTCAAGTTGAACAATGCCTGGGTCAAAGAAGGGACAGAGTGTCTTGGATGCAAACAGGAAAGTAAGTCATGTTGACTTGTCTGTTACTTGTAACGATGTGTCTGATGTTAAGCATGACATGGTTGATGTTATTGTTTCGCCGTTCAGGGATAATAGGAACATCGAACTCCCTAGATTTGAACCACGGTGTTTTGATGGAAACCCGGCCGATTATTTACAATTTGTAAAGGAGTTTGAGATCATGTTGAGTGGTATTTTATTAAATGATGAATTGAAGTTAATGTATTTGATGAGATATTGCACTGGAGATGCTGCAAGAGCTATACAGTGCTGTACGTTTATGAAGCCAAAAGAGGGCTACTACGAGGCTATGAGCATATTACGTCAAAGGTTTGGAAGACCTTCGATGATTGCAGGGAAATTATTCGAGGCTGTTAAGGGTAATGGTGGTCAATTACAGGATGACTCCCAGGCACTCACTGAGTTTTTGGATAATTTGCTAATTTACAAGAATGTAATGATTTCGATGGATCGAATGAGTGAACTCAACTCGATTGAAATATCGTCAGAAACCTTAGTTTGCTTAGTTCGCTTATTCCTTTTATATGTTGGTGTAACAATAAAGAAATAACAAGCGGCAGATCGGTGTTTTGGTTTTTTCGTCCGTTAAAACTAAGCGTTTCGAAAATCTTCAAGGAACAGCGTGGGCCCGAGCGTAGCGAGAGCTGGGCATTAACGGTTTATGAGACGGTAGCTGACAATAGTAATACCAACTAAAATAAAATAGCAGAGTTGTGCTTAAACGATAGAAAATGTGACACCATAAAATACAGAAAGATGAACAATGAAAGGGTTCGTTCAATGTGCTAATTACTTAGTAACTTGTGTGTTTCACGTCCAACTGAGTCTTCGTCACATAAAGTAGGGGCTAAATAGGGTATTGTAGAATTTCTGTACTTAGTGGTACGAGCATATACCTTCTATATTGACATCTCGTCCTACATGATGAGTCCTAAGCTGGAAATCTTCTCCGTCATATACTGAACTATGCGTTCAGAAGAAGCTCCCAGTGCCATCATCCCTCTCATCGCCTACTTACATCTAACCAACTGATGACGTCACCGCCCACACTCACTTATATTTTCAGACTCTATTTCCTCATGCCTTAATCTTATCGCACCACTGAGACAGAGTCTATATACTTCTCTTCCAATCTAGCATTACTCAATCGGATCACTCGTTTTTCTTAGCTCTCATCGACTACAACCACCTGAACATTTGTTCGTTTGATCATGCAGCTCTCCCATTATCCTCACCACAGATCGCTCCATTTTTCGTCTTTCTTACTGGCAGGATTATTACTATTATCACCATAATTATGACTGGTCGCTGAATTTGTATGTATGAACCTATTATCCTTTCGACAATGTACCATGATTGGTTCGTAATTGTTATATGTTATGTACGTACATTGTACTTAAGCCTGAAGGGATCTAATCGAAAATAATGCTGTTCGCTTATATTTTTGTCCTAGCATGAGTAGTAAGGCTTGGACACCAAAGTCCCACTGTTGAGTGCATCTGACACTCCTTGCACGTCCTCAAATGCGAATGACAGTTGGCCGACAATGGTAAAGGCATGCATGTTCAAAGTATCCATTCCAAATGCTGTGAGTTTTCGCAAGGTTGTGATTTGAATGCTAATTATGAATTTATCTGTACATTTGTCTGTGACACAGACAAATGAGTCTCGTGTTTCGTTTGGTCAGTGGCACACTTGTAAGTAGCCCTTCAAAATCTTATTCACCAATGAACGAATTGTTGCACCCGTTTTTTCCCAATATTGCTACATTCTGTATGATCGCGAACGATTTTCAAGCAATCATTTGGTTTATATAACTCAGCATTTGTCAGTGTTGGTGAAGACTACATGGGCAACATGTGGTTTGTTCATTAGAAGTGATCTTCATTTGATGGGAACAGCAATGGCAGCCGCTGCCTAATCGTACGCTGGTCGGAAGGTGACTTGGGAAAAATGATCAGAAATACTATTGTGCTTGATGTTAACGTTTGTTCATAGACTTTGTGCCTTGTAACCCCGTCGCTCTACTGTACTGTCGGTAAAGAAACAAGCAATTCTCGTAGTGCCAATCCATGTTCTGATATTCTCGCGTCGGCTAGCGCAGTAGTATTCTAAGGCACTGATTAGTCTTCTGGAATCGGGATCTTTATCGAACTGGACATTTCGCGGTATCTTATTGGTATGGACACTCCTCTGAGTCGCGAAATGCATGCACTGTCCTCTTAATATTTGTTTTCACATCAGTTTATATCAACTCTAATACAACTAGTGACAAAATTAACTATCAGCATTTAAGTCGAGCACGAAGATCATGGCGTTTCAGATCAGAGGGTTTCACTTTCTAATCATGTGAATCAGGTGGTTGAGCTGCTTGATAAACTAACAACATGTGAAATCCACTCAGAGTGGTACGTTTCAACCACGAGTAGTGGATGGTCGTTATCTATTAGCAGCGAGATCGTGGATTCGAACCCCGGTGATCGAGTGGCGCCGAATCCTCTGAAACTAGGATGACTTGGCTGTCCAGTGTTCCCTGGTTTTCTATTGTTCTTTCACTGATATCACTCTGAGGTCAAACCTGAAGAAACCTAATACCTACAAACTATCTCTTGAGAATAAGCCTCAACGACTCGTTTCAGTTATGACATTTAAAAAAATGGCAAATACACACATGTCTGTAATGTGTAAGAATTCCCAATGGACACTAGCATCTAGAAAAATCAAATGGAAGAATGGATTGACTGTTAATTGTAGTCGCCTTTCAAATGTGACAGTAATAAGGATGTTCGTGGCATACTATCTTGATGTGCTTTTAAATGAGTTACAAAAACTCCCACTTGTCCAATGTTTTTGGCCTGGAAGTTCTGGAATTTATTGTGGTTCGATTTCTTTCGATCACAGAATCTCTGGATGTAATCTGGTTGACTTTTACTATCCAAAACTAACTGTATAGCCTTTAGTAGTTGTTTGATGTTAACTATTATCAACAAATGTATGTATTATTGCATTTACATGCCCAAGTTGACCCGAGCTTCTCAGAGTGCAGTTTGCATGTCAATTACGGTGGCCGTGGTTGCTGTTCTAAGTGCTCTATTTCTTGTCTTCCTGATTCTAAATGGAGCCACGCAAAATGTCACTCCTCTGCAACCTACATATTTATGTAACAACCTCCTTCTCATGCGCGAGGCTAGCCACCCCACCCTGTAAACAAACTGCTACAGAAACTGCTTCAGTACGATTAGTCTCCTTGCGACAGAAGAAAGAATATGCGTGGGAGTAAGGAACGCCCGAACCATGAATGAGGCTGGTAAAGCTGCCCAGATTGCAACGGACATGAAAAGATATGGTATTCAGGTACTGGGAATATGCGAAAGCAGACGGAATGAAAGGCGACTCACAAAATTGTCAACGGGAGTCAGTGGTCTATTACGGTAACTTATCAGACTCAGATTTCTTGAATCACCCAGAACAGACGATCATTAATGTGTATGATTTATCATGTGGGTGTAAAATGATACGTGCAATGTCATTCAACGTGTTAATAATAGTGGAAGGACATTTATCAGTCGACTATTCATGCCATCTGATCGAAGTACAGAAAGGCGTGATGTGAATTAAGTTCGACTATTCCCGTCATTTGATTGAAGTGTAAAATAGCATGATTTCAATTGAGACTTTAGGCATGTGCTCTAAGTTAACCAGTGCCCACACCACCGCTGTTTAATTTCATAGCCGCCTCCATCTTTAGTTACTATTTACCTTGAAAAAAGAACAACTCAGTCGATGAAGAGGGAATTAAGTCAAATAATTTTGTCACTCAAAAAACACAAAAATTGAGTTCAAGGGTAATAAGAGGAAACAAGGGAACATACAGAAAGAAAACGAACGCATTTACATGACTCTCTGATTTATTTAAATTTCAAGTATTGGTTTTGTAGGGATTTAGTTTGATTGGACGGAGGATTTCATCATGAGGTGAAATCAGTTAGGGAACCACTGGAAGACCACCTAGGAGTACGGGACAGCTGCTTCCTCCTACTTTGAGACTCTTCATCAGTACGCATCCACCCGGGTTCGTTTACACGGCCTTCTGGTTACAAGTCAAGCAATCTCGTAGACCATTGAGCCACTGGGACCCAATCCAATGGCCAACCCATGAATTCTAACTTCTGCCGATTCACGACATAGCGCGGACATTTAAATTTACATTTTTTAAATATCAGTTAATGGATTATACGCGGTTAAATTGATTTGTGTGGTGAATGGAGAGCGCGATATACAATAATAAAAATTAAAATATACAGACGTCGACAACACGCTATATAATAATAATAATGTATATTCTCATATAAACATATATCTTTACATGAAAATGCATGCCATTTTTACAGGCACGATCAAGTATGATATAATATCAAATCGTAGATTGTCTACAAGTTAATAATGTTTGAACTGTTAAATATTATATATATATATACATAAATGCACTCATTGTCTGAACTAGGCTGTATAGTTATTGAATTGTACAATTGTCCTCCAGGTTGAGCGGGAAAATCGACTTCGTTTCGTTTTCATCCCATGGTTGTACGCATACGATAATCAACCAATATTGAGGTAAGTACAACGTTAACAAGGGATTGAAAGCTGTTTTAGGAAAGTAAAAGTGCTAAGGTGAATCAATGAAGTGTAATGAAATGGGTAAGTGCAAGTATCACTAATAAATGCATTAATAATTTTGATAAGGTCTCACAGTGTTATATGGTAATATTTACTGATGCCGTTCCGAGCACAATTTATTTATCAAGAAATATTACTGTATAAGACTTTACCAAAAATTAAGGAATGTTCCTGCTCTTTATTACAAAAAAGAAGAGCTGTGTTTCCAAGAATGTAAGACGTTGAATAGCTGCGGTGTGAATCGCTTTCAAATACCTTACTCTTCTCTAATAATAGTCTGGTTGAGAGTTACACTTGATCGACTGCTAATTTTTCCACTGGCTGTTTCATTTCATCTGAATGACGGTGTCTGCTTACTAGTGTGGGAAAGAGTTTCAAAGGCGTAATTATTCTCCTCTGCATCGTCATCTAGCAACTTTTGCTCTTGAAAACTGGTATTATTACTTCGGTTCGACGAACGAATTGTCCCGTATTTCGATCGCACGATTGAATTGGGATTCAATGATTCTAACTGATACTAACTATTTCAAGTTCACTGGCCATTACTGTATACAACTGGCCACTACGCTGAATGGCCCTTTACTGAAGATCGGATGTTCAGAAAGAGTTAGTGACAAGAAACTCCGCAGTGGAGCAAACCAACCAAGAGCTGATTGCTCAACAAATATGTAGGAGAAGATGGAGACGGATTGATCAGGCACCCATTGAGGAGGCCGCCGAATGACATCGCGCGTCACACCGTCGAGTGGAATCCCAATGGGAAGATACAAGTGGGTCGTCCTAGGGTGACATGGAGGAGTCCATGTGAGGAGATGAGAGATAGATTGTGGGCAGTCGTGGGGCAAGCTGAGAAGGACGGCAGAAAATAGGACGAAATGGAGTGTGTTGTTGAAGCCCTACGTTCCACTCGAGACCCAAAGAACAATAGTAACAATAAGTAACCGTCAAGAACTAACTAACGAAATATATAATGTCTTCATTTCATCCTGCTGTGCGTGTCATCTTCCTTGATTTTTCCGAATTTCAGTAAGTTAGATTAATTCATGTAGTACGGATGAGTTGTAAAAATGATATTGAAATCTAGTTTGACGAAGCCGTAAAATTAGGCCCATATGTTAAGTAGGTCATTATTTCAAGTGTGATTATCACGGCTGATACTCATCTCTGTTGTGTGAATGAATGCATGATATACAACTGACTATTCTTCATTACACCAGTTGTGGATCTAAGTTTCCTCGTGTCAGTCCTAATCATACCAATTTGGCGATAAATATAGGAAACATACGGGATTCAACACTTTGAATTATCCCATTCATATATATGTAGATATGGTGGGGGTCACTAATGTTAATCGCCCCATTCTGCAGGAACAGCAATATACCAATTGAAGGCTCGAGATATTTCTGATTTTTATGAGGGCTTAGATCTTTATCTTGAAAAAGATAATAATGAACGCCTTGACAGATCATGCTTCTGCCTTTAAATATATACCATTCGCTCAGCCTATTGTTGAGATGCGACCACGCGGTATCTGCACAGATTTATGGGGCATCTTATAAACTAACTTGCTGTCCATTGTCTGATCTCTAAATACCACTTCACAATGTCATATCTCATTCATTTTCCAATAACGTCTTTGCTTGATCCTCATTATATCCCAATAAACCTGACATTTTACAGCTCTTTATGACTTATTATATTCCTACTCTCTGAAGGGTACGGTTGTACACTAAATGCACATAAAGGTATAAAACAAAAACAACTGGCACAACTGAGGATAAATGTATTAAAACCAAAAGTGGACATCATGATAGTACGAGATATACGTGTAGCATTATACATTGCAAATGAACGTTGTCAGTCTAGGGAGTTTCCTTCATAAATCCATTTATTAGTGATACTTGCACTTACCTATCTCATTTCACTTTATTGATTCACCTTAGCACTTTTACTTTTCGAAAACAGCTTTCAATCCCTTGTAAACGTTGTACTTACCTCAATATTGGTTGATTATCGTATGCGTACAACCATGGGATGAAAACGAAACGAAGTCGATTTTCCCGCTCAACCTGGAGGACAATTGTACAATTCAATAACTATACAGCCTAGTTCAGACAATGAGTGCATTTATGTATATATATATATAATATTTAACAGTTCAAACATTATTAACTTGTAGACAATCTACGATTTGATATTATATCATACTTGATCGTGCCTGTAAAAATGGCATGCATTTTCATGTAAAGATATATGTTTATATGAGAATATACATTATTATTATTATATAGCGTGTTGTCGACGTCTGTATATTTTAATTTTTATTATTGTATATCGCGCTCTCCATTCATCACACAAATCAATTTAACCGCGTATAATCCATTAACTGATATTTAAAAAATGTAAATTTAAATGTCCGCGCTATGTCGTGAATCGGCAGAAGTTAGAATTCATGGGTTGGCCATTGGATTGGGTCCCAGTGGCTCAATGGTCTACGAGATTGCTTGACTTGTAACCAGAAGGCCGTGTAAACGAACCCGGGTGGATGCGTACTGATGAAGAGTCTCAAAGTAGGAGGAAGCAGCTGTCCCGTACTCCTAGGTGGTCTTCCAGTGGTTCCCTAACTGATTTCACCTCATGATGAAATCCTCCGTCCAATCAAACTAAATCCCTACAAAACCAATACTTGAAATTTAAATAAATCAGAGAGTCATGTAAATGCGTTCGTTTTCTTTCTGTATGTTCCCTTGTTTCCTCTTATTACCCTTGAACTCAATTTTTGTGTTTTTTGAGTGACAAAATTATTTGACTTAATTCCCTCTTCATCGACTGAGTTGTTCTTTTTTCAAGGTAAATAGTAACTAAAGATGGAGGCGGCTATGAAATTAAACAGCGGTGGTGTGGGCACTGGTTAACTTAGAGCACATGCCTAAAGTCTCAATTGAAATCATGCTATTTTACACTTCAATCAAATGACGGGAATAGTCGAACTTAATTCACATCACGCCTTTCTGTACTTCGATCAGATGGCATGAATAGTCGACTGATAAATGTCCTTCCACTATTATTAACACGTTGAATGACATTGCACGTATCATTTTACACCCACATGATAAATCATACACATTAATGATCGTCTGTTCTGGGTGATTCAAGAAATCTGAGTCTGATAAGTTACCGTAATAGACCACTGACTCCCGTTGACAATTTTGTGAGTCGCCTTTCATTCCGTCTGCTTTCGCATATTCCCAGTACCTGAATACCATATCTTTTCATGTCCGTTGCAATCTGGGCAGCTTTACCAGCCTCATTCATGGTTCGGGCGTTCCTTACTCCCACGCATATTCTTTCTTCTGTCGCAAGGAGACTAATCGTACTGAAGCAGTTTCTGTAGCAGGTTTGTTTACAGGGTGGGGTGGCTAGCCTCGCGCATGAGAAGGAGGTTGTTACATAAATATGTAGGTTGCAGAGGAGTGACATTTTGCGTGGCTCCATTTAGAATCAGGAAGACAAGAATTAGAGCAATCGGAACAGTAACCTATTTCGCAACAGGAAAGTGGGCCTCAGCATCAACCACATAATCCACAACAATAATAATAATAGAAAGGATTTACTATTTTTCAAAACCGTACTTGTGGTACAGAATGGAGTTTTCAGCATTAATCCTTGTATTGCATCTAATATCCTCAAGTGAATAATAAAATTATTCATGCAGAAAATCTTCCACATTTACAATAGGGGTGTAAATTTAGATGAAGTTTGAACGATCAGTTCATGGATTTTCGATCAAAACCGACTTCCCTATAATTCGGCGGTGACATCAATACACCAGTCATCGTTTCATCGGTCGCTGTTCAAAAAGAACATAGAAAAACAGTCAGAAGCAATATCGTGATTAATTATTGTAAATAGACACCGAGCTGAATATATTCCAAGGGCTCACCGCAATAAGTTGAGGAAGTCGAAGAAACAGTACTATTCTACTAAGGATATACCACTACTGCTCTCAATCCATGAGTCTCTTGAATCTATCAAGTGCCTACGCTCTCAAAAGGATATCGACGAAGAGTTAACGGCACTTGAAAGTACATCCAAAGTCTATAACTTAACGGCACTTCTTAAAAAACGAATGCAGTCGGCGAGGGAAATCCCCTACTTACTTCACGACAAAGTAATCTACAATGAGCCTGCCACTATCTGTGAACTTTTCAGTGATTGGTTTGCAAACTTTAGTTTAGAAACACGTATGCCTGATGAAACTGCCCCCCTTACTAGCTCTTCCCTTGAAAGCATTGTGTTCACTAATCAACTAATAGTACAAGCAATTAAAAGCCTTAAACCTTCCACTAGTACGGGACCGGATGGCCTCGCTTCGATAATTTTCAAAAACAGTGGTTGTGATATACCCCTGTTACTTCTTTAATTCTTCTCAATATCTATGGACACTGGCACTTACCCTAGTGAGTGGAAAACTAGCTTCATAATTCCACATTACAAATCTGGTGATAAGGCAAACGTCCGCAATTACAGACCCATAAATATAACCCCAGTTATCTCACGAATCATGGAGAAAGTTGTAAAAGATCAATTGTCAGACTACCTAATTAGGGAAGATCTTGTTACAAGGTCTCAACACGGATTTCTCAAAAATAGATCCTGCGTTACTTGCCACTTCGACTTTTTCAACTGCATCACTAGTAGTCGCGAAGCACGTAAGCTAGTCGTTGTTCTCTACTTCGATATATCTAGGGCATTTGACATGGTATCTCACAGTATTCTCTTTGAGAAGCTGTACTCTTGTGGAATTCGCAACCCATTACTGAACTGGTTAAAATCATTTCTTAGCAACAGGGTACAAATAACCAAAGTTGGATCTGTATTGTCTCATCCTAGGCAGATCTCAAGTGGGGTCGTGCAAGGTAGTGTCCTAGGTCCACTTTTATTCACAGTCTACATTAACAGCATTTGCAAGTGCTTCACCTCAGGTAAACCATTCCTATATGCTGACGACCTCAAAGTCGTCTACTCCTGCTACACTCATGAATTAAGCGATATGGTTACTAAAATACATCTTGAACTAAGTAGTCTCGCAACATGGTGTGCTGAATCCTGTCTAAACTTTAACATTGACAAATGCGGCTGGATTTGTATCGGCAACAGTAACCTTGATCTAACTCTTGAAATAAATGGGCGAAAACTAGCTAAGCTCAACTCAGTCGTAGATCTCGGTATTAGATACTCTAGTAACCTAACGTTCGCTGAACAGACTGATTATGCCAGACGTAAAACACGAAGGCTGATAGGATGCATAACACGCAATTTCTTTTGTTGTGAAACTAGGGTTTTATTATACAAAGTATGTGTCCGACCTATCTTAGAATACTGCCCGTTTATTCTTAGCGGACTCAGACAAAATGACAAGCTTAAATTAGAGGGAGTGCAACGGCAGTTTACCTCAAGAACTCTTGGTTTAGAAAGTGGTCTGGAATACCATGAGCGATGCGAAAGACTAAGATTAGAACCCCTCTGGAAAAGACGTCTTAAGCTAAACCTTATCTTTTACCATAGGCTAACTAATCTTCTCTTGCATTCCTCCGAGCCAATAACTAAACCTACCACTGTCATCAGTTACAATCTTAGAAATCATCACAACCTAGCTGCTATAGAGCACTGTCAGACTTACGTGCGGTACAACTTCTTCTTAAATAAGTTTTCAGTCATTTGGAATAGACTACCAGCTAATGTGCGCGATGCAAACACACTTCCAGTGTTCATCTCCTCAGTCACCAGACTGCTCAAAGATGACAATGCACTTATACGTCTGACTCTTACACCTTCTTTTTCACCCTACATAGATATTTTAAGTTCTTTAAACGTGTAGTTACAGCAAACTACAATTATAAATTTTAATATTATTGGAACTAGATGATTAACATTTCTACACAGGACAGTAATATTAGTTCACACATAATTTAAAAGTTAGCATAACGGGACTAGTTAGTTAATGAACAAAAATAACCATAGTTACTAGACAGAATATATATATGCGTGTATTTATTAATCACTCCTTAAGGACTCCTCTCGCTTTCTTTTGCTTTGCTGTTGTTTGTCTTCTTTTTTCTCTCACCATTTCAGCTTCCATTTGACTTTTTGAATGAGAATGAATAATGTGGATGTTTGACCATTTACAATGACAAATGATCTGCAAACATTATTGGTCCCGTATCTTTCAGTTGCCTAGTTAATAACGAATTAACCTTCCCCACGACGCAACCTGGATTACATTTGTGGAATATACTCTTATACCAATGGAAAAGTATCAATTTGTAATACAACGTCACGATTGTAACTTATAACATAACTGATCGTATCTGTAAAAATAGCTTTCTTATTACCCAATTTGGATACAAATCAAAAATGAGATTCGGATTTGTACACACCTAAGTTATATTGTGGAATTACTTCAAGCTTTATTTTTTCCCATCCAAAACATACTTGGGTTTTTTTGTTAATGCGAATACAATATTTCTATATTTCATGATGTGCTCCATTGAATGACTGGTTATCATATTGTTTCCACAAACCAAAGACAAAAACGTCAGCAACCATGTAATTTAACCATAAACCGAATTTATGAAATTTAAGTAATGCTTATCCATGCCTGTACATTTGGTGTGTCCTACACAGGTAGGAAAAAATATGTATTTTATTAAAACATCATTATTAGGTATGATTGCTAATCGTATACGTAATATCTAATTTATCATATTGATGATGCCTGTAAACTGGCGTCCCTCATGTACAGAATGAGAATATATTATTATTAATATTTGTTCATAGACCTTAGTTTATTCTGCTGCTTATATGTTGGTGTTATAATAAGGAATTCTCGCTTCGCCAATCGGTGTTCCGGTTTTCGCGTCCGTTAGTACTAAGCGTTTCTGAAAGGCTTCGAGGGACAGCAAGAGGCCCAGCGTAGCAAGAGCTGGGTGTTAACGGTTTTTCAGACGCCATTGACAAGGGGTAATATCAGAAACATGGAGCATGTAAAATGGAAATAATAATAATGATAACAGCTTAGGTAATAATAATACAAGCGAAAATTTCCGTGGACTTGTTTCACACAGTATTGTCGTTACATGCGGTTTAGAAATCCTAGAATGTTTAAAAATATTGAATATAATCTTCTCTTTATATGATATGGTTAGGGGAAAAACAAAGATTACAGCAGTCATGGAGACAAGTTGGTGTTTGCAATTATGAGAGTAAAACAAACAAAGGAGCAACAGGACCATGAATATAATAGAAATAATAAAAGTAAAACTTTTGGAGATGACGTTAATATGGATAAACTCCTTGAAATAGCCGGTCACGTGTTTGAGATTTCAACGCCACAAACCGTCACTCCCACTGAACAAATACAGGACACTGAGGACTGGACACAGACTTCGGAACATGAAGTCGATTCGAGTCAGCAAAACTAACTACAGGCACACGATGGAGACGTTCTAAGAGCTCATCCGATCAACATCGTTCCAGGACACCTAACATGTCCAGAGATCGTGGTCATCATTGTTGGTATCAACATGATTATGGGAGCAATGCATGGCATTGCCGCTCCCCTTGGAATTTTCAGACAAAAGTAAGTGAAATATTGCGATTAGTGACGAATTCTGCCGTCGGAATTCTAGAGTCCAACAGTCGTTTGTTGTTTAGCAGATCAAAGTACTAGCACTAGATTCCTATTCTACACAGGGAAAGATATAAGCGTTCTCGCTCCGTCCACGCGCGGGCGTCAACATCCCACAGTCACTTTCCAAGCTGTTAACGTGTCCAGTATCATTACGTGTCGATGACAACGTGTAACTTTAGTCTGCAAAATGCCTACACTTGGTTATTAATCACTGCAGAGCCTCGTCGCCAATCTCAAGAATTGTTCCCTTGAAATGTCATTAATTACTGGCAGATTCAATCAGTCTTAGATTGATCGACTCATACGACAAAGCGTACATTGCCAGTACACGCAGCCGGAGAGTGCCTTGAATTCTGATAATAATAGTAATGTGTATTCTCATATAAACATATAAATTTACATGAAAATGCATGCCATTTTTACAGGCACGATCAAGTATGATATAATATCAAATCGTAGATTGTCTACAAGTTAATAATGTTTGAACTGTTAAATATTATATATATATATACATAAATGCACTCATTGTCTGAACTAGGCTGTGTAGTTATTGAATTGTACAGTTGTCCTCCAGGTTGAGCGGGAAAATCGACTTCGTTTCGTTTTCATCCCATGGTTGTACGCATACGATAATCAACCAATATTGAAGCAAGCACAACGTCAACAAGGGATTGAAAGCTGTTTTCGAAAAGTAAAAGTGCTAAGGTGAATCAATAAAGTGAAATGAGATAGGTAAGTGCAAGTATCACTAATAAATGGATTTATGAAGGAAACTCCCTAGACTGACAACGTTCATTTGCAATGTATAATGCTACACGTATATCTCGTACTATCATGATGTCCACTTTTGGTTTTAATACATTTATCCTCATGCCGGTTTTTCTAATTTATACCTTTTCGTGCGTTTGATTCATAACCGTACCCTACAGAGAATACGAATAGAATAAGTCGAATCAAATTCATAAAGAGCTCTAAAATGTTAGGTTTAATGGAATATAATGAGGACCGATTAAAGACGTTATCAGAAAATGAATGAGATGAGACATTGTGAAGTGGTATTCATAGATGCGACAATGGACAGCAAGTTAATTTATAAGACGCCCCATAAATCCGTGCAGAGCCCACGTGATCGCACCTCAACAATAGGCTGAGTGAATGGTATATATTTAAAGGCAGAAGCATGATCTGTCTAGGCGTTCATTATTATCTTTTCAAGATAAAGATCTAAGCCCTCATAAAAATCAGAAATATCTCGAGCCGTCAAATTGCATATTGCTGTTCCTGCAGAATGGGGCGATTCACCTTAGTGACCCCCACCATATCTACTGATCAGCTAACATCACCCTCCCTCCTTTGTTGATTGTAGGCTCTGAGACTATGATTATTATGGCTACCACAAATATATTGCTTTGTACCAGACATGTTCGTACCTCATATTCCATCTCCCTGGACTTCTAAATGAGTGCTTCCAATAGGTCTCCGCCTACATCTTTATGAACATATATGTATGCATGCATCCTAATGAACTGATTACTTTGTAAGAAATTAAAAATTTGAAGAGCAAAAGAATAGGTATTTTGAATAGTGGAGCAAGATTCAGCAGAACACTATACCTAGGGTTGAATGTAGGTAGTATGAGCTGAAGGTAAGGTCGGTTGGCAGGACTTAGTGTACTAAATTATCATGACAGTCTTATATATAGTAAACATTTGACATTGCAAAGTAACCTGCCTACACCTATTATGAAAAGATATTAACACCGAAACAACAAAATTTTAGCATTTGGTTAACAATTCTGCAGAATCCTTTTTGGTAAACAGCTTGATTCCACACCGTATTTTCGGTACAAGTATGGAATTTTCAGCATGGATATCGGTAGCCCGAATTTTGCAGGCCGACCATAGATATCAGGTGTGTGTCGGCAGAGGATCGAACCTCGAACCATGTGCATGGTCGGCGAGAGTCCTAACCACTGTGCCACCAACGCACGAAGGGTAGTTAGTCTTACAGGGAGCCGCAAAGTAAATCAGTCTATACATGATAAGAGCATAATCAATGTTATAATTCGTATTATTAAGGAATACATTAGGCTCTAGTCTACTCTCTGTAGTTAAATATTGATGTCATTGTTTCACCACTCTACCAGCACTTGACATCTCTTAGGCGGGCTAGGGTGGGCATGTTAATATGTTTTTCTAGGCTCCTTTTGAAACTGTCAGGCCTTTCACAGGATCTAGTCTCAGAGGGTAGTTGGTTCCAAAGTTTATAATATTTAATGGTGAAGAAGTTAGCCGTAGTGGTGAGTTTATGGATGTTAGCCTTGAGAAAGTAGTTATGGTTGCGTGGTCTATACGATTTAGGATTGGATAACGTTATGGATGAGTTACAGTGCTTTCTTATAACTTTGAATAAGGGAAATAAATTGCACTTCACTCTCCTCAACCATAGGGGTTCTAAGTCCAGTCGAATATATCTGTCAAGGTATTCTATTTGGTGATCATAGCCTAATGGGCGTTTCGTGAGGAATCTTTGGACACTTTCAACATTTTTTCTGTCTGCTGATTTAAAGCTACTGTATACGTGGACACAGTATTCAAGTTTGGGGCGAATGCATACCTTATATATGGCCAATCTGGCTTCTTGAGTGTAAAAGTTGCATAGCACAAAGCCGGTTAGACGTTTACAATCAGATACCACCTTATTTGCATGTTCAGTAAAGGTAAGATCTGAGTATGTTACCCCGAGATCTGTGACTGTGTTCGTGTTTGAGACAAGGTTACCGTACACGTATAAACACATGCTAGGTTTCCGATGTCCGAAGCATGTTATCCCAGACTTAGCTGGATTGAACGTTAATTGCCACTTTTCACTCCAATTACATAGACTATTTAGGTCTTCTTGGATTTTATTAGCAACATTCATATCATTATAGTTGAAATCATAGACAACTTTGAGGTCATCTGCAAAGAGGTATGGCTTGCCATACTTGATCAGAGAGACAATATCATTTATAAATACAGTGATTAGGGTAGGGCCAAGAACACTACCTTGTATCACGCCGCTGGTTATCGATTTGGATGTAGATAAGTGATGGTTGACTTCAACTAACTGTTCTCTTCCTGTAAGAAAGGAAGTTATCCACTCAAGTAGCCTTCCACTTATTCCATAGGATAGGAGTTTCAACATGAGTCTGTTATGTGGGACCTTATCAGAAGCTTTCCTAACATCTAGAAATAATGTTGCTGGCGAACGGCCTTTGTCTACACATTCAGTAATGTGGTCGAAATAATCTAACTGGCAAGTAATGCACGACCTTCTATTTAGGAAACCGTATTGGAAAGGGGATGGTCATACGCATGCCAGCATATCAATAAACCGAATTAGTGTGTAAGTGTTACGGCTAGACTTAAAATAGACCTTGATGTCACCACACTTTCTAAAACCTTCACCGTCTTATAACTTTACCAGTACTCTACCTAACGTGTAAGTCCTGATTAACGCAATCAAAATTTAAGGGCTAAAAATGGAAAGAATTCTTAGTATGCGTTGTGTTTAGTGTAAGTGAATAACAGATTTAATAAATAAAGTGACTGTACAACTTATCTGCAGACGTTGCTGGAGGTAGGCTCGGAGAGTGTGCAGAAAGAGAGCACAACGAGAGAGCGAACCAATGAACGTACGGAAGAGTCACAACTCAAAAGACAAGAAGCGTATCACCATGGGTGAGCGAGTTTAAACAAAAGTCAAAGGTACAATGTGCACTACAGGTTATGTAAATTTATATGTTTATATGAGAATATACATTATTATTATTATTATTATTATTATCCCCCCCCGTTGAAGTTTGGTGGGACGCCAGCAAGCTTCGATATACAAAAGTGGGATGGCTTGGCACAATAGCAATGATTGAATGCGAAGGTTTGAAGACAGGAATAGTAGAAAATGAAATTTTACCTAAAGGAAAGAATGCGAAAGAAAAGAAAAAAATTTAGGCAAGTTGGAAGTGGTATGTACAAGATTAGTGAAGTAAGACGGAATATAATAAGAAATGACGCTGGTGCTTTGCTGTGATTTTAAGCTTTTGAGTTGTTTGTTTTTTTTACAAATTTTTCTATATCTTTTATTTTTATTTATTTTTTTATTATTTATTTATTTATTTTTTTAAACGACATACCATTACGGGCTGAATTATGTGGAGGTCTTCTGATTTACCTCCGTTACCCAGGTTGTTATAGCGAGAAGACGATTCATTATGTCTAAGTTTCATCTTAGACTAATGCGCCATCACTCCGCTTCAAACAAAACTAGTAGCCATACGAAAAGAAATGAACATGCCAGCGTATCTTTATCTTGAAAAAGATAATAATGAACGCCTTGACAGATCATGCTTCTGCCTTTAAATATATACCATTCGCTCAGCCTATTGTTGAGACGTGACCACGCGGTATCTGCACAGATTTATGGGGCATCTTATAAACTAACTTGCTGTCCATTGTCTGATCTCTAAATACCACTTCACAATGTCATATCTCATTCATTTTCCAATAACGTCTTTGCTTGATCCTCATTATATCCCAATAAACCTGACATTTTACAGCTCTTTATGACTTATTATATTCCTACTCTCTGAAGGGTACGGTTGTACACTAAATGCACATAAAGGTATAAAACAAAAACAACTGGCACAACTGAGGATAAATGTATTAAAACCAAAAGTGGACATCATGATAGTACGAGATATACGTGTAGCATTATAC
Organism: Trichobilharzia regenti; assembly: GCA_944472135.2. Lineage (NCBI taxonomy): Eukaryota > Metazoa > Platyhelminthes > Trematoda > Strigeidida > Schistosomatidae > Trichobilharzia > Trichobilharzia regenti. Next base: position 4,187,524 of record OX235270.1, read on the forward strand.
ATTGCAAATGAACGTTGTCAGTCTAGGGAGTTTTCTTTATTAATGCATTTATTAATGATACTTGCACTTACCTATTTCATTACAATTTAATGATTCACCTCAGCACTTTTACTTTTCTAAAACAGCTTTCAATCCCTTGTAAACGTTGTACTTACCTCAATATTGGTTGATTATCGTATGCGTACAACCATGGGATGAAAACGAAACGAAGTCGATTTTCCCGCTCAACCTGGAGGACAATTGTACAATTCAATAACTATACAGCCTAGTTCAGACAATGAGTGCATTTATGTATATATATATAATATTTAACAGTTCAAACATTATTAACTTGTAGACAATCTACGATTTGATATTATATCATACTTGATCGTGCCTGTAAAAATGGCATGCATTTTCATGTAAATTTATATGTTTATATGAGAATATACATTATTATTTTTATTATTATTATCAGAAGGAACAAAGTAAAAACAACAGAAAGGGATGTAACAAGAGGTTTATATTTGAAAATCGGCAAAACGGACAGTGAGGTGTAGTTACAATGGCAATTGTAAGAAAGAAAAAAATGTTTCTATAAGTGAAAGGGTGAGAAAGAATTACGAATACGGTGCACAAATAGATACTTTTAGCAGGGCATGAACAGAGTGAATATAGTCGGGTCTGTGACTATAGAATGAGAGGATGAACGTGTGCGGCATAGAAGTGACACAGTCATGGGCAAGAATATGCAACAGGTTAAGGAACTGTACAGTACGAGTTTTTTTATAATTTTTAATAGTTTATTTTATTTTATATATTTTTTATTTTCTTATTATTATTTTTTATCTTATTTTATGCGATTTTCTCGTATGCGGAAAATAAAATATATGCATATATACTAGAATGTTTGAAATGTCCCAATAGTGTGTATTACAAACTGACGTTAACGTCAATGGGTCTAGCGAGTGGTTTGCGGTTAAATGAAAAGAAAATAGTATAAACTGCTGTTGGTTCTCTGTAACGGGAGAAAAGATTAAAAGGATTAGTGGGGAAAAACAACTACTCCCAGACTCGGGACCAAATAGAGTAAATATAGCAAAATTGAATAAAAAATTGTGACAGGGTATAAGAAACCACTAGTAGCATTACATACGGATCAGTTCAGTGAAAGAATTCTGTGAACACGTCGACCAGCACGTGTGACAGGGGTCTTACTGGTGACGGTAGGAGAACCATCATTCGCCACTGGAGGTGAGGTAGTTGAGTCTGGACAAGGACTAGGTTCAGTGGGGCTATTTGATTGAGCCGATGGCGAGGGTGAAGGTTCTTCAGTGTATGCCGCTTTAAGTCTGTCTATGCTGACAGTGTCTCGGCGGCCGCATCGCTCAATAACGAAAAAATTATCTTTACGACTAAGGACCTTAAAAAGCCCCTCACACGGTGGTTGTAATGGCTTTCGTACGGCGTCATGACGCACAAAAACGTGCGTACAGTCATCAAGTCGCCGATCAACCCGAACCTTTCGGTGCTGAGTGCGCGTGAAAACTGGTCGGATTCGCTGCATAAAACTTTTAAGTTGCTGAGCGTAACGGGTGGTATCGAAGAAATTTGGCTCGAAAGCTTCGGGAGCGATTAGCTCGCCTGGTAAACGCATGGTGGTACCGTACACTAATTCAGCTGGCGAGCACTGCAGATCCCCCCTTAAGCGTGACCCGGATGCTAAGCAGGACCAGTGGTAGCGAATCTGTCCACTTACTGTTGTCTACTGCCATCAACGCGGCTTTCAGTTGACGGTGGAAACGTTCTACTAGCCCATTTGCCGCAGGATGATACGCGGTTGTGCGAATGCGTTTGCATCCCAGCATCTCTAACAATTCTTTGAAGCTTGTGGATTCGAATTGTTGTCCGCGGTCGGTAGTGACAGTTGCGGGACATCCAAAATGGGCAACCCAGCCTTCCATGAAGGCACGGCAGATGGTTTGAGCCGTTACACCTTGTATCGGAATGGCTTCCGGCCAACGTGTGAAACGATCCACACATGTGAGTAAATACGAGCAGCCGTTTGACGGGGGCAGGGCCCCTGCTATATCCAGGTGTATGATGGAACCGAGCGTCTGGAGTCGCAAACTTCCCCAACGGCGTGATGTTATGCTTGGTGACTTTAGCACGTTGGCATTGCAGACAAGCACGTGTCCATTGACGCATATCACGGTTCATACCGGGCCACGCAAATCTCGCTGATATCAGCTTGTCCGTTGCTCGTATGCCAGGATGGGAGAGGTTGTGGAGGGACTCAAACACGGTGCGGCGTAAAGACGTGGGAACAATCGGTCGAGGAGTACCCGTTGACATATCGCAAAGTATAGTTGTTTCACTGTTTAGCAAGGGGACACGTTCTATCTTCGGTGAGGTTTTAGTTGACAGGAGTTCGACCATTTTAATAATAATATAATAATAATATATATTTTCTCATTTTTTACATGAGGGACGCCAGTTTACAGGCATCATCAATTCGATAATTTACACATAATATTAGTAAGCATATTTAGTAAAGATAATATAATAAAGTACATTTTTTTCCCTAGCTATATAGGGTACACCAATTGTATAGGCATGCATAAATATTGTTTTAATAATAATAATATATTCCTTCCTGTTTATGCAGGAACATACCTATTGTACAGGCATGGATAAGTTATTATATAAATTACACATAATTTGATGTATAATGGATTTACAGTTTGATTGTTCTTTCTGACATCAAGTCAGTCGGAAACAGTCTGCTATAAAGTCTGTTTGTGTAGCACATAAAGAGATATAGAAATATTGTCTTCGCATTAACAAAAAACCCAGACATCACATGAATGTAATACAGATATCTGGGAAAAATAAAGCTTGAAGTCAATTCTCTTATATAACTTTGTTGTGAACAGCACACCTGGCTTAAAGATTATTGATGTATTATGTTGAGATCAGTAATATATTTATTCCATTTTTCAGCAGTCTTATCGTAGTTTCATAACAGGAAAGAATCATAAATCCATTTATTAATGATACTTGCACTTACCTATTTCATTACAATTTAATGATTCACCTCAGCACTTTTACTTTTCTAAAACAGCTTTCAATCCCTTGTAAACGTTGTACTTACCTCAATATTGGTTGATTATCGTATGCGGACAACCACGGGATGAAAACGAAACGAAGTCGATTTTCCCGCTCAACCTGGAGGACAATTGTACAATTCAATAACTATACAGCCTAGTTCAGACAATGAGTGCATTTATGTATATATATATATAATATTTAACAGTTCAAACATTATTAACTTGTAGACAATCTACGATTTGATATTATATCATACTTGATCGTGCCTGTAAAAATGGCATGCATTTTCATGTAAAGATATATGTTTATATGAGAATATACATTATTATTATTAATACCGTTCTGAAGTAGTGTGGAGGGCGTACGTCAATGGCTTATGGTCGGTAAATACCGTGAATTGCCGGCCTTCCACGAAGTGCTGAAAGTGCTTGACATCAGCATAGACAGCGAGAAGTTCCCTACCGATGTGCTGTATCGAGATTCGCATGCGGTAATTTACGTGAAAAGAAAGCAATCGGTAGCCATGCTTTGGGCACACGCTGTTGTAGGACGGCTCAGATTGCAGTATTAGAGGCATCTACGGAAATGCTGATTGGAGTTGACATCCAGATGGACCAACATTGTGGCATCAGCAATAGCTTTCTTGATAGCTGCGAAAGCTGTTGAGGCTTCCTTAGTGAACACCAAAGACTTGCATTTCCCTTTAAGCATATCAGTCAAGGGGGTCAAGATGTGGGCGCACTGTGGGATAAAGCGACGGTAGTAACTAACCATCCCGAGAAAAGTGCGTAGTGCCTTGAGAGAAGTGGGTAGAGGGAAGTTTTGAATAGCTTCTACCCGGTCAGGTAACGGATAAATTCCATCTTTGTCTATCCTATGTCCCAAAAATTTCAAGGCAGTGACTCCAATCTGACACTTCGGAGAGTTGAGTGTGAGGAAGTGTGTTACAAGTCTTCGGAAAACCGTCTGCAAATGAAGTTGATGAGTGGCTTCATCTGGACTAGCTACCAAAATATCGTCCATATAGGCAAAGGCGAAATCAAGCCCGCGCAAAACGTCATGGGTAAAACGCTGAAAGGTTTGGGCAGCGTTCCGTAAGCCGAAAGGCATTCGAAGAAATTCGAACAGGCCAAACGGCGTAATCACGGCCGTCTTGGGTATATCCACGGGGTCGACGGGGATCTGGTAGTAAGCCCGAGTCAGGTCCAGTTTGCTGAATGCTCGAGCTCCCTTGAGTGAGGCGGCTAAATCGTGTATGTGAGGGACAGGGTAGCGATCGGGAACAGTTTGTGCGTTTAGTCTGCGGCAGTCGCCACAAGGACGCCAATCTAAACCGTTATTCTTAGGTACCAGGTGCAACGGTGAGGACCACGGGCTGCTGGATGGCCTAATAATCCCCATTTCTAGCATATGCTCGAACTCCGCTTTAACAACCTTTAGTTTGTCTGGGGATAGTCGTCTCGGCTTTGCGAAAACTGGCGGACCAGTAGTGACAATATGGTGTGTGACGTTGGAAGTCGCACATGGCAGGCCGCTGCTAGGTTTGAACAAATCGGAAAAAGACTGCAGTATATGCGAATAAGGACCAGTACTAGTGGGTGTGGCATATATAGGGCTGAGGGCTGGGCCTTGTGTGACGATACCGCTGACGGAGAGGTTTGTGACAGGATCTCTTAACTTATGATTACCTGTATCTACCAGTAATTGGTAGTGCTGCAATAAATCCATGCCAATTATACCTGTGGTAACGTCTGCCACCAGGAAGACGCAACGAAATGAAAGACGCAAACCGATGTTGAGGTCTATAAAGCGCCTGCCGAACGTAGCAATTGGCGAACCGTTTGCGGCTCGTAGTCGAAGAGACATTGGCCGCCTGCGCTCCTCTACTGTGGGTGGGACTACACTGACCTCCGCTCCGGTATCAATTAGGAAGCGTATCCCAGTGTTACGGTCGGTAACATAGAAGAGGCGACATGAGAGCGGCTCGCCAGCGACGTTAGTCGCCAGTACGTGCTGGCTTGCTAGTTTCCTGATTGTTGAACATCGAAGGTGCACGGGCGAGTTCACTTTTAGGCTTTTGCTCCGTAACGTCGATGATACCAGCACACTCCAGGCTGGTTACTTCGGGACTGTCGGCGCTTGCTGCTAGCACGTGACAAGGGTCTACCACTACGCGAACTCGAGCGACTGCGTGCACGACTCCTGGAGTTCATCTCCTGTCGTATACTACAGATCTTCTCATATAAATTGGCTATATGGGCCACCGCGTCAAAGCTTGATGACCCCCCGTCAGAAGAGTCTTTAGTCTGAGCAGGAGCAGTGGTTACGTTTGCGGAAATTCCAATTTTAGGATTGATGACCTTACCGCTCTATCAGCTGCCTCAGCTATCTCCTGTAAGGGGTACTTGTAGATCGATGCCAAGATACCCTGGACTGTCTGAGGTAATCCTTGAAGCCAAAGCTGTTTCAGAAGGACCTCGTCAATTTTAAAGTCCGCCACTAACTGCCTCATCTGCCTCAACATTTGTGGGGGCTTGCGGTTACCTAACTGAACATCTCGGAAAAGTTCCTGCACTTTCTGTTGGTCAGTAAGTGCAACTCGTTGAATCAACGCCTGTTTGAGCCGCTCGTACCGATCCGGAGACGGATCTGCAAGAACGTCAGACACTTCGTCTATGACATTTTCGGGCAGGCTCATAATCACGTGGTTTACTTTGGTCTCTTGAGAGTGTATGTGTCTAATGGAAATCTGAGCCTCTATATGATTGAACGATGCAGCTGGACTATGTGTCCAGAAGGCGGGGAGTTGCAGCGTTATAGCCATCTCTGACGCAGAAACGTTGTCAGCCATCTTGCACACAAGACAAAAACTTAAAAAGGCGATAAAAACCAATATAAGTACAAACAAAACAAATCAAATCTTTATAACCGTGCGTGAAAAAAATTAACAAAATAGACGGTATGTAAAAAGAATTATTAACACGTTAAGCTACTATGGCGGAAAACGGTGAAAACGGGCTCACCACTTGTAAGTGTTGGGGCTAGACTTAAGATAGACCTCGATGTCACCACACTTTCTAAAACCTTCACCGTCTTATAACTTTACCAGTACTCTACCTAACGTGTAAGTCCTGATTAACGCAATCAAAGTTTAAGGGCTAAAAATGGAAAGAATTCTTAGTATGCGTTGTGTTTAGTGTAAGTGAATAACAGATTTAATAAATAAAGTGACTGTACAACTTATCTGCAGACGTTGCTGGAGGTAGGCTCGGAGAGTGTGCAGAAAGAGAGCACAACGAGAGAGCGAACCAATGAACGTACGGAAGAGTCACAACTCAAAAGACAAGAAGCGTATCACCATGGGTGAGCGAGTTTAAACAAAAGTCAAAGGTACAATGTGCACTACAAGTGAATCACTTCCGTGATCTTCTTCAACCTTCTTTCGGAGAGACCGAACTAAAGCATCATGTGGTTCACCACATTGAAACCAATGAAACACCAGGTTTTGTATGTCCTCGACGACTTGATGCACACCAACTGGGTATCGCAGAGACAGAATCTAAATAGATGATATAGCATGGAATCTTTCAACCATTTAAAAGCTCTTGGTCTTCATCGCTTCTCATGGTCATCAGAAGGTCTTCAAGTGAAATATGTCCGTATTGTAGATATCGAGATTTGAAGAAACAAACAGTAACCGGAAGATTCCAACAACCACTTATAAATGATTTAGCTCAAAACTGGACTGACTGCAAGGTTTCTCTAGGATTTTTCTTATGAAATCTTCCATCGCATAGCCATCCATCCAGATAAAGATTGCTGACTATGTACCAATACGAATGTACATTCTTTAGAAAGCTATTGAACAGGAAACACTGAACAAAAAATTTGTTTGAAACAAGTTCATGGTGAATGTGGAAGTGGGATAATATGTGGACTTGTTATATGTTGTCGTGAGTTCGTTTTCCATTGCAATTTTAAGGGTTTTTCGATGGTTTGCATATTTTAGCGTGCCCACGTCAATCTCTATCACTGGATGCTACTATAAAGCTCATTCTTAGTCTGAAGTTCACAGTTATTAGGCTGATAGTTAAGTCGTTAAGTTGGCAGGCAAGCCAACAATCATTAAGCTAATTCGCGTATACTAGGCTGAGATAGTAAACTGTTCATAGCACGTACAAAATGAGACTTCAATGCAGTCTCGTAAGCTTATCATAACAATGCTGAACTATATCTAGCTAGTTGTGAACCAACTGTAAGATTACATTCTATAGTGAGTAAATTCCGAAAGTGTTCTGAAGTTGTTTGATTATTTGCACGAAATGGATCTGCATGCCGGAGTTGTTTTCAGCATTGACTGGCACTGCACTAATCCAGAACCCTGTTCTTCTTCTAGTCATTTTTACAAGTAGCTCAGAGCCAGCCAGCCAGCCTAGTGTATTTGCTTATCCCTCAATCAAGCCTTATTTCAGCCCTCTTACTTAGCCTTAGCACAGATTCAGCGTTATTTCAGTACATACTGGATTCATTCATTTCAGGTAGATAAAATATTCATTTACTGTAAAAAGACCGGCATTATCGACGTGTAGGTTGGAATTAGTTTATAATTGTTGTTGTAGGGTTGGGCGTTTAAGCGTTTCTACGGTATAAGTGATGGGACCTACTAGTCACCGTTATTCAGGATATGCTATGAACCAGTAATCTTCGTCTGATAGAGCGCAGTAAATAAGCCACAGATCGGTGTAATTTCTAACTCAGTTCTAAAGTGCTTTTATCACAAAAAAAAAAAAAAAAAAAAAAAAAAAAAAAAAAAAAAAAAAAAAAAAAAAAAAAAAAAAAAAAAAAAAAAAAAAAAAAAAAAAAAAAAAAAAAAAAAAAAAAAAAAAAAAAAAAAAAAAAAAAAAAAAAAAAAAAAAAAAAAAAAAAAAAAAAAAAAAAAAAAAAAAAAAAAAAAAAAAAAAAAAAAAAAAAAAAAAAAAAAAAAAAAAAAAAAAAAAAAAAAAAAAAAAAAAAAAAAAAAAAAAAAAAAAAAAAAAAAAAAAAAAAAAAAAAAAAAAAAAAAAAAAAAAAAAAAAAAAAAAAAAAAAAAAAAAAAAAAAAAAAAAAAAAAAAAAAAAAAAAAAAAAAAAAAAAAAAAAAAAAAAAAAAAAAAAAAAAAAAAAAAAAAAAAAAAAAAAAAAAAAAAAAAAAAAAAAAAAAAAAAAAAAAAAAAAAAAAAAAAAAAAAAAAAAAAAAAAAAAAAAAAAAAAAAAAAAAAAAAAAAAAAAAAAAAAAAAAAAAATTTACAAACAATCAACTGAAGTGTGTTGTAAACTATCACTCTTAAGGATTTCATGGGTTCAAGCTGACGAGGCGAGATCTTAACTGTTCATAGGCATTCCGAAAGACATTGTTCGGCTGCGGTGTTAGGCGGACGGCACGCGGAATGTCCGTCATGATATACTGACGTGTCCACCACCACCTCTCGCTATTTGTCAGAATATCTAGAAGTAACATTTGAAGGAAGGGAGCACACCACAGTTTAGGTATGAATCCAAGAAAGCCGCGACGACGTTCGAAACTTCCACATGCCAAACATGTGCATTTAGCCTCATTCCTGTTTACGAAGAGGGTGTGAATACCTTCTGCGTAATTAACTGAGGTCGAGGATATTGAACGGAGGTAGGGAAAAGCACCTTTACAAGTGTAAAACAACTTTCTTTGCAGCAAAGAGTGTGGGAAGACGCAATATAGGCTGCAGCAAGGTATGCACCTAGGAAAAGCCGTAATTATCTTACATCGTAAAGCATCCCAAAGTAGAGCTGCGAATGGCCCTCACGTAATTCACGTATGGTTGTGTGGTCAATCCACCTCCATATTTTTCATAGCGTCAGTTCCAGCGGATCACCCTTACGCAAATACCATTTCAGCTGCCTGTGAGCATTCTCCACCCTGTTGTTAGTATTGTTCCCTATGTCGGTGGTCAACCTATTGTGCAATACAGCCCAATATTTCCGTGTGCTCTACCCGTGCCACCTGCAAATTTAGGCGCCAGCCTCAGACTTCTATCATACCACCTATGAGGTCTAGGTAACTTCAAAACCTCTAGAAATATATGGTTTGGAAGATCTTGAGATCTGCAAACCATTCCCTCCTAGTAAGAGGAAATAAGGCAGCCCCTTCTCTTACAAATCCATCAGTCACAACCGAGGCCATGTGCAATATATTTGGAGGAGTAACTGCGCCCTCTTGTACTACCACTTACCCCATCTTATTCATTTTATTATAAGTACAATCAATTCTGACTACCTTCGGAAATTTATGGTAGGGGTCTATCGTGCCATTACGAGGGAAAATGATATTTGATACGAAACCTTCATTGTCATGAAGGACACTAACTGGACCTGTCTGAGCCTCAGTCGATGAAGCAGGCCTTTCTTGTAAACTACCGATTTCTATTCTACTGTCACATTTATTTTGACAAGACTTGGGTTTATTAATCGTCATCATCAGCTAGGAGGATATAAGAAAAAACAAGCCAAAAAAAATAAAACTAAGTCTTATCTTGGCTCGCATATTCCTAATGTCATCCTAGCTGATGATGATGATGATTAATAAACCCAAGTCTTGTCAAAATAAATGTGACAGTAGAATAGAAATCGGTAGTTTACAAGAAAGGCCTGCTTCATCGACTGAGGCTCAGACAGGTCCAGTTAGTGTCCTTCATGACAATGAAGGTTTCGTATCAAATATCATTTTCCCTCGTAATGGCACGATAGACCCCTACCATAAATTTCCGAAGGTAGTCAGAATTGGTTGTACTTATAATAAAATGAATAAGATGGGGTAAGTGGTAGTACAAGAGGGCGCAGTTACTCCTCCAAATATATTGCACATGGCCTCGGTTGTGACTGATGGATTTGTAAGAGAAGGGGCTGCCTTATTTCCTCTTACTAGGAGGGAAAGGTTTGCAGATATCAAGATCTTCCAAACAATATATTTCTAGAGGTTTTGAAGTTACCTAGACCTCATAGGTGGTATGATAGAAGTCTGAGACTGGCGCCTAAATTTGCAGGTGGCACGGGTTGAGCACACGGAAATATTGGGCTGTATTGCACAATAGGTTGACCACCGACATAGGGAACAATACTAACAACAGGGTGGAGAGTGCTCACAGGCAGCTGAAATGGTATTTGCGTAAGGGTGATCCGCTGGAACTGACGCTATGAAAAATATGGAGGTGGATTGGCCACACAACCATACGTGAATTACGTGAGGGCCATTCGCAGCTCTACTTTGGGATGCTTTACGATGTAAGATAATTTACGACTTTTCCTAGGTGCATACCTTGCTGCAGCCTATATTGCGTCTTCCCACACTCTTTGCTGCAAAGAAAGTTGTTTTACACTTGTAAAGGTGCTTTTCCCTACCTCCGTTCAATATCCTCGACCTCAGTTAATTACGCAGAAGGTATTCACACCCTCTTCGTAAACAGGAATGAGGCTAAATGCACATGTTTGGCATGTGGCTTGGAAGTTGCGCACATCGTCGCGGCTTTCTTGGATTCATATCCAAACTGTGGTGTGCTCCCTTCCTTCAAATGTTACTTCTAGATATTCTGACAAATAGCGAGAGGTGGTGGTGGACACGTCAGTATATCATGACGGACAACATTCCGCGTACCGTCCGCCTAACACCGCAGCCGAACAATGTCTTTCGGAATGCCTATGAACAGCTAAGATCTCGCCTCGTCAGCTTGAACCCACGAAATCCTTAAGAGTGATAGTTTACAACACACTTCAGTTGATTGTTTTGTGATAAAAGCACTTTAGAACTGAGTTAGAAATTACACCGATCTGTGGCTTATTTACTGCGCTCTATCAGACGAAGATTACTGGTTCATAGCATATCCTGAATAACGGTGACTAGTAGGTCCCATCACTTATACCGTAGAAACGCTTAAACGCCCAACCCTACAACAACAATTATAAACTAATTCCAACCTACACGTCGATAATGCCGGTCTTTTTACAGTAAATGAATATTTTATCTACCTGAAATGAATGAATCCAGTATGTACTGAAATAACGCTGAATCTGTGCTAAGGCTAAGTAAGAGGGCTGAAATAAGGCTTGATTGAGGGATAAGCAAACACACTAGGCTGGCTGGCTGGCTCTGAGCTACTTGTAAAAATGACTAGAAGAAGAACAGGGTTCTGGATTAGTGCAGTGCCAGTCAATGCTGAAAACGACTCCAGCACGCAGATCCAGTTCGTGCAAATAATCAAACAACTTCAGAACACTTTCGGAATTTACTCACTATAGAATGTAATCTCACAGTTGGTTCACGATTATCCAGATATAGTTCAGCATTGTTATGATAAGCTTACGAGACTGCATTGAAGTCTCATTTTGTACGTGCTATGAACAGTTTACTATCTCAGCCTAGTATACGCGAATTAGCGTAATGATTGTTGGCTTGCCTGCCAACTTAACGACTTAACTATCAACCTGATAACTGTGAACTTCAACTAAGAATGAGTTTCATAGTAGCATCCAGTGATAGAGATTGACGTGGACACGCTAAAATATGCAAACCATCGAAAAACCCTTAAAATTCCAATGGAACACGATTCAAAGTAAACATGTAATCAGTCGTCGCAGGAATTTATGGTCAAGTCTATTCTTGATATAACACGTTTCATTCACCGCTTCATTTTCCCACTAGTTGATAATGTTTTTATTTGTTTCACTACTAACTGTGTCGTATAGTTTACATTTTGTAGGAACCGCTTATCCTCACCCGAAGAGTATTCTACAAGCGGTTGTCAGCTTCTTTGAGGAGACACGACTCCAGCAGTGAACAGCATTTTGGATTATATCAATAATTTGTGGCAGTGGATTTTAACTGTACAGCCAGGTAAACGAATAATTTGTATAACTGCTAACTGTATTTTTTGTAATAGACTGTTATACTATCATTTCGTGAACTTGGAGTTTTTATTCTAATATTTGTTCTGTTACCGAGCTCGCTAGAAAGTCTCCTACAAATTAATCGGTTAGGCCGACTGACCGTTTTAGCTTTATAAACTGGATATTCATATTGTTATCATTTTTATTCTTGACTGCATGTCTAATATGTATGTATATGTGTATGTATGTATTTGTGTGTTTACATAGCAATCATGTGATGATCACCCAGCCGTCGTATTGGTTTACCAGTCAAGGCTACGTCTACTGTGGACACCCGCATTAGCCTACTGGATAGACAAGTTGAAAAGTGAACTGACCAGCTTACCTGCACGATGTGGAAGATCACCGTCCAAGTTAGTGCAACGTCGACTTTGTATTTCCCAAGACAACGAACCACAACATCTCCTAATGCTTGAAATGTTTTCTGGTACTGCGGGAACAGTTGGTAAAGCTGTGGTCGAAAACTGGACAGCGAACTTCGGCCTTCCGTCCATTATGACTACTGACAGAGGTGCACAGTTCGACGGCCGTCTTTTTCAACAGCTCACCGAATGATTGTTGATTAAACGAGTACAAATGACCTCTTATCAGTGTATTTCGAATGAGTTGGTTGAACGATTTCATCGCCAGCTTAAAACTGGGCTTTCTGTCTCTTCTTTGACCGAGAACAACGACGGGTCCACGAGACTCCCACTGGTACTACTTGGTATACGGGGAACATTAAAGAAAGACATCAGATAGTGCGTTTCCGAGTTAGTCTATGGAACAAAATTAGGTGGCGAGGATAGTTTTTCACCTCAGATAACCCAGTTTCAAGTGATATGTCTGACTTCATGCATGCATCTACCAAAGCAAAACCTGAATGAGTGAGTGAGTTGATAATATCACTTCCACTCCGGAATCAACGGCCATGATACATTCTGCTACAACTGGCAAACTGCACTGACGTTTTCGTCAGGAGGAATGGTGTACAATGACCTGGCTACGATGTTCCACTTAGAGTTCTGTCTGTCTGGATTCAACATAGAACTTAGAGTTCTAGATAGGGATGATAAAGTTATCACGGTGGAAGGATCGAATAAAGCAGAAGCCATTAGCGTTGACAGAGTCTCATACCAGCGTTTATTGACGATTTCCAAGACAACGATAAGGATCAACTGAACGACGTACGAACACCTCCAGTCACTAGAACTGGAATGTCAACAAATAAACCCGTGAGAACAACACGATCTGATCTGGTAGGAGAGTTCATTGGCCTAAAGGTTACTTCCGAGTTATTACTATTTAACCTATTGTGAATTTCTCTTTTTATTTTCTTTATTCAAAATTATAGTATAACTAACTGGTCATTCACGGTATTGATATTTTCATACATAGTTCACACATTGCTATTGTTTAAACATTGACAACGCCGACTTTGTTTTTGCATGATTACATTCAATCGTGTATAGTGTTCACTACTTACTTATATAAGTCTCTACAGATCCCCGGTTGATTTTCATTGTCGCACACATTTTCTGTTGTAGTTGTCAGTCCAATTGTCTTTTAGTGCATTTACTATTAATGCTACTAACTGCCCATCCATTTTCTTCTTCTTCTTCTTCAAAACTCTGCATTAAACTGAGTATTCTTCAGCTTAATACACTGACAGTGCATTTCTGTGCATTATCGCTAGTATTTATTATGCAAACTCATATCATTCATTGGTCGGGGAAATTGTATGTAGCACTCCTCTATGTATATTGAGCCTAACTGCTGCAGGCTTAGAAAACTAATTAATTCATGTGCTCATGTTGTTATACGCACGCTTACAGAAACTAATTTTGCATATTCTTGTGGAGTATTTGCCATTGTATTATTGAACATTGTTTTTCATTCGTTGCACACACACAAATATATATATATATTTCACGCGGTTATGCGCTTTTTGAAATTTGACTTCCTTAACAATAATAATAATAACAATCTTTTCAAGTTTTCACTTGTTCTTCTTCATACAACGTTGTTCGTGTCTCTGACTGACCGTGTAGAGCGTTAGCACAGAGTAGTAGAACGTGAAAGCGTGGACGTAGTATTAGTAGTAATAGTATGATAACCGGAATCATATTGAGTAAACCATAATGATGTATCCATGACTGACATGAGTTTATTGTCAACATTAGTCTGAGATATTTTAGAGATGACGTCAAAGAGATGATTAATTGTATGAGGGACGGTGAAAACCAATGGCTGTAGACGATTGGTGTTATGGCTGAAAATCGTTGTCGATAGCGCAGATGCATCCACTCGTTGTGATGACTTATAGTATCCAATAAAAGTATATGGTTCTTCAATAATACTATTCTTTTTGCCTCATATCTCTGTTGTGCATTTCTTCTTGTTTTGTGTGCTGAGTGAAGTGTGGCGACTGGAACTGCTGCACTTCGGTGTAAAGTTGTTCTGTGTTGAAACCAGTCAGTTAATCAATCATGACATGAGATAAGTTTATTTGATATAACAATCAGTAATAGAATACGAATAACTGGGTAATGTTTTGAGCGGAGAATGTATCCGGTGGCGGGAAATATTTTTCTCAATGCACCCTTGGCTTTTTCGTTTTCGGTTCTGGTGTATCCATCTTCCCCTTTGTAAGCTACACAGATAAAGCTTGGTTTACTTTGAAATATGGCGATGTTGACGTATGATAGCCTAGTCAAGGTGTTTGAGGAGTTGACCTTCAGGAAGCAATCAAGCACAGGAGGCTCTACTGAAGAACATTCGGAATCGAACCACACCTGTCTTTTTGGACCTGGAGAAGGTAGATAGAGTATTCTACCTATCCTCTGGGTACTTTGTCTCCAAATCCATACTGTTAGATTAGGGCGATGGCTTTTAAGATTAAGGTCTAGAGTTAAGTGTTAAGATTAGAATTTAGGGTTGAAGTTAGGATTATGATTAGAGCTTGGGATGGGTTGAAGAAGAGTGTCAGAAATAACAGTGGTTCTCATAGTACCATGATCCACAGTCACCTGTATAATGAATACATCTATTGCGCATAAGGTGATTTATGTATAGACCATCTGTGTAGTAACTGAGGGACATTCTTACAACTGTCTGTCTGTCTATTTTCGACATAGAACTTTGCACCGATGTGCCCCATTTCAAGTCACCACACTCCCATCTTGTAGCACACAAACCATGAGAAGAAATGCGTAATGGAGACAGTAAACAGAGGTGTGAGGCAAAGGAATAGTATCAGCTAACGAAGAAAAATATAGTTTCATTGGAAATCAAGTCAGAAGGAGTGGATGCATCTGCACTAGCCATTGAGAACGATGAGTTTGAGCCATATCACCAATTGTTTCCAACCATTGGTTTTTACCGTCCCGAGGACCCCAACCGGTCAGGAAGTCTACACCTTCCTACATGGCTGAATGGCTTAAACTAACTGCTGTGGATTTCATTGACTGGTGCCATGTCTTAGTTTGACAGCCGCTAGTTCTTTTCCAGCCTGACGCTATGTCAGCTAACATTGCCCATTGTTGAGAAAGGCGATGACTTGGCATTCATTCGTAACAGATGTCCTAATCATCTCAGTCGATGTGATTTCACAGCCTCGTCGATTGATCTCCCCTCCTGCTTACCTAGCACTCGACGCCTAACCTCAATATTGTCCACCTTATTATTATACCACTTCACACGGGAGATAGAGCACAGGCACCTATGATCAAAGACAGCTAATCTCATTCTTACAACAAATACGCGACAACTAGATAGTGTGTATTATCATGTTTGCAGTGGTTTTTGAGGCGTTTTTCAACGACTAGGTGACGTTTTTGTATTTGCATTCTGATTGGTTGTTCAGAGTCCCTGAGAATATGGCTATGATAGTTGAATTTAGCCTGAGCTGTTCCGTTACCTGTGTTTTTTCTTTTATTTTTTCACTTGCATATTCCTATATGAAGTTCCGGGGATATCCATTCTCCCACCCCGGTGAACTCTGCATCATAATGTGAATAAATTCACCTCTGTTGTTCCATCTTGTATTTCGTCTCTAGGCAATCTCTGTTTCGCGGGAGAATCTGAACGTCACCCGCGTCCTGCAAGTAGTTAGTATTTTAACGCTGAATGATTTGTTGTCTACTTACATTAGCGTTTGGAGTTATCTTGGTCGTGCTTTGAATGGATAATTCGAAGTCGCTGTGGAAACAGTATGTAATTTGTAATTTATAGTTTGATATTGTTTAGGGTGTACCTGGTTGTAGAACGAGAATCGAGGAAATAAAACGAGCTCTTATTATCGTGCAAATATGTTCGTTCTTTCTTTTTCCAGACAAGCCTTTCTGATTAAAATGTACTTGCACATAAACGTGTGAAGAGTGGAGATTTTTCATGTAAAATCGAACAGGCTTAGAATCCGAGCTGTGTCTTAAATTCAAATGAATCGGTGAATACACGAAATTCTAAGAATATTGCTAAAATAGTGTAAATGTCTGAGTGAGTGTATGGCCTAGTCGAATGATCAGTAGTACCGCTGTAAATCGGGTAAGACTTTTAATCGGTGAAATCTTATCTCACTATTTTATAATGCTGATTATAAGGTGGACTTTATCATCGGATAAAATAGAGTAAAGGTGTTGAAGGTTATTCAAATTTGATGGCTAGTAAATCAGTGCTTATGGTTTGATTCGTCTGAATACACGTGTATACAATTTTGGGAGACCATACTTCTGAATAAATCTTGTTGAGATATGAGTGTTCGAATTGGGTCAAATGTGATGTGAAAGAGTTTCATTGTTCAAGATCGGATGTCACGCTTATTAGTTTGGATGTATTTTGAAACACTCCAGCTGATGACACAATCTTTGTTCTGCATAACCACCGTTGATGATCAGATAGTTAATGATTTATTAGGAAACACCGCGTAAGTAGTCTAGGAGATATTTGTTTCAATTTTACTTAGAATGTAAGATTTCACGTCTGTCTGTCTGTCTCATTTCGACATAGAACTTTGCACCGATGTGCCCCATTTCAAGTCACCACACTCCCATCTTGTAGCACACAAACCATGAGAAGAAATGCGTAATGGAGACAGTAAACAGAGGTGTGAGGCAAAGGAATAGTATCAGCTAACGAAGAAAAATATAGTTTCATTGGAAATCAAGTCAGAAGGAGTGGATGCATCTGCACTAGCCATTGAGAACGATGAGTTTGAGCCATATCACCAATTGTTTCCAACCATTGGTTTTTACCGTCCCGAGGACCCCAACCGGTCAGGAAGTCTACACCTTCCTACATGGCTGAATGGCTTAAACTAACTGCTGTGGATTTCATTGACTGGTGCCATGTCTTAGTTTGACAGCCGCTAGTTCTTTTCCAGCCTGACGCTATGTCAGCTAACATTGCCCATTGTTGAGAAAGGCGATGACTTGGCATTCATTCGTAACAGATGTCCTAATCATCTCAGTCGATGTGATTTCACAGCCTCGTCGATTGATCTCCCCTCCTGCTTACCTAGCACTCGACGCCTAACCTCAATATTGTCCACCTTATTATTATACCACTTCACACGGGAGATAGAGCACAGGCACCTATGATCAAAGACAGCTAATCTCATTCTTACAACAAATACACAACAACTAGATAGTGTGTATTATCATGTTTGCAGTGGTTTTTGAGGCGTTTTTCAACGACTAGGTGACGTTTTTGTATTTGCATTCTGATTGGTTGTTCAGAGTCCCTGAGAATATGGCTATGATAGTTGAATTTAGCCTGAGCTGTTCCGTTACCTGTGTTTTTTCTTTTATTTTTTCACTTGCATATTCCTATATGAAGTTCCGGGGATATCCATTCTCCCACCCCGGTGAACTCTGCATCATAATGTGAATAAATTCACCTCTGTTGTTCCATCTTGTATTTCGTCTCTAGGCAATCTCTGTTTCGCGGGAGAATCTGAACGTCACCCGCGTCCTGCAAGTAGTTAGTATTTTAACGCTGAATGATTTGTTGTCTACTTACATTAGCGTTTGGAGTTATCTTGGTCGTGCTTTGAATGGATAATTCGAAGTCGCTGTGGAAACAGTATGTAATTTGTAATTTATAGTTTGATATTGTTTAGGGTGTACCTGGTTGTAGAACGAGAATCGAGGAAATAAAACGAGCTCTTATTATCGTGCAAATATGTTCGTTCTTTCTTTTTCCAGACAAGCCTTTCTGATTAAAATGTACTTGCACATAAACGTGTGAAGAGTGGAGATTTTTCATGTAAAATCGAACAGGCTTAGAATCCGAGCTGTGTCTTAAATTCAAATGAATCGGTGAATACACGAAATTCTAAGAATATTGCTAAAATAGTGTAAATGTCTGAGTGAGTGTATGGCCTAGTCGAATGATCAGTAGTACCGCTGTAAATCGGGTAAGACTTTTAATCGGTGAAATCTTATCTCACTATTTTATAATGCTGATTATAAGGTGGACTTTATCATCGGATAAAATAGAGTAAAGGTGTTGAAGGTTATTCAAATTTGATGGCTAGTAAATCAGTGCTTATGGTTTGATTCGTCTGAATACACGTGTATACAATTTTGGGAGACCATACTTCTGAATAAATCTTGTTGAGATATGAGTGTTCGAATTGGGTCAAATGTGATGTGAAAGAGTTTCATTGTTCAAGATCGGATGTCACGCTTATTAGTTTGGATGTATTTTGAAACACTCCAGCTGATGACACAATCTTTGTTCTGCATAACCACCGTTGATGATCAGATAGTTAATGATTTATTAGGAAACACCGCGTAAGTAGTCTAGGAGATATTTGTTTCAATTTTACTTAGAATGTAAGATTTCACGTCTGTCTGTCTGTCTCATTTCGACATAGAACTTTGCACCGATGTGCCCCATTTCAAGTCACCACACTCCCATCTTGTAGCACACAAACCATGAGAAGAAATGCGTAATGGAGACAGTAAACAGAGGTGTGAGGCAAAGGAATAGTATCAGCTAACGAAGAAAAATATAGTTTCATTGGAAATCAAGTCAGAAGGAGTGGATGCATCTGCACTAGCCATTGAGAACGATGAGTTTGAGCCATATCACCAATTGTTTCCAACCATTGGTTTTTACCGTCCCGAGGACCCCAACCGGTCAGGAAGTCTACACCTTCCTACATGGCTGAATGGCTTAAACTAACTGCTGTGGATTTCATTGACTGGTGCCATGTCTTAGTTTGACAGCCGCTAGTTCTTTTCCAGCCTGACGCTATGTCAGCTAACATTGCCCATTGTTGAGAAAGGCGATGACTTGGCATTCATTCGTAACAGATGTCCTAATCATCTCAGTCGATGTGATTTCACAGCCTCGTCGATTGATCTCCCCTCCTGCTTACCTAGCACTCGACGCCTAACCTCAATATTGTCCACCTTATTATTATACCACTTCACACGGGAGATAGAGCACAGGCACCTATGATCAAAGACAGCTAATCTCATTCTTACAACAAATACGCAACAACTAGATAGTGTGTATTATCATGTTTGCAGTGGTTTTTGAGGCGTTTTTCAACGACTAGGTGACGTTTTTGTATTTGCATTCTGATTGGTTGTTCAGAGTCCCTGAGAATATGGCTATGATAGTTGAATTTAGCCTGAGCTGTTCCGTTACCTGTGTTTTTTCTTTTATTTTTTCACTTGCATATTCCTATATGAAGTTCCGGGGATATCCATTCTCCCACCCCGGTGAACTCTGCATCATAATGTGAATAAATTCACCTCCGTTGTTCCATCTTGTATTTCGTCTCTAGGCAATCTCTGTTTCGCGGGAGAATCTGAACGTCACCCGCGTCCTGCAAGTAGTTAGTATTTTAACGCTGAATGATTTGTTGTCTACTTACATTAGCGTTTGGAGTTATCTTGGTCGTGCTTTGAATGGATAATTCGAAGTCGCTGTGGAAACAGTATGTAATTTGTAATTTATAGTTTGATATTGTTTAGGGTGTACCTGGTTGTAGAACGAGAATCGAGGAAATAAAACGAGCTCTTATTATCGTGCAAATATGTTCGTTCTTTCTTTTTCCAGACAAGCCTTTCTGATTAAAATGTACTTGCACATAAACGTGTGAAGAGTGGAGATTTTTCATGTAAAATCGAACAGGCTTAGAATCCGAGCTGTGTCTTAAATTCAAATGAATCGGTGAATACACGAAATTCTAAGAATATTGCTAAAATAGTGTAAATGTCTGAGTGAGTGTATGGCCTAGTCGAATGATCAGTAGTACCGCTGTAAATCGGGTAAGACTTTTAATCGGTGAAATCTTATCTCACTATTTTATAATGCTGATTATAAGGTGGACTTTATCATCGGATAAAATAGAGTAAAGGTGTTGAAGGTTATTCAAATTTGATGGCTAGTAAATCAGTGCTTATGGTTTGATTCGTCTGAATACACGTGTATACAATTTTGGGAGACCATACTTCTGAATAAATCTTGTTGAGATATGAGTGTTCGAATTGGGTCAAATGTGATGTGAAAGAGTTTCATTGTTCAAGATCGGATGTCACGCTTATTAGTTTGGATGTATTTTGAAACACTCCAGCTGATGACACAATCTTTGTTCTGCATAACCACCGTTGATGATCAGATAGTTAATGATTTATTAGGAAACACCGCGTAAGTAGTCTAGGAGATATTTGTTTCAATTTTACTTAGAATGTAAGATTTCACGTCTGTCTGTCTGTCTCATTTCGACATAGAACTTTGCACCGATGTGCCCCATTTCAAGTCACCACACTCCCATCTTGTAGCACACAAACCATGAGAAGAAATGCGTAATGGAGACAGTAAACAGAGGTGTGAGGCAAAGGAATAGTATCAGCTAACGAAGAAAAATATAGTTTCATTGGAAATCAAGTCAGAAGGAGTGGATGCATCTGCACTAGCCATTGAGAACGATGAGTTTGAGCCATATCACCAATTGTTTCCAACCATTGGTTTTTACCGTCCCGAGGACCCCAACCGGTCAGGAAGTCTACACCTTCCTACATGGCTGAATGGCTTAAACTAACTGCTGTGGATTTCATTGACTGGTGCCATGTCTTAGTTTGACAGCCGCTAGTTCTTTTCCAGCCTGACGCTATGTCAGCTAACATTGCCCATTGTTGAGAAAGGCGATGACTTGGCATTCATTCGTAACAGATGTCCTAATCATCTCAGTCGATGTGATTTCACAGCCTCGTCGATTGATCTCCCCTCCTGCTTACCTAGCACTCGACGCCTAACCTCAATATTGTCCACCTTATTATTATACCACTTCACACGGGAGATAGAGCACAGGCACCTATGATCAAAGACAGCTAATCTCATTCTTACAACAAATACGCAACAACTAGATAGTGTGTATTATCATGTTTGCAGTGGTTTTTGAGGCGTTTTTCAACGACTAGGTGACGTTTTTGTATTTGCATTCTGATTGGTTGTTCAGAGTCCCTGAGAATATGGCTATGATAGTTGAATTTAGCCTGAGCTGTTCCGTTACCTGTGTTTTTTCTTTTATTTTTTCACTTGCATATTCCTATATGAAGTTCCGGGGATATCCATTCTCCCACCCCGGTGAACTCTGCATCATAATGTGAATAAATTCACCTCCGTTGTTCCATCTTGTATTTCGTCTCTAGGCAATCTCTGTTTCGCGGGAGAATCTGAACGTCACCCGCGTCCTGCAAGTAGTTAGTATTTTAACGCTGAATGATTTGTTGTCTACTTACATTAGCGTTTGGAGTTATCTTGGTCGTGCTTTGAATGGATAATTCGAAGTCGCTGTGGAAACAGTATGTAATTTGTAATTTATAGTTTGATATTGTTTAGGGTGTACCTGGTTGTAGAACGAGAATCGTGGAAATAAAACGAGCTCTTATTATCGTGCAAATATGTTCGTTCTTTCTTTTTCCAGACAAGCCTTTCTGATTAAAATGTACTTGCACATAAACGTGTGAAGAGTGGAGATTTTTCATGTAAAATCGAACAGGCTTAGAATCCGAGCTGTGTCTTAAATTCAAATGAATCGGTGAATACACGAAATTCTAAGAATATTGCTAAAATAGTGTAAATGTCTGAGTGAGTGTATGGCCTAGTCGAATGATCAGTAGTACCGCTGTAAATCGGGTAAGACTTTTAATCGGTGAAATCTTATCTCACTATTTTATAATGCTGATTATACGGTGAACTTTATCATCGGATAAAATAGAGTAAAGGTGTTGGAGGTTATTCAAATTTGATGGCTAGTAAATCAGTGCTTATGTTTTGATTCGTCTGAATACACGTGTATACAATTTTGGGAGACCATACTTCTGAATAAATCTTGTTGAGATATGAGTGTTCGAATTGGGTCAAATGTGATGTGAAAGAGTTTCATTGTTCAAGATCGGATGTCACGCTTATTAGTTTGGATGTATTTTGAAACACTCCAGCTGATGACACAATCTTTGTTCTGCATAACCACCGTTGATGATCAGATAGTTAATGATTTATTAGGAAACACCGCGTAAGTAGTCTAGGAGATATTTGTTTCAATTTTACTTAGAATGTAAGATTTCACGTCTGTCTGTCTGTCTCATTTCGACATAGAACTTTGCACCGATGTGCCCCATTTCAAGTCACCACACTCCCATCTTGTAGCACACAAACCATGAGAAGAAATGCGTAATGGAGACAGTAAACAGAGGTGTGAGGCAAAGGAATAGTATCAGCTAACGAAGAAAAATATAGTTTCATTGGAAATCAAGTCAGAAGGAGTGGATGCATCTGCACTAGCCATTGAGAACGATGAGTTTGAGCCATATCACCAATTGTTTCCAACCATTGGTTTTTACCGTCCCGAGGACCCCAACCGGTCAGGAAGTCTACACCTTCCTACATGGCTGAATGGCTTAAACTAACTGCTGTGGATTTCATTGACTGGTGCCATGTCTTAGTTTGACAGCCGCTAGTTCTTTTCCAGCCTGACGCTATGTCAGCTAACATTGCCCATTGTTGAGAAAGGCGATGACTTGGCATTCATTCGTAACAGATGTCCTAATCATCTCAGTCGATGTGATTTCACAGCCTCGTCGATTGATCTCCCCTCCTGCTTACCTAGCACTCGACGCCTAACCTCAATATTGTCCACCTTATTATTATACCACTTCACACGGGAGATAGAGCACAGGCACCTATGATCAAAGACAGCTAATCTCATTCTTACAACAAATACGCAACAACTAGATAGTGTGTATTATCATGTTTGCAGTGGTTTTTGAGGCGTTTTTCAACGACTAGGTGACGTTTTTGTATTTGCATTCTGATTGGTTGTTCAGAGTCCCTGAGAATATGGCTATGATAGTTGAATTTAGCCTGAGCTGTTCCGTTACCTGTGTTTTTTCTTTTATTTTTTCACTTGCATATTCCTATATGAAGTTCCGGGGATATCCATTCTCCCACCCCGGTGAACTCTGCATCATAATGTGAATAAATTCACCTCCGTTGTTCCATCTTGTATTTCGTCTCTAGGCAATCTCTGTTTCGCGGGAGAATCTGAACGTCACCCGCGTCCTGCAAGTAGTTAGTATTTTAACGCTGAATGATTTGTTGTCTACTTACATTAGCGTTTGGAGTTATCTTGGTCGTGCTTTGAATGGATAATTCGAAGTCGCTGTGGAAACAGTATGTAATTTGTAATTTATAGTTTGATATTGTTTAGGGTGTACCTGGTTGTAGAACGAGAATCGAGGAAATAAAACGAGCTCTTATTATCGTGCAAATATGTTCGTTCTTTCTTTTTCCAGACAAGCCTTTCTGATTAAAATGTACTTGCACATAAACGTGTGAAGAGTGGAGATTTTTCATGTAAAATCGAACAGGCTTAGAATCCGAGCTGTGTCTTAAATTCAAATGAATCGGTGAATACACGAAATTCTAAGAATATTGCTAAAATAGTGTAAATGTCTGAGTGAGTGTATGGCCTAGTCGAATGATCAGTAGTACCGCTGTAAATCGGGTAAGACTTTTAATCGGTGAAATCTTATCTCACTATTTTATAATGCTGATTATAAGGTGGACTTTATCATCGGATAAAATAGAGTAAAGGTGTTGAAGGTTATTCAAATTTGATGGCTAGTAAATCAGTGCTTATGGTTTGATTCGTCTGAATACACGTGTATACAATTTTGGGAGACCATACTTCTGAATAAATCTTGTTGAGATATGAGTGTTCGAATTGGGTCAAATGTGATGTGAAAGAGTTTCATTGTTCAAGATCGGATGTCACGCTTATTAGTTTGGATGTATTTTGAAACACTCCAGCTGATGACACAATCTTTGTTCTGCATAACCACCGTTGATGATCAGATAGTTAATGATTTATTAGGAAGCACCGCGTAAGTAGTCTAGGAGATATTTGTTTCAATTTTACTTAGAATGTAAGATTTCACGTCTGTCTGTCTGTCTCATTTCGACATAGAACTTTGCACCGATGTGCCCCATTTCAAGTCACCACACTCCCATCTTGTAGCACACAAACCATGAGAAGAAATGCGTAATGGAGACAGTAAACAGAGGTGTGAGGCAAAGGAATAGTATCAGCTAACGAAGAAAAATATAGTTTCATTGGAAATCAAGTCAGAAGGAGTGGATGCATCTGCACTAGCCATTGAGAACGATGAGTTTGAGCCATATCACCAATTGTTTCCAACCATTGGTTTTTACCGTCCCGAGGACCCCAACCGGTCAGGAAGTCTACACCTTCCTACATGGCTGAATGGCTTAAACTAACTGCTGTGGATTTCATTGACTGGTGCCATGTCTTAGTTTGACAGCCGCTAGTTCTTTTCCAGCCTGACGCTATGTCAGCTAACATTGCCCATTGTTGAGAAAGGCGATGACTTGGCATTCATTCGTAACAGATGTCCTAATCATCTCAGTCGATGTGATTTCACAGCCTCGTCGATTGATCTCCCCTCCTGCTTACCTAGCACTCGACGCCTAACCTCAATATTGTCCACCTTATTATTATACCACTTCACACGGGAGATAGAGCACAGGCACCTATGATCAAAGACAGCTAATCTCATTCTTACAACAAATACGCGACAACTAGATAGTGTGCATTATCATGTTTGCAGTGGTTTTTGAGGCGTTTTTCAACGACTAGGTGACGTTTTTGTATTTGCATTCTGATTGGTTGTTCAGAGTCCCTGAGAATATGGCTATGATAGTTGAATTTAGCCTGAGCTGTTCCGTTACCTGTGTTTTTTCTTTTATTTTTTCACTTGCATATTCCTATATGAAGTTCCGGGGATATCCATTCTCCCACCCCGGTGAACTCTGCATCATAATGTGAATAAATTCACCTCCGTTGTTCCATCTTGTATTTCGTCTCTAGGCAATCTCTGTTTCGCGGGAGAATCTGAACGTCACCCGCGTCCTGCAAGTAGTTAGTATTTTAACGCTGAATGATTTGTTGTCTACTTACATTAGCGTTTGGAGTTATCTTGGTCGTGCTTTGAATGGATAATTCGAAGTCGCTGTGGAAACAGTATGTAATTTGTAATTTATAGTTTGATATTGTTTAGGGTGTACCTGGTTGTAGAACGAGAATCGAGGAAATAAAACGAGCTCTTATTATCGTGCAAATATGTTCGTTCTTTCTTTTTCCAGACAAGCCTTTCTGATTAAAATGTACTTGCACATAAACGTGTGAAGAGTGGAGATTTTTCATGTAAAATCGAACAGGCTTAGAATCCGAGCTGTGTCTTAAATTCAAATGAATCGGTGAATACACGAAATTCTAAGAATATTGCTAAAATAGTGTAAATGTCTGAGTGAGTGTATGGCCTAGTCGAATGATCAGTAGTACCGCTGTAAATCGGGTAAGACTTTTAATCGGTGAAATCTTATCTCACTATTTTATAATGCTGATTATAAGGTGGACTTTATCATCGGATAAAATAGAGTAAAGGTGTTGAAGGTTATTCAAATTTGATGGCTAGTAAATCAGTGCTTATGGTTTGATTCGTCTGAATACACGTGTATACAATTTTGGGAGACCATACTTCTGAATAAATCTTGTTGAGATATGAGTGTTCGAATTGGGTCAAATGTGATGTGAAAGAGTTTCATTGTTCAAGATCGGATGTCACGCTTATTAGTTTGGATGTATTTTGAAACACTCCAGCTGATGACACAATCTTTGTTCTGCATAACCACCGTTGATGATCAGATAGTTAATGATTTATTAGGAAACACCGCGTAAGTAGTCTAGGAGATATTTGTTTCAATTTTACTTAGAATGTAAGATTTCACGTATGTTAATTTATTAGATGACCGTCTGCTTTGTCATGATATCTGCCTGTTATTGATCCTAAGGACGTGTGGACTCCGAATAACTTTCCTGCGTCCTCCTTTATGACTGTGAGTCATAGTCATCATAAATAGAGGATATGAAAAGGCTATGCGTCTTCGATCACACTCGTCTGCTGTCTACTTCCCTTGTTAGTTAGGTGGTAATAATGTGGCGAGTAATATTGAGGTTAGACGTTAGGTAGGTGTTAGGCAGGAAAGCAACGTCACTTGGTGCGGTTGTGAAGCCACATCGATTGAAATGGCTGGGAGATGTGTTACGCATGACTAACCATGGCCTTCCTTGATGGGGAATGTTAGGTGACATAGGATTAGGTTGAAAATCGGTGCACGGAATCAGTCCATGAAATCCATGACAGTTAGTCTGAGTCGCGTTGCAAAGTGTAGACTTCCTGTTTGAGGTGCTCGGGATGGTAAGAACCAGTGGCTGGAGAGGAGACAATCGGTGATATGGCTGAAAATCATTTCCAGTCCGTGATGTCATGGCGTAGATGCATTCACTCTTTGTGATTTGTCATTTCCACTGATGCGTATCTGTAGTCTGCATCTGCTGCATCTGTAGTCCCGACGTTCTGGAAACAGAATTAGACATTCTGAGAGAAATATTCATCCAAAATGGATACCCAATAAGATTTATCGACAAAAATATGAAACCAATAATTCGGAAAAACGAAACTTTAACTGCGCCTAAAAAGAAAATCTACATGAATTTGGATTTCAAGGGAGATTTAGCAAGCGATATTCTCAAGAGAAGGATCACATCATCTCTGAGAAGAACGTTCTTTGCAGCAACGCTACGAATAGTGTTCTCCAGTCGCCCACTGATCTGCAGAAGCCTCAAGGACAAGATCCCGCATCTGGCCACTTCTATGTGCATATACCAGTTCACCTGCTGCTGTGGAGCCAGGTACATCGGTCGTTCGACGCGCATCCTGTCCAAGAGAATTCAAGAACATTATCCAGCATGGTTGCGAAAAGGCAATACTGGTGCAATTAGGAGTGCGATAATTGAACACCTGGTCAACACTGATCATTGCATTTCAACGAACGCCTCCTTCAAAGTAGTCTACAGAGTCAAGAATAACATATCAAAGGCAATACGGTTTCGTCTCCTTTGCATCGCTGAAGCTCTGGCCATTCACATGGAAAAACCGGAGCTGTGCATACAAAAGAAGATTACTCAACCACTTCTACTCTCATGGTAACGGACGAGAATGTTTTAAGTAGAGTTTGTAAGGAAGAAAGAAACAAAGCAGCACATAAGAGAAGAAAAGGGAAAGAAAGAAAACGTTGTACCTATAAATGATATGAGTTGGAAGGACGAGATTCGATTGTTCTACTGACTATTTAATAAGTTATAAGTTTCGCGCCTAATGTTTTCTTTATCGTGCAGAACACGAGTCAAGTGGGGTATGGTTGAGTTTTTGTACTTCCTAGTGCGAGCACATAGTTTTATATTATAGCCTTCTGGTTCTGCCTTATGAGATACAGGGGAGAGTTGTGAATGAAGAGAGTGGTGTGAGTTAGATAGAATGGCTTCAGCCCATTTTTCACATTAGTCCAAGTGCCTGTCGACTAGAAAATGAACAAGCTGGCTAATTGGCACGTTGCTTACCCTACTGACAACCTTTAACATTCTTCGTAATAAGATATAGTCCTGCTTCAGTAGCCCTGGAAAAACTAAGGGGGAACAATAGAGAATAACGGGCAGGATGCAAGAGTTCACGAATCGTACGAGTAAGGGCTGGGTCATTCCCGAGTGTCTTAACTTCTTGATGTAGAAGGGAAGACGGAATATTCTCTGAGAAATCATCAAGATATGAGACGACCAGGAGAAGTCAGCAGATACAATGACGCCAAGATATATATTTAATTTCCGATTTGGTCTCTATTTCAGTGCCATCTATATTACACACCTCGTGAGTGCTAACCAGTTTGTTTAGGTCAGATGTATGCCTAAAGGTGAAATTGACTGTTTGACATTTAGACGGATTTAAGGTTAGACCGTTTTCCTTGGATCACTGGCTGATTTCTGATAAAAAGCCATTTAGTTTGGAGCGGTCACTTTGACACTTGACAGGCAAAGATACAGTCAGATCGTCAGCATATTTAACAAAATTAATGTCATTCGAAGATGGTAAGTCATGTAGAAAGAAAGAAAGAAAAGAGAAGTGGGAAGAGTACAGGACCTTGGCGGACACCAGCTTCAGTGAGCACAGCAGACGAGGATGAGGTGATATTGTTGTGTAAGACGGCTGCAGCGTCTAAAGTGCTCCTACCATGTCTATATGCAAATTGTATTTGGAGTCTTCCAAACTTTTAAGGGAGTGTTCAAGTTTGAGAAGTACTAGTTTTTCCATCAGCCTTAGAAACGGGGAAGTAATGGCAATAGGTCTGAATTTTTCGTTGTTGCTTTTTCCAGGTTTAGGGACAGGGACTATTTTAATGACTTCTAGTGTCACAAATCATGCAGTTGATAACTTTCGTGACTTTAATACTCTTGATGTTCTAAAATGTCTTAAAACGCTCAAGCCCTCACGTAGCCTTGGCCCTGATGGTGTACCTGCTTATGTCCTAAAACAATGTGCAGATGCTTTATGTTCTCCACTTACTAACATCCTAAACCTTTCTTTTTCCAACAACGTTGTACCTGTTGCATGGAAAGACATTAAAATAGTCACTGTCCCTAAACCTGGAAAAAGCAACAACGCAAAATTCAGACCTATTGCCATTACTTCCCCGTTTCTAAGGCTGATGGAAAAACTAGTACTTCTCAAACTTGAACACTCCCTTAAAAGTTTGGAAGACCCCAAATACAATTTGCATATAGACATGGTAGGAGCACTTTAGACGCTGCAGCCGTCTTACACAACAGTATCGCCTCATCCTCGTCTGCTGTATTCACTGAAGCTGGTGTCCGCCAAGGTCCTGTACTCTTCCCACTTCTCTTTTCTTTCTTTCTTTCTTTCTACATGACTTACCATCTTCGAATGACATTAATTTTGTTAAATATGCTGACGATCTGACTGTATCTTTGCCTGTCAAGTGTCAAAGTGACCGCTCCAAACTAAATGGCTTTTTATCAGAAATCAGCCAGTGATCCAAGGAAAACGGTCTAACCTTAAATCCGTCTAAATGTCAAACAGTCAATTTCACCTTTAGGCATACATCTGACCTAAACAAACTGGTTAGCACTCACGAGGTGTGTAATATAGATGGCACTGAAATAGAGACCAAATCGGAAATTAAATATATATCTTGGCGTCATTGTATCTGCTGACTTCTCCTGGTCGTCTCATATCTTGATGATTTCTCAGAGAATATTCCGTCTTCCCTTCTACATCAAGAAGTTAAGACACTCGGGAATGACCCAGCCCTTACTCGTACGATTCGTGAACTCTTGCATCCTGCCCGCTATTCTCTATTGTTCCCCCTTAGTTTTTCCAGGGCTACTGAAGCAGGACTATATCTTATTACGAAGAATGTTAAAGGTTGTCAGTAGGGTAAGCAACGTGCCAATTAGCCAGCTTGTTCATTTTCTAGTCGACAGGCACTTGGACTAATGTGAAAAATGGGCTGAAGCCATTCTATCTAACTCACACCACTCTCTTCATTCACAACTCTCCCCTGTATCTCATAAGGCAGAACCAGAAGGCTATAATATAAAACTATGTGCTCGCACTAGGAAGTACAAAAACTCAACCATACCCCACTTGACTCGTGTTCTGCACGATAAAGAAAACATTAGGCGCGAAACTTATAACTTATTAAATAGTCAGTAGAACAATCGAATCTCGTCCTTCCAACTCATATCATTTATAGGTACAACGTTTTCTTTCTTTCCCTTTTCTTCTCTTATGTGCTGCTTTGTTTCTTTCTTCCTTACAAACTCTACTTAAAACATTCTCGTCCGTTACCATGAGAGTAGAAGTGGTTGAGTAATCTTCTTTTGTATGCACAGCTCCGGTTTTTCCATGTGAATGGCCAGAGCTTCAGCGATGCAAAGGAGACGAAACCGTATTGCCTTTGATATGTTATTCTTGACTCTGTAGACTACTTTGAAGGAGGCGTTCGTTGAAATGCAATGATCAGTGTTGACCAGGTGTTCAATTATCGCACTCCTAATTGCACCAGTATTGCCTTTTCGCAACCATGCTGGATAATGTTCTTGAATTCTCTTGGACAGGATGCGCGTCGAACGACCGATGTACCTGGCTCCACAGCAGCAGGTGAACTGGTATATGCACATAGAAGTGGCCAGATGCGGGATCTTGTCCTTGAGGCTTCTGCAGATCAGTGGGCGACTGGAGAACACTATTCGTAGCGTTGCTGCAAAGAACGTTCTTCTCAGAGATGATGTGATCCTTCTCTTGAGAATATCGCTTGCTAAATCTCCCTTGAAATCCAAATTCATGTAGATTTTCTTTTTAGGCGCAGTTAAAGTTTCGTTTTTCCGAATTATTGGTTTCATATTTTTGTCGATAAATCTTATTGGGTATCCATTTTGGATGAATATTTCTCTCAGAATGTCTAATTCTGTTTCCAGAACGTCGGGACTACAGATGCAGCAGATGCAGACTACAGATACGCATCAGTGGAAATGACAAATCACAAAGAGTGAATGCATCTACGCCATGACATCACGGACTGGAAATGATTTTCAGCCATATCACCGATTGTCTCCTCTCCAGCCACTGGTTCTTACCATCCCGAGCACCTCAAACAGGAAGTCTACACTTTGCAACGCGACTCAGACTAACTGTCATGGATTTCATGGACTGATTCCGTGCACCGATTTTCAACCTAATCCTATGTCACCTAACATTCCCCATCAAGGAAGGCCATGGTTAGTCATGCGTAACACATCTCCCAGCCATTTCAATCGATGTGGCTTCACAACCGCACCAAGTGACGTTGCTTTCCTGCCTAACACCTACCTAACGTCTAACCTCAATATTACTCGCCACATTATTACCACCTAACTAACAAGGGAAGTAGACAGCAGACGAGTGTGATCGAAGACGCATAGCCTTTTCATATCCTCTATTTATGATGACTATGACTCACAGTCATAAAGGAGGACGCAGGAAAGTTATTCGGAGTCCACACGTCCTTAGGATCAATAACAGGCAGATATCATGACAAAGCAGACGGTCATCTAATAAATTAACATACGTGAAATCTTACATTCTAAGTAAAATTGAAACAAATATCTCCTAGACTACTTACGCGGTGTTTCCTAATAAATCATTAACTATCTGATCATCAACGGTGGTTATGCAGAACAAAGATTGTGTCATCAGCTGGAGTGTTTCAAAATACATCCAAACTAATAAGCGTGACATCCGATCTTGAACAATGAAACTCTTTCACATCACATTTGACCCAATTCGAACACTCATATCTCAACAAGATTTATTCAGAAGTATGGTCTCCCAAAATTGTATACACGTGTATTCAGACGAATCAAACCATAAGCACTGATTTACTAGCCATCAAATTTGAATAACCTTCAACACCTTTACTCTATTTTATCCGATGATAAAGTCCACCTTATAATCAGCATTATAAAATAGTGAGATAAGATTTCACCGATTAAAAGTCTTACCCGATTTACAGCGGTACTACTGATCATTCGACTAGGCCATACACTCACTCAGACATTTACACTATTTTAGCAATATTCTTAGAATTTCGTGTATTCACCGATTCATTTGAATTTAAGACACAGCTCGGATTCTAAGCCTGTTCGATTTTACATGAAAAATCTCCACTCTTCACACGTTTATGTGCAAGTACATTTTAATCAGAAAGGCTTGTCTGGAAAAAGAAAGAACGAACATATTTGCACGATAATAAGAGCTCGTTTTATTTCCTCGATTCTCGTTCTACAACCAGGTACACCCTAAACAATATCAAACTATAAATTACAAATTACATACTGTTTCCACAGCGACTTCGAATTATCCATTCAAAGCACGACCAAGATAACTCCAAACGCTAATGTAAGTAGACAACAAATCATTCAGCGTTAAAATACTAACTACTTGCAGGACGCGGGTGACGTTCAGATTCTCCCGCGAAACAGAGATTGCTAGAGACGAAATACAAGATGGAACAACGGAGGTGAATTTATTCACATTATGATGCAGAGTTCACCGGGGTGGGAGAATGGATATCCCCGGAACTTCATATAGGAATATGCAAGTGAAAAAATAAAAGAAAAAACACAGGTAACGGAACAGCTCAGGCTAAATTCAACTATCATAGCCATATTCTCAGGGACTCTGAACAACCAATCAGAATGCAAATACAAAAACGTCACCTAGTCGTTGAAAAACGCCTCAAAAACCACTGCAAACATGATAATACACACTATCTAGTTGTCGCGTATTTGTTGTAAGAATGAGATTAGCTGTCTTTGATCATAGGTGCCTGTGCTCTATCTCCCGTGTGAAGTGGTATAATAATAAGGTGGACAATATTGAGGTTAGGCGTCGAGTGCTAGGTAAGCAGGAGGGGAGATCAATCGACGAGGCTGTGAAATCACATCGACTGAGATGATTAGGACATCTGTTACGAATGAATGCCAAGTCATCGCCTTTCTCAACAATGGGCAATGTTAGCTGACATAGCGTCAGGCTGGAAAAGAACTAGCGGCTGTCAAACTAAGACATGGCACCAGTCAATGAAATCCACAGCAGTTAGTTTAAGCCATTCAGCCATGTAGGAAGGTGTAGACTTCCTGACCGGTTGGGGTCCTCGGGACGGTAAAAACCAATGGTTGGAAACAATTGGTGATATGGCTCAAACTCATCGTTCTCAATGGCTAGTGCAGATGCATCCACTCCTTCTGACTTGATTTCCAATGAAACTATATTTTTCTTCGTTAGCTGATACTATTCCTTTGCCTCACACCTCTGTTTACTGTCTCCATTACGCATTTCTTCTCATGGTTTGTGTGCTACAAGATGGGAGTGATGATGATGATGATGATGATGTTAAATAAACCCAAGTCTTGTCAAAATAAATGTGACAGTAGAATAGAAATCGGTAGTTTACAAATAAGGCCTGCTTCATCGACTGAGGCTCAGACAGGTCCAGTTAGTGTCCTTCATGACAATGAAGGTTTCATATCAAATATCATTTTCCCTCGTAATGGCACGATAGACCCCTACCATAAATTTCCGAAGGTAGTCAGAATTGGTTGTACTTATAATAAAATGAATAAGATGGGGTAAGTGGTAGTACAAGAGGGCGCAGTTACTCCTCCAAATATATTGCACATGGCCTCGGTTGTGACTGATGGATTTGTAAGAGAAGGGGCTGCCTTATTTGCTCTTACTAGGAGGGAAAGGTTTGCAGATATCAAGATCCTCCAAACAATATATTTCTAGAGGTTTTGACGTTACCTAGACCTCATAGGTGGTATGATAGAAGTCTGAGGCTGGCGCCTACATTTACAGGTGGCACGGGTTGAGCACACGGAAATATTGGGCTGTATTGCACAATAGGTTGACCACCGACATAGGGAACAATACTAACAACAGGGTGGAGAGTGCTCACAGGCAGATGAAATGGTATTTGCGTAAGGGTGATCCGCTGGAACTGACGCTATGAAAAATATGGAGGTGGATTGGCCACACAACCATACGTAAATTACGTGAGGGCCATTCGCAGCTCTACTTTGGGATGCTTTACGATGTAAGATAATTTACGACTTTTCCTAGGTGCATACCTTGCTGCAGCCTATATTGCGTCTTCCCACACTCTTTGCTGCAAAGAAAGTTGTTTTACACTTGTAAAGGTGCTTTTCCCTACTTCCGTTCAATATCCTCGACCTCAGTTAATTACGCAGAAGGTATTCACACCCACTTCGTAAACACGAATGAGGCTAAATGCATATGTTTGGCATGTGGCTTGGAAGTTGCCCACATCGTCGCGGCTTTCTTGGATTCATACCCAAACTGTGGTGTGCTCCCTTCCTTCAAATGTTACTTCTAGATATTCTGACAAATAGCGAGAGGTGGTGGTGGACACGTCAGTATAACATGACAGGTAACATTCCGCGTGCCGTCCGCCTAACACTGCAGCCGAACAATGTCTTTCGGAATGCCTATGAACAGTTAAGATCTCGCCTCGTCAGCTTGAACCCACGAAATCCTTAAGAGTGATAGTTTACAACACACTTCAGTTGATTGTTTTGTGATGAAAGCACTTTAGAACTGAGTTAGAAATTACACCGATCTGTGGCTTATTTACTGCGCTCTATCAGACGAAGATTACTGGTTCATAGCATATCCTGAATAACGGTGACTAGTAGGTCCCATCACTTATACCGTAGAAACGCTTAAACGCCCAACCCTACAACAACAAATATAAACTAATTCCAACCTACACGTCGATAATGCCGGTCTTTTTACAGTAAATGAATATTTTATCTACCTGAAATGAATGAATCCAGTATGTACTGAAATAACGCTGAATCTGTGCTAAGGCTAAGTAAGAGGGCTGAAATAAGGCTTGATTGAGGGATAAGCAAACACACTAGGCTGGCTGGCTGGCTCTGAGCTACTTGTAAAAATGACTAGAAGAAGAACAGGGTTCTGGATTAGTGCAGTGCCAGTCAATGCTGAAAACGACTCCAGCACGCAGATCCAGTTCGTGCAAATAATCAAACAACTTCAGAACACTTTCGGAATTTACTCACTATAGAATGTAATCTCACAGTTGGTTCACGATTATCCAGATATAGCTCAGCATTGTTATGATAAGCTTACGAGACTGCATTGAAGTCTCATTTTGTACGTGCTATGAACAGTTTACTATCTCAGCCTAGTATACGCGAATTAGCGTAATGATTGTTGGCTTGCCTGCCAACTTAACGACTTAACTATCAACCTGATAACTGTGAACTTCAAACTAAGAATGAGTTTCATAGTAGCATCCAGTGATAGAGATTGACGTGGACACGCTAAAATATGCAAACCATCGAAAAACCCTTAAAATTCCAATGGAACACGATTCAAAGTAAACATGTAATCAGTCGTCGCAGGAATTTATGGTCAAGTCTATTCTTGATATAACACGTTTCATTCACCGCTTCATTTTCCCACTAGTTGATAATGTTTTTATTTGTTTCACTACTAACTGTGTCGTATAGTTTACATTTTGTAGGAACCGCTTATCCTCACCCGAAGAGTATTCTACAAGCGGTTGTCAGCTTCTTTGAGGAGACACGACTCCAGCAGTGAACAGCATTTTGGATTATATCAATAATTTGTGGCAGTGGATTTTAACTGTACAGCCAGGTAAACGAATAATTTGTATAACTGCTAACTGTATTTTTTGTAATAGACTGTTATACTATCATTTCGTGAACTTGGAGTTTTTATTCTAATATTTGTTCTGTTACCGAGCTCGCTAGAAAGTCTCCTACAAATTAATCGGTTAGGCCGACTGACCGTTTTAGCTTTATAAACTGGATATTCATATTGTTATCATTTTTATTCTTGACTGCATGTCTAATATGTATGTATATGTGTATGTATGTATTTGTGTGTTTACATAGCAATCATGTGATGATCACCCAGCCGTCGTATTGGTTTACCAGTCAAGGCTACGTCTACTGTGGACACCCGCATTAGCCTACTGGATAGACAAGTTGAAAAGTGAACTGACCAGCTTACCTGCACGATGTGGAAGATCACCGTCCAAGTTAGTGCAACGTCGACTTTGTATTTCCCAAGACAACGAACCACAACATCTAATACTTGAAATGTTTTCTGGTACTGCGGGAACAGTTGGTAAAGCTGTGGTCGAAAACTGGTCAGCGAACTTCGGCCTTCCGTCCATTATGACTACTGACAGAGGTGCACAGTTCGACGGCCGTCTTTTTCAACAGCTCACCGAATGATTGTTGATTAAACGAGTACAAATGACCTCTTATCAGTGTATTTCGAATGAGTTGGTTGAACGATTTCATCGCCAGCTTAAAACTGGGCTTTCTGTCTCCTCTTTGACCGAGAACAACGACGGGTCCACGAGACTCCCACTGGTACTACTTAGTATACGGGGAACATTAAAGAAAGACATCAGATAGTGCGTTTCCGAGTTAGTCTATGGAACAAAATTAGGTGGCGAGGATAGTTTTTCACCTCAGATAACCCAGTTTCAAGTGATATGTCTGACTTCATGCATGCATCTACCAAAGCAAAACCTGAGTGAGTGAGTGAGTTGATAATATCACTTCCACTCCGGAATCAACGGCCATGATACATTCTGCTACAACTGACAAACTGCACTGACGTTTTCGTCAGGAGGAATGGTGTACAATGACCTGGCTACGATGTTCCACTTAGAGTTCTGTCTGTCTGGATTCAACATAGAACTTAGAGTTCTAGATAGGGATGATAAAGTTATCACGGTGGAAGGATCGAATAAAGCAGAAGCCATTAGCGTTGACAGAGTCTCATACCAGCGTTTATTGACGATTTCCAAGACAACGATAAAGATCAACTGAATGACGTACGATCACCTCCAGTCACTAGAACTGGAATGTCAACAAATAAACCCGTGAGAACAACACGATCTGATCTGGTAGGAGAGTTCATTGGCCTAAAGGTTACTTCCGAGTTATTACTATTTAACCTATTGTGAATTTCTCTTTTTATTTTCTTTATTCAAAATTATTGTATAACTAACTGGTCATTCACGGTATTGATATTTTCATACATAGTTCACACATTGCTATTGTTTAAACATTGACAACGCCGACTTTGTTTTTGCATGATTACATTCAATCGTGTATAGTGTTCACTACTTACTTATATAAGTCTCTACAGATCCCCGGTTGATTTTCATTGTCGCACACATTTTCTGTTGTAGTTGTCAGTCCAATTGTCTTTTAGTGCATTTACTATTAATGCTACTAACTGCCCATCCATTTTTTTCTTCTTCTTCTTCAAAACTCTGCATTAAACTGAGTATTCTTCAGCTTAATACACTGACAGTGCATTTCTGTGCATTATCGCTAGTATTTATTATGCAAACTCATATCATTCATTGGTCGGGGAAATTGTATGTAGCACTCCTCTATGTATATTGAGCCTAACTGCTGCAGGCTTAGAAAACTAATTAATTCATGTGCTCATGTTGTTATACGCACGCTTACAGAAACTAATTTTACATATTCTTGTGGAGTATTTGCCATTGTATTATTGAACATTGTTTTTCATTCGTTGCACACACACAATATATATATATATTTCACGCGGTTATGCGCTTTTTGAAATTTGACTTCCTTAACAATAATAATAATAACAATCTTTTCAAGTTTTCACTTGTTCTTCTTCATACAACGTTGTTCGTGTCTCTGACTGACCGTGTAGAGCGTTAGCACAGAGTAGTAGAACGTGAAAGCGTGGACGTAGTATTAGTAGTAATAGTATGATAACCGGAATCATATTGAGTAAACCATAATGATGTATCCATGACTGACATGAGTTTATTGTCAACATTAGTCTGAGATATTTTAGAGATGACGTCAAAGAGATGATTAATTGTATGAGGGACGGTGAAAACCAATGGCTGTAGACGATTGGTGTTATGGCTGAAAATCGTTGTCGATAGCGCAGATGCATCCACTCGTTGTGATGACTTATAGTATCCAATAAAAGTATATGGTTCTTCAATAATACTATTCTTTTTGCCTCATATCTCTGTTGTGCATTTCTTCTTGTTTTGTGTGCTGAGTGAAGTGTGGCGACTGGAACTGCTGCACTTCGGTGTAAAGTTGTTCTGTGTTGAAACCAGTCAGTTAATCAATCATGACATGAGATAAGTTTATTTGATATAACAATCAGTAATAGAATACGAATAACTGGGTAATGTTTTGAGCGGAGAATGTATCCGGTGGCGGGAAATATTTTTCTCAATGCACCCTTGGCTTTTTCGTTTTCGGTTCTGGTGTATCCATCTTCCCCTTTGTAAGCTACACAGATAAAGCTTGGTTTACTTTGAAATATGGCGATGTTGACGTATGATAGCCTAGTCAAGGTGTTTGAGGAGTTGACCTTCAGGAAGCAATCAAGCACAGGAGGCTCTACTGAAGAACATTCGGAATCGAACCACACCTGTCTT
Organism: Trichobilharzia regenti; assembly: GCA_944472135.2. Lineage (NCBI taxonomy): Eukaryota > Metazoa > Platyhelminthes > Trematoda > Strigeidida > Schistosomatidae > Trichobilharzia > Trichobilharzia regenti. Next base: position 4,226,070 of record OX235270.1, read on the forward strand.
TTTGGACCTGGAGAAGGTAGATAGAGTATTCTACCTATCCTCTGGGTACTTTGTCTCCAAATCCATACTGTTAGATTAGGGCGATGGCTTTTAAGATTAAGGTCTAGAGTTAAGTGTTAAGATTAGAATTTAGGGTTGAAGTTAGGATTATGATTAGAGTTTGGGATGGGTTGAAGAAGAGTGTCAGAAATAACAGTGGTTCTCATAGTACCATGATCCACAGTCACCTGTATAATGAATACATCTATTGCGCATAAGGTGATTTATGTATAGACCATCTGTGTAGTAACTGAGGGACATTCTTACAACTGTCTGTCTGTCTATTTTCGACATAGAACTTTGCACCGATGTGCCCCATTTCAAGTCACCACACTCCCATCTTGTAGCACACAAACCATGAGAAGAAATGCGTAATGGAGACAGTAAACAGAGGTGTGAGGCAAAGGAATAGTATCAGCTAACGAAGAAAAATATAGTTTCATTGGAAATCAAGTCAGAAGGAGTGGATGCATCTGCACTAGCCATTGAGAACGATGAGTTTGAGCCATATCACCAATTGTTTCCAACCATTGGTTTTTACCGTCCCGAGGACCCCAACCGGTCAGGAAGTCTACACCTTCCTACATGGCTGAATGGCTTAAACTAACTGCTGTGGATTTCATTGACTGGTGCCATGTCTTAGTTTGACAGCCGCTAGTTCTTTTCCAGCCTGACGCTATGTCAGCTAACATTGCCCATTGTTGAGAAAGGCGATGACTTGGCATTCATTCGTAACAGATGTCCTAATCATCTCAGTCGATGTGATTTCACAGCCTCGTCGATTGATCTCCCCTCCTGCTTACCTAGCACTCGACGCCTAACCTCAATATTGTCCACCTTATTATTATACCACTTCACACGGGAGATAGAGCACAGGCACCTATGATCAAAGACAGCTAATCTCATTCTTACAACAAATACGCGACAACTAGATAGTGTGTAATATCATGTTTGCAGTGGTTTTTGAGGCGTTTTTCAACGACTAGGTGACGTTTTTGTATTTGCATTCTGATTGGTTGTTCAGAGTCCCTGAGAATTTGGCTATGATAGTTGAATTTAGCCTGAGCTGTTCCGTTACCTGTGTTTTTTCTTTTATTTTTTCACTTGCATATTCCTATATGAAGTTCCGGGGATATCCATTCTCCCACCCCGGTGAACTCTGCATCATAATGTGAATAAATTCACCTCCGTTGTTCCATCTTGTATTTCGTCTCTAGCAATCTCTGTTTCGCGGGAGAATCTGAACGTCACCCGCGTCCTGCAAGTAGTTAGTATTTTAACGCTGAATGATTTGTTGTCTACTTACATTAGCGTTTGGAGTTATCTTGGTCGTGCTTTGAATGGATAATTCGAAGTCGCTGTGGAAACAGTATGTAATTTGTAATTTATAGTTTGATATTGTTTAGGGTGTACCTGGTTGTAGAACGAGAATCGAGGAAATAAAACGAGCTCTTATTATCGTGCAAATATGTTCGTTCTTTCTTTTTCCAGACAAGCCTTTCTGATTAAAATGTACTTGCACATAAACGTGTGAAGAGTGGAGATTTTTCATGTAAAATCGAACAGGCTTAGAATCCGAGCTGTGTCTTAAATTCAAATGAATCGGTGAATACACGAAATTCTAAGAATATTGCTAAAATAGTGTAAATGTCTGAGTGAGTGTATGGCCTAGTCGAATGATCAGTAGTACCGCTGTAAATCGGGTAAGACTTTTAATCGGTGAAATCTTATCTCACTATTTTATAATGCTGATTATAAGGTGGACTTTATCATCGGATAAAATAGAGTAAAGGTGTTGGAGGTTATTCAAATTTGATGGCTAGTAAATCAGTGCTTATGGTTTGATTCGTCTGAATACACGTGTATACAATTTTGGGAGACCATACTTCTGAATGAATCTTGTTGAGATATGAGTGTTCGAATTGGGTCAAATGTGATGTGAAAGAGTTTCATTGTTCAAGATCGGATGTCACGCTTATTAGTTTGGATGTATTTTGAAACACTCCAGCTGATGACACAATCTTTGTTCTGCATAACCACCGTTGATGATCAGATAGTTAATGATTTATTAGGAAACACCGCGTAAGTAGTCTAGGAGATATTTGTTTCAATTTTACTTAGAATGTAAGATTTCACGTATGTTAATTTATTAGATGACCGTCTGCTTTGTCATGATATCTGCCTGTTATTGATCCTAAGGACGTGTGGACTCCGAATAACTTTCCTGCGTCCTCCTTTATGACTGTGAGTCATAGTCATCATAAATAGAGGATATGAAAAGGCTATGCGTCTTCGATCACACTCGTCTGCTGTCTACTTCCCTTGTTAGTTAGGTGGTAATAATGTGGCGAGTAATATTGAGGTTAGACGTTAGGTAGGTGTTAGGCAGGAAAGCAACGTCACTTGGTGCGGTTGTGAAGCCACATCGATTGAAATGGCTGGGAGATGTGTTACGCATGACTAACCATGGCCTTCCTTGATGGGGAATGTTAGGTGACATAGGATTAGGTTGAAAATCGGTGCACGGAATCAGTCCATGAAATCCATGACAGTTAGTCTGAGTCGCGTTGCAAAGTGTAGACTTCCTGTTTGAGGTGCTCGGGATGGTAAGAACCAGTGGCTGGAGAGGAGACAATCGGTGATATGGCTGAAAATCATTTCCAGTCCGTGATGTCATGGCGTAGATGCATTCACTCTTTGTGATTTGTCATTTCCACTGATGCGTATCTGTAGTCTGCATCTGCTGCATCTGTAGTCCCGACGTTCTGGAAACAGAATTAGACATTCTGAGAGAAATATTCATCCAAAATGGATACCCAATAAGATTTATCGACAAAAATATGAAACCAATAATTCGGAAAAACGAAACTTTAACTGCGCCTAAAAAGAAAATCTACATGAATTTGGATTTCAAGGGAGATTTAGCAAGCGATATTCTCAAGAGAAGGATCACATCATCTCTGAGAAGAACGTTCTTTGCAGCAACGCTACGAATAGTGTTCTCCAGTCGCCCACTGATCTGCAGAAGCCTCAAGGACAAGATCCCGCATCTGGCCACTTCTATGTGCATATACCAGTTCACCTGCTGCTGTGGAGCCAGGTACATCGGTCGTTCGACGCGCATCCTGTCCAAGAGAATTCAAGAACATTATCCAGCATGGTTGCGAAAAGGCAATACTGGTGCAATTAGGAGTGCGATAATTGAACACCTGGTCAACACTGATCATTGCATTTCAACGAACGCCTCCTTCAAAGTAGTCTACAGAGTCAAGAATAACATATCAAAGGCAATACGGTTTCGTCTCCTTTGCATCGCTGAAGCTCTGGCCATTCACATGGAAAAACCGGAGCTGTGCATACAAAAGAAGATTACTCAACCACTTCTACTCTCATGGTAACGGACGAGAATGTTTTAAGTAGAGTTTGTAAGGAAGAAAGAAACAAAGCAGCACATAAGAGAAGAAAAGGGAAAGAAAGAAAACGTTGTACCTATAAATGATATGAGTTGGAAGGACGAGATTCGATTGTTCTACTGACTATTTAATAAGTTATAAGTTTCGCGCCTAATGTTTTCTTTATCGTGCAGAACACGAGTCAAGTAGGGTATGGTTGAGTTTTTGTACTTCCTAGTGCGAGCACATAGTTTTATATTATAGCCTTCTGGTTCTGCCTTATGAGATACAGGGGAGAGTTGTGAATGAAGAGAGTGGTGTGAGTTAGATAGAATGGCTTCAGCCCATTTTTCACATTAGTCCAAGTGCCTGTCGACTAGAAAATGAACAAGCTGGCTAATTGGCACGTTGCTTACCCTACTGACAACCTTTAACATTCTTCGTAATAAGATATAGTCCTGCTTCAGTAGCCCTGGAAAAACTAAGGGGGAACAATAGAGAATAGCGGGCAGGATGCAAGAGTTCACGAATCGTACGAGTAAGGGCTGGGTCATTCCCGAGTGTCTTAACTTCTTGATGTAGAAGGGAAGACGGAATATTCTCTGAGAAATCATCAAGATATGAGACGACCAGGAGAAATCAGCAGATACAATGACGCCAAGATATATATTTAATTTCCGATTTGGTCTCTATTTCAGTGCCATCTATATTACACACCTCGTGAGTGCTAACCAGTTTGTTTAGGTCAGATGTATGCCTAAAGGTGAAATTGACTGTTTGACATTTAGACGGATTTAAGGTTAGACCGTTTTCCTTGGATCACTGGCTGATTTCTGATAAAAAGCCATTTAGTTTGGAGCGGTCACTTTGACACTTGACAGGCAAAGATACAGTCAGATCGTCAGCATATTTAACAAAATTAATGTCATTCGAAGATGGTAAGTCATGTAGAAGAAAGAAAGAAAGAAAAGAGAAGTGGGAAGAGTACAGGACCTTGGCGGACACCAGCTTCAGTGAGCACAGCAGACGAGGATGAGGCGATACTGTTGTGTAAGACGGCTGCAGCGTCTAAAGTGCTCCTACCATGTCTATATGCAAATTGTATTTGGGGTCTTCCAAACTTTTAAGGGAGTGTTCAAGTTTGAGAAGTACTAGTTTTTCCATCAGCCTTAGAAACGGGGAAGTAATGGCAATAGGTCTGAATTTTGCGTTGTTGCTTTTTCCAGGTTTAGGGACAGTGACTATTTTAATGTCTTTCCATGCAACAGGTACAACGTTGTTGGAAAAAGAAAGGTTTAGGATGTTAGTAAGTGGAGAACATAAAGCATCTGCACATTGTTTTAGAACATAAGCAGGTACACCATCAGGGCCAAGGCTACGTGAGGGCTTGAGCGTTTTAAGACATTTTAGAACATCAAGAGTATTAAAGTCACGAAAGTTATCAACTGCATGATTTGTGACACTAGAAGTAATTATAGTAGAAGGAGAGCGTATAAAAGACTGATTAAGAGCGTTAGCATCATAAGAGGGAAAAACATTGCATCGCTTACTATTGTTGGTAATTTCATTGAAAAGTTTCCACATGTTGGTAGGAGATTTGCACGATAGAAGCGTATGATTATACATAGCATTGAGATTTTTGATTTCAGATTTGATCAGAGCATTAATCTCTTTAAGTCCTAACTTATCTTTGGTTTTATATAACATTTCTTTTTGCCTGTGTAATTGTTTGAGACGAGGAGACGAAAAGCGGTCGAAGCTTTTGAATAGTGTTTGTTTAGGAGAGCATATATCGAGGCAGACCTTAAGATAGTCCGTTATATTGGCGATTGTGTCGTCTAATGTACTTGTCAATGGAGTTGAAGATTGAACGATCAATTCTTGGTTGTTTGCTTAAAATCAACTTCCCCAATTTTCGCGGAGGCATCAATACGACAGTCATCGTCTCATCGGTCGCTGTTCAGAAAGAAGAGTGAAACATCGTCAGAAGTAATCTTATGATTTATTATTGTAATATTTGTTTTCAGACCTTAGTTCGCTTATTCCTTTTATATGTTGGTGTAACAATAAACAAATCTAAAGCGGCAGATCGGTGTTTTGGTTTTTGCGTCCGTTATAACTAAGCGTTTCTGAGAAATCTTCGAAGAACAGCGTGGGCCCGAGCGTAGCGAGAGCTGGGCATTAACGGTTTATGAGACGTGATTGACAGTTTCTGACGATGTAAACAGATCTGGCGGATTCAAACAGTTGGTGAAAGTTTGGATAGTCACCGTTCATCTTTCCTGGTGCCGGTCAAGTCCTCTTTGAACAAGCAATATCTGGAACTTTTTTGGAATTGGGTCAAGTTCAACAATGCCTGGGTCAAAGAAGGGACAGAGTGTCTTGGATGCAAACAGGAAAGTAAGTCATGGTGACTTGTCTGTTACTTGTAACGATGTGTCTGATGTTAAGCATGACATGGTTGATGTTATTGTTTCGCCGTTCAGGGATAATAGGAACATCAAACTCCCTAGATTTGAACCACGGTGTTTTGATGGAAACCCGGCCGATTATTTACAATTTGTAAAGGAGTTTGAGATCATGTTGAGTGGTATTTTATTAAATGATGAATTGAAGTTAATGTATTTGATGAGATATTGCACTGGAGATGCTGCAAGAGCTATACAGTGCTGTACGTTTATGAAGCCAAAAGAGGGCTACTACGAGGCTATGAGCATATTACGTCAAAGGTTTGGAAGACCTTCGATGATTGCAGGGAAATTATTCGAGGCTGTTAAGGGTAATGGTGGTCAATTACAGGATGACTCCCAGGCACTCACTGAGTTTTTAGATAATTTGCTAATTTACAAGAATGGAATGATTTCGATGAATCGCATGAGTGACCTCAACTCGAGTTTTATACTAGAAGTAATAGCAAGACGTCTACCTACTCGACTGCAAAGGAAGTGGGTGAAGATAAGCTCCCGTATGGAGGATGAGGGTATCGAGCCAAAGTTTGATGATATCCTGAAACTGGTAAATACTAGTGTCAATCAATCTATGAGCAAGTTCGCCAGTCTATTAGATCTCACCCCTAGAATAGAGCAGTCTGAGATCAAAATGCAATCATTGATGACGAGTAGGCCTCAGAGAGGTGGATATCGAGAAGACTCCATGATGTCTAGTAATGCATATAGACCTAGTGAGTGTAACAGGTTTCGTAGTACATCCTCAACAGATAAGTTACAAGATGCAAGACAAACACGGTTTTGTTTTACACGTGTGCAAGAGGTGCATACAGAAGTGAACTGTGAACCAGTGAGCAAGTTCAGTGATAAGCTAAATGTAAACTCCAGGTCTGACTCCGAATTGTGTGACGATAACGGTGTTGTGAAGAAGTCTGTAGTTGCAACTGGTAAGCCGTTGTTGAATAGAGTGTCACAGAATAGAGTTACTGCTTCAGAGTGCAGTTCTGACTCCACAAGTTTACAAAGTATAACTAGTCAGAGTGAAGATATAAAACCTTTAATGATTTGTGAGGAGGAACCAAAATTGTCTACTTCTGTTATTAAAGAGTTTGAAAATGATGAAGTTGACGGTAAAGTGAATATTCGTGATAATGATCATGATACTTCACAGTTGTCTTTGGTTGATCATGATGAGATGAGGGATATGCCTACTACTGCTAAGTTGAACAAAGGTTCTGTACAACTTGAACGTGAAGTAGAAATAAATGCAGATGCAGTTGCAGAAGTTATGGATACTTGTGAGACCGTCAGTGTGATTGATCAGCATGTAGCCCACCTATCATCAGATGCTAGTGCTAAACCTGAGCTGATAGTAAAAGACAGCAGTGGTGGTGGTCTTGCAGGTAGACAAATTTCTGAAAGTCGAGCAACAACAGCTTTTGATCCACCGCTAACTTCATCAACTGATATCAATCAGTCGTCGTTGGTGCTGTCATCCACAATGAAAAAGACGCCCATCAACTCAAGTATCTTGTGCAATGACTATGATAGTATCAGTTCGTTTGAAAGGACGAATATCAATGGTCAGTTTAGTGAGGATAAGCCAAGTGTAAACGAGAGAGTAATTGTTAAATTGACTTGCACGAATAAAGGCATTTCTAGTTTCAAGTTACTATTTGAATGTTATTATCTTTGGTGTAAATTACTCTGTTTCTACACTTGGTTGATGAGATATGTCGTGTGTTTGTTGGTCATCTATATTCTACGATACAATGACATGGGCGTGTTGCCGTTCAGATTTGAGGATATAGCTGATAGAAGGAAGTTAGCAAATGAACTCTGCGACGATTTTCCAACCTAGGGCGTCAACCTGAGAAGGGTTGTAGGCGTACTGGTGTAAGTCCTACAGTTCTTCAAAGGGTAGCGCATCAATGAGCAGTCCAATGTGCTTGGTGTATGATCTTGTACATATGTTCATATTGTATATACTGAATTGATATCATCTGTCATCTAGCTGTTGGTAATTCTGTTTGTGTCCGGACGACTTCCACTTGGATCATCAACCTGAGAAGGAATGTAGGCGTACTGCTGTAAGTCCTACAGTTCTTCAAGGGTAGTTTGTCGTGTCAGAATCCACAACATTTGATGTGTTGATTGTACATATGTTTGTGTTAAATAGTTGTGTGAGTTCCAATTGATGTAATTGTTGGTTAATCTTGTTTGTGTCTGGACATTCCACAACTTACAATCGTCAACTTGAGATGGGTTGTAGGCGTACTGGTGTAAGTCCTCCAATTCTTCAAAATAATTCCACCAAGACATGATCCGCGAGGTTATTTGTACTGTTTGTGTATACGTGTGGTGTGTCTTCGCAATTTGTGATTTTGGATCAGTTGTGTTTACTCGTTGTTTTCGTGCCTTGTTTTTATTGCATAATTTTGTTAAAATTTTCGTCGTGATTACTTCTGAAGTTGTTTCTTGTCTTCTACATCCATGAATGAATTGATTGATGTTAGAGACAGCAGATGGGTCGTATACGCCGGGGAGGCTAGGCTATTGCTGAGAATGAAACGCACACGGAGATAATTGTTAGCTGCGGTCCGACACGCCGGGGAGAAAGAGTGTAAACGACTGAGGCTCGCATGCGTCACCGCTACTAGAACTGAGGCAGAATGAGTGACAAGCGATTTCAATGGTAATTGGTAGTGAGTAATTAAGAGGATGTGCGTAGAGTATCGTGAGGTCCTGCCATGGTCACTTTGCATTCTGCAAGAGTCATTCTAGCAAATGGCGATTGTGTTGCAAGATGTCAAGAGGAGGTCTCTGTCTGGACGCGCAGGTCGTCATTGATGTGTGAGATTGTGCTGTGGGTATGCTTGTGGTGTGTTGGCTTTTCTGTTTGTTTTCCATTTCAGCTCTGTCCGTGTGACCCAGGTTCTCGCAATGGCATCCAAGTCAACGTGCATTGGTCGTGAAGGAAAAAAGGGTTGGATCCCTTTTTTGCCGGGGAGTGTCAATGGAGTTGAAGATTGAACGATCAATTCTTGGTTGTTTGCTTAAAATCAACTTCCCCAATTTTCGCGGAGGCATCAATACGACAGTCATCGTCTCATCGGTCGCTGTTCAGAAAGAAGAGTGAAACATCGTCAGAAGTAATCTTATGATTTATTATTGTAATATTTGTTTTCAGACCTTAGTTCGCTTATTCCTTTTATATGTTGGTGTAACAATAAACAAATCTAAAGCGGCAGATCGGTGTTTTGGTTTTTGCGTCCGTTATAACTAAGCGTTTCTGAGAAATCTTCGAAGAACAGCGTGGGCCCGAGCGTAGCGAGAGCTGGGCATTAACGGTTTATGAGACGTGATTGACAGTACTTTCATTGAATAAATCCCAGTTAGTATTTTTTAACATGCACCTGAGAATGAGTAAGTTGTCAGATGTGTATCATCTTTGTTGTGTTGTGTTTTCATAGATAGGTGTGAGAAGACTTTAATATGAGTTTTGCTGTATATTTTTGGTAAAACGCGAACGATACAGTGATCAGAGTGAAGTATCGGTGCACGTTTACGTGTTTTATATATTCCTTCGTCGTTTGTGAAAACTAAACGATGTCTCTTTCAAAAGTTAGTGGTTTCAGTCAAGAGTGTTGGTCGAATTAGTGGGAAATTAACATCACACTGGAAAATGCGATCGCAGAATAAAAGCGTGTTATGCTGCGTTTACGTGTAATGCCTCTCAAACCTGTCAGTGTATCTACACAATCCTGTTCATTGCACTTCACTACCTGATAATCATTCACTAATGGTGCTTTTATGTTTACTTCACACAACATCGTTGTTATTGTTATTTATCACCCTTGAACTTGTGTCTAGTCTATGTCATTTACCGGTTGATTTCTCTGTGTTGTTCATCATCATATTCACACACACCACCGACTACTACACTCACCCTTGAAACTTGTACTTGGATAATTTCATCTCATTTTCTTATCGACCATACATATTCTGAAATATAATCAAAGCTAACTGACTGACTATTATTCCATCTTGTACTTACTTGTACCGCAAAATACACTTTCTGATACATAGTTGTAATTTGCCTTGACTGGCCGGTCGGCTGTCTCCCTGTCTGTCTATCTATCTTTGTGTCTGTCTATCTATTGTATGCTAACATTAATGGATTCATAATTGTAGAGCCTTGGGGGAATGAAGCCAGAGGAAGTCTTTCACCTAGGTTTCGTGCTAGTTGGCACTCACCAATCAGCAAGGCGTATCTGCGATCCCCTTGAAGGAACTCATGTCCCTTCTGAAGAGATTCGAACCCACGTCACCCAGTGAGTACTACAGTCAGAGACGTTACCACTGAGCTATTCGGGCTCGCGATTGACCTCCTGTAGGACTGCAGTGGGTAGTCAGATTGGACACTAGTTAGTAACTAGTGTGACGTGTCTAGTCCTTTCTTTGGTGCAGACTGACTGAATTCTTTCAGTCAGTCAGTCAGTCAGGTTTGCAATGTGGTCACCATTCTAGGTATCTCGCCATCACGATGCTCATTGATCTGATGATATTAGATAGTTGGAGGCAATCGGCAGGAAGCATTGGACTTGGGTTTCGTGCATTCATTTAAACCGCAATTGTTCGCTCTAATTATACTACTGTTCTTGTTGTGAATTAATTATGGCGATATTCAAGTTAACTAGACTCAGTGTGTGTGTGTGTGTTTGAGATAGGCGGCGATTAGGTGGACGAGTATAAGAAGGGGCTTAACAGGCGTGGAGACAGACCACCCACCACACAGACATCAGCAACTGATGAATACTCTTGAATCATGTGAAATCAGTAGAAGAAGAAATACAGACAGGAGTAATTCTGATTGAAAACTGCAGTCACATTATCACTTTCTAAAAGGGGAGAGTGGAAGCCAAGAAAGAAATTCGATAACGACTTCTTGGAGGGAATGAAGGAAACATCAGTAAGATGAGTTTTGCTTTGAATACGTCGGAAATGGGGTTATCTGTGCCAATTAGAATAAGCCGAACCAAAAGTGCAGTAAGAGCTATAGTCTGTAAGCAGTTATTTGGCTTATTCTTTCGTCTCTGCACAGAGATATTGGATGTTCAACTGACAATCACATGTTTTCCAATCAATTATTACTGTCAACGCGATGTGGTGGTGATTGGATTTTGGCTGACGTCTTTTCACAGACAGAGGACAGCATACAACACTTGGAAGGTGTCAGATTTGCTTTAGAATTCATGCAGTGATGAGGCTGAGAATCCTGTAGACGCCTTCATATGTATATACTTTTGTTGTAGGAAATTTGTCACCGTGTATGTGTCTATAGGGATATAGGAATTGAAAGAGAATGGCTTTCCGAATTCTGCCAACTTCTGTCTTCAAACAGATTTCATTGGTGATAGCGGTTAAGCACGAATTGTATTATCTTACACATGAGGTGTGAATGTCTTCAGCGTGTGGAAAGAGTGGTAAATGCTTCTGAAACACGATAAGAACACCCTTCATGAGTAATGTCTGGTAGAAGAGATAAGTTCAAGGATGGCGACCATGGAGTGTGAACGTGTGCCAGTGATCGTGAACTCAACACTGTTAGTTCGATAACGAGATCTACTATTATTAAAGCACCACTATGAACCCTGTTAAAGAAGTGAGGTGTAGATTTTATCCCGATCTCATCTTAAATTACTGTTTAGATAGTGGGTTGATAATACATCAGGGTCAGGTTTACAGTTCGGATCTGGCTTAAGATCAGGGTTAGCATTAGGTTTCAGGTCATGATTAGGGTTAGGATTATGGTTGCGTTTAGGATTAGGGTCACACTTTGGGTTCGAGTGTTTCATTCCTATTATCTGTATTTCCCCAACAAGAAACAATCCGGATTATTGACACTCGCGAATTTTTAAAGTGCCTTGAAAATAGGTGAGGATTATCAAATTTGCACAAGACCCAAGAAAAAGCATCATTATGGGTAGCAGCGTGCTTCAAAGTGTATTCCAATACGTCAAATGACTGTTCCTGAGATTAAGAGCAGAGACTGTCGTTGGTTGACAGGTGAAATTAACTGTCTGCAATCCATCGTATCCTCCAATGTGTATCGGAATGTGCAGGTATTGTAATTCTTCAGGAAACTTGGCCCCGTGACCTGTGTGATGATAATTTAGTCTGTCTAAGTGATTTCAAATTATTCAGAAAAGATCGGTGTAGCTCTACAAACACACGTGGTGGTGGTGGTGGTGGTGATTGTGGTGTACTTCAAATAATGTAAGTTTCAGATTGTCTAGTGACACAATTGACTGCCTGCCTCACTGCTAAACGTCGACCGAAACACCCGTCCAAATATGACTACATGTACATTTCAAACATTGATATTGCACCTGGATGTAGTGTCCTAGAACTATCTTTATTTGCTGATGATTTCGCTTGCTTTGCTGCCACCTCCCTTGGAAACTCCTTGTCAGTAGTTACTGGCGACTTCAGTTCTTGTGACTACAGTTGCCTTGCACAATTAGGTCGTGGAAATATTGTCAACTTCTCAACACAACTAGAAAATACCCTTGATCTAGTGTTTACGAATGATTTCGGCACATTTGAAGGCCGGAAAAGAGCGGCACTACTCAATTCTGATCATTGTATCATACGTATATTGCCCAAAATATATGGAAAGCTGCACTAAGGGAAGGGCCTTCTTGAACCTTGGCAAGCAAACACAATATAGATGTTACTCCCATGACATTATACAGAATCTGAGAAACATGCTGAGTAATGCAAATTGGGACTCATTTGCTGAACACGTTCTAGCCAAAACAATCACAAACGACCTATAACGAAAAGTTCTTATCATGCAAAACCTGATCAAATATGTGGAAGTTATTTAAGGTAGCTGACTGGATAAAGGTTACCTCATGAAACTACTACCGAAGAAGGGCGACTTAGGACTCTGCAAGAACTGGTGAAGGATCATGCGCCTGTCGACGCCAAGTAAAATCCTGAGTCGCATCATCCTGGAGAGTAGAAAGGACGCATTGGATACAGAATTCCGACCAGAACAAACTGGATTCAGGAAAGTCAGGCACATCATTTTCTGACCGAATTGCAACTCTATGCATGTTCATCGAACAAAGCTTGGAATGATAATCAAACCTATACCTCAACTTTATAGACTTTGAGAAGGCCTTCGACAGACAGCGTTGATCGCGAAGTAATTTGGAAACTACTCGAGTACTACGGCGTGCAGCACCCAAATATTCATCAACCTTATTCAGCAGCTGTACGACAACGGCACATGTCAAGTGATCCACAACGGAAAACTCAGTGAGGCGTTTGGAGTAAACACAAGAGACAGACAAGGGTGCTTATTATCACCCACGATGATATTCCTAATTGTGGTGAACTGACTGGATTATGCGTCAGACAGTCAGTGGGCAAGGAGAAGACAGGAATATCCTGGACCGACGTGAAGAACCTAGAAGACCTGGATTTCGTGCGCGGATGATTTATCTTTGATGTCACACAAAATCGAAGACTTACAAGCGAAAACGGACAAACTGGTCACAGAAGCAGCCGGCGAAGACAGGACACCATGTGAACATAGACAAGACGGAGGTTATGTAAATAACCAGCCAGCAACAACAACAGCAGCAGCAACATCCAGCGCCAATCACCATCAACGGGGTGGGGGGATTTGAAAGAGGTTACTTCATTCACTCACTTATCAAGCTAGGGAGCATTGTCTCAACTACAAGCAGTCGGAACGGACGAGGATATCAAATCGAGCGAGAATCGGGAAGGCGAGAAATACATTCATCAACCTGGAACCAATCTGGAAATCTTCGTCACAGCCAGCATCAACAACTAAATTCCGTCGGATTTTCAATACAAACGTCAAGTCAGTCAACTCTTCTATACGGATCAGAAACTTGGCGGGTGACAACGAATATTTCCAACAGCCTGTTGCAGACCAGACCTTTATCAACAATTGTCTTCGCTCTATACTGAAGATCAGATGGCCGGGCCGGGCCGGGAAGAATCACCAACAAGAAAATATGGGTGGGAACAAACATAACAAGAACCGATCACCAACCAACAAATATGCAGGAGAAAGTGGAGATGGATTGGACACTCGCTGAGGAGGCTGCTCGCTGGGTGACATCGCGCGCGCGTCAGGCCATTGCTCGAGTGGAACCAGGCCGAAAGGGAAGCAGCGAGTGGGACATCAGTGCAAGGGTGACATGGAGGAGATCGTGTGAGGAAGAGTTGAAAGAGTATGGACTAACATGCATGGACGCAGGTGAAAAGTACAGAAGAAGGAAGACAGAAGTGGCAAGTGGAGACGTGCAGTTGAAGCCCTATGTTCCACTAGGAACCCAAGGGAACACTAATAATGATAATTTGAGGAAATCACCAGGAGTAAGCAAATAAATAATGATCGTTCTGCAGTTGATGTTGGCACTTTTAATAAGTCCTTCATGTGGCGCCCAGCTGATGTTATGATCTCAAATGCTACAAGTGTAAATAATGACCGCTTCTCTGGTCTTCATGCAAGCGATGTCTCCAAGTGTCTCATATCGCTGAGAGCTATTATCCTCAATAAATGTACTGACATTTTATGTCATCCTCTCACTGGTATCGTCAGTCAATCGTTTCCCACTAACATTGTGCCTGCTTCTTGGAAGGACATTGAAATTGTTCCTGTGCCTAAATCATCAAGTGGACCAACTGTTAAGTTCACAACTATCACCATTACTTCACCGTTTTTCAAAAATGATGGAAAGACTGCTTTCACGTTCGCACCCTTGAACGTTTATTGAAGGCTTTTAACGAAGCTAATCACTTAGCTTGTAGACATAGTAGGCGTACTCTAGGTAGCATTGTCGTCTTATATGATAATATCGTCTCTAGTTTGGATAGAGGTTGCAAATACGTTCGGTGTGCCTTCCTAGATTACACATTTGCCTTCGACTCCGTACCTGGCCCTCTTTTCAAAAACAAGCTTGCTGCGTCACAAGCAGAGTGGCAGACAAATAACTAGTTGCACTCCTATTTTCCTGATGAAAAGCAGTACACCGATTACAATGTGAACTACACATGGACTTCCAGACTCAAGATGTTGTTCTGCATTCTTTCCTGATTACCTTCTTCTTACATGACTAAACTTCATTCTGACGAAGCTTATTTTGTTAGGCATATTGATGATCTGAACACTTGTGAGCCGACGGTGGGTGAGTACCGCTGAAGAGACCCAAACTAGGACGAAAAGGTGTCCAGTACTGTCAGGGATTCCAATGATGCTCTAACGAATGTCAGCTCATGATGAAATCCTGTAACCAATCAAATCCCTACAAAAACACACTTCAAGCTTATTTTCTTAGGTATCCCGATGATCTGAAAACTTGTATGCCGACGGCTACTTATCAGTCAGACTGTTCGAAAATGAATAAGTTTTATCAGAAATTAGTTAGTGGTCCTCGTCAAATGGTCTTGAGCTTAATCACTCCAAATGTCAGGTGGTTGCGTTCACTTTGAGACACATGTGGTGAGTGCTATAGCTGAACTATTCTCTAGATTTCTTATCTCATTCAGGTCAACTAATCTAGATTTTGCTAGGTTTTTTTGCTCGGCTAGTCTGACTGACTGACTGACCCTGTTCTACTGCTTTGACCTGTGTATTTGAGCTGACATGCATGTCAAACATGAGCAGGACAACACCAACAATAAGGAATCTAAATCATCACTAGCAATTTCATACAAGGAAGGAACCTCGGAAGACTTACGCAGAAATCTTAACAATGCTGGCAGGAATAAAAGTGGCTGGCATTGAAACCAACCACAAACTCAATTAGAAACAAGTTTTGTCGGTTAAAGGCAGAAAACCGAAGGCGAAGGAGACGTGGAGCTGAAGCCCTGTGTTCCTCTAGGAATTAGAGGATCTAATAATAAATAGTAATAATAATATTACATCCAATTACACACAACAGAGCCATACAATAGGATGGGATGGGAGAAGATGACAGATTTAAAATCTAATGCAACAGGGTGGCGGTGAGAAAGATTGGTAACAGAAGCTTTGTTTATCGAATCGACTGCAAACACGTGTAATGGGAATGATTCAACACCTGTCCACCCAGATATCTGGAAAATTCTACTACCACGCCCACGACAAACGGGAGAGAACAAAGAGAACTATAAAACTCAAGTTTCGAAGTCGTGTGGTTATAATTCATGGTATGATTATGACCAACAATAAATTTGGTTCGAAACGTTATACAGTAAACAGTAATACTGTTTCACTCTGTGTTATACATCTAATAAACAATCTAATATGGAATTCTTTCTCATGTAGCTCGGGAGAGATTAAGCGTCGGGGAGCATTAGAGAAGGACAGACAGGATACATGGATTAACAAACTTGCTAAGTATATGAGACTGAGTGATACCAAATCATCTTAACTTCCTTACATATAGCGTCGCACGAAATATCTTTCTAGAAAGTGAAATGATGTTGTAATACGGGCAGAGATCAGTGGAAGTACACATTCCAAGGTATTTAACAATTGATTTAGATTCAACTTCGACGCCTTCTACGGTAGTGGAAGTGTGAGAACTAACCAATTCACCCAGGTCGCGCTCGTGTCTCAAAGTGAACGCAACCACCTGACATTTGGAGTGATTAAGCTCAAGACCATTTGACGAGGACCACTAACTAATTTCTGATAAAACTTATTCATTTTCGAACAGTCTGACTGATAAGTAGCCGTCGGCATAGAAGTTTTCAGATCATCAGCACACCTAGCAAAATCGGCTTCGCCTAATCACTTGTTTTGATTTCCTATATGATACAATGAGAATTTTCCATCAATTAACGAAGAAATATTCTGAGTGAAATCGAGGTGGATAGGAAGTAGTCTGTTGAGACTGTTGGGTGATATTGCATGTGAATTGGGGGTAACAACGAGTTAGCTAGCAGCAGAGTATGATATGGAACTGATCGTGTAAGTAGTAGGAGATGATAGCCTACGACTGATCGGGTGAGAGCCACAGAGGACTGCAGAGAACAAGGTGAAATGGAAATGTCCCGTGTAAGCCCCATACCCAACTCGGAACCCAAGGGAACAAAGTATTAATAATAATATAATAATAATAATCTGAATTCGAAATGATGAAATATCCTACGAAATTATATTTGATACTGAAACTTATACACTGTTTGTGATACAGTTGACACATTTTCATTTAGTGATAAACACTGAAATGCATGGATTTTTAACCTGAACAACAAATTAAATGTCTGTGAGTGTAGTCAGTTAAAATGGCTGGTTAACTGATCAAGTGAATTTTGACATTCACATTCATCCACCTGAATATTCATTGAGATGAAAAAATAATGGCGTCACCTGTAAACAAGATTTGTTTCGGTAAGCGTCATTCATAACAGTTGCCTTTTTTTTGTTAGACAAGCTGATGAGATTAGAGGTGTGAAAGTTAACTGAAGTCACCAGATGATAAATGCTAACTATAAGAGGGAATGTTTACGCATTACTTTTCAGTAATGGAGAAAACGAAAAAAAATACGCAGTGATTTAAGCCTAAGCATAACACAATTTGGTGCCGCTGTGATACGTGTGACTGCATGACAACTGCATAGAGATATAAACTGGTAGAAGTTATAATTCACTGGCTGGTCATTGGACTGGGTCACACTGGTTGAATGAATCGTCCACGAGGTCGCCTTGTAACCAGAAGGTTCTCTGGGTTCGAACTTCAGTAGGTACGTGCTGTCCACTTCTCCCTACTGGTTTCCAGTGGTTATCTAAATGATGTGAACTCCTTGTCAAACCTGTAACCAATCAAATCACTGCAAAATATTACTGTTCGCCACTGGACAATGAATATTCGAAATGACGAACAGTTTTTATTTACCTAAGTATATGTTATCTCAGCAACTAGTGCTTTGTTCCCTATGCCTGTAGTCCTAATGAGGTGATACTTTCAAACAGACTATCGGATAGCTGTCTAACTTTTTTTCCGTGAACCCTTTGATTACGTCGAACAACTCACCATTGAAGTTTTCATGCAAACAAAGTGTTTTTCTACGTTTGCAAAAAATGTTTAACACACTTCACTTGTGCAAAACACTCACCATGTCCAATAGTAGTTCATCACAAGTGTAACGTGACTAGTTAAATAAGTTTCTTATTCAAAAAATTCGAAGCCTTCTTCTGGACACATTTCACTATCAACACTGAGTTTTGCATGAAAAACTTCGACCGGAACAAGCTAGATTCAGGAGAAACAATTAATGTAGTGATCAAATCGCCACACTACGGATCATCATTGAACAGATTTTGGAATGGCAGTCACCTCTCTATGTCAACTTCATCGACTTTGAAGACAGCGTCGATCGAGAGATGATTTGGTAACTACTTCGCTACTACGGGATGCCCTCGACAGTGCTGCATGCCAAGTAATCCACAACGGGAAACTCACGGAATCCTTCGAAGTGAGGACGGGAGTGAGGCAAGCTGGCTGTTTACTATCGCCAATGATCTTCCTGATTGCATTAGATTGGATAATGCTACAGACAGTGGCGGCCAATGAGGAAACAGGCGTAAAATGGACTCACACAAAAAACTTGGAGGATCTGGACTTCGCCGATGATGACATATGTCTGATTTCCCACAAACTGGAAGATTTACAGGTGAAAAAAGCAACAAGTTGGCAGAAGAAGCATCTAAGATGGGACTTCAGGCGAACACAGAGAAAACAGATGTGGTGATGATTAAGATTCCTGCCCGCCAAAAGTAACACCAACAACAGCAGGCAACAACAGACAACAGTCAGCCAGCGTAAACGGAAGAAATCTGAAAGAAGTAACCTCCTTCACCTACATATCCACCTGGGAATCATCGTCTCAACTTCAGGCGGATGGAACTGGTGAGGATATCAAGGCGACGATCGAGAAAGCAAGGCAAGCTTTTATTAATCTCAAGTCTGTGTGGAGATCAACGGTACTCAGCAGCAAAAATATGATCCGTATTTTCAACTCAAATGTGAAATCAGTCAGCGCTACTATACAGATCAGAGACTTGGCGCCGCGTCGTGTCACGAATGGCACTTCTAACAAACTACAGGCCTTCATGAACAGCTGACTTTGCTCAATACTCAAGATCAGATAGCCGGCCAGAAAAGATCAGCAACACGGATCTCTGGCAATGAGCGAACAGCACAACCCAGCTGGAACCGATTGTGAAACAAATAGGCAGGAAGAAATGGAGATGGATTGGCTGGCCATACTCTGAGACAACAAACCATCAAGTGAGTGACATCACTAGACAAGCCATTGGTCGAGTGGAACCAGGCCGAAAGGGAAGCGGGTGGCGAGTTGGTCGTGAGTGCAAGGATGACTTGGAGGAGGTGATGTGAAGTGGAGATGAAAGCGTGTGGGCAGACTTGAAGCGGGGTGAAAAAGTTGGCAGAAAACCGAAGGCAATGGAGACGTGGAGCTGAAGCCCTATGTCTCTCTAGGAATTAAAGGAAATAATAACAATAATAATAGTAATAATTATAGTGGTTTCAGGATAGAGGCAGTATACCTGACTGACTGCGTAACTAGACTGATCATTGATAAACGCAATTTAATAAAATACTTTAGCGACATACTAAGTATGAGGTTTGAAAGATTTCAGACAATTTCCCTCAAAATCACACTCGTTTTCGAGATGACGGGGAGAGATAGAGATAGGGAGAGAGCAAGTCTTATTTATGTCCAGTAAAATTCAGAAACGTGGTCATGTGGGTGTTGTTTGTCATCACATATCGAAATGTCCAAGATAAAATGGTTATATCGAGTAGCGAAATGAGAGACTCTGGAATGACAGGATTGAAAATAAATATACTTTGTTGACCGCAACTGATACCATTTCAGCAGAAAGCGGTATCATATCTCTGGACACAACATCTTTATTCAAAAATGTACCACTAGTAGAAACAGTTAACTACATATGTGAACAAGTGGATAACCACTCGACAACCATTGGTATCTGTACTAAAATCATAAAAGCATTGTAATTAGGGTTTACCATGAATGTAAATTTCAAATTTGATGACACAGTTTACAGGCAAGTGAACGGAGTGGAAATGGGCTCCCCAATTTGGCTGATTTCTTTCTCAGTAAACTAGAAAACGGACCTTCGAACAACCTGATCAGAAAGTTCTCATTTTATTGCCGGTATACTGATGACACTTTCATTCTTTGTGATAATGATTCGGATAGGAGTACAATAAAAGCTGAATTCAATGAAGTACATTCGGTTATGAAATTCACGTGCGAAGAGGAATCCCAAAACAGAATCGCCTTCCTGGATGTCCTCCTTACAGGAAAACCAGATGGTAGCATTATGAGAAATTCGCATAGAAAAAGTACATGGATAGGACTATATGCACATTTTCACAGCTGCGTTGATATCAAGTACAAAAGAAATCTAGTAAGGACCCTCACTTAGCCCCAGGGTTAGAACTATATGCTCAGAAGAAGTAATTGAAGATAAAATTAAACATTGCATATGATACTTTGATTTAAAATAGCTATCCCGACAAATTTATCAAGAAACACATAAAATAGAAAGTGGAAAAGTACTACTCACTATCCGTAAACAAGAAGCCTTTATATATACGACTACAATTCAAGGGCGATACAGCAAGTGAGATAATTACGAAGAAATAAGGAAATCAGCTCAAAGAACTTTTAATGCTGGCGAACTACACGTATTATTCTCTACACGACCGTTGGTGATTCCTCGACTGAAAGATGAAGTACCCAGACTATCCACTTCTAATTGTGTCTACCAATTCAGCAGCGCTTGTGGAGCGAGTTATATCCGTTATCGTTCTGGGAACTTGATTTTTCGTGCTCACTCGAGAACATCTCCCAGGCATCGTAAAAGCCACCAACAGTTCGATATTAGACCATCTGTTTCAAACCGGCCAGCCACAAAGCAAGTCAGCATTGAATAATCCTTCTCTATCATCTACCAGTACCAAATAAATTGCCAAAAACATCGAAGTACCGCATGTTCCAAACAGCATAGCGTTTCGCGATTCGCGTGAAACGACCAGTGCTTTATGTGGAAAAGAAGCAAGTCCAATCAACCATTACTACTGCCCTGGTCAGCCTTCAGTAGAGACTATAAATTCTCCTGATTTTTCTGATATTCAGTGTATTGTTATGTTGATGCTGTTGAACTGTGATCTGTTGATATTATTGATTCGATGTTGCTTAAGCAACGTCAATGTTCTTATTAACACTAATTCATTCACCATTATGTATGTATAACTGTAGAGCCTGATGATGAAGTTATCGAAAAGAGTATTCTCTGTTCAGTATCCATTCGTTTTTAATTTTTCCAAAGGAATTATTTGAGAGCCCTTCAAACAATCAGGAATAATAACACGTTCTTATTTCCTTTTGCAATAAACTGTATTTGTATTGGTCTCATTGGTCTCTAGGGATTAAAATTTGTTTAGCTAAGGAACACCTATGTGTGTGGTTGAGTAAAGCTGTTGTTAAAACACTCAGAAGTTCTGTATTGCACGATGTCGTTCACACAGGCCACAAGCTGCCTACCAGTGAAGGGCGTCTGCGTTGCCGACCACTTGTCAGGTATCAAATAACATTACCAAAGGCCTCTAGATACTGAACACTGCAATTTGCTTAAATCAAACGGGGTGCATCCAGCCACTATTGCTACCCTCCTGGCCTGTTGTCCAACCCATAAATCCCTTTACTGATCTGATATTCATTCATTTTAGTGTTAGATTAGTGCGTAGTATCTCTCTCCCTCTCTCTCTCTCTCTCTTTCTCTTACTGATACTTTAGTGAACTGAACTGAACCTATCAATACGTTTACATTACGCTTATATGGGTGTAGACCCTGATGAAGAGGAATTTATCGAAAAGAATATTCTTTAATTCAATGTTGATTGATAGATCGACCGCGTTGATTGATTGGACCGAAATGATCGGTCTCAGGCTGATATGTCGACGATGTCTGGTCATGTAACCTGGGTGGGAACACCATCACCCACTGGAGAATACAGGCGCCCTCACCCTCTTGCTGATGAATTCCAAATGAGGTGAAATGAGCATCCTGGATTCCATCCACTGCTATTCACCATCCGCCAATATACTTCAGGAATATTGCTTGTTCATTAATGAGTCTTTTAAACTTTTAGTGGACATCTTCAATGAATTAAAGTGTATATGGGACAGGTGAATGGCTTCACAAAATCAAAATACTATCAGCTTAACATTTGTATAATGAGGAGACTGATTTGTGCATGGAACTTTAATTAATCTCAATATCTAGGGGATATATATATATTGAATAGACACAAGGTAGTAACCAGTGTTATGCGTTAGATAGTCCTTTGTTTATGGCCACCAAACTAGATGGCTCACCATTACGATCTATTCCAAAATGTTGTTATTAGATGATTGGAGGCAATTGGAAGGAAGTCTTGTCTAAAACTAGTCTTCTGGCTTTTGGTTACTCCTTACCAGTCAGTAAGCAGCATCTGCAATCTAGCTAGCTCAAATAACCCTTGGAAATGTCTACGATTGCAGCAATGGGTGACACGGGTTCGAATCTCGTAAGGGTTATGTGTTCCTTAAAGCGGATGTCAGATACACCTTGTTGACTGGTGAGTGAGTGAGTGTCAACGAGCAAGACACCTAGGTCTGTCTAGTCAAGGCTTCCTCCCGATTGCCTTCAGCCCTCTAATAACAATAATTCAGACATATATACACACTGCCCCCTGGAAGCTGTTCAATGTGAACGATTAATGTGAAGCCTGAGGTCACGCAGTACACGGTAATTATGTTTCCTTTCATACACCAGAATATTTCTGTATTTAATCTCATCTCGCGGAATTAGTCCCATCTAAATTACCACTGTAGTTAGTTAGTTGTGTTCTCTCAGCTGGTTAATGGCTTAATTGTGAAGCTTTCGTCGTCCTTGTAAACAACATCTTCAGCGCCAGTTTCCGCGTGAAATGAACTGATTTAAATTCCCCTTGAATGATAGTACTGTGTCTCCTGGAAACCATCTTCGTGACGAGTAGTCGATTTACATCTGTACTGATCATTTTATATTGACTTGGAACATGAATTTTGTGTTACGTGATCTCCTTTTTATTAGTTGGTCAATTCGGTCTATAGTAAGAGTTGAGAAACACTGTAGCACTACTGCTGTGTTGTAGAGAATGGGGCTAAAATACCTGTTATTCGTCTTCAAAAAGAATAACCAAATACTCATCCAACAGAAAAAGAAGATAAAATTAGTATCGTTCACAAGATAAGTTGTGTGAAGTGTAACAGACATTACATCAGCCAATGTGGTGACCCCTTCGAATCGAATCAAGAAACAATTAGCTGTGGAAACACATGACACACATATATTCTTCCACCTCAATGCATGTAAAATTATGGACACAATTTGACTGGGATAATGTCAATTTTCAATAGAGGAAGCAGGTGAAATAATGCCAGAATTCCGAGAAGCCTGGTACTCAAGTGAATCAGCCAGCGATTAACAAACACACCACTTACTAATAGACCAAATTTACCAACTAATAAAAAGTAAATCATCACGTGACGAGAAAGTTCACATCCCAAAATCAGTAAAAAATGATCACTAGAAACGTAAATCGACTACGAGTCATGTTAGTGGTATCCAGGAGACGCAATTCTATCATTCCTGGGGTCCACTTTATATTAAAACTGGCGCTGAAGATGTTATTTAGAAGGACGACGAAAGCTTCACAATTAAGCCATCAGCCAACTCACTGAACACAACTAATTCAATATCACCATAGTTTTGGGGGAGGGAATTAAAACAAATGTCTTCGAAAAAGGCAAGAAATACAGTTGTTCTGTCAAAAGACAATGGGAATATGAAAGTATTCATATATGATAATATACGGTAAGGTTAAACTTTAAGCACCATTCACTACCAATCAGCGAATGACCTCGAACGCACCAATCACGTGAAGGAGGGAGGCATTTTTGCGTATGGAATACATATATTTATGAAATAATGCATAAAACTGTAGAAAAGTGTTACAGGGGATATCTTGCTCTCACATGTGATAAAAATATCTCTCAGTTTTTGGTTGGAGTATCAACAGAGTATAATTCCCATTGTGGGTAAAATTTATTTTGGTAAAGTCTTATACAGTAATATTTCTTGATCAATAAATTGTGCTCGGAACGGCATCAGTAAATATTACCATATAACACTGTGAGACCTTATCAAAATAAATTTTACCCACAATGGGGTTATACTCTACCACAGTGCACAAGTTCTATTCTTATATCAACAGAGTAATTGAACCACATTCTATGCACGTGATTATTCACGTCTTCTAACCCTGGCAATAAATAACCCCAATCTTTCCTGAATCTAACCTAGCACAAAATAGCATATCATCTTTTCTCACGAATCATGTGATTTATCTTGTGATGGAGTTACTATGTGAATGTATCATTTCTCACAGATACTGTCATTTGGTGTGTGAGATCAATTCATCGTCTTTTGTCTCAGCTTGGTCTTTGTTGGTCTCGGACTGCCAAACTATGAGAATAGACATTTCCAGCCAGTAAAAACAATCCATTCTCAAGGTTGTAAACCGACTTTATTGTGATAAGAAAATGTATAAATATCATGTGTTGTTACCTAAACTACATAGTATACTACAATATCTTATAGTCACAGGCTAACCAGCCTTTGTCTTTTGATATTTGTGTGACTCAGTGAATCGGAAGGTACAACGGACAAACAGCATTATCAGCGTACCAGTCAAGTTCATTACCGTTATAGTAATTAACAGGCGCAGACATAACAAAGTAGCAACGGATTTATTCAGTTCATTTCAGTTATAACAAATTAGCAACGAAGTTATAACAACTAACTCTAATCTAACTCGAACCAACCCTAATGTCGCCTTTATTAGGTCACCCTAACGCTAATTTGTCCATGGCTTGAAGAGTAACTTAAACTTTCCCAAAACCTAAGCTGAAACTTGCCAGATATCCCATTTATTAATAGCATAACGCTTCGATCGATAAGCATATTTTACTGATGATGAAAACATTATTTGTCAGGTTTCACTAACTTGCTCAGTGAACGTCTCAAAGTCATTGGTGCGGTTGCACCCCATTGGTAGTTAGTAGTGCTTAAAGTTTAACTTGGCCACGAAAATGTGTCAGGAATTTTCTAGCCCTGACTTATGCGGGAATATTTGAGATCTACCATAATATTAGGTAATGAATGTTTGATTAGAGGCTTTTCAAGTCAGGATATTTCTCACGAAGCATACTCCATGAAAATGAGATGGAATGATGCAAATAATTTGGCAGATGGTGACTAGCAGTGGTTATGGAATCCAGGATGTGCATTTAGTCCTATTTGGGACCCGTCAGCAAGGGGAGTGTACCTGCACTCCTCAGTAAGTGAGTGAGTGAGTGATGGTGTTCCACCCCCTACTGAGAGTCGAACCCAGTACCCAGCGTTATCCCTCAGACCACTTGGGCCACGACAGCCACAAGTTCAGGTTGAATTAGAGAGTTATGAAAGTGTTTGAACAAACCACTATTGGTCCAAAGAGTTGACTTCTTCCTGTTTATGAAAGGTTGTCACCATCTCATGCAGGCAAAATCAACCAGCATCAATCAAGATGCGTAAAATGTATTTTTATATTGCACAGTGACAAAATTAAGGAATGTTCTTGCTCTTTATTACAAAAAAGGAAGAACTGTGTCCCCAAGCACGTTAGACGTTGAATAGCTGCAGTGTGAATCGCTTTCAAATACCTTGCTCTTCTCCAATAATAGTCTGGTTGAGAGTTACACTTGATCGACTGCTAATTTTTCCACTGGCTGTTTCATTTCGTCTGAATGACGGTGTCTGCTTACTAGTGTGGGAAAGAGTTTCAAAAGCGTAATTATTCTCTTCTGCATCGTCATCTAGCATCTTTTGCTCTTGAAAACTGGTATTATTACTTCGGTTCGACGAACGAATTGTCCCGTATTTCGATCGCACTATTGAATTGGGGTTTAGTAGTTCTGTTGGATAGACAGTGTGAATACTGTCGTTCTGATAGATGTCCAGATTATCTTTTGAGTATTGATATACTGGAGGTAGGCTTCCCATTTGATAGCTGTTAGGCCATTGCATAAAAAATACTGAACCCATAGAAGGATCTATACGTCAAGTCAAAATATCCAACAATGAATACATTATTAGAAAATTTAACAAATATCGAATAAAGAGACATTAAAAACGATGATATACTTAATAATTTATTCTTTAATATATCAGTATTCAGATTCGGCTTGATTGAAGTTCATCTGACAGTCATACGTTTGTGCTCGTAGATACTTTATAGGCTTCAATTTTAAAAACACTACCATGAGTTCGTTTCTTGGGATTTGATTTCTTTCAAGTTCGATCACAGAGTGATGCCAGTAAGAGAACCATTGGAAAGCAGTAGGAGTACTGGACAAGTGTTTCGTCAAAGTTCGAGACTTACCGACAGTACCCAACCCCTGGGAGTCCACCTAATGACCCATGAATTCTAACTTCTACCAGCCTGTGAATTTAGCGCGACCACCAGCCGCCACTCCCATCGGCGGATATTTGTCTTCATTTTTTGAAACTCTGTAGGTGAGTCCCATACTAGGACGAAACGTCTGTCCAGTACTTCGCATAGGTTCTCAATGGTTCTCTAACTGATATCAATCCGTGATCGAACTTAAAACTATTACCAAGCTATTCTGACTTGGTCACATTTCAAAATGTGGAAGTGCCTAACATCTGCGCGTGTTCAATGTATTCCGTATGCAGCTTCAATAAATTAGTCGGATAAGTCAAGAATTTTTCCATTGAAACGAAAGATACAAATAACGGTTACAAGGGACTTCCATCTGCGATATAAGCTACACATAGTGGGATCAATCAGCAATTTTCATTTCATATCAGGCAAGCTTACTTCCAATGATTATGAGCAATAAGTTGTGCTCGAGACGTTGTCCAGTTATTAATAATTTATCTCTGTGTATTAAATCGAACAAACGGATAATCACAGAGAATACCGACCACGGAATGTGAATGCACCAATGATGTTGAACGCCGACTATTCGTCAGATTACAAAACTTGCCACGGATTCTATATAAAACGCCATTTGTCTACGGGAAAATCTGACATACTAATACTGAAACAAACTAGAGACAATATATGACCTTGATTTAACCGAGAAACAATTCCCAACTACAATGAAAGGAATCAATTTCGAATTTCATAGCTATCAGAACGGTTTAGTCGATATGAACAATGAAATACTCTCCTGTTTGCGTACATTTATCTACAAGAAGAATACAGACAGTGAAGAGACACTCTAATCCTAGTCTTTGCTCTAACTGTAACCCTAATACTTGCCTTAACGCTAGCGCTTAACCCTAATTGTAACTTGCTATCAGTCCACTGTCCAAACAGTACTTGAAAATGAGATCAGGGTGAAATTCGCACCTCAATTCGTGCAGAGTTTCCTTATGTGGCTTTAATCCAAGCAGGTTTTGTAATCCAATGAACGACACGTATTCGAGGTTATTGATTCGTTCGCACTCCGTCGTCACTATTCCCTAGATTGGCCAGTGTGGAATCTGATATGGAATTGCATCCTGCCAGAATTCTGAAGTTCTACGCTTGCGGAGATTGTGATTATGACGCTTAGAAATTGAAATAGTTAGTTTGATCAACTGTACATGAGGAATAGTAATGCTTCAACAAATATCAGTAATATCTGTGGAGTACGTAACAGTATGATTGTACGCTTTTTGTTATACAGTGAAATTAGACACATTGTACATGATTTTTGTTTAAAACGATTCATGTTTAAGTATATATAACTTCCGAGTACAATTCGAAGTACACTATACTGTTGATAACTTCTCCTTCTCACTGGCCATTACTGTCTACTTGCTCCACTCATGCCGTGTTGTATACTTTGGATTTATTGCAGGAGTCTATTATCCTAATCCGAAGACAACTCTACAACCGGTACACAGCTTCTACCAGTAGACACGATCCCAACAATGAACGATTCTGTCGATTATATTAATAATTTGTAGCACTGGACTTAAACTGTATATCCAAGTAACCTTTTTATTAATAAAACTCTTTACTGTATTTTTAATTATATATTGTTACACTATCATCTCACAGACTTGGATTTTTATTCGCATATCTGTTATGTTATCGAGCTCTCTAGACAGCCCCATACATATCAGTGGCTATAGTATATCATATGGTGTGATAAACTTCCAACTGCATGTACCAATCTGTGTGTACGTTCCAAAGCATATACACCTCTAGTATAGAAAGAAGGATTTGTGACTGCATATCTAAACACATTCCAAGAAATATGCGTCTAAAAAATGCGAAAGTCCTGTTCAGCCCTTGTTAGACAGTCGTCATAAAATTGATGCGATAAAAGCCTTTAAGTAAAATTCAAGACGTCTTCAGATTGATACATATGGATGGAGTGATTACCAGTAAAAGATTAAAACCGAATTTACGCATCCGAAGGAAACTGTTGTTCATCTGGCCTTACCAGGGGAAATATACTCCATGTTATTTAAATTTTAATGATGTTTTGACTTGACAGTGTGACCGCCGATAAAGAAAGACTCTAGAATATCTGGATTTTGCAGATAGTGTATTTCTAATGACACACAAACTCAAAGACTTAGATGCTGGCGAAAACCAGCAAACTGGCTGAAAAATCAGGCGGAGAAGACAGGATTGTAGATGAACATAGAGAAGATGAAGCTGATGAAGACAACCAACGAACCGCAACAACAGCAACAACAACCAGCACAAATCACCATCAACGGAAGAGATTTCACAGGGATTACTGCCTTCACTCATCTGTCCAGGATTCATCGTTTCAACTACAGGCAGGCAGCAGGGACGGATGAAGACGTCAAAGCCAGTCAGTCAGAATCGGAAAGGCAAGATACGCCTCATCAACCTGAAACCGGTTTGGGAATATTCTGCTCTCACTCAGCATAACGAACAACATTCGGATTTTCATCATCAATGTCAAGTAGGTTCTCCTATACGGGATAGAAGCTTGACTAGCGTGTCACGAAAAGGATTTCCAACAGGCTACTACAGACTTTCATCAACAACTGGCCACTTTGCTGACTGGCCCCATACTGAAGATCGGATGTTGAGAAAGAGTTAGTGACAAGAAACTCCGCAGTGGAACAAACCAACGAAGAGCTGACCGCCCAACAAATGTGTAGGAGAAGATGCAGACGGATTGATCAGGCACCCATTGAGGAGACCGTCGAATGACATCGCGCGTCACGCCGTCGAGTGGAATCCCAATGAGAAGATACAAGTGGGTCGTCCTAGGGTGATATGGAAGACAGTGTGTGAAGAGGAGATGAGAGATTGTTAGCAGCCGTGGTCCAAGCTGAGAAGGATGGCAGAAAATAGGACGAAGTGGAGTGTGTTGTTGAAGCCCGACGTTCCACTCGAGACCCAAGGAACAATAGTAACAATAAGTAACCGTCAAGAACTAACTAACGAAATATATAATGTCTTCATTTCATCCTGCTGGGTTAGATTAATTCATGTAGTACGGATGAGTTGTGAAAATGATATTGAAATCTAGTTTGGCGAAGCCGTAAAATTAGGCCCATATGTTAAGTAGGTCATTATTTCAAGTGTGATTATCACGGCTGATACTCATCTCTGTTGTGTGAATGAATGCATGATATACAACTGACTATTCTTCATTACACCAGTTGTGGATCTAAGTTTCCTCGTGTCAGTCCTAATTATATCAATTTGGCGGTAAATCTAGGAAACAGACAGGATTCAACACTTTGAATTATCTCATTCACATATAACGTGTTGTTGACGTCTGTATATTTTAATTTTTATTTTGATAAAGAAAGGAAGACGAAATTCTCAGTATAAAATGATATCATTCTTGATATGTACCCACATGATGTCTGTTTTATTTTTGACAGTCTGTTATATTTTGCTATGTGTTCGGATCGATATTCCATTATAACTGACATTATGCTTTTGTCTGTCCACTAACTAAATAAACAATGTATAACCTTGTTATCACATGACATTACAACCAATCATGGTAAGACGTTATCTTATTGGATCATGTGTATTAGCCATTTTCATTATATACTTTTGTATTTGACACTTGTTCATTTTCTGGTTCACACACTTTTTCGTACACTAAGTACTGTTTCACTCACACTCGTGTGTGACATTTATTTTCCTTGTCTGGAAAATACAAGTATCATCGTAAACCTGGTGGTCTTCTGATTTCCCTCTTTCCGTGTCAGGACTATTTACTACTCGACGAGTACAAAACATAATTGGCGACAGGGAAAACTCTAATAACTCACTCAGCAGCAGTGCATAACAATTCTATTTCACAGGTTCTCATCAGCTGCAGACTACCTAAAATTACAATGTTTATATAAATGATAATAACATGCTTTAATGTTTGAGTGGTAGTAGAGAAGAAATACTATAACACTGACGAATCCAAAATGAAAGTATCACAATTTTTAGTTTAAGTTTTCATCATCAATTTATACGCTTTTAAAGTTGAAAAGAGGGGAGGGGGAGGGCTAAGACAGAAAACAGAAAAATTAATTAACATAACAGGGTTAGCTTGTAGCTTGTTCACATAGCAACTCAAAAAACACAAGCTGTTACAGTTTATGAAAATTAAGATTTGTTCGGTGAGTTGAGATCACTGAATTACATGACTAATTAATTTAATCAGAATCAAAATTCAGTTCCCAAGGGAGTGAGAGGTTAATCACACTCTCTTTCTGTATGCATAAGTCTGGTTGGTTTAAATCGTTTGATTGTGATTGCTTCGGCAAATCGTAGTAAATTTGCTGACTTTGTCTAATTAGTATTTTGCAGGACTTAGAAATCTCTACGAGATTAGCAGTATCAATAATGTGTCTACTAACTGTACTCTGAGAATATTTGCTTCTTTCAGACACAAGTTTCTTGGAATATGTTCAGGAAACTGGATGGAAGCCGTTCTTTCCGTCTTTCAATATACTTGCTCCCGCAAGTTCACGTAAATTCATAAACGCAGTTGCAGGTGACATCAGCAGGGTATTTATACAGTTGTGAGTGGCTTAAAGAAGAAGTGGTGCTGTATAGTGTTATGAGTTTTGCTGCGGAGAAGCTTCTTTTCTTTCCGCTTCTGTTCTCTGTCTTAGCCCTCCCCCCTCTCTTTTCAACTTTGAAAGCGTATAAATTGATGATGAAAACTTAAACTAAAAATTGTGATACTTTCATTTTGGATTCGTCAGTGTTATAGTATTTCTTCTCTACTACCACTCAAACATTAAAGCATGTTATTATCATTTATATAAACATTGTAATTTTAGGTAGTCTGCAGCTGATGAGAACCTGTGAAATAGAATCATATCATTTTATACAGAGAATTTCCTCTCCCTTTCTTTATCGAGATTTATCAAGGAAACCAAATGTGTACTAGTTTTTATTATTTTATGTTGCGCTGTTCATTCGTCACATGAATCAATTTACCCGCATATAATCTATATTCTGAAATTTAAGTGAATCAGACAGTTATGTAAATGCTTCCTTTTTCTCTCTGTATGTCCCCCTGTTTCCTCTTATTACCCTTGAACTCAATTTTTTGTGTTTTTTGAATGACAGAATGGCGACTGGCCCTATTCAGGTAGGTAGTTACCTGGGTTCCAGTGGGAAGTCGTGACCAGTAGAGTGCAGCTGGTCGGGTGTGAGGACAAATACTCACCGAAGATATTGGCTAGCGGTCGCGCTATGTCGTGAATTGACAGAAGTTAGAATTCAAGGACCATTGGATCGGGTCCCAGTGGCTTAATGGTATACGAGCTCGCCTTGTAACCGGAAGGTCCTGGGTTCGAATCTCGGTGGGTGCATACTGCTGAAGAGTCCCAAACTACGACGAAACAGCTGTCCAGTACTCCCAGGTTTTCCAATGGTTCTCTCTAACTAATGTCAGCTCATGATGAAATCCTGAAATGACAGAATTATTTGACTTAATTCCCTCTTTATCGACTGAGTTGTTCTTTTTTCAAGTAAATAGTAACTAAAGATGGAGGCGGCTATGAAATTAAACAGCGGTGGTGTGGGCACTGGTTAACTGAGAGCACCTGTTAGACAATTGTCAAGAGACCGATGAGAGTTGGGAGTCTGAGGGTGATATAGAGGAAATGAAAGCCCTCGGTGAATCGTGGAGCCAGTTAAAAAGGATATCAGAAAAGAAAGTGGGTAAAGTTAAGCTTAAAACACCACTAATTTCCAATCAGCGAACTACCTTGAACGCACCAGTTACATGAAGGAGGCATTTCTGTTTATGAAAAAAGAAATGCATAAAAACTGTATAAAACTGTTATACAGGATGCCTTTCTATCACATGCGATAAAGACATCTCTCAGTTTAGCATAGGAGTATCAGATGGAAAGTTTCACTACATCCTATGCATATATATTCACCTAAATGACTATAAATGGCATCACTTTGGGATGCATTAATGGTCCGTCCTAATCCTGTTTTTTTTTAACCTTCCCCTAAAGCCTTCTATAGAACTGATGTGTGTCCCTATAATGGGATTCACAAAATCACTAGAATAGTTGACTGTGTGGTGAATATATATCCAAGGGATGACGGGGAGTTATAACCTTTCCACTCATCACAATTCGAGTGATAATAGGTAATTAAGGTAGTTGATTTTCTGTCTGCTATCCTGTCGACGAATCCTTTCTGTGGAAAGATATCATATAAACCAATCACTCACAAACATTTTTCGCTGGTTCTCGACCATGGTTTAATTCTTTCTTCAATCAGACAGTTTCATTCAGGTGTACCCAGTAATTACAAATATAAAAACAATCTGGGTTCCGGTTAAGTGGGACCTGACAGAAACTGTTCCTACGAAACATTAAATGCATCAGCTTACCTTCCCTGACATTACACTAACTCGTCTAAACAAATTGCACAACAATGGAAGTATCCATCAGCCAACCTGCAGAACCTTTTTATACTCATGACACCTCTAAATGAACAAATCTTTTCCTTCCTAAGCAACCCTGAATCCAAACAATATGTTTGAAAACCTTATCCTCATCAAACTGCAAGTGCAACTGTCTTAGAGCAGGGATTTGACTCAAAGCAGGCGGAAGAGAACCTTCTACTCATGCGGATGAAACGCACTGGACCATTCAAGATCACTGACTGATTGGTAGTTAATGGTGCTTAAAGTTCAACTTGGTCAGAAAGCCTAATATTCCACTAGAAAAATAAAGCAAAGTCTTCGAGTATATCATGTGTCAGATGTGGTCTGTGAATAACTTCCGACAGTTTCCAACACTATACCGAATCAAGAATAGTTCATAGGCAGATGGGAATGTATCGTTTGAAGTTATAAGCAGTGTACTTATAGATGAGAAAATCATATATAAGCGTGCTAGAATGTACTAACTCATTATAGCCTCATTTAACATTTGCACTTTTTCGTTTACATTTATAGTTGTAGAAAAATGTTGTCAGGATAGCCGTGTGAGAAGTACAAAATAGTCTAATCAGGTTACATACTTTTATTTATAGTCGTAGAACTAAATCTGTGGTTAATTTCTAGGGTAGGCGTATAAGGTATATTGTAAATAGTCGCAACATTTAATAACTAATTAATATCAGCCAAATAGATAGCTCAGTTTGGAAGGAAGGAAAGCTGCTACCTGACTGGGAGAAAGGCTACTTTTTCAGAATACCAAGGGCAATTTAGCTTTAGCAAGAACTGCACTGAATCATGCCCTCGTCCAATAGCTATATGACAATATCACATGCCAAGTGATCCACAATGAGAATCTCAGAAAAGTCTTTGAAGTGAGGGCGGGGTTATGGCAAGGTGACCTACTATCACCCACGATGATCTCCCTGATCATAGTGGACTGGATTATGCATCAAACTGTGCATAGGGAGTGAGAAGATGGGAATACGTTGAACCGATAAGAAGACTGTGGAAGATCTAGACTTCACCACCAAGTGTAACACAAACTTGAAGATTTAAAGGCGAGAACCAACAAATTGGCAGGAGAGGCTGTGAGTGAAGACAGGACTTCAAGTGAACAGAGAGGAGGTCGGAGTGATAAAGATACCTAACCAACAACAACAACAATAACGCATCTCAGTCACTATGAATCGGAGAATTGTGGAAGACGTCAATTTCTTCACTGATCCAGTCAGCATCATTTCAACTACAGGTAATTGAAAGAGATGTGGATGTCAAAACCAGTTAGAATCTGAGAGGCAACATGGGCCTTCTTCACTTCGAAATCAGTCTGTGTATCTTCTGAACTTGAAATAAGCAATAAAATCCGGATTGTGATCAGCAGCATTGAGTCATTTCTCCTATATGGATTAGAAATTTAGCGTGTCACTGAGAACATTTCCAACTGTCAGCTGCAGACTTTTATCAACGGGTTCCCTCATCTCTGGCTGCCTGCTGAAGATTAGACGGCGAATGGAATGAATTAGTAAGGAGAAATTACGAGGGAAAAAGCCCAATCACGAACCTATCGCTTAACGAGGAAATATTGTGAATAAAATGGAGGTGGATAGGATGTAGTCTGAGGAGACAGTTGAGTGATATCACAAGTGAGGCTCTCAAGCGGAAGGGGAATGGGGGTAACTACGAGTTGGGTCAACAGGGAGGAGATCGTGTGAAGAAGAGATGAAAGCTAATCGACAATCGTGGATCCATTTAAAGAGAATTGCAAAGATCAGGAAAAAGTGGAGATGTTCTTTTGAAGCTTGAGTTTCTAATCAAAACTCAAGGGAATATAAATTTATGCCTCCCTATCACGGCCTCTTTACTTAACTCCACAGAAGCAAGTGAACTGGTAAATGCACAGTGGATTTGCCAACAGTGAAATCGTGAGATTGACGTCTTAAAGAACAACAGCATGTGTATGTATGTGGCCAGACACTTTCATGGACATCTACTTGCATGGTTGTCGAAAGAAGAGCCCCGAACTGTTAGTCAGAGAGCTCGATTCTGGTGCACATTATTACTTTTGATCAGGCAAAATCAGCAGTTACTTCATTTAGATCTATATGTATATAAGATGAGATTATTTTTGATTACAGCTTGATTCCACACCGTATTTTTTTTTTGGTACAGGTATGGAATTTTCAGCATGTGATATCGGTAGCCCAAATTTTGCAGGCCGACCATAGTTATCAAGTACGCATCGGCAGGGGATCGATCGTCGGATCATGTGCATCATGATCGGCGAGATTCCTAACCACTGTGCCACCGACGAGATCAAGCAATCTGAAAGGGTTTCGCTTACTTCTTCTTTAGGTAACAGGAGATCTAGCAGTCCATTAAGAAAAGCCTGAACTTTGTGTTCAGAAATATTTCATTCAGTCGTTCTTACTTCCATGGCCTTATTGTCAGTTTTATTTGTTTGAATTGTTGCATTACAGACTGTGTGTAATATACTCTTTTTTTGTGTTGCCCAGTTTCAATTCCATGTCTTGTCGTATCTTAACAATTATTTTCAAATGAGTGATCATTGCTTAGCTATTCAGAACTATTATATTTTTCCATATAAATGAATTAAAAGTCAATCTGAACGTAGAATATTCTTTTCACTAATTTCTCCTCTTCAAGTTCTTACAATTAAAAAATTATAATATAATATTTGTTGTCGTTACATTAATGGCCAGTTATGCGGCGGATACATTTTTTTTAACGTGGAAAAACAGACCAGTTATTGGGTGACAAAATAAATAGTCGTATTTGTGTGAGAAACAAGATGTTTAGGCTGAAATCTATTAGATGATATTGTGAGATGGGAGACAATGGTGGTGGTGGTGGTGGTTAGTCATATTCGATTTGTAGAGTGTGGGGTAGGAAAAATTGACAAGTAAGTCAATTCAAGGTTATAAAAGGTGTCAGGTGAGCGGCTGGTAAGAACTTGGATTGATGATTTTTCTCACCAAGAGTGCTCTATCCCCTTAACTCCTTTGGCTTTTTTCCTTTGCTTATTATTATTATTATTATTATTATATATATGTCCAAGCCAAGTTCACTTTTAACGGTTTGAAAAAATTTGGGCATTGGGTATATGATATTCATTACAATATAGGGTTTTTGTATTTCTCAGTGAATGAAAAAAAATATAAAGATATAAAAACAATATCGTTTTGTTTTTCATTCATTGGGAAATACAAAAAACCTTTATTATAACGAATATTATTATTATTCGTTATAATTTGTGCCCTCCATTCAAACATTCCCTCAATACTATCGAATTTTTTATTCATACTATCCGGACTTATTAATAATAATATTATTATTAAAACAATTAGTCCCTTTGATAAATTTGAACAAGGCATTAAGAAGACAAATTTCGCGAGATGATATCATTTCGTAGTTTCTTTACAACCGCTTTACAACTAACATGGTTAACAATCATAAAATAAAGTTCATGAAAATTACTCAGTTAAATAAAAACAAAAGTACATACTAATGACCAATCATATTAAGATAGGTCATGCAGTCCAGGGTAGGCGAAGATTGAAGTCTATTGATATTGTCCAGTCCATGTTTGTTTACGAAAAATAGAGCGCTGAATCGTTCCATCATTTCTCCTAATCATAGTAATATCCAGGATACCAAGTTTGTTATTCGATTCTAGTTCGGAAGTCACTCGAATATTTGGATGAATATGATTAAATAGAGTAATGAAGTTTTCAATAGATTTACTATTATTACCAATAATAAGAGTATCATCTACATAACGTTTATACAGCATAAATCCTCCAAGCATACCTTGCATTTGTTTCTACGCCGCATCTCTTTTTCTCACTTGCCGAACATTTTCGATCCCTGTTCCTACGATTAAAGGACGAAATTCTGTGGACTCTACTTCAAACTGTATCTACAAGTTCACCTGCGGCTGCGGTGACACCTATATAGGTAGAACTAACAGAATGTTCCAATGTCGTCGAAAAGAACATATTCCAAAATGGCTAGTAAATCATATCGAAAATCCTAACGCGATTAATCTTAATAGAAATCCAGCATCATCCATTGCAAAACACTTATTAATGTCTGGTCACAAAATCAATATTAATGACTGTTTCACAATTATTTCACATAACTCTAATTCAAGGCTGGTTATTGAAGGTGATGGAAGCACTTTGGATTAATCACATACAGCCTAAACTGTGTGTACAAAAATCAATAGACTTCAATCTTCGCCTACCCTGGACTGCATGACCTATCTTAATATGATTGGTCATTAGTATGTACTTTTGTTTTTATTTAACTGAGTAATTGTCATGATCTTTATTTTATCATTGTTAACCATGTTAGTTGTAAAGCGGTTGTAAAGAAACTACGAAATGATATCACCTCGCGAAATTTGTCTTCTTAATGCCTTGTTCAAATAATAATATTAATGATATTATCTCTTTTCTTAATATATGCCTCCACCTGTTTCATTTCACACACCGGTTATCTGATTATGAGCCTCTCATTGCAGTCTTAATATCTCCTCTTTAATACACACAACTTTGTACTAGCAACTCACTCACCTGACACCTTTTATAACCTTGAACTGACATACTTGTCAATTTTTCCTACCCCACATTCTACAAAACCTGAAGAGGAGAAATTATTGAAAAGAATATTCTTCATTCATATTGACTTTTATTATATTTTCGTCATGAACTGATACCGGTTGCACAACTTTTGTTTAGCGAAAGTTTACTAAAATTGTGAGACAATAGAAAGAAATGGTAGCTTGGACTAAGAATCAATGTAGGTGTAGAACTTGGGCACTGTGGTAGAATGTAATTCCAGATTAGATGAGTTTATCTAAGATAACGCACAATGATGACTTTACAATCACAAATTACTACTCATAATCGTATCAGTTTAGTCATATGGGTTCATAACTTATCTCCCCCCCTCCCTCGTGTCTTTGTTGTTCCTTGCCACTTTCCATATCACCGGTACAGGCTTTGCATCATTTCGATTGCACATGTGCGGTGTTGAATGGATAAACAAAGCTTCAGTGATTAACCTCTCCCTCCACCTAACCATATTACTCTTGAATACTCTCACCCTGTCCCACCCATTCTATTTTGTGACTATATGCAAATGAATGCAGTGCAGTGGCTGTTTTTTCTAAAGATTATTTAACTTAGCAAGGTCAGTCACTGTAAATCCCGCTGAATTTCTATGTTCCGTTAATCTGACTGATCCCGATCTATTGGTTTAACCTATGGAAATGACCTCAAAGTCATTATATGCTATTGGGTAAATTATATTATTTTTTTCTAAATTGAATCTATGCGGTCCTTAATCCGATGATGTTTATCTCTGAGAGACAGTTGCTTGATTTGACTGCCAGCCTGATCCCAGCCTCATTGAGAATCTTATGTGAGGCGTCTGACGTTCCTTCTTTTTACGGCAGTACTACAGAGATTTTAAATTCTGCATCATTTTTGTCAGTTTACAATTCTAATTTTTTCTATAGTTCTTCATATATTTCTGAATAAATTCCGGTAAGTAGTTATTCACTAGAAATATTTCCTGCGTTTGTTCAATTTTGTCATTTCAATCTTCTGACTTTCTAGTTAGGCTCACGGCCCGATTATATAGACATTTCACTAAACCTATCTTCCGTTACTGATTCTGGATCGGATGAATTAAGGTCTAAGTATTTATTAGGGTGTATGGGCTTCCTATAAATGCCAGTATCTGACCCATCATCTTATTTTCGTTTTATTTTACAGTCAGTCTAGCATTGGTCAGTACCTCAAGCTGTTCATTTCGTAACTCAGAAGTCAGTTGGATTTCATCTAATATTGAGTTTATATGTGTAAAAAACCGAGGGATGTGTTCAGATTTCAACACCATCAGCTAGGAACGAGATTAGATGTTCTAAGAGCGACGAAGTCATCATCTAGGCTGTACATTCGTGTATTTATGTGGTGAGAACAGCCTGCTAGCCAGTTGGTTGACATTAATCTACGTCAATGTCTAGGTCACTAATATGGGCTGTGAGAAAATATGAACAAGGCTGTCTCAATAACCAATCACAGAAAACTTAAACGTGGGCAAATATGATTCGCAGATAGATGGCTCCATTTTCCGAGGAACTCGAAAACAACCAGTCAGAAGACTGCGTTTGTCTACTTGACTAGGCTATAATAATGTATGTGAAATTTATATAAATACGTGTTGATTTCCGTAATAAAACGATCTGTTGCCTGGTCCTTGTCTTGTGTTGTTGCGTTTATATCAGATGGATGGGAAACTTCCAGAATAATTTCCGGTTAAGGGTCAAATTAATAAAAATTACAATTAGGAATAAAAATGTCATAATAAACAGGGGGCGGATAAAACTCAAACAAAGTAGCATCATAATAACTAAGAAGATTGACATTGTGCAATTGGGTGTTGGAAATGTAGAAATAACAAAAATAGACAGGATGTTTGGATAAAAAAAACTAATGTGACGAATAATTGTTTATGCAATCAGGGATTAAATATGTAGAAATAGTAAAATGACAAAATAAACAGGAAGCTCGGATATGAAAATATGGTAGTGTAAACAGGGATTAAGAAAAACCTAAAATAACATGAATAAACAGGAAGTTTAGGTAAGAAAGGCGATGGGATGGTCATTACCTGTTTATGATAGCCATGGCAGGGACACGGGTTGGACATATTTCTTTTGGATACAAAGCGTGGGTTTGAGCTTATTGATAGCTAGTGCCTAGGCTATGCATAGATGTCTTAATTTCACTCCCTTTGATAGGTTTGATTGAATCTTGTATATTACTTTGAAGGATATTTCGAAAGGCACTGAATGTCCTGAATTGACTAGATGTTCTGTCACTGAACTATATACACGCTTTTGGTCTCCTTTTACTAGCCAGGCTGGATAGTGTTCACGAGCGCGTTTTTCAAGTCGGCGCATGGTATGGCCGATGTAATCAGCTCCACAAGAGCAAGTAAACTTGTATATGCACGCTGAGGTGGCCCAATGCGATAGCTTGTCTTTCGCGTTCTGGCTGAACAGTTTCTTGCAGGAAAACGTCCGTTGTAGTCTCGCGGCGAAGTATGTTTTCCTCAGCGATTTGGAAAGGCGTTTACGAAGGATTTCTGCTTCAATATCACCTTTGAATTCTAAATTAAGCAGAAGTATTTTCTTTGGAACGGATTGGACTTGTTCGGAAGTCTTCTTATATTTGAGATTTTGTCTATGAATCTGGGTGGGAAACCGTTTTCCATCAGGGTTTTTCGGAGATTACACAGTTCTTCTTCAATCGCCTCCTCGCTGCATATCTTCCGAATCCTCTAGGAAAGAGCGTATATCAGGTTCCTCTTTCTGCTTAGGGGCACAAAGCTTTAAAAGTTGATGAATTGTCCATTCCATGTAGGCTTTTTGTATATAAACCTTTTCAGAGAATTGTTGGCGTTTCTTGTCAGATGGACATCGAAGAAGTAGAACATTCCGTCGGATTCAGTCTCAAGTGTAAAGTCGATGTTTGGCTGGGCGTTTTTGAAGATTTGAAGTAGATTTTTAAATCACAATTCTCATCACAAATAATAAAAGTGTCATCCATGTATCTCTTGTAGAGATGGAGGTCGTCAATGGTTGGTGATAAGGCGTTGTTCTCTAAGCTAGCCATAAAGCAGTCGTCTAGGAGAGGTCATAAGGGAGAGCCCATTGCTACTCCATCTACTTGCCTGTATATTTCCTTGTTGAAACTAAAGTACACGTTGAAGGTGCATCGTAGTAAAATGATTGAGGAAATAGGAAGCATATGCTAAACACTGAGATAAATCAACTTATGTTTCTGGCAGACATTTATTATACTATGGAAAGCACCTATCAGGACATTAGACAGAAAAGTGCACCAGTGGTTCAGCAAAAAACTCATCTTCTCGACGAATTCATTCTTAAAAGGCACAGCTGTACAATCGTATTCACATACATAAGCTCACATGTGTATTCAATTAGTATTTAGTCCCGTACAAATAATAAAAGGGTGATCAAAGGTGATAATAATTTCCAGTCTGATATGAAATTTCGAAGGTGTGAGTATAGATTACAAGTGGCTTAGAAACATAATTACACAGGATTAGAAAATAGCTGCGTTACATGTTATCTAACTCATCATTTATAGAGTCATTTAACGATTGAACTAGTTCTTCTCATCTCACCGGCTCATCGTATCAGAAGAATATGCAGTACTAACTGCTTAGAAGAAGAAGAAGAGCTCTTATTTCTCAAAAATATCCTGGCTAAAAATGGATACCCGGCATGTTTCATGGGGAAGAATATGAAACTACAGTCAAAAAGAGAGGAATACACTTCACTATCCAAGGAAAAACTATATTTGATTCTGGACTTCAGGGGGAAACCCACTAGCAGCTACTCTAAAGAGAAATATCCTAGTTTCCTAAAGAAGACCTTTCCTGCAGCAGCTCTAAGAGTGATATTGTAACAACAGAAGACAAGGGCCAGACTAAAGATCGTCTATTCAGGAAATCAACACATATTTATAGATTTTCATGTACATTATCATGGATTATTGTAAGGAGAAAAACAGCGTCTTCTGATTGGTTGTTTTCTCGCTGAAAGTTAACCAGTCATCTCTTTGTGGCCATTTCTTTGAAGGTCAGACCATGTATCTGCAAATCGTATCCGCCTTTGTTCTTATTTCTCTCATGACCAAAATTGGGGACGCAAACATTGACGTAAATTACTGTCTACCAATTTGGCTAGCAGCCAGCTGTCACCACAATAGTATCTAGCCACCCACTGTTTCTAGGCAATGTAACAGGTGAACTTCCACATATGATCACCCCAATTTGCAGATTTCAGTTCATCTGTTGCTGCTGAACTAGGAACTCAGGTCATTCCATGCGCGTCTTTTCAAAACGTATCACAGAACATTACCCAGCATGGCTGCAAAGAGGCGACATAGGTTCAGTCAGAAGCGCCTGTCACACAGCATCTTAAACAGCTCATAATTCAAAGTCATGTACAAAGTAATCAAAAATCTACCAAAAGGCAGTGTATTACCGACTTGATTTTGCTGCAGAATCCCTCGCTATATTCACCAAAAAACTGTAGCTCTATTCAAAAGAAACTAACTAGTTCAATCTTTATATTTATCACGGATCTAGCTCGATCTGACTTATTACTTTCCATCTACTTATTTTTTCATTCCCTTCATTGGTTTTCATCTTCAGTTATCAAAAAGTACCACTTCAATTTGTTTCCATGCTCATTGCTTTCACACTCTCATTCTTTAAAAACTGTTTTACATGTCAGTTAGCAGCAATTTTCTGTTTCTTTGTAATTTTTTTATCTAAGCCACTTGTCATCTATATTCATACCTTCAAAATTTCATATCAGGTAGAAAATTGGTTACTAGATTGCAGCATAAGCTGACATCGTTTAGAGAATTATTGGAAAACTAGCTGAGAGTACTGCCAGACAGCTGTTTCGTCCTAGTTTCCGTCTCTTCACAGTACTCACCCACCACAGAGTTACAAGGCAAGCAAGCTCGTAGGCGATTAAGCCACTGGGAGCCGATCAGCGGCCAGACCATAAATTCCAACTTCTGCCAGTTATTGTCACCTTGAACCGCCTCCTTTATTATTTATTTGTACGAGATTAAATAAATAATAATTGTAGACACATGTAAACTTATGTATATGAGTGCGGTTGTACAGATGTGCTCTCGGGGATGAAATATCCTTGAGAAGATGAATCATGCCTAAGCTGCTGGTGCTTTTCTCTCAAAAATTTGTTAACCTGAAAATAAATGTAAACATGAATTAATGCTCTCAGCTATCAGTGTAATCAGTGCTACAAGATTGAATATCATAGCCCGCCTAATACTACTACTACTAAAAATACTGAGTGTGTGTGTGCGTACGTGTGCGTATCTGTCTGTATGTAATCTCTCATTTTAATATAACAAGTTTAATGATATCCAATTTCAGGTTGAATACTTTACGTGAATAAATGTCAACAATGGAGTTAACACTGTCAGATTATTTTTTTTCTCTCAACAAAATGTATCATATTACAACGATAAAGGCGGGAGATTGTTACCACCATATACACGTAACTCATACAAGTACCATTGATTAAATAATGACCTTCGATTTTATGAAATCAGCGTGTGGGCCAACTGAAATCACCAAATGACAGTAGTTTGAAATCGCTGACCATTAGATTCTGGTTCAGTTGGCTTAGTCTCATTAACCTGAAATCCCTGAGCTCGGTTCTCAGGTGGGGCAATGGGAGAAGGCTGCCGAAGAGTCACATTGTAGAACGATAGGAACAGCTATCCATTACTCCCTGATGGTTTCCAATAGTTCTTTAGGTGATATCGATGCATAATCAGATTCCATGGAACGAAGATGATGAAGAGAACCAGCCAACAGCAATAAAAGAAACAACCAGCAGTAATCACCATCAGCCGAAGAAATTTGAAAGAGTTAACTTCCTTCACCTCTATAGAAAGCATCGTTTCAATTACAGAATCGGAATGGAAGGCAAGACAAACACTTTCTTCACTTTGAAATCAGCTTGAAAATATTCTACATTCAACTTGAAAAAAACAAACTACAGATTTTCAACATCACTGTATGGGTCAGAAACTTGCAGTGTCCGTTAAGAAAGGCGTTTCAAACAGCCAGCTGCACACTTTTATCAACTACCTTCTTCGCTGTATCTATACTGAAGGTCAGATGGTCGGTGGAAAGAAATAGCAACAATAAACTCTGGGAACGAAACAATCGAAAACCTTTTGAAAATAAATATGCAAAAGAAAGTGTGGAGAGAGAGAGAGAGAGGAGACCGCTGGGTGGTGTAGCGCCCCAGGGCGTCGAGTGTAACCCCAGATGGAAACAACGAGTTGATAATTGGTTTGGGGTGACATAGACGAGATCAAAAGCCATGGACAAACATGGAGCCAGAGAAACAGGACAAAGTGGAGATCTGATGTCGAAGCCCTGTGTTCCCCTCGGAACCCAAAGGAACAATAATTAATAAATACTGCATGGAGGATTTCATCATGAGCTGACATCAGTTAGAGAACCACTGGAAAACCTGGGAGTACTGGACAGCTGTTTCGTCCTAGTTTGGGACTCTTCAGGAGTACGCACCCACCAGGATTCGAACCCAGGACCTTCTGGTTACAAGGCGAGCTCGTAGACCATTGAGCCACTGGGACCCGATCCAATCGTCCTTGAATTCTAACTTCTGCCAATTCACGACATCATAGCGCGACCACTTCACAATTTCTTCTTCCATGAGTTACTGCCTCATCTTCAACCTGCTGTACCCTACTGGTCACGGCTTCCTACTAGAAGCCCAGGTTAACTGGCTGAATAGGGCCAGTCACTAGTGAGCATCAGATTAATTTTCAAGTATTGGTTTTGTAGGGATTTTGTTTGATTGCATGGAGGATTTCATCATGAGCTGACTGACATCAGTTAGAGAAGCACTGGAAAACCTGGGAGTACTGGACAGTTGTTTCGTCCTAGGACGAAATATTTTCCACCACTCATATCAGTTTCAATTCAGATCTAACAGAAATGAAACTGAAATAACCGCCTTAACAAAAGACTGTTCGTTCGTGGCCTTATTTGCATCGGTGACTAAGCTGTAGAATACTCGCCAAACACTCACACGTGTGTCGGGGGTTGATCTCCGACCAACGTGCTCCTGAACCACCCTTAGCCAACAATCAATCCTGTAAATAGGGAAGGTTGGGTAGGCGTGAGGTTAGCAATCCCATTCTGTGATTAAAAAAAAAACTACCACCACTGCTACTGAAAATTCAAAACTTTTAGCTCGTAGCCCTTTGTTCTACTGAGAATGCAAGCGAATAAAATAAAGG
Source organism: Trichobilharzia regenti (assembly GCA_944472135.2). Lineage (NCBI taxonomy): Eukaryota > Metazoa > Platyhelminthes > Trematoda > Strigeidida > Schistosomatidae > Trichobilharzia > Trichobilharzia regenti. The sequence goes on from OX235270.1 coordinate 4,271,043, forward strand.
TTTAGTTTATCGTTACTACGGGGTGCCGCCAACAAATATACACCTCATTCAACAGTTGTACGACAGTGCTGCATGCCAAGTAATCTACAACGGGAAACTCATGGAATCCTTTGAAGTGAGAACGGGAGTGAGGCAAGGCTTTCTACTATCTCCAATGATTTCACTGATTGAGGTAGACTAGATAATGCGACAGACAGAGGGTAGCGAGGGAACGGGCATGAAATGAACCCTCACGAAAAACTTGGAGGATCTGCACTTCGCCGATGATGACATATGTTTGATTTCCCACAAACTGGAAGATATGCAAGTGAAAAGTAACAAGTTAAAGATAGAAGAAGCATCCAGAGAAGATAGGACTTAAGGTGAACATTGAGAAGACAGAGTTGCTGGAAATTCCTGGCCAACAGCAACAATAACAACAACAGACAACAATCAACCAGCATAAATTGAAGAAATCTGAAAGAAGCAATCTCCTTCACCTACTTACCCACCTGGGAATCATCTTTTCAACTATAGGCAGATGGAACTGATGAGGATATGAAAGCGAGAATCGAGAAAGCAAGGCAAACTTTCATTACTCTCATGTCTGTGTGGAGATCAACGGTACTCAGCATCAAAAATATGATCCGTATTTTCAACTCCAATGTGAAATCAGTCAGCGCTACTATACAGATCAGAGACTTGGCGTCGCGTCGTGTCACGAATGGCACTTCTAACAAACTACAGGCCTTCATGAACAGCTGACTTTGCTGTAGGATAAGTGACGTAAATGCTAACCACTTACTTGGAGTTTGTTGTGTCTCCGTTACACCGTACAACTCTGTTTGTCGATCACATTTCAGACTGAAATCCATAGTACCAATGATTATAGGGATAGGCAATAAAAGATCATGATGGATACGAGCCAAGTGTTTGAATTCTTTCCCTTTATTACACTGGCATTGTTGAAATCGCAAAATACGAGGCTTTTTCGACAGTGTCTCGTAGGTGCCAACACCTCTGTTGAGTGTTTCATGCATGTAGATAAATTCTACGCATTTATCCGACATAACCTGGTTGATATCATTTTCCAATATCCACTTTGTTGATTTCAGTGGAGTTTTCAGCTTTTTCAACTTGAAATTAACTAATCCAAGACTGTATGCAACGTCAATACATGAACAACCTTCTAAACTGGTCGGTGGTAATGGAGGGATATGAAAGGTGTGCTCTAAAACAACTCTTAATAAGTGTTTTTCGGAGGTTACACGCTTTCTCATCTCTCCTCTGTAGACATCACGTTCTTCCTGAGCAATAACACAGTTTGTCCAGTCTCTGTAAGTAGTAATCTGAAAAACAAAAAGTTCAGATTATTAAAATCACATCCAAATGAGTGATTTTGTTTGTGTGAGAATTTTCTCCTATTTAAAAAAAAATCCCCTTCTCACAGAAATAAAGAAAAATACGAGCTCAACCTCTTCATACGATGTCACTTTTCGTCTAGCTACTTAAGTGAATAATGTCAACTGCCATTCACTCTCAATAAGTAAAAACTCATGAACTCTGTTATTGCTGAAGTTGTGGCTTCAAGGGATTTGATAAATTACAGATTAGTTCACGAGATAACACCAATTGGAGTATGATTGGAAAAACAGAGGATACTGTTTCAATCCCAGTTAGCGACTCTTGAACAGTACGTATCCACAGGGTTTCGAACTCAGGACCTTCCGGTTGTAAGGCAAGCTCGCAGACCATTCAGCTACTGGGGACCAACTCAACTGTCCATGGATTCCACATTATACTAATTCGTAATTTTAGTGTGACCACCAGTCTTTCTGCATTCTGTAAAATTTCAAAATTATGCCATTTAATCTCACCAGGTATTAAAAAACCTACTCTCCTATAAAAAGAAGAATACACAATGGTAAATTGTTCTGCTAAGCGTTAAACATTCACTTATCACTCTAAGATTATTAAACTCTTGTTTTGCCTATTTCTCAAAGACATTATTTTCTGTTTGATAGTTCATACTGCCTTTCAGAGGAAATTTGCTCAGGTATTTTGTATTTTCAAAAGAATGGATACTGAACAAAGAGTACTCTTTCCGGTGACTTTAACATCAGACTCCACAGTTATACAGATACATTATAGTGAATGAATGAATTAGTGTTATGAACAACATTAATGTTGTTTAAATAACATCGAATCAGTAATATTGATAGATTACAGCTCAATAGCATCAATACAAAATGAGTTGAATATCAGAAAAATGCTGGCGAACTAAACGTCTGATTCTCTGCACGACTGATGGTGCTACCTTGATTAAAAAAATGAAGTACCTAGACCAGCTAGCCACTTCCAATTGTATCTACCAATTCAACTGCGCTTGTGATGGAGCGAGTTATATTGGTCGTTGCTCTAGGAAATTGATTTTTCATGCTCAAGAACATCTCCCACTATGGCTAAATAAAGGTGTAGTTAAAAACCATTAACATTTCGATATTAGACCAGCTGGTGCCAGAAAATCAGTGTGGAAGAATGCTTCTCTATAATCTACCGGGTGCCTAATAAATTGCCAAAATCATCGAAGCACCGCATGCTCCAAACAGCAGAGGTTACTACAATTCACCTCAAACAACCAGTGCTCTGTGTTCATGATATGTATCCACATGATGTGTGTTTTGTTTTTGACAGTCTATTATATTTTACTATGTGTATATGGATCGGTATTTCATTATGACTGACAGTATGCTTTTGTCTGTCCACTAACTAAATAAACATGAATGACTTTGTTGTCACATGACATTACAACCAATCATGTTAAGACTGTCATCTATTGGTTCATGTGTATTAGCCATTTTCATATATACTTTTGCTTTAAATACTTGTTCCCACGTTTCGTACACTACGTACCATTTCACTCACACTTTTGTGTGACATTTATTTTCCATGTCTGAAAAATACAAGTATCATCGTAAACCTGGTGGTCTTCTGATTTCCGTGTTTCCGCGTCAGGACTATTTACTACTCGACGAGTACATAACAGTTCAAAAGAAGCAAGTCTAGCCAGCCCCTACTACTGCCCTGGCCTTTAGTAGCGACTATAAATTCATGAATTTCTAATATTATCTCTCCTAATTTTTCTGACAATATTACTGATTCAATGTTATTTAAACATTAATGTTGTTCACGACACTAATTCATTCATTCACTATAATGTATATTATATATATATATATATATATATATATATATATAACTGTGGAGCCTGATGATGAAGTTACCGGAAAGAGTACTCTTTGTTCAGTATTCATTCTTTTCAAAATATTTTGTATTTGTCAGATACATAGAATTAGAATGAAAGCTTAATTTGCATTGATATTACATTTCTCCCATGGAGTGATTAGAATCATAAGGCCGTTTAACTTTAGTCTTCACAGAGTCGTCGTCTGACCACTATAGCGTCAGTGTTAACCGTACTATCGCGTTGTCTCTGCACTGTGCTAATAAACACACAGATTCGTTATTATTACAATAATGAAATGTTGACAACTTCGCCAAGCGATCAGAAACCTAGTATTAGTGTGCATACTTAAGGATGTACAGGAGGTACAAGGGTTACGTGAGAAATGCATGAGTTACAAAAAGTTAAAAGTCAAACAAACAAACAAACAAAACTCAAGTTAGTAGAAATCAACAAGGGTGTCGTCATGATCGTAGAAATGGTTCAATCATTTGTCTTAGTATGCTGCATAACTCTGGTTTTTCTGTATGAATGGCTAGAGCTTCAGAGATGCTTCTCAAGAGATGAACACGTATTGCCTTTGGCAGGTTATTCTTCGACTTGTAGATCACAACGTGTTTGAAAGAGATTTTGCTAAGGTGTACTGTTAAAGTACAATATACCTACAATGACAACACCTACAGACAGAAGAAGAAGAATATCTCCTTTGGATTGCATAGCAAGTATCAAGAACGATCCTTCAGAGTCGAATGTCGGTAATTCGCAACTGTGTACAGGCAACGTGGATGGCATTTATATAATTTGCAAAAATAGCTATGACTTCTGTCGATTGCTTCAAACTAAAGTAAGTGAAGAACTCCGGCACGGTGGTAGCCCGTAATTCCAAATGTGAAAGGTTATTTTAGGCATCACACAGTAATGGAGTATTAACAACTGGACGATGTTTTGGACAGAAATTATTGCCCATAATCATATCAATCTCAAATTGATCCAGTCACTAATACTCCATCGCTGTGTTATATTAAAAAAAACTTATCGAATGTGGAATTGCAGCAGATATTCAACACCTGGTACCCAGCAACAAAATTCACTCTTAAATTGGAAAACGAACCCAGGTTCTTTTTTGATGCAGATCTAGAAAGAGGGCACAGCGAAATCTTGAGTACTGCAGTCTATATGAAACCCACTGGGAACGTTCAACTAACGAGTTTCTACAGTTGTGTGCCTGTTGAACACATCCCTTGATACTTGTATCCCACACATCTGTAGTTAAGACACTCTAGAAAGCGAACTAGATCTTCCGACAGAAATCTCCATCCAAAAAAGATACCAACCAAGATTCATTGAGAAAAATATCAAATCAAAAGTTCAAAGAAACGAAACATTACTTGTTCCAAGAAAGAGACTCTATACGAACCTTGATTTCAAGGGAGACTTAATTCAAAATATCCTTAAGAGGAGAATTTCAGCAACTTTGAGAATAGCATACACCGTAGCGACACTAAGAGTAGTATTCTCTAGTCGTTTGTTGGTGCGCAGAAGTCTTAAGGACAAGATCTCACATCTGGCAACTTCTGTTCCTCTGGAGGCAAGTAAATTGATCGTTCGACACGCGTCCGGTTCAAAAACGTTCAAGAATACTATCGCACATGGTTACCAAAAAGTAGCAGTAGCTCTTTAAGGAGTGGGATAATCGAACATCTTGTCAGCACTGACCATTTCTTGTCAACAAACGCCTCTCTTCCTTCAAAGTAATCTGTAAGGTGAAGAATGACCTGACAAAAGCAATACGCTTTCATCTCCTTTGTTTTGATGGATCTGTAGCCATTTAGATAGGGAGGGATCTCGAGGTTGTCGACACAAAAGGAAACTATTCAGCCTTTTCTTTTATTCTGATAACAACCTTGTTGATTTCTACCAACTAGATTTTTGTTAGTTTGTCTTACTAACTCCTTACGACTTTTATATTTCTTTGGAACTCTTCAATAACTCGATGTTTTCCCCCGTTTCATTGTGCCTCCTGATTACAACTCATTCGTTCATTAAATTATTTATCTTGTTACGTGATCCTCTTGCACTTGTTCAGGTCGTTTTGTGCATTAAGTAATACTAAAAATTATGTTTATGACATCTGATCTCTTTTGTTAAAACTCTGTTGTGTATAATTGCGATCGTACTGCTAAAGAAAGTGGACCAATCATACCTCCACAAACCATCACTTGAAAATCAATCTGGTGCTCACTAGTGACTGGTCCAATTCAGGTAGGTAGTTACTTGGGTTCTAGTGAAACGCCACGGATGATACTAGATGGTAATCGCGCCATGTCGTGAATTGGAAGAAGTTGGAATTCATGCACTGGCCATTGTCTCAGGTCCCAGGGGCTTAATGGTCTACGAGCTTGCTCGCCTTGTAACCGGGAGGTCCTGGGTTTGAACTGCTGTGTGTGCGTACTGATGAACAGTCTCAGACGAGGACGAAATAACTAGCTATTTAGTGCTCCCAGCAGGTTTTCTAGTGGTTCTCTGACTGATGTCAGCTCATTATGAGACCGTGTAAACAATCAAATCCGTGCAAACCGACACTTCAGAATGAATTCACCGGCCCTTCTGAGATGAGTCAAACCTGGTACACTGCTTGACATTTCCGTTCCATACGGACGAAATGAGCGCCCAGTGTTTAGAAGCCTTCGATCTATCTGTCAAGTACTATTGGTTGGTGTTAGTGCTGTTCAACTACTCTTATCATTTATTCAATAATGCATAGCACCAAAAGGTTATACTACATTTTACTTACAGGAACACAATTTTATGCTGAACAGAATGTTTAATTTGCAATAAATACAATAAATTAAAAGCACAACTTAGTTATACATACCTGTCGGAGAATAAGAAATATCCTTTGCGGTTGTTTAATAAATCTTGACCACCATATTCTGTTAAGTTCCTTTTTTGCATAACCGAAATTCTGTCTAACACTATCTTCTAAATAATACGAAACAAATGCTCTCGCCAGTGGACTCCATAGACTTTTTGTCCCAGATTTAGTATTCGCGCTGAATTTAGCACACCAATTCAAATCATGCGAGTTGGTGTTTAAAGATGGCGCCAATAAAAGTGCGAATGGATCTTCTACTAGTAAAGTTAGGCAGGCTGTTAACCGACTGCCTGGATTTAATTGTCGTTGACTGACAGTTAATCTACAGGATATTGGATAACCTGTCTGTGCACCAAGGCATGTACGCGGATAACTTCCATAGCCTAAACCATAGGGATGCGATAGCCAGGAAGAAGGCAATGGATATGGGTTGTCACTGCATCTTTGCACTGTTAATGTTGTCTTATGCGATGAATTCAGCATAGCCGTTTTAGTCTTTGAAGTAAGATTAACCGAAAATCTACTCCCCGTCTTTATACTGCAATTATCTCTTCTTTCTGTTATCGTGTACTGATTATCATCTTGAGGTGAAAACACTGATGCAAAGCAGGGATTATTGTTTTCTTTTGGTTCATTTAAACAAGATCCTATGGAATTTTTCATCAGTTTACTTGTATCATTCAGATCGGCATTGGAATAAGCGCTTGGTCCGTATGATGAGGATAAATGATCTGTGATATAGTCACTTGTATAAGTTGATGCCAGTATTGAACACTTTTCAGTTAACTGTTGATCACCATTATCATATTCATCTAGAATATTTTCAGCATCATTTTTAGATACATTGAATAGCTTTGACTGAGACCCTGATAGATTTGAAAATTTCACAGTATGTCCTGTCGAGGTGAATTGATCAAAACTGCTGATATAATTCCGGCTTATTGGTGGGCAGGCTAGTGTTCCTGGTGCTATCTGTAAGTTGAGGAAAATAGCAGAGAAGATTTTTAACTCAGGTGCACTTAGTTGTGTTCTATGAACTGGTTGATTTAGTTACGAAACTTTCGTCGTCCTAAAGATCTTCAGCATAGGTTTTAGTATAAAATAGACTCAATGAATGATAGAATTGCGTCTCCTGGATACCACTAACATGACTCGTAGTCGATTTACGTTTCTAGTGATCATTTTTTACTGATTTTGGGATGTGAACTTTCTCGTCACGTGATGATTTACTTTTTATTAGTTGGTAAATTTGGTCTATTAGTAAGTGGTGTGTTTGTTAATCGCTGGCTGATTCACTTGAGTACCAGGCTTCTCGGAATTCCGTGGCATTATTTCACCTGCTTCCTCTATTGAAAATTTTGACATTATCCCAGTCAAATTAGTGTCCATAATTATCTACATGCATTGAGGTGGAAGAATATATGTGTGTCATGTGTTTCCACAGCTAATTTGTGATCTTGGATTCCGATTCGAAGGGGACACCCACATTGGCTGATGTAATGTCTGTTACACTTCACACAACTTATCTTGTGAACGATACTAATTTGTATCTTCTTTTTATGTTGGATAAGTCTTTCAGTTTGCACAATATCGAATGAAGTGATTGCGTCGGCTGGCTGATTGGCTGGTGTGCTATATCTATTTCAAAACGGTTTCAATATTCTAGCTGCTATTTCAGAGATATTTTTTTGTGCATGGTACAATGAATGTTCTCGTAGTCTTTGATGATGGTTTCTTTCAAGTCACAACACTAACAAGAAACCATCATCAAAGACTACAAGAACATTCATTGTACCATGCACAAAAAAGTATCTCTGAAATAGCAGCTAGAATATTGAAACCGTTTTGAAATAGATATAGCACACCAGCCAATCAGCCAGCCGACGCAATCACTTCATTCGATATTGTGCAAACTGAAAGACTTATCCAACATAAAAAGAAGATACAAATTAGTATCGTTCACAAGATAAGTTGTGTGAAGTGTAACAGACATTACATCAGCCAATGTGGGTGTCCCCTTCGAATCGGAATCCAAGAACACAAATTAGCTGTGGAAACACATGACACACATATATTCTTCCACCTCAATGCATGTAGATAATTATGGACACCAATTTGACTGGGATAATGTCAAAATTTTCAATAGAGGAAGCAGGTGAAATAATGCCACGGAATTCCGAGAAGCCTGGTACTCAAGTGAATCAGCCAGCGATTAACAAACACACCACTTACTAATAGACCAAATTTACCAACTAATAAAAAGTAAATCATCACGTGACGAGAAAGTTCACATCCCAAAATCAGTAAAAAATGATCACTAGAAACGTAAATCGACTGCGAGTCATGTTAGTGGTATCCAGGAGACGCAATTCTATCATTCATTTAGTCTATTTTATACTGAAACCTATGCTGAAGATCTTTAGGACGACGAAAGTTTCGTAACTAAATCAACCAGCTCAGAGAACACAAGTAATTGCAAAAGTAGAGTAAAATTCAAGAACATTAACTCCAAGAGGTTAAAGTATGTTTTAAAAAATTACTAAAGATTCGGCTGCCATTCTACTAATCTTAATAATTTTTACCTCAATCACACAGTAATATTAACTGATGACGTTTCGAGCACAAACTATTGCTCATGATCATATCAAGTTGAGTTTATTGATAAGCTTCCTAGTTGGAAGACCATTGACTCATTCACTCTGAAAAGGCTATCGATCGCGTTGGCCATGACATGATTTGGGAACTACTTCAACACAACAGAGTGTAGTACCTCAAATCTTTTTCAACTTGATTCAGCAGCTATAGGACAATGATGCCGCATGTCAATTGATCCACAAGGGGAAATTCAATGAAGGCTTTCTAGTGTAGACAGGTGTCAGGTAAGTCTGCTTACTATCAACAATGATACTCATATTTGCAGTGGTCTTGATTTATTTGAATTTAATTTTGATTATAGCTTGACTTCACAAGTATGGAATTTTTAGCATGTGACATCAGTAGCCCAAATTTTACAGGACGACCATTAACATCAAGTGTGCGTCAGCAGGATCGGCGAGAGTTCTAACTGCTGTGCCACAGACACATGAAGATTTTAGAAAGTGAGGACCGTGAGGCCTCCCGACTGACAAATTCTACACGCCTCATTAGGGTCCGTCGCGAGTTTCAAATCATCGAGGTGAAATGGTGGGCCTCCATCCAGGGTCAAAGCATTCTTGATCACCCTGAACACGTTGCCAGGCATATCCCACTGTGGGTAGAGGGACAGAACAAAAGGAATATGCTGGATGATAAGAAGATTGTGGAAGATATGGAATACGCGAATGACTTATGTGTAATGTGACACAAATTGGAAGACCCACAGGCGAAAGACAATTAAAGTTAGCAGAAGAGGTAGAGAAGACAGGTGGGCTTCAAATGAACACAGAGAAGATTAAGGTGATGAAAATAACCTATCAACATCGACAACAACAACAACAAGCGCCAATCCCTATCAACAGGCGGAATTTGAAAGATGTCGCCTCTTCACTTATCTAGACACTATCGTCTTAATTATAAACAATCAGAACGCATGACAATATTAAAACCAGTCTGAACCTGAAAGGTATGACAGTGTAGAAATCTTCTACACTCGGAACAAAGAACGAAATTCGGATTTTCAACACCAATCTCAAGTCGTATCTTCTATATGTGTGAGAAACATGGTGCGTCAATCACTAGAAACATTTCGAACAGCTAGCTGCAGAGGTTTATCAACAGCTGACCCCTTCGCTGTCTCCGCACTTAATTTCAGACGGCTAGTCGTAAGAATTAGCAAAATGAAACTCTAGGAATGAAACAATGAGAAGCTTTTTCGCTCAACAAATTTGTAGAAGAAAATGCGGAAGGACAGGATAAACCAGGAGGGGATCGTCAGGTGGCATTGCCCGTCAGGCCGTCGATCGAAAGGTGATTGGGAACGGACGAGTTAGGAGTCAGAGAGTGATTTGGAGGGCGTTAAAGATTATGAGCAATCGTAAGGTCAGCTGAAGAGGATCGTAGACAACAGGATGGAATAGAGATGTTCTGTTGAAGCAGTACCTTCCACTGGCAACCCAAGGGAATAATAATGCTTTCTTAATACGATAAAACTGTTTTAATGGGCATTAAATCAGGCTGTGCATAGTGTTTTCCTGACAAGCACTTATATGGATATCCTTCTAACAAGGTCTAGAACCTCAAGATCAGATTAAAAGTACGCCTTAATCTTACTGTTTAGTGTTGTTATTATTTTCAAATAAGCCTCACAAATGGCCTATATTACATCAGACTTCCCAAGTTCCTTCTGCATCTATAGAAACCTTTGTTCATTACCATTCCCAGCCAATGTTTTCTACCTTGACGTGTGCGTGTCACAATTACTCAACGGCTCACACTGTCTGGAACGAAAATTCTTGCAAGTGATTAGACTAAAAGCGACTACCTTCATAGTGTGAAACTGTTTAACTGTATGTTGGGTTCAGTGGGCAAATTCACAATGCTGGCGAGTAGGAGTGTTACGGCGATAAGTTGTCTCACATGGCCGACCAGCAAGCTAGCTAAGCTGTCAATCCCCTCTTTAGAGGGGGACTGGTACAGGTGGTGGATACTAAAGACGTGTACAACCCAACTGATCCTTGGGTGGTGCGTGCATGGCGAAAAAATCTTAAAACAGACAGAATACCGAAAGCTACTGCAAACAGTTCGTGTGATACAGGCCTCTTAGTTTTTACAGTCATTTAATTGAATAAGAAATCAGCTTCCACTGTATGGCAGCCGGGAGTTAACACCCACCTACACACTTTCATAAGCGCACACAAAAGGCTTTCCGGAACACCACTTCCAGTTTTGTTAATTTAAAGTTTTATCAATATTAAAGAAAATGCCACGTATTATATCATTTAAACTGTTTAGACATATTATCTAAGCATTATAATAAAGGTTTTTTTGTATTTCCCAATGAATGAAAAACAAAACGATATTGTTGTCATTACTGACGTTTCGCTACTTAATGCTGCTAATAGCTTTATCAAAGTCTTATTAAACCATAATTTACAAAATCACAGCCTTAGGAAATTTGAAGAAAGACAAAAGCATCGTTATAAACGAAAACCGACAAGGGAAACGTCACTGTGATAATAAACAGAGTGGATTATGAAAAGACGCCGACTGAACACCATACTTTCTCATTGAAGAGAAGAAGAAATCCTCCAAATTCAACACAAATGAAACTAAATACAAACAGACTTCTTCAAGAAATGAAATCCAAAATTGGAAATTCTCTCTGGTTTACCCTAAAACCAAAATCTTATATACCTTCAAGATTCTACGGTCAACCAAAGATACATAAACCCACCGTTCCATTAAGACCAGTAATAGATTTCACCAACTCACCGACATACAACCTTTCTAAATACTTACTCTCGATACTACAACCACTACAAAAGGAGACTCAAAATATTGTAAAAAATTCATATGATTTCAAATCCCAAATAGAACACCAAGAAATTGATAAAGAAGACATTACGGTAAGCTATGATATTTACTCACTACATACTAGCATCCCTATTACCGAAAGTCTTGATATCATTTCCAGTCTACTAGAATCAGATACAACGCTATCACAAAGATGTCCACTGGACACCAGTGAAATAATTAAGAGCTTGAAATTCTGTCTAGAAAGTAATTGTTTTACATTTAAAGGGAGTTTATATAGACAGATAAATGGTGTTGCTATGGGTTCACCAGTCTCCCCAATAGTCGCCGACCTTTTCATGAGTAGATTCGAAAATAACATCTTTTCAAGCATACTCACTCCTAAAATATGGTTAAGGTATGTAGATGATACCTTTGTAGTACTACAACGAGATCTACACAATTCATTCCTGGAGAAAATAAACTGTGTATCTCTCAGAATTCAATTTAATTCGGAATCAGAATCAGACATCGGTCAACTACCACTTTTAGACTGCCTAGTTAAGAGAAAGGAAAACGGAGATTTTAGTATATGCCGTATTCAGGAAGAAAACCCACTCCAATAAATATTTAGACTTCGGATCCATCACACCTCATCAGTGCAAAGATTTCAGTTGTTTTAAGTCTTCTTAGATGAGCACACTCTCTGATAACGGATGAGCAAGAAAAAGAAGAAGAAATATCAAACATTACTGAAACTCTCAAGCAAAACAACTACCCAAGGAACTTCATCAACAAAATCAACACAGACATTAAGTATGGCCGAAAACGCATTACGAAAACATGAACATCGACAGTCGTCATTCCATAAGGAGCAGAAACGTCAGACGATATCAGAAGAGTACTCAATAAGCTCGACATTGGAGTTTTCTTCACAACATCAGACACACTTCAAAGCAACCTTGTCCATATAAAAGACCAAATGCCTAAAGATTCTCTATCTAATTGTGTCTATGAAATAAAATGCTTGGAATGTGATGCGATCTACATCGGACAAACATCTCGGGAAATCAAAATCAGAAGAAATGAACACCGTGGAGCATCTGTCGACCACCGAGAAATCCAGTTGAACTAGAAAAACTTGAAAAATCATCAGCCATAAGTCTACACGCTATAGAATCAGGCCACAAAATTGATTTTGACAATATTGAAATAATCCAGAAAAACTTCAGAAATCACAAAGAACGTCTAATATCAGAAGCACTTCATATCAAGTGGAATCCAAATGGCCTGAATAGGAATGATGGACTAAAACAGAATCTGACCTGGTTACAACACCTCCCTCCCGCATGAAGTGACAAAATCATCACGAATATGATAAGCAATATCATTAAATAAACACACGCTGTTTTGTAATTTTACATACTGATCAAATCCAACAATCTACACTTGGTTTTGTTATCTTTACCGATTGACCAACTTGACAACGAAAAATGCCCCCAGACTGACGAACGATGATCAAGTTAGTAAACTTTATTTTGATATCATAACAGACGTACTATTACCTTTGATATTTGGTTTGAGTGATCTTCATTGTTATTTTGACTTTCAATGTATCCTTTTAACTTGACCTAACTTGTCTATTTTCTCACCTCTTAACTCTTTGTCATGTATATATGCTGAGATTTTGTAAATTTTGGTTTTTGGTTTTTTTCAAACTATTAAAAGTGAACTTGGTTTGGACATATATATGATCTAAGCAGTTTGATACAAGTTGATTCTGTGACTGGATGATATGCTGTATGTGAAATTTTTGTCGGATATGCTGTTCACCACAGGAGTTGTCTATGGACATGTAGTAATAAATACATCATGAACCTATCGACAAGAGAATAAGCCGATCTTATACCCAGCTCTGATAAACATACCTTCACCTCATGATGTAAATAAATTTATATCAGATTTAATAGTGTGAAATATTCCCCATATCAATGAATTAAAAGGCGGTCTAAACGAAGAAAAGAATATTCTTTTCAATAATTTCTCCTCTTCAGGTTCTTACGATTATAAAGTATAAGATTTGTTGTCGTTACAATAATGGCTAGTTTTGCGACGGATACATTTTTTTTAACGTAGAATAACAGATTAGTAGTTATGGGGTGTTAAAATAAATGGTAGTATTTGTGTGACAAACATCCTGCTAGGCTGAAATGCGAGACAATGGTAGTTAGTCATATTCGATTTGTAGAGTGTGGGGTAGGAAGAATTGACAAGTAAGTCAGTTCAAGGTTATAAAAGGTGTCAGGTGAGTGAGTGGCTAGTACAAAGTGGTCTGTGGTAAACAGGAGATAGTCAGACTGCAATGAGAGGTTCATAATGAGATAACGAATGTGTGAAATGAAACAGGTGGAAGCAAATATTGAGAAAACAGATAATATCGCTAATAATAATAACAAATAATAATAATAATAATAATAATAATAATAATAATAATTGTAATAATAATTGTAATAATAAACAAGGAAAGAAAAAAAACCCAATAGTGTTAAGGTGAAGAAGCATCAGTCCAAGTGTGGCCGTTTTGGATATTCCTTGGACTTGGCCAACTGCACAATCGGAACCGCCGAGTACTGAATTCTTTTCATACTTGTAGTCACTTCTTTACATTAATTTGTTGGGAGATATTTAAACGAATAGTTTTCACACCTCCATTTGATCCCGTTCTCTGCAATAGATTTCAGCTTTCGCCACGATCACCTATATGCGCTGTCATTCCCACCTCAAATGACATTCTCCATGTCAACCTCAAACCCACGCGAAACGTGTTCATTTTACATTCGCGTTCCACTCAAGGTCTACTCAACGTGTGGTCCTCAACGTGTGTGTCCAATCCATCCCAGCTTTATTCAACATACTTGTTGTTCACAGTAAAATTAAACTCAACAGGTCAAAAATTAAATCTCAGGAGTAATAATTCTTCTATGCTTTAAACAAAGTTATCACAACCATCTAGATACGGTGAGGAATTGTTTCCTTTCACTGGGAAACTGAATTCTAGAAATAACGAAGTCCGTAGAGAATTACGTAAAACGCTATAAGACTGTTTTCTTTTCGAACAGGTAGTCAAGTGGTCTGCTTGAGAATACCGCCCCTCGACCTGCGGCTTTATCTATAGCTGTCTATATCCTACTGGGTTGACTGGATCAGTTTTTGTGACACTTGGTTAACAATTTGCAGACAAACACATGCTGTTTAGCAGAATTTCACAGGAGAGAAAAAGGAAGAAGGAGCCTACGTCTCTAAGTAACGAAGGCTTACAATAGTGTCACTACCAGAAATCTCATCATCATCATCAATATCATGGATTCTTTTCAAAAAATAATTAGGAGATAGAATATTTCACTTATGCTCAAGTTTGACAAAGCTATCACTACCAAACTCCTGAAAGCCTATTCATATGTTCAGAAAGAAGCAGTTACCATTGATTTTTCCTTACCCTGATAACAGGATGTCTTTATTCTGTCTTTAGTTTCTAACTCTCTCCCCCTCGGTACAGCGTATCTTTGCTTGTCTTTATGATTGTTTCTATGATTTAAGTTAGGCTCACCGTACTGTTACTCAGTTGAATACTTACTCATCATCTCGCTTACCTCTGGTATTTAATACGTAACTCCATTGACACTGCACTCCTAATATTTATTTTTACTTAAGCCTAAACACTAACGTTGTAAACTAAATCATTATAATTTTCTGAGTACATGTCTGAGTAAACTTGACTGGTAGAGTTCACTCTGTACCAAAGAAAGAACTAGACACATCACATTAGTTACTAGAGTCCTATCAAAGTATTGTTTATGAGGTTTGAAGGCACCTATCTGACATCATGTAACATTTGCGAGTATGTTAAAATTGTTCTGTACATAAATGCAATGATTTTTTGGGTTGTGCGCAGCTGATGAGAAGCCAACAAAATAATTTGATGATGGTGCCATGTTATTCCGCACAAACCACACTGTTGTTCATGCTTTATTCAAATTCATAAAAGGGAATAAGTGCATGAAATATATTCTTGATCACTTCGTCAACAGAATGTCTTGTTAACAATTCTTTCAACTAATTGTCTGACCTGCAGTACGGAGTCCCCGAATGGGGACGACTGTTGACAAGAGTCTGCAGTTGTCTGTTCGAAATGCTTTCTGTGACGCATACGCCGGACGAGGATGTCAAATCGAGTGAGAATCGGGAAGGCGAGAAATACATTCGTCAACCTGAAACCAATCTGGAAGTCTTCGTCACAGCCAGCATCAACAACTAAATTCCGTCGGATTTTCAATACAAACGTCAAGTCAGTCAACTCTTCTATACGGATCAGAAACTTGGCGGGTGACAACGAATATTTCCAACAGCCTGTTGCAGACCAGACCTTTATCAACAATTGTCTTCGCTCTATACTGAAGATCAGATGGCCGGGCCGGGCCGGGAAGAATCACCAACAAGAAAAATGGGTGGGAACAAACATAACAAGAACCGATCACCAACCAAAAATATGCAGGAGAAAGTGGAGATGGATTGGACACTCGCTGAGGAGGCTGCTCGCTGGGTGACATCGCGCGCGCGTCAGGCCATTGCTCGAGTGAAACCAGGCCGAAAGGGAAGCAGCGAGTGGGACATCAGTGCAAGGGTGACATGGAGGAGATCGTGTGAAGAGGAGTTGAAAGAGTATGGACTAACATGCATGGACGCAGGTGGAAAGTACAGCAGAAGGAAGACAGAAGTGGCAAGTGGAGACGTGCAGTTGAAGCCCTATGTTCCACTAGGAACCCAAGGGAGCAAGAATAATAATAATAATTGGTGAAATATAATCTTATAGCAGTTTGTACAAATAATACCTTATCATCTGTACTTGTTGTTTTGCTGATAAGTAGTCAGCACGATCGTTCACTTAATATCCAAGGCATGGTAACTGTTATGCACTTAAATTTACTGCAGCTTTATACGGGGTATTGAAGTTAGGTATGTTGACCAGAAAAAACCTTCGTTTAGGATTTGTGCTTACTGCCAACCAAGATATTGTTTCTATAGTCTGGCATGTATCATCCATCTTCGAACTTGTATCAATGAGCTCCCGGTTTAAGTGGCCAAATAGTTTAAGCTCTTCAATAGCCGAACACCTGGTAGACACAGGACACAAAGTAGATGCGCTGCGACCATTCAGAATAATTGACAGAGGTTGGGGTTAAGTCAACGAAACTTTTGAAAACCGACCTATGTGTCCAAAAGAAATTTGTCGTTGGACTTCAATTATCCTGCAGACTCATCCTTCAGTAACTTTTCGTTTTCTAATTTTATCAACTT
This sequence comes from Trichobilharzia regenti, assembly GCA_944472135.2. Taxonomy (NCBI): domain Eukaryota; kingdom Metazoa; phylum Platyhelminthes; class Trematoda; order Strigeidida; family Schistosomatidae; genus Trichobilharzia; species Trichobilharzia regenti. Next base: position 4,287,926 of record OX235270.1, read on the forward strand.
GTCTCTTGAGTCAACCCTCTTTTCCCCATAAGACTTCTTCAGGAAATAATTTTTCCTGACCCTATGAGTTCTACTCACCATATTCCATCATCATTTTTTCAGCTGACCTCTTACACGCCAAGCTTTGTTCTTCTCTTGTCCAAATACGTAAATGTTATTAATTTTTGTTACCAACCTAACAACAAATCTGCCAATTGATTTTTCGAGAAACTTCTCCCTGACAAGATATATATATATATATATATATGTACTTTAATACTTCAAATACTTTATCATCTTGATGCCTTATTTCACTAAGACGCTCTTACGATATGTCTGTTGATAGACAGACGTTTGTTGAAACTTTTATTTTTTATAAATAATAGGTTGTACGCAGCTGATGAGAACCAACGAGGTACAATAGATCTATGTTATTCTCTACCAATGTTTGCCTTTGTAATGTAATGGAGCGACAGTAAGAAATGAATTTCAATGGCAGGAAACTTATAAAATGCGGAACCAAAGTATACGTGACATAACGGTGGATGTATTCATTTCCCATAGTAGTGTTGTGATGTCAACAAAACAACAGAAATGCATTATTATTAATTAGAACTCACCATCATTTTATTGATATTCATTTTACGTATAACCTTTAATCCTTTGTCAAAGCATATTTGATCACCACTCGACAATAATAAATAAGCTCTCAGTCTATATTCAATACTACCACGTGATCCGACGAATGAACACGGACAACTCTCTGGTATTTCGAATTCGAATGAATAATATCGTTTCCCAGCTGAAACTAGTTCACAGCTTCCGGGTACAACTGAAATTAATTTTCCAGAACAAAAAATAAAAACATTAAGAGAATAGCCTTTTAGGAGCAAATTCTAACAAACGCATACTGCTAAATGGCTGGCTGAAAACTTAGTACAAAGGAAAATAAGTGAATGAATACCCTTCGATTAATGCTGTAGTATATCTTGTCACATAGCATGAAAAAACAACAAAAATGCTCAATAATTAAATAGATAAATATTGGTTTTCCCTCCATTTGAAAAAACTTGGTCGCTCTCCGTTAGCGGAGACGCAGTCTGCTGGACACAAAGTCAAAAAGGAGAAGGGATATGAGCTCTGAATATTATCCACTGCAATGAATCTTCAAGGTCAAACTGAAAGCTTTTACATGCGGCCGCTTACATACCACAATTCAAGTTCAACACTCAAAAATTGAAGGATGAAACTGGAAGAAAACACATTCACTGTAGCAGTTAGAACAGAGTTGGAGGGATTATGTAACAATCACTGAGGAAACGTGTGTGGAAGAAAGAACACTGGAACTTTATGAAAGCTATTTCTAAGGAAACGTGTAAAACCATTTATGGGAATGGCTGTCTTTAGACATCTGCGAGCTAACAGAGGTGAGGGAGGGTAGTGGTGAAATAGAAGATAGGGGAATTCTCTGTATCTAGAAGAACACTGAATAGGATTTGGACTTCACAAATGTTACATAAACTCGAGGAATTTCAGACGAAAGTCAACTAGTTGTGAGAGGAGGCTGATGGCGCAGACGGGACTTCAAAGGGATATGGAAGGGACGGAGTTAATGAAGATGACCGCCCACCACCAACAACAAGCACCAATCATTGCCAACAGGGAGAATTTTAAAGAGGTCACTTCCTTCACCACATCGTCCCAATCACAGTCAGTCGATATGAATGAGGACATCAAGACCGGATAAGAATGGAAAGCCAACACGAATCTTCATTCCTTTGAAATCAGTTTGGAAATCAACTGAGCTCAACGTATAGAATAAGACTGCGATTTTCAACACCAATATTAAATCCGTCAGCTCTTGCATATAGTTCAGAAACTTGGCTCACTTGTCATGTAAAGCATTTCAGTTCGGCTACTGAAGACCTTTATAAATATCTTTAGACTCTTTAACGGAATATGTCTGTACATACAACATGTAAATCTCTTCTTTTTCACAATATATGTCTTTCTGAGTGTGCATTTTAGATCAATCTGATTTCAGTTAGAAAACCATAGTAACATAGGGAGTACTGGACAGATATTTCGTACGGAAGTTAGAACTTTTAAGCCACTGGATCCCCCCCCCCTAAGTTACTGAATGGTATACGATCCTGCCTTGTAACCTGAAAGGTCTGTCCAGTACCCCCCACTGGTTCTCATTAGTTCTATAACTGACATGAATACGTAATCACATTTGAAACAAATCAAAGCCTTGCAAAGTAACCCTGAAAAATTAATCTGATACTCGTCAGTGAAGACTGGCTACAGGACGAAGTTGTATGGAGAGAGTTTTAGTAAGAAATCATGAAAAGTGGGATACGCTTGTTCGGGTTTGAGGACAGACATCCACCCATGATATCGGCTGGTGGTCGAGCTAAAATCATGAGTAGGTAGAAGTTGGAATTCGTGCGGCTTTGATCGGTCCACAGTGACGGAATCGTCCTAAAGTTTTTGGAAGCCCTAACAATTAGAAAGTTTAAACCACCTTTATGCACTCAAGGGAACAATTCGTCATCACATTAAACCTTCCTTGGTAAATTTGTTTTGATACTATAGCAGATGTACTATTACCCTTGTTATATGGTTTAGTGGTCTTCATTGTTATTTTGACCTTGAACATATCCTTTTAACTTGACCTAAGCAGTCTATTTTCTCACCTCTTACCTTTTTATTAATTTCATATCTATTCCTATGACTAGTCCGTATGTGTGTGATGGATCAGATTATTCGAAATGTGTTGCGCAAATACAGCATTACACACACGATTCAGACAAATTACGTCTTCTCATTGCTTTATCTAAATTCATAATGTGAATTAATTGTTTTAAATTCAAGATTAGATATGAGGATATAGTAGTAGTAGTAGTAGTCTTGTAGTACGTGGCTTAGTGAACTTCCCATTAGTTGTACCAAACTATTTGCTGACAGAGGGTATGGTCAAATCGAAATTGTACATCCGTTGTTCACATTAGTATTAGACATTGAATTCCTCTAAATTTTCCAAGCAAACGCCGCCCTATAATTTATTCAAGTGACTAACTGCTTTTGAACAAGGTGAAGCTGAGTGATAAATTAATAAGTGCGTGATAGCCGGATTAGTATCATCTTATTACCAGACGACCGTTTTGCTTACTTGGGACCAAGCTTATCAGCGGTGTGCAACCGGTTTGACTAAGCTCATTGAGGCGAATCAGTCCAAAGCACTCTGTCTCCCTGGCTAGCTACTTGAGCTGATGAGCTCGACATCAAAGGAGTAAAATGACCGTCTGGTGTTTAGATCACCTCCATCTGGCTAGCTGACAAGCACTACTGTCTGGTGTGAATACTATAAAACTAGTCATTTCAGCCAATCAGTAGTATGAAGTTTCATACAAATCTGCTTGTGTTCTTCTTGGTTACCATGCATGCTGTCAATCGGATTGCATATTTTGTGCTGTGAATAATTTTGGTTTCCAGCGGGAAGTGTGTTGAAAATCTCACCTCCTCGGACTGTGTTCTGTGTAATTTACTAACTGCTGAAGAGTCCCAAACTAGGACGAAACAGCTCTCCAGTACTCCAGTGCTGGTTTTCCAATGGTTCTCTAACTAATGTCAGCTCATGATGAAATCCTCCATGCAATCAAACAAAATCCCTACAAAACCAATACTTGAAAATTAATCTGATGCTCACTAGTGACTGGCCCTATTCAGCCAGTTAACCTGGGCTTCTAGTGGGAAGCCGTGACCAGTAGGGTACAGCAGGTTGAAGATGAGGCAGTAACTCATGGAAGAAGACATTGTGAAGTGGTCGCGCTATGATGTCGTGAATTGGCAGAAGTTAGAATTCAAGGACGATTGGATCGGGTCCCAGTGGCTCAATGGTCTACGAGCTCGCCTTGTAACCAGAAGGTCCTGGGTTCGAATCCCGGTGGGTGCGTACTCCTGAAGAGTCCCAAACTAGAACGAAACAGCTGTCCAGTACTCCCAGGTTTTCCAGTGGTTCTCTAACTAATGTCAGCTCATGATGAAATCCTGAAACCAATCAAATCCCTACAAACCAACACTTGAATCTACAAATTGTCTATTTGGATTATTATTATTATTATTATTATTGTATCCTTTAGTTCCTAGAGGAACATAGGGCTTCAGCTGCGCACCTCCATTGACTTCGGTTTTCTGACAACTTTTTCACCCTGCTCCAGGTCTGCCCACATGCTTTCATCTCCTCTTCACATGACCTCCTCCAAGTCACCCTTGGACGACCAACTCGCCGCCTCCCTTTCGGGTTCCACTCGAGGGCTTGTCTAGTGATGTCACTTGATGGTTTCCTCAGCGTATGGCCAATCCATCTCCATTTCTTTCTGCCTATTTGTTTCACAATCGGTTCCTGATTGGTTCGCTCCCAGAGATCCCTGTTGCTGATCTTTTCTGGCCATCTGATCTTGAGTATTGAGCGGAGACAGTTGTTAATGAAGGTTTGAAGTTTGTTTGAGATGCTCTTTATGACTCGCCAAGTCTCTGATCCGTATAGTAGCACTGACTTCACATTGGAGTTGAAAATCCGGATCTTATTTTTGATGCTGATTGCTGTTGACCTCCACACAGATTTGAGAGTAATGAAAGCTTGTCTTGCTTTTCCGATTCTGGCTTTGATGTCCTCGTCAGTTCCGCCTGTAGTTGAGACGATGCTTCCCAGGTAGGTGAAGGAGGTTGTTTCTTTCAGGTTCTTCCCATTTATGCTTATTGTGGTCTGTTGTTGCTGTTGATGTTGGCAAGGAATCTTCATCATCTCTGTTTTATCTATGTTCACGTGAAGTCCTATCTTTGATGCTTCTTCTGCCAACTTGTTACTTTTCATTTGCATATCTTCCAGTTTATGGGAAATCAGACATATATCATCGGCGAAATCCAGATCCTCCAAGTCTTTTGTGTCAGTCCATTTTATGCCTGTTCCCTCGTTGGTTGCCGTTGTCTGTCGCATTATCCAATCAATTGCAATCAGGAAGATCATTGGTGATAGTAGACAGCCTTGCCTCACTCCCGTCCTCACTTCGAAGGCTTCCGTAAGTTTCCCGTTGTGGATTACTTGGCATGCAGCATTGTCGTATAACTGTTGGATGAGGTGTATAATTGTCGATGGGACCCCGTAGTAGCGAAGTAGTTTCCAAATGACCTCTCGATCGACGCTGTCGAAGGCCTTTTCAAAGTCGATGAAGTTGAGATAGAGAGGTGACTGCCATTCCAAGCTTTGTTCAATGATGATCCGTAGAGTGGCGATTTGATCAATACATGATTTGTTTCTCCTGAATCCAGCCTGTTCCGGACGAAGTTTTTCATCTAGGGCTTGTTTGATTCTCTCCAGGATGATGCGACTTAGTATCTTGCTTGGAATGGACAGAAGCATAATTCCACGCCAGTTTTTACATTGACTTAAGTCTCCTTTCTTTGGAAGTTTGAATAAGTAACTGTTCTTCCAATCCTCGGGTACTTTGCCCTCTTTCCACACCTTCTCCAGTAGTGGTGTCATCAAGTCCGCTGTTGTCTCTGGGTCTATTTTCAAAGCCTCTGCTGGGATTCCATCTGGTCCCGGTGTTTTCCCAGTTTTAAGCATCTTGATTGCATTCAGGACTTCTGATTTCGTCGGGGGGTCAGTGTTCACTGGTAGTTCTGCTTCCGTTGTTGGTATTGCTGGACGTGTTGTAGGTGGCGGACGATTTAGAAGTCTTTTGAAGTGTTCAACCCAGTGCTTTCTCTGTTCCACCTCTTTGGTGATTGACTTTCCATTGTCGTCCTTTATTGGCTTAATCTGTGTCGAACGTTTGCCCGAAAGGTTCCTAGTTGTTTGGTAGAGTGTGGCGAGGTCTCCTTTGCCTGCAGCTTGTTCTGCTTCGTTTGCCATGGTTTCATAATATTTTCTTTTGTCTTCCCTGGCACTTGATAAAATCACACAGTGTTGTTGTACAGTAATATTTACTGATGACCACCTTTCGAGCACAATTTATTACATCTCATAATAATATCAAGGCACTACTGTCACAACTTTTTACTTCATTTATATACATGAGCGAAATTTATTAGACATTTGATGAAAATTATTGAATTGAATTTTTTTGATTTTCCCGTCGATTGATTGGACCGAAGTGTTCAGTCTCAGGTTGACATGTCGGCTTCTTGTGCAGATGCTTCGACGATGTCTGGGGATTTGATTTGTATACAATTGGTGGATGGTGGCTAGCAGTGGAATCCAGGATGCGCATTTCGTCCTAATTGGGACTCGTCAGCTGGATGTACCTGCATTTCTCAGTGAGTGATGATGTTCCCACCGAGGCTCGAACCCAGTGCCCATAGTTTCAAACGCCAAAGCGTTATCCACTAGACCACTTGGGCCACGAGAGCCACCTCTTGTGCAACGGGTCATATATTAATTATTGAATTGAATTTTTGATTTTCCCGTCGATTGATTGATTTGATGAAAATCAATATAAGAGGTTAAAGTACATTCAAAAATAATAATATTAGTGGTATCAATCAAATACAGTCAGATGGGAAATAAGATGTCTTTATAGTAAAATAAATAACTTGTTAGAATGTTGTGATGATGTACGTGAATTCAGATAGAAGTTTAAGATTATTTTATTATCCTTCCTCTGATTTGACTGGTGTTTACAATATCTCTGGTATTTGCATTGAGTCATTTCTGTTGCATGTTTTGGGTATAGACTCAAGGAACCAGGATTCAGTACTGAATTTCTCTATCCACCTACATATATGACTTTTTAGAATTTCGAGTGCGTCCCACCCACACCATTGTATGGTTGTAGGTTGATGCATGCAAGGCGATTGCTGAGTTTTTCTATAAATCACTTATCTTCGTAAGATCATTCTTTCTAACCTTAGCTAAATTCTTATGTTCTGATAAACCCATTACTCCTGATCTACTAGTTTGACCTATGTAGCTGACTTAACTCGCAGTCATTGGAAGGTATTTTGTAAATTATTTTCTTTTGTTTAATTGGGTCAACCTACAGCGTCCTTTAGCCCACAGTACTTGTCCTGCCTGAGTGAGTTTGTAGGTATGAATGCCATCTTAATTCCTACTTTATTGAGAATCCTACGTAGGGTCTCAGATGTCCCCTCCCTACTTATATGGTAGAACTGTAAATACCTTATATTTTTCTTATTTATGTTTTCATTATTAATTTTACCATTATTTTCATTTTTATTTGTGACATTTTTTGATATTCCTTATTCACTTGAACTCGATTCGATAGTAGAACACCTGTAAATGTATGTATGCCCTGCTCAGGTAGCTATTATAACAACAGAAGACAAGGCACAGGCAACAGATCGTTTGTTTATTAAGGAAATCAACACATATTTATAGATTTTCATGTACATTATTATCGATTATTGTTAGCAGAAAAACACGGTCTTGTGATTGGTTGTTTCTCACTGAAAGTTAACCTTTCATCTCTTTGTGACTGTTTCTTGAGTGAATGTCAGACCATCTATACGTTAACTGTATCCGCCTACACAAAGTCTTTGTTCTCACTTTTCTCACGACCAATATTGGGGACATAAACATCGACGTAAATTAATGTCCACCAATTTTGACTAACAGCCAGTTCTCACCACATTTTGCCAAATTAGGACTCTTAAACAGATCCATCTCTTTGAATCACTTATAACTGAATAGTCTATGCAAAGAATTTGTTTCAAAAAATGCTTATTGAAATTACTGGCCTACTTATTCTAAAAGTTTAGATGTAAACCGGCTGTTTAAATGTAGTAACTTGCCTCATCCAGTCGAGTCCATAAAATGTCACTATTATATTTTCGGTTCATCCAGGCTATCCAAAGTTAGAGTATGAAGTGTTCTCTCGCCTTTTAAAACCAGTTAGTAAACACCTGTCCAGGGTTCGAACTCACGCCCTTCTGATTACAAGGCGAGCTCATAGACCCAATCTAATAGCCAGCTCATGAATTCCAACTTCTGCAGATTCCCGATATATTTAGCGCAACCACCAGCCAGTGGTGACATAGTCGAGTAACGTTTCTCCTATCTGACTTGATGAACCCTGATGCCTACAAGTTCTAGTGAAGATACGCGTGTGCTGATGAAGAGTCCGATAGGAGGACGAAACACTTGTCCATTACTCTTTTAGTGGCTTTCCAATGGTTCTCCTAATGATGTCAACTCGTGACCAAACGTTTAACCAATCAGGAAACTGTAAACCAACCCTTGAAAATTCTTCTGACGCTTACTAGTGACTGGCTTTATACGTCGGACCTGGTGAGAAGCAGTAACCAGCGGGGTGCACTAAGTCACTTAAGAGAATATTTACTTGCCGACCATATTGGCTGGCGGTTGCGCTACACATATATACACACACATATGCGTTCCTCTTTGTTATCATCAAATGAGACTTGATTTATGCTAATCCGTACACAAAAACCATTTATTGGAAATAGGGTGAAACAATAAAAAAAAATAAATGAAATTAGTATTTCTTTCTTTTGTTTGTTTGTTTGATTTATTCATCTGTCACGAATCTATCATCTTATTTTTTTTTATTATTTTTTGGTTGTTTTTGTTTTTGAAAATGTATTTTACCATTTCCAATAGTCATTTTTTTACAAGCTAGTTAATAATATAGATGTTCTCTTCTTTGTAGGTAAGTTTAATAATAAACCCAGTGAACAACTGTCATCTTTATCCTAGTTATCACACTGCTGTCTAGCATGGATGTACAAATTATAAGACACAAAGTACACATTAACTAACTCTATCCATATATATATGCACAGTCAGTAAGTCAGTCTGATCAATAAATTTAATAATAATTTTTCCTTCACGTTCCCAGTGGAACATAGGGCTCCAAGCTAGTGGCTTGAAGTTTCTGTAGCAGTGTTTAATATTTACAGGATGGGGTTGCTAGCCTCATGCCCAACCTTTCCTCTTTACCAGCATTATTTCTGGCTCAGTGAGGTAAAGGAGTGCGCCGGCCGGGGACCGAACCCCGAACCATATGCATGGTCGGCGAGCGTCCTAACCGCTATACCACCGACGCCAGTCTGATCAATACAACACGTAATTTAAACAGAAGCTAGAGAGTTTATCGATCAGTTGTGTCATTGTGTTTAGCGATGATAACTAGCGCTATTATTATTATTATTATTATTATTATATGTGTATGAGATAGAAATAGTAATGCTAGTAATGAGAGAACAAGTTCAGGTTTTTATTATCTTCTTTTTTTAATTATCATGTGAAATACCTGTCCTGTTATTAGAATACAAGTAATGAATACCTGCTTAGAAATAAAGACAAAAAATAAAAAGCAGGCTCTTAGTGAAACATAAGGCTTCAATGGAACATCTTCACTTCATCATCCTTTCCAGCTTGACATCTGGTCTCCACCGTGGAGATAGTAAGAGAAGCTGTTGATAAAAGTCACCACAAGACCTCTGGAAATGCTTTACATGACACTCACGCCTCACGTTTCTCAATCATTATATTAGCAACCATTGATTTCACACAAGTATAGAAAAAATTCGAATTGTGTTCCTTGTAGATCTCCAGAGTGATTTCAGTGTGATGAATGTCTGTCTTGCCTTTACGGCGCTCACGTTGACGTCGTACAGGATGACTGTGTTTGAAATAATGTTTCCTAGATTGTTCGGATTGTGTTGAGCATATATATTACATGGCGTAGTGGCCTACTGAAATCAGTGTGCTGCCTAAATTTCTGACCCATCAAATTGTATCGTGTGTACTCCATTTTGAATTGTTGTAATCTTCTGACTACCACAATGCGTCGAAATCACCACTGGCGCAGAATTTCAGACAGCATTCTACCCACCTCTAGGAATTTTTCGAATTAAAAATCGGTGACAAGCATTGTGGAGTAGCATTGAATCATAGTTCCAATGCAACAACATTTCGGAATAATGACATTACTATAATTAGATAAAAGAAAGTGATGTCCTCGTCCAAATGTCTCCCGTTGATAGTAATTGGTGCTTGCTGCTGTCAGTTATGTATTCTCATCTCTTCCGTCTTCGTTATGTTCAATTGAATTCCTGTCTTCACTGCTTCTTTTGCAGATTTATTGGTTTTGGCCTGTAGAGCTTTCAGTTTGTGCAACACTAGACATAAATTGTCTTCTATGTTCAAATCTTCTATAGTTTTACTGTAGGTTTAACATATTCCTGTCTTCAAATATTGGTTTGTGTAGGGATTCGGTTGATCGGTTACAGGATTTCATCATGAGCTGACATTGATGAGAAAACCATTGGAAAACCTGCACCGAGTACTGGACAGCTGTTTCGTCGGCATAGTTTGGGTCTCTTCATCAGTACACACCCGCCTCGTGGGTTTTCCAATGGTTCTCTAACCAATGTCAGCTCATGATGACTGCCTGTAACCTAATGACTATCTTCTTGCTCCTCACAGCCTGTCGCATGATCCACTCCACGATAGTCAAGAATATCACTGACTTGTCTTTAAGGGAGTGGATTTAGTCGGAGTCTACTCTCAGCTTTAGTGTTTTCACCTAAACTGTTTGTTGACTGAGAAGCTTGCAGAATTAAATTGTCTAAGGATCATTTTTCTCACATAAATCTTGAGGAAACTTGACGCTCACAAGTGTAAAACAAATGATTTCGCTCACTTGTTCACTCACAGTATTATTCAGACCTTCGTGTGTTATAATTATATGGGAAAACCAATTAAAGTATACTGAGAAATAGCATGATTATTGATTTTTGTAGCTAGCCGTAGACATTATGAGGTGTAGGCGATTAACAAAAGTCAATGTTGTGTAGCAACTTACCTCGTATTTTGACTGTTTCTATGTATTTATCAATCTGTGTTATAATTTGCTGTATCAATCAATAATTGCACTCTCTACATTTCTTTGTCAAAAAGAAAATTACTCAAACGTCTATTACACGTATTATGCACCCCAATCACTATGAAAGGGAGGAAGTCTGAAGGGAGTAGTCACTTCCTTCACTGATGTAGGCACTACCGTTTCAACCGTAGACAGTCAGCACGGATGATGATGACAAAGTGAGCACCGTAAGGGAAAGACAAACATTCATCACTTTGAAATCAGTCTGGAGATCTACCACCACACTGAGCACAAGGAACTCAGCTCGAAATTTCTACTCTTATGTCAAATCAGTTGGTGCTAATATATGGTTGATAAACGTGGCGTGGATGTCATGTAAAGCATTTCAGTAAGCTTCCGCAGACTTCCCTTCCACAGCTTCCCTTACTATCGCTATGGTGGAGACCAGATGTCAAGCTGGAAAGGACCGGTGAAACTGGAAGTCTTGGAACAACCAACAAAGGACAGATCACCTCAACGACAAATATTCCGAAGAAAATGTCGTTGAATGGATCACACCCACGCACACTTTAAGAAGAATGTTGTTTAGATATAACACACCATTCAGAGCCTTGGATGGGACCTGAATAGTAGGCGACGAGTTGAGCGTGTGTCTGAGGGTGGCACAGAGGAAGGAGGTGGTGTGAGGAGAAGATGAGAGACTACGGACAGACGTGTCAGCCAGCTAATCTGGATTGTAGATAACAGGATGAATTTAAAGAGGTGCTGTTGAGGCCCTATTTTCCAATCGGAAGCCAAAGAAATATTATCGCAGTTATGGTCGATCTCTGCTATTTATGCAGACTTTACATAGTTTTATTTTGTAATACTAGTTTCCTCGTTGACTCCATAAAATTTCCAAATTATTAACTAGCTAAATATTGTTGTGTCGGTTTGTGTAGTGTCTATGGCAACTGAAAAGCCTTTCATTGCATTACTTAACTTCGCCTGACAATGAATACAGACTGAAATTAGTTTGGATATCCTCTGCACTGAGCATAAAGAACAAGACTCAGATCTTCAACACAAATGCGAAGTCAGTAACATCTTCTATATGGGTCAGAAACTTGGCGTTCACGTCACCGAAAGCATTTTCAACAGTTTGCGGACTTTTTCTAACAGCTGGCTTCCTTCCATACTGAAAATCAAGCGTCCAGAAAGAATTAGCAGCGAGGAAGTCTGGGAAAAAACCCAGAAAGTACCTATTGGGCAGCAAATATTTCGAAGAGAGTAGGGATGGGTGGAGTACCGTTGAATGACACCGCGCGCCAGTCAGGCCATCGCTTTAGTGGAACTCGAATGGGAAGCCACAAGTTAGGAGTCCAAGTGTGTGGCATGGAGGAGATCGTGCGGGGAGGAGACCAGAGACTATAACGAACCATGGGGGCTGATAAAGTGGACTGCCCAAAATAGGATAGTGTGGAGACACGCTGTTGAAGACCTGTGTTCCACATGGAACCCAAAGGAACAATAATAATAATTATAACTGATAGAACACCTGATATTACGGGCTTAGTTAGTAGCATTGTGATGACGATACTTAGGAACGTTATGAATCCTTCGTATATAGCTAAAACGAAATAAAAAGGCGATTTTTGTATGAAAATATCACTCATCACTTCACTTAAACGTGTCACCTAAGGCATCAGTTGTATTCTGTTAAGCAATGGTCAAAACAATTTAACTATTTGGTAACTGAATTTTAATGCGTCAGTAATCTCGCCAACCACTCACGTAGTCCAGGGCTCGATCCCCGCCCGAAATAATCCTAAAAACCTCACTTAGCCAGTAGTAAGGCTAGTAAAGGGGGAAGGTTGGGTGTGAGGTGGTTATCAACCTCATCTAGTAAAAAATAAACACCACTGTTCGTGAAACTTCAAAGTTCAAATTGTAAGCCCTGTGTTTTACTCAGATGGCATAGGACTAGAATGTGATAAATAACGTATTTTTTTATTATTTTTTTTGTTTTTTTATTTCTTTACGTTCCCAGTGGGCAAAGGGAATCATGCTAGAGGCTTGAAGTCTCAGTAGCAGGGGTGTTTATTTTTACAGGATTTGGATGCTGCCAGCCTCATGCTCAACCTTCCCTCTTTACCAATCTTATTACTAGCTTAGCGAGGTAAAGGAGTGCATCCAGTGGTCGGGGATCGAACCCTGGACCACCTGGGTGATCGGTGAGCACTCTACCAGTGTGCCACCGACGCCAATATATTTATAAGATATATTATTAAGCATAAAATATTCTAACTCATTAAAATGCCCATTAAATTTTCAAAAGAATGGATAGTGAACAAAGAGTACTCTTTCCGGTAACTTCATCATCAGGCTCTACAGTTATGTATATATATACACATTATAGTGAATGAATGAATTAGTGTTATGAACAACATTAATCTTGTTTAAATAATATCGAACCAACAATATTGATAGATTTCAGCTCAACAGCATCAACATAAAATAAGCTGAATGTCAGAAATGCAAATTAGGAAAGATAATATTACAGATTCATGAATTTATAGTCTCTACTAAAGGCCAGGGCAGTAGTAGGAGCTGTCTAGACTTGCTTTTTTTGAACACATAACACAGAGCATTGGTTATTTGAGGCCAATTGCAGTAACCTCTGCTGTTTGGAGCATGTGGTGCTTCGATGATTTTGGCAATTTATTAGGCACCCGGTAGATTATAGAGAAGCATTATTCCACGCTGATTTTCTGGCACCAGCTGGTCTAATATCGAACTGTTGATGGTTTTTAACTACACCTTTACTTAACCATACTAGGCGATGTCTCTGAGTGAGCACGAAAAATCAATTTCCTAGAGCAACGGCCAATAAAACTCGCTCCATTACAAGCGCAGTTGAGTTGGTAGATACAATTTGAAGTGGCTAGTCTAGGTACTTTATCTTTCAGTCGAGGTAGCACCATCGGTGGTGTAGAGAATAAGACGCGTAGTTTGCCAACATTAAAAGTTTTTTGAACTGATTTTCTTAATTTCTTCGTAATTATCTCACTTGCTGTATCGCCCTTGAATTGTAGTCGTATATATAAAGGCTTCTTGTTTACGGATAGTGAGTAGTACTTTTCCACTTTGTATGTTATGTGTTTCTTGATAAATTTGTCGGGATAACTATTTTAAATCAAAGTATAATATGCAATTTTTAATTGTATCTTCAGTTACATCTTCTTGGCATATAGTTCTAACCCTGGGGCTAAGTGAGGGTCCTTACTAGATTTCTTTTGTACTTGATATCAACGCAGCTGTGAAAATGTGTATATTGTCCTATCCATGTGCTTTTTCTATGCGAATTTCCATAATGCTACCATCTGGTTTTCCTGTAGGAGGATATCCAGGAAGGCAATTCTGTTTTGGGATTCCTCTTCACATGTGGATTTCATAGCCGAATGTACTTCATTGAATTCAGTTATTATTGTACTCCTATCCGAGTCATTATCACAAAGAATGAAGGCGTCATCCATACACCGGCAATAAAATGAGAACTTACTGATCAGGTTGTTCAAAGGTCCATTTTCTAGCCTACTTAGAAAGAAATCAGCCAAAATTGGACCCAGTGAGGAGCCCATCACCACCCCGTCCACTTGCCTGTAGACTACATAACTATAGATCAAACTTCAGCTTTATCAAACATCATCCAACCCTAGACGATAAATTTGTTGACTTTGGAACGACATTCGTTAGCTTTATCTATCGTGAATTAGGTTGAATAATAATATGTCTCAGAGTTAAGGAGTGCATTGCACAAAAACATTTGAAAAAACATTGCTCAATAACTGTCTGGTCCTGAAACCCCTATACTAGGTAATTCACAGTGGAGAACTCAGCGAATCGTCTGAACTGAAAATTGGGGTGTGAAAAAAAATGGTCGACTATAATCAATGAATAAACCCGTTGTAGTGAAATGAACTATACGTCAAACAGTGGTAAGGGAATCAGAAGAAAGGCATACGTTGTACTGACAAAAGATCCCACACTGTTTAGACTTTCAAGACAACCAGCTTCTCATTTCTAACAAACTCAAAGATATACAAGTGAAAATCAAGACAAGTTAGAAGGGTCTATCAGTGCAGGACTTCTCGGATGAAGGCAGACTAAACGGAAATGATGAAGACACTGAAGCTATAAACACTCAACAAACACTAATCAATACTAGAGGGAAAATCGCCTGGATAAATCGCCTGTTTCATTTATCTGATTGTATAGCGCATCATGTCAGCTACAGAAGACGACACGGATGAGGGGATATCGAAGCCAGACAGCAAACCAGGATCGGTTGGGGGGAAAGAAATACATCCAAAGGGTACATAACTCTTAAATCAATGTGGAGATATACAGAATTCAGTCAGCACTATCAAACAACTTTGAATTTCCAGCTCGAATTCAAAGCTATTCGGTGCTTTTCACGTGATTCAGAGACTTAGCTCGCACGTTATTGGAAAGCATTCAACACAGATTGATTCAGGCTCTTACCAACAGCTACATTGACTCGATGTTAAATGCATAGATGGTTGGTTGGATAGAACATAGGACAAGGAACCCTGGCAAGCAGCAAACAAGATACAAATCTATTACAGAAGATATATACAGTGAAAATGGAGATGACCCTGATGAACTCTGAGGAGGTTGTTCAGTAGTATCACTCGCAAGGAAGGCCCTCAAATCGAACCCAAAGAGAAAACTGAAGACTGAGTATCCGGGGGTAAAGTTGAGGATATCATATTGAGAGGAAATATAAACTTGAAAAGGATCGCTGAACTAGATGAAAGTGGAAAAATTAAACATCATACGGTGCACTTAAGGGAAGAATAACCATAACATAACAGAATGAGCAAATTGTCTTTATGAAGTGAGTTTTAATCAATGCTTCCGAAGTAAGGTAAACGATACATTCAGCAGAAGTGTGCTGACTACGAAGTGGCATACGGCTATGGAGAACATCTCACTTAAAAGAATTTTTATTCCATTTATGTTCACGGTGGAACATAGGGCGGCTTCAAGCAAGAGGCTTAAAGTTTCGATAGCAGTGGTTTTCATTTTACGGGATGGAGTTGCTAGCCTCATACCTAACCTTCCCTCTTTACCAATCTTATTATTAGCCTAGTGAGGTAAAGGAGCGTGTCGACCGAGCATCGAATCCCGGACCACCTGCATGGCTGACGAGCATTGTACCACTGTGCCACCGACCCACTCTCACTTGTGATGGCTGTCAAAAATGGAGCGAAATTGACTAGAATTCGGTTTCTCGTCTTGAAAAAGAGTTGCCTTATCCAGCAGCGGGAGGCGCGATAAATTACCTTTACACTCAAAGAGGGCTTTCCTACTGGCATGTATAAAACATGAATTATATCAAAGGTATATGCATAGGCTATACAGATAGGTAGTTGCTGTAACTTTTGAGGTGTTGGCCAACTCAACCTGATGAATACATTTTCAAATAAGTATGAGTGGGATGATAGTACCCTCTATGGTACAACTATGAGCAGTTCACTAAGCCACTTACTACAAGACTACCACTACTACTGTAACAACAGAAGACAAGGCACAGGCAGCAGATCGTTTGTTTATTAAGGAAATCAACACATTTATAGATTTTCATGTACATTATTATCGATTATTGTTAGCAGAAAAACACGGTCTTGTGATTGGTTGTTTCTCACTGAAAGTTAACCTTTCATCTCTTTGTGACTGTTTCTTGAGTGAATGTCAGACCATCTATATGTTAAATAATCCGTCTACGCAAAGTCTGCTATGGTTGGTTGTTGAATCAGCCTTGTTCATATTTTCTCATGACCACTATTGAGGACGTACACATTGACGTAAATTATTGTCTACCAATTTGGCTAGCGGCCAGCTCTCACCACACTACTACATCTAATCTTGAATCAACAAAGCTCAAAGGTGAGATCGATGAGACAACTTCCTATTGTCGATATGCTGACGACGCTTTCATATTATATGACAGTGAAAATTATGTGTCTAATCCACTTCAACTGTTCAGTGACGCACATGAGAATAATGACTTCACAATGGCACATGGAATTGATGGAAACTTCCATTTCCTTGATATTGTCAGGTGAAACTGAAGATCCACATGGAATGGAGTATATTTAAATTCAAATTGACTTCAAACGAGTATTAGCCAAAGCTCTGTTTTACAGAGACAGAATGCATTTTGTATGCTCCACATGTATACTGGAAGTAGAATGCGTGAACTCTAGGAAGATTTTGACGAATGATGATTATCCCTCGAAATTCATGAAAAAAAAGTGTGGAATATCTGACAGTCTACAAGAGTAGGTTGAGGAGAAAGAAACCACATTATATAAGAAACCTCTCTACATCCAACGGGATCTTACAGATGATAATAATGGCGGAGTAATCAACAGAAGATTGAAAATATCTGTAGTCAAAACCCATTATGCTGGAACCAGATTGATTCCCGTTTATCGAACTATGAATTCTAGTGCAGTCAAAGCTTGACAGATACCCTCCACATGTTCACTATAAATGTGTATACAAATTTGCGTGTATCGGTGGGAACGGTTGCATTGGTAGAAGAGAGAAAGAAGTGGGCATAACTCCGATTATCTGAATATGTATCAAATGGTCTACGTCTCAATCGGAGAAATTCTCCGAACGGTGCAGTTGGAAGCATTCAGTGTTATTGATACGCGTAATGAGGTGGACGTTGTGAAGCACTTCAAGATCACTAATGTACAGCATAACTCAACTCTCTTCAAATTTATTGAGGTAATCTCTCTCAAGAGTCTAAAACCTGAGTAATGTGTTGAAGAAGACTCTTCGCTTGGCTTGTTGACCCAGCGTTTAGTCTCTTCATTCCAAATGAGTGAATAATCTTCTGCTTCTACCCTATTTCCCCATATGTGTTTCCTCTGGTTGAGTTCTGCCTTGTTTTCCATGATTTGAATTAAACTCATCGCACTATCACTCATCATCAACTGCTCTCTTCTCAGCTTGTTTTGATTATGCAACTCAATTTTAAATATACAGGCGACCAGTGATTGTGCATGTTTGTATTTTGTTGGAGGCTTGACCTCGTTCACGAGTGATATGAGTGGAACTTCTGAAGATTGTTTGTTAACTTGTGTGTTTGTGTTAACGGAGACCGTGTTGATCATTGGAAGTGTGACAAAATTCTGTGTTCATTTGCACAATTAATTAATTAATTAATTAGTTTGTGGAGAGCTGAAGAGGATCCAACGACGAAATAAATGAATTCCTCACATTATTCTGAACATTTACGCGATACACTTTATACAATCTGATCACCCATATTCACCCCTCAAGTGAATTTATATGAAAAGGGATCAACTGTGAAGGCCGATTAAAATAAAGAAAAGAATAAGAGATTAGAGAATTGAAAAGACAGGGATTAACACTTATCTTGGTAACACAATCCGATAAGGATTGGCAAATTAGAGTTATGGGTAATATATTAAATTGTTTTGATGCACAGAGGGCGGAGAAGAGGCTCATATTATTTTATAGGTAACTATTGTCCTGGATACTTTGGGTATCCTTATCTGATCATATTACCAAGTTCAGTGTCAACTGCTATACTTCTGATTCTTAAGACCCTAATTATTCTGATTATTTTAATCGGCCTTTCACTTATACGTTTTTCATATAAATTAATCTCGTGTGCTTGTTTCACTCAGACAACAAATGTTTAGCACCAACTGATGGCTTAGGAATCGAGGTCCTATTTACTCGAAGTATTTTAGCCGGATATATCTGCATTCTATCTTGACAGTGCTTCTACATACTGACAATGTAATTTTTAACCCATTTGTATTATTATTATTATTATTGATCCCTTGGGTCACGAGTGGAAAATAGAGCTTCAACAGAACGTCTCCATTTTTTAAAATATTTTCTGAACTCCTCTTCAGTTGACTCCACAACTCTTCATAGTCTCTTATCGCCACCTCATACGAACACTTGTATGTCACTTCTCAACGCTTATTCGTCCTTTACTATCCGCGTCACACTTGACAGTCGGCTTGGCGCACTATGTTCCCCGACGGTCTCCTCAACGTGTGTCTATCCCATTCCTATTTCCTCCCACATACTTGTTGATTTGCTCGTTTTAGGAGTTTTCTTTTTTCTGTGACTAATTCTGTCCACCGACCACCTGATCTTCATAATGGAGCGAAGACGACAGCTGTTGACAAAAGCTGACTGTTAAAAGTGTTGTTTGTAAGGCTCAAATCAAGTCTCTGTCCCATGTTGAAGACCTAACTGACTTTACATTTGTGTTGAAAATCAGAATTTTGTTGTTGTTTATACTGAATGTACACTGATTTCACAGAGATGAAGGTTTTTCTTCCCCTTCCAATTGTGGTTCTGACATCCTCATTGCCTAGTAGTGGTAGTATGACGAAGGAATACAAGCGCCAGGCAAACAAATGGTTTATTGACAAAATCAACAGACATTTATAGATTTTTATGCACATTATTATTCGTTATTTTAGCAGAGAAGCAACGTCTTCTGATTGGTTTTTCCTGTTGAAGATTATTCTGTGCTGCTTGTGGCCATTGCTTACAAAGTCATCCATATATCTGCCAGTCGTAGGTGCACACTCTAAGTCCGCTGTGATTGGTTGTTGATTCCTTCAAGACTGGGATTTGTTCTTGGTTTTTCTCATTACCCTATATTGTGAAGTAAAACTTGACGTAAACTGTTGTTTACAATTTTGGCTTTCAGACAGCTCTCAACACAGTAGTAGTAGTAGTAGTAGTAGTAGCATTAATAAGTGTTGAACTGTTACCACTTAAGATATCGAGTTAAAAGATTTTCAACCGTGTTATGTTTGCAATGGACATTCGTCTCTATTTATTAAGGCTTGATTTGCCGTGATCTTGTTTGATGTCGACTGTAATTGATACAGGCTGCATTCAAATCTCAGTCGGAAAGAACTAAAATAGTTGATGAGTCTTCAACTTGATGCGTGCATCTTGAACTCCTCTGCCAGGCATCATTCATAAAATATCAGTAAGATATCTTGCATGACAAACTGTTGTCTCTTACGTTGTTGCCAATATAGTGCTTTTTTTCATTTCAAATTTAGAGAGCAGAAAACAGAAGAATGAATAATTCTTCAAAATTTTCAAGTATTTGTTTTGTAGGGATTCAGTTTGATTGGTTACAGGATTTCATCATAAAATGACATCGGTTAGAGAACCATTGGAAAACTAGCTAGGGATAATGCCAGACATCCGTCTCGTCCTAGCACGGGACTCTTCATCGGCACGCGCCCAGTTACCAACCCAGGAGCTTCCGCTTTTACAAGGCGAGCTCGTAGATTATTAAGCCACTCGCACCCAATCCAAAAGCCCATGAGATTTAACTTCTGCCAGTTCATGATATAGCGCAATCACATAACAATGTCTAAATAGCTATAAACGAGCACTAGTCAAGACTCTGTACTATAGAGGGAGGAGAATATGGTCTGTAGAGAAACTAGAGGAAGGATTTACGAATCTCGAAAAGATGCTGAAACACAACGGCTATCCTCAAAGATTCATCAACAAATATGGAAGATGTGCAGGCTCAAATACCAAACAAATCACAGTTGGAAAAAGAGCCTGTCTTCATTCAACTAGATTTTAGATGTGAAAATATTGCAGACATGGTCAACAAAAGACTGAGGACGTCACTAGCCAGCCTATCCTGCAGCTAAGTTGGTTCCCGTCCATCGAACAACATGCTCTTTGGTGCAGTCAAAAGTCCATAGATACCCGTCTCATGTTAACTCCAACTGTGTATACAAATTTACGTGTATCTGCGCGAGCAGTTATATTGGGAGAACAGAAAGAAGGGCACACCTTCGATTTTCTGAACATGTGCCGAAATGTCCACATCTCAAGGGAAAATACTCCTATAGTAGCGCTATTACCAGACATCTCGTCGATACTGGTCATGAGGTGGAAATCGAGAAATCCTTTAAAATTATCAATAGACAAAGGAGGTCGATTCTCCTCAAGTTTGTCGAAGCAATTTCTATCGAACGCTTGAAACCAGATTTATGTGTTCAGAAAGAAGCCGTTATTAGTCTTTCCTTGTCTTGGTAATTGGATGTCTTTTTTCTCTCATTTGATTACGTAATCTTTGTCTTTAACCTCACCCTCCTTTTATAATCTGTAATTTTGCTTGTCTCTTGTTTCTGTGATTTGAGTTCAAATCAGTACATTGTTACCTAATTTATTAGTCACTATGCATTTAACGCATATCTCATCTTTATTATGTAACTCCCTTACCATTATATGCATACATTTATTTTGAACTGCCTGTGTAAAAACTATGCAAGCGCAATTTTCTGACCACTGTTTACTAATTGTGGAACTTTCTGTCAACTGACAACATGTAAAATTTGCAAGTATGTTAAAACGTTTCTGTACTTAAACCTCAAAATTTATTTAGGCTGTCAGCAGCTTATGAGGAGCCAACGAAATAAATGATGGCACCATGTTATTCTGCACATACCATTGTTGTTCTCGCTTTATTCAAACTTAGCAATGTCTTCTTCGATGAGTTACTCCCTCCCCTTCAACCTGCTGTACCCTATTGGTCACGACAACCTGAATAAGGCAAGTCATTAGTGAGCATCATATCAACTGGGTTCCAATGGCTTAATGGTCTACGAGCTCCCTCGAATCCGGATGTATATCACTAAAGAGTCCCGAACTAGGACGAAACAGCTATCTGGCAGAACTCCCAGCTCGTTTTCCAATGGTTCTCTAACTGATGTCAGCTTATGATGAAATCCTCCAGCCAATTCTTCAAAATGTTTCCACAACTTTTACAGACTTTTATTACAAAAAACTCAGTTAGGGCGCTCAACCGTAAGTAATCGATCACATCAAAAAATATACATCCAAGTGACCCTACGAATATGACCTTATTTAGCAGGACCATGGTTCTTTCAGGGGTTGAATATTTAAATTAGTTTAAATTAAAATATTTACAATTCGCAGCAGCATAAATAAGCACTTCTTGCCGAAGTAAAAGGAGATGGATTGGAGACACCTTCAGGAGACTATCAGTTGACATGAAGCAGGGCACACATGGGGAATCGAGATGCCAGCTTAAGAGAACTGTAGAGAACTGGGAGAAATGGAGATGTGCATTTGGAGCCCAGTATTCAGTTCGCGACTCAAGGGAGTAATAATCACAATAATGTTTGTCTCCATTACTTGCCAGCCTCGCAGTCAACCCTCGTTTTCCCTGTCTTACTATAGCCTAGAAAATTGTTCAGAATTTTTCGGAGAGCATCAATCGGGAATCGAACCCCAACCTACCGAATGGTTGGCGAACATTCTACAGTCACACAACTAACACGCTGGCCGAATGGTTAACAGACTCGCCTGGACTTTTTGATTTCCATCTCAAGTAGGTTGAAAGGCCCATTCAGATGAAGAGCCACCCCCCCCCGCAAAAAAGGCGAAACAACTGTGGAGCACAATCACTGGAGATATTACCACGTATATTTTTGTTAGAAAAGAGTCGTACTGGTTTCACGTAGACAGTGCTACGACAACTAAAATATTATGTCAGTAAAAATTGTCAATGCTTTCGCGAGATTTTACTAATATTTATTTTATGTAGGGAGAATTGTATTGCTCAATGTATGTTTAGAACTTGGGCACTGTGGTAGAATGTAATTCCAGATTAGATGAGTTTATCTGAAATAACGCACAATGATGACTTTACAATCACAAATTACTGCTCATAATCGTATCAGTTTAGTCATATGGGTTCATAACTTATCTCCCCCCCCTCCCTCGTGTCTTTGTTGTTCCTTGCCACTTTCCATATCACCGGTACAGGCTTTGCATCATTTCGATTGCACATGTGCGGTGTTGAATGGATAAACAAAGCTTCAGTGATTAACCTCTCCCTCCACCTAACCATATTACTCTTGAATACTCTCACCCTGTCCCACCCATTCTATTTTGTGACTACATGCAAATGAATGCAGTGCAGTGGCTGTTTTTTCTAAAGATTATTTAACTTAGCAAGGTCAGTCACTGTAAATCCCGCTGAATTTCTATGTTCCGATAAGCTGACTGATCCCGATCTACCAGTTTGACCTACCTTTGTAACTGATCCAACTAAGCGTCATCAAATATTGAAAACATTTATTTCCCGATACGAATTTAAAACAAGCAATAAAGCTGGTCAATAAAGCAGG
The DNA here is from genome assembly GCA_944472135.2 of Trichobilharzia regenti. Taxonomy (NCBI): domain Eukaryota; kingdom Metazoa; phylum Platyhelminthes; class Trematoda; order Strigeidida; family Schistosomatidae; genus Trichobilharzia; species Trichobilharzia regenti. Next base: position 4,311,051 of record OX235270.1, read on the forward strand.
ATGATTTAATGATGAATTCATCAAATTTCAGTAGAACTCGTCAGCTGCTGAATACTCTACATACACGGATACATATAAATACTTTTGAAATTACATTGGGAGATATAAGACTGATAAGTAAATATTCTACATTGAATTAGTCATGCAGAAAGACACGTGCGAATGTTTTACAGGTCATGTTCAAATAGATAAGGCGAGAGAGAGTATGAGAGATCAAAATTAAGATAAATTGCATTACGCTTCAATTACACATCACTTAGATAAACAATTAGTCATTAGGGAATATAACGAGATTTGTAAACAGACCAATATCACTAGTAATAGTTATAATAACAATTTTAATAGTGTTGAAGTGAGTTAAGATAATCTTACGGATAAAGCACGGTTTTAAATAAATCAAGAATAAAAATAATGATGATGATAATAATAATAATAATAATAACAATAATAATAGAGAATAATAGTAATAACAAGTAGAGAATAATAAGCAAAACGTATTACCATAGTAGATTCAGAGTGACGACCATCTCCTTTTGTATACAGAGAGCTGGTTTATAAATTCGAATTGCACAAGCCTCTACAATTGCAAGCACCTTCTTGTTTCTTTGTTTGCTGACAATGGTGAATGACTTGACCGCGTCGACATCATGTCCGTAATCCACAAGATGTTTTGTTATTGAGGATTTCGGCACTTCGCACTCAGCTGTTTTCAACCATTTTGGCAAATGCTCCATCATGCTAGTAGATAATCGCCTTTCCGTACGACCTATGTATTTGCTGCCGCAAACACACTCGAATTGATATATGCAGTTTGAAGTGTCGTTTGAAGTGTGTTTGCATTTTTTGTTATATTCTCTAATGTCTAATTGTTTATCTAAGTGATGTGTAATTGTAGCGTAGTGCAATTTATCTTAATTTTAATCTCTCATACTCCCTCCATCTACCCTTATCTATTTGAACATGACCTGTAAAACATTCGCACGTGTCTTTCTACATGACTAATTCAATGTAGAATATTTACTTATCAGTCTTATATCTCCCAATGTAATTTCAAAAGTATTTATATGTATCCGTGTATGTAGAGTATTCAGCAGCTGACGAGTTCTATCGAAATTTGATGAATTCATCATTAAGTCCTGTGCTTTATTGACCAGCTTTATTGCTTGTTTTAAGCGTCATCACATGGTAAGTGATATTATTATTCCTAATTGGATCTGATATTCCTTCTTTAAACATCAGTATTATAGAGGCTTTGAATTCTATATAAAATTGTTTTATCGCTTTACCAATCTAATTTTTTCTATGGGGTCTTCACATATATTTTCTAATAAATTCTGATGGGGACTTATTCACCAATAATATTTTCCTTATTTGCTTGATTTCGTTATTTAAATCTTCTGACTGGACTACTAGTTAGGCTCAGGGTCCGTTTATACACAGACAATTAAACAAAAAATATCTTCCTTTACCAATTCTGCATAGGATGAGTTAAGTATTAAGTCTAAGTATTTATTAGGGTGTGTTCGCTTGCTACAATTGCTAATACAATAACTCACCGTCTTGTTTTCGTTTTATTTTGCAGTCAGTCTAGCATGGTCAACACCTCAACCTGTCGGTTTTCTCACTCAGAGGTGAATTGGATTACGTCTTACTATTGAACTTGCATGTGTGGAAAACTGAGGAATATATAGTACATATTTCAACAAATTGACGGAATGTATCATTCAAATATCTCCACAATAATCCACCTAGAAGCAGGATTAAGCCTTTTTAAGAGCTTTATGTTCGAGACTATCCATTCTTATGTCTGCTACTAATTTGAAATACTGTTTTCGCCTTTCTAACACTTCTGTTGAAGACACGTTTTTCCAATATGTCTATGAGTTTCCAAAATTCTGATAAGTATATATATATATATATATCAAAACATAAGACTTGGATTAATTTATCGATAAAATGAAACACACCTCCCAGTGAACTTACCTCCACCAATTAAAACACAATTCACTGAACATTAAATTTCTTCATTTACAGTTTGAAATGCTGGGATCAACTTATCAAAGCCTTTCATTGATTTACATTTCAGCCGATTCTGTAACAGTTCAGGATCTACTGGTCCATTTATACCGGATATAACACAACCAACGCCTTGATATGATGAAAAATTGCGTTGTAATGTTTTTCTTTCTTTTGTCCATCCCATGAAAGATAGTTTTGATAATTTTGTCTTTTGAGGTGCAACAACAACTGCCCTGCCAAGCAGTTCCACTTGTAGAACTGTAAAATTGTCAGAGAAAATGTGAAAGGAATACGTTATTTTACGTTATTTATATATAAATATATACATATTTGATAAAACCAGTGAGCTGATATAGAAACCAGTCTTTCAGGTTTCTAGAACAGATGAATGACGCAGTAGAGTATGTCATTATTCTGCCAGGCTCGAAAATTATTAAATATCTATTATTATTATTATTAATGAAATGTATTTAGGAGGCAACAGTCTATACTGTTTGTGTGTGTACGCGCGTTCGTATTTGCGAGCCAGTGAGGCCTATACTATTTAAACAAATAAAATCAATATTCCCCATTAAAATTCTATAACTAGATTGACGTTCAAATATATTACAATCATGCATTTGAAGTCACTGTTATGGTGGTAATAAACAATGCTGTTAACCCTACAGTAAGTTAAATTACAAAGAGCCATTTTGATTTCAGCATTTCGTGATATAAAGGAGAAAATAGGCAAAGTCTAATTTGACCTTATAAGGAAACTTTGATCACAATCTCAGTTTTGTTAATACTGAGAATGAAGATCTTTCGGGTGCATGTGCCGCGTGCTGCATTAATTGAAAAGCACACTTGTACAATAAACGATAACTGGTAACAGAAATCTGATGAGTAAAAGTTCAATATTAATGAAATCTATGGAGTGCTGTGGCGTGGAAAGTAAAGTGTGTGTGTGTGTGTATTATGTGTAACTATAGACTATTGAGCTTGTCAGTACACCCACTATCAGAAATGTGCTGACTTTGGGTTGACCTGAAATTGTGGATCACTTCACCTTCTCGGTTAATTGCGGTGGACTGTATTATGCGTCAGACTGTGCACAGGGAGCGAGAAGTCAGGAATACTCTGGATGATCGATTAGAAGACTCTAGAATATCTACATTTCGCAGACGATGTGTGTGTATTCTCACACAAACTCGGAGAATTGCAAGCGAAAACCAACCAACAAACTTGCTGAAGATGCTGGCAGCGAAGACAGGACTTCAAGTGAACACAGAGAAGACAGAGGTGATGAAGATAACCAACGAACCGCAACAACAGCCAGAACCAGAACCAATCACCATCGACGGGGGAGATTTAATAGAGGTTAGCTCCTTCACTTATCCACCCAGGAAGCACAGTTCCAACTACAGGCGACAGCACGGACAAAGATTTCAAGGATGGCAAACCAGCCAGAATCGGAAAGGCAAGATACGCCTTCATCAGCCTGAAACCAGTTCGGAAATCTTCTACACTCAGTGTAAGGAACAGGATTCGGATTTTGAGCACCAATGTGAAGTCGGTCAGTTCTTCAATAAGGGTCAGAAACTTGGCTAGCGGATCACGAAAAGGATTTCCAACAGCTAGTGACAGACTTTCATCAACAGCTGCCACCTTCATTGACTGGCTGCATACTGAAGATCAAATGGACAGAAAGAATTAGCAACGAGGAAATCTAACTGGGAAAAACCAACCAAGAGCCGATCTATAAACGGATATGTAGAAAAAAGGAGATGGATCGGGTATACTTGAGGACGCCGTCAAATGAATTTGCGCTATTGCTCGAGTGGAATCCAATTGGGTCATCGGTGACAGGATGACATGAAGGAGATCGTGTGAGGAATATAGATGAGAGAATTTAGGCAGCCGTGGACTCAGCTGAAGAGGACAGCAGGAAGCAGAAGAAAGTGAAGATGTGTTGTTGAAGCCAGCCCTATGTTCCACTCGGAACGCAAAGGAACAATAATAGTAATAACCACCCTTTTGGTGATAAAGCACTACTTCAGTTCTTTAAAGGGGTCGATTAATCTGTACACTGCTATTTTCTTCCTATCATGCCGACTGTCAGTAGCTGGAAAGTATTCATCAGTGGATCTAAAGACAGAATCAGCACTGGTTTGATTGCGTAACTGATTATTATTATAGTGACCAGTTTAAATAATATTCTTTCGAGTTCCTAGTGGAAAATACGGCCCCAACAGAACATCTCTATATTGTCCCGCTCTCTTCAGTCCAGTTCAGTTGACCACATGATTGCACATAGTCTCTCATCTCTTAGTCACACGATATGTTCCATGTCACATTTGAACCTATTCTCAACTCGTCTTTCTCCATGTGGGTTCCACTGAAGACGCTGGCAGGCAGTGTAACTCATCAGTCTCCTCAGTGTTTGTTCGATCCAGCTCCATTTCCCCGGAATATCCGGTCCATACACAGAGTTTCTTCTTAATATAGTTCTCTCCACTGGACACCTGATCTTCATTATGGAGTGAAGAGAGTAACAGTTGACAAAAGTTGGCTGTTTGAAGTGTTGTTTGTGACGCTCACGACAAGTCTGCGCCCTATATAGGAGACCTTACTGACTAAACATTCGTGATTAAAATCCAAATTTTGTATTAATATATGTGTAAAACGTGGGCACTGTGGTAGTAAGTAATTCCACATTAGTTTGTTTAGTAAATGTATAACACAGAGTGAAACAGTATTACTGTTTACTGGATAACGTTTCGAACCAAATTTATTGTTGGTCATAATCATACCATGAATTATAACCACACGACTTTGAAACTTGAGTTTTATAGTTCTCTTTGTTCTCTCCCGTTTGTCGTGGGCGTGGTAGTAGAATTTTCCAGATATCTGGGTGGACAGGTGTTGAATCATTCCTATTACACGTGTTTGCAGTCGATTCGATAAACAAAGCTTCTGTTACCAATCTTTCTCACCCGCCACCCTGTTGCATTAGATTTTAAATCTGTCATCTTCTCCCATCCCATCCTATTGTATGGCTCTGTTGTGTGTAATTCCATGTGGTGAGTGCTATAGCTGAACTATTCTCTAGATTTCTTATCTTATTCAGGTCAACTAATCTAGATTTTGCTAGGTTTTTTTGCTCGGCTAGTCTGACTGACTGACTGACTGACCCTGTTCTGCTACTTTGACCTGTGTATTTGAGCTGACATGCATGTCAAACATGAGCAGGACAACACCCACAATAAGGAATCTAAATCATCACTAGCAATTTCATACAAGGAAGGAACCTCGGAAGACTTACGCAGAAATCTTAACAATGCTGGCAGGAATAAAAGTGGCTGGCATTGAAACCAACCACAAACTCAATTAGAAACAAGTTTTGTCGGTTAAAGGCAGAAAACCGAAGGCGAAGGAGACGTGGAGCTGAAGCCCTGTGTTCCTCTAGGAATTAGAGGATATAATAATAAATAGTAATAATAATATTACATCCAATTACACACAACAGAGCCATACAATAGGATGGGATGGGAGAAGATGACAGATTTAAAATCTAATGCAACAGGGTGGCGGGTGAGAAAGATTGGTAACAGAAGCTTTGTTTATCGAATCGACTGCAAATACGTGTAATAGGAATGATTCAACACCTGTCCACCCAGATATCTGGAAAATTCTACTACCACGCCTACGACAAACGGGAGAGAACAAAGAGAACTATAAAACTCAAGTTTCGAAGTCGTGTGGTTATAATTCATGGTATGATTATGACCAACAATAAATTTGGTTCGAAACGTTATACAGTAAACAGTAATACTGTTTCACTGTGTGATATACTTAATAAACAAACTAATATGGAATTCCGAATTTTGTGGTTTGTACTGATTGGAGAAGATTTCTGACTGATTTCAGATAGATGAGTGCCTGTCTTGCTTTTCCGATACTGGCTGGCTGTGACTAGGCAAGCGAAGGAGGTGATAATTGTCAAATTTATCCCGTTCGAAGTGATCAGAGGTTGCTGTTGTTATTGTTGGCTGGTCATCTGCTTTAACCACCTCTATCTACTCTTTGTTTCCCTGAAGTCCTGTCTTTACTACCTCTTCTTGTAAATTCTGTCAGAGGTATCCGAGTTTGTGTGAAATTAAACATAAATCGTGCTCAATCTCCAGATCTTCTGATGTCTTCTTATCGATTCAACGTATTCTCTCCCCAAGGACAATGCGACGCATAAGCCAGTCCATCACACTTAGGAGTGTCATTTGTGGTAATAGTTGGAATCGTCTTACTCCTATATTCACTTCAAACACCTCATTGGGTTTTTCATCATAGATCTCCTGAAACGTGGCATTATTGTCACATAGCTTTTGAATGAGATTGAAAAAGATTTGGGGTGCTAAGTAGCATTGATTTAATTTCCAAATTGCTTCATGATTAACGATGTTGTAAAATTGAGGTGGAGATTTGATCGTCACTCCATGGTCTTTCCGATGATCATGATATGTAAGGCTACAGTTAGAAGTGCATGTGCATTCTGCTTGTTCAGGGCAGAGTTATGTGTCCAGTGCATCTTTTAGTCTCTCTAAAAATGCTGAGATTGAATATTTTGCCCGGTGTGGATAAGATGATCACTTCAAGCCGGTGATACCGATATGACAGCATCGCTTCTCTTTTTACACACAGTCTAACCGATCATGCATCACAGTAACGAAGCAGGATAACATTTTAAATCAGTCTTGAATCACACTTAATAATACAGTGATGGATGGGTAGGTCGAAGAGCAAATTTTCCGGATTCTGAATATTTACTTTTCCGAATGCTAACAATGAAACATGTTACAGCTGAGGAGTGTATTCCCCTTAAAAGTTCATCTTTCGTGATCTTATTTATCTATTTTTAAGGTTATGTCTGATGGAGAAGGCTACAACACTCTTCTACTATAATGAACAAATTCTCTGAACTCTGGTTCTCTTGTTTATCCCTCACAGATTTGATGTCATTTAGTTTCCTGTATCTCTCTGAAGTAACTTACTGAATGTCAACGTGGAACTTTGCACAGAAGCACATCAGCTTGAGTCACCACAATCCATGTAGCATACAAGTGGAGTGGGTGGTTGAAAGGTAAGATGCTCACCAACCATGAATGTGATGCGGGATTAAATCCCTGGCCGGCGTATACTTTTACCTAACTTAATGGGTTGAAACCCCAAATAAGACGGACGGTTGGATGAAGAAGGGTCAGCAACTGCATCACGTAAAAACATCACTGCCTCTGAAACCTCAAAGCGGAGGCTTGAAGCCCTATGTTCCACTCGGGACGCAAAAGGAATTAAACTTTAGGAAATTTTAAAAAAGTAGCACACAAAGACAGAAAAAGGCGAGGCAAAAAAGCTATTCAAAAAGACTATAAATGAGCAGAAATTTGAACGAGAAGGAACAGTAACACGGTGAAAGATCAGGATATGGAAGACCACTAAGAGTAAATCGCGTCATAATAATTTGTTCCTTGGATATACCACCCACACACACACACACACACATTGTGCAAGTATGGTAAAATTGTTTCTGTAGATATATTTAATAATGTCTTTTCCCTGTGAGCAGCTGACGAGAAGGCAACGTAATAAAAGTTGGTACCATTTTATTCTTGCTTCGTTCAAATTCATTAAGGGGAATAAATGTATGAAATAGTATTTTATTTACTGGATGGAGAAATTTCAAACACAATCCATTGCTAACAGTCATATCAGTCGTGGCTTGACACCTTTGAAATTTGCTTTTGATAGTTACAGTTATAGGGTGAATCGATAATTGAATCATACCAAAGAAAATCTTTGGCAGGAAGCAGTGACATATATACGAGACAAGGTTATTTCAGGCGAATTCGCTTTCCTTCCCCAGCTGTATTATCACATTCAATATACAACTATCCATGAAGGAGGATAGTGACAAAAGTGATGGGTTGTCACAAAAATGGTTGTTAGTTAGTATTAGTTTGTACATAACAGGAGTTGAGTAGGCGTAGCAGAGTTACGTAATAAGCCGATGAGCTGTAATCAGGACGCGCATAGAGAGAAAAAAAAGAAGAAAATATGGAATTTCGTAAGAGGTCTTAGGAAATACGGGAGTTATAAGGAGTTCTCTTAATGAAAAATTTATTTTCAGCAACGCCATCTACAGATAGAAGGACGATATTGCATTAGTATGGCCATTGGTTCATTACTAGCAGAATGATACACAGCAAGTATCAAGAATGGTCCTTTACTGTCGACTATCAACAATTTGTAATTGTTTACATGGTACATAGATGGCACTGACATCATCTGAAACAAATAGTTATGACCCTAATCAGTTGTTGCAGATATTTAACACCTGCCATCCAGCAATAGAATCCAGTACAAAATTGAAAAACGAACCCAAGGTACTCTTGCTTGCTGTCGAACTAAAAAGTGGACACAGCGAAACCTTGTCATCGTCAGTCTATAGGAAACCCACTTGCCACGGTCAGCTAACCACTTTCTGTAGTTGGGCGCCTGTTGGGCAGAAACGAAATGTGGTTATGTCCTTTGCCACTCGTTTCCTACACATCTGCAGTTCAAACACCGCAGGAAGTGAATTAGATCTTCTGAAGAAAATTCCCGCCGAGATTCAGCGACAAGAATGTCAAACCGAACTTTCAGAGGGACGGAACATTATTTCTTCCAAAAAAGAGGCTTTATATGTGATATGTATCCATATATATATATATATATATATATGTGTATGGTGGTCTCTCTTTCTGTTTGCTCGCTTAGTCTGTGACCATTTCACTTTGATGAACCTGTCTCCTTTAACAATGTATATTCCCCTTATATTATATATAATATGTGTGTTTGTTGACAGTCCGTTGCTTGGTGACATATATCCATATTATATGTGTGGTTGTTGACATGTCTGCTATATTTTGCTATGTATATATGGATCGATACTCCATTATAATTAGCCATTCATGTTAAGACTGTCTATTGATTTGTTCACACACTTGTCTGGATGGTCATATATATTTCGCTCTCACAATCTTGTGTGACACTTTGGTGTGATACCACTTTTGCATTCTCCTCGTGTTTGGAAAATAGAAGTATCATCGCAAACCTAGTGGTCTTCTGATTTCTGTCCTTCTTGCGTCAGGACTATTAAATTCTCGACCAGTTCATAGCAATAATTTGGCGACGAGTACATAACAATATGAATCTAGAATCCAAGGGAGACTTGATCTACAATATCTTTAAGAGGAGAATAACAATCTCCCGCATCTGGCTACTTCTGTTTTTTGATGCGTATTCAGTCTAACAAAAGGCTCAAGAATACTATTCCGCATAGTCTCAGATAGGCAGCAGTGGGATAATCGAATACCTTGTGAACACTGACCATTCTATCTCAAGAAACGCCTATTTCAAAGTAATCTATAAAGTGAAGATCAACCTGCATTGCTATTCAGATCGAGAAATCAGCGCTACTCATACAAAAGCAAATTATTCAACCACTTCTACTATCATGGTAACAAGAATGTTGATTTCTACGAAATGGATTTCCACGAATTTCTTTAGAACTCCCACGTAACTCCATTTGTTCCTACGTTTCACTGTGCATCCTGTTTACGACTCATTCATAAAATGATAAATCTTACTACATAACTTTAATATACTTATCCAACTGATCTTGTGAATTAACTAATAATAACAACAATGATTACTACAGCTCATCACTTCTGTTACTTCTCTCCTTTTATGAAATAAACTTTATATAAATGCGGCTGTACACCTGGGTACAAAGATGAATTCACCTCTTTGCTGCCATGCAAATGGGGTGAAACAACTGGAACCTTAAATAGAATTTTCAACAAGGTAGAAATGAAAGTGACATTCAAACCCCCCATAAACTAACTTGGAAACAAATTATGTAAGTCAAAGGATCCTCTGGAGCCTATTAGACAACGCAACTTTGTTAGTTATGATGGAGACGATTTGTAGCTCAGTGGATGGTTTTAAGGTAGAATTGTGTTCTCCGAGCTGGATGGTTTATTTGTGGAGCTTCCATTACCCCTACCAGGCAACATCTTCGGCGCATACTTCAATTTGAAGTGAGCCTTCAGATTTCCCCATGGGTTTCTTAGTCATCTCTCCCGGTAGGCGACCTTGAACGTGATTGGTTGTCTTTGTGTGTTCTCATGCCATCTAGGCTACTTATACTGGTATTGAAGTATGCTCTGGAGATGTTGTCTAGTAGGGAAATGAAAGCTTCACAAATAAACCATCCAGCTAAGAGAACACAACTATGTCAAAAGTTTGTTAGTGTAATACCCAGATATAGGTGTGATTTTTCTAAGAAGTCGGAAAGCGTAAATTAGATTAGCGGAGTGAAAATCCCATACGAAATCTAAACTAGCGCACTCTAATAATGTAAGAAGTTTACCGGAAGGTACTACACACAGTTACACAATCAAACATACAACAGGAATGGAACAAGTTGATAGTCTTAATATCTGATGTAACTGCATGGAAAGAGGTAAAGCACCATCCAAGTAGACACGCAGCAGGGATGATTCGACACCTCTCCACTCGGACATCTAGAACATACTTACTAACCTTACGACAAGTGGGAAGGAAGGATGAGAATCATGAAAATAAAGTTCGGAAGTTTTGTAATCACAGTGTCGATATGATTATGAACAATAAACTGTGATCGAAACATCATCCAGTAAATAATACTGTTTTACTGTATGGCACATAGAATAAAAAATTGACAGCGAATCATATGCTACAACAGTGCCCAAGTTTTACACACATAAATTTTACTTTCAGTAGGTCTGTTGGAAGACGACTTTGCACAGCCTGAGCAACTTAAAAATCCCCACTGAGTCTCACAAGAGAGCAAAGAGTTACTCCTTTCAGCAATATCCTTCTCAAGCTGCACATTCGCGTGTATATGCAACAAAAGGAACATTTCGAATATGCATCATTAGAATTTTAAATTTCAGATAACAAATTATGTAATACACAAAAACGTTAATCGGGTCGGAATTGAAATAAAATTCCATAATTAAGTTGAGTGACTTAACACAGTTGATGGGAATGAGAAGAATCCAACCAAAGCTGAACGCGGGTCAAATTGAAAACAGTGGTGATAAGCTTAAGAAATTTACTAAGGGTTGGGGGAAGAGAATTATACGTTAAAACACAAATTAATTATGCATCCGGTATTAAGACAGATTATGTCCATTGGAGATTTAGTGACTGAGCAAACTTCTTCTGTATGCACAGTTCGTGGTTTAATATGTGAATTGATATCGGCTCTGCGGTGTAGAGAAGTTTGGTTTGTATCTTGTTTCAGCGAAATTTTCACTTGCAAGTTAGCCTGATGTCAAGATTCGATAATGCGTTCTAGAATAAAGCGGCAGATGGAGGCTTTTTACCGCCTTAATAAAACCATGAGGGTAAATGTTCTGTGATACGTCCAGACAGCGAATGCTGAGAACACCAACGATTGACAGATACATACTGATGAGGCCAGTAGTGGCAGCTTATCCGTCACAGCTATGCGAATTATTGGTTTTACGGAGAAAAATAGTCGAAGTTCAGCTACAAAGAATGTCTTCTTCAATGAGCGGTACAAGTGATTTCTTAATATTTCTGCTGATGAACCTCTACTCAATCTCAGATTCAGGTAGGAAAGTATTTTAACTCTTGTTCGTTTGTAGGTGAGTTCTACTCATTCCCTCGAATTATGTTAAGTCACTCAACTAAATTATGGAATTCTTTTCAATTCCTATCCGATTAATTTTTTACAGTTTTACGTAATTCGTCATCTAAAAATTTAAAATTCCAGTAACACATCTTTGGAATTATTCCTTCTATTGCTGAGATAGTTTACTGCAATTGCATATGTTTATAACAGCTCGTGAATAATGTGGCTGGAAGGAGTAACTCTTTGCTAAACATCTTTCCTTTTATATCACAGGGCTTTCGCTATTCAAAAGACTTCTTGCAATAAATGTCCATTTGTAAAGTTCTCTTCAGTAATAAGTAAATGTCTTTAAAGACGCCTAAATACTTAATTAAACTGTGAGTCATTTTGGACTTTTTTCTATCACACTTCTCATTGACTTTAAGGCAGTCAGATGAATGCAGTTGAAATGAGAATTTAACATGCAAATTGTGAATAGTAGTAAATACCTGTTACACTAAATGGAGCCGCAGGCACGTTTATGGGAAATACAGTTTTATTCACCTACAACAATAAACTAATTGTGGTTGGTCACACTTGAAAAGTGGTAGCCTGTGTAATCGAGATGATTGAAATACCACAGCATAAAACTGTTACATGGAGTATCACTATAATTTACAAAGTCACCCTTATAGGCTGAAGATCAGCAGAGATTTTCATCGACAGTTGCCTTCGCTAACTAACTACCGGAAATCAGGAGTTTGACTGAAAGAGACGATCAGGGAATAAGAAACTCTGACAGGAAGAAAACCAGTCCAGAACCAGGCCCACTTAAAAGATATGCAGGAAGATATGGGGAACCACAAGATGGAAGTTTGAGTATCGCGTAGAGTGGACCGCATTGTGGTGGGAATGAAGGCTTATCATTATTATTATATCCTTTAATTCCTAGGCGAACATAGGGCTTCAGCTGAGCGTCTCCATTGGCTTCTGTTTCCTGCCAACTTTTTCACTCCGCTCCAAGTCTGCCCACATGCTTTCATCTCCTCTTCACATGACCTCCTCCAAGTCACCCTTGCAATGACGACCAACTCGCCGCCCGCTTCCCTTTCGGGTTCCACTCGAGCGATGGCTTGTCTAGTGATGTCACTCACTTGATGGTTTCCTCAGAGTATGGCCAGCCAATCCATCTCCATTTCTTCCTGCATATTTGTTGCACAATCAGTTCCTGGTTGGTTCGCTCCCAGAGATCTTTGTTGCTGATCTTTTCTGGCCATCTGATCTTGAGTATTGAGTGAAGACAACTGTAAATGAAGGTTTGAAGTTTGTTGGAGATGCTCTTTATGACGCGCAGTGCAAGTCTCTGATCCGTAAAGTAGCACTGACTGACTTCACATTGGAGTTGAAAATTCGGATCTTATTTTTCATGCTGAATGATGTTGACCTCCACACAGACTTGAGAGTAATGAAACTTTTGTCTTCCTTTTCCGGTTCTGGCTTTGATATCCTCGTCAGTTCCGTCGGCATGCAGTTGAAACGATGCTCCCCAGGTAGGTGAAGGAGGCCGTTTCTTTCAGGTTCCTCCCATTTATGCTGACTGTCGTCTGTTGTTGTTGTTTCTGTTGGTGCTGGCCAAGAATCTTCATCACCACTGTGCCACCGACGCACAGACAAGATAACTTTAGCCAACTGCTTGGAAAAATTAAAATACCTGTCAAAAACAGTATCAGTCAGCTGGGTCAAAGGCATACCACAAATCCTACTTACAGTTTACGTAAAATGACACAGTTTTTCTTGAGAAGTCCGTGGAAGAATAAGTGAGGCAAACAATAAATGGAAATGGGCAGAATACATGAATTTTAAAAGTTTTTGTATTTTTAATATATTTTCTGTGTGTTCAGGTTTTTCTAGCGGTTTGAAAGATTTAATGGTGTGGAATTGCTAACCCCATGCCCAACCCTCCCTCTTTACCCGGGTTTGGGACTCTTGCTAGAAAACTAGCGAGCTAGTTAACCAAGCGAAAATGTCAAAGTCATGATCAGAAAGGCAAGATATGCCTTCATCAACCTGAAAGCAACATAAGGAACAAGATTGACATTTTCAACACCAACATGAATTCGTTACTTCTATACAGGTCACAAACTTGCACCTTGTGTCAATGAAAAGGATTTCCAACAGGCTGCTGCTGCTGCTGCACACTTTCATCAACAGCTGCTCACTTCGCTGACTCGCCCCATACTGAAGATCAAATGGTTAGAAAGAATATGCGGCTAGAAACTATGGAAACAGACCAACCAGGAGCCGACAACACAACAAATATGTAGAAGAAAGTGGAGATGGGTCGGGCATACACTGAGGAAGCCGTCGAATGACATCAGGCGCCAGGTAATTTCTCGAGTGACAGGTGGTTCGTCCCAGGATGCATGTAGGAGATTGTATGAGTTGAAGGAGAAGAGAGATTATGACTAATATAGGAGCCGGCTGAAGAGGGTTGCAGAAAATAGAAGAATGTGGAGATTAGTTGTTGAAGCGCCATTTTCCACTCGGAACGCAATGGAATAATAAATAATAATAATAACATGAAGTGTGTAAGAGATGTTGAGTTATGATGCCACAAAGTCTCTACTACATCATGTAATAACTCAAACGAAACATTTTCCTACAAATCAACAGGATATGAGACATTGACGAACAGAGATTCGAAGAGAAACTGATGCTAAGATGACAGATATTCGATTTACAGAAATCATGGTTAATTATCATAATCTTTATTTATTCCCTGCTTTCCGACTAAATCAGACGGCTTCAGAGGTTCCCAAGTCATCATGGTCGACTGACTTTACGACCACCCAGAAGCTTCTATTTCCTCCTGACATGGTTTTCCCGATGTCTCACTTAAACGCCCAACGTGTCAGAGTCCCACTGAAGAGTGATGCTTTGAAAGAGCCATCAATTAAAGTCAGTTCAATAAAGGATAGTTTGAAAGAACACGATATCATGTGTCTTTTTTGTAGCCGGAAATCGAATACATTCCCCTACGGCTCATCAAAAGTTTAAATTCAGTGCTACTAATAATTATCTAGTAAAGATGTTTTGGTTCTATGCATTTCAAAAAAGTAAAACAAAATATCTGTCATTCAGGAATGTTATTTAGAATTTTTCATACTCAATAAGCACATATACTGACTATTTGAGCATTTTCACTGAGAAGAAGTTCGCTTTCAGGTTGAGTCAGTGAAAGACAAGCCTGAAAGAAACTTCGAGCCCTACAACTGCTTTCACGGTCCCCTCCGCTTTAACAGCAATTTCAAACAAAGTAAAACAAAGAAACGCTTCTTACAAAAACTTTGGTTTCCTTACTCCTTGAATTTCAGGAGTTTCCAAAGTTTGAGTTGCCTTAGTGTTGCTCATATGCTGCACATGTCCAACCTTTCCTCGTCCTCGTTATTACCAGAGGACAGAAAATTAGACAGGGTTTATGAGTGAGTCAGTCGGGAATTAAACCTGAAGCCAGTTTAACTGGTAACCATCTTCTGTTCAGAATAAATTAGAAGTACATATGACCAAGTCTGTGGTAGATAGTGTTGAAACGATTCCCTGTTCTGCTGTAAATACCTGCAATGCTTTTGCATAAAATTAGCATGTAATTAATGTGTATTTACGCTTGTAGTGAAGCCCCCCTACAATGATATTACTGATTGTGGTGGACTATATTATGTTGAACACTGTGTGTGTGGGGGGGGGAATTAGAAGACAAGAATAACCTGAACCGATGACAGGACTCTGGAAGATCTGGACTTCGCGGGAGATTTATATCCAACATCACGCAAACTCGAAGACTTACAGGCGAAAGCCAACAAATTAGCAGAAGAGGCTGGCAGTGAAGACAGGTGTTCAAGTGAACATAGAGAAGACAGAAATAGCGACGGTAGCCGACCAACTAATCAGAAAAAAACAAGCACCAACTACTGTCAACAGAATGGATTTGAAAGAGTTCACCCATGTTTCATTTAGTCCGTCAGTATCCTTTCAACTACAGGCTGTCGGAATTGATGACCATGTCAAGACCAGAATTGGAAAGTCAAGGGAGATCATCCATTATGGGTAAATTTCGTTTTGATAAAGTCTAACAGTGTCTTACAGTAATGTTTACTGACGACCACGTTTCGAGCACAATTTATTGCTCATAATCATATCAAGGTAATTACACGACTTCCTAGCTTCATCTATATAGTTCCATTATTTTTCATTTGATTTTCACTTGATTTGATTGGTAGTAGTATTTTCCATATTTCGGAATTTTAGGGATTCAGTTATGCCTCACATCTACTATCTTTAAGTTCCAAGGCAAAATATATAGACAAACAGAAGGTGTAGCAATGGGATCACCAATATCCCCTATCGTAGCAGACATATTTATGGACAGCTGGGAAAATAGTGCCCTCAATACATTTAACCCTACTCCGAAAATATGGTGGAGATATGTGGATGACACTTTCACAGTGTTAAAAACAGAACACATCTCTAGCTTCTTGACACATATAAACTCACAAGTTGAGGGAATAAAATTCACATTTGAATCAGAAAATGAACAAGGAGAATTAGCTATGTTAGATTGTAAGATAAAAAGAATAGAAGAAGGCAAACTACACACTAGTGTTTATAGAAAACCAACGCATTCTAATAGATATTTAGACTTTAATTCGTCTCATCCTTTAACTGTTAAGGCAGGCTTAGTTAAATGTTTAACAAACCGAGCAGTGGCACTAAGTAGCACAAAAAACGATCTAAATGATGAATTAAAACAGATAGAAGAAGCGTTGGTGTTGAATAACTATCCTATAAAATTCATTAGGAAGATCACTAAAGGCCAAAAACAAAATAAAAATAATTGTGAAACTAGTAATAATAACATAAATAAGAAAGAATATAAGTCATCCACAGTTATACCATATAAAGAGGGGACATCTGAGACACTACGTAGGATTCTGAATAAAATAGGAATTAGGGTGGCATTTAAACCTACAAACTCACTCAGGGACAAGCTCTGTAGGTTAAAGGACCCAGTTGACCCAATTAGACAAAATAATATTATTTACAAAATACCATGCAATGACTGTGAGGTCAACTACATAGGTCAAACTAGTAGGTCAGGGGTAGTCAGATTGTCAGAGCATAAAAATTTAGCTAAGGTAAGAATGGTTGACCCCGAGAAGATAAGTAATTTAGAAAAAAGCTCAGCAATTGCAATGCATGCGCTAACACACAACCACACAATAGGGTGGGAGAGGGTTAAAATTCTAAAAAGTAATCTAGGTAGGTGGAGAGAGAGGTTGATTACTGAATCCTTGTTCATCGAGTCTACACCCAACACATGCAATAGGAATGACTCGTCACTCATACCTGAAATATGGAAAATACTATTACCAATCAAATCAAGTGAAAATCAAGAGAAAAACAATGGAACTATATAAATGAATTTAGGAAGTCGTGTGATTACCTTGATATGATTATGAGCAATAAATTGTGCTCGAAACGTCATCAGTAAACATTACTGTATAACACTGTGAGACTTTATCAAAACAAAATTTACCCATAATGGAATTACACTCTACCACAGTGCACAAGTTTTATTCTTATATCAATGATACATAAGAGAGATCATCACGATGAAATCAGTTATGCCTACACCATAAAGAAGAAGATTCAGGTTTTCAACACCAATGTTAAATCAATCTGTGCTTCTCTGCATGTGTCAGAAAATTGGCGCCTGCATCACTAAAATCATTTCCAACAGGTTGGAGATTCCTATCAGCAACTGCCTTCCTCTTCTTACTCAAGATCAGGTGGGCGGTGGAGAGAATGAGCAAGAATGAACAATTCTAGAACAAACCTACTGGCCAAAAGAATATTCAGAAGAAATTGTAGATGGTGCCACCACACTCTGAGTAGCCTGTTCGGTGACATCACACACCAAGCCGCAGGTAAAGTGAAAGCCGAACGGGAAACGGCTGGCTGAGAGTCCCAGTGTGACGTGGAGGAGACGTTTTGAGAAGCAGATGAAAACCTATGGACAACACGGTGTAGTGGAGAATTTCGAAGCGAGATTCAGAAAGCAACTGACGCCCGATTTTATTTTCATAAGCATGAGAAGTAATAACACACACCCAAATTCAAGTTATTTACAAAAAAAAAAAAAGAGAAGAATATACCGGGGACTTACTTTGAACATTCAAGACATCTTTACTCTCTAGGACAACACAACCAGTCACAATTTGTCCACTGTAGCATACTGGCAGGACAGATTGATGCAAAACAATGTTCAAATAAATGCGTTGTTTCAAATCGCTTCTGTTGACATTTTTTCTGTATGTTAGGCATGTATGCGACATTATTTTTTCGTAGAATAAAAGAATTAAGTAAGTGAGATTGTTTTTTTTTAGAAAATTTGACCAGTTCAGAGCATAACACCTTGTAATAAACACACTGTCATGCTGAAATTGCTTTTCTCGTCAATTCAGTGGTGAATACTGCCAACTCATCAGTTGTGGGGGGGGCACATTTATCTGTAGGCAAATAAATATTTCATGTACGATCAAGGATGTGAAGAGAGAGAGAGAGAGGGGAAAAGTGAGACTAATGTATGCATATCACTCCATCAAATATGTGAGGAAAATGCTCAGCCGCAAATCACCGATATCTCCAAATTATAAATATATATAAATTATTTACTGTGTATGAATTTGGATTTGACACCACTTTCGCAGATAATAAGTTGAGTGATATATATATATATATATCCAAGTTGATAAGCAAGTGATTCCTATTGGTTATTGGGTATGCGTGAGTGTTTATCAAAATGTGAGTGAGTAGGCATACATACCTTTGACAGTATATCACAGTTTGCTACAAATAGGATGGGACAATGTGTATCGAATTACTTTGACTCATTGTGTTTGTTCTTTTCGCAAGGTGACAATGGAAACCAAAACAAAAAAACAAAACTACATTTTAGCGCGGTATTCAATTGATGATGATGATGATGATGATTACGATGGTGATGTTGATTATTCATCGTGTTGTCACTGAGTTCCATAGAGAAAAACAACAACAACAACGAACAACCGTTTTGTATATAGTTTGGCTAAACAACGACATTTTGCAACATAGAAAACACCAAAGTCCTGCACACACACACACACACAGACGTTTGTTACAACTCTCTAACCTGTACGTGTGTTTTATTATGTGTGTAGAACTGGTAATACAGTAATCACTTTTGGCTGTCTATACTAACTAGTACACTGTATTGTACTTATCATGTTAAAAATTATCAAACATACACAGGTTTAATATTATATTACCACTCATGTTATAATTTAAGCACTGTCATAGTGTTGTGCATATGTGCCAGTGAATAAACACACTAACACACAAACACCTCCGCCCACACACACACACACACAGATAGATAGACAGACAGAGACACGCGTGTGCGAAAACTGGTAGTTACTGAACAACAATAATAGCATATATATATATATATATATTGAGTTCACACATACACTAACCAAAACAACATGAACAATCGCTCATGTCCTTATTTTTATTGACTTTTGCACAGATCAATACCAATTGGTAAAAAAAGTGAGCACATTAGCCACTGGAAACCTGTCCAAATGAAACTATGGCCAAATTTGGTTACTTCTATTTGTTTGTGTATGTGCGTGTTTGTGTGTGTGTGTGTGTGTGCTTTAGGTGACAGATAAGTGTAGGCTATCTGATGACTTTTTGAACTTTCTTCTTCAGATAAACTTGTTTTCTATCTTGGATACAGTCAGTTACTGTGGTGATGATGGTGTGCTACTTATTTCACCTGTGGAGTGGAGTGTATAGAAAGGTGGCGTATCACACATATATACTAGTGAATTTATTGGGTGGTCTTTTGCTTAGGCAGCTTTTATCTGTTTCAGGTCATTCAAAATTGTTAAGTGAACATATCTGTGAATATAAAATGGAATGAAAGCAATAAAACAATGGTGAATTGGCAGAAGTTAGAATTCAAGGACCATTGGACCGGGTCCCAGTGGCTTAATGGTATACGAGCTCGCCTTGTAACCAGAAGGTCCTGGGTTCGAATCCCGGTGGGTGCGTACTCCTGAAGAGTCCCAAACTAGTCCCAAACTGCCCTCTGGAAAGGTTCTTCGATAAATATAAACACTGCGGTTATTTAACCAACACATAGGAAGAGGCGGATGAATGTAAATCTTCGCACTGAAGTCCATCAGATTAAATTTTCGAGAATTAGAAAGAGTTTATACGCAAAAGAAAAAAGAACACCTTATTGGAAGGTTGTGAAAGTACTCAGGGCTTTGAGAATTATTATTCCTATGGGTTGTGAGTGGAAATTTGGGCTTCAGCAACACTTCTTCACTTTATCTTCTTCTCTTTGTTGTATTCCTTCACGTTCCCATGCTAAAGACTTGGAATTTCAGTGGCAGTGGTAGTTATCTTTACTGGATGGGGTTGTTAGCCTAATGCCCAATCTTCCCTCTTTGCCAGTTCTATTACTGGCTTAGCGAGGTAAGGGAGGAGTGCATCGGCTGGGGATCGAAATTCGGACCACATGCATGGTCGGCGAGCGTCCTAACCGCTGTGCCACAGACGCACTTATCTTGCTCTCTACATTCCCCATTATCTGATCCCACACTTATCCATAGGCTCTCATCCCTCCTCCATGTCACTGTTGGACGTTCAGCCAATTGCTTTCCCTTCGAGCTATGGTCTGGAGCGTGTTGTCGCTCAACGACATATTTGTCGTTTGAAGGATTGGTTTTTGGATGAACCTTTCCAAGAGTTTTTTGGTGCTGATTCTTTCCACCGACCATCTGCTCTCCAATGATGGAGTCAGTGGACACAGCTGTTGATGAAGGTCTTCAGTGATCTACTGGAAATGCTTTTTGTGATGCTCACATCAAGTTTCTGGCCCATATGGAAGAAGTGACTGACTTCACATTGGTGTGGAAAATCCCGATTTGGTTGTTTATGGTACAGAGTGTCATAGGTTATCAAATTGTCTTCAGAGGGATGAAGGTATACCTTGCCTTACCAAACTTGCCTTATTTTCATATCTTTATCCCTGGCTACCTCCATAGTTGAAACGATGGAAGGAAGTGATCTCTTCAAATTTTCTCCCTCTGACAGTGGTTGGGGCTCGTTGTTGTTGTTGTTGTCGGTTGGTCGGTTGTCTTCATTAATTCCGTCTTCTCTATGCTCACTTGAAGTCCTGTCTTCACTACCAGCCCCTTCTGGCAAAATGTTAGTTTTTGCCTGTAAGTCTTTGCTGATAATTTGTGTTTGTCACCTAAATTCAAAGTCCAGAACTTCCAGAGTCTTCTTTTAGATCCAGTATATTCCTACCTTCTACGTTCCTGCATAATCCGATCCACCACAATCAGGAATATCATCATGGATAACAGTAGATCGCCTTGTTTCACTCCTGTCTTCACTTCAAAGTCTTCGGTGAGTTTTCTGTTGTGGATTCCTTAGGATGTGGCGTTATCATATAGCTTTTGAATGAGCTGTCGAAAGCATTTCCAGAGTCGATGGAGTTGAGGTGCTTAGTTCGATGACAATGCGTAGGGCTGCAATTCAATCCACATCTGATTTGACTTTCCTGAATCCGGCTTGTTTTGAGCAGAGTTCTGCACCTTTTAAAGGCCATGGACAAGAACATGATTCTGCGCCAGTTCTTGCAGAGGTCTTAGTCGCCCTTCGTTGGTAGTTTGCCATGGTAGCCCTTCCTCGAATCACTAAGCACCTAATCTTGATACATGAAGCACATGTTCCAGATAACCAGAACTGTCAAAACTCACTACTTGAGTAACCTACTGACGTTATGCTCTATGCTCTACCCAACGTGAGGAATAGAATACACGTTGCCAAAACACGAAGTGTAGCTTTTTCACATATATATCCTAATTTCAGTAGTCTTTTTTTTCTCTGTAAGCAGTGCAAAGTGCTAGAAAAGAAAACACCGAACAAAACTGCCCACAGCACATAAATTGTGTGTGGCGGGGTTCTGATGCTCTACATGGAGAAACATCATCCTGACAGGTAATTATAAAAGCAAAAAAGAATGAACAATGCTCAAAGGTAGTTCGAAAAAACCTCTGCAGATTTGAAGAAGCTACAAAAAACACATAAGCTATTTATTATTGCATTTCACTCGATACAAATTAGACACCATATAATCGACTTCGACTGGACTAAGGTTCTACAGGAAGGCTTTAGAGTTCTTATAGATAAATACCGATCGTAGGAGCGCTACACATATTTGGGTGGAACCCAAAAGCTTGTTCAGGTGTTGTCACACTGTGATGTTAGGTGATGGATGCATCGTAAGTAAGTCCTGATAAATAAAAAGATGGATATGTATCAGGAATTTATCATACTCACTCTAATTTCTCCGATTATGTTTATCTTCTTATGGAAGGGTTAACAAATGATCTAGAGCCATTCTCTGAAGCACACGTTATTGTATTTCGGATACATGACCATGGACTTTAGTGGTCATTAACGTAATCATTAGAATCTGATGCAAAGTACATACTGTTTACAGTGTAATATCAGTAACAGACTAACAGTTATAAGCATGTGGTTAAATTCTGATCACATTTCATGCATTTTTGTTTTTTTTTCTTTTGGTGTCTGTGCATGACTCACATGACTGGACAAGAATTTTAAGAATACAATATATCTTTTCCCTGAAGAAGTTCGGAGGTGTTTGTCAAATGAAATGTTGGAATTGTTTATTCGTTTCAATTTCGTTGAGATTTTTACAAATATCCTTCTTATATGATGTCTACTTCTCACTCGGCATCCAATTGCTCTGGAACTAACCTGTCAAATACTGGTCACAGTTCCTATAAAGTTCATTTGTTTGCTAACATCTGAAGTGCCACTAGACATAATGAGTAATGAACTAATGATTCATTATCTAATATCTTCAGAAAAAGTATTCATAAACACACACACACACACATAGTGCGTCGGTGGCACAGTGGTTAGGACGCTCACCAATCATGCACATGGTCCGGGGTTCGATCCCCGGCCGACGCATTCCCCTACCTCGCTAAGCCAGAAATAATCCTGGTGGAGGGGAAAGGTTGGGCATGGGGCTAGCAACCCCATCCTGTAAAATTTAACACTTCTACAAAAACCTCAAGCCACTAGCTTGAAGCCCTATGTTCCACAGGGGAACGTGAAGGAAATAAAAAAAAAAACACTCATCATCTTCCTAAAGAAAACGAATAATGTTTGTGTTAATTGATGGTTCTGACTCTAAATGACAAAATAACCGCTGACAAATATAGGTGTTTTTCGTTGAACTTAACATGACCAGAGACAACATGAATGAGAGATTAGGTGGGTCTTAAAACGAAAACCTTATTTTTACAATTCCTATGGGTTGAAAAGTATTTTTGATAGAGTACAGACTTTTATCAACAGCCACCCTCTTCTTTCTTACTCAGAAGATCAGACAGCTGAGTGAAAACGGCAAGCAACAGCCAACCGCACCAAAGTGAGGACCAGTTAGCAAGCTGTTATTAATTATTATTATTATTATTATCATTATTATTATATTTTTTCCTCTCCATTAACAGTGGAACTTACAGCACCTTCAAGCTAGAGTTTTGTAGTTTCAGTAGCAGCGGTGTTTATTACTTTGACGAGATGAGGCTAGGTAGTTAGCTTCATGCCCAACCTTTCCTCTTAACCAGTCTTATTGCTTGCTGGCTTAGCGAAGTAAAGGAATGTGTCGGCCGGGAATCGAACCCGGAACTACCTGCTTGGTTGGCGAGCATTCTATCTCTGTTCCCACTGACACACACTGGCAAGCATCGAGGTGACGTTGAAGAGATACACAATATGCTGGGCGAATACTCAACAGGGTTCTCGAATCCGAAGGGATGGATTCAGTTATGTGGATTATTACATAGAAGTTATATAAGAAGAAAATCAAAGCTTAATTCACAGTCCTGTAACTTGTTATCTGCAACTGATATCGGAGAACGAAGTGGAATGGCGATGAATCATTGAAGGCCTATTTTCCACTTGAAACTCGAGGAACTATTAACAACAGTGTATCCAATGTGTATAAATGTATCCATTCTGAAAATAACTTTTACACCGTCTAGCAGTATTGGCCGATAGCCTGCTTTGCAATGCTGTTTCAATAACAACAAATCATAATTTGCTTTATTCCAAATCAGTAGAATATGAACCAAGATTTGGCACAGTATTGCGTGTAGTTTACTCATCGGCAAAAAGGTTACATGGTATAGGTAACCGAAATTGATAATAAAGGCTTTTCGGTATTGTCAGTGACAATAAAGTTAGCAATGAACAAAAAGTGTAAAGTGATAATAGTTATAATAACATTAATAGCTAAAATCATACGATAATACAAATAGTGTCACCATACATAACAAATATGAAAAGATCAAAGGGTCATTTACTTTGCTAATGACACAGGAAATTGTAACTTTCACAACTTAACACTTTCACTGGCACATAGAACGCAAGTGAGCCAGATAAAGTATAGCTGAATTTTAGTACTGAGTTTTCCGGGCAGACAGTCTTTTCTAATGACTTATAAACCCGCCTTAATTGGATACAAGGTGAGAGATGTGCATAGAAAGGGTGCTGACAGTCAAGCAATTATTGATTTAGCTCATTTTTTGCATGATTTCAAGTGTCTGTCGACTACGAGCTGATTTGCTCGACCGATAGCCTTTAATACGCTTCGCCTCAATATGACACAGTCCTCTTTGAGTAGCCCAGAGAAGACTAGGCGGGAGCAAGATATAAGAGTTAACGGTTAGACAGAACATTTTCTTAGACATTGACATGATGTAGGATTACCAAGAAAGATGGAAGGAAGGAACTTCCCTAAGTTACTTTATGCTTGACTTAGTCTGTATTTCAGTGCCCTTTACAATACAAGTATCTTGCAAGCGAAGCAGTTCGTGAAGAAGGAGAAGTTAAATGTCAAACATTCGGGAGAATTAAAAGTAAAGCAACTTGGCGTAAACCACTGGCGCTTATGTCCGACAGAAAGCTATTAAGTTTGGAACAGTCAAACAGGGAAGAACCTGGCAATGAGACAGTCAAATCACCAGCTTATTTAACGAAGTTGATTTCTTCCTAAATTGGCAACACGTGTAAGAAGAAAGGAATAGAAGGATAGCGAACAGAACCTTGAGGGACACCGGCTTTAGTTAGCAAGACAGACGAAAGGTTAGCTTTTACATAAGGTATACTGCATTCTGTCAGAGAAGTAACAATACACCCAGTTAACAATCCAAGACTAGGTTTGTGTCAGTGAAGGGCTTATTTAACAAAAGACATCTGGGTACAGATTTAAAACAAGAATGTGGAGTACATAAAGGTGCATTGAAAATATTTGGCTCCTTTGTCTTAACAGGAAACAGTTTTATGATGCAAGACAAAGACAGCACATAAAGTACACCTTCCCAGTTTATACGCAAAATGTTCGGGGTCCTTAGAGCTAATAAAGGAGGATTCAAGTTTGGGTAAACGAAGATTCCCGATTAACTTTAAGAGACGAGAACCAAATGCAACAGGTCTAAATTTAACATTCCAAACAGTAAATGATTTAGGTACGGGGAAAATTATTATTATTATTACTTTTATCACCCAGATCACTTGTAACGAGGCAACAGATGGTTTATTGAGAAAATCAAGAGATATGTAGATATTTCTATGTACATTATTATTCGTTATTACTAGCAGAGAAACAGCGTCTTCTGATTGGTTGTTCTCTCGGTGAAAGCTAATCTGTCATCTCTTTGTGGCCGTTTCTTTAATGTTCATACCACGTATCTGCGAATATTATTCACCTAAGCAAAGTCTTTGTTCTTGTTTTACTCATCATCAAGATTTGGGAAGTAAATATTGACGTCAATTGCTGTCAACCAGTTTTGGCTAGTCACCACACACTTACCAATATCCACTGAAAGAGGTACCATTGTATATTAAGTTCTTTGTTGGTATGCTTTTACGGAAGCTTCAGTAGTTTATTTCTTTGTAGACTTATAATTCCCTGTCATTCTTCGATTGAATAAATGTTGTTAGACTTCTTAGGTAAAATGGTGGGATCATTGCCAGCCAGCTGTTGAGTTCAGGTTCGACTCTCAGCCGATGAACTCCCACAATGGTAAGATCGGAAAAGCAGGAATTGTTGAGAGTCCAGCTAACAACCTCACTCTGTGGAAATGATACCACCACCACCACCACCAAAACTGGTATTTCAAAGTCTGAAGCACTTAGACTGCAAAATGAATGAGAAAAAGAACACACATATAATCGGAAACAGGTAATGAATGCATAAATGCAACAAAACTGTGAAAATCCTATTTTCTTTACCTAGTTAACTACCGGTCAGTCTGACCACTTCTACCGTGACTGAAAAGTATGAACAATAATTATTCGGGAGAGGTGATTTCTAGGGTTTGATACGTTTCAAGTCTAATCAATCGTTGATATCAGTTAGAGAATAATTGAATACCAGCCAGAGGGTGCTGGATAGTTGTTTCATCTTAGTTTGGGATTCTTCAGTCGCTGGGGTTCTACCAATTCCTGATATTTAGCTTGACCACGTACTAATGTCGTTGGTGAGTGTCTGTCCTTACGTCCGACGTGATTTGGAACAAATTGGATCCTTATAAACTAAATCTTGAGAGTTAACCCGACGACCGCTAGTGATGACGTTGCTTGCAGGGAGTTCTAGTGAGAAGTCGGTACTGACGACTAATGCTAATCGATGACTGCTTTGCATGGGGGTCAAGCTAAACATCAAGACAAGGTAAAAGTTGGAATTAATGAGCCGTTGAATAGGGTCCCAGTGGCTGAACGGTCAACTAGCTCCCCTTGTGTAACCGTAAGCTCCTGGGTCTGGACCCAATCCGGTAGTACCAAACTAGGACAAAATAGCTGACCACTACTCCCTGGCTAGTTTCCAGTGACTTTCTCACTGATATCAATCCACAGTCAAAACTGAAATTCCTTGGTTATGTTAAAACTTGTTGCTAACGCCTAACAAATCACTTGTCTTGAATCCTGTGATTAAGAAAATAAAAGACAATTCAGCGAAGAAGATTTTCTTTATCGATGAAATCATCTTCAGAGGCTCTACAGTCGCATCTGTATTCACCAAAAATGTATGGTAGTTCATTAATGAGTAATAGAAGGTGACATAATTAATGTAATTACTTAGAAGTGGCTTCAAAAGTAAAAGTTGTAAATTGCATAGTAATCAACGGCACAAAAGAAGAAAAGGTTAGAAATTTGATAAAGTTGAAATTGTTATCTAGTGAGGAGAAGGGTACTTGAATGTCCATTTAACAAGTGCGAAAAGGGTGCGGAGATGTACAAAAGCAACATGTGAGAATGAAAATAGTGGATTAATTATTAAATTAAAAAGCAAAGTAATCATTCGAAACAAAAAAATATTTACAGGAAACGACTAATGAAGAGATTAAGACCATTGTAGAATAAGAGACTGGACAAACGTTTTCTGTAAACAGAGTTCGGGGTTGTACTGACAACTCACCAGCGCCTCCGCCATACAAAAATGCCGAAACTTGAGGCTCTTTGTACCATTAGGTTTCACCTTGGCTGGGGCTGCTTGGCTTGAGTTCACCAAGTGCTCGAGATCTGAACTAGTAACTCAAGTGTTGGTTTCTACGGATTTGATTGGTTACAGGATTTTCATAATGATCTGACATTAGTTAGAGAAGCACTGGAAAACCTGGGAGTACTGGACAGCTGTTTCGTCCTAGTTTGGGACTCTTCGGGAGTACGCACCCACCGGGATTCGAACCCAGGACCTTCCGGTTACAAGGCGAGCTCGTAGACCATTGAGCCACTGGGACCCGATCCAATGGCCCACGAATTCTAACTTCACGACATAGCGCAACCCCAGCCAATGTCTTCGGCGAGTATTTGTCCTCACACCCGACGTGCTGCACCCTACTGGTCACGACTAGTGAACTAGTAACTGTCTTGCATTGTCTTTTTGCTAACCATGCTGGATAATATTCATAGATGAGTTTGGAAAGTGTGCACTTTGTGCAGCCAATATAACCAGCTGTGCAAGAGCAAATGAATTGATAAACACACATTGAAGTGGCCCGTCCAAAATGACAGTCTATCCTTCACACATCCATTGATCACCTGTCACCTTTAGAGATTGATCCGTAGCTCAATCGAAAAGAAGGCTTTTCTCAGTGTTCTGCATAAGCGATTCTTCAGGATCTCAGCTGCGGTATCACCTTTAAATTCAACGTCCATAAATAGCAGTTTCTTCGACCGCCGTCTAGGTTCTTTCAGCATTTTGCTTAACCTTCACGTTTTTCTCGATCCATCTTGAAAAGTAGCCATTCTCTATGAGGACTTGTCCGAGTCGCTCCAGTTCCCTGTCGGTTGTATCACTGGAACATAGTCTTCTTATTCTTCAGGATAAGGAAAGGATCAGATTTCTCTTTCTTCTCAAAGGGACCCAGCTATGGAAGTTTGTGTACTGACCATTCCATGTTTGTTTTGCTGTAGATAGATCTTTGAAGAGAACCATCAGATATCCTTTCTAGAAAAGCATCCAAAAAATGGAATTTCGAGTTCATATCTGATTCCGATCTGACTTGGATGGTATGATGGCAGCTGGTGAACTCCATAGTTATCATTTCGATGTTGGTATCCTCGTCATATACGGTACATATGTAAATTATCGATAGTAAGTCGTAAGATACTATTCTCTAGACTTGCCAAGAAGCAGTCTGCAAGTATAGGGCCCAACGGCCACCCCTTTGCCATTCAATCTTTTTACCTATAGTCTGTGTCGTCGAACTTGAACTGAACATTAAAAGTGCACCGAATCTCAGTAGTAGTTCATTTGAGTAGCGGATTGGGATGATACGTTTCTCGAATAAAGGTTAAACTGTTGAAGGTAGTCACAGGGCGACCTTGGACCTAGGTGTCATGTTTACTGAATAGTCATCATCACGGCGTATCTTCAACCTTGATAGAGCCGATAACCCCTCTGATATTTGAACCCGCAATGATAGAGACGCTATCACTGAGATTTTAAGCAATAAGGATCAGTCATCCGTATATACTAAATTCACGTGTAGGTTATGACCAATGTGGTAGAATGTGACTCAATATTGGATAAGTTTATTTGATATAAGAAACACTGATACTGTATTTATAACTAGATAACGTTTCAAACAAAATTTTTCGTTAATAATCACATCACTGTATTCTCGTTTATTTATATTCTCTCCTAAGCCCGCTGCTCATTGCAATTTTCCATATATCCGATATAGATGTTGCGTCATTCTGAGATGGCGAGTGTTTCGGATTGACTCGATGAAGTAAGATTCGATGTGACTAACTTCTCTTTCCACCCAGGTATACTACTTATTATTATCCAGCCGTGCTGTGCGTTTACATGTAAGTGAATTTATTGCAGTAGTCGAGCTTTTTTCTAGATCATTCAACTTAACAGGGTCAGTTATTGATAAATTTTTATGTTTCAATAATCTAACTGACTCCTATATACTAGTTTCACTTATGTAACTGACTTCACGCACATTACATGATATTTGATATATTATATTATGTTATCTACTATGTGCATAGCTAAGTTGCTGAGAGTTAAAACTCAAGGGGAATAAGTATTTCATTTGAAGCATGATTTGAACTCCTTATCTTACTGGTGAATTTGCGTATAAATAGTAAATGTTAAAATACCAAGTTTTTCTTCCACTTAAAAAACGCTTACATCTCCGCCATATCAACTTTGCACCCATAACCAACTTGTCATTTTTTATTTAGTTCCCATTCGACAGTCTGTAGCGCATAGTGTCTTACAACGGTCTCTTCAGTCTGTGTGCTCCGTTTTGAGGACTGATTAGTCAATCCTTCGTTGCCATAATTCCTTATTGACAGTCCTTTCTGGTCATCTGATCCTGGTTATGGTGTTTTTTGAATGCAGGTGTTTATAAAATTAATTTACTGTTCATGAATGTCTTGCTCTGGTATGAAGAAATAACAGATCACACAGATAGTCTGATAACATCGATGACTAATAGTTATCGTAAATAGTTGTTTGTAGTATTACAACGACGAATGTTGGTTTATATTTATCGAGTTATTTCTAGTAGCTTCTGATGCATACCAACCACATGGTAATAATGTTTTGATAAACAAAATCTACTACTTATAAATTAAAGAGTAGCTAGATGAATTTTTGAAAATAGTTTTGTGTTTTATACAGACACTGAGTTTATTAAGAAATTTGAGTGGTAAGATTTTATATAAAGAGGAACATTACTCCTCCCTAGTGAATAACTAATCTTCTCCAATACCACTTTTTAAAGTTTTGTTAAGTTTTTGACATCGTATTTGAATTTGCTTTCGAATAAAAGTAAAACAGTGGACCTTCATCACTAAGAAATCAGATTGGAAATCTGTCACACTCATGGTAAACAACGAAATTCGGATTGTCAGCATCAATACTAAGTCAGCCACTTCTTTTGTATAATCCAAAAACTTGACATGATCGTCACCAAGATATTTCCAACAGCCAGCTGCCCACCTTCTCTGGGTCCATACTGGAGATCAGATGGTTGGTTGAATGAATTAGAAACGAAAAACTGTGGGAAGTAAACAGCCAAAAACAGCGCAAACTCCGAAGAAAATAGAGATACACTGGACACAAACTGAGAATACTGTCAGGAGACAATATACCCGAAGCTGAAACTCATGTGGAACCCGAATGAGGAACGAAGACTTGGGCGTAGATGACTAGAAGCTGATTTAGATGTAATCAAATAGGCAATGAGGGAGCTGGTTAAAGTGGACCACAGACAACAGAAAAAATTGAGGATGTGCTTCTTTATTGTTATTTACCACTAGGAACCCGAGGGAATAATGATAATGTTTCCTTAGAACATCATCCAATATATATGTTATAACTGCAATGAATTAAGGTAAAACCCCGTCGCCAATTTGTTATAACTGCAGGGAATTGAATGAAGGCGTTTTCACCTTGCTCTGTCTGCGCCTGAACTAATCTGCCTATCTGCATGTCGTACCTTCCGATTTAGTAAAGCACGCAAATATCAAAAGACAAAGGCTGGACTGTGACTGTGTATTGAAGTGCAACAACGATAAAGAAAGCCATGGTATTTATACATTTTACAACAATATGGACAGCTAACAGCATTTGAAATAATTTATCTTAATAGCCAATAACAAAGTGCGTGAGAGATGATAATATACCATATGTGCGAGGTTGACAGTCAGTAACAAAATGTGTGGGAATGATAATATACCATATATACAAGATTAGCAGTCACTACCAAAATGTGTGAGAATGATAATATACCATATATACAAAATTAGCAGTCACTACCAAAATGTGTGAGAATGATAACATACCATATATGCAAGATTAAACAGTCAATACCAAAATATGTGGGATCCTATCAATATATATATATATATGATGACATTGAGCAAACCACTTTCTAATTCATATTTCAAGACTTTCCAGGTGCTTCATCTGTGCACAGAAGTTTAAGTGGAAGCCCAAGTTGTAAAAACTGGAGAGTCTTTCCGTTATACACTTTAATTATAAGATAAAAGCCAATATCACAACGAATGCATTCAGTCATCGTACCATCAACAGCCCATTTGAAGAGGATATCTGAAGTCTTGTATAAAGTAAGATCAAGCCAGTTAAGAAGGATTTCTTCACGTATTCAAAGCTCTTGCCATCTGCACCAGTTAAATCAGAGCTTTATTTATATTCAGGAACGTTTTAACCAGTCAGTCTCTCTTTTAATACCAACATCTTAGTGTCAGTTTCGGTGATGTCATTTGTCGTCGTTTTATTTATTTTTGCATTATTTTTGTAACTCATTTTCAATTCTGTGTTCACTTGTCTCCTAGGTATCACTTAACTAATTAATTGTCATCTCTATTGATTACGTAAGGTAGTTGGCTATTACTCAAATATTATTATTTTCAGTACACTTTGATTTACTTTCTTTACTAACTGACAATAACCCCTGACCTTTTGCCGGCAGTATTTTCTGGGTATGCATCTCCGGTATCTATTAATCCATACGTTTACAGGAAGGAGGAGTTTGTTAATAAAAAGGAATGTAACATTGTACATTTCACTCAGAATATTCCCAGTAGGAAATCAAAAAAGAAGTTGGCATCATATTATCACGTGAAAATAAATGCATTAATTCTAAGCAGTGAGAAATATAAGCACTTAAATGTTTTGGAATTGTGAACTTTAACTCTGATTGATGCTTCGTATGAAACAAACAACAAGGGGTTATGTATTCGGTTGGCAGTCAGTTCATACAAATTCATCATCATAGTATATTTTAGACAATTTCCTTGTGAATCATTATAAAATTATTTTAAATAATCTCAGTGTGTCTAGAATATCACTTTTATGAGACTTGCATTGCCTAAGCCACGGCTTCAATATGCAGTCAAAGCTTTCTTCTACTTTTTAAACTAAAAATTCAGTTCTAGTTAGGCGGGTCAGTTGTTGAAGGAGTGGTGGGTAGCACAAAAAGAGGTTTGCAAAATTTGAGTTTTGGTTTTGTAAACAACATAGTGAGATTATTGTGAGTAATTTCATAAGGATTCTGTCAGACTCAGAGATCAAGTTATTCCAGCAAAATTGTGGCATCCATATTACGAGTATTTACAGGCCTTAAGCTATTATTACTTATTTACTATTAACCCTTTGGATTCCGCACATCTTCATCGCGTTCAGCTGTCTGCCAACGTTTTCACCTGGCTCGATATCTGCCCACATTCTTTCATCGCCTCTTCACATAACTTCCTCCATGTCACCCTCGCACTGACAACCGACTCGCCACTTCCCTTTCGGGTTCCACTCCGGTGACGGCCTGGCGTGTGATGTCTCAGAACATATCCAATCCACCTCAATTTCTTCCTGCACATTTATTGGACAACCGGTTCCTGGTTGTTTGATTCATTGCCAGAGATCCCTGTTGCTGACCCATTCTGGCCGGCCATCTGATCTTGAGTATTGGACAAAGACAGCTGTTTATGAAAGTCTGTAATTTTTCAGAAGTGGCCTTCGTGACGCGACGCCGCGCCAAGTCTCTGATCCGTATAGTAGCACTGACTGACTTCACATTGGAGTTGAAAATCCGGATCTTATTTTTCATACTGAGTACTGTTGACCTCCTGCACACAGACTTGAGGGCGATGAAAGTTTGCCTTCCTTTCTCCATCCTCGCTTCGATATCTTCATCAGTTCCATCCGCCTATAGTTGAAAAGATGATTCCCAGGTGGGTAGGTCGGTGAAGGAGATTGCTTCTTTCAGATTTCTCCAATTTAGGCTGGCTGATTGTTGTCTGTTGTTGTTATTGTTGCTGTTGGCCAGGAATCTCCACCACCTCTGTTTTCTCTATGTTCACCTTAAGTCCTATCTTCTCTGGATGCTCCTTCTGTCTCCAATTTGTTGCTTTTCGCTTGCATATCTTCCAGTTTGTGGGAAATCAGACATACATCATTGGCGAAGTCCAGATCCTCCAAGTTTTTCGTGAGGGTCCATTTTATGCCCGTTCCCTCACTGCCCTCTGTCTGTCGCATTATCCAGTCTACCTGAATCAGTAAAATCATTGGAGATAGTAGAAAGCCTTGCCTCACTCCCGTCCTCACTTCGAAGGATTCTGTCAGTTTACCGTTGTAGAATACTTGGCATTCAGCATCGTCGTACAACTGTTGGATTAGGTGTATAATTCTTGGCGACATCCCATAGTAGCCAAGTAGTTGCCAAATCACCTCACAGTGACAAATAGCCTGTTGATATTTATTGGTGCCATGACTTGTATTTTGTCTGAATTCACATCAAAATCCTTTTCATGCAGTTATTTTTCTGCACTTATTTTGTGAAACCCGAATAAACATTCCGATTATTATTATTATCATTATTGTTCCTTTGGGTCCCAAATAAAACTTAGGGCTCTAACAGCATGTCTCCAGTTCGTCCTGTTCTCCTCCTCAGTCCTGTTTGGCCAGCTCCATGACTGCCCAGTAGTCTCTTATCTCCTCCTCTCACTATCTCCACCCTCAAACTCTCCATTTATAGCTTCCCAGTTGGATTCCAAAAGAGAGATGGTCTAGCTGGAGATGTCATTCAACTGCCTCCTCAATGTGCCTTTGATCCACCTCCATTTCCTCTCGTATATTTTTGAGCAATTAGTTCCTTGATCACTGATCCAAGGTCCAAGATGCCACTGATCTCTTAATTATACCCTGCAGCTACTAGTGACAAGTACTGATTAATCGGAGGTATCGCCATAGACTCCACTTCATCAGGTTTATCACAGTTATTCTGGTGGGCTCACAGAGTAGCACTGGGATTATGCAGGACATTGTCATGTAATCTTGTTCCATATTAGCGTGATTTCTTCCTCCCACGATATCCAACATGTCACCGGTGAATGCCCAACTCGGGAGAGTTGGGCTGGGAGAGTTTCAAAGTCATAAGCCTCGTTTCGAAAGTAAACTGCGTACAATGACAATAGTTAAAACTTACTTATAACTCTTATAAGCATCATTCGGTCGCAGATATTCTTTCCAAATTCACTACTTCATATTGATGCGATGAAGCACATATTTTTATCACTTCAATAGAAATCGCTAACTTTAATTACCTAATGCCTAGGATCTTGTGACACTTACTTGGAATGATGAGTTTGGAAAAAACCCAAAAGTAATGCTCTGTAATACATTTGATATAGTTAGAATAGATAGCGATCTGAAGTTCTACTTGTCCACAGAGACAAGCAAATTACCTCAAGTGTCTAGATTTACTGAAATTGATCTCCAGCTTGTGAAGATGTATGAGTAGAAGTGCAGTGCTCAAAGCTTTATTTGGCGTAATGGCACTAATATTTCTGTCAACATCCGTACACTTAGTGAGGTTTTGACAGTTTTTAGTGTTAAAGTTTTGACCACCACCGGCAACTCACTCACAAATACCACCAACAGCCAGCACAGGACTGCCTGTCAGTGGACACCAATCCTCCAACGTAGGAAGAAGAAATCCTAAATGAGATCAAGCTACTGCACAGCCGGCCGGAGAGGCAACACGACTTGACGGCATTCCCGGTGAAGCACTGAAAACGCATTCAGAGACTGTGGCAGATGTGCTCACGCCATTATTGCAAAAGCTGCCTACCTATTGGAAGAAAGGTTGGCTACCTTGTCAAGCTGCAAAAGAACTGGAGTGGAATCATGCTCTTGTCCACGCCAAGTAAAATGCTTAGTCGCATTATCCTGGAAAGAATAAAGGATGTACTGGATGTAGAACTCCGCCGGCCCAACAGTAACAAGCTGGCTGGATTCAGGGAAGGCAAATCACGTGCTGATCAGATTGCAACTCTACGCATCGTCATCCCAGAACAAAGCATAAGATGCCAGTCAAACCTCTCCCTACCTCAACTTCATCGACTTCGAAAAGGCCTTCGACAGACAGCGTTGACCGAGACGCAATTCGAAAACTACTTCAGCACTACGGCGTGCAGTGCTCAAGTATTTATCAACCCTACTCAACAGCTATATGACACTGACACGTGTCAGGCGATCCACAACGGAAAACTCAGCGAGTCGTTCTAAGTTCATACAGGAGTAAGACAATCTGGCTGGCTGCCTATTATCACCCATGATGATATTCTTAATTGTGGTGCACCGGATTATGCATGAGACTGTCGGGGGGTGAGAAGTCAGGAATGTGGCTGACGACCAATAAGAAAACTCTAGAAGATCTGGATTTCGTGTGTGGATGACTAATGTTTATTGTCACACAAACTGGAAGACTTAGAGGCAGGGGAAAACCAACAAACCGGCTGAAGAGGCTGACAGAGAAGACAGGAGTCTGCAGATGAACATAGAAAAGACGGAGGTGATGAAGAAAACCAACGAACCGCAACACAACAGCAGCAACAACCAGCACCAATCACCATAAACGGAGGAGATTTAACAGAGGTTGCCTCCTTTACTTATCTGGCCAGCAAGCATCGTTTCAACCACAGACGGGAGGGACGGATGAAGATGTCAACTCCAGCCAGTCAGAATCGGAAAGGCAAGATACGCACGCCTTCATCAACCTGCAACCGGTTTGGAAATCTTCTGCTCTCACTCAGCATAAGGAAAATGATTCGGAATTTCATCAATAATGTCAAGTAGGTCCTCATTTACGGGTCAGAAACTTGGCTAGCTTTACATGAAAAGGATTTCCAACAGGTTGCAGATTTTCAGCAACATCTGCCACCCTCGCTCCTTACTGAAGACTGAATGGTCAGAAAGAACAAGTAACAAGAAACTGAGGCTGTTGAATTGGGTTCGTGTAATAGACTTGTCTACGACCTTGACTTTTGCCGGGAGGCTCCTGGATTCGGACACTGGTGAGTGGGTAATACTGGAGAATGTCACATTGGGACAAAAAGGTTGTTCAGTGCTCCCTGACAGCTTTCCTGTGGTTCATATATCTTCATGTCAAACCTTGAGAAAAAAAAGTTGAAGCATGCAACTGACGAAACAACTTCCTATCATCTATATGTCGATGAAATATTTGTAATGTGTAACAATGAAAGTCATGCTTCCTACCTACTCAGATTATTCAACGACGCACATACAAATATTGAGTTTACTATGGAACATGAAAATGATGGCGAGTTTCATTTCCTTGACATTGCCATACAACTCCTAGAAGACGGTAGTCTACAGAGTTCAATTTACCGAAAGGTTACTTGGAATGGACACTGCTTAAATTTTAATAGTTTTTATCCAAATAGCTATAAACGAGCACTAGTCAAGACTCTGTATTATAGAGCGAGGAGAATATGGTCTGCATGGAAACTAAAGGGAGAATTTATGACTCTCGAAAAGGTGTTGAAAAACAACGGTTATCTTTAAAGATTCATCAACAAATATGGAAGATGTGAAGGCTGAAATATCAAACAAATGATAGTTGTAAAAAGAGCCTGTCTTCATTCAACTAGATTTTAAAGGTGAAGACATTGCAGACATGGTCAACAGAAGACTGAGTACGTCACTAGCCAGCCTATCCTGCAGCTAAGTTGGTTCCCGTCCATCGAACAACATGCTCTTTCGTGCAGTCAAAAGTCGATAGATACCCGTCTCATGTTAACTCCAACTGTGTATACAAATTTACGTGTATCTGCGCGAGCAGTTATATTGGGAGAACAGAAAGAAGGGCACACCTTCGATTTTCTGAACATGTGCCGAAATGTCCACATCTCAAGGGAAAATACTCCTATAGTAGCGCTATTACCAGACATCTCGTCGATACTGGTCATGAGGTGGAAATCGAGAAATCCTTTAAAATTATCAACAGACAAAGGAGGTCGATTCTCCTCAAGTTTGCCGAAGCAATTCCTATCGAACGCTTGAAACCAGATTTATGTGTTCAGAAAGAAGCCGTTATCAGTCTTCCCTTACCCTGATAGCTAGGTGCCTTTATTCTCTCTTTCATTTCATTACATAATCGTTGGCTTTAACCTCGCCCTACCCTTTGATGTAGTGTAATTTTGTTTGTCTGTTGTTTCTACGACGTGAGTTGAACTCATTACATTGTGACCTAATTTGTTAGTTACTCATTATCTTACGCACCTCTTGTCTTTACTGCGTAACTCCTTTGCCATTCTATGCAAACATTTATTTTGTTTAAACTTGAACTGCCTGTGTAAAAACTAATATAAGCGCAATCTTTTTAAAACTTTTCACTAATCACGGAACCTTCTGTCAACTGACATCATGTAAAATTTGCAAGTAAGTTAAAACTTTTCTGTACATAAATCTCATAATTTATTTAGGCTGTAAGCAGTTGCTGAGCTGATGAGAAGCCAACGAAATAAGCAATGATGGCAACATATTATTTATTTATTTCAGTTAATAAACCGTAGGGCTCATTAAAACTGTACTCAGCGGTACATATAAAACTCAGCTTGGCTGAGAAATTTCGAGAAGATCCATCTATCACTGAATAAAACCTGCTTATATTAATGGTCGGTCTCTTCAAGAAGTGGCACGGAATCATGCTCTTGTCCACCCGAAGCAGAATAGTAAGTCGCATCATCCTGGAGAGAATAAAAGATCAACTGGATGCAGAATTCAGACTGGAACACACCGGATCCAGGTGAAGTTAATCATGTTTGGGTCAAATTGAAAGTCTACGCATCACTAACGAAGAGAGCATATAGAATGGCGGTAAAATGTTTATCTCAACTCCATCTGGTTTTACACGCCCTATAAAGGCGTTGACCACAAAGTGATCAACGGAAACTGCGGAGTGCAGCACACAAAACTTTTATCAGCCTCGCTAAATAGTTTTATGATAGTGCTGTATGTCAAATGATCCACAGCGGGAAACCCAGTGAAGCTTTTGAAGTGAACGCAGGAGTAAGATAAGGCTTCCTATTGTCATCTATGATATTTCTAATCACTGGAGACTAGATTATGCGTCACACCGTGTATAGAGAGAGAGAGAAGACTGGAATACATTGGGTCGATGAGCAGACTCTGGAGGGTGTGGATTTCACGGGTAATCGATATCTAACGTAACACAAAATGAAAGATTTACAGGCAGAAACTAACATGTTGTCAGAAGAAGCAGCAAATACAGGACTTCATGTGAACATAGAGAAGACAGAGGGGTGGTGAAGATAACCAACCAACGATAACAACAAGAACCAATCACTATCAGCTGAAGGAAAATTGTAAGAGGTTACTTCCATCACCTATCTAAGTTTTATCGTTTCAACTATACGCTGCATCGATGAAGAAAACAAAGTCATGTTCGAAAAGACAAGTGGAGGCAGCTCATTGATCTAAAATCACTGCGGAAATCTTCTGCAATCAGCATAAAGAACAAACCTTGAAAATTAAACATTAATGTTGAGTTAGTGCTTCCACTGTATGGGTCATAAACTTGGTGAGTGAGTCACGAAAATCATTCCCAACAGCCAGCTACAGAATTCTTCCAAAAGCTTCCCACACTGTCTCCATACTGGAGATCAAACGGCTGGCGAAAAGAATTAGAAACAAGAAACCCTGGGAAGAAGCTAACTAAGGACCTACTGTTCAACAAATACACCAAAGGAAATAGAGATGAGTCAGACACATATTGAGGAATTTGTTTAGTGACACTGTGTGCCAGGCCATTAAGTGGCACACGAGTGGGAAATAACCATCAGGAGTTCGAATGTGACACGAAGGGGATTGTACGAGGTAAAGGTGAGAGAATATGGGGCTAGCTGAAGAGGATCGAAGAGAATTGGACGAACTGATGTGCTGCTGTAGCTCTTTGTCCCAGCTGGAACCCAAGGGAATAATAATAATAACCATTGGTCGACCAATTAAATATAGGGACTCCTCTTCAATAAAATCTGGATGGAGCTGAGTGCGGAGAAGATCGTCTTTATGCATTGCCTCATTAAGGGTGACAAAATTATTCCAAAAACAATCAGTCACGATCTCGGGCTTATCCATTTATATCAGACCTGTTGTTTGTTAACACAATCTAAGGCTGTCTACCGCTGTGTATGGTGTATAAGCCAGAATACGTACATTAGCCTGAAGCCAAAGAATTAACAAGCCACCAACAGAACAGTTTTAAAATATCCACTGAATACAGGATTCAGTGTGGATAGTTGTTAAAAACAATCAATAAATAGTGAAGTCCACACTCACTATAAATACTACCAAAACGTAAGGACAGAGCTTATTCAAAACAAAATTGCTGCCATTTGTATTCCGCTACCCTGACGGCTGGATTTTGCTGGATACAGAAGATATCAAGTTATTCCTCTTTATCGAAGCTCCCAGTGTTTAAACTGTACTTAATCCCAAAAGAAATATTGACATTTTTCGAATGGTCATCCAGTCCACTCCAGCCTGACAAACAGTCAAACACCACACTGACTCGTTGTAAAATCTGGGTGTGCATCAGTTTCCAGTGATATTCATGGTCCGGTGAAACCGTCTGTGGCGTCTAATGTCTGTCTCGACAGGAAGTGAACATGTGAAGTTATTTTTCCTTATTTAGTCAGTTTCCACAGTTACATCTTTGTTTAATTGACAACAGACTATCACAGAAAGTTTTGAAGTGGATCTGTTAGAATTACAGCTGCAGTATGACAGACAATGTTGAATAAATGTTGTAACCCACCCACTAGCATTTATGTGATCATTTTTAATAAATGGATCTGATTTTTGTGGTTGACTGCTGCAATCATGATAATAATTCAGCTATTTCTGAATTATTTCTAAAGTGTACATTAGCGAACTGATGGCAGACACATCAAAAAAGGCTGACTAAAGCTGAACGAATTGCAGTCAAACCGATCAACACATTTTCATAGGCATGCAAGGTCAAGACGGTCTATGGCATTATTCATACCTGCAATCTAAGTTCACTCATAAGCCTTCTCCTATCAATGTGTTTCATTCCTTGTTTTCGAAATGGGATGTCAGGTTTCAGGCTTCACGCTTTAAGACTACAGCTTTAGTAGTGCGGTTTTCACAGAATCTTCCCTCTCCCTCATCTAATATGGACCTGTTTTTAGATGGCTGGAGGCAATTGGAAGGAAACCTTAGACATAGGTTTCGTGCTTGTCGGTATTCACCTATCAGAAAGGAGTATCTTCGATCTTGAAGGAGCTGATGTCCTTCCTGAGACTTGACCCCATGTTACCCAGTGCTGCAGTTATGGAAGTTAGCACTAGGCTATTCGGGCTGTCAACTGAGATCGTGTAAGACTGTATTGTATATCTTTGATTGGACACTAGTTAGTACCTAGTGTAATGTGTCTAATGCTATCTTTAGTGCAAACTGAATTCCATCGATGAACGTTTCAATGTGGCCAGCATGTCACTAGGTGGCTCGCCATTACGGTGCAGTGTAAATCGTTCGTATTTGATGGTTGGAGGCAGTCATACACGAGGCCAACCGGCAGCCCGAATAGCTCAGTGGTTAGGTGTTTGACTGCAGCACTGGGTGAAGTGGGTTCGATTCT
Source organism: Trichobilharzia regenti (assembly GCA_944472135.2). Classification (NCBI taxonomy): domain Eukaryota; kingdom Metazoa; phylum Platyhelminthes; class Trematoda; order Strigeidida; family Schistosomatidae; genus Trichobilharzia; species Trichobilharzia regenti. The sequence goes on from OX235270.1 coordinate 4,351,956, forward strand.
CACAAGGGACATGACTTCCTTCAAAGCGGTTGCAGATACGCCTTGTTGACTGGTTGGTGAGTGCCAACTAGCACGAAGCCTTGGTCTAGGTAGGCCTACCTGCTTATCGCTTTGAAAAAGTTTTGTTTATAAAGTTTTTTTTCATTTTTGAGATATGTCACACAGAGTCCGCAACTACAAACTCGGAGTGTCACCTGGATTCAAATCAGGCAGTCTACAGTTTACCCTTTCAGATCAACATTAAGCGACCTCCTGTATTGATGTAGTGTTCTTGAAAGTCGTATCCAAACACAATACTGACAAAATAACTTTAGAAGTCTACAGCTTCATCAGGTCAGTTATATATCTTATCTAAGGCTCCATACAACAGTCACTTGAATAGTTCTTCGAAACTCAAGTAATACTAACAAGTTCTTTGTATCATTAAACACTTTTTGACATGGAAGATGTACTTTTAACAGATTTTATAAACACAGAACGGACACTTCATAACCCCAACAAATATCATGGATTCACTTTTCTACTCTTTACTTAATGAAAAATGTTTCGCTTAAAAATAAATACGTTGATTTATTCACTAAACACACTGACTACATTATTAGTACCGTTTCATTTTTTATATTACACAAAACTCGTTTATAAGTGATAAAGCAGTTGTACTTATGTACATTTTGTTCTCAGTAAATTATATTTCTACCACTGCTAGGTTACGCAATCATTTTCATCTTTATAACACAACTGATAGAAAGACAAATCTGATACCTGGATTGACACATGTTTCATTTTGCAAAGCATAAACATATGCAGTGCAACTTTAGGAACTTTAGTGAACCTCGATTCAGCAACACGGAACTTTGTAGAAACTCCCGGTACCCTTAACTAACTGATTTGGCTTCCTTATCTGAACTCTAAAAACAAATGATGAGGTAATTTTGCCATGGCCATTCGAATTTCAGAAGCGAACTTACAGGCTTATAGAAAAACCCATAAATAAATACACCTTGATTTCACTCAGTGGGTGTGTAAGCACTGAATAGTTAAATAAGTCATCAAATATGACATCTTTTCTTTATTCATGCATACCTTGTCGGTAAAAAGCGATTTAACTGGATTTTGTAAGCTTTAAATTGAATACATATTTTCAATTTTATTTGCTACCATATTGGTAAAATTTAAATGCCTATTTCTCCTTATTGTATTTAATTTCCTAGAGAAGGTTCATTAGTTTAATGAATCTCTTTCTTTTGCACTTATGTTTACTGTTTGACCTCGTAAAGAAGTGGTAATTTCGATATGCCATGTGTTTTGCCATGTTGGGTTAAATCATTTACCCTCATAATGCAGCACATCTAAGCTTCGGCTGTTTATCATAAAAAAACACTTTGTTCCTACTTCATATAAATCCTAAAACCTATTTCCATTCATCACAATATTTCTAAGCCACCCGAATTATGATAAATTTTACAGATTAATATGTGTGATTTATGCCAGGTGGATAACTTTAACATTACAAACATCACAAGGGAATAAGTTAACTGAATTCATGTTTTGTTTAAATTAGAATCTGGTGAAAAACCTCTACGATTCTCAGTGCAGAAAGTAAGTTGAAGCATTGCGGTAAAATATCATGGTCATTACCACATGAGTGTTATTTATCTGACTAAATTTAACACATGAAACAAATGCCTATTTTCACTGACCCGTGGAAACTATAGTAACAATGGCATTATTTGGAAAATAATTTCCCATAGTAATTTTAAAAATAAAGATCATCTGTAGTATAGCATGCCCTACGAACGAATATATTGAGAAAATCACGAAAGTACAACTGGTATTATGTATTCCCAAATACATTATACATTTATAAAGCCTAAAATCACTCAAATCCAACTTATCAGATGTTATAAGTCTTTGTATGGATGAAATTTTTCAGGTTAGCTCATAAAACGTTTCATTGTGCCAATTCCAGGCTATCGTAATATTTCCTCACGGTCTGACGTTGATTCTCATCCTTGACGAACCTAGAAAACAAGATAAGTCGTATTTGTTGTGTTACCAAAAGTCAAGAAAACGGTACAATTGTACACTTTGTGCTGACACATTCGTAATATGCATGGCAAATAGTAAAAGATTTCTTGGCTGCACACGAAGAGCGAATCTCATGAATGCAGATGAATAAAACACCATGGCTGAGAAAAACATGAAGCAATTTGGAAGTTTTTCTAACCTGTAGTCATTTTCCCACTAATCTTTTCCGGATTCTTCTGAGTATCAGCTATAGCAGCAGCAGGCAAACCCCAGTTAGCTATAGGCCCCCAAAAATGCTACAAACAGCAACTGAATGTCAGTATAATGTTTTGCTTGTGGTTGTAAAGCGAAGAATTAAATTTGAGACACTTACAGTGCTAAAAAATATTCCACTTAAACAGGTGTTTACAATTACCTTGTCAGATAATCCTTCATCTCTTTACTAGTGAGATATCGAATGACTCGTTTCATCTTGAATGATAATAGGATATCTGTATGAGTGATAACTCGATAACTTGAACTGTATTCTTGAACTTCGGCTGGCAACAACAGTCTTCAATTTCGTTGCAGTAAAACAAACGCCCACGCCACTTGAAAAGGATATTTTTCACAGTACATTTAATTCTAATACCCAATATTTTCTCATGAAATTTCAGAAATCTATGTAGTTATTTTATCTTTACATTCTGATGTTGTCAAATGCTTTTTGGTTAGATTGATTAAGTTACTGGGATCTCCTTCCTGTTTAATATAGCTCTGTTCATTTCATTTTAAGCAGGTGTCCCAATTATTCCGCAAAGCTGGCACTGCTTGGATTTACAATCGTTATTTCACCATCCTGCAGAACAGATAAACACATTTGAAAGTGACATAGTAATGTAATATCTTTTTAAAAAACTTAAGTAAACCATATGATTTCTTGACGTTTGCCTTTAATTGTCTCAAACAAGTTCTGGGTCTCTGACGGACTTCCATACTATCTGTCCCTTCGACTACTGCGACCTTGCTGGACGCATTTTGATTTATTTTAGAATGAATCCATGATACGAACCAAGGCTTGAGAATTCTATTTCCCTTGAGATGGTCAAGAAGCTACGGCTTCTACCTGATGGTCAAGCCTTTCGTCTAGGCGACTGACTGATAGAGCAGCCGCCATTTTGGCGGCTACCATAGTGTCTTCACCTAGTGTCTCGGATTGGGGGTCTGTGGCTATATACTTTTCGTACGGCGTGATGAGTTGACCCCCTATTCCACCATCGTTGATGGTATATAATTGGCAAATTGTTTGAGAACTACTGGTGTGATGCCGCCCTACCCTGGTGAATTTTGGAAAGTGCTTTGTAAGCTTTTCTTCAAAGAGGTATCAGTGAATCATGGATTACCAGTTGTTCATGTCCCTACGGTACCTTCATTGTTGGCCTTTTTATATTCGTCATTAAAGGCTTCAGCCGTCCCCGGATTATTCAGGGGTTCGAAACACTGATCCTCATAGTTATTGCTTCCCCTCGAAGCCATGAATCCATACTGATTCTTCGGGTCGGTCTGAAGTTTTCTGGATAGTTCTCCTGTCTCTTCGATCAATAGCATTATTCCAACTTCTCGGGGCGATGTGTATCCTAGTCTAATCTTTTCCCTGTGGGTTTCCGAATGTGTCATACCCTGGTTTCGTACAAAGGGAGGCGATTTTCGACTCTTTCTGGAGGGTAACATGGGAGCAGAATTTTCCATGGCCCTTTCGGTAACTTCCTTCACCCACTCACAGTGTTTCTTGGCCGTTAGCAAATGACAGTCTTACGGACAAGGCACCGACTCCACAACTTTCTCATCAACTGAATGTTGAATCACTCATGACAGCATTAATTGCAGTGGAAATTCCCTCATAGTCAGATGCAGATAACTATTTCAGTCAACACAGCTGCTTGTCAATGAAACCCTTTTGGTCCTCCTAGCTGTGTGTATTTGTGAAGTAGTTTTCCTTCCTCCCCATTAATCTTCATCGCCCCATAGTAAAGACTATGAGGACTTCTTCGACAATCTGGTGTTTGTGTTTCGCCTCACATGTCGGAGGTTGCTTAGTATCTCCAATCGTGAACTTGGTGCTGCCTACACTCATACAACGTCGAAATGGTTGAGTCCCGTGACTGTTGAGTTGGCGTGTAAGCATGTCTGGAGCTCGCTGCTCATTTGCACTGCTGCACTGCCAAACCCCTTCCCATCATCATCTCAGTATACATTATTCCACTATTATCATCACCTCAAATGGAAGACATGAAAAGACTAGCTGTCTTTGATCATAGGTGCCTGCGTTCTATTTCCCGTGTAAAGTGGCATAATAAGGTGAGCAACATGGAGGTTAGGCGTAGAGTTCTAGGTAAACAGGGGAAATCAATCGACGAAGTTGTGAAGTTACAAAGACTGAGATGGTTAGGACATGTGTTACGTATGCCAAGCCATCGCCTCCCTCGACGAGCAATGTTAGCGGATATAGGGTCAGGCTGGAAAAGAGCTAGCGGCGGTCAAACAAAAACTTGGCATCAGTCAATGAAATCCACAACAGTTGGTCTAAGCCACGTAGGAAGGTGTAGACTTCCAGGCTGGGGTCCACGGGACGGTAAAATTCTATGGTTGGAAACAATTGGTGACATGGCTCAAAACCGTTCTCAGTGGCGCAGATGCATCCACTCCCTGTGACTTATGATCTTCAATGAAACTGTTTAGTATTTCTTTATTACTCCTTTGTCTCACACCTCTGCTCACTGTTTCTATTATGCTTTTCTTGTACTTTCTTCTCTTGCTTCGCGTGCTACACGGAATGTGGCGACTTGAACTTCCGCACATTTGTGCAAAGTTCTATGTCGAAAACAGACAGACAGTCATCTCGTAGTTTAAACTACGCATAATATCCATGTCAGTCTCGTCTCATAAACCGTTAATGCCCAGCTCTCGCTACGCTCGGGCCCACGCTGTTCTTTGAGTATCAGAAACGCTTAGTAATAACGGACGCAAAAACCAAAACACCGATCTGCTGCTTGTTATTTCTTTATTGTTACACCAACATATAAAAGGAATAAACGAACTAAGGTCTGTAAACAAATATTACAATAATAAATCGTCATATTACTTCTGACGATGTTTTACTCTTCTTTCTGAACAGCGACCGATGAGACGATGACTGTCGTATTGATGCCTCCGCGAAAATCGGGGAAGTTGATTTTGAGCAAACAACCAAGAATTGATCGTTCAATCTTCAACTCCATTGACACTCCCCGGCAGAAAAGGGATCCAAACCTTTTTTCCTTCACGACCAATTCACGTCGACTTGGATGCCATTGCGAGAACCTGGGTCACACGGACAGAGCTGAAATGGAAAACAAACAGAAAAGCCAACACACCACAAGCATACTCACAGCACAATCTCACACATCAATGACGACCTGCGCCTCCAGACAGAGACCTCCTCTTGACATCTTGCAACACAATCGCCGCTTGCTAGAATGACTCTTGCAGAATGCAATGTGACCATAGCACCACCTCACGATACTCTACGCACATCCTAATCTACTCACTATCAATTACCACTGCAATCGCTTGTCACTCATTCTGCCTCAGTTCTAGTAGCGGTGACGCATGCGAGCCTCAGTCGTTTACACTCTTTCTCCCCGGCGTGTCGGACCGCAGCTAACAATTATCTCCGTGTGCATTTCATTCTCAGAAATAGCCTAGCCTCCCCGGCGTATACGACCCATCTGCTGTCCTTAACATCAATCAATTCATTCACGGATGTAGAAGAGTGGACACAACATTGGAAGTAATCACGACGAAAATTTTAACAAAATTATGCAATAACAACGAGGTACGAAAACAACGAGTAAACACAATGAATTCAAATAACACCAATTGATATGACACACCACACGTATATACAAACAGTACACACAAACTCGCATTTCATGTCTTGATGGAATACCCTTGAAGAATTGCAGGACTTACACCAGTACGCCTACAAACCTTCACAGGTTGACCATTGTAAGTTGTGGAATGTCCGGACACAAACAAAATTAACTAACAATTATATCAATTGGAACTCACACAATTATTTAACACAAACATATGTACAATCAACACATCAAATGTTGTGGATTCTGACACGACAAACTACCCTTGAAGAACTGTAGGACTTACAGCAGTACGCCTACATTCCTTCTCAGGTTGATGATCCAAGTGGAAGTCGTCCGGACACAAACAGAATTACCAACAGCTAGATGACAGATGATATCAATTCAGTATATACAATATGAACATATGTACAAAATCACACACCGAGCACATTAGACTGCTCATTGATGCGCTACCCTTTGAAGAATTGTAGGACTTACAGCAGTACGCCTACAACCCTTCTCAGGTTGACGCCCTAGGTTGGAAAATCGTCGCAGAGTTCATTTGCTAACTTCCTTCTATCAGCTATATCCTCAAATCTGAACGGCAACACGCCCATGTCATTGTATCGTAGAATATAGATGACCAACAAACACACGACATATCTCATCAACCAAGTATAGAAACAGAGTAATTTACACCAAAGATAATAACATTCAAATAGTAACTTGAAACTAGAAATGCCTTTATTCGTGCAAGTCAATTTAACAATAACTCTCTCCTTTACACTTGGCTTATCCACACTAAACTGACCATTGATATTCGTCCTTTCAAACGAACTGATACTACCATAGTCATTGCACAAGATAGTTGAGTTGATGGGTGTCTGTTTCATTGTGGATGACAGCACCAACGATGACTGAGTGACACAAGGTGATGAACTTAGTGGTGGATCAGAAGCTGTTCTTGTTCGGCTCTCAGATAGTTGTCCAACTGCAAGATTACCACCACTGCTGTCTTTCACTACTAGTTCGGGTTTAGCACTAGCATCTGATGATAGGTGGGCTACATGCTGATCACTCACACTGACGGTCTCACAAATATCCATAACTTCTGCAACTGCATCTGCATTTATTTCTACTTCACGTTCAAGTTGTACAGAAACTTTGTTCAACTTAGCAGTAGTAGGCATATCCCTCATCTCATCATGATCAACCAAAGACAAATGTGCACTATCATGATCATTACCACAAATATTCAATTTACCGTCAAGTTCATCATTTTCAAACTCTTTAATAACAGAAGTAGACAATTTTGGTTCCTCCTCACAAATCATTAAAGGTTCTATATCTTCACTCTGACTAGTAATACCTTGTAAACTTGTAGGGTCAGAACTGCACTCTGAAGCAATAACTCTATTCTGTGACACTCTATTCAACAATGGCTTACCAGTTGCAACTACAGACTTCTTCACAGCACCGTTATCGTCACACAATTCGGAGTCAGACCTGGAGTTTACATTTAGCTTATCACTGAACTTGCTCACTGGTTCACAGTTCACTTCTGTATGCACCTCTTGCACACGTGTAAAACACAACCGTGTTTGTCTTGCATCTTGTAACTTATCTGTTGAGGATGTACTACGAAACCTGTTACACTCACTAGGTCTATATGCATTACTAGACATCATGGAGTCTTCTCGATATCCACCTCTCTGAGGCCCTTTCGTCATCAATGATTGCATTTTACCCTCAGACTGCTCTATTCTAGGGGTGAGATGTAATAGACTGGCGAACTTGCTCATAGATTGATTGACGCTATCTTTTACCAGTTTCAGGATATCATCAAACTTTGGCTCGATACCCTCATCCTCCATACGGGAGCTCATCTTCACCCACTTCCTTTGCAGTCGAGTAGGTAGACGTCTTGCTATTACTTCTAGTATAAAACTCGAGTTGAGGTCACTCACGCGATTCATCGAAATCATTCCATTCTTGTAAATTAGCAAATTATCTAAAAACTCAGTGAGTGCCTGGGAGTCATCCTGTAATTGACCACCATTACCCTTAACAGCCTCGAATAATTTCCCTGCAATCATCGAAGGTCTTCCAAACCTTTGACGTAATATGCTCATAGCCTCGTAGTAGCCCTCTTTTGGCTTCATAAACTTACAACACTGTATAGCTCTTGCAGCATCTCCAGTGCAATATCTCATCAAATACATTAACTTCAATTCATCATTTAATAAAACACCACTCAACATGATCTCAAACTCCTTTACAAATTGTAAATAATCGACCGGGTTTCCATCAAAACACCGTGGTTCAAATTTAGGGAGTTTGATGTTCCTATTATCCCTGAACGGCGAAACAGTAACATCAACCATGTCATGCTTAACATCAGACACATCGTTACAATTAACAGACAAGTCACCATGACTTACTTTCCTGTTTGCATCCAAGACACTCTGTCCCTTCTTTGACCCAGGCATTGTTGAACTTGACCCAATTCCAAAAACGTTCCAGATATTGCTTGTTCAAAGAGGACTTGACCGGCACCAGGAAAAATGAACGGCGACTATCCAAACTTTCACCAACTGTTTGAATCCGCCAGATCTGTTTCTATCGTCAGAAACTGTCAGTCTCGTCTCATAAACCGTTAATGCCCAGCTCTCGCTACGCTCGGGCCCACGCTGTTCTTTGAGTATCAGAAACGCTTAGTAATAACGGACGCAAAAACCAAAACACCGATCTGCTGCTTGTTATTTCTTTATTGTTACACCAACATATAAAAGGAATAAACGAACTAAGGTCTGTAAACAAATATTACAATAATAAATCGTCATATTACTTCTGACGATGTTTCACTCTTCTTTCTGAACAGCGACCGATGAGACGATGACTGTCGTATTGATGCCTCCGCGAAAATCGGGGAAGTTGATTTTGAGCAAACAACCAAGAATTGATCGTTCAATCTTCAACTCCATTGACACTCCCCGGCAGAAAAGGGATCCAAACCTTTTTTCCTTCACGACCAATGCACGTCGACTTGGATGCCATTGCGAGAACCTGGGTCACACGGACAGAGCTGAAATGGAAAACAAACAGAAAAGCCAACACACCACAAGCATACTCACAGCACAATCTCACACATCAATGACGACCTGCGCCTCCAGACAGAGACCTCCTCTTGACATCTTGCAACACAATCGCCGCTTGCTAGAATGACTCTTGCAGAATGCAATGTGACCATAGCACCACCTCACGATACTCTACGCACATCCTAATCTACTCACTATCAATTACCACTGCAATCGCTTGTCACTCATTCTGCCTCAGTTCTAGTAGCGGTGACGCATGCGAGCCTCAGTCGTTTACACTCTTTCTCCCCGGCGTGTCGGACCGCAGCTAACAATTATCTCCGTGTGCATTTCATTCTCAGAAATAGCCTAGCCTCCCCGGCGTATACGACCCATCTGCTGTCCTTAACATCAATCAATTCATTCACGGATGTAGAAGAGTGGACACAACATTGGAAGTAATCACGACGAAAATTTTAACAAAATTATGCAATAACAACGAGGTACGAAAACAACGAGTAAACACAATGAATTCAAATAACACCAATTGATATGACACACCACACGTATATACAAGCAGTACACACAAACTCGCATTTCATGTCTTGATGGAATACCCTTGAAGAATTGCAGGACTTACACCAGTACGCCTACAAACCTTCACAGGTTGACCATTGTAAGTTGTGGAATGTCCGGACACAAACAAAATTAACTAACAATTATATCAATTGGAACTCACACAATTATTTAACACAAACATATGTACAATCAACACATGAAATGTTGTGGATTCTGAAACGACAAACTACCCTTGAAGAACTGTAGGACTTACAGCAGTACGCCTACATTCCTTCTCAGGTTGATGATCCAAGTGGAAGTCGTCCGGACACAAACAGAATTACCAACAGCTAGATGACAGATGATATCAATTCAGTATATACAATATGAACATATGTACAAAATCACACACCGAGCACATTAGACTGCTCATTGATGCGCTACCCTTTGAAGAATTGTAGGACTTACAGCAGTACGCCTACAACCCTTCTCAGGTTGACGCCCTAGGTTGGAAAATCGTCGCAGAGTTCATTTGCTAACTTCCTTCTATCAGCTATATCCTCAAATCTGAACGGCAACACGCCCATGTCATTGTATCGTAGAATATAGATGACCAACAAACACACGACATATCTGATCAACCAAGCATAGAAACAGAGTAATTTACACCAAAGATAATAACATTCAAATAGTAACTTGAAACTAGAAATGCCTTTATTCGTGCAAGTCAATTTAACAATAACTCTCTCCTTTACACTTGGCTTATCCACACTAAACTGACCATTGATATTCGTCCTTTCAAACGAACTGATACTACCATAGTCATTGCACAAGATAGTTGAGTTGATGGGTGTCTGTTTCATTGTGGATGACAGCACCAACGATGACTGAGTGACACAAGGTGATGAACTTAGTGGTGGATCAGAAGCTGTTCTTGTTCGGTTCTCAGATAGTTGTCCAACTGCAAGATTACCACCACTGCTGTCTTTCACTACTAGTTCGGGTTTAGCACTAGCATCTGATGATAGGTGGGCTACATGCTGATCACTCACACTGACGGTCTCACAAATATCCATAACTTCTGCAACTGCATCTGCATTTATTTCTACTTCACGTTCAAGTTGTACAGAAACTTTGTTCAACTTAGCAGTAGTAGGCATATCCCTCATCTCATCATGATCAACCAAAGACAAATGTGCACTATCATGATCATTACCACAAATATTCAATTTACCGTCAAGTTCATCATTTTCAAACTCTTTAATAACAGAAGTAGACAATTTTGGTTCCTCCTCACAAATCATTAAAGGTTCTATATCTTCAATCTGTCTAGTAATACCTTGTAAACTTGTAGGGTCAGAACTGCACTCTGAAGCAATAACTCTATTCTGTGACACTCTATTCAACAATGGCTTACCAGTTGCAACTACAGACTTCTTCACAGCACCGTTATCGTCACACAATTCGGAGTCAGACATGGAGTTTACATTTAGCTTATCACTAAACTTGCTCACTGGTTCACAGTTCACTTCTGTATGCACCTCTTGCACACGTGTAGACCACAACCGTGTTTGTCTTGCATCTTGTAACTTATCTGTTGAGGATGTACTACAAAACCTGTTACACTCACTAGGTCTATATGCATTACTAGACATCATGGAGTCTTCTCGATATCCACCTCTCTGATGCCCTTTCGTCATCAATGATTGCATTTTACCCTCAGACTGCTCTATCCTAGGGGTGAGATGTAATAGACTGGTGAACTTGCTCGTAGATTGATTGACGCTATCTTTTACCAGTTTCAGGATATCATCAAATTTTGGCTCGATACCCTCATCCTCCATACGGGAGCTCATCTTCACCCACTTCCTTTGCAGTCGAGTAGGTAGGCGTCTTGCTATTACTTCTAGTGTAAAACTCGAGTTGAGGTCACTCACGCGATTCATCGAAATCATTCCATTCTTGTAAATTAGCAAATTATCTAAAAACTCAGTGAGTGCCTGGGAGTCATCCTGTAATTGACCACCATTACCCTTAACAGCCTCGAATAATTTCCCTGCAATCATCGAAGGTCTTCCAAACCTTTGACGTAATATGCTCATAGCCTCGTAGTAGCCCTCTTTTGGCTTCATAAACTTACAACACTGTGTAGCTCTTGCAGCATCTCCAGTGCAATATCTCATCAAATACATTAACTTCAATTCATCATTTAATAAAACACCACTCAACATGATCTCAAACTCCTTTACAAATTGTAAATAATCGACAGGGTTTCCATCAAAACACCGTGGTTCAAACTTAGGGAGTTTGATGTTCCTATTATCCCTGAACGGCGAAACAGTAACATCAACCATGTCATGCTTAACATCAGACACATCGTTACAATTAACAGACAAGTCACCATGACTTACTTTCCTGTTTGTATCCAAGACACTCTGTCCCTTCTTTGACCCAGGCATTGTTGAACTTGACCCAATTCCAAAAACGTTCCAGATATTGCTTGTTCAAAGAGGACTTGACCGGCACCAGGAAAAATGAACGGCGACTATCCAAACTTTCACCAACTGTTTGAATCCGCCAGATCTGTTTCTATCGTCAGAAACTGTCAGTCTCGTCTCATAAACCGTTAATGCCCAGCTCTCGCTACGCTCGGGCCCACGCTGTTCTTTGAGTATCAGAAACGCTTAGTAATAACGGACGCAAAAACCAAAACACCGATCTGCTGCTTGTTATTTCTTTATTGTTACACCAACATATAAAAGGAATAAGCGAACTAAGGTCTGTAAACAAATATTACAATAATAAATCGTTATGTTACTTCTGACGATGTTTTACTCTTCTTTCTGAACAGCGACCGATGAGACGATGACTGTCGTATTGATGCCTCCGCGAAAATCGGGGAAGTTGATTTTGAGCAAACAACCAAGAATTGATTGTTCAATCTTCAACTCCATTGACAATCCATGTCTCTGTTAGAATGGCTACTGACTGAGGCACCAGATATAAATGAAATTTCTAGAGCTGAGTGATTTAACAGCTGTTGTCCACACTCAGAGACAGTCGGAATTACTCTGTCCACTAAGTTATCTCACAGATTGGCTGTTCCACTTTGTAGGGTGTCTAATGGGTCGCCTAGTTCGGCCGCACTGTGGCCCTCTCCGTCTTCTGAGAAGTGGAGCATTGCTTTACTGCTTCTTCACTATTTTGCGAAGCGAAACACAGTGTAGAAGGGGAGATATATTTCCAGGATTGGTATTATGGGCAATCCCATTTATCCAGGTCTCCTAAAGAACCTTCCAAAATGTTTTGTGTGGCTGCTACAGACATCACAACGTAAGTTTGGATGTGACTTTAAGCGCTTCTAAGTACTTATTCTAACTAATCATATCCACCAATAAATCCATAAGTACGAAAAACAAGAGGAAATAAGGATACAATATGTGAGGCTTTCTACTTTGCCTATGGCTGTCAGTTTCCCTGCCTGCCAAATCCCAATGACTGAGCAAGTACTTGATGAGTGTTAGTTTGTGTGGCAGCGGGAACTACAGCGGTATTGAGTGGTAGTTAGATCACTGTATTAATGCCCAAATTAAATTATATGCCCTGTTTGAGCGAATCACACTCGTTCCTCAAGTCTGTTTCCTTACGCAGTTGGACATGTTACGAAAGAGGGAGACAGCTAAACGCACATGTCAGAAGCAGTCTACAGGCTATTATGTTGTGCAATGTTTTCAGATCTGAAGTACAGGCTATTCCCTTATGATATTTTTATTTCGTCTCCACGAAATCCGCACCGGCTGTCTGAAGGCCAACTGAAAATCTACACGGGTGCATCTTACAACTAAAGGATATAATTGAGTGGTTAAGACAGTAAAACTAGATAAAATATTGTGCACCATGGTAGTTGTAATGCTTGGCGTTCCAATGATTCGAGAAGGTCGACAAATTAGTTGTCAATTTGACAGTAGTCCTGATTCTAGGTGAGATAAGCAGTGTAAAGCATTGAATACATTACGATAATAACTTTCTGGTAAGGTAAAGCGACGAGTACTAGTAGAGACTTCGCACAAGATAATGATCTTAACAGCACTAGACGGTTTCTTGGGCAGTCGCAGACTCCATATCTACAACTCATGTTGAAGCTTGACATCTCCTTCATTACAGAAGTGTCACTAATTGGTATGTTCTCGTTGACAGCTGACTTGACCGAGTGGACTGATGCGCGGCTGCAATAACATTGACGCAATGGACAGCTCAACTGACGCTCCTGATACATTTATTCATCCGTGGTGCCTCACGCTTCAGTGAACCACGTAAATATCAAAAGGCAAGGGCCGGCTTGTGACTGTCGGGACACAGTTTTCATTAGGAGAAAACGCGTTATATTTCTATGTTTATTTACCACGTTAAAATCGTCTTAGACGAGTGGAAGTGGACTGTTCTGGTTGACCAGAGATTCGGCTAAGGTAAGCGAAAGTTAATATTCTGATTGGTTGGCTATATGACGAAGACCAAGGTGAGAAAAAGATGATAAAATTTTACATTCATCCGATCATACGATGCGTCATAAGATGGCTGCCATTTAAAGGCGGCTCCTATCTTCCTTTCTGAAGATAACCTAGTTTCATAAAGTCTACGCCCTCTGTTTGAACGAAGGAGTAGATGCCCGATAAGGTACTAGCAGCAGTGATGTTGACTATGTATATATGGCAAATATTCGATGTGAACTATGAAATGTAGTATGCTTGACGTAATCACCTTGGTGAATTCATGTCTCAAAATGAGTTCAGAGAGCTTCCTTCTGCATACTTTCCGAGCAAGAGGTTCTTAGATAGATCGTTCCCACAGTCCCATATTGCTTACTCACTGTGGTCACCTGATCACGAGTATCGAGACAGTAGATTCAGCTGTCGACGAAAGTCTTCAGTGACCTGTTTCAAATGCCTTCCGTGACACGCCAAACCTCTGAAACATAAAGAAGCACTGATTTGACACTAGTGTTGAAAATTCAAGTCTTCTTCTCATGCTGATTGCAGTAAAATGTAAGCTGAAGTGTGAAGGCGTGACAATGACCACCCCTTTCATAGAAACTACTTGGCGTGATCTACTCTTGCCATGGTGCATCAAGAATTAATCATTCCTTAAGATGCTTCATTCCTAATCCTTCAATTTCATGAATATAACCAATGCTATATTTATGCCGAATCACATCTTCTCTCGTGACTTTGGTGTTTCGATCCCTGTCTGTTACTAAAAATCATAAGAGAAGGAGTATCGCTTTTATGCTTCTTCAAACAACCTCAACAATGATTTCACTAGAGGTAGACTAATATGTGATGAATCATTTCCACAGTCTTATTTACCAAAAACAGTAGTGGGCCTATGAAATTCCCTAATTTGATGAAAAGGTTTAAATAAATAAATAAATAGATTTATTCTCATAGTACATTACATGAGGAACGCCAGTTTACAGGCATCATCAAGTTGTTACAGAAATATAACAATATTATTCAGTCACAATTTACAGTCGACAGCAAATATGCTTTACATGTACGCTGGAGATTATACATACACTTGATAAATGTTAATCCCAATAGTATAAAACAGCCTTTTCACTTATGTACAATCATTTCTGTGCACAGTTGGAAAAATCTGCTAGATTGTTAGTGAGTGCAACACCTCAGGAAATACAGAAGTATTGTCTTTGCATTAACAAAAAAAACCAGGTCTTCGGTGGATGGGTTATAAGTGTCTGGGAAAAAAAAGATAAAGCTTGAAGTCAATTTTCATACATAACTTTAAGATCTAGCTTGAATGGACGTGGCTCTACAGCACCCCTATATTAAGCCCAACTGTACGCTTATAAAACTAATAAATGTACGCATGTTATACGCTTACATGAACTAATTTTACACATGCTTGTGGAGAATTTACCAGTGTATTAGTGAATATTGCTTTTCGTTTTTGTATATATACTTATATTTACGCGGTTATGCTCTTTTTAGTTCACCTCGTTCTTTTTGAAATTCGATTTCGTTTTCACTTGTCCTTCTTAATACAACGTCGTTCATCTTTGACCGTGTAGAGCGTTAGCACAGAGTAGTAGAACGTGAAATTGTGGATGTACTATAGCATCATAATCAGAATCATCTTTAGTGTGGCATAGCCTGTTGGGAGTCCCCTTTCATAACCGCGAATCCAAACCCTACTATTTCAGTCTGGACAACTAAACAGCATTAAGAATTTTCACACAAAATGCCGGTTCGAAGATTGGTTCATGGAAAATTTGTTCCAGGTGAATTAGTTCTAAGCAGCTGACTAGCTGCGTGATACTCACCAATCTGTATGATTTCATGATATACTTCGTGTCAGTGCCTGCAGGACTTGGCAGTATTTTAAACATCTTATCTGGACAGCAGATTAGTATACGTTAGAGGGTCTTGATATATTTGTTCCGATCCTGAGGCTAGGCAATCAATATCTTCCACACAATGCACTATACGTCAGCTATCAGATCCACAGGCTTTGTCCCAAGCATATCTATGTCTGAAGAACCCAGTCATTTGAGTAATATCTAACAGATTCCATTTTCTTTGTTGTTAAACACTGGCGACATTATCATTTTTTGTATAGTATTCTATATTCTGTCTGTCTGTCTGGATTCAACTTGGCACCGAAGGGCAGCAGTTTGAGTTCCAAATAGCACATAAAGGTAGACAAGAAGATAAGTGGAGAGAATTAATAGAGCTTGACAAGTATAAGAGCGAAACAGAATGGGTAATGGTAGAAAGGAATATGAAAGATTACAGGGGCTGAATACATCTGCACCAGTGACAACGATTTTGAGCCATGTCACCTATTGACTCCAGCCATTGATTCCTAGAGTTCCGAGGGCCCCGACCCGGAAGTTGGCACCTCCCTACCTGACTCAATTTAACTGTCAAAGATTTCATGGATTGATGCTGTCAGCCAAGTCTCATAAACTGACAATACCCAGCTCTTGCTACGCTAGACCTCACGCTGTCCCTCGAAGACTTTCAGAAACACTTTGTATTAACCAATGCGAAAACCAGAACACTGATTGGCGACTCAAGAATCCTTTATTCTTATGCCAACATATAACCAACAATAATGTTATTACACATAGTTTCTGATAGTTTTTATTCTTCCTCTGAACAGCGAACGATGAGACGATGACTGGTGGATTGATAACCCGCGAAAAATATGGAGGAGTTGGGTTTGAGCAGACAACCATGAATTGATCGTTCAATCTTCAACTACATTGACATATGCCATGTTTTTGTTTGGCCACCGCTTACTCTTTTCCACCCTGCACCTATATCAGCTAGTGATGCCCGTCGGGAGAGGCGGCGGTTAGGCATGCGCAGCGCGTGACCTAGCCATCTCAATCTCTGTAACTTTATAGCCTCGTCGATTGATTTTCCCTCTTTACTCAACACTCTACGCCTAACGTCAACATTACTTACCTTATTATTCTACATTGGTGATAAAAGAATGAAAAAAACTGAGGGGGGCAGTGAACTGCCACCACTGGGTGATGCGAAGACAGGAGAATTGAGATAAAAGTCATTACATTAGAAAGAATTTACATAGAAATGAAGGAGTAATGGCTACGATTCTTCACCCAATGCAGATATAAGGGATATGACGAAGAACAGCGTCACCAATCCGATAAACGCTAATTCCCATCTAGGAATTATAAGAGCCTCAATATAAATTGAACTCTTTCGAAAAGATCTATGAGGACTGCTTTCAACTACTTAAGGTAATGTTCGTGATAAAAAGACATCCTTACGAAATCTCAAGCCTTTATCTGTCATCGTCTAACCAGATGGATTGTGGTCAGTGACAGCGTTTGCGAAAACAGGAGACATGTTTTTCTTAGCATTCTAATGAACTGTTTCTATTATTTTTGAGAGGACTACATATGTGGTGAGAGTTGGCCGCGAACAAGCCAAAATTGTAAACAACAATTTACGTCAGTGTTACTTCCAGAATCAGAGTCGTGAGTAAAATGATAACAAAGCTTAACCTTGAGGAACTCACCAACCAACCACAGAGGACTTAACGTGTGCAAATAGGATTCGCAGACATATGGCTTAGCTTTCCGAGGAAAGGCAAGAGGCAGTACAGAATAACCGTCAGCAAGAGAACAAACAATCAGAAGATGTTGCTTCTCCGCTGATAGTAATATACATAAAAATCGATAAATACCTTTTGATTTTTTCAATAGGCAATATGTTGCCTGGCTCTTGTTTTCTGTCGTTACACATGTATGACTAGCCACTAGTTATGTCTGGTAGCTCGGTCAACAATATATTTTGGGATTTTGAAAAATATAGGGGAGCTTCTTGCATTTTTCATCAACATACACTTAATCTACACTACAACTAAACTATCGACATGTAAGAGACTGTCAGTGCTGTTGATATGCTACACTTTACCAGCTCTTACTTAGTGGAACTTAGCTATGTATCCAATAATTCAGCACTCTATCTGACCTGTAAGCACTAACGACTAAACACAAATAATAAAAAAACACTTGGCTATTAAGGCAATGTTTTCTGGTGCGCAGTATATTTGAGTGAAGTAAAAGGTAATGATTATCCAAGGAAAAAGGCCTTGGACTTATTTAACAAATACTGCTATGGTTACTTCACTTTTCACCAACGTTCATCTCACTGAAACTATCTGCTTTATATGCCAATTTATTGTGGATAATAATGTAGACGTGTGTGTTCCAATCCATTAGTTAAAGGAACTACTATTGAGGTGCTCGTTTCTGTAGAATTTCATGCTAAGAGTTTGTGAAAACTATCACAATTACTTACCTTTCGAACACTAAATCTGTGGACATAATCTTATTGACAGATAATACTTATAACCAACTGTTTGGATTTGTGAAATTTTTAACATAAACTCTAACTAAAATTGTATATATTGTTGGATTTATATGTTCAAGTTGTTCCAAGGCCGTGAGTCTGTGGTTTCGGTATCATTTTAGTTAATTGTGCTTAACTGTATTGCATGTTGTTGTATTGTGTCGTTGTTGTAGCTTTTTGTCCTTTTTGCTGTGAATTGTTTTCCTTTTGCTGGTGTTGTTCTGACTGTTTATCTCTTGTTTTCCGATTTTAAGGGGAGCAACACAAAAGGTCGCTTCTCTCTAAACTTTATCTTAATGTAACAATTCCTTTCTCAGGCGTGAGGCTAGCAACCCCACCCTGTAAACAAAGTTGCTACAGAAACTTCAACACGATGAACCCCTTTGCACCAAAAGAAAAGTCTGTGTGGGGACATGGAACGTCCGCACTATGTACGAGACCGGCAAAGCTGCCCAGATCGCCAACGAAATGAAACGATACGGAATCCAAGTACCGGGAATATGTGAAAGTAGATGGAACAAGAATGGACTCACCAAATTGTCAACGGGTGAGTCAGTGATCTACTCCGGTCACCCAGAAGATAACCACACGCACACCGAAGGCATGGCTATCATGATGTCACCAACGGAAACAAAGGCCCTGATGCAATGGGAAGCGATCTCGTCCAGGATAATGACCGCCAGATTCAACTCCAAAGGAAGGAAAGTGTCAATTATACAATGTTATGCACCCACAAACAACGCAGACCTGGAAAACAAAGAAGAATTCTACAGACAACTACAGGCAACAATGGACAATACTCCAGCTGGTGACATTAAAATACTAATGGGAGATATGAACGCCAAACTGGGACCAGAAAACACAGGAAGGGAACTCATCGTGGGTAGAGAAGCTCTTGGAGAAATGAGTGAAAATGGAGAACTCTTCGCCGACTTCTGCGCCTTCAATGAACTAGTGATTGGCGGCAGCGTATACAAACACAAAGATATCCACAAGGCTACATGGGTGTAACCAGATGGGAAAACCAAAAACCAAATTGAGTTCATCTCAATACTGCTCAGGGAAGTGGAGGCGCAGCCTACTGGACACAAAAGCAAGAAGAGGAGCAGACGTTGGCTCAGACCACTATCTCGTACAAGGGACAATCCAAATCAAACTAAAAGCGTTCAACGAAACAGGAGCTGCAGATGGATCGCAAGCCAAGTTCAACACTCAAAAACTGAAGGACCAGGCTACAAAGGACATCTTCATTGCAAGCATAAAGGACAAAGTCGAGACACAAATCAACACCAGCGAAAAGGTAAGCGTCGAAAAGCACTGGAACAACTTGAAAACAGTGTGGAGTCAAACCTGCATGGAAGTCCTAGGCAGAAAGAGGAGGCAGGACAGACAGTGGCTCACTACGGACACTTGGAAATTAATAGACGAGAGAAGGACAGTGAAACAAAAGATTATACAGTGCACTGACGAGCAACAAAAACAGGATTTGAATGCAAGCCACAATACGCTGAACAGAAGAGTAAAGAAGAGTGCCAGGGAAGACAAAATAAAATATTATGAAGCCATGTCAAGTGAAGCAGAACAAGCTGAAGTGCAGGCAAAGGAGACCTCGCCACACTATACTAAACAACTAGGAACTTATCGGGGAAAAGTTCGAACCAGATTAATCCAGTAAAGGATGACAATGGAAAGTCAATCACCAAAGAGGTGGAGCAAAGAAAACACTGGGCTGAACACTTCAAAAGACTTTTTAGAGGTTTGACGGATATCTCGTTCAACAACTTCTAATTAATTTATTCTCGCGTACCAAAGACAAAGCAAAAGCCAATAATTGATCGTCCAAACCAAGCGATATATTTAGGAACCAAAACAAGCCGTTAGACGAACGCTTAGCTAGCTAGTGATCGTGCACGTGACACGACGAGGTACCAAATGGCGGGGATGCTTGACCGGAAGCCTTCAGCTAAACAAGTCGACTTAAACAGTGGTGGTCAGCATCCAATGAGTGATTGCTGTGGTCAATAATTTTGGGGAATTATTTACCGCTACAGCTCACTCCCCCCCTAGTGGGGTCGTGAGGACCCTAAGACAGAACCAGCCGGAAGTAAAAAAACTCGATGGTTCCCTTTCGGGTGAAAAAAATCTTCCGAGCGGCTTGGTGGTATGCCTACTGGTTTGTCTGCCTATGCTAATAGGGTGTTTGTACATAGCTTCCTGGTGTTGTTCGTTGGATTCCGTGCTTCGTTTGTTTCCTGTCCAGTGCCCGTCGCACCTGGAAAAGAAAACAAGAACGCTAAGAACCATGTCGAGGAAAATGTACGAAATGAGCTTTTTGGTTAAAAAAAATTGTGTGCATTTACTATACAGTAAAATAATGCTAAGTTCAGAACATCGAAAAAAAATACATCTAATTAATTTTTTTGTGTATGTTACATGAACTGTTGGAAAAAAAATTTTTGTGTTTGGTGGTACTGTATATAAAAAAAAATTTATACGTCAAAAAAAATAGTTAGTACCACAAACGAGTGAGTTGCGTGAATCACACGACTTCGTTAAGTCAAATAAGTGTGCAAATGTTCTGGGAACCTTACGGTGCGTCCAGAACGGTTTTTCTTAGGAGGCTCAACCTTAGTAGCCAGTGGGCGAATGCCCTTGCAGTCAATAGTGTGACCCAGGAAGTCGAGTGAGTCAACACCGATTTGACACTTTTGAATATTGATGGTAACACCATGTTGGCGTAACCTGTCAAATGCCAAGTCCAAGTGCCTAAGGTGAGTTTCCTTGTCTGGACTGGCAATGAGGCAGTCGTCTAAGTATGCGTATACAAAGTCGAGACCGCGAAATACTTCGTCAATGAAGCGTTGGAATGTTTGGGCTGCATTCCGAAGACCGAATGGCATACGTAGAAATTCAAAAAGTCCGAAAGGCGTAATGATAGCCGTTTTCGGGATGTCTTCTGTTGCCATCGGGATTTGGTTATACGCTTTAACCAAGTCGATTTTGGAGAATATAGTCGCGCCGGATAAGGTTGCCGTCAAGTCGTGTATATGAGGCAACGGGTAGCAATCAGGGGTTGTTTTGGCATTCACTCGCCGGTAATCACCGGTGGGTCGCCAATCGTTGCTATCCTTTTTCGGAACCATATGAAGTGGGGATGCCCATGGGCTATTCGAAGGTCGAATGATGCCAAGGCTAAGCATATGGTCAAATTCATTCCTGGCGATTCTCAGTTTGTCAGGAGCTAATCGTCGTGCTTTAGATGTCACAGGTTGTCCTGTGGTAATGATGTGGTGCATAACATTGCTGGTTATGCACGGTAGGTCGTTCGACGGGCAGTTAAGTTCCGGATACTTGTCAACGATAGGTTGAAAAGTTGGATCAAGAATTGCCTTTATCTTAACGGGTGACAAACTAGGGCCTATGTAGCTGATGCCTTTGATAGACAGACTAGTAGTATTGTCAATCAGTCGTTTTCGGCGGACGTCTACGAGTAAATCATGATGATTAAGTAGGTCCGTGCCAATGATGGGCATTGTAACGTCAGCGAGAAGGAAAATCCACCGAATAGGTTTGCGTAAACCTACGTTCAGATAGACGTATTTCCTACCAAAGGTTGCGATTGGTTTTCCATTTGCAGCCTGTAAGTTGAAGGTAGGTTCCTTCTGTCGATCTGCTGCTGTAGCAGGAAGGACGCTGACTTCGGCGCCTGTGTCGACTAAGTATCGAGTCTGGCTTATCACATCATGGATGTAAAGTAGGCGGCTAGTGCCACCGGCGACGGTTGCCGCTAACGCGTGCCGGCGGGATAGTTTCCCACAGACTTTGAGACATTTCCGAAGTTACAAGGCTTACGGCAACACTTCGCTTCTTGGCCATAGGTGTTGTGGTACCAGCACCAGTCAGGGTTTTTCAGTGAACGTGGTTTGGACTTAGATCGACCACGTGAGTTCCTGCGTTGAGGAGATTTAGGACGACGGTTGGAGGATTTAGAATGCATGTTTGACCTAAACATCTGCTGAAGGGAGTTGCATAACTCTATCATTGCAGGATCCTCACTCGAAGTCTGCTTAGTCATTGAGCATATTTCGGGAACAGACCGTTTAGTTATTTCTAGAATCTTATCTGCAGTAATAGCTAAGTTCTCTATTACAGTACCCTCAAGTGTCACAAGTACGGTCTGTACAGATTGTGGCAACTTGGTTAAGAAGAGTTCTCTAAACAGTCCTTCGTCGAACTGACTTTGGCCGACGACTTCTTTCATTCTTGTCAGCATGCTCACGGCTGACTGATCTCCTAACTCGATGTTACGAAATAATTCATCTAGACGTTGTCGGTCCGTGAGAACGTTTCTCCTGAGGAGGGATGCTTTCAGCAACTCGTACGAGTTACTTACCTCGGGACTCAACATCTGTGATGTTACGTACTTGCTGAATTCCCGCGGTAGGGCGTGAATAACTGCAAGTAACTGTGAACGTTGATCGGTTATCCCATGCTCACAAAAATCTGCTTCAGCTAGCAGAAACCACGTTTCAGCATTATCTGGCCAGTATGGTACGAGCTGAATGGTTTTAGGAGTTGAGCGGATACGGATGACCTTGGGACTAAGATCACTCATGACGAAAATTATGTCGAATAATATATGGTACAAGAACAAATACAAAATGGAACGAACTCACCAGGGTTATCTGCGGATTTTCGTGGATGAAGTTCGCGGTTGGGCTCACCAGTTTAGAGGTTTGACGGATATCTCGTTCAACAACTTCTAATTAATTTATTCTCGCGTACCAAAGACAAAGCAAAAGCCAATAATTGATCGTCCAAACCAAGCGATATATTTAGGAACCAAAACAAGCCGTTAGACGAACGCTTAGCTAGCTAGTGATCGTGCACGTGACACGACGAGGTACCAAATGGCGGGGATGCTTGACCGGAAGCCTTCAGCTAAACAAGTCGACTTAAACAGTGGTGGTCAGCATCCAATGAGTGATTGCTGTGGTCAATAATTTTGGGGAATTATTTACCGCTACAACTTCTAAATCGACCGCCACCTACAACGCGCCCAACATTACCAACAACGGAAGCAGAACTACCAGTGAAAATTGATCCCCGACGAAATCAGAAGTCTTGAATGCAATCAAGATGCTAAAAGCTGGAAAAGCAGCAGGACCAGATAGAATTTCGGCAGAAGCATTGGAAATGGACCCAGAGACAACAGCGGACTTGATGACGCCATTGATGGAGAAGGTGTGGAAAGAGGGCGAAGTACCCGAGGCTTGGAAGAACGGATACTTATTCAAACTACCAAAGAAAAGAGACTTTAGTCATTGCAAGAAGTGGCGCACCATAATGCTCCTGCCTATCCCAAACAACATACTAAGCCGCATCATCCTGGAGAGAATCAAACAAACCACATTGGATGAAAAACTTCGACCGGAACAAGCTGGATTCAGGAGAAACAATTAATGTATTGATCAAATCGCCACACTGCGGATCATCATTGAACAGAGCTTGGAATGGCAGTCAACTCTCTATCTCAACTTCATCGACTTTGAAAAGGCCTTCGACAGCGTCGATCGAGAGGTCATTTGGAAACTACTTCGCTACTACGGGTTCCCATCGACAATTATACATCTCATCCAACAGTTGTACGATTATGCTGCATGCCAAGTATTCTACAACGGGAAACTCACGGAATCCTTCGAAGTGAAGACGGCAGTAAGACATGGCTGCCTACTATCGTCAATGATTTTCCTGATTGCATTAGATTTGATAATGCGACAGACAGCGGGCAGTGAGGAACAGGCATAAAATGAACTCACACAAAGAACTTGGAGGATCTGGACTTCTCCGATGATATAAACTGGAAGATAAGCAAGTGAAAAGCAACAAGCTAGCAGAAGAAGCATCAAAGATAGGACTTCTTTCAGGTGAACATAGATAAAAACAGAGGTGATGAAGATTCCTGGCCAACACCAACAGCAACAACAACAACAGACAACAATCAGCCAGGATAAATGGGAGGAACCTGGAAGAAACAGCCTCCTTCACCTACCTGGGAAGCATCGTCTCAACTACAGGCGGAACTCACGAGGATATCAAAGCCAGAAGCGGAAAAGCAAGACAAGCTTTCATTACTCTTAAGTATGTGTGGAGGTCAACAGCACTCAGCATCAAAAATGAGATCCGGATTTTCAACTCCAATATAAAGTCAGTGCTACTATACGGATTAGAGACTTGGCGAGTCATAGAGAGCACCTAAAACAAACTTCAGACCTTCACCAACAGTTGTCTTCGCTCAATACTCCGCTCAAGATCAGATGGCCGGCGAGAAAAGATCAGCAACAAGGATCTCTGGGAGCGAGCCAATCAGGAACCGATTGTGAAACAAATAGTCAGGAAGGAATGGAGATGGATTAGCCATACGCTGAGGAAACCATCAAGTGACATCACTAGACAAGCCATTGTTCTAGTGGAACCAGAAAGGTAAGCGGTGAGTTGGTTGTGAGTGCAAGGGTGATTTAGAGGAGGACAGGTGAGGAGTAGATGAAAGCGTATGGGCAGACTGGGAGCCAGGTGAAAACTTTAGCATAGAACCGAACGCAATGGAGACGCGTGGCTGAAGCCCTATGTTCCTCTGGGAATTAAAGGAAATAATAAGGATAATAATTGTAGTTCATGGAATGAAAGGGTGTTAACGTTTTCTCAAAGGAAAAATTACATCAACGCATATTCTGATATCCACAACTTCTATAGTATTCGTTCCGCGTAGACCAAA
Source organism: Trichobilharzia regenti (assembly GCA_944472135.2). Classification (NCBI taxonomy): domain Eukaryota; kingdom Metazoa; phylum Platyhelminthes; class Trematoda; order Strigeidida; family Schistosomatidae; genus Trichobilharzia; species Trichobilharzia regenti. The sequence continues at coordinate 4,377,175 of OX235270.1, forward strand.
GATAAGGCGACACACCAAAATGATTGTCAAAAATAGTGAATATATTTTTGGGTCAAAATCCTGGTGCATTGTTGAATGCTTAGCTTATCTAGGGATCCTGCACGAACGAGCCAACATAAGACGACGGTGTGCCAGATGGCGTGGATGCTTGACGGCAAGCCTTCAGCATAAGCAGTCAACTTAAAGAGTGAAGTTCAACATCCAGTGGTGAGTGGTGAATGCTGTAGGCTAATAGTTTTGGAGAACTATATATCGGCACATCAGGTCACTGATTTCAGATATACTTATCAACCAGTCTTTCAGCCAACCATTACTAATGGAAGTAAATGGTTTGAGGAGATACAAATACTAGTTATGTCAGGCAACAGGTAATAATGGTACACATTTTTATAGGTGGTAAGTCTGAACCACTGCCTGAGATAATGTATTCCTGGATGATACGTTGCTACACTGTATTGTAACGACAGAACACAAGGGCCAGGCAACCTATTGTTTACTGAGAAAACCAAGCGATATTTATAGATTTTTATGTACGTTTCAAGGAGGATTTCATCGTGAGCTGACATCAGTTAGAAAACCACCGGAAAACTTGGGAGTACTGGACAGTTGTTTCGTCCTAGTCTGGGACTCTTTATCACTACGCACCCACCACCAATTTTCGAACCCAGGACCTTACAGTTACAAGGCTCGTAGATCATTGAGCCACCGGGACGCAATCCAATGGTCCTTGAGTTCTAACTTCTGCCAGTTCACGACATAGCGATAATGTCAGTTCATGATGAAATCCTCCATGCAGTCAAACAAATTCCCTACAAATCCAATACTCGAAAATTTTATATACATTATTATTCGTTGTTGTTAGTGGAGAAGCAACGTCTTCTGATTGGTTTTTTTTTTGCTGAAGGTTATTCTGTACTGCTTGTGACTGTTGCTTACAAAGTTATCCATCTATCTGCGAATCGTATCTGTACACGCTAAGTCTGCTGTGATTGGTTGTTGAGTTCCTCAAAATTAGGCTTTGTTCTTGTTTTCCTCATGACCCCGATTCGGGATGTAAACACTGACGTAAATTGTTGTTTACAATTTTGGTTTGCAGACCGCTCTCCCCACAGCATAACAACGATTCACACAAGTGAAACACAAACTCTGAGAGTCATAAAAATAATAGCGGCTATCATTCAAGTCCAGAAAGATATTTTTTTCGAATTATTTCACCGTTATTGGGATTTTTATCTGTGAGATGCTTGAAAAATGACAGTATGAAAGATAACAACATCAGAAAAATCATCGTTGAAATAAGACAGAAGTTAGACGACAAAAGTTCAGGAAGTTTCTCTTGACAATGAGCTTTCGTGAAAGAAGTCACAAGAAATCCTGTGACTCGATAGGCTTGTAGTATTTATTTATTTGTAATTAATTAAAACTGCCCATTAAAGTTTCTTCAAAAGAATGGTTACTGAACTAAGAATGCACTTTTCAATAGCTTTATCATCATGCTCTACAGATATGTGTATAAATTATAGTGAATGATAGAATGAATTAGTCTTATTAACGACATTAACGTTGTTTAAATTTTTACTTTATTTATTTTTTTTAAAATTTTTTTTTGATTACAGCTTGATTCCACACCGTATTTTTGTTACAAGTATGGAATTTCCAGCGTGGATATCGGTAGCCCAAAAATTCGCAGGCCAACCATAGATATCAGGTGTGCGTCGGCGTGGGCTGGAACCTCGGACCATGTGCATGGTTGGCGAGTGTCCTAACCACTGTTCCAATAATAATAATCAATAATAATAAGGATATCACTGGATTACAGTTCGATGGCATCAACATAACAATGCACACTGAGTGTCAGAAGAATTAGGATAAATAACAATAATACAAATTCATGAATTTTATAGTCTCTACTGAAGGCTGGTCAGGGCAGTGGTGGTGGCTGGACTTGTATCTTTTGCACATAAAGCCCTGGTTGTTTCACGCGAATCGCGATAGCATCTACTGCTTGGAGCATGCAATACCTAGACGTTTTTGAAAATTTATTTGGTACCGGATAGATGATGATGTAGAAGGATTCTACGATGCTGGCTTTGTGGCCGGCCTGTTGATGGTTCTCACTACACCTTTACTTAGTCATTCTGGGCGATGTTCTCAAGCACGAAAAATCAAGTTCCTAGTGCAATAGCTAATATAACTGGCCTCACTACAGGCGCACTTGAATTGGTAGATACAATTAGAAGTGGCTAGTCTGGGTACTTTGTCTTTCAATTGTGGAATCACCATCGTTTGTGTGGAAAATAAAACTTGTAGTTCACCAGCATTAAAAGTTCTTTGAAGTGATTTTCTTAACTTCTTTGTAATTATTTCTCTTGGTATATCTCCTTTGAATTGCACTCGTGTGTATAAAGGCTTCTTGTTTACGGAGAGTGAATAGTCCTTTTCAACTTTCATATATTTGTTGATGAATATGTCTGTCTGTTAAGGTATCATATACAATCCCCAATTCATCTTCAGTTACCTCTTCTCAGCATATAGCTCTAACCCTGTGACTGAGTGAGGGTTCTTACTAGATTTCTTGTGTACTGGAGAGGAACGAAGCTATGAAAATGTGTATATTGTCCTGTCCATATGCTTTTCCTATGCAAATTTCTCTTTATTCTATCTTCTGGTTTTCTTGTAAGCAGGACGTCTAGGAAGGCAGTAATTTCATACGACTTAATTACCATCCTTTAAATGTTATATTGCATAGTCCGAGGGTGAAAATGAATAAATAACCTCCGACTATAGAAGCTGATATGCAAGTGAAAAGCAACAAGATGGCAGAAGAAGCATCAAAGATAGGACTTAAAGTGAACATAGATAAAACAGAGGTGATGAAGATTCTTGGGCAACACCAACAGCAACAACAACAACAGACAACAGTCAGCATAAATGGGAGAAATCTGAAAGAAGTAACCTAACTATCCACCTGGGAATCATCGTTTCAACTTCAGGGGGACGGAACTGATGAGGATATCAAAGAGAGGATCGAGAAAGCAAGGCAGGCATTCATTACTCTCAAGTCTATGTGGAGATCAACGGTACTCAGCATGAGAAATAAGATCCGGATTTTCAACTCTAGTGTGAAGTCAGTGCTACTATACGGATCAAAGATCTGACGTGTCATAAAGAACACCTCAAACAAGCTACAGACCTTCATCAACAGCTGCCTTCGCTCAGTACTCTGCTCAAGATCAGATGGCCGGCCGGAAAAGATCAGCAACACGGATCTCTGGCAATGAGCGAACCAACCCAGTTGGAACCGATTGTGCAACAAATAGGCAGGAGGAAATGGAGGTGGATTGGCCATACGCTGAGGAAACCATCAAGTGAGTGACATCACTAGACAAGCCATTACTCGAGTGGAACCAGGCCGAAAGGGAAGCGGCGAGTTGGTCTTCCCACGGTGGGATGACTTGGAGGAGATCATGTGAAGGAGAGATAAAAGCGTGTGGGCAGACTTGGAGCAGGGTGAAAAAGTTGGCAGAAAACAGAAGGCGATGGAGGTGTGCAGCTGAAGCCCTATGTTCCTCTAGGAACTAAAGTATAAAATAATATAATAATAATAACAGAAACTGATAACTCGAAGAAAGAGTAAAATCCAGAAATATGGAAAATAACCCCTGAAAACAGTGTATAAACTTCCGACTGTTTGCTGTTTGGGAATAAAGCTGTGAATCGTACTTCTTAGAAAACGTGTCAACAAGATAAACTACAGGTTAATTAGAAAGTAGATCAATAAATTGACTTACTGGAAGTATAGCTCACCTGTGAAATTTTATTGACAATGGACAGTTATGAGTTTAGAGGTAATACCATTGTGAATAAAACACACAAATTTATACTACCTTATTCAACAACTGTATGACAGTGACACGTGAAAAAGTGATCCACAACGGAAAACTCACAGTAGATAGTAGGTAGGTAGCCATTCCTGCGTGTCACCTCTAACTGCATTTACCAATTCACCTGCATTCAAGAGATCATGTACATGGGAAGGACTGAGAGGAGAGCGTCTACTACATTCTCTGAGCACATCCCTAAAAGTTTCCGCACGGAAGGCAGAAAAGCGTTCCCAAATGCAATTGCTCGACAGCTAATTGACACAGGACACAGAGTGGAAATTAGTCAGGCTTTCAAAATAATCGATACACAAAGAAGGGCATGGCTACTTCGATTCGGAGAAACCACTGCTGTCAAAAAACTTCGACTCAACCTCTGTATACAGAAAGATAGGGTGACTAATCTCTCATTAGCCTGGTAACTGTGATTGTTTTATGTGTATGCTTTTCTGTTTTGTTCTGTTACGCAACACTCCACTTAATTCCATTATGGGTGAAATTTATTTTGATAAAGTCTCAGTGTTATACAGTAATATTTATTGATGACGCTTCCAGCACAATTTATCGCTCATAATCATATTAGGGTAGTCACACAACTTCTAACTTCGTTTATATAATTCCACTATTCCTCATCTCTTGTTTTGATTGGTACTAGTGTTTCCCATATCTCTGGGATTGATGATGAGTCATTCCTATTGAGGTTGTTGGGTGTAGATTCGATGAATAAAGATTTAATGATCAACCTTTCTATCTCCACCCACCTGTGTTACTTCTTAGAATTTTAATCCCCTCCCACCCTATTCCGTGGTTGTATGTCAGTTGATGCAGTGCAATAACTGAACTTATTTCTAAATTACTTATCTTCACGGGGTCAATAATTTCTACCTTAGCTAAATTCTTATCTTCCAATAATCTGACTATCCCCGATCCACTAGTTTGACCTATGTATCTCACCTAACTCACAGCCATTGCATATTTTTTAAATTATGTTGTTCGGTCTCATTAGGTTAACCCACTGGGTCATTTAACCTACAGAGCTTGCCCTATCTGAGTGGGTTTGTAGGTTTAAATGCCACTCTAATTCCTACTTTATTAGGAATTCTAAATAAGGTCTCAGATGTCCCCTCCTTATGTGGTAACGCTGTAGACGCTTTATATTCTTTATTATTTATGTTATCATTATTACTTTCACTATTATTTTTATTTTGCTTTTGATCATTTTGATATTCCTAATGAATTTTATAGGATTGTTATTTGGCATCAACGCCTCTTCTATCTGTTTAATTTCATCGTTTTGGTTTTTGTTGAGTTGCTTAGTGCTATTACTCGGTTTGCTAGATAATTAACTAAGCCTGCCTTAACATACAGACAACGGATGAGATGAATTAAATTCTAAATATTTATTAGAATGCATTGGCTTTTTACAAACGCTACTGTACAGTTTACTTTCTTCTATTCGTTTTATTTTACAGTCTAACGTAAACAATACTCCTCGTTTATTTTCCGATTGAAATGTGAATTTCATTCCCTCTACACTAGTAAGTTCATATATGTCAAGAAGCTAGATATACGTTCTGTTTTTAACACTATGTGAAAGTGTCATCCACACATCTCAACCATATCTTTGGAGAAGGATTAAATGTATTAAGAGCAATATTTTCCAAGCTGTCCATAAAAATGTCTGCTGTGGTGAGAGCTGGCTGTTAGTTAAAATTGGTGGACAGTAATTTACGTCACTGTTTATATCCCCAATATTGGTCGTGAGAAAAATGAGAACAAAGGCTTTGCGCAGGTGGATACAGTTAACATATAGATGGTCTGACCTTCAAGGAACAGTCACAAAGAGATGCAAAGTATACTTTCTGTGAGAAACAACTACCAATCAGAAGACTGTTATTTTTCAGCTAACAATAAATGCTAACAAATATGTACATCAGAATCTATAAATATGTGTTGATTTCCTTAATAAACGATCTGTTGTCTGACCCTTGTCTTCTGTTGTTACATATCTGCTACGATAAGGGATATTGGTGATCCATCCCATTGCTACACCTTCTGTTTGTCTACATATTTTGCCATAGAATCGAACCATAGTGGACGTGAGGCAGCACATAACTGAATTCCTGAAATAATTGTCTCAATTGACATCTTTGTCCTATTACCAAGTTCGTATTATCCTGTAAATGTGTTTATTTGATGGTATTAGATGGTTGGAGGCAATCGGCCACAGGAAGCCTTGCCTGGATCTAGGTTTCGTGCTAGTTGGCACTCACCAGTCAGCAAGGCGTATCTGAAACCTTGAAGGGACTCATGTCCCTTCTGAGATTTGAACCCGCATCACCCAGTGGGACTGCAGTCAGAGACGTTACCACTGAGCTATTCGGGCCTGCGATTGACCTCCTGTAGGACTGTTTATTCTTTGATATAAGAATAAACCTTGTGCATTGTGGTAGAGTATAATTCCATTATGGGCAAATTTTTGTTCTGATAAAGTCTCACAGTGTTGTTATACAGTAATGTTTACTGAGGACCGCGTTTCGAGCACAATTTATGGCTCAGCGATGAATTCTTTCTTTGCATAGATTGTTTTTCGCATGAAAGTATCATACATGCACCACTAATTAATAAAAGTTAATGTTCAAAATCACATGCAGGTAAACAGAATCTATCAATGTGAGGGGATTTCATAGGGATCTGAACTATTATTAACCTACAGGTTTCGTAACTTCACGGTCTCCTGGTTCGACTCTCGCTGAGGTCATGGGTATTATACATTTCTGAAGAGTTGCAAGCTGCTACGAAACGCCTGAGCCGTGCTCGCTGGCATCCAGTGTTATCCCTAACTCATGATGATTCGTGATGAAATCTACATTGATATATTACCTATAGTCATCATCTTAATCGAAAGTGTCAATTGGCATTATGAACAGTCGGAATTGTGAAATAGATTTTCCCTGATCAAACTCAATTTACATATATGTAAAAATTATATTTGAGAAATTCACACCAAATTGAAATAAATAATTTCATCGTTTCGTAAGCAGAAGACACTTCTGAACTTCTTCAGAGAATTTAATCAAAATTTAGACAAAGCAATAAGGAGAAGAAGAAGACGTAATTTGTCGTCTGAATCGTGTGTGTAATGCTGTATTTGCGCAACACATTTCGAACAATCTGATCACACTTGAACTTGCTGGAGGAATAGATATGAAATTAATAAAAAGTTTAGACGTGATAAAATAAAATTAGGTCATATTGAAAGTTAAAATAACAATGAAAATGACTAAACCAAATAACAGAGGTAATAGTTCATCTGCTATGGTATCAAAACAAAGTTTACGAAGATGGTTTAGTGTGATGACTGGTTTTTGAACGCACAAAGGTGGTTTAAACTTTCTAGTTGCTTTGGCTTCCACAAACATTAGGATACGCCCCTCTACAAACACTAACATTCAAACTGGTATATACAGTGGGGTGTGGCTTCATTTCTTCGCATGTTCAAAGGGCTTAGATAGATATATTGGCTTCACATTCTCAATTATTATGATATTAGCTCCATAAAAGTCTTTATAACAGCAGCGTTCAATCTTTATCTAGTTATCAAGTTGCTATGATCCCACATATAGGGTAGCCTGATGTACTCGTCTTTCTTAGAGGCGAGTTAAAGAATGGGTCCTGATGCTCTGGCTACTTTACATCTCCTCATGAACTTATCTGGATAATTATTGTCAACCAGAGTTTGTGTCAACTTTCTTTCTTCGTCATCAAGTGTGTCTGTCTTCAGTGCATATTCGTTGGATTCTACTGAAGAAGCACCTTACTAATGCTCCTTTGTACCGAACAGGGCAGAAACTGTGGTAATTAAGATGCCGTCCTTTCCAGGTAGGTTTTTTTATTGACCCATCCAGCCTTCGACTAAGCAGTGTGTCTAGGAAAGATAAACAATTATTTTCCTCATATATATCCAAACCAAGTTCACTTTTAACGGTTTGAAAAAATTTGGGCATTGGGTATATGATATTCATTATAATAGAGGTTTTTTGTATTTCCCAATGAATGAAAAACAAAACGAGATTGTTTTTAAAAACAATCTCGTTTTGTTTTTCATTCATTGGGAAATACAAAAAACCTCTATTATAATTATTTTCCTCTTCTACAGACAGATTTAAGTGATATGCTATTTCTATAATTTGGTTTGTAAGGGTTAGTTATGTTTTTACGAGTTGATCACGGAATTGATATCAGTTAGAGGACCATTGAAAACCAGGGAGTACTGGACAGCTGCTGTTTCATCCTAGTTTGGGAATCATCGGCAGTACGCACCCACTGGGATATCAATCCGTGATCAACTCGTAAAACATAACTAATCCTTACAAACGAAACTATAGAAAGTTAGTCTGATGGTCGCTAGTTACTTGCTACAGGTTGGAGTTTCTTGAGTTCTAGTGAGAAGTCGTGACCAGTGAGGTCCAATTAGATGTCACGTGTGTGGATGGATGTCCCACCAACGACAATGGTCGGGGTCGCGCTAAATCACGAATTGGTAGGAGTTAGAATTCATGAGCCATTGAATCGGGTCCCATTGGCTGAATGGTATACGAGCCAGCTTGCCTTGTAACCGGAAGGTCCTGGGTTCGAATCCCGGTGGGTGCGTACTGCCGATGATTCCCAAACTAGGATGAAACAGCAGCTGTCCAGTACTCCAGTGCTGGTTTACAATCGTTCTCTAACTGATATGCTATTATTAATTTCATATATATTCCTATGACAGGTCCATGTGTGATCAGATTGTTCGAAATGTGTTGCGCAAATACATGGCACACACGATTCAGACAAATTACATCTTCTTATTGCTTTATCTGATATGCTTTTCTGAGCTTCATTCATTCGATTTAAAATTGAGGTGGCAGAACAAGGCTTATCACTTACGGTTACACCGTCGTCCACATACCTTCTATAAAGTGGAATATTTTCGATTCAATCCTCCAACAGGCTCTCAATGTACGATAAAGTTGAAATAACACGGTTGTGTGTGTGTCTGTGTGTGTGTGCATAAAAACGACAGATCTTCTCTTCATAAAATCCTTGTTCAATCATGACGGCCCTAAGTAGAAATCAAAACAAAATAAACAAAACTGTATGAATTGTGATCAAGTTCTGACCACAGACGTGTAATTATTAGTCTGTTTTCGATAAAACCATGTAAACAGTGTACTGTACTGTACTGTACTATACTTTTGCACGAGACTTTAGTGATCATGTTAGACTAAAGTTCATGGTCATGGATGGATAAGTGAATATGAAACAGGTGTGCATATGCAGTCTACAATGGTGTAAGTGTGTGTGTGTGTGTGTGTGTACATGAGTGAACACCTATAAATCATACATGTTAGTCTTCCTATGAGAAAGTGTAAATACTTGGAAAATTAGAGTAAGCATGATAAATTACTGATACACATTCACTTTCTGTGCGTCAGTGGGGCACAGCGGTAGAATACTCACCAACCACGCAGGTGGTTCGGGGTTCGATCCACAGCCAACACAGTCCTAAACTTCGCTAAGTCATTATTAAGACTGGTATACAGGGAAGGTTGGGCATGGGGCTAGCAACTTCATCCCAAAATAAACACCACACTGCTACAGGGACTTCAAGACTCTAGCTTGAAGCCCCCTATGTTCGACTGGAAATGTAAAGGAATGCAAACAACCACTTTCATTTTGTTTAATCAGGAAGTAACATGCATCAACTAACATTACAAAATTGCATGTGTGTCACATAAATTGTGGGGATTCTGGTGCTGTCTATGGAATAGTAACTTCTAAACAGATAATTTTAAGAGTAAAAGTGTATAAACAATACCTACAGGTAGTTTTAAAAACCTCTGAAGAATTGAAGAAGTTAGAAAACACGTCAGTGATCACACTACATTCAACAGAAACTACTCACAAAATTGACTTTGATAGGATCAAGATTCTACAGAAAGGCTTTGGCTCATATAAATAAAAACCGATTGCAGAAATGCTACTTATTTAGGTGGATCTCAGAAGCTTGAGCAGATGTGACACTGTGAGATGTTAGGCGATGCATAAGTCATGATTAATAAATGCAAAATGGACATCTATCAGTAATTTATCATGCTTACTCTAATTTTCCAAGTATTTACACTTTCTTTTAGGAAGACTAACATGTATGATTTATAGTTGTTCACTCATGTAGACACACACACACACACACACTTACACCATTGTAGACTGCATATGCACACCTGTTTCATATTCACTTATCCATCCATGACCATGAACCTTAGTCTAACATGATCACTAAAGTCTCGTGCAAAAGTATAGTAGTTTTGTTTATTTTGTTTTGATTTCTACTTAGGGCCGTCATGATTGAACAAGGATTTTATGAAGAGAAGATCTGTCGTTTTTATGCACACACACACACACACACAACCATGTTATCTCAATTTGGATTAAATTCCCTGAAGAAGTTTAGATGTGTTTTTCGAACGAAACGTTGGAATTATTTATTTGTTTGGATTTCACTGAGATTTCACAAATGCAATTTTTACATATGTCCACTTTTCACTCGACGTCTAATTATTGTGGAAATATTCGATCAAGTCCAGATCACAGTTCAGATTGACTGAGTTTAGTTGACTAATGGAGGTTTAAGTATTTCTCCGAACCGTTTTGTTACTTCGCTTGTTCCATGTACATGGAACGGACAACTAACTAATTTTTATAGTTGGGTGCCAATCTCCAGGAAAAAGAACCTAATTCATTCGCTCTGCTTCACGATAAGAAACATTTGTAGTTCTGATGGTGTTGCCTCAGAACTTGATTTCCTAAAAGCCACTCTAGCAGAAAACGGTTACCCGAGCCGATTCATTGATAGCAGCACGAGAGATAAGCAGTCTTAATTGGTCACCGACTCAGTTCCACAGAAAACCTTGTTCTGGAACTTGGAATTCAAAGGTGATCAAGCTTCAGATACGCTCAAAATCCCTCTGTCTAGAGCGATTAGCAAGACGTTCTTTGCAGCAAAATTACAAATGACGTTCACCAGCCGTAAGTTGTTCCCCATTTGTGTAAAATATAAGCTCCCCCGTCTGGTCACCTCCATGTGTATCTATCAGTTCAATTGCTGTTGCAGAGCAAGGTACATTGGCCGTAGCCAGAGGACGCTTTCGACACGCATATGTGAACATATTATAGCATGGGTTTACAAGGGAGAAAGGAAGTGTGTGTGTGTGTGTGCGAAGCTCTATTCTAGAACATCTAATCCATTACTGTCACTCTGTTAACTCTGACCATAATTTTAAGATCATCTACCGAATCCAGGCTAACTTCCCGCGTTTTTTTCGTTACAGACTTCTAAAGACAGTGGCGATTCATGAGTTTAAGCCAGACCTTTGTGTGCAAAAGAAGTATGTTCAATCCCTACTTCTGCCTTGGCCGTAGAGGGATAGACATTTATTTATTTTGTTTATTTAGTTATTCTATGTACTATCTAATCCCTTATTACTACGATTATTATTATTTCACTTTGAACATTTTCCACTTGACTCACTTGTCATTTTAAGCCCAAAATTATTATTTTTTTAAAATTTTATTTTCACAATACTGAATTCCATCTCGTCAAATTTCACACCATGTTATGTAACATGTCATATTCGCCTACTAATCCCATAGTTATTCACTCTCCTCTCCAACAACATCTATACACCTTATGTATTATTCTATATATGACATTAATTGTTTTGCCACTTGACAGTAAACCATGATTATAATCACAAACATTTTAGCATCAATTGCATTTCATACCATTATTATTATTATTTCATGTATTCACACCTATGACCTAATTCCCCGCCCACCCCCCACCGGATATAATTTCTTAAAATCAGCTTGATTATAATTTCGTTGTTGAAAAGAGTCTCTTCGCTGAATATTGTGTTCTTATTGCTACAAAGGGAATTATTAGATTATCATTCAAGCGGATTTTAACAATTCTATGCCATCACACGACACCAGTTCACAGTTGAAGAAACAAATTTTCTCAGTCAAACTTCATAATGTTTCTGGATACTCTCACATCAACTTCCAGAAGACTGTTAGTTTTTAGCGAAATTCTCAAATTTTTCTAATTTCTTATAAGAGTGCCTTAAATAAACAAAATTATTTTGTAAGCTGATGGTGACGGTCACCGCCAACTGTATATAAATACTGCGAAATACAAGAAAGTTATCCAGGTCAGTTTTATGATTGTCACTTCCTGCGTCACACTCATTTGCATTTTTCTAAAACTTTTATCACAAGGCCACAGGAGAGCTAATCATATGACTGCTTTATGTTATTAGGTTATTTGAACATTATATATCTATACATAGAGGTAATTATGTCCCAATTCTAGTTTCTTCGTAACTTTATGTTTCATTTTAAATAGCCTACCGTGTTACCCTTGCTATCATGCAAAACATCTGTTCTGTGTATCGATTACCTTGATTATATTTATATGCATAGATAATGCAAAAGAACAGAAAACAAAGTACAAAGTGGGCTGTATTCATTCAAAACAGTTGGTAGTAATAGGAATGCAAGTTAGAGTATAGAATTTTTATAAAATAAGCGTGAACATCGCATTTTCAGTAAAAAATATATTGATATACTGTTCCATGTACATCTTCATACACTCAGTCACCATTATCAATTTGAATAAAGCAAGAACAACAGTTTTCGCAGAACACAAAGATGGTATCGTCATTTATTTGGTTGCCTTCTGATCAGCTGCGTGCAGCTTACAAATGTTACATAATAATATCAGTTGACATTATCATATTGCTAGGTTTAGTTCCTATAGGAACGGGATGGTGATGATGCGGCTTAGTATGTTGTTTGGGATAGGCAGGAGCATTATGGCGCGCCACTTCTTGCATTGACTAAAGTCTCTTTTCTTTGGTAGTTTGAATAAGTATCCGTTCTTCCAATCCTCGGGTACTTTGCCCTTCTTCCACACCTTCTCCAGAAGTGGCGTCATCAAGTCCGCTGTTGTCTCTGGGCCCATTTCCAATGCTTCTCCTGGGATTCCATCTGATCCTGCTGATTTTCCAGCTTTTAGAATCTTGATTGTATTCAGAACTTCTGATTTCGTCGGAGGGTCAGTGTTCACTGGTAGTTCTGCTTCCGTTGTTGGTATTGTTGGGTGCGTTGTAGGTAGGGGTCAATTTAGAAGTCTTTTGAAGTGTTCACAGCTCAGTGTTTTCTTTGCTCCACCTCTTTGGTGACTGACTTTCCATTGTCATCCTTTACTGGCTTAATCTGTGTCGAACTTTTACCCGATAGGTTCCTAGTTGTTTGGTATAGTGTGACGAGGTCTCCTTTGCCTGCACTTCAGCTTGTTCTGCTTCACTTTCCATTGCTTCATAATATTGTCTTTTGTACTCTCAGGCACTTTTCTTTACTCTTTTGTTCTGCGTATTATGGCTTGCATTCAACTCCTGTTTTTGTTGCTCGTCAATGCATTGGATTATCTTTTGTTTCACCATCCTTCTCTCTTCTATTAGTTTCCAAGTGTCCGTAGTGAGCCACTGTTTGTCCTGCCTCTTCTTTCTGCCTAGAACTTCCATGCAGGTATGACTCCACACCGCTTTCAGGTTATTCCAGTGCTTTTCAGTGCGACGCTGGTTTCGTCGCTAGTGTTGATTTTTGTCTCTGCATTTTTTTAATTCATGAATAATTCCCATTCGAACATTAGTAGACAGAAGACAAGTAGTTCAGCGAAGAGTCTCTTTTCGGCGAATTCATTTTCATAGCTGTACAATCGCAAATATATATGGTTATTTTGTGTGTGTGTGTGTGTACATTAAATTTGTCAAACGAAAATACAATTAGTAAGTTCAGATGAATTGGATGTTGATAAGAGGATAGCAACAAAAGTGATGAGTTGTCATAAATGATTGTTAAATAAGAGTTGACCTTACTTCTGTTTGTATGCTTATTTTTCTAACTTAAAACCCCTGTGTAATTCTGTATATTATTTTGTTTCCATGCACACCCTTTGAGCACAACTCATTCATCAAACTATTCATGCTATTACGTAACTCTTATTTAACAATCATTTATGACAACTCATCACTTTTGTTGCTATCCTCTTGTATGAACATCCAATTCACCTGAACTTACTCCTCTTTAACAATCGTTTTTGACAACTCATCACTTTTGTTGCTATCCTCTTATCAACATCCAATTCATCTGAACTTACTAATTGTATTTTCGTTTGACAAATTTAATGTACACACACACACACACAAAATAACCATATATATTTGCGATTGTACAGCTATGAAAATGAATTCGCTGAAAAGAGACTCTTCGCTGAACTACTTGTCATCTGTCTGCATTTTTTCTTATGATCGCAGTGAAGATGTTCTTTGTAGCCTGATACTTCAGTATATGGGTATTGAACCTGGCTTGTAGTCTATCTGCAGCTCCTGTTTCTTTGAAAGTTTTTATTCGATTTGGAGTGTTCCATATACGAGACAGTGGTGTGAACCAACGTCTGCTCCTCCTCTTACTTTTGTGTCCAGTAAGCTGCGTCTCCACTTGCTGTCAATATCGGTTGACAGGCGACTCAAAACTTAGTTAACAGCGTTCAGAAATTACATTTATTTGGTTTGTACACAGAAAGTTCTACTTTAGAAAAAACTAAATGCTTGGATAGAGTGTCAAAAGCGTTATGTAGGAAAGACAAGAGGTGAGTAAGATAATGATTAAGTACTAAATTGAGTGACACTGTTGTGAGTTCAACTGAAATCATTGGTACAAGAGACAAGCAAAGATACACAGTATCAAAAGGCGGGAAAAGCTGAGGCCGAAAAAGAGACAGAATAAAGGCACACAATTACCAGGGCAAGGAGAGACTTCTGATAAGTGCTTCTTTCTGAACACACAAATAGGGTTCCAGAAGTTTGATAGCGACTGCTTCACCAAACTTGAGAAGCTTTGAACTATTTCGCCTGTCAATAATTCTAAATGACTTTACAATTTCTACCTCATGACTTGCACTGATGGGATGGCTGGCAATGTCGTTATTGTGAACCTTTGTTTCTCCGAGACATGCCGGCTTTTCGGCACATAGCCAGAAAATCGAAGGCGTGCCCACCCCCTTCTCTCTAATTCTCTCAATTTAACTGCTACCACAGATAAATGTTAATTTGTATGCATAATTACAGTTAACATGAGAAGTTTCAGAAGCACATCACCACTTCATTCTGTTCTCTGCGATCTTTTACAGCTGATTTCACGACTGACCATAATCCTTACACCTCCTTCTCACAACACGGTCTTCTCCATTTCACCCTTGGAGTCATGCCCAACCTGTCGCTTCCTATTCGAGTTACACTTGATACACTTGATAGCTTGGCGCGTAATGTCGCCCAGAAGTTTATGCAGTATCTGTTGAATCTATCTTCATTTCCTTCATTATATTTGTTGGATGATAGGTTCCTTTGTTGGTTTGCTGCCACAGATCCCTGCTGCTTATGCTTTCTGGTAGGCTATCTGATGTTTACCATCGACCTACAAGGTGTTGATGAAAGTTTCTAGTCTGTCAGAAATGCTTTTCTTTGTGCGTGTGTATGCGTGTGTGCCATATGGAAGCATCAATTTGACATTTGTGCTAAAAATCCGCATATTGTTTCTTTAAGCTGAGTATAGTGGACCTCCCGACTGACTTTAGATTAGTGAAGGTCCGTCTCGCTTTTTTTTATCCTATTTTCGACATAATTCTCTGTGCTCCTGTTGTCCAGGCAATTGGGAGAGATGACTTCCTCTAGACTTCTCTCTGGGACGGTGATTTATGCCTGCGGTTGTTGGCTACATACCTTCTTCAAATCTGTTTTCTGTATTTTCACTTGAAATCCGGTCCAACAGTTTTCATAAAAGTAAGTATCTTGAAAATCCCCATTTAGTCATATGAAAAAGAGAAGACGTTCAGCGAAGAGACTCTTTTCGGCGAATTCATTCACATAGCTGTACAATCGCATTTATATATAATTATTTGAGTGTGTGTGTGTGTGTACATGAGGTTTGTCAAAATTAGATAATTGATCAGGTAATAAAAGAATGATCTAATATAGAAACAAGGTTAATTGGGCAGCAACTAAAGTAAGATTGAGTTAGTAAGTTAGATGACGTAATATAATTGACTAAAATGTTTTAACTTAGGTCAGGTTAGCAACAGAGGTAATTACAGGTAGAGACCTTTCAGGTAATGAGGTAGATTAAGTCCATTGTAAGTGTAGTGATTGAACGAACCTCTTCTGTATGCAGAGTTCAGGGCTTAGCAAGTGAATCGCCATTGCTTCTACCTGTAATTACCTCTGTTGCTAACCTGACCTAAGTTGAAACATTTTAGTCAATTGTATTACGTCATCTAACTTACTAACTCAATCTTACTTTAGTTGCTGCCCAATTAACCTTGTTTCTATATTAGATCATTCTTTTATTACCTGATCAATTATCTAATTTTGACAAACCTCATGTGCACACACACACATACTCAAATAATTATATATAAATGCGATTGTACAGCTATGTGAATGAATTCGCCGAAAAGAGTCTCTTCGCTGAACGTCTTCTCTTTTTCATTAAAGTAAGTTATCTTCTTTGGTATACCAACGGAACTTGGGCACTGTGATAGAGTATTATTACATCATGGAGAAAATTTATTTTGACCCTAAGACAGTGTTATATTTGCATCGGTGGCACAGCAGTTAGGACGCTCATCGACCATGCACGAGGTCCGGGGTTCGACCCCTGGCCGATGGAATCCTTTACCTCGCTAAGCTAGTAATAAGACATGTAAAGGAGGAAGGTTGAGCATGTGGCTAGCAACCTCATCCGATAGTCTACTAATGCCACGCCAACAATTTCATATAGGAGCTCTTAATGTTAGGACACTTTGCCAAATAGGACAACAAGCATCACTAGCCAAGACCCTGGCATCACGAGCCATTGATGTATGCTGTGTTTCAGAAACACGCATACAAGACCCAAGTGTGGTTATTCACCTAACCCCACCTGGCCAACAGGTTGAATCTGCAAAATTCACCTTGAGGGTGTCAGGAGATGCCACAGCTAGTTCACGAGGATTAGCTGGAGTACTAGGGCAGAAAAGACATTGCTTGACTGGATCCCGGTAGATAGCCGAATGTGTGCTGTCCGCCTGAACGGATCAGTAAGAAGGAGGAAGGACTGCACTACTCGCCGATGCCTTTTCGTAATCTCCGCCTACGCCCCCACTGACTGCAGTTCAGATGAAACGAAGGATGAGTTCTACCAAAAGCTGTCTAGTTTGGTGGAAAGGCTAAACGCTCAGACATAGTCGTTCTAGCTGGTGACTTTAACGCTCAAGTAGGGAAATTGTGTCAATCTGAGAAGGATGTCGGTGGCACCTATGGAGTTCCGTGCCAGCGAACCGACAACGGTGACCGTCTCCTACAGTTCTGCTCTGATAATCATTTGTTTCTTGTAAGCACTAACTTCAAACACAAGGAGAGACACTGTTTGACTTGGAGACCCCCTTCATCAAACCAACGCTGGACACAAATAGACCACATAGCAATAAGCTATCGTTGGCGTGGGTCGGTAGGAGATTGTCGCTCCTTCTGGAACACGTGCGTAGATACCGACCATGCACTGGTCCGCGCTCGGGTGTGCTTACGACTGAACGGACGTAGGAAACAGCTGGCGGTAAAACCATCACGTCCCCAGCTCGATCAGGAAACTAAATCCGTATTTGAGGAAGAACTAGCTAAACACATATCTGTGTTCGACAGCTGTGCTCACCCTGAAGAAGCTTGGAAAAATATCCAGGCAGCCATAGATACAGCTGTAAAAGCTGTGAATAAGGTAAACCCAAAGGTGAGTAAAAACCACTGGATCTCCACCGCCTCATCCGAACTGATAGATGCTAGAAGACTTATTCCGGCGAGCTCCGAATTCAATGAGGAGCGAAAGCTGCACAAGAGGAAACTTACGAAAAGTCTCCGCAAGGACCGTGAACAGTGGTGGGCGACAAAAGCCAAAGAGATGGAGAAAGCTTCGAGGATAGGCAACACCAGGCAACTCTTTGGACTCATCAGGGAAACGGGTGGGAGAAGACAAATCATTAGTGAGACAATCTCGGAAAAAAATGGCACTATAATTAGCTCCCAGGATAGACGACTGGATCGTTGGAAAGAGCATTATGAGGAGCAGTTTAATTTGCCCACAGCCACGCTCAACCTTCCGAGCATCCAACACCTCCCTGAATGGGATATAGACACAGGTCCTCCGTCACTAACTGAGGTTACTAAAGCTGTCACCAATCTGAAACTAGGCAAAGCAGCGGGACCTGATGGAATGACTCCAGAGGTATTTAAGTACGGTGGAGACAGCTTACTGTCTGGATTAACTGAGGTACTAGGCAGCGTCTGGGAATCAGAAGAAGTCCCATCGGGTTGGTGTAAGTCACTGATTATCCCCATATACAAGAAGGGAGACAAGTCTTCCTGTGATAATCACAGAGGGATTAGCTTGACTAATATAGTATCTAAAGTCTTAGGCTCAATAATCATGCGTAGACTGAGTGGTGCTCGGGAAGCACAAACACGAGAGAGCCAGGCAGGCTTTAGACCAGGAAGAGGGTGTATTGATCATATCTTCACCCTCCGACAGATTCTAGAACATAGGCATTCCTACCGGCGTCCAACAGTCATTATATTTCTTGACCTAAAGGCAGCATTCGACTCTGTCGATCGGGAAGTTCTCTGGAGATGCTTGGCTGTAAAGGGAATTCCGAGAAAATATATTGCACTGATTAAGGCACTCTACTCGTACTCATACAGCCAGGTGAGGGCTTACGGCGAGCTGTCATCTGAACTGATGACGACCAGTGGTGTCCGTCAAGGATGCCCATTATCCTCTTTTCTATTCAACTTCATCATAGATGTGTTAATGGACTTAACCCTAGGTGACTTCAGCGACTCAGGGATTGACTTGCTACCAGGGAATAATCTCGTTGACTTGGAATATGCAGACGATATAGTCCTTCTAGGCGAAGACGCTGACGAAATGCAGAGTCTTCTAAACACCTTGAGCCGCAATCTACGAATGTTTGGCATGCGATTCGCTCCCGCCAAATGCAAGATGATGTTACAGGACTGGACTACATCGACGCCTAGTTTAAAAATAGGAAGTGAAGTGGTAGAGCACGTTGACCGCTTCACTTATTTGGGAAGTACCATCAGCCAGCCCCAACGGGCTGATCTCTGACGAAATCTCAGCACGAATACAAGGGGCTCGTTTCGCATTTGTTAGTTTACGCCGACTCTGGCGTAGACGAGATGTTCGACTATCGACCAAAGGGCGGGTGTACTGCTCATCAGTCCGCTCCGTCCTCCTTTATGGTTGTGAGACCTGGCCACTGAGAGTGGAAGACATGAAAAGACTAGCTGTCTTTGATCATAGGTGCCTGCGTTCTATTTCCCGTGTAAAGTGGCATAATAAGGTGAGCAACATGGAGGTTAGGCGTAGAGTTCTAGGTAAACAGGGGAAATCAATCGACGAAGTCGTGAAGCTACAAAGACTGAGATGGTTAGGACATGTGTTACGTATGCCAAGCCATCGCCTCCCTCGACGAGCAATGTTAGCGGATATAGGGTCAGGCTGGAAAAAAGCTAGCGGCGGTCAAACAAAAACTTGGCATCAGTCAATGAAATCCACAACAGTTGGTCTAAGCCACGTAGGAAGGTGTAGACTTCCAGGCTGGGGTCCTCGGGACGGTAAAAATCTATGGTTGGAAACAATTGGTGACATGGCTCAAAATCGTTCTCAGTGGCGCAGATGCATCCACTCCCTGTGACTTATGATCTCCAATGAAACTGTTTTGTTCTTCTTTATTACTCCTTTGTCTCACACCTCTGCTCACTGTTTCTATTATGCTTTTCTTGTACTTTCTTCTCTTGCTTCGCGTGCTACACGGAATGTGGCGACTTGAACTTCCGCACATTTGTGCAAAGTTCTATGTCGAAAACAGACAGACAGACAGACAGTGAAGATAATCAACGCTGCTACAGAAACTTCAAGCCACTAACTTGAAGCCCTATGTTCCACTGGCAACGTGAAGGAAAATAGTATTTTCCATATCTATGGTATTGGTAGTGAGTCGCTTCTATTGCAGGTGTTAGTTGTAGATTCGATGAACAAAAATTCAGTAATCAACCTCTCCCTCCACCTACATATTATTATTATTATTATTATTAGAATTGTAACGCTAACCAACCCTGTTGTGTGGTTGTGTGTAAATGCATGCAAAGCAGTCGCTGAGTTTCACAATAATAATAACATTAATAAAAAAGAATATAAGATATATACAGTTTTACTTTTTAAGGAGGCGATATCCTAGACCCTATTTAGGATTCTTAATAAAAGCAGAAATTAGGGTAGCATTCAAACCTACAAACTCACTCAGGTCGGACGAGCTCTGTAGGCTAAAGGATCCTGTAGGTTAACCCAATTGGGCATATTAATATAATTTACAAAATACCTTGCAATGACTGTGAGTTAGGTCAAATACGCAGGTCAAACTAGTAGACCAGGTGTAGTGAGATTATCAGAACATAAGAATTTAGCTAAGGTTAAAATGATTGAACCCACGAAGTTAAGTAATTTAGAAAGAGGAAACTCAGCAATGGCACTGCGTGCACTCACACAATCATACTATGGGGTGGGAGAGGGCTAAAATTCTAAAAAGTATTATTGGTAAATGGAAACAAAAAGGTTGATTATTGAATCTTTATTCATCGAATCCACACCCAACGAGTGCAATAGGAATGACTCATCACCAATACCAGATATATGGGAAATATTAGTACCAATGAAATAGAGAGATGAAAAATAGTGGAATTATATAAATGAACTCGCACAGTTATATGAGTAGTTCCTTTAAATGGTTATGAGCACCAGTAAATTGTGCTCTAAACGTCATCAATTTTATATTTCTGCATAATATGTAACCTTCTATGAAATGAGCTTTAGTAAATGCAGTGGCTAAATGGTCTACGAGCTCGCTAGCCTTGTAACCAGAAGGTCCTGGGTTCGGACCCCGGTGGGTGTGTACTGCTGAAGAGTCCCAAACTAGGACGAAACAGCTGCCCAGTACTACCAGGTTTTTGTGCGTCGGTGGCACAGTGGTTAGGATCCTCGCCTACCATGCACATGGTCCAGGGTTCGAGCCCACGCCGACGCACATCCGATTTTGGTCCACCGAGGGAGAGGGCTCTCGAGTGGTTGCGCCACAGGTTGATCCTGCATTTTATTTTATTTATTTATTTTTGATTACAGCTTGATTCCACACCGTATTTTTGGTACAGGTATGGAATTTTCAGCATGGATATCGGTAGCCCAAATTTCGCAGGCCGACCATAGATATCAGGTGTGCCGTTCTCGTCTCGCAAGAGGCAAGGATGCGTGTGTTTGGTTCTCCTGAAAACCAATACCCAGTCAATGGGTGTATCGTGGTGTGAATGTGCGTCAGTGGTATAGCGGTTAGCACGCTCGCCAACCATGCATATGGTCCGGGGTTCGATCCCCGGTCGGCGCACTTCTTTACCTCACTAAGCCAGAAATAATGCTGGTAAAGAGGAAAGGTTGGGCATGAGGCTAGCAACCCCATCCTGTAAAAATTAAACACTGCTACAGAAACTTCAAGCCACTAGCTTGGAGCCCTATGTTCCACTGGGAACGTGAAGGAAAACTTATTATTATTATTTATTTAAATGCAGATTTTACACCACGACGTACAAAATGAGCTTCATCTGTGAGTAAATTAAAATTTTTTGTGTCGTTAACCCACCTGCCTGTCATCATTTACGCATAGATAAGATCCCAGTAAGTTCATTTGCAACTTTTACGTTAAGCATTCCTGCATCTTTGAATATCTTAGACAGCTTTGAGTAGACAAGCTTATCTTCCTCTGGTTTCTTCCAACAACAATATGGTGTAATTCTGCATCTAGCGCAATGACTAACTTGAAGGCTGTTAATAAACAGACAGAATCTACTGTGCGTCGGTGGCACAGTGGTTAGGACTCTCGCCGACCATGCACATAGTCTGGGGTTCGAGCCCACGCCGACGCACACTTGATATCTATGGTCGGCCTGCAAAATTTGGGCTACCGATATCCATGCTGAAAATTCCATACTTGTATGAAAAATACAGTGTGGAATCAAGCTGTAATCAAAAAAAAAAAATGCTTTTCACTTCCAAAGTTGTCACTTACATTCCCATTTCATGCTATTCACTAGGAGGGATGTCATGTGTGATATTATATTAAAACGGCTTACTTATTATTTATCATGTGTAATAATAAACTAACATTTGGTCTCCTTTCTAATATGTCCGTCCATATTAAGTGTAAGAATATCTTGAAAGTTCATCTGTCAGTTTATTACTTCATAAGGGCAATTAAAGCCCAGTGAATACCTCGTCCATTAATGTCAAGATAGCGTAAACTAGACGTACCACGTATTCACCAAAGGTCAATAATATGAGTCTCAGATACATGCGCATACTATTCCCCCTTCAGAAGTTCATTAGATGAGCTTAATTCCCTTCTTAGGGAAACTTACCTACCTACCTAGCTGGAGAAAGACGAAATCTTGATATTTTTTTTCGCTGAGCTGTATAGCTAATTCGTGAAGCTTTCATTGCACTACTAGTTAACATCTTCAGAGCATACTTCAGTACAGATACAAGTAGCCTAGAGGGTGGGAAAACACACGAAGACAACCAATCACGTTCAAGGTTCCCAGGAGAGAATGGCCAATAAACTCATGGAGAAATCTAAACGCTCATTTCAAATGGAAGTATGAGCTGAAGGTGTTGCCTAGTAGGGCAATAAAAGCTTCGCAAGTTAACTATCCACCTCAGAGAATGCAACCACATCATAATAATCCACTTGAGCTGCAAATCGTTGTATTAGTTGAGCTGGCAATTTTATGAGGTTCAACTATACCAAATCAATTCAAGAATACTGTGTATCATTTAATCAGCAGATAGGAGAACAATCTAATGAAAACACTGTTAGCATGTAGGTTTACATAGCAATTCAAGAAGGTTATATAAGGTTCATAAAATTGAAGACTTGCTCAGTGAGTTGAAATTATTAATATGGGTGAATATTTAATGTAGTCAAAATGCAGTTACCAAAGGAGTGATCGACTGACTGATTAAACTCTATTTCATACATTTATTCCCCTTAATGAATTTGAACAAAGCAAAAACTACAGTTTTAGCGGAATAAAATGGTACCATCAGTGTTTATTTCGTTGCCTTCTCGTCAGCTGCTTACATGGCAAAGACATTATTAAATATATCTACAACAACAAGTTTAACATACTTGCCCACACAGAGTTCAGTTTAAACAAAAATCAATCGATCAATATACTCATACACTAAAAATACATACATATATAAATATGCAATATTAACCACTATTCCGAACAATAATAATCAAACACAATGGAAACTTTTAGCATTTCACATTCGGAGGAAAGAGAGGTGAAATTATCCAGTAACCAGGCTTCTTCTCGACACGGGTCATGAGGTGGACGTCGAAAAGTCGTTCAAAATTATCAATAAGCAAAATAGCTCAATTCTCCTTAAGTTTGCTGAAGCCATTTCCATCAAGCGCCTGAAACCTGATTTATGCGTTCAGAAAGAAGCGGTTATCAGTCTTTCTTTGCTAGCCTGGTAACTGGATAATTTCACCTCTCTTTCCTCCGAATGTGAAATGCTAAAAGTTTCCATTGTGTTTGATTATTATTGTTGTTCGGAATAGTGGTTAATATTGCATATTTTTTATATATGTATATATTTTTAGTGTATGCGTATATTGATCGATTGATTTTTGTTTAAACTGAACTCTGTGTGGGCAAGTATGTTAAAATTGTTGTTGTAGATATATTTAATAATGTCTTTGCCATGTAAGCAGCTGACGAGAAGGCAACGAAATAAACACTGATGGTACCATTTTATTCTGCTAAAACTGTAGTTCTTGCTTCGTTAAACTCTATTTCTCTGTTGGCAGAAATTTGGTTTAAAACGTTTGATTGCGATTGCTCCGGCAAAATCGTGGTAAATTTGCTGTCCTTTGCATGTTTCATATTTTTGAAGGATTAAGAAATCTTGACGAAATGATCTGTATCCCCAAGGTGTCTGGTGATTGCAGTTCACGAATATCTGCTTCCTTTTGAGCATAAGTTTACTGAGATATGATTTGAAAACACTGGATAGAGGTCCTTATTTTTGTTCTTCCAGTGTAGTTGCCCCAGCAAATCGGAGGTGATATGAGCAGGATACATATCCAGCTTGAATTGGCTTATAGAGCATTTGATGCTCTATGGTGTTACGGCATAAGTGCACAGAAGCATCTCTGTATTGCTGCTTTCATTCTCTTGTCAACTTTTTAAGATTCTGCTTCTCCCTTGAACAGGAGACAAATGAACACCTTCTTCTTTTCAAAAGTTTGATGTTTCGGTTTTTCATCTTTTTGTTTAAGGAGATATATTTCAAAAAGTTCACCCACTATCAAAAAGTAATTTATATTTATGCTATATATATATATATATATATATATATATATATATATATATATATATATATATATATATATATAGAAAGAGTCTAACTCCAAGATATCCTTTCTTGACGTTCAACTGAAAAGACGAGAACAGGATGGAACACTAAAAAGATCTATCTAAAGAAAGTCAACGTGGAACGGACAGCTCACTAACTCTCACAGTTGGGTACCCCTATACCCCTATACACCAAACGAAACCTGATCCGTTCACTCAGCTACAGAGTTCGCAGAATCCGCACCCCGGCTACCATAGAAGACGAACTGGACAATCTTCAGAGAATCCTCGTCGAGAATTGTTATCCAGAAGGATTTATTGCAAAATGTATGAATCGCAAATCGCAAAAGCCGCCCAGGCTTAGCGTCGCAAAAACACTCCTCTACGTGAAGCTTCGATTCAATAGAGATTCATCCGCGAAAACCGTGAAAAAAAATCGACTTTCCCGTTCACTTAAGAAAACCTTCTTCGCAGCTGGAATAAGAATAACCTTCTCCATGAAACCTATGATTCGTATGAACGTGAAGGATAAGCTACCACTTCTGACCTGATCAGTGTGTATCTACCAATTCACCTGCTCTTTTGGAGACAAGTATGTCGGCCGTACCCAGCGTTCACCATCCAAACGTATGACCGAACACTTACCAGCATGGTTTTACAAAGGGGAAAAACGATGCCACTGCAGCTCTATCTTAGAACATTTGATGGATTCTTGACACAAAGCTACACCCCGAACAAACTTCAAAGTAGTCTACAGAGTAAGAAGTAGTCTTCCTAAAAGTGTACGAGTCAAACTTCCCCAGACTGCAGAAGCAATGGCAATTCACTTGCTAAGTACTGAACCCTGCATACAGAAAAAGTCCGTTCAATCACTACACTTGCAATCGATGTAATCTGTCTTAATGCTCGGTAGGTAAATTCAATTTCTTTCTCTCTCTTCATTAGTACTATTTTGTCTTTACAATTGTAATATTTTCAAGTGTTGGTTTTGTAGGGATTTGGTTTGATTGTATGGAGGATTTAATCATGAGCTGACATCAGTTAGAGAACCACTGGAAAACCTGGGAGTACTGGACAACTGTTTCGTCCTAGTTTGGGACTCTTCAGCAGTACGCACCCACCATTTACATTTTCAACTTTCCTGTTCTCTACCCCACCCGATTTAATTTCTACATTTCATTACCACTGTTGCTGACTTAACCATCGCTCAATTTCTAGTCACTTATGTTACGTCATCCAACTTATTTGCTCAATTTCAGTTTTAATTTAAATGGCATTATTCTCTACCCCACATCTACTTAGTCTCTCTCTACCTGTAATTACCTCTGTTGCTTTCATGACCTAAGTTGAAACATTTTAGTCAATTATATTACGTCATCTAACTTACTAACTCAATCTTACTTTAGTTGTTGTCCAGTTAACCTTGTTTCTATATTAGATCATTCTTGCATTACCTGATTAATTATCTAAACTTGACAAACTTCATGTACACGCACACACACAAATAATTATAAATAAGTGCAATTGTACAGCTGTGTGAATAAAATTCGCTGAAAAAAGTCCCTTCGCTGCAGATCTCTTTTTCACGTATATATATATATATATCCACCTCTAAGATTGCAGATAATGGTGAAATGGTAGTAAATAGCATACCAAAGAGGACACCTTATTTTACAGTGTTCAGAGAAGGGAAAATACTACTGTAGCTTGTGAAATGTTCACAGGAAATCGTGTGAAACACAACAGCCTATGACACTGATGTTTTTCTTTACCTTCAGTACTCCCTACTAGAAGTGATTTTCAATAATGAAATATGTCGAAGTGCAACTTGCTGGAAAACTAACGAAAGCCGCCAAATACCTTGGATACCAAAGGAACAGCGGATAAACATAAAGACTTACATGATCACAGGAAATTTGAAGAAACAAACAATAGCAATAAATTAAGTTGCAAAAGATTTGTCTTATGTTGAATAACATTTGTGCACTGATCGTTCAGGGGTAGAGTATTCGGCATATAAGTAGGCGGTTTGGAGTCCGGTCGCTCTGGCCAACGTGCTTCTTAACCTCGCCTAATCCGTGATGCGCTTGTTGCATAGGAAAGACTGGGTGTGGAGGTGGCAACTCCACCCTGTAAGACAAACTTCAAGGCTGAAATTTGTAGCCCTATATCCCGCCAGAAACGTAAAGGGAAACAAAAAGAAAAATTAGTCAAAGCGTTATTAAAGAATGTGAGATCATTTAATTTCGCTCACTAAAACAGTATATCCCCAGAAAGTTCGGAAAAAAGAAGATATCTCATTTATTCGTTCGTTAACTCTGTGTGTGTCATATGAATGCAGATTGACTGATACAAAGCAGCCGAAAATTGATATCAACGACTAGGTGAAGTTTGCCTTACGGGCAGGAAAATATATGGTTGAACAACTTGTCGAACATTTGTTTAACGTTAGACCGATAGCCGACCAATCAAAACAGCTTATTTTCCCCCAGACCAAACTGACTTTCATGTGGTTAAAAATATGCATATATGAGATACGTTCTTCCACAGCAAAGAAAAGGCCTTTAACCGTTTTCTTTTCTTCTACCGTTACACCTGATTCACATAATCAACCCGAGTGATATTACTACATTAAATGTGTTACACTACTCTTAATCCACTGTAAAATGAACAGAATTCCTGATTAAAAAGAACTTTAGAAAGTAATTTCTGATATATTTTATTTTTATTTTTGATTACAGCTTGATTCCACCCCGTATTTTTGGTACAAGTATGGAATTTTCAGCATGGATATCGGTAGCCCAAATTTCGCAGGCCGACCATACATATCAGGTGTGCGTCAGTGACGGCTCGAACCCCGGACCATGTGCATGGTCGGCGAGAGTCCTAACCACTGTGCCACCGACGCACAAATGAATAATGAAGAATACTTAGCTTGTAGATTAAATCTCCCCCTCAGAAAAAAGAACTCATTAAAGCATAATAAAACTACCTTTCCAATATCAAAAAAGTAGGCAAGCGGAAATGAGCGTAGTGATGTTCCCCGCTAATTTATGTGCAAAAATATTACAATTCTAGTCAATAATATAATCACCTTAAACCTAACATTTATTTGTAGAAACAACATTCTTACCGTATTATAAGGTAGAAGTTACATCGATCGGTTAAGTTGTTCAGTTTGAGGTCAATCAGTATATGCTATTGAAAAGATTTATGTAAAATTTTCAGTTAACTATGTGCGATGATTGAGGTAAACAAACAGTTTAGATAATGACGATGATGATGATGATGATGACGATGATGATGATAGATGTGAGTGATTTCTCTTGTCATTATGACTACTACCCTTTAATACATCAACTGACTGACATGATGACATAAATGTTTGATGTTTTGATATGTGGGATAGATAGTCTATGCCAAGAAGTGAGATTGTTTGTGAGGGAATTGAGGAGGAGGAGGAGAAGGCGAAGTAGTGATTGACGGGAACATATCTGATTGTAAGTGATGAATACAACAAAGGAGGGTGAGAATTACTTGCCATTACTTGTCATTCTCTGTGATTATCTCCGCAATAAAGTGTGAAGTTATATCAAGTTGTCATTAGTCATAACTGGTTCAGTTTATTTCCCAAAACATCGAACATTCTGTCGTTCCCATGAGGATGTGTTAAGTGCTACTAACAACCAGTCTTATTTCGTGTCATTCATTGACTTATTGCGCTGAATTCAGTAATTGAATATGCACTGATTAGCATAACCAATGTGACTGATTGTACTGTCGCCACAACTCCTTATGATGGTGAATTAAGTTCACTTTGTTCCGTTTACTTGTTGTACAGTATTTGAGAGAGAGATCTTGTGACTGTTGGACACCTGATATGCTCATTTCACCGACTCATCTATCGAGAATATTACCAGTTCTAACAGTGATAGACTGATGGCTAATTTCGACAATCATTTGACTTTCAGTCAGAGATTTACTGACTGATGTGAATCCTATTCTACCTGTCTGTATATCTGGACTTCCCGTGTAGATGGTAGACCACCCTGACTATTTACATGCTTCAGTGTTTGTAGTGCAATCAGAGTTTGTGACTTTGTCTGCATAACTAGCTTCCAGGATCACTGTAGGCGTGTCATTGTTCAGTGCAGTTCATGCGTATGTGAATGTGGAGTATTCTTCATGAGTGTTCACGAAGTAACCTATTCACAGCCTAAGTGGTGAGGTGGCTGTTGATTGATGATGACTTTTTGGTAGTGGTAACGTAGATCGTTTGACAAATAATCAGTGTACTTCTACTAATCTGTATTCTCCTGTCTTGTAGAGTGGTGGATCCTTTTGTCATTGCATCACCATCTTGAATTCAACAACTGTCCTTCTTTATCAGTCCACTGAATATATCGCCTAGATTTCAATCCAGCTGACACTTATACTCAAAGCATTTTGACTTATGATCGATGATTTCTGTGAGCATGTGAATTAAGTTACTGCATTCCCTTCTCTTTGATATTCATTCATTGGTGTATTTGATATTTGTTAATGAAGTGGCCATCATTTACGTTTTGATGTTTCGTTCTGATGGTTGTTGTTGTTGAATAGTGAGGTGAGGTGAGGTGAAAGTGCAGTGCAGTGCAGTGTGTTCAGTGAGGTATCCTGTCGTCAAACACGAATATGTGTCTACTTCGTGGTCCATTTGATGAACACACAGATATGTGCCTCCTGAGAAATGCGAGGTTTTATAGTCGAGTGCTCCTGGTGATTAATGTCTCATACACAGTGAGCATCAGCGATGCATTTTACTTAATAAAGATAAATTCACAATTTGTTTTATATCCTGATAACAATTCACTGGAATTTCTACAGTCAACGTGATATTTATTATGTACTTTTGTTATGTGATTGATTCACATTGACAGTTTACTGTGAATTTATTTATTAACCACTTTGTACACATTCCAGTTCTCTTTTCATGAAATAAAGTTTTATGAAAGCAGAGTAATGGAGAAGTTCTTCACTTTATGGCGTAGCTAGAAGTAGCTCTGTACATTTATTTATTCAGCTGTTAGGGATTCAAGGATGAATGTTTGTGGATCCATCCACCCGATGTGTGCGTGCGCGTATTGCACAGTGAAGCAGTGTTATGTTGTTCAGGTAGATGTTAGGAATACACCACTGGATAAGTTCATCTCATCTCCCCCACAATCAGCTGAAGTGATGTAAGAATGTTTCCATACCTGTGTGTGCGTGTGTGTGTGTGTGGTGGCATATAAAATCAGTGAGGTGATGCTTGTAGAGATAATCTAAACGAAAATGAACCAAGTTCTAGTCAAGTGTACAAGTTCTCCTTAGGTATGCACAAGAACAGGTGATATGAAGAAAACCATTCTGAATTCCTTGTTATCTCAGTATTTGCTCCACTGTCAGTCAACACAGGTCATAATTATTATCCAGGTCATCAGAGGTCGTCTAGTCAGAAATCGCATGAGGTAACTCCACATTCCGTCTAAACAGGTAGATAATTAGAAGAATCCGATGGTTATCGATTAGTCGACAGATGTGAACCTTCGTTATAAGAGATAAGATAAGAGGTGGTTATTACTACTTATGTTATTCATGTGTTAATGCGTACTCCACCGATTCTCACTTCACTGCTCTCGTATAGTTGTGTTGAGAAATACGATTATATTTGATCACGAAATAATCACAGTGAATTGTTGAGTGGGTGTTCGAAACAGATGATGAAAATGAAAGGTTTTCATATCGCTTCTGATACACATACTAGACGAAGATTGATTTCACCATCAGCCAAGCAGACTGGAAGAGGTGTTGAATGAAAATGGGGGTGTATTTCAGTTGTTCGTTGATGAGTGATTGACTGTAGTACTTGTGCACGGGTATTATGGAAACATAGGCGCTTTTCTTGAAGCATTCGCTTTCACACATGGTGTAGTTGGATGCACACAAGTGTGATAAACTGTGTCCGTGTCAGAGCAGAAAAGGTTTAGTATAAAGTCTTTCAGAAAGTGTATCATCTTGGATAGTGAAAATATGGTTGAATTGAAAGATGCGATAGTAGTTATCCTTCCATTTGATTTGATTGCTTTTAAAGTCCGTGAGAAATGCTCAGATGATAGAGATATGAGGCGAAATGACTGAGTGATGTGCTTGTGAATTTATCATCAATTAAATACTGGTCCCATGTGAGGAGTTCGCATCAGCGGTATGATGTGAAGTGTGAAGACAGGAAGGAAATAAGATGCGCTTGATTTAGTTACTTAGGGTGACTAGTAATGGTGAGTAACGATACCAGTAGTAGCTTTACTCGAACGGGCTTTTGTCGAAAGGAGTGATAAGGTGAACGAATGGATTATTCAAATGAAGGAGACATAGTGAAACTTGCAGATATGAGATAATTAGGCGTCGACTTGATATTAGGCCAATATAGACAGACTGTGAATCCACTCCTCTGAATGTGTAGGTCAGTCCGGCTCTCATTGATGTTTACCACTTCCCCAGTGTATCAGAGACATAAATGTGAAGCCGCAAACAGGCGACTCGGAACTCGATATTTTAATGTGTAAATAGTTCTGCTATTTAGATGTCATGATCACTCCTCACCATATACGCGAGGATGAAAGGATTTCTGCGAGAGATTACCACTGTTGACAGTCAGTCTGGAAAGTGTTCACAGATGTATAAGAATGATGTCGCCTGTCTGTCTGTCTATCTGGATTCAACATAGAACTTGGCACCGAAGTGCAGCAGTTCGGTGTGTCGCCATCATTGATGGTTTATATTCAAGGGGAATGGTATTGCTATTGATGTGTGGTTTGAAAGGTGACGCATGTTTAAGGTGCTTCATATATTCTGAAATAGACCTAATCAACTTACGACTGGATATATTATTTGAGTATATCTCATAAGCGTTTAATTCATCGTTGTAATAGCATCTCAGTGCATCTCGCGTTAAGTCTGTGTAGATGCATAGACAGACTTTGAAAAGATTATTGTTTCCCCATCAAAGCGTTCACGAGGAATCAGTTCAATTTGATTATGAAAGCAGTCGATTAAATTTCGTTCATGTTAATGTCTTTGTGAAACCACTGAAACGCATGTATCCTCCGTCGTATTTAATTTCCTGAAGGTATTTACCATACCATAACAAATTTGTGGCATGAATTTAAATGCCTATCAGTGAAAATTTCAATGATATGGCCCAATGGGATACCGCTGGTCCTAATGACAGTCTTCGGAGTTCTGCGAAGTATGATATAGTCTTTTTTAAGCAATCCAGGAAAGAATAACAGTGAACAGTAAAGAAGAATGGGTAAAATACGCGAGTTGACAAACTGTAAGAGGAGAGGTTGAATTATGCCTGAGTGGCTCAACTTCCTAATGTAAAAAGTCAGACAAAATATTCTTTTAGAAATCACTAAGACATGGGAAGACCAGAATAGATTAGAATAAAGAATTAATCCAAGATACTCAATGTCAGTCTTGATTTCTAAACCTTTGTCATCAATTTTACAACGGTCATAGGAATTAACAGCCTCATTCAACTTTCTTTTACATCAGAAACTGAAATTAACAGTTTGACATTTGGAAGGATTCAGTTTAAGACCGTTAGACAAAGACCATTTGCTAACTCTTGATAGAAAGCTGTTCATCTTAGTACAGTCAAGCTGGGAGTTAACAGACATTGAAATAGTTCGATCATCGGTATACTTAACAAAGTTCATTTCATCAGAGGGAGTCAAGTCATGCAAGAGGAAAGAAAACAGAAAAGGAGAAAGGACAGAGCCTCTGTGGTTATTGATGTCAAGAAATATGAACTCTCCTTCCACACCGTTATTCACTAATTCAGTATGCAAATGTGCCTAGTAAACTGTATCTAGAATGTTAGATCAGAGGGGACCCAGCATGTGAAAGTCCTCAAAATATGAAATGTTGGAAACACATCGATCAATGTTGTTATTTGGAAAACTAGATTCTAATATTTGTGTGTCACAACCTTCGATCAGTCAGTCAGTCAGTCACTCTCCCATTCTCTGTCTCTCTTGAAAAGAAATCATCGTGTCAAATATACATTCCCTGTGAAATACATTTTTTTTAATTCACAAGTGTACGATCGAAGAGAGTGAGTCTAGCTAAGAGCAAGTGAGCGATGCAGAGAAGTTCTAATTCTCCTATTCAGAGTCAAATCCCGTATGGATACGAAATACTGGATTGAGGAGGCTATCAGCTTCATACTAGACAGTGACATCATCGCTAGTAAGTGTAAAAGAATGATCTGACTAAGCTGGTGAGGAATTGGATAAAGAATGCACTCATATCAGAGTGGCCAGAGTTGTCTAGAAACCCTCAACTCGAAGTGGAAATATCGATGAAGATAACTGCTGAGAGATATGGCGATATTCCCTGGAAGCACGTCCACACGAAACGCGTTCTATCGTCTGGGTTGGACTAAGAGCAGATGAGCTTTGGCGAACGAAGAACAGGCGACATTGGTTCAAACGCCATTGTTGAACTTGCATCGAAAAAGTATTTCCTGATTTAGCGACTGTGAACGATGTCTACAACGCAAATAGGAATCAGTGAAGTAATTGGTTGTCTCTAACTGTGCATGAAACTCATCACTGATAAATATGTGAGATAGTCGTTTTAGAATATCAAATGTTACTGTCTAATCCTAATCACGTCGGTGCGAATCTGTATAACATTGCACTAGTTCGAAGAGGTGATCATTCGGACACTCAGTCACTCACTGTCACAGTATCAGAGTGACACCCCACTGAGCTATTTAAGTTCTGACAGGCTACTCGGAAACTGCGCTTCCTAGTGTCTGATGCATCACAGAATCAAATGAAGCATAAACTGAATGGCGATTCCCAATGATTATATGCATCGCCACACTACCAATTAAGCTGACGTGAATAGCAGTGGATGTGAACAAAATACCTGAGATGATTGACAGAAATGGTCAATTACTGATCACTACTCACAATCTCTTCTCTCATCTGTCTAGACTAAGTGAAATACTGCATTCTATCCTTCTAACCCAATAAGAAGATGATCAGAGTGTTCACTTTCAGTGTTGGAGAATAGTCTATGTGATTACTATGTGATATGAAGTGTACCTAATCAGCTCAGTGAAGGCATTTAACATCTAAAATCGATATAACTGGGAGTCAGTCAGTCAGTCAACTCGTTCATCGATTACCATTTACCGAATGCCTTCTTCGCTAAGTGCATTCCACAAGTGACCTTGTGAATGAACAAAAGGCTCTATAATTATTAATGGTCTATTTAGTTGTTGTTGTTGTTGTGGTTTCTGTTGAATTATGGCTTGTAAATATCGATTGGTTAGTGCAATGTATGTGGAAATTAACATAACTGTAGAAATTGAATAGCATACACTGCAACTCTACACATTTCAGTTGCTACACAGTTTATTTTGCGGCTGAGAATTTCAACATTAGCGTGTTTCACTTTGCTGATAGGAGACATTACAACAAGTGGGACATGAGGTAAAAGAGTGGAAGGAGAGTTGAAATGTTGATGGATATGAGAATAGATTGGAGATGTACACTGTAGAGGTAGTCCAAACGTTAACAGATGTAAGTCACATGTATACTAGGAATGTGTTTGCAGTCTGCATGGATGTTAGGAGATTTCACCATCATTTGAAGAACGTCAGAAGCCCTGACTGAGTTTAGCCGTAGATATCAATAATAGTATTAATAAGAATCTGATTATTGGAGAGGTTGGAATGTGCACAACAACTACTTCGACTGAAGACGTCTGTCTAACAAATGTTACACTTGACGTCGGCATTGTTGAACTTACTATTCCACTATTTGTCAGCACTGATTAGTATTCTGCGTTTAGCGAGTGACAGTGCTGCTTTGTAGTGTGTCCGAGGATGAGTATGATTCTTCATTCCGCGTGAACTGTTCATCATTAGGCAGTATCCTGATTGCTTCTTTTTCTGCTTACGTATCCATTCACCTTTATTACACTTTAGAGGCTGACAGTATTGACGTTTACAGATAGTACGAAGTATAATAACGCAAGATCTAATACCCACAACTGCTATAGTATTCGTTCCGTGTAGACCAAAGGCAAAGTAAAAAACACGATATTTGATCGTCCAAATCACGAGATGTATTTCGGGATCAAATCGGAGTGTGAGATGATTGCTTAGCTGGTTCGAGATCGTGCACGAACAAACGTCACACGACGGAGTACCAAATGGTGTGGACGCTTGACCGGAAGCCTTCAGCTAAACAAGTAGACTTAGGCAGTGAGGGTCAGTGATGAGTGCTGTCTGTGGTCAATAATTTTGGGGAATTATTTACCGCTACAACACAGAACATCTCCTGCTGTGATCTCATTGAGGTGACATTCAGAAATAATTTGGAAGAGTTCACCACTTCAAATGTCCTTTTACGAATAATTTGCAGTAATGTCTTCCAGCTGCATCTCTGCATAATTGTTCGCTTGCAATAAATATCAGGATGTGAAATAGAGACAAGTGATCCCGTATTGTAGGGTATACTTCATGGTATTTTGCAAGTAAGGGTGATGTAGAGTATAAGATGGGTTTTCATGACTAATCCAAATCCAGAAATTAACCAAAACAAAACGCATATTTCAAAGAAAAGAATCTTTTTCGGTGAATTCATTTTCTCCAGGTGGGCAATCGGATTTTTCATGTAAGAGGTTAGAAATGAAAGTGGAGAGTTGCCATAATCATTGTTATTGTGGTTATAGAAAAATTTCATAATCTTTGAGGAGAAAATTATTATTAGCAGCAACACTAAGAGTAGTGTTCTCCAGTCGTCCATTGGTTTGCAGAAATCTTAAGGATAAAATCTCGCGTCTGACCAATTCTCTGTGCATTTATCAGTTGTCCAGTTCTTGTCGAGCCAGGTATATTGGTCATTCAATATTGCTTCCTATCTAAAACTGTTGAAGAACACTATCCCCCATGGTCTCAGAAGGTTAGCATTGGATTTGTAAGGAGTGCGATGATTGGACACCATATGAACACTGATCACTTCATCTCAATAAACGCCTCCTTCAAAGTGCCAAGTTAGTAGGTATACTTTGGATTTCTGAGGCTCCAGTCATTCAGACAGAGAGAAACCGGAGGTATGCCTACAAAGAAAGATTATTCAAGCACTTTTACTATCATTGGTAACCATCTTGTTGAGTTTTACCCACCTAATCTCTGTTCATTTCTTTTTCTAAATTCGGATGTATTTCGCAGTGACTACTTATTTTTTTTACCCTCAGTTGATTTTCTTTCATTAGGATGTAAGTGAACTAGGAGACAAATTATGCCATAATAAATGCCTTAATACACAAAGACAGAAAGACCCCCAGTCGAATCACATTACACCTGAAAATCTGCCCTGCTTTATTCAGGCTAACTCCCTTATAGCGGAGTGTACATGCGGTAAAATGTCTTACCGCATGTACCCTGCGTGGTTAAGCAAAGGCCAAACAAAATCTATCCGTAGCGCTATTTTGGCTCATCTGGTGGATACAGAACATAGGATTGATGTTAACCAAGCTTTCAGAGTTATTTATCGGATACCAACAAATCTCAACTTCGCCTTAAGAGTTCGATTACTAAATATTGCTGAGGCTGTTGGGATCCACATTAAAAAGCCTAATTTGTGCGTCCAAAAGAAGTTAGTTCAGACGCTGTCCCTACCTTGGCCATCTAGGTTTGAATGATTCTCAATTTTCGTGAAAATTTCCTAATTTTAGTTGATATCCTACTCGCTATTATATCTTTATTACTATTATAATTTAAGTATTTTTAGTGAACTGTAATTGCATTGATGTTGCTTTACAAATCGATATTATTTAAAAAACACGCCGATATTGTTATTAACTACCAACCTTGAATATTCTGTGTATATAAACATGTATATATAATTGTAGAGCCAGAAGAGGAATTTATCGAAAAGAATATTCTTTGCTCGGTTATGTTTTTTTTTTATTATTTTTTTTTTATGGTTACAGCTTGATTCCACACCGTATTTTCGGTACAAGTGTGGAATTTTCAGCGTGGATATCGGTAGCCCAAAATTCGCAGGCCAACCATAGATATCAGGTGTGCGTCGGCGTGGGCTCGAACCCTGGACCATGTGCATGGTCGGCGAGAGTCCTAACCACTGTGCCACCGACGCACAGTGTTTTATAGATATCTGAATGAATATTTTTCTTATGTATATTTCTCAAAGTATTTTTTAAGGTCATATCTAGCATTTTTATTATACTGGTTTTAAGCCATAAGCCATAATTTATTAGCGGTCATCTTATCTAATTTCATCTAACTAGTGTGGCATACATAATATGCCGTAATATGCTGTTTCACCTACTTAAGGTTGTATAGCCAACCAATATTATTATTAGTTATGTAAAATTATCATACTATTTTCAAAATTAATTGAATGGATACTGAACAAGGAATAATCTTTTCGCCGACCATGCACATGGTCCAGGGTTCGAGCCCACGCCGGCGCACACCTGATATCTATGGTCGGCCTGCAAAATTTGGGCTACCGATATCCATGCTGAAAATTCCATACTTGTACCAAAAATACGGTGTGGAATCAAGCTGTAAATCAAAAATTAAATTAAAATTAATCTTCAGGTTCTACAGTTCTATGCATCCATAATAGTGAATGAATTAGTGTTATTAACAGTATTAATCTTGTTTAAATAACATCGAATCAATAATAATAATAAGAAGAATATCAGTGGATTACAGTTCAATGGCATCAACGTAACAATACACACTGAATATCAGAAAAATTAGGATGAATAACAATAATACAAACTCATGAATTTTATAGTCTCTACTGAAGGCTGACCAGGGCAGTAGTAGTGGTTGGTTGAACTTGCTTCTTTTGCACACAAAGCACTGGTTGTTTCACGCAAATCACGATAGCCTCTGCTGTTTGGAGAGTGCAGAACCTCAATGTTTTTGGAGATTTATTTGGTACCTGGTAGATGATAGGGAAGGATTCTTCAATGCTGGCTTTGTGGTCGGCCGGTCTGGAGCAGATGGTCTAATATCGAACTGTTGATGGTCTGATATGTATCCATATATATATATATATATATATGGTGGTCTCTCTTTATGTTTGCTCGCTTAGTCTGTGACCATTTCACTTGTTTGAACCTGTCTCCTTTAACAAAGTATATTCACCTTATATTATATATAATATGAGTGTTTGTTGACAGTCCGTTGCTTGGTGACAGATATCCATATTATATGTGTGGTTGTTGACATGTCTGCTATATTTTGCTATGTATATATGGATCGATACTCCATTATAATTAGCCATTCATGTTAAGACTGTCTATTGATTTGTTCACACACTTGTCTGGACATTCATATATATTTCGCTCACACAATCTTGTGTGACTACTTTGGTGTGATACCACTTATTGCTTCTCTTTGTGTTTGGAAAATAGAAGTATCATCGCAAACCTAGTGGTCTTCTGATTTCCGTCTTTCTTGCGTCAGGACTATTAAATTCTTGACCAGTACATAGCAATAATTTGACGACGAGTACATAACATGGTCTTTACTACACTTTTACTTAGCCATACTGGGAGATGTCCCCGAGTGAGCACGAAAAATCAAGTTTTTAGAGAAACGGCTAATATAACTGGCCCTGCTACAAGCGCAGTTGAATTGGTAGATTTAATTAGAAGTGCCTAGTCTTGGTACTTCATCTTTCAGTCGAGGAATCCCTATGCAAATGTCTCTTTATACCCCCATCTAGGACATCTATGAAGGCTGTTCATTCTATTTTGGGATCGCCCTTCGCACGTGAATTTCATAGCCGAATGTACTTCATTGTACTACCATAACCTCGCCAGATACTAGCTTGCAAGGCTACTAGCTTACTAGTTTTCTAGTCGGTCCCAAGCCCGGGTAAACAGGGAGGGTTGGGGCGTGGTGCTAGCAACTCCACCCCTGTAAAACAACCAAATCGCTACAGAAACTTCAACGAATAAATATATTAAAAATTCTAAAAACATAAGCAATAGCCTTACTTTTCGCTGGAATCGGGTAAGTGAAATGACGCAGGCTGGTGAAAGCCTTCGGGAAGCCAGTCAGCCGATGCGCCTTCTTTCGATGAAAGCAAAAGTAAGGATGGGTACCTGGAATGTTCGCACAATGTACGAAACTGGAAAGGCTGCGCAGATACCCACTGAAATGAGAAGGTACAGAATAGAAGTGTTGGGAATCTGCGAAAGCAGATGGAACGGAACTGGAAGGTGCCAACTACCGACTGGAGAGACAGTAATCTTTTCCGGCCACCCAGAGGACAACCATGAGCACACCGAAGGAGTGGCCATCATGATGTCACCAACAGCAACCAAAGCTCTCATGCAGTGGGAACCAATCTCCTCCAGGATAATGACAGCCAGGTTCAACTCAAAAGGAAGGAAAGTTACAGTCATTCAATGTTATGCGCCTACAAACGTCTCAGAACAAGAGAAGAAGGAGGCGTTCTACAGACAACTACAAGCAATAATGGACAACGTCCCAAATGACGATATCAAAATCCTGATGGGCGACATGAATTCGAAGCTGGGAGGAGACAACACAGGAGGAGAACTCACCGTGGGTCGTGAGGCCCTCGGCGTAATGAACGGCAATGGTGAACTCTTCTCAGACTTCTGCGCCTTCAATGATTTGGTGATTGGTGGCAGTGTGTTCAAACACAAGGATATACACAAGACGACATGGATTTCACCAGATGGAAACACCAAGAACCAAATAGACTTGATCTCAATTTCAAGAAAGTGGAGACGGAGCCTACTGGACACAAGGTCAAGGAGAGGAGCAGATGTGGCTTCAGACCACTATCTAGTAGAAGGGACTTTCAAGGTGAAACTAAAAGCCTCGAGGATAGCTGGGGATAGGCCACAATGCAAGTTCGACACATAAAAACTTTAAGACACAACCACAAAGGACACTTTCACTGCAACTGTCAGAGCAAAGCAGGAAACACTATGCGACATCACTGAAGAATCATGCGTGGAAGAACATTGGAACTCTCTGAAGGTGATTTTCAACGAAACGTGTTCAACGGTTCTAGGAAGAAAGAAGAGACAAGACAAGGTAGGGCTCTCAACGAACACTTTGAAATTAATAGAAGAGAGGAGAATCGTGAAAGAGAAAATGATTCAATGAAAAGACGGACAAGAGAAGGAGACGCTGAGCTCAATTTACACAGCATTGGACAAAGAAGTCAAGAAGATTGCTAAGAAAGACAAAAGTGCGTCGGTGGGACAGTGGTTAGGACTCTCGCAGACCATGCACATGGTCTGAGGTTCGAGCCCCTGCCGGCGCACACCTGATATCTATGGTCGGCCTGCAAAATTTGGGCTACCGATATCTATGCCGAAAATTCCATACATGTACCAAAAATACAGTGTGGTATCAAGCTGAAAATCGAAAAAAAGACAATTCTACGACAACCTGGCCACTGAGGCTGAGAAGGCAGCAGGTAAAAGGGACTTGAGGACACCATATCAGATAACCAAATCTCTATCCGGGAAGAGATCAACACAACCGAAACCTATAAAAGACAGCCAAGGGAACCCAGTTACCAAGGAAGAAAAACAGAATAAACAATGGGCCGATCACTTCAAAGGACTCCTGAACCGACCATCACCTGCAACCCGTCCAGAAATACCAACAACAGCGCGCACACAACTGCAAGTTGACACCAATCCTCCAACGAGAGCTGAAGTCTTGAACGCAATCAAACTTCTGAAAGCTCGAAAAACAGCCGGACCAGATGGAATACCCCCTGAAGCACTGAAAGCAGACCCAGAGACGGCAGCAGACATGCTGACTCCATTATTGCAAAAGGTCTGGAAGGAGGGAAAGGGGCCTACTGACTGTAGGAAAGGTGACGTCGTGAAACTACCAAAGAACAGCGACTTAGGACTCTGCAAGAACTGGCGAGGAATCATGCTCCTGTCGACGCCAAGTAAGATCCTGAATCGTATCATCCTGGAGAGATTAAAGGACGCACTGGAGACAGAACTCCCACAAGAACAAGCTGGATTCAGAAAAGGCAAATCATGTTCTGACCAAATTGCAGTTCTACGCATCATCATCACATAACAAAGCATGGAATGGCGATCAAACCTCCACCTCAACTTTATAGACTTTGAGAAGGCCTTCGACAGCGTTGACCGTGAAGTAATTTGGAAACTACTCGAGTACTACAGCGTGCCCCAAATATTCATCAACCTTATTCAACAGCTGTACGACAACGGCATATGTCAAGTCATCCACAACGGAAAACTCAGCAAGGCGTTTGGAGTAAACACAGGAGTCAGACAAGGGTGCTGGCTTATTATCACCAATGATATTCCTAACTGTGGTGGACTGGATCATGCGTCAGACTGTAGGAAACGAGAAGACAGGAATATCCTGGACCGACGTGAAGAACCTAGAAGACATGGATTTCGCGCGTGGATGATTTGTGTTTGATGTGACACAAAATCGAAGACTTACAAGAGAAAACCGAAAAACTGGTCGAAGAAGCAGCCGGCGAAGACAGGACTCCAAGTGAACATACACAAGACGGAGGTGATGAAAATAACCAACCAACAACAGCAACAACATCCAGCGTCAATCACCATCAACGGGAGGGATTTGAAAGAGGTTACTTCATTCACTCACTTATCTAGGGAGCATTGTCTCAACTACAGGAGGAGCGGACGAGGATGTCAAATCGAGAATCGGGAAGGCGAGAAACACATTCATCAACCTGAAACCAATCTGGAAATCTTCGTCACTCAGCATCAACAACAAAATTTGGTCGGATTTTCAATACAAACGTCAAGTCAGTCAGTTCTTCTATACGGATCAGAAACTTGGCGGGTCACAAAGAATATTTCCAAAAGGTTGCAGACCTTTATTAACAACTGTCTTCGCTCTATACTGAAGATCAGATGGCCGGAAAGAATCACCAACAAGGAATTATGGGAACAAACAAAGCAAGAACCAATCGCCCAACAAATATGCAGGAGAAAGTGGAGATGGATCGGACACTCGCTGAGGAGACCGCTGGGTGACATCGCGCGTCAAGCCCTCGAGTGGAACCAGGCCGAAAGGGAAGCGGCGTGTGGGACGTCGGCAAGGGTGACATGGAGGAGATCGTGTGAAGAGGAGTTGAAAGAATATGGATTAACATGGATGCAGGCGAAAAGTACAGCAGAAGACAGAAGCAAATGGAGACGTGCAATTGAAGCCCTATGTTCCACTAGGAACCCAAGGGAGCAATAATAATAATTAATGCTGAAAATTCCATTCTGTATCATAAGTACTGTTTTTTTGGAATAAAGTAAATCATTATTATTATTATTCTTAAAATAATCCGAATCATTATCACAAAAAATGAAGGCCATCTAACAAATAGCAGTGAACAAGTCTATAAGAAATTTGATCGGGGTTCTAACGCTATGCAGATAGTATTTGCCAATTGGAGTAAATGGGTGAAAACTAGCCAAGCTGAACTCAGTCATCGATCTTGGTATCAAATACTTCAGTAACTTAACGGTTTCTGAACAAACTGATTGTTCTAGACATAAAACACGAAGGCCCCTGGGATGTATAACTCGCAATTCTTTTTTCGTTGTGAAACTAGAGTTTTATTATACAATGTATGTGTCCAACCTATTTTAGATCGCACTGCCCGTTTGTTCTTAGCGGACTGAGACAGACCGACAAGCTTAAATTAGGAGGAGTGCAACGGCAATTTACTTCAAGAACTTTTACTTTAGAAAGTGGTCTCAAATACCCTGTGCGTTGCGACAGACTGAGATTAGAACCACTGTGGAAAAGATGTCTTAAGCTAAAACGTGTTTTCTACTACAAGCTAACTGACCTTCTCTTGCACTCCTCCAGGCCAATAACTAAATCTACCGCTGTCTCTATCTCAACTTCATTGACTTTGAAAAGGCCTTCGACTGCGTGGATTGAGAGGTCATTTAGCAACTATTTCGTGGCATCGACAATAATACATCTCATCCAACAGTTATACGACAATGCTGCATGCCAAGTAATCCACAACGGAAAACTTACGGAATCCTTCGTAGTGAAGACGGGAGTAAGACAACCTGGCTGCCTACTATCACCAATGATTTTCCTGATTGCAGTAGATTGAATAATGCGACAGACAACGGCAAAAAACGAGGGAACAGGCATAAAATGGACTCACACAAAAGACTTGGAGGATCTGGATTTCGCCGATGATGATATATGTCTGATTTCCCACAAACTGGAAGATATGCAAGTGAAAAGCAACAAGTTGGCGGAAGAAGCATCAAAGATAGGACTTCAAGTGAACACAGATAAAACAGAGGTGATGAAGATTCCTGGCCAACACCAACAGCAGCAGCAACAACAACAGACAACAATCAGCCAGGATAAATGGGAGGAACCTGAAAGAAACAACCTCCTTCACCTACCTGGGAAGCATCGTTTTAACTTCAGGCGGAACTGACGAGGATATCAAAGCAAGGATCAGAAAAACAAGACAAGCTGTCATTACTCTCAAATCTGTGTGGAGGTCAACAGCACTCAGCGTCAAAAATAACATCCGGATTTTCAACTCCAATGTAAAGTCAGTGCTATTATACGGATCAGAGACTTGGCCAGCGCGTCATAAAGAGCATCTCAAACAAACTTCAGACCTTCATTAACAGTTGTCTTCGCTCAATACTCAAGATCAGGTGGCCAGAAAGAATCAGTAATAGGGATCTTTGGGAGCGAACCAGCCTAGGAGGAACCGATTGTGCAACAAATAGTCAGGAAGAAATGGAGATGGATTGGCCCTACTTTGAGGAAACCATCAAGTGTTAGTCACTCCTTGAGGACTCCACTTGCTTTCTTCTGTCCTCCTGTCGTTTGTCTTCTTTTTTCCCTCTCACCATTTTAGCTTCTATATGACTTTTTGAATGAGAATAAGGAATGCAGATATTTGACCACTTACAATGACAGATGATCTGGAAACATTACTATTCCCGTATCCTACAAGTGCCTCGTGAATTACCTATTACCTTCCTCCACGACACATCCTGCATTACAGTTGTGGAATATTACCTTCACACCAATAAAAAATCCCAGTAACCATCTGTTCGGTGCCAATCAATCTAGTTATTTAAGAAATAATGAACACATGCTGATGGTTGCATCTGAAATCTCACTGACTCGCGTGATGATAATTTCCGGCCTCTACATGCTCCAGTTTTCATTTTATGTGGGTTAATTCGCTATTATTCTGGTTCCTGGCAGCATATGGACTGAAAATTACCTGTTGTTGTACCAATACTTCATTGCATGTTTAACTGGACACTTACTGTTGTGTATCCCAGGATGTTCCTGTCTTCCTGAAATAGCTTTTAATAACGCAGCGAAATAGCACGTGCCCAAATATACTCTGTTTACTGATTGACCATAAACATCATCAGGAAACGGAATGAAGTGTGGGTTGTTGCTCAACTTTGGTCATGATCTTAGTTTAGGTTTACAATTTAACATTAATGAGAGCCTGTTATTACTGCTTGTACCATTAATCGAACAATTTAAACTTTTGTAAAGGTATTAATTGATGATACATCACGACTGTAATTTATAAGATAACTAACTGATCGTGCCTGTAGAAACGGCACGCATTTCTTGTAAACATCCGTTTACACGAAATATAAATTATTATCATTATTAATTATTATGTGTGAGTAAGATTATATATGAGTAGATTAAAAATGACGCAAAGCAAAACAACCTTTGATTCACAAATAGTTTACTTATGTCATACTACTTGAATTAACACAGTTGTTGTGGAATAAAGTGATTATTATTATTATTATGCATAAGTCACAACTGTATGCAGTAGGAGCATAAAGACCTGGTTTTAATTATACTCCTTTTTCGTTTTTCTGAGTAGTCTTCAGTTTATTAGGGTTCATTATTTTTGAAGAGTAAAATGTCATTTATCATATTTACTGGAAGTAATATTCATTATTATTCCCTAGGGTTACGAGGGGGACATAATGCTTCAACAGTCCGTCTCGATCTGCGAAAACATATTTCTGTTGACCTGGTTGTTCTTTTCTCTCCAACACCTCCATTTCATCCTGTTCTCCGCAATCCTGTTCAGCTGTCCTCCCCCCAAGATTGGCCGTAAACGTTCATATTCGCCTCACATGATAGTAAGTCCAACATTCATAACCTGAGTGTCGTCTCATATTATAGTCTA
The DNA here is from genome assembly GCA_944472135.2 of Trichobilharzia regenti. Taxonomy (NCBI): domain Eukaryota; kingdom Metazoa; phylum Platyhelminthes; class Trematoda; order Strigeidida; family Schistosomatidae; genus Trichobilharzia; species Trichobilharzia regenti. The sequence goes on from OX235270.1 coordinate 4,422,058, forward strand.
ATTATTGTCCATCACAACTGATGGAGAGGTTTTTCAACTGAACAAATAGCAGTCAATTTTGTGCGAAACCTCCTAGTATTGAGGCTGTAGTTGTCTGGACAGCTTTTCTCAAGCAAGATGGTTGACAAAGGACCACTACGAAAAGTAGTGTGGAGATAGTGCATGATAAGAGTGGGCTTCCGCTTAGTTGAAATTGAATACACGCTAGTCTTTTCATGGTAGTGGGACCGGAACCTTGCGATACTGAACTATTCGTCAGGACTTTGCATCACCTGCTTGTCATGGAATTTTACCTAGTTTCATTTGATCCAATGACTAACGGTAAAAACAATGACCGTCTGCTGAATTTTGGATTATACGTTGCGTTAGAACTAGGCTAGTATCTCCTTTGTGATGGTCTTCGCGTGCAGGTTTTGATAATATTGAGATGAATTTATGTCCGTCAATTAACCGTACGGCTTCAGTAAGTGTAGTCTGGCAATAATTTCCCTGGACATATACCCCTACCGAATGACGTCCAGATGAAGTATCCTCGATATCGATGTGCGTCGGTGGCACAGTGGTTAGGATCCTCGCCTACCATGCACATGGTCCGGGGTTCGAGCCCACACCGACGAACTCGATATCTATGGTCGGCCTGCGAGTTTGGCTACCGATATCCACGCTGAAAATTCCATACTTGTACCAAGAATACGGTGTGGAATCAAGCTGTAAATCAAAAAAAATTAAAAAAAATATCCTCAGTGTCATCATCGCGCCCTTGCCCAGCTTGTCGTTTCCCATGCAAGTTGCACTCCAGCAATGGCCTGTTGAGAGATGCCATTCGACGGTCCCCTTAGCGTGTGTCCAATCCATCTTCACTTTCTCCGGGATATTTGTTCGGCTTTTTATGGCTAACTGTTTCTGGCCTGCCATCTGATCTTCAGTATAGAGACTTCGAAGGCCCTGTTGATGAAAAATCTGAAGCCTATTGGAAATGACTTTCACGAAACTCACGCCAAGTTTCTGATGCATATAGAAGAACTCACCGACTTAACGTTAGTGCTGAAAATCCGAAAGTTTTCTTTTCTTTATGCTGAATGATGAGGGTGTGTCTTGTCTTTCCGATTCCGATAGGGTTGCTAACCCTCCAGTCAACCTTCCGTCTTTTCCCTGACTTAGCCACCTGGTTACAAAACTAGCGAACTAGTTAACTAGCCGATGTTACCAACAGAATTGGAAGATATATGCATGTATCTATAAAACGCAGAAAACTGAAAGTCTACAAGCTTATTTAATTCACTGCTGCAATAAATTCAACAATGTTGACGTTGGTGTAGCGTTTGTTAGAAAGGTACCTTCAGTCGAAGTAGTTGTCTTGCACATTCCAACCTCCTCATCTTATGTAAAACACTGGTTGTGTTGACCTCACACATAGAACTACTCTCTCACTCACTCGATTATTTCCATATTTAGTAGTAGTAGTCATCAGTGTATTTTCAACTACGACAATGAAGCAGTGGACTATTTTCAGGCAAATTTATATCATTAGGACATATTCATTATTGTAACACATATGTAACCATGGTTTCACGATTTCTGCCACAATATAATTTGAATTATGTTTCACGTGACCTTCAAACTATGAAATAATCATCTAACAATATCATAAAATCTAGTGTACTGACCAAGTGTTGATAAGTCATTGAAGAGTGTATTATCAATTTTTAGATATATAGAGGACGTTAAAGACTGACCCTGAACACCTTGACGATGGGTAACTGAACAGTAGAAGGAAGAGTCAATCTCCGAATGTCAAAGAATTCGTCTGTTTTCTTTTAGTTTGGTTTGTAAGGATTAGTTATGTTTTACGAGTTGATGGCTGAATGGTATACGAGCCAGCTTGCCTTGTAACCGGAAGGTCCTGGGTTCGAATCCCGGTGGGTGCGTACTGGCGATGATTCCCAAACTAGGATGAAACAGCAGCTGTCCAATACTCCAGTGCTGGTTTTCAATGGTTCTCTAACTGATATCAATCCGTGATCAATTTGTCTGTTAGTTGACAGTTTGCACAATGGTGATTAATTAAGATGTCGAATTAGTTTATCATATGGTCAGTTGTCAAAACTATTTGTGTGTGGAAAAGTGGAGACGGATGGCATTAGAAATGCAGACATGAGCGTAAATTACAACTTTCAATGAATGTTTCCTACTTCAATAGACTGTGAGTGTATAACTTGGTTGAGATGTATGTTCTATAGACTGTGCAGAAGATATGTCGATCACAAAGCAGTACCACGTGGACTGGATTAAATATACTGTAATAAATTAACTCAGGACACGTGGACATCCAATGTTTTTCACCTGTTCTATCATTTAGATGATTATTTTGCAAGAGTGGGTTTGTAAGGATTAGATTTGTTTTTATGAGTTTGACCACGGATTGATATCAGTTAGAGATCCCGAAGTCGTGATCAGGGAGATCCATCCAGGCAAGTGTGAGGATGGAGTTCCCACCGATGACACTGGTTGGTGGTCGTTCTAACTCACGAATTGGTAGAAGTTAGAATTGAATCCCAGTGGCTGAATGGTTTACGAGCTTCCTGGCTTTGTAACAGAGAGGTCCTGGGTTCGAACCCTGGCAGTGGGCGATAATTCCCAAACTAGGATGAAACAGCTACCCACTATTATTATTATTATTATCTACAGGCTAACTCAGGAAAGTCTTGTAGTATTTATCAGATGATGGAGAAATCTCTTGACAATCATGGAGACAGTCATCATATTTAGAATTTATTTCGCATATTGACTGCTGTTCCGACTAGTTACACAGTGTATTTCTTCAACCGATACTCATATTTATTGACGGTTCAACTCTCCTTCGACTCTTTCACTCAGAGAATGCTTTGCTATGATAATTACTATCAGTAGAGTGAAAAGGTAGCAGTGGATCAATAAGAAATGCTATAATTGAATGTATATATTGAATACTGGCCATTCAGTATGTAAGACGAATTCATTCAATTCCTTTTCTTTGCGTGATATTTTTAGTAACATCTTTTTCTTAACTAACCCTTTATTTACCTATTACATAATTTATTTGGGACACTTATCTCCATATCCTTACATTAACATCCTTTCTTTTTGGAGGTTTTTTGCATTACGCAACCGTGTCCCAGATTTACCAATCTTCAAACCCCCTGCCGCCTCAGTACAATTTCATTGTTCATCACGTGTTCTGAAACATTTTGATGACGTCAACAATAACGCAAGCTTATTTTCATTCTTGCCTAACAAACCTAATGTACATATATATATATATATACAAAAGAAAATTATAAATAACTGCAATTTTACAGCAAAGTGAATAGATTAGCTGAAAACAGACCCTTCATTGAAATGTTTGCTCTTAATTCCATGTCTGGGTGAGTATTTTTCTTGTAAAAAGCAATTATCGGAATTTTCGGTTGCAAAATGAACTAAATGTGTCACATCTGAAATGTGTGGATTTTCAGTGTATGCTATTCAATTTCTATATTTACAAGACAAAAGAAAATTTGAGCAAAGAATATTCTTTTCGATGATTTCTTATTCTGGCTCTACAATAATATATATATATATCAGTCAAGTTTGTAGTGTTGCTGGCGTGGCACTAGGTGGTTCGACATCACGGTGCACTATAAATTATTGATAATAAGTGGTTGAGGGCAGTCGGCAGGAAACTCCACCTAGACCAACTAAGGTTAGTGCTTATCAGCACTCGTCAGCAAGGTAGGTACATGAGTTCTTTCTAGGTTTGCAGATACTCCTTGCTGACTTGTAAGTGCCAACTAGAGTTAAACCTAGGTCCAAGTTCTCCTACCAATTGCCTCCAATCATCCAGTGCCAATATTGGTGTTTTTTAAATACTATCGTTCTGTTAAGATCACTGAGATTATATTTCAAGAAAGATATTCAAGTTATTAATAATAAGCGTAAAAATGTGATGGTACAGAGATCCTCAAAGAAAATAAAGGCAATCTCTCTACAACAAATTTAGGATGATTAAAATCTTGATGGCCATGGGAGTAAGGAAAGAGTCTGAACCAACGTCTTCTTTTTGGATACTGTAAGTTAGGTTTCTTAATGTAGATTCCAACAGCCTCAGCAATGCGAAGGTAAGGTAAAGTTTAGATTTGTTGGTACGTGGTGTATGACTTTGAGAGCTTCGTTAGCATCAGTCCTGTGTTCTGTATCCACGAGGTGAGATAGAATAGAGTTATGAATGGATTTTGTTTGTCCCTAACTTAACCAAGCAGTACGGTGTTCGGAAATCCAACGATAAATAGGCCTAACTGTACGGCCTATGTACTCGGCTCCACAGGAGCAGTCAAATTTTTTTATTTTTTTTTTTATTTTTGATTTACAGTTTATCTTTAACTCCTGAAAGCAAAATAGGTGTGGTTTTGAAGACACCGCATGTTCAGCAGCTTTGAATACTTTTTTTACCTTATTCCTTAAATATAGTGATAATATCTCTCTGACATTATCCCCAGGAACTGAAGACGTAAGAATAAAGACCTTTTTCGGAGCTGATGGTTCTTTGACCTGCCTTGACTTTTGGTTCATATTCTTATCGATTAATATTTTTTGTTAGTGCAATTGTTAGTTTTTGACAAACAGATTACGTAATTTTGAAGGCGTTAATCGGTTAGAAACTAAAATAAAGTTACAAAAGTAGGTTGGGTGACGTAATCTAATTTGTAGGGTTCAATGAAAAAATGAATGAGAGTCAAGTTAATAATCTGAGTAGAATTCACTTGAAAATGAATGAGAGTTAAGTTAATTATCTGAGTAGAATTCACTTTAAAATAAACGAAAATCGAGTTAGCAACAGTCGTCATGAGCGTAGAGATTTAATAGAGGGTGGGGTAGAAAATAATGCAATTAAGAAATAGACAAACAAAGAAGAAAGAGGTAAGACAAAATTACGTATTTGGTGTTAAGATAGATCAAGACCATTGTAGATTTAGTGACTGAACAAACTTCTTTTGTATGCAGAGTTCAGGATTCAATATGTGAATTGCCATTGCTTCTGCAGTTTGAAGAAGTTTAATTCGTACTCTTTTGGCAAGATTTCCACGTATTGTGTAGATAACTGAGAAGTTGTTTTGTGGGTTTGCTTGGTGTCCGGATTGTGGTTAACCGTTCTCACTCAGTAACTGTTTAATAGTATTAAGCTCTTCATTACGGATCTTGCCTTCTAGACCAAGCACCTTGATAAGATCCCACATATTTTGGTATTGACTGTTTAAACTTGCATATATGGTATGTTATCATTCTCACACATTTTGGTATTGACTGCTAATTTTGTATATTATCATTCTCACGCATTTTGGTAGTGACTGCTAATTTTGTATATATGGTATATTATCATTCTCACGCATTTTGGTAGTGACTGCTAATTTTGTATATATGGTATATTATCATTCCCACACATTTTGTTACTGACTGTCAACCTCGCACATATGGTATATTATCATCTCTCACGCACTTTGTTATTGGCTATTAAGATAAATTATTTCAAATGCTGTTAGCTGTCCATATTGTTGTAAAATGTATAAATACCATGGCTTTCTTTATCGTTGTTGCACTTCAATACACAGTCACAGTCCAGCCTTTGTCTTTTGATATTTGCGTGCTTTACTAAATCGGAAGGTACGACGAGCAGATAGGCAGATTAGTTCAGGCGCAGACAGAATAAGGTGAAAACGTCTTCATTCAATTCCCTACAGTTATAACAAATTGGCGACGGGGTTTTACCTTAATTCATTGCAGTTATAGCAAGCAAACGACGACAGTTTTTATTCTGTTCAGCGCAACTATATAACATTTTTGACTGTGTTAATTACAACCCAATTACAATGTCTATCTCTCTGGACGATCTCAAATCTATCTTGCAGCAGCAGCAAGTTCAGAATGAAGCAGCTCAACTAAAATTAATCGAAGCTCTCACTCAGAAGCTGTCCATTCAAGTTCCATCAACATCTCATTCTGACAAATATGAAAGCATCTCAAATTCTATCAGTGAGTTCAACTACGACCCAATATCTGGTCTCGTATTTGATGCATGGTTCAATCGTTACGAAGACGTTTTCCGTATTGAATGCTACATGTTTGATGATGCTGCCAAAGTCCGATTGTTACTAAGAAAACTTGGTACTGTTGAGCACAACAGATATGTTAACTTCATTCTGCCCAAGAACCCACGTGAGTTATCATTCGATGAGACAGTCACCGTTTTATCACAAATCTTTGGTGAACAGTCATCCATGTTTAATATTCGGTATCAATGTTTTCAGTTGACAAAAATGCCTTCCGATGATTATGTGACTTACGCTGGCAAAGTGAACAAGGAATGTGAAAGGTTCAAACCACACGAAATGACATCAGATCAGTTCAAGTGTTTGATTTTTATTTGTGGGTTGAAGAACCCAGAAGATACTGACATACGAACTCGACTTCTGTCACTTGTGGAACAAGACCCGAAAATGACTTTACAAATGGTGACAGCAGAATGCCTACGTTTAATCAACTTGAAGCACGATACTGCTATGGTGGAGTGCAAACGACAGTCGTCTGAATTTGGTTCGATTAACACAGTGAAAAGTCCTCCGATCACCGTTAAGCACACAGAACGTCAGTCTCAAAATTCAGCTAAACCTCCTTCAGTGTGCTGGCACTGTGGTTCGTGGCATTTTGTCAAGTTCTGTCCTTTCAAGAAGCATAAATGCCGTAATTGTCACCGTTTTGGACATAAGGAGGGTTACTGTACACCGCAGAAAAATTCTTCGGTGAGGAACAGAAGTAGTCGTTTCAAGCCGAAACAATCTCCTCGAGTACAGACCGTTTTCACTACTTCCAAAGTCGAGTTCGCCAGCAAACGTAAGTACATAACACTAGATATTAACGGCAAACGTATTCGTCTTCAGTTGGATACGGCATCAGATATCACCGTAATTTCCCGAACTACGTGGCGCAAACTTGGTTGCCCACAGATTCTGCCGACCGAGCATGTCGCCAAGAATGTCTCTGGAGATATACTGAAACTCGTGGGTGAGATAAATTGCCAGGTTCAGTTTGGTGAGCATCACTTCAATGGTGTATGTTACGTTACAAACTACCATGATTTGGATTTGCTTGGTCTTGACTGGTTAGACAAGCTCCATATCTTTAATGTACCATTAAATTCAGTATGCTCTAATGTTTCGTCTTCACCACACAACGTTGTTCCCGGAGATGTATCTGATCAATCTCTCTTGCAACGCCGTCGTCAAAAGCACGCTTCTGTCTTCCAGGACAAACTTGGTTGCTGCAAACTGTTTGGCATCCAGCATATTCGTAGCCCCCCGTATCATCCCCAATCGAATGGACAGACTGAACGTTTCGTCGACACCTTTAAGCGTGCTTATGCAAAAGCGAAGGGGGAGGGAACAACAGAAAAAATTTTGGATAAATTCTTGCTGCATTATCGTACGAATGAAAAAGGACAGTTATGTGTCAGACACACAGATCACGCTCTATCCAGTACCACGCAAAGGTCAACTCGACAAAGAAGAGCTCCGAAACCTTTTCAAATAGATCCAAAAAGCAAGTCCTACACTCTTTACGGGGGAGGTGATAGGATCCCACATATTTTGGTATTGACTGTTTAAACTTGCATATATGGTATGTTATCATTCTCACACATTTTGGTAGTGACTGCTAATTTTGTATATATGGTATATTATCATTCTCACACATTTTGGTAGTGACTGCTAATTTTGTATATATGGTATATTATCATTCCCACACATTTTGTTACTGACTGTCAACCTCGCACATATGGTATATTATCATCTCTCACGCACTTTGTTATTGGCTATTAAGATAAATTATTTCAAATGCTGTTAGCTGTCCATATTGTTGTAAAATGTATAAATACCATGGCTTTCTTTATCGTTGTTGCACTTCAATACACAGTCACAGTCCAGCCTTTGTCTTTTGATATTTGCGTGCTTTACTAAGTCGGAAGGTACGACGAGCAGATAGACAGATTAGTTCAGGCGCAGACAGAATAAGGTGAAAACGTCTTCATTCAATTCCCCTACCGTTATAACACACCTTTATTAGATTGCGTTGGTATTTTAAGGGGACTAAGCTGAAAAAAAATGAGTATACTGACCAGTTGATGCGGGGTTTTCTATATACACTTCTTCTTCTTATTGTACCGTCTTCTTTTCTGGTAATAAGGACGTCTAGAAATGGAATCCTCGAGTCTTTTACCTTCTCAATAGTAAAATTTATTGCAAGATGAACACCGGTAAATTTTTCCACAATGTTTTTTTTGTTTCCTTCTCATTTTTCATAATCAAAAATGTATTATCCATGTACCGACAACAGTATTCAAGTTCATCAATTACATCTTTCAAAGGCTCATACTCTATTTTCGCAAAGAAAATGTCGGCTAGAATGGGTCCTAGTAGTGACCCCATAGCCACAACATCAATTTGTCTGTATAGTTCCTTATTAAATAAAAAGTGAGCTTTCACTGTTCACTTCAAGAGAATCTCTTTTATAAAAGATATAGTAAGGCCGACACCGATGTTTCGTCTTATTAGCTCTTCACGCATACAAAGTCCACTGTTTCCATAAATGGTACACTGGTGAATAAAGAAGATACGTCATATGATATCATGAATTTATTGTCAACATTTAAATCCTTTATCCTTTCAACAAATCCAAAAGTATCCTTTATACTGTGTTTAACCAATTCGGTAAGTAAAGGCTGTAAGAGTTCGACTAACCATTATTTGGCTATAGGATGGTGTGGTGGCTTTAACATATCTACCTACTACTGGTCGAAGTGGTACACCATGTTTCTGCACTTCAGGTGAACCATAAAATCTTGATGTGAACGATTCAGTGGTTTCCAGTGATGCATATTGTCTTTGAGAGATAAAGCCTTGTTGTTGTGTCCGTCTTCTCAATGTTTCCGCTAACTGTTTCTCAATCTTTCCAATCGGATCCAACAATGAGACGTTTTGGAATTTTGGATTGTCATTAAGAATAGTATTCGCCTTATCGAAGTAATCCGCTTTGTTCCCGAAAACCCCTCCTGAACCCTTAGCCGGTCTTGTTATTATATTAGCGTTTTTTTGGAGAATATCTAGAGCTTCTCTATGTTTTTTTTGTCAAAATATTGTCTGAGTTGTGTTTAATATTCAAATAATTATGGCAACAATCGACGAGAAATGACTTCAGTCTTTCAACAGCTCCAGTAGGTCAGGTTATAATTCTTTCGGTTTGAGTATAGAGGCTTTTAAACTGAACTTGTGCATCCACTTTTTTTAGTTCTAACACCCACCAAGATTCATTGATAAAAATATCCAACCAAGAATTTAGAGAAATGAAACTTCACTTGAACCGAAAAAGAAACTTTACATGAACTTGAATTTCAGGGGAGATTTAACAAGCAACATGCTCAAGAGAAGGATCGCATCATCTCTGAAAAGAGCATTCTTTGCAGCAACACTTAAAATAGTGTTCTCCAATCGCCCACTGATCTGCAGAAGCCTTAAGGACAGGATGCCGTATCTAGCCACTTCTATGTGCATATATCAGTTCATCTGCTGGTGTTTAGCCAGGTACATCTGTCGTTAGACGCTCATCCTGTCCAAGAGGATTCAGGAACATTATCCAGCCAGCATGGTTGCGAAAAGGCAATATCAGTGCAATGAGGAGTGCGATAATTGAACACCTGGTTAACACTGATCATTCCATCTCAACAAACACCTCCTATTTCAAAGTAATCTAAAGAGTCAAGAATAACCTACCAAATGCAATACAGTTTTGTATTCTTTGTATTGTTGAACCTCTGGCCATTCACATAGAAAAACTGCAGCTGTGCATACAAAGGAGAATTACTTAACCACTTTTACGATAATGGTAACAACTTTGCTGATTTTGGTGACTTAGTTTTATCTGTTTGCTTGTTTCTCTAATTGCGTAATTTCATATTCTCTACTCTGTTTCTGTGTGCATTCTGAGTACAACTCAAGCATTAAACTATTCATATTATTACGTAACTCCTTTTTAACAGCCGTTTGTGAAAAGTCATCACCTTTGTTACTACACTATTTCCATTAATACCCAATTTTACTGACCGTTTTTGTATCAAGTAACTCCACCCAAAACTTACTAGTTCTCGCCCCTTTAGTTAAAATAACCATAACCAATTGTATTTTCGTTTGACAAACTTAATGTACACATACATATAAAATACCGCATACATATTACGATTGTACACCTAAGCAAATGAATTCGCCGGCGAAAAGAGACTCTTCTCTGAACTACATGTTTTATTTTCAACTTACATGACTATCTTAAAATTTAGGGTTTAAGAGGTAAAACTTACAGATTCACTTTATCAAGGACTAAAAGAGAAAAATTATACACACAACGATATGGCTTCGGAGGAAATCTTATTTCAAGTACCTCGTTCTCCAGACTCTGTAACAGCTTGGTACTTTTCTTTTCTTTCCTTTTACTCACGATTTCATCCACACAATCTAGAAAAAGATTTCTTTAAATGTTGTGGGAGTTCATGCACAGTATAGAACCTATCTAAGACATTCGTCCATAACCCAGTAATATATATATATATATATATATATACATATATATATATATATATATATATATATATATATATATATATATATATATATATATATATATATATGAGTACAACAGGAAAGGGAAATTATCGAAAAGAATATTCTCAGCTTCATTTTTTTTCCAAGTATTGATTTCGTAGGCACTTTGTCTAATTGGTTGGAAGATTTCATCATGAGCTGACATTATTCAGGGAACTCTTGCAAAACCTGCGCGTATTGAACAGCTGTTTCGCCCTAGTTTGCGACTCTTCACCAGAACGCACCCACCGGGTTTCGAAAACAGGAGCTTCTCGTTACAAGGCCAGCTCGTAGATCATTAAGACACTGGGAACCTATCCAATGTCCCATGTATACTAACTCTTAACTTAAACTTTTTTGTCATCTAAATATCTGGTTTAATACTTTCGCTATATTGAAATCCTCTATATTTTTATTAATTTCCATATACATTACACTAACCAATCGATATTTACAAGCCATAATTCAACAAAAACCACAACAACAACAACAACTAAATAGACCATTAATAATTATAGAGCCTTTTGTTCATTCACAAGGTCACTTGTGGAATGCACTTAGCGAAGAAGGCATTCAGTAAATGGTAATCGATGAACGAGTTGACTGACTGACTGACTCCCAGTTATATCGATTTTAGATGTTAAATGCCTTCACTGAGCTGATTAGGTACACTTCATATCACATAGTAATCACATAGACTATTCTCCAACACTGAAAGTGAACACTCTGATCATCTTCTTATTGGGTTAGAAGGATAGAATGCAGTATTTCACTTAGTCTAGACAGATGAGAGAACAGATTGTGAGTAGTGATCAGTAATTGACCGTTTCTGTCAATCATCTCAGGCATTTTGTTCACATCCACTGCTATTCACGTCAGCTTAATTGGTAGTGTGGCGATGCATATAATCATTGAGAATCGCCATTCAGTTTATGCTTCATTTGATTCTATGATGCATCAGACACTAGGAAGCGCAGTTTCCGAGTAGCCTGTCAGAACTTAAATAGCTCATTGGGGTGTCACTCTGATACTGTGACAGTGAGTGACTGAGTGTCCGAATGATCACCTCTTCGGACTAGTGCAATGTTATACAGATTCGCACCGACATGATTAGGATTAGACAGTAACATTTGATATTCTAAAACGACTCTCTCACATATTTATCAGTGAAGAGATTGTAAGGTTGATGCTTGACCCTCGTCACAATAGGAGATAGCAACTGTGGAAACTAGTTACTTCACTACTATACATTTATAACTTTGGCTTTTGAATTGCCATCAGCATCCCTTCAGTCCAGTTCTCCTCTTGTGGTGAGAGCAGGCTGCTAGCCAATTCGTTGACATTAATCTACGTCAATGTCTAGGTCACTAATATGGGCCGTGAGAAAATATGAACAAGGCTGTTTCAACAACCAATCACAGCAAACTTATACGTGGGCAAATATGATTCGCAGATAGATGGCTCCACTTTCCGAGGAACTCGAAAACAACCAATCAGAAGACTGCGTTTGCCTACTTGACTAGGCTATAATAATGTATGTGAAATTTATATAAATACGTGCTGATTTCCGTAATAAAATGATCTCTTGCCTGGGCCTTGTCTTCTGTTATTACACTCTTATCTCTGTTCGGATAATGTTAACTGGATTTTGGCCAAGTTATACGATAGAACGCCTCTTCTTTCGATTTCAGTGCACTGAATACCGTCATTTTTCCCAGTGGTTGTCTTCATTGAATACTTTTCACTCTTTTGGTGTACCAGTCAAGTATTTCAATGAATACTCTTTCGTCACTCTAATCCGGGTGCCTTCGTCTCTCCATCTTATTTCTTATCACGTTAGTCAGATCAGATTTTGTTTACTAGCGATGCTATCGTGTGACGCCTTAGCAGCTACAAAGAGCCTATGCTTTAATGTCACATAAATTGGAAGACTTACAGGTGGGAACCAACAGGTTGAAAAAGAAGGAGCAGCGAAGACGAGGCTTCAGGTGGATGTAGAGAAGACGGAAGTGATGAAACTAACCAACTAAAAACAAAAGCACCAATTACTGTCAACGGAGTAAGTTTTTGAAAGTAGTCACTAGTCACCTTCACTTATCTAGGAAGTATCGTTTCAGCTATGGGCAATCGTAAGTAATGAACATGTCAGTGGTAGAATCGGGAAGGCAAGCTTCTCCTTCATCACCATGAAATCAGTTAGAAAATCTTCTCAACTCGGCATAAGCAACAAAACTGGGATTTTCAACACCAACACGTCCATTTTTGGACATCTTAGTCAGGTGAACAACTACAGGAGAATTACAAACTCAAGTTTATAGGAAATCAACTAACACAGACCAAATACTGAATTACAACAGCAACAACCTAATAATACACAAAAGGAATTGCATACAAACACTATTCAAGAGGGCCAGCCAGTCAGGACTCATTGCAGCACTGCCACCTTAAGAAAAATTGAAGAAAAGTTTCTCATGGACGTCTTCCAAAAGAATGGATATCCATGGAATTTCATCAAGAGACATTTACCCCCAAGCCAACCTACCAAAGCTAAAGCCACCAAAGAAAGCACAAAAAAATCGCCTTACCATATATAAAGGATATCTCAGAAATCACTACAAGACTCTTCAAACCTTTAGGAGTTGACGTCGTACACAAACCAGCAAAATCGCTTCACTCAATTCTATGTCAATCAAAAGACAGACTCAACAGCGAAAGAAGACAAAACCGACATCATCTACAAAATAAACTGTAACAACTGTGAAAAACACTACATTGGCCAAAGTGGACGTCCCCTTCGTCTTCGTATCCACGAACATAAGCTAGCCGTCAAAAGACATGATATCCACTCCCTCATATCACTACACACAGACAACCATGGACATCAATTCGACTTGGACAACGTTCAAATATTAGACAAAGGAAATAACAAGAATGCTAGAGAATTTTTAGAAGCTTGGCTGGCATTCCAGTCAATCATCAATCAATAGACACATCGAGATAGACAAAATTTATCAGGCGATAAGAAAGAAACTTCACACACACACAAAGGGTCAAAGTTCAAGTCAAAGAAACATTCAGTTCCAATACAAGTAACCTAGGTGTGAAAACACACATAAACAACCAATCACGCCCAATCTAAAAGCTCACTTCAAATTGAAGTATGCGCTGAAGGTGTCACCGAGTAAGGTGATGAAAGCTTCGCAAACTAACCATCCAGCCCAGAGAATAAAACCACATCAAAATCGTCCACCTGAGCTACAAATCTTCTCTTCCATTCTGTATTATAAGTACTGTTTTTGAAATAAAGTAAGTTATTATTATTATTATTACCATTACCATTAATACAATTACTTTCTATTTATTGGAACAGTTGACTGTTTATATGAGCCACTTATCGAACGAATATTGGAATTACACTACATTTCCTTAGTAAACGATAAATTCTCGTTTTATGTTTAGAAAGAGTTGTACTAATAAATAGACGGACGGGTCTTGCTTTTAGCTCCACTTGGTGGCTCACTATTCCTAGACGAGATTGGAAGACATGCACTGGTGAGACTTTTATTCATTCAATACGCTTATCGTCCATTATGGGGTGTTTGATGAACAGTGACTACTCAATGTTTTCGCGAAATGGCATATATCCATAAGAGAAGAATAATATTGTGATAGCTGACCAGTTTCACTTAATTTCCCTATTTGAATGAGTGACTGTTTTGTATGGTAAATACCTTCAGGAAATTAAATACGACGGATGATACATGCGTTTCAGTGGTTTCACAAAGACATTAACATGAACGAAATTTAATTGACTGCTTTCATAATCAAATTGAACTGATTCCTCGTGAACGCTTTGATGGGGAAACAATAATCTTTTCAAAGTCTGTCTATGCATCTACACAGACTTAACGCGAGATGCACTGAGATGCTATTACAACGATGAATTAAATAAACGCTTATGAGATATACTCAAATAATATATCCAGTCGCAAGTTGATTAGGTCTATTTCAGAATATATGAAGCACCTAAAACATGCGTCACCCTTCAAACCACGCCAATAGCAATACCATTCCCCTTGAATATAAACCATCAATGATGGCGACACACCGAACTGCTGCACTTCGGTGCCAAGTTCTATGTTGAATCCAGATAGACAGACAGACAGACAGACAGGCGACATCATTCTTATACATCTGTGAACACTTTCCAGACTGACTGTCAACAGTGGTAATCTCACGCAGAAATCCTTTGATCCTCGCGTATATCTGTCTGTTTTCGACATAGAACTTTGCACAAATGTGCGGAAGTTCAAGTCGCCACATTCCGTGTAGCACGCGAAGCAAGAGAAGAAAGTACAAGAAAAGCATAATAGAAACAGTGAGCAGAGGTGTGAGACAAAGGAGTAATAAAGAAATACAAAACAATTCCATTGAAGATCATAAGTCACAGGGAGTGGATGCATCTGCGCCACTGAGAACGATTTTGAGCCAATTGTTTCCAACCATAGATTTTTACCGTCCCGAGGACCCCAGCCTGGAAGTCTACACCTTCCTACGTGGCTAAGACCAACTGTTGTGGATTTCATTGACTGATGCCAAGTTTTTGTTTGACCGCCGCTAGCTTTTTTCCAGCCTGACCCTATATCCGCTAACATAGCTCGTCGAGGGAGGCGATGACTTGGCATACGTAACACATGTCCTAACCATCTCAGTCGATGTAGCTTCACGACTTCGTCGATTGATTTCCCCTGTTTACCTAGGACTCTACGCCTAACCTCCATGTTGCTCACCTTATTATGCCACTTTACACGGGATATAGAACGCAGGCACCTATGATCAAAGACAGTTAGTCTTTTCATGTCTTCCACTCTCAGTGGCCAGGTCTCACAACCATAAAGGAGGACGGAGCGGACTGATGAGCAGTACACCCGCCCTTTGGTCGATAGTCGAACATCTCGTCTACGCCACAGTCGGCGTAAACTAACAAATGCAAAACGAGCCCCTTGTATTCGTGCTGAGATTTCGTCAGAGATCAGCCCGTTGGGGCTGATGGTACTTCCCAAATAAGTGAATATGGTGAGGAGTGATCATGACATCTAAATAGCAGAACTATTTACACATTAAAATATCGAGTTCCGAGTCGCCTGTTTGCGGCTTCACATTTATGTCTCTGATACACTGGGGAAGTGGTAAACATCAATGAGAGCTGGACTGACCTACACATTTAGAGGAGTGGATTCACAGTCTGTCTATATGTTATATCTGTAGGGAATTCAAGGAAGACGTTTTCACCTTGCTCTGTCTGCGCCTGAACTAATCTGCCTATCTGCTTGTCGTACCTTCCGATTTAGTAAAGCACGCAAATATCAAAAGACAAAGGCTGGACTGTGACTGTGTATTGAAGTGCAACAACGACAAAGAAAGCCATGGTATTTATACATTTTACAACAATATGGACAGCTAACAGCATTTGAAATAATTGATCTTAATAGCCAATAACAAAGTGCGTGAGAGAAAAAAAAAAAAAAAAAAAAAAAAAAAAAAAAAAAAAAAAAAAAAAAAATGATAATATACCATATATACAAGATTAGCAGTCAATACCAAAATGTGTGAGAATGATAACATACCATATATGCAAGATTAAACAGTCAATACCAAAATATGTGGGATCCTATCACCTCCCCCGTAAAGAGTGTAGGACTTGCTTTTTGGATCTATTTGAAAAGGTTTCGGAGCTCTTCTTTGTCGAGTTGACCTTTGCGTGGTACTGGATAGAGCGTGATCTGTGTGTCTGACACATAACTGTCCTTTTTCATTCGTACGATAATGCAGCAAGAATTTATCCAAAATTTCTTCTGTTGTTCCCTCCCCCTTCGCTTTTGCATAAGCACGCTTAAAGGTGTCGACGAAACGTTCAGTCTGTCCATTCGATTGGGGATGATACGGGGGGCTACGAATATGCTGGATGCCAAACAGTTTGCAGCAACCAAGTTTGTCCTGGAAGACAGAAGCGTGCTTTTGACGACGGCGTTGCAAGAGAGATTGATCAGATACATCTCCGGGAACAACGTTGTGTGGTGAAGACGAAACATTAGAGCATACTGAATTTAATGGTACATTAAAGATATGGAGCTTGTCTAACCAGTCAAGACCAAGCAAATCCAAATCATGGTAGTTTGTAACGTAACATACACCATTGAAGTGATGCTCACCAAACTGAACCTGGCAATTTATCTCACCCACGAGTTTCAGTATATCTCCAGAGACATTCTTGGCGACATGCTCGGTCGGCAGAATCTGTGGGCAACCAAGTTTGCGCCACGTAGTTCGGGAAATTACGGTGATATCTGATGCCGTATCCAACTGAAGACGAATACGTTTGCCGTTAATATCTAGTGTTATGTACTTACGTTTGCTGGCGAACTCGACTTTGGAAGTTGTGAAAACGGTCTGTACTCGAGGAGATTGTTTCGGCTTGAAACGACTACTTCTGTTCCTCACCGAAGAATTTTTCTGCGGTGTACAGTAACCCTCCTTATGTCCAAAACGGTGACAATTACGGCATTTATGTTTCTTGAAAGGACAGAACTTGACAAAATGCCACGAACCACAGTGCCAGCACACTGAAGGAGGTTTAGCTGAATTTTGAGACTGACGTTCTGTGTGCTTAACGGTGATCGGAGGACTTTTCACTGTGTTAATCGAACCAAATTCAGACGACTGTCGTTTGCACTCCACCATAGCAGTATCGTGCTTCAAGTTGATTAAACGTAGGCATTCTGCTGTCACCATTTGTAAAGTCATTTTCGGGTCTTGTTCCACAAGTGACAGAAGTCGAGTTCGTATGTCAGTATCTTCTGGGTTCTTCAACCCACAAATAAAAATCAAACACTTGAACTGATCTGATGTCATTTCGTGTGGTTTGAACCTTTCACATTCCTTGTTCACTTTGCCAGCGTAAGTCACATAATCATCGGAAGGCATTTTTGTCAACTGAAAACATTGATACCGAATATTAAACATGGATGACTGTTCACCAAAGATTTGTGATAAAACGGTGACTGTCTCATCGAATGATAACTCACGTGGGTTCTTAGGCAGAATGAAGTTAACATATCTGTTGTGCTCAACAGTACCAAGTTTTCTTAGTAACAATCGGACTTTGGCAGCATCATCAAACATGTAGCATTCAATACGGAAAACGTCTTCGTAACGATTGAACCATGCATCAAATACGAGACCAGATATTGGGTCGTAGTTGAACTCACTGATGGAATTTGAGATGCTTTCATATTTGTCAGAATGAGATGTTGATGGAACTTGAATGGACAGCTTCTGAGTGAGAGCTTCGATTAATTTTAGTTGAGCTGCTTCATTCTGAACTTGCTGCTGCTGCAAGATAGATTTGAGATCGTCCAGAGAGATAGACATTGTAATTGGGTTGTAATTAACACAGTCAAAAATGTTATATAGCTGCGCTGAACAGAATAAAAACTGTCGTCGTTTGCTTGCTATAACTGCAATGAATTAAGGTAAAACCCCGTCGCCAATTTGTTATAACTGCACTGAATTAAGGTAAACCCCGTCGCCAATTTGTTATAACTGTAGGGAATTGAATGAAGACGTTTTCACCTTGCTCTGTCTGCGCCTGAACTAATCTGCCTATCTGCTTGTCGTACCTTCCGATTTAGTAAAGCACGCAAATATCAAAAGACAAAGGCTGGACTGTGACTGTGTATTGAAGTGCAACAACGATAAAGAAAGCCATGGTATTTATACATTTTACAACAATATGGACAGCTAACAGCATTTGAAATAATTGATCTTAATAGCCAATAACAAAGTGCGTGAGAGATGATAATATACCATATATACAAGATTAGCAGTCAATACCAAAATGTGTGAGAATGATAACGTACCATATATGCAAGATTAAGCAGTCAATACCAAAATATGTGGGATCCTATCACTATATTGGCCTAATATCAAGTCGACGCCTAATTATCTCATATCTGCAAGTTGCACTATGTCTCCTTCATTTGAATAATCCATTCTTTCACCTTATCACTCCTTTCGACAAAAGCCCGTTCGAGTAAAGCTACTACTGGTATCGTTACTCACCATTACTAGTCACCCTAAGTAACTAAATCAAGCGCATCTTATTTCCTTCCTGTCTTCACACTTCACATCATACCGCTGATTCGAACTCCTCACATGGAACCAGTATTTAATTGATGATAAATTCACAAGCATATCACTCAGTCATTTCGCCTCATATCTCTATCATCTGAGCATTTTTCACGGACTTTAAAAGCAATCAAATGGAAGGATAACTACTATCGCATCTTTCAATTCAACCATATTTTCACTATCCAAGATGATACACTTTCTGAAAGACTTTATACTAAACCTTTTCTGCTCTGACACGGACACAGTTTATCACACTTGTGTGCATCCAACTACACCATGTGTGAAAGCGAATGCTTCAAGAAAAGCGCCTATGTTTCCATAATACCCGTGCACAAGTACTACAGTCAATCACTCATCAACGAACAACTGAAATACACCCCCATTTTCGTTCAACACCTCTTCCAGTCTGCTTGGCTGATGGTGAAATCAATCTTCGTCTAGTATGTGTATCAGAAGCGATATGAAAACCTTTCATTTTCATCATCTGTTTCGAACACCCACTTAACAATTCACTGTGATTATTTCGTGATCAAATATAATCGTACTTCTCAACACAACTATACGAGAGCAGTGAAGTGAGAATCGGTGGAGTACGCATTAACACATGAATAACATAAGTAGTAATAACCACCTCTTATCTTATCTCTTATAACGAAGGTTCACATCTGTCGACTAATCGATAACCATCGCATTCTTCTAATTATCTACCTGTTTAGACGGAATGTGGAGTTACCTCATGCGATTTCTGACTAGACGACCTCTGATGACCTGGATAATAATTATGACCTGTGTTGACTGACAGTGGAGCAAATACTGAGATAAGAAGGAATTCAGAATAGTTTTCTTCATATCACCTGTTCTTGTGCATACCTAAGGAGAACTTGTACACTTGACTAGAACTTGGTTCATTTTCGTTTAGATTATCTCTACAAGCATCACCTCACTGATTTTATATGCCACCACACGCACACAGGTATGGAAACATTCTTACATCACTTCAGCTGATTGTGGGGGAGATGAGATGAACTTATCCAGTGGTGTATTCCTAACATCTACCTGAACAACATAACACTGCTTCACTGTGCAATACGCGCACGCACACATCGGGTGGATGGATCCACAAACATTCATCCTTGAATCCCTAACAGCTGAATAAATAAATGTACAGAGCTACTTCTAGCTACGCCATAAAGTGAAGAACTCCTCCATTACTCTGCTTTCATAAAACTTTATTTCATGAAAAGAACTGGAATGTGTACAAAGTGGTTAATAAATAAATTCACAGTAAACTGTCAATGTGAATCAATCACATAACAAAAGTACATAATAAATATCACGTTGACTGCAGAAATTCTAATGAATTGTTATCAGGATATAAAACAAATTGTGAATTTATCTTTATTAAGTAAAATGCATCGCTGATGCTCACTGTGTATGAGACATTAATCACCAGGAGTACTCGACTATAAAACCTCGCATTTCTCAGGAGGCACATATCTGTGTGTTCATCAAATGGACCACGAAGTAGACACATATTCGTGTTTGAAGACAGGATACCTCACTGAACACACTGCACTGCACTGCACTGTCATCTCACCTCACATCACCTCACCTCACTATTCAACAACAACCATCAGAACGAAACATCGAAACGTAAATGATGGCCACTTCATTAACAGATATCAAATACACCAATGAATGAATGTCAAAGAGAAGGGAATGCAGTAACTTAATTCACATGCTCACAGAAATCATCGATCATAAGTCAAAATGCTTTGAGTATAAGTGTCAGCTGGATTGAAATCTAGGCGATATATTCAGTGGACTGATAAAGAAGGACAGTTGTTGAATTCAAGATGGTGATGCAATGACAAAAGGATCCACCACTCTACAAGACAGGAGAATACAGATTAGTAGAAGTACACTGTTTATTTGTCAAACGATCTACGTTACCGCTACCAAAAATTCATCATCAATCAACAGCCACCTCACCACTTAGGCTGTGAATAGGTTACTTCGTGAACACTCATGAAGAATACTCCACATTCACATACGCATGAACTGCACTGAACAATGACACGCCTACAGTGATCCTGGAAGCTAGTTATGCAGACAAAGTCACAAACTCTGATTGCACTACAAACACTGAAGCATGTAAATAGTCAGGGTGGTCTACCATCTACACGGGAAGTCCAAATATACAGACAGGTAGAATAGGATTCACATCAGTCAGTAAATCTCTGACTGAAAGTCAAATGATTGTCGAAATTAGCCATCAGTCTATCACTATTAGAACTGGTAATATTCTCGATAGATGAGTCGGTGAAATGAGCATATCAGGTGTCCAACAGTCACAAGATCTCTCTCTCTCAAATACTGTACAACAAGTAAACCGAACAAAGTGAACTTAATTCATCATCATAAGGAGTTGTGGCGACAGTACAATCAGTCACATTGGTTATGCTAATCAGTGCATATTCAATTACTGAATTCAGTGCAAAAAGTCAATGAATGACACGAAATAAGACTGGTTGTTAGTAGCACTTAACACATCCTCATGGGAACGACAGAATGTTCGATGTTTCGGGAAATAAACTGAACCAGTTATGACTAATGACAACTTGATATAACTTCACACTTTATTACGGAGATAATCACAGAGAATGACAAGTAATGGCAAGTAATTCTCACCCTCCTTTGTTGTATTCATCACTTACAATCAGATATGTTCCCGTCAATCACTACTTCGCCTTCTCCTCCTCCTCCTCAATTCCCTCACAAACAATCTCACTTCTTGGCATAGACTATCTATCCCACATATCAAAACATCAAACATTTACGTCATCATGTCAGTCAGTTGATGTATTGACAAGAGAAATCACTCACATCTATCGTCATCATCATCATCATTATCTAAACTGTTTGTTTACTTCAATCATCGCACATAGTTAACTGAAAATTTTACATAAATCTTTTCAATAGCATATACTGATTGACCTCAAACTGAACAACTTAACCGATCGATGTAACTTCTACCTTATAATACGGTAAGAATGTTGTTTCTACAAATAAATGTTAGGTTTAAGGTGATTATATTATTGACTAGAATTGTAAAATTTTTGCACATAAATTAGCGGGGAACATCACTACGCTCATTTCCGTTTGCCTACTTTTGCAGTCCTTCCGCGACCCAACTAATAGCACGCGGCTTCAAGTTAAAAAAAAGAAAATTATTAAAGTTTCAGTGGTTATTCTGGCCTCACAATTCCAGCCTATCCTATATGGCAGACTCACTATCTCAGCTGGTAGAGTGCAGATGACGCCTTCCGCTT
Source organism: Trichobilharzia regenti (assembly GCA_944472135.2). Lineage (NCBI taxonomy): Eukaryota > Metazoa > Platyhelminthes > Trematoda > Strigeidida > Schistosomatidae > Trichobilharzia > Trichobilharzia regenti. The sequence goes on from OX235270.1 coordinate 4,444,274, forward strand.
CTGTTTAGCCGAATTCTTTATCGAAAATTGAATACAACCTGTGAGACGTGATAACGGATCTCAAACTATCATCATCATTATTTAAACAGAAAAGTACACTTTATCATAATAAGAATAATTTTTAAAGGGAGTTTATACAGACAGACAAATGGTGTTATTATGGGTTCACCAGTCTCCCCAATAGTCGCTGATCTTTTCATGAAAAGAATCGAAAATAACACCCTTTCAAGCATACTCACTCATAAAATATGGTCAAGATATGTAGATGATACTTTTGTAGTACTAAAACGAGATCTACACAGTTCATTATTGGAAAAAATGAACAATCTATCTCCCAAAATCCCCTTTACTTCAAAAGTAGACAGAATCAGACGTCGGTGAACTACCACTTTTAGACCGCCTAGTTAAAAAGAGAGAAAATGGACATTTTAGTATATGCCATATTCAGGAAGTAAACCCACTCCAACAAACATTTAGACTACGGATCACCACACCCCATCAGCGCAAAGGCGTGAGTTGTTTGAAGTCTTCTTAGACGAGTACACTCTCTGATAACGGATGAGCCAGAAAAAGAAGAAGAAATATCAAACATTACTGAAACTCTCAAGCAAAACAACTACCCAAGGAACTTCATCAACAAAATCAACGCAGACATCAAGTATGGCCGAAAACGCATTACGAAAACATGAACATCAACAGTCGTCATTCCATAAGGAGCAGAGACGTCAGACGATATCAGAAGAGTACTCAATCAGTTCGACATTAGAGTTTTCTTCACAACATCAGACACACTTCAAAGCAGCCTTGTCCACATAAAAGAACAAATGCCTAAAGATTCTCTATCTAATTGTGTCTATAAAATAAAATACTAGTTTGGAATGTGATGCGATCTACATCGGACAAACATCTCGGGAAATCAAAATCAGAAGAAATGAACACCGTGGAGCATCTGTCCGACCACCGCGAAATCCAGTTGAACCAGAAAAAACTTGAAAAATCATCAGCCACAGCTTGCCTACACGCTATAGAATCAGGCCACATAATTGATTTTGACAACATTGAAATAATCCAGAAAAACTTCAGAAATCACAAAGAACATCTAATATCAGAAGCACTTCATATCAAGTGGAATCCAAATGGCCTGAATAGGAATGATGGACTAAAACAGAATCTGACCTGGTTGCAACACCTCCCTCCCCTCCCCAACGAAGTGACAAAATCAACACGAATGTGATAAGCAAGTTCACTATGTAAACACACATTGCTTTTACAATTTTACACACTAATCAATTCCGACAATCTACACTTGGTTATCTTTACCAATTGGCCAACTTAACAACGAAAAATGCCCCCAGACCGACTAACGATGATCAAGTTAGTAAACTTTGTTTTGATATTTGGTTTGAGTGATCTTCATTGTTATTTTGACTTTCAATATGTCCCTTTAACTTGACCTAAGTCTATTTTCTCACCTCTTAGCTCTTTGCTACATATATATATATATATATATATGCTGAGATTTTGTAAATTCCTGTTTAATAATACTTTGATAAAGCTATTAGCAGCATTAAATAGCGAAACGTCAGTAAAAACAATATCGTTTTGTTTTTCATTTATTGGGAAATACAAAAACAACCTTTATTATAATGAATATCATATACCCAATACCCAAATTTTTTCAAACTGTTAAAAGTGAACTCGGTTTGGACATATATAATGAGAATAAGTTCGTGAAGTAACGGGCACAGTTGTAAATATTAAACTTCACAGCTACTAGGGTGTTTATTTCACCATGTACTTAACAGGGTTAATATATTTGTTGCGAGATTCATTCATAAAAAATGTGCACGTAAAGTATCAATGAAGTAAAAAGTATACATTCCAGTGGCCGCCTCCTGGTATCACACAGCTCATTTCTTCAGAGAACAGGTCTCTACAACAAGTCATCTTGTGTCCACTAAGCACATGAAATGGCCACGTCGGTGGTTCAGTGGTACAATACTCGGTGACCACATATATAGTCGGAGATCCGATCTCCGGTCGACCAACTTCTAAACCCCAGCTAACAGGTAGAGTAAGTCTGGTAGAGAGGGGAGGTTGAGTGTGACGTTAGCAACCCTACCCCGTAAAATGTAAACAGCACTGCTCACTGCAACTTCAGAGCTCAAGCTTGAAGCCCACTGTTCCACTCAGAACTTAAGGGAATAAAACAGATAAGCACATGAAATAAATAGGCATATTTGCTGTCCAACACCAACCCCTCTCAACCATACTCAGTACAGCACATAGAAATTATCGACAACTAACACCTAGACAGGAGTTCCTGGTATAATACTGCATACCTTCTTTAAAGTTTCACTGTATAGTTGTGTCGCAAAGACGTCCAATTCACCTTAAGAAACAGTTTGCGTGGACTAGTTGACGCGATGATAACGCACATAGTCTATCAAGTCCCCTTATTGAAAAGTAATTTCGGGGTTAACTTTGAACTGACAATACTCATGGGTTTAGTTGATACGCATACACAAACATAAAAGATAAATTTCTTGTGTCAAATGATTCGTATCAAATGAAAGCGTGTTACTCCACAGAGGAACATCGATTAATACGTCATCACAACCCGCGATAGTGCGCAAATAGTCAATAAATGTTATTTACCCCATTTTATGTTTCACCTGTTAGCTCATTTAGCTCCCTGCAACACAATGCAACTCTCACTGAAATTCAGTTCTGGCCTCATGATATTTTAGAACATCTCGTATTCTGATTACCACAAACTCATCCTTCCTCTCGATGTTAGATGGTTGTAGGCAATCGGTAGGAAGTCCTACGCTAAGGTTTCGTGCTTGCTGGCACTCAGCAGTCAGCCAGTAAGGCGCATTTTCAATTCTAAGGGAGCTTATGTTCATTCTGATATTTGAGCCCGCATCAAACAGTACTGAGCTATTCCGACCCACGATTCACCTGCTGTGTGGCTGTAGGAAGCATGAAATCTAGGTCCAGCTGCCTTCAAAGATCAAGTTAGAATTCGTGAGCCATTGAGTCTAGCTGCAGTAACCGAATGATTTACAACCTTTCCTTCTAACCGGAAGCCCACGAGTTAGAGCCCCATTGAATGTGTAGTGCCGATGAGTCCGAAACCAGGAGTACAGAAACAGCTGTGCAGTACTCCCTGGCTGGCATTCAATGGTTCACTAAGTGATATCAATCCGCGATCAAATTCGAAAACAAATCAAACTCCTACAAACAAACTCGTGAAAATCGAAATCCACAGTGAACCGCGATAGCATGCCGTCTACCTTGGTGACCACACTGCAAACTAGTGGCTGGTCAACGTATCCTTCTTTTCAACTTTTATAATGATCGTATTTCTAAGTTGATCACAATAGTGCTTTCACAGGAACTTCAATTCTAATCAAATGTATGTATGCAAAGTCACAACACAACTTACCAAGATTATCGTGACTCTCGTGGCGTATTTCACTACACAGTGACACTGTTTTTCTCAGCTTACCAACTGGCTTTCATAGTATGCTACATCTTCTTTTATGATTTGGTGTTTGAAAAAAGTTCCGTAGATGGTACAGCTGACGGTAGAGTCAAAATGAAAGCGAACACGCATTAATTCCGTTCCGTCCCAACTTTCATTTTAATTTTTAATTAAGATGGGTTTATTGTTTGAGAAACAATGTAAAGACATCAAGAACGAGATTCCTTAACAAGTAGATACTGGAAGAAAATTGCACAAATTTATCTATCCGATAATGAGTAAGTTAACGAGTGACCAAATTGGAAATTATCAGAGGGTGATTAGTATTCCTTTTTTTTTTTTACTATTCCACAGCCTGAAGAACTTCGAATGAATGATACTCAACCTTCTTCAAGCAGTCAATGATCATCTTACATGAGAGTTTAGACTGGATGGTGCGTAGATTATCCCACTTAAAATGAAGTATAATATCATTTGTAAATACACCCGAAGCAAGTTCATAAGATGGACTGGCAAAAATTCGCATGAACAGCTTATCCATACTCAAGAATTCATATACTTAGTCAACACCTCAAGGAGGCCAACTCCACAAGCCGACAGGACTGTCACAACATTCCTAACTACTAATCTTGACAACTGGAAGAAGTAAGCTGAATGCATGTGGAGATTTCATCGATTAAGGCCATGTCGTGAATAGGTAGGATAGATAAGCAAAATAAAACACGTAGTTCAGCAATTAATTTTCGCATTCACTACAACAAGCTTGACAGAGCACTTGCTCTCTTTTAATTCGTGAGTAATCCCCATCCAGACATTAATAAAAACAAAACACGTAGTTCAAATAGATAATCCTATGATACTATTATTCGTAAGATATATAGGATAGTGGAAGCTAGCAGAATTATCTTAACGTAGTGCATTATGATTTATATCGAGGTGAAATCGAAGTTACAACACCACTAAAACCATGGGGAATTTTTGTTAACTCACAGTTCTATTGACGAAAACACGGGACGCATTACACAGAGAATAATACTGCATCACATTATGATGATAGCTTCCCATCTCAACAATGACTTTTACAGCTATGATGATACCTACGACTGAAATGTTACGGAAAAGTGTTAATGACCGATAGCTGCTACCTTGACGTGGCGGTCGGGCTTGCACATTGAGAGGACCCAACAAGCTGCACTGGCTGGAACCAATATTCCTGCAGGTCCTACCATACCAGGAAGGTTGTTAGGATAGCGATTGGACTAAAAGCAGTTACTGGCATTGTGTAAGAATCTTTCTATGTTGGGGGTCTGAGGGCGAAGTCGTACTGTTGGGAAACAGGGGTGTAACAGCAGTGAGGTGTTTCCCTCAGATGGCCAGCATGGCAGCTATGCTCCTCCCTCCCACTTCGGAGGGAGGGGGTTAGAAAAGGTCGACCCCGAAAACTGTACATCCCGACTTACCCTACGGTGGTCCGTAACCGGCGGTAAGTTTACTAGTACGGAACCAACCCCAGAAACCAGTTCATACAGGCCGTGTGTGACCAGCCTCAAGCAGTTGTCCCCTGGGCTCTGCGGTCACGCAACACTCTGTTTCAGGTGTGTGCAGCCGGGAAGCAACAACCGCCCACACACTTCCAAAAGCACACGAAGCCTTCCTGAGCTATGATGATACCTACGGCTAAAGTGTTACGGAAAAGAAGTACATTCAAAAACATTCACTACGAAACTAAATGGTGCATATTTGTAGCTAGTCACGTTGAGAAAAACAATAACCTTACCTTGTTTCATACGAATGAAAATCAAACCAAAGAAAAAGTCTGTGTGCGACAGAAGTAGGAAGAAATGTGGCTCTTCTTCGAAGTGTCAAATTTGTCTATGTTAACGTTTAATCCATCATCACCATACTTCACAAAATCGTGTCACTACAACTAACCATGAAGACTTTACAGACAGTTTGTAACTTTCTAACATCTGATCGGATTCACTTCACTAGCTGGTATCAGTAGGCAACAATGTGTTGACATCATAAATTAGATTACTGAGGCAAAGCAAAAACAGTTGATTCATATATGAAGTATTGTTCATATATGAATCAAATGTCTTTCTAATTACAAGCTGAGTTCACTTGTTAAGATTAGTGTGTTATGTGATAAAACACTTACTTACTTCCCCTTCACAAGGAAAATCTATTTACACCACTTCTTGCATAGATAAAACTTCGTTTCAGAATCACAGTAACGGTGACTTCTGGTTAGTACTTAACACTCCTAAATTTGATGCTATCTAGCACTACACCGGGTAGTTCAAACGGTTATGAACAGCACTTAATCTGGTCAAATACTGATTGATTGCAGTTAATTAAAGTAGGAAACCGTGACCAAGTAACTGTTTCAGCTCGTAGAGCACTTAACTAGTTGAAAGGAATACATAGAATTCGACAGGATTCTCCTTAGAAAGCAGAGGATTAGTTGCAAGATCAAATCAACAAACGAACGAACAAACTTCATAAACATCAAATTCAAACCACGGCTTACTCTCTTTGCCTACTGCTGTTTGACAGCTAACACCTCTCCACAAACGCAAAATCACATAATAACAGCAGTAGTTGCACAGCCGAAGGCCTTTGCATACTAATAAGACTGCTAACCAGAATAAAATTGCTTCAACAAATCACCTATTTGAGAAGCCGAGAAAAGAAACACAAAGCAGGTTGTTTGAATGGCACAACTGCTACTGCTTTAACAGACAGGATTCAGGAAAATATTGGTGATATTAATTTAGGAAATGAAATCACAACTTTGAAAAAAATTGATAAAATCTTCTTTGTTGAAGAATAGTTCTGGGTACATGTAAGATTAGAATCACATATTCTTTTTCTCTCCTAGAGCGACTTCATTTGTAACTGACAGATAAGTAAATTTTATAATGTGAAAATCACTCTATCCTACATTAGAACCATCGCAATACACTATAACAGTCTAAAGTACGCTAAGGCAGCATTCGATTCTGTCGACCGAGAGGTACTCTGGAGATGCTTGGCTGTAAAGGGAATGCCGTTAGGCGGGAAAATATTGAGGTTATGCGTCGAGTTCTAGGTAAGGAGGGGAAATCAATCGACGAGCTTGTAAAGTTACATCGACTGAGATGGTTAGGACATGTGTTACGTATGCCAAGTCATCGCCTCCCTCGACGAGCAATGTTAGCGGATATAGGGTCAGGCTGGAAAAGAGATAGCGACGGTCAAAACAAAACATGGCACCGATCAATGAAATCCACAACAGTTAGTCTAAGCCACGTGGAAGGTGTAGACTTCCTGGTTGTTGTCCTCGGGACGGTAAAAACCAATGGTTGGAAACAATTGGTGACGTGGCTCAAAATCGTTCTCAGTGGCGCAGATGCATCCACTCCTTGTGACATATGATCTCCAATGAAACTGTTTTGTTCTTCGTTATTACTCTTCCTTTGTCTCACACCTCTGCTTACTGTCTCTATTATGCTTTTCTTGTACTTTCTTGTCTTGCTTTGTGTGCTACATGCAGTGTGGCGACTTGAACTGCCACACATATGTGCAAAGTTCTACGTCGAAAACAGACAGACAGACAGAAAGTACACTACCACTAGATTTGTAACAATATTGTTTCCTTAAGCTTCAAATGTGAAGTATACGATAGCATGGTATACACAAATAAGTTAACCATTATTATGATTAGTCACTCCTGAAACAACGAACAAACTATGGAGTTATTCCTTTAATGAACAATGTCTTAGAGTATCCCATTCGGTGCCAATGAAACTGGATTTTTGCCGTTTTCCCGCATAACCTGGCCGCTTTTTCTGTTAACGAAACACTACGAGAAAATAAATGAATGCTCGTTTACAATCCACACACGTGAAGTATCAGTAATTTTTTACAAGATGTCATAATAAACCAGGAACTACATCGACCACAGGTCAAACTAATGAGATTTACTAAGAATTTTCATATATTTCAACTTGCGGAAAACACCACGGTAGTAGACATACTCTCAGAGATTAAAAATAGGAGTACCGATAAGCCAATAAGACCACAATATTCGTAATAGGAATGGTACTAAAATGGAAATGAACGTTCAAGTAAAACAGCAGTCAGCAAAATAAAACATTTTAAGTGCTCATCTTGAGAATCAACCAAATGTGTCAAGGTTTAAGAAGAAACACGTCAAAAATTCCGCTACTATTTCCACTACCTCATAATGTACATTGAGTGAAAACCCAACACATTTTTTCAACTTTATTCAACGACACTCAGCAACATTTCATCGTTTTTCACAACTTATTCATACAGATAAAATTCAGAATAGGTAGTGTCAGATCTTATGAGAAATAAGGTTTATCCATTGAGTATGCAGTAGAAATTCTCAACTCAATAGTTAGTAACTTGTTTACTATAGTAAACACTGCTTAATTAGTGGGAAGTTGATTTCAGGCATCCAGTAAAACATGCTTATGTGAACCGAATATATGCGTAGCAACAAGTAAATGCGCAATGACCGTTCGACGCGTTACCCAAGAGAGAAGTCAAATATACGTGTAAAAACACATCTGGTTAAAGTCTATTTTCGTCACATGATTACAAGTCACTAGAAACAATCTTATACACAATGAATATGTATGTAAACTACAGTTGGAATTTCTTCCTGATCTCAACACGATCGTCTTCACTTTTCACATACCTGAAGACGTCAGAAATGATTATCAATAGCTTACCAATAATCGATATAACGTGCCAGTTGAACAGACTGAGCGATTTCATTTGTAAAGTGACAAGCAAACAGTAGCATGTTTCTAGGTTGAACAAGATACGCAAATCTCATGAAAGCGGCGGAGTAAAATATAAGTGCTTGGAAGGTAATTCTATTAGTAATCAGTTGATACCTGTGGTCATTTTGCCGCTAATTTTCTCCGGATTATTTTTTAAATCACCTAGTGCGGCTAGCGGCAGGCCCCAATTGGCCACAGGCCCCCAGAAGTGCTACAGAATAGATTAGCTTTAACATAAATCCACCAAACACGTTTTAAAAATAACAAAAATCTAAAACAAAACTCACGGTGCTTCAGGGGTAAATAATGGTCTTTAAACTAACCTTGCTAGGTAGCTCCGAAACTCCTTACTCCCAAGGTACTTTACGACCTTCATCCAAAAGTTAAGGATGGAACTATGGACAAGGCTGACGTTACTAGAGTAGATAAACAACATCATGATAGTTTTGAAAAAATTAAGTACTTCTAAAGCTTTACTTTATTTCACTTCTGCCGTTACACTGTTTTATTTTTGGTTCTAATGGTTACATTTTATACATTCGCCACTGTTTGCTTCAGTGAACTTTGCCGTGTTTTTGCTACTGTCCTAAGCATAGATGCATTAAAATTTCCATCAATCTGCATTGAGTGGCTTTGCTAATTTTCTAAGCCCCACTTTTCATCTTGAATGGTAAATTATCTGTTTGCGTGGCGCAAAATTAATGAGGCTTATTCGTCATTAGTTCTAACTCAAAGTAACAGAAACTTTAACTCACCTATGCGTAGGATGGTTAAAAAGACGATGACTCAATGCAAAAGATGGGCAACGGAAGAAGAAGCTGAGCTCAGTGCACACTTTACTGAATGAAGGAGTGAAAAAGAATTCTAGGAAGAACAAAATACAATGCTACTACACACTGGCCGGCGGCAAGTGAAGTAGAACTGGCAGGCTGTAGGTAAAAGAGAACTAAGGACATTATATCAGATGACCAGACTTCTGTCCGACGAGAGATCAAACCAGATAGTGAAATCAACAAAGATGCTCGGAGGAACCTGATTATCAAGGAGGAGAAACAAACCAAAATGATCTATTTAATTGACACTTGAATCGACCACCACTGGCAACTCGCCTAGAAACACCACCAACGGCACACACGGAACTGTCTGCCAGTGGACACCACACTTCACACGAAATCAGAAATTGTGAATGCTATCAAGCAGCAGGATCAAACAGAACTCCTCCGGAAACACTTAATACGGCTTCGGAGACTACTGCAGATGTCCTCACACCGTTGCTGCAAAAGGTTCGGAAAGAAAGAAAGGTACCTACCTTTTCTAGCTACCGAAGAAGGGTGACCTAGATCTTACTCTGCAAGAACTGACTGGCGTGTAAAAATGCTCTTGTCCACACCAAGCAAAATACTTAGTCATATCATCCTGGAGAGAATGAAGGGGGCACTGGATACAGAATACCACCAACCGGAAAAAACCGAGAATCGTATAGACTGTGCTCTTATCACTCTGATGTGTATCATGCTTAGCTGTCGTACTTGTTATTCTTAAGCACTCCGGTCCAAGTCATGATGGACCAAATTAGTACTGCAGCCCAAATTTTGATCATGCCGTAATCCAGCTGATACTAGGTACCTAAGCAGTTTAGAAGAAATAAAAAACACTAACGACTCTACTAATGGCTCTCTTAAAAAACGGCGACTGAAATGAACACTTTGATTCGCCTGAAATTTAGCATACCCACAGTGAATGTTCGAATAACTCAAAAAATGCTAATCGATGTGTCCGAAACTTTAAAATCATAACCACTGGTAAGTTCAAACTGTCTGGTATTGAACTTTTTCGCCAATAATGTTCACATCGTGAATTGAATGCAACTCAGATATGTGTACCACACATATTTATTAGTGTTTGGTGCTATTCATTGAAGTACTATGTTCTCAAATCGGAGAGCGGATGGACATCTCTGCTACCCCCTAGCTGACAACTTGTCCCTCATTTTTATCTGCACGGCTTTGCACTACTGATAAACAAATTTTTACAGCTGTGTAACTGTGTGGGATCACAGAACTTCATACATTCAACTGAACTTCAATTGTTTCGCTTTCAGAGGTTAGTTCTTTATGTCTGTGCTGTTTGCATCCGACTGCGGAAAACTGTGTTTTGAAAAAACAAGAGTGCGAAATCGCGTTTTGATGCGACTGAATATCTTTACAATCTCTTCACAACGTCTTCAACACAAACTCTCGGACAGCCGTAAAGGTTGTATTCAATTTTCGATAGTTGGGGTGGTTTCAAGAGCAGTGTGGCCATCAAATCAGGTGGGTTAGGCTAAACTGTCAGCAGGTAATGCGGCCGAATATCAGGGGCAACAGGATAGATGGCTACACAGCAATCATGAACGCTGCTAGTTGAAGCCTATCAGAAAAGACCCATTGTCATTCAAACAGCCTAACTGACTGGTTTTGCCGATGACCACAGAACACGGTGGTTTTGGACCTGGGTTTAGCGGTGGTAACGACTTCCATTGCAGGTTAATAGATTAGATGAATTGAATTGAAAACATCTTGACCACAGTGGGATCATTACACACTAAGAATATACGTAATCGTCAGAATGCTACCTTGGATGACTCTTACAAGTATTCCTTTTATTTAGACAAGTGGCCATCGTTTGGCAGTCAAGGGGAGTCATGAGGCCACAAATTACATGGACGAGGTCCCCCTTCGCATTATAGTCAGATTTTCTATGAAAAGGGAAGATGTCATTTGTCTTGAAAAATAATGTCACAGGCTTTCAAACTTTGTGGCGCGCTTAAAAAGAACAGTGCATTTTGAGCTTCTTTTCGTAAGTACTTGAATAACTCTCTACAAGTGTGGAGGCCTACAGCTTCATGGACTGGTTAATACTTTTTTCATTTAAACAACCGTGGTACATCATATGTGATCCTGCAGTCGCAGGGGTTAGTGAAAAAACTATTTAGAACTACAGACTCAGTTGGTGATCTATCATTTTGAGCTTAGATAGTAAAATATTGACTTCTTGCTCGTTACTCCGATAAACCATCAATCAGGTTTAGCTGACTTGGCAGATGAGCATTACTGTCCCCATGCTGCTGAACGATTAGTTTCTGTGAAGCTCTTTTGTGTTATTATTGCTACAATATATTTTTAGTTACACCCACTCTTTCTAAAAATACACGTTCTAATATTTTAAGGTTCTTCCTAAAATCAGGAAACCAACTACGAATTTGTCAGGCGCTAATTATTTTTAACACGCATGTGAATATTCGGAAACTAAAAAGGACATCTAGACATGCTGAGGTAGACAGTAAGGAAAAATCGTCCAGTAAGGAGACTGTGTGGCCATTTGCTTCTCCTAGCTGGAAATCCTTAATTATTCGGGATCATGTGTGTATTCGATTTCTTGAGGGCGGCAAAACACCTCAATTAGATTTAAATTTGGTCAACACCAAAATAATAGAGAACAGCGCAGATTCATCGTAATGAAAGTGTAGGCGTATGAATGAGTGGGTCTTGATTTATATTGGGTAATACAAAAAACTGCTTAATAAATAAGGTTTTAATGGGAATGCATCAACTTATCGTTCAAGTTATCAACGAACGCTAGGAAACAGAAGAGAACTAATTATAATTTTGATGCCAAGACTTTACCATGTTTGGTCTTTAGATGTTCACTTCTTTAGAATGTTGGTGAGATGAGTGTTTTTTGAGATAACGTTCGTCTTAACCGCCTTCGTTTACAAAATGTTTCGCTTTCTAGTATTGGTTTGTAGATATTTGATTGATTGGTTACAGGACTTCATCATGGGCTGACATCTGTCAGACAGCCATCGGAAAACCTGGAAGTACTAGACGTCTGTTTCGTCCTAGTTCGTTACTCTTCATCAGTACGCGCCCACCGGGATTCGTAACCAGGGCTTTCTAGTTACAAGGCTAACTCGTGGTCCATTAAACCACTGGGACAAAGTCGAATGGCCCGTAAATTCCAACTTGTCCCAGCTCACGACATGGTGAGACCGCTAGCCAATGTCTTTTCCACGAGTATTTGTCCTCATGTACAACCTGCCTTTGCTTTCAATTAAACTGCAGAAGATACTCACCTTGAATCAGAGGCCTCCACAGAAAGGCAACCTCGTCAAACGAAGTTTCTGAGTAGCAAACTCACTGGGGTTATTTTCGTGAGTTGAGCCATGACAATACTTCTCACACTGCTTTAGGGAACATCTTGGGTGGTTTCATGTTTCGATAAACAGTATTCTGAATTTGTGTATCAAGACTTGCCAAATGTTAGTCATGTTGTAACCTAGCAATATCATGGGCCCAACACTGTGGCACTGGTACTGTACCTGTCTTTGAGGATCGTTGGGGGCCTGCAGCATGTCAAACATAGATGAAACCCTCATTCAAGACTAGCGATTCTAGGAGGCTAGTAAGTTTGACTGCTTGGACTACTTCGAGCTTATTCTCGCGCTGTCTTCCGCTAGCTACAACATCCATGATTGTAGCATGGCCATCTGTCCTACTAAAGAGAAACATTACCATACGACTGACCGGTGCCTTAGTGTAACCCACATTGATCTAGTGACCAGGATGCATCTTATATCTGATGGTAGGATTCATTCAGTAGTATTGACTGTACAGCTTGATGATAAATTCGTTGAAAAGAGTCTCTTCGCTGAATCACTTGTTTTGATTTTCTAATATGGAAATGACAAATTGCAACACCCACCAGACAGCAATAACCACTCTCTTGTTCCATGATAGTGAAATGTCTTCTTCCAACAGTAACGAGATACACATTGCCCCTGAACACAAATCTGATTGGAATTCTGAAAAATTTATTTGATGCCCCATGCACTGATGAGTGGCTAACGTGACGCCATGCTGAATTTCTATGCTTCTGTACACAGGTGTCCCGTGCAGTACCTGCAAGATTCTAGGTATGACACATAATGAACAGCGAGGAACAGCTGACACTCCCGTGTTTCGGGTTTATTTGCATGAAGAAAATCTGAATCAGAGTTGTCTAAAGGAGACTTCCCCTCAGTATTATGCCCCGCCTTATTATTGATCTTTACGGCTTATTTTGTCTCCGACAAATAATTCAAATGGTGGGTGTTGAGTATTTTTGACTTTTTAACCATATTTTATGTTCACCTGTGTAAAGGTGAGGCTTTACACCTCAGCCTTTCTTATTAGTAAAATCAGTTTCACATCAACACAATGGCCGTCCCTCACCCACCTTTTCTTCACGAAAAATATGGCGAATCTTTTAGGAGGTCAGCGAACAAGGTTTTATGTGAAGGCAGTTTATTTACGCTGCATTTCCATAGTGACTATCTGCTCACTAGTCCGTGAGGAAATACAGGTAAAGATTTTCTCGTATACCCTTCATGAAAAGGTTTGCGTTTCACGTTTTTTGTAATGATAGGTGTATGAAGCACATTTTATATTCCTATTCACTCAAATATTGGATGAGTTTCGAGATGTTTTTATTCATCTCAAAGAATTTTCTTCTTGAAATATGGTCAAATACAGAGAGCAAGCAAAACGAAATCCATATAGGTGATACATCCTATTCTGCCCTGATAATATCTGTTGCTTGCTTATATTCTGTATCAGGAAACAAATGCTTCCAAAGCAGGTTAATTGACTTAGAGTGAACGCAGCAACGATTATTTTCGAACAGACTGTTTGCATAACCCTCAGATGCCTATTTCATCAATGGGCCCCAAATAAACCATTGACTCATCTCCTCCCAGCCTTCTTGTATCGGCGCCCTGATTTATTCCTTTACTTCTCATCACTATTTTTGATTATATATCCAAACACCTATTCGTTCTTCTATTTAGCTGTAAATATTCGCCACTATTTATATTATTACTACCGCCATTATTGTTGTCCATCTTTGTGATCACGCGAGATGACTATCAAATGGAATAACTAAGTCCAGTCAAGGCAGCAACTTAGTTTTTAACAGGGCGTACTGCAAATTACATCTAACCAAACTCTCCCACAAGTCAGCTCGAGGACCACCTAGGATGCCGTGGGCGTATGGATGGGAAAACTACATAAAAGCCTCCTGAAAACCAATAGGCCTTATCTGACAACCAAGAATGTGTCCCAAAGAAATCAGTTTCGTTCATATAGACCTATAAGAAGTATACTGAAAAACTAGTTGAATATGGTTACCAAAAGTCATTTATCTACGTTCAACCTGTTACGGCTCTAGTTATATTGATATTAAACTTTAAAACAGACGATAAACAAAAGAAATGACCTATTTTCAAAGACAAAACGTCGTATGCATATTTTGTTTTAGTGTGTCAAAACACGTAACGTTGTCATAGCAAATATTTTTAGCTTTTCAAAGTTGTTTGACAATGGAGGATGAAGTTGGATTCCAGAAACTTAAGCTTACTGGAGTAATAGGCTTCAATGGTTTGTGTTACATGTATTTTTATTGTGTCTTTAGGAAAAGTTCAAAATGGATTCTTAGTGCATCCTGATCGTCAACACTTTGTCTTTTCTTTGGGAAGCAATGTTGTAATTGAGAATATTGGTAATAAAGAACAATACTTTCTGCAAGGGCACACAAATAATGTAGTGTGTATTGACGTTAACAAGACGGGGACATTTATAGCTTCTGGTCAGGTCACTTATATGGGTTACAAAGTAAATTTTCTTATTAACCACTGCTAATATTTTAAGGCTGCAATAATTGTTTGGAACTATGAAACAAAAGATAAATACGCAGAGTTTGTGTTGCATAAAGTTAAAGTTCAAGCCCTGAGTTTCTCACCAAATTCAAATTACTTGGCAAGTCTAGGCGGTCAAGATGATGGAAGGTATACTCCAAGTTTTTTAATCCCTGCAGTGTTGTCATTTGGTCAGTACCTAAAAAAGAAGCTATATGTGGAAGTCCAGCTCAGCCTCAGAGCGCTGGAGTTACACTTGCGCTTGCTTACGCCAATACATGTGAAAACACATTCATGACAGCTGGGGAGTATGTTTTTTTATTTTTGTAAGTTTTGTGAAGAAACACAGTGCGAGTATGGAATCTGGACCTAGAAAACCGAAAAATCAGGCCAACTGACTGTACACTGGGGCAGATTAAGCGTACCATTCAGTGTTTATCTGTAAGTCGTAACGTTAATTTTCACTACATCTTCAGGTGTCTCATAATGACAAAGTGTTTTTTGCAGGCACTACAACTGGGGATGTTTTGGCAATTAGCATGCAGCACTATCTACTTCAGGTTTTAGCACCAGAAAAAGATGGTTTTAGTTTAGGCGTCACCACACTAAGAACACTAAGGGAATCGATGCTATTAGTTGGAACAGGAGATGGTGTGATACAAGAACTTTGTTACACTTTTAAAAAGGGGCTTAGACGTTGTCTTCCAACCCTTATAAAAACGAAGTAAGTGCTGTTTAATAGATAATTTTTATTGCTTTTAAATATGGTGATCGTTTTCAACCTGAACTAGGATTTTTCTAGCACTAATGAAATTAATAGGACAGTTTTAATCACAAAAAATAATTTTTCATATTTGTCATTGCGTAATTCACGACTAGGGATAATCTTTCAAACATTTCAATAACTGAGGTGTATTTATAGTTCTACAGTCCATGTTAAAACTTTTGTGTACTCCTCGTTGTATGTATGTGCTAACAGCTATATGAAAGGCCTTTGACTGACTTTTCCACTTAAAATTGTATAAAAATGTGCAGTGTTTCAACTTACCACATTTAAAAGGTACGCAGAACCAGGAAGTATAAATGCAGAAGATCTATGGTAAAGACAATGTACTGAGGAAAGAGTAATTAGCTGCAGATAAGCGACGTATATTATAATAGACCGGATTAGTACGATAAACAAGGAAAGAATCAGATTGTATACTTCTGCAATTAAAACACGCTGTCGATCCCACGGAACAGTAAACTTCAATATTCTCTTCATCAAAAATCAAATAACTGTTGAAAGTGACTACTTTTCGCAATAATAAATGACTTGGTTTATAAGAATCGGCCCCTGAACTTTAAAGATCTCTGTAATTCCATTTTGAGGCACAATTCTACCTTTGGTAGCAGAAATAATTGTGCAAGCAGCACAAACAAAACTACTTGAAATTTTACTTAGACTCTCAAAGTAGCAATTATCTGGAGTATTCACAGGAATAAATTTTAGTTGAAGAGAATGAGGGTGTTTCGGAAAAATTTATTCGGTTTACATATATAAGGAAGGATAAAAGTAACCGGAATTGGTCAGCAATAAAGACAACCTATTTCCATCGTTGGATCTGAGGCTATTCGGTTGAGATTTAAATGTCACAAAGGGGCAGGATACGCTCTTGCTTTTACTGAAAATAAGAAGGTTGAAGACGAAGATGTATAGCCGTACGAATGACCGCATCTTAGTCTTTTATTTCAAATATCACTTTCAGACTGCCAGAACGTATGCGTTCTATTGCAAAACGAAAATCTCTCTTTGTTCTTTTTTGGCTGGTATAATTGGAGGGCAAGTTCCAAAATATCTAAATCTAAATGTTATAATGCAGACACAATACACTCTGTTATCTTTATTTATTGCAGGGCAGCTGAGTCCTACAGGCTTTAAGTGAAAGAATCATAATTTTCAATGAAATAGATTGTTTTTTAAATTAGTTGTAAGATGTTATAAAACATTTATATCATAACAGATGCCTTTGAGAAGGCTGACAGTGGAATTATCTGACTTGGACTGACTACTGAATATATGAGTTAACTTCTAAAATGAATAAAATATGCGAAAATGATTTCTCTTCAGGAGTTTCACTTCGTTGTTCGCCACAACTCCACCTATTTAGTTTAGTTAAAAAAGTTGGCTACAACAGTAGAAAGAAGCTTCAAGACACAATAACTGACCCTTCTTAGTGCTGGAGAATAGATTCGAAGGATTGCGTAGTAGACTAAGAAGTACAGGAGATGCGCCCCGCTTCGTTGCACCAGTTTTGCTCACTGAGCATAACAATTCAAATAAATTTCTATTAAAATCTGCCAAGCAAATGAGGAGTGGTTACAAGTCTGATCACGAGCTGGTATCAGTTAGAGAAAAACTGGAAAACCAGAGGCCACGGGACGTTTGTTTCCGTTGTCCTAGTTTAGGACCCAACAGAAGTACGCACTCACCACTGTTCGGACCCAAGACTTTCCAGTTACACGGAAAGCTTTTAGACTATTCAGCCACTGGGGCCAGATGATGCGACCCATGAATTTCAGTTTCTGTCGACTCGCGTGATATACAGCGCAACTGTCAGCCAGAGTTATAGGTGAATAACTGTCCTCTGGCTTCTCACTAGAATTCCAGTTAATTTCGTGAATACAGTCAGTCGCTAGCGGGCATAGAGAATTATGATTTATTAACATTTTCATGTTAACCAAAGTAAAATCAGGTGGTTTATTGACTATTACGCCTGCTTTTTGAACGTTTTATTTGCTGCACGTCAAAAGGAAAACTTTTGAAATAAAACCCGGCTCAGTTAATGAAAGCGACCAAAAGCATCTCACGAATATATATATATATATATATATATATGAGCACTTAAGGCTCGAATAGTCAAAAACCAATTGAAACTGGCAGCACAGTATTATGCTAAGAATTTTGTTTATACTTCATAGTTTGAAATAAATAAATTCTTTCTAATAATGTGCTTGAAAACTTTATTTACTTTGCATTGCAGTAAAATGAAAAAGTTGCTAGGCAACGTGACAGCTATCAGTCTCCGTGGTGAAGGACATCAGTTTTTTGTTACAACTGATAAATGTCATCTTTATCGATTCAATTATGCAGACTTCAATCATGAACTTATCAATACATGCCATAATGCAGCTGTCAATGACATCAGATTTCCTTAGTAAGTCCACATATATCGTCGGTGTTGTGTTTTTTTTGTCATCAATGTCAACTTGTCACGTACGCAGTCCAAGTCAAGTTCTCAGCAAATGTCTTCCTAAACATTACCTAGTTAACTAACGATAATTAAGCCTGGAATGGTGAGAGGTTTAGGCGACAGACACTGAACTGGCAACTTCACCCACTGAAATAGGCTCAGACCAATTCATCAGACATTAAACTGAACGGTTAACTAAGTGAAGACATGCTAATAATTAGGCATTGATTGCCAGTAGTAGTAAGAAGGGAACTGAGTCTGACAAAATAGTTCAATTTTTCCACACCACTTTAAAGCTTGATCCTAACTAAACTTCATGCAGTTGCAATTAAGACAAAAAAAAACTGAATTAAGTAAAATCTCTCAAATTAGATCAATTCTACTGATATCCACAAAACACCAGGTAAATTTCAAAGCGTACAAACTTTATAGATTTTAAGTGAGATAATGTGAAGTAAAAAAACATTGTTCATTAAACTTGAGACTTTGGACATGTGAAGCTGACTTTTATCAATAATAATAATAATGATAATTTGCGTCATTCTAAACCAGTGCTTATGACACAGAAGGGAATTCTCAGCATCGGATACAATATTACATCTAATTCACCTCAAGAACAGTAAAAAACAAAAAAAAATTGAAAATGGCAACTTTTGGTATTAGCAGTGACAATAAATTCAAAAATGTACAAAAAGTATAGAGCGATAGTAATAATAATACTAATAATTACCAAGATTGCAAAATAGTTGAAATGGTGTCACCATAAGTTACACAAAGGAGAAGAGATCAAAGAACCACCTATTTTGCTAATTACATAGTAAGTGTGTTAAGTCTCACGCTTAACACTTTCTCTGTCATATAGAACACGGGTTGGCTGAATAGAGTATCGCTGAGTTTTTGTACTTACTTGTGCAATTGAGAATGTGATCTTCCATAATGACCAGCAGTCAATACCTGATGAGATGTAAGCCGCATGAGAGTTGTGAATAGACAGGGTGTTTACAGTTAGACAATATTGGATTTAGACAGATTCTCACATGAGTTCTTCGGATGTCTATCGACTACAGTGGTAACAGGCTGACTTAGTGGTGGTGGCGCACCACTTGCCCTACTGACAACCCCTTTAATCTCCTGTTGAATATGACACAGTTCTTTTCGATTAGTCCAGGGGTAGGAGAAGCAGCATTAACGAATAATAAGTAAGATATAAGAGTTAACAAACTGTAAAAGTAGAGGTTGAGTGGTACCTATCTGATTGTTTTAAACTCCTTCATGTAGTAGGTTAGGCGGAACATTTTCTTAGAAAGGGGAAAAAACTATTCCAAAGTGTGTAATACTTGACTTAGTATCTGTTTCAGTGACCTGGTATGCCAGAAGCATCATTTGAAAGAACCACATTTATGCTTGAAGGTGAAGTTAACTGTCTGACATTTGTGGGTGAATTTAAGGCAAGATCATAAATCTTAATACTTCACACAAGTAAATAATAAATTAAAGGGAACAGCTAGTAGATAGCTCAGTGATATCATGTTTACCAGTCCTCATAACCTGTTCATTCATTCACTCAAGATAATAATGATGACTGTCGGTTGATTGAAACTCAAAACTAGAACCCAAATCTCAAGACAACTCATTCCTACATCTAAATTAGTTTTAAACAGACGATAGTAAGCGGAGAAAGGGAGGAAAGCTTTAGGCGTGAGCCTAGCGAAATTACCCTGTAGAGTAAAAACCGTACTACCGCTGCTGCATCGTCAACTAACTACGCCTCAAATGAGCCTGAGCTTGATTACCGGTTGATGAACCGCTTAACCTCGGGATAAAAAGGCTAAAGTTAGGCATGATACTAGCCAACATTAAACCGTTAAAAATGAAAACACTGCAATTGTTTCTCTGTATATATGTACGCAGTTCATATGTGTACAGTTATTTTTGGTGGATTCTACTAAGAGTTGTCATTTTTCGCGAGCTTTTCTCCAACGAAATGTTCCTAGTTTTGAGAGCGCAGATCTGAAATTCTTTAGCAATGTCGTAATTTAAAATAATACTGAAATTGGATTAGTTCTTGTTAGTGTCACTGTAACGCTAGAAGACAAGAGACTTGGTTACGGAATATTCTTTTGCTTTGGAACTTGGTATCTCTAATATTGGCTGGAGGGGGCTTATGTACACCCTGTGTGCAAATCGTCATTTGTACAGATCTTCTGTGTCGTTGTGCTACTTCTGCCCTTAGCGTATCGTGTTTTTCTTTCGTGTCTCGCATGTTTCGCCGAAATGCACTGGTTGGTTCATTCGCTCTCTCTCTCTTCGACGTCAAATCTATCTCTCGGCTATCTGATATTATTTCCGTGCTGAAGAACGTCTCTTTATCTACTACTTATAAATCTTATCAGTAGCACATACCACATTACTGGAATAATCGATACTATATGACTGTCCACTGGAATGTTGTTCCCTGTACTGAGGATAGACACAGAAGACTGACTGAGGAAACGTAACACCGCCAAAAAATGCAATCAATTGAGCAGTTATTCAACATGCCTAAATTACTAATTTGAAATGTAAAATTCAAAATATTTCCTTTCCGTAGTAGTAAATTTCAAACAAGCCACAGTTTGTGTGGGGAAAAGTAGTCTTTAATGAATACACTTGTCGTCAGCTGAATACTCCTTTACAAACACTGTAATTTATACAATCTCCTCTTGAGGTTTACATACACACAAACACACGAACATTGTGACAACAACAACAACAACAGCAAACAGGGATTAATTTTAACAAAATGATGTGACCTTTAAGAGATGAATGATTGATGATCTGTTAGTATTATTAAGTGAATATTCTTCGAAGTACTACATATTAACATATAAATTGGATTTAACAATGAAATATTCCCATATTACAAATTAAAAGTCAATCTGAACGAAAAATATCCTTTTCAATAATTTCCCCTCTTCAGGTTTTTACAATCATAAAATACAACATTTGTTGTCGTTACTATAATGATAGCCAGTTAGGCCAGCGGACACATTTTTTTTAGAAATATTGTAAAACGGGAGACAATGGTGGTGATTAATCATAATAGAATTGTAGAGTGTGGGGTAGGAAAAACTGACAAGTAAGTCAGTTCAAGGTTATAAAAGGTGTCAGGTGAGTGAGTTGCTAGTACAAAGTGGTCTGTGTTAAACAGGAGATAGTAAGACTGCAATGAGAGGTTCACAATGATTGAACCAATGTGTGAAATCAATCAGGTGGAGGCATATATTGTGAAAAGAGATAATATCACTCTAACAATAAGTCCGGATAGTATAAATGGGAAATTCCACAATGTTGAGAAAATGTTGAAATGAAGGGCATAAATTATGACGAATCATAATAATTTTAATAATAAGCAAAGAAAGAAGGAAAACACCAATAGGATTAAGGGGAAGAAGCACTATCGGTGAGAAGAGGAATCATTAATCTAAGTTTGTCCATGGTAGGAACAACGTCTGGACGTGTTCTTTTTGAAAACAAAGTTCCGATTTATCTGATCTTATTGTGATAGTTTCAGCTATGTGTAGGAGATGTAGGCGAACTGTACGTGATAACGACTTCGGGATTCGGTATATAACCCTGAAAGCTGTTTTGGCGGGTTCATCTACGCGTTCGAGAACATTTACTAGCTTCGTTCAACAAGCGGGGAAATTAAGTGCATAAAAAACTATCCTGTCACACTTAGTCGATACTGAACATCACATCGACGCCAACACAGCCTTCAGCCATCTAGTGTGTGTCAGTATGACATATTAGAAAGTTTATAACAAGTAACAAGCGTGGGGGGGGTAAGAAACTAGTATATAATGAATTAATCAGTCTCGGTGAAGCGATTCCTCGTCAGCTGAATACTCCTCTACAAACACTGTGATTTATACAATCTCCTCTTGAGGTCTACGCATATACAAACACACGAACATTGTGACAACAACAACAACAAAGGATCAATTTGGACAAATATATGATTTATAAGAGATGGATTAGTGATAATCTGTTAACGTCATTATTAAGTGAATAATATTCACCAAGGTACTACTGACTAACACAGAAAATGGAGTGATT
The DNA here is from genome assembly GCA_944472135.2 of Trichobilharzia regenti. Classification (NCBI taxonomy): domain Eukaryota; kingdom Metazoa; phylum Platyhelminthes; class Trematoda; order Strigeidida; family Schistosomatidae; genus Trichobilharzia; species Trichobilharzia regenti. Next base: position 4,466,606 of record OX235270.1, read on the forward strand.
GTCGTCGAATGACTGCAGTTGTAAACACCTAGACTTGATAATAATAATAATATTGAAATACAAGAAAATGTCGTAAAATAAATACAACTAAATAAATTTAACATGTGTTAAACATAATGTCGGATTAAATAAGATTTTAATATGTCTGATATAAACTCCCAAGATAGTCTGAAAGCCAATCACAGTAATGGATACGCAGTCATACACGCTGGCATATATAATCCAAGAAAACCAACACCATGTCAGGATACATGGAAAGAGAAGAGGGAATGGGGGGTGGGTGGGTGGGTGAGCAGGAAATTATTTAGGCAGGATAAAAGTATTCTACCAAAGTAGATTTAAGCTCATTACTGTCTTCTTTTGTACACAAAGATCCAACTATTTTATTCATATTGCATGGGATTCAGGAAAACCAAGAGCTTTTCTTGTTACCTTGCTTATTAATAACTATAAAGCTTTTACTCAGTGTCACAGTATGGATCACAATCGAACGAATATCGTGTGACTGAGGTCCTTGGGAAGCTATCATGAGTTTATATGTGTTTAATCTATTCATTTGCCCTTTTTTTTACCAAGTTTTCTTCTACTATAAAATGATTATCAAATTCCGATGTTCATAGTTGTATTCATTCAACGACCATCCCTCCAGCTTACATGTCAACAAATAGTTCCTTGATGAATATTATTCACTTAACAGATTATCACTCATCCATCTCTTGAAGGTCACATCCATTTGTTGTTATTGTCACAGTGTTCGCGTGTTTGTATAGGTGTGGACCTCAAGAGGAGATTGTATAAATCACAGTGTTTGTAGAGGAGTATTCAACTGATGACGAGTTGTTCTACCGAAATTTATGAATTTATGCTATGTTTCTCCACAACTGTCACTTATTTTAAGGTATAAAAGACTATGTTGTTTTCACCGGATAGTTTGTACTAAGAAAAATTCAGATCCACGTAATCTGTAATCTACATCAGGGTCAAATATATTGCTTACAGATCATGTGTGAAATATTGGTTAATGAAGTATATTTCCCCCTGTCCTAACACTTCCACTTTTAAAAAGAAGTTTTCGACTAAGGAACCTTTCGAAGTTACCTAGGTGGTCCTTGTACTCTCTGCCATCATAGTAGTAGTAGTGGTAGTAGTAGTACATCTCAGCGTAATTCCGCTTAACAGCTTCTGCACGCTTACTACAACTGCTTGGAACTCTGTTCAGTTTATTTATACATCTGTGAATTGGTGTTTGAGGAGTAAAAAATATGAACAAGCTGAATTTTAAGAGTGCTTTTGAAAGTAATAGTTTACCGATACTATAAATACCCAAAAAGATCCATTAGTAAATTAGATATGCTCTCTTTGACAGCACTTTTTATGATGGGCAGTTATGGGCATGGAATGCCACTGTACTGTCTTCAGCTGTGTAATAAGAATTACTATACAGTGACATTGTTTCATAAATATTCAGCTAGTGAACTAAACAATCACATGATTTATTTGATTGGATTTTAGATTTTCCCGTCGATTGATTGGACCGAAGTGCTCGGTCTCAGGTTGACATGTCCGTCGGCTTCTTGTGCAGATGCTTCGACAATGTCTGGACACGTGATTAGAATTTAATTGGTGGATGGTGACTAGCAATGGAATCCAGGATAACGCGCATTTCGTCATATTTGGGACTTGTCATCTGGATGTACCTGCATTTCCCAGTGAATGATGATGACGGGGAAACATAAAATTCAATTCAATAATTAATATGACCCGTTGCACAAGAGGTGGCTCTCTTGGCCCAAGTAGTCTAGTGGAAAACGCTTTGGCGTTTGAAACTATGGGCGGCACTGGGGAATGCAGGTACATCCAGATGACAAGTCCCAAATAGGACGAAATGCGCGTTATCCTGGATTCCACTGCTAGTCACCATCCGCCAATTAACTTCTAATCACATGATTTGATTAGAGTTGATTTTAATTCCTCAAGAACTTTGAATTTAAAAATTTTTCAAAATTAAGTGAATTAAAAATTACTACTGATAATCTTTAAATATTCCATTTTTAATATTAGAACAAGACATGTAAGCGAACAGTATTACTGTTTTCAATTAGATCTTCTTCAGGCTTTACTCTAATTTACATAGACTTATATATGAAAATTTTAACCAATGACGATGATTTTATGGATCAAATAATAATAATAATGTGGTAAATGTTTTGAAAGTAGTTAATAACGATGATTATAATGATAACAAAATATTGATAATAAGGTTTATGCAGGTGGCGATAAGAATAACAAAGGTAGTAATATATGTATATGTAGACAATTTAATAAATAAATTAGGTCAAATCTTAAAAGTTACGTAATACTAAAGGTGAAGTGGACAGACAATCAGAGTTTAAATAAATATCATAAAAGTACGAAGGAAGTGGAAAATAAGGAAGGGTAGGAGGGTTTTGATTACAATTCACCTAGGATAACCAAGGGGAGACAAAGGCAGAACAAACGTCTTTTGAATTCCCATAGCTTCGGCTCTGTGTAAAAGACGGATTCGAATTTCGTTCGACATGCTCGGTGGAATGCAATAGATAACTTTGAAGGCACTATTTGTGTCCACTTGCTGACAGCTATCATCAATCAAATGAGGCAAAATAGAACTTCTTATAGATTTTTATTTAACCTTTTCCGAACCATGAAGGAAGATGCTCATTAATACGTTTGTTAAGCTGTCTAGTTGTTTGCCCTATAATAGTCAGCTCTCTCCATAGGAGCAACTAAATTAATAGCTTATCTTTCACTTGGGCAATCAAAATTGGTCGACAGCTGGAAAATGACAAACAAAGGGTAGTGGTGGCAGTATAAGTCCATTTTATCGCTCTCGATAATCTCAGATGTAAGACTTCACTAGCCACGTCCCCATTAAATTGCAATTTCATGAACAGCTGTTGTTTCTTTTCAACTAATGATAAATCTTCTTACTTATTATCACCAAGTAGTAATTTTGAGCTGTTTTCTTCTCTTCTTCTACGCCGTTTTCGTTTTCTTTTTTTTTTTTAACAGTAACTGTTCTGAACTCTTTGCAACTTGTGCATACCAAGATATTCGCGTATTTAACAAAAACAATCAACAAGAACTTTTACGTATCAGTATACCTAATATGACGTGTTATTGCATAGATCTACTGCACGATGGAACGGCTATTATTTCAGGTAATTGAAAGTGATTGTTAATTTAGTGTAATAACGCGACAAAAACAAATACTCTCTCTCTCTTTAAAAACACAAAAATAACAATGATAACATGATTTTCCCTCTGAAGCATGAAAATAAAGATGTGAAGACAGGCGGACATATCGAAGTCACAAATTTCAACAGATGCCAAAGTACTTTTGGATAGTTGAAAGGCGATCGGCAGGAAGCCTTTTATCCAGGTTTCTTTCTTGTTACCAATCACCAGTCAGCAAGGCGTATCTGTGACCTTACAAACTTGACTGATAGAATTCAGTCTGTGGCATCACTAAGGACTTATACTAGTTACTCCCTAGTGTTCAGTCAGAGTGAGTATCTCTTATACAGCCCCACAGGTGGTCGATGTCGAGTCCGAATAGCTCAGTGGTAATGTCTGTAACTGCAGCGATGGCTAACTGGGGTTCGAGTCCCATATGTCGCATGAGATCCTTGAAGACTGCAGATACGTCTTGGGGACCTAGGTCCAGACAGGACCTTCTTCGGACTACCTGCAACCGTCTAATCACAAAAAATCAGAATGCATCCTGATGGCAAGCCATCAAGCTTGATGCTGGTCACACTGCAAACTTGACTGATAGAATTCTGTCTGACTACGTAATATCGAATCAGAGATACAAAGGCAGCTTGCTTTGAAAATTCGTCAAAATATACCGGGGAAAAAGCGCACATCAGTGATGAAGAATCAATCAACAATAGCGTAGGATGCATTTCTGCACCAGATTATGATAGAAACAGTTGCATATATATATATATATATATATATATATATATAGGATGAGTAATCAAATCATAGGTTTTGTCTGACCCAGACTCTTTAATTTTAAAACAAAAGCAAGAATAAAAGCTTCATTCCAGTTATTTATTTTTTAATTGTGTTGGAAACTGTCAGAGACCAGCATTTCAGTTGTCAAATGATTTATTTGTCTTCAGAAAATGCCAACTTTTATTGACAAATTTATGTTTATGCTTAGAGAAGTTGGAAAATTCATACTTCATTTTCGAGTAATAAACGATATGCCCTTAAATTATTATATATATGTTTTGATAGCGTTATTAGAAGACGGAGACTGTCTGAAAAATGTGATGTATTTTGTGCTATACATTTCGAACAATGTGATCCCTCACACATTTACTTGTCAAGTCAATATATATATAGAAAGGTTAAATTAAACAAAGTGAGAGAAAACGGAATTAAGAATAATTAACACAAACCTTTGGTAATCCAATCAAAGCTAATGATGCTAATAGATGCAGGTGTCAGTCAGACTACCAAATTCGTCTATAGCTAAACATCTAATCGAGATGAACCATAAGATTGATGTTAACTCAGCCTTTAAGGTCATCTTTAAAAACGGTCAACGGCGTTTACTGAAATACCCTGAGGCTATAGCTATTCATAGACTTAAGCCCCCCTCTGTGTATTCAAAAACAGTTTGTCATTACTCTTAACCTACCTTGGTAATCCTTAATTGATTGGATTATCAAAGGTTTGTGTTAATTATCCTTAATTCCGTTTTCTCTCACTTTGTTTAATTTAACCTTTCTATATATATATTGACTTGACAAGTAAATGTGTGAGGGATCACATTGTTCGAAATGTATAGCACAAAATACATCACATTTTTCAGACAGTCTCCGTCTTCTAATAACGCTATCAAAATTTATAAAAGGGACTAATTGTTTTAAATATTATATAAGTCCAAACCAAAGTTCACTTCAATGAATAATTTGAGGAAATTTAAGCGGTGAAGGTAAATGACATTCATTATTGCAAAAGTTTCTATATTTCTCAATGATGATGAATGGAAAACGACACCACGACCACGCGATATATGCTGCTTTCACTGTTAATAACTGCATAAAAAAAAGAGAAAACTGTTACAACAGAAGGCAAGACACAAGGAGGCCAATGTATATTTTTCATTGATCAAACCACGGTTCATATATGTACATATATGTTCACATATATGTCTTCAACCAATCACCGAGCGTGTGATTTCGATTTACATCAAACGACAAAAAATAGAATGTTCAAATATACAATAATAATTCTTTTGTTAATGCAGTATGGAACGAACAGTGTGAATATGTGAGAATAATATTCCGTTGGCACCACCAGAAAAGTATTATTATTGAACCTGGATTTACAAAATCTCAGCCTTATATTACCTTACAGGAACTTGATCATCGTTCTTTACCATAATGAGACGGTAAATTTTATATTGCTGTCAAGTTGATCAATTGGTAAAGATAAGCATGTTCTAGTAAGTTCTAGTGAAAAGTCGAGATCACTGAGGTCCATCCAGAGGTCACGTGTGAGAATGGATGTCCCACCGACGACAGTGGTTAGCATCGGGTTAAAATCACGAATTAGTAGAAGATAGAATTCATGCACTGGCCAATGAAGCGGGTTCCAGTGGCTGAATGATATACGAGACAGCTTGCCTTGTAGCCGGAAGGTTTTGGATTCAAATCCCAGTGGGTGCGTACTGCCAACGATTCCCGAACTAGAATGAAACAGCAGCTGCCCAGTACTCCCAGTTGGTTTTTAATGATTCTCTAACTGATATCAGTCCGTGATCAACTCGTAAAAAGATAAGTATAGGCAATTATAACAGATGGCGATGAAAAAGAGATACCAAATATTACTCGAATTCTTAAGAAAAATGCTTGTCCAAAGAACTTTATTACCAAAATCAACACCAACAACATTAAACACGGTGGAAAACTGAATCCAAAGAAATGGAGCTCAATAGTCGTCATTCCATATAGATCAGAAATATCAGACGATATCACAAGATTACACAATAGGCACAGCATCAGAATTTTGTTTAAAACATCAGATATACAAAGAAGCAACCTTGTTCATATAAAAGACTAAATCCCTAAAGATTCTCTATCTAAATGTGTCTGTAAAATAAAATCCTTGGAATATGGTGTGTGTGATATACATCGGACAAATCTCAGGTGAAATAAAGATAAGAAAAAAATGAACACCGTAAAGCGCCTGTTACACCACTGAGATATCCAGGTGAAGTAGAAAAACTCGAAAAATCATCAGCCACAGCTTGTCTACCCGCCATAGAATCAGGCCACAAAATCGATTTTGATAATAGTGAAATAATCCAGAAAAATTTCAGAAATCAAATCAAAACATCTCTAATATCAGCAGCACTTCAAATCAAATAGGATCCGAATTATCGAAATAGGAATGAGATGCACGTCAGTGAAAGCATCAATATCGTAGTGTCGTTTTCCATTCATCATTAAGAAATACAAAAACTTTTATAATTACGCTATTTAAATTTAACTGGAATCAAATAGCAGTCAAAAGGCATATATTACAAGATCATGTTGTTTCTTAGTTTCTTCACAGTTACACCACAATTACAATTAGCATTGTTGACAGCAGCTAGATGCTTGGGAAAATTTTTAACTACCATAAGACTGACTGTAGTGCACCTTTCATAATACCGAATAAACTTAGGGCTAAAATAAATAAACGAAACAGACTAAATTACCAAGAGTTAGTTTTGTAGGGATTCGACTTGTCTCAAGTTTGAGCATGGATTGAAATCAGTTGGCGAACCCATTCAGAACCGAACAAACTAAACTGAAGAGCAGTTCCTGTTGTTCTAGTCCGAGACTCATCAACAGTAAACACCCAGTGAATACACGTCTAGCATACTTGTGAATGCTTTAGGCGTTTTTCAGCCTCATTCCGATGGATATGAATCTGACCAGCCTTATGAGCCACTTTGCGCTCTTCCTTTGTGCATCGGTGGCACAGCTGACCATACGCATGGTCCGGGGTTCAATCGCCTACCGATGCACACCCGATATCAATGGTTGGCCAGCTAAATTTGGGCTACCGACATCACAGGCTGAAAGTCTCATACTTCTACCGAAAGTACTGTGTGGAATCAAGCTATAATCAAAAATAAAAATAAATAATAATACGCTCAATCTTAGGGGAGAAGTTCTAAATTCCTTTTTCCCTAAATAACCTTTCATTCTATTTGAAGATAAATGGTTCAGCAAAGCATATTTCGAAATAATCGAGTCCTTTTGATTTCTGCTTTGTTATCAGGTTTGGTAGTGTAATGACTAAATGGGTAGTTGATAACACTGGGTTAAAAAAGTTGGTATTAGTGTAGTATGGACATCAACAACACAAACAGTATCTTACTGGATAAGGATATACATTCTCAACAAGGTCAAGTAATCTTGGCGGAGCTCAGCTGGAAAAAGATCGAAATATATAGCAGTTTGTATGTATGCTGTACAGTGAATCTAATTAACTCACAATGCCTCCGTTACCTGTGATAAGCACACATTACTATTAGATGAAATAATTGAGAAACTATGACTAATACTGTTTCTGTGACTAGACATTGATGAATGTCTCACAAATAGATACGACTTAATTTCTATTCAAATTGAATACATCTGAACTTTTTATGTGATTCAATAACCACTCAGAAACATAGTGTGACAGGGGAATTTTCTGCGAGTCCTATGTGTAGATTGCGTCGGTGGGACTACAGGTGAACTCTTAGATACACTGTGGGGGTAGAACCGATCTAAATTCAGTCTTTAACTGAGGGCACAGAAAGTGGGTAGTTGTTCGAGTGGTTCGAAGCAGGAATGCCTCGATATTGTGGGTGACCAATCGACTGTTGGTGACAAGAATGGGCTGGTCAATAGCTCTTTATGTAATCATATTTTAATGACATTGACGTTTGAATGTGAACAAGAATTTGAGTTTCTTGAACATTTCACTGATTAAGATGGTGGGAGTAACAAACAAGCGATAGATGTATGGCCAACAAAGGTGTCGTGGGAAATGTCTTCATTTCAAAAACGCATTTTCCTAATTACTATAAACTCATTTCAAGGATTCGTGGACTGAACAGCAAGTATTCAGTTTTCCGGGCTAATGAGTATCATTCAAGATTCAGTGTATGTCATAGAAATGAAAACTATGCGACATCTTCTGAAACAAAGAAATCCGTTTTCATCAAACTACCGGTCGTTTCAGTTGACTGACTGGTCAAAGGATCCTGGAACCTACGAAGCATAATAATAATCCTTACTGTTAACATCTTGAACATCTTCCCATCCACTGTGCCCACGATTAAAGACTGAATTTCGATCAATTTTACTCTACATTGTGTATACGAATTCACTTGTGGTCACGACGACACAGTTTATACATAGAACTTATGGAAGGTTCCATTGTCATTGGAAAGAACATGTTTCTAAGTGACTTCTGAATCATATAAAGAGTTCAGATACACTCAAGCGCCATCCATTTGGGAAAAATTTATGAATGTGTAGTCATAGTCCAGTCAAACGTGATTAATGGTTATTTCTAAATTATTTCGCATTATCGTGATGCAAGTCTATAATAGGTAATGGAGGTACTGTAGATTAATTAGATTTATCTTCGATTATATGAACAAAGTAGAATGGATTTCAGGCTTAGCCCAAAGACTTATCCCTACCACATTACTTGACCTTGTTTTACCTAGCTTAGACTTTCCTGTTGACTGATTGGACTAAAGTTCTTGACCTGTGTTGACATGTCATCTCAGTGTGCGGATGCTTCGACGATGTCTGAGGATTTAACTTGAAGTAATTTGGTAGATTCGCAATTCGCCCTATTCGGGACCTGTCAGCTGGATGTACCTACACTCCCCAGTGAGTGATAGTGTTACCACAGATGCCTAAACCAAGTGCCCATAGTTACATAGTTTTACACTAGACCACTGAGGTCACGAAGTCACCTCTTTATTGTGTAACGGGTATATCAGTAATTATTTAATTTATTTCGAACTTTCTAGTTGGTTATTTAGACCGAAGGGTCCAACCTTTGTTGAGGAATACAGGTACATCTGACTAAAGAGTCTCAAACAAGACGAAATGCGTATTTTGGATTCAGCTGCTAGTCAGCAACCACAAAACTACTTAACCTTCTTAGTAATATGTCATTTTTACCTGCAGAATTAAATTTTTTCAGACGTTTTTTTAATATTTTCAACCATGTTACTTGTAATGAGACTAGGAAACAATATCAACTTGTAGAGTTTTTCATTACTGTTTTCAGTTATGACTGCCTTATTGGAAAACTATTTAGAAATGAGAAATATCATCAGACTGGTATTGACTCTTGTGTTAATTAGCTGTGTTTCAGCGAATATATCTAATGTGATAGGATATACGGATGCTGGTGAAAACATGTGTAGTACTATGATCTATAAGCTATAAACTTGACAAATACTGGAATATAATTCACTGATCGAATGACTGGGATTTGCTTAAGCAACACTCACCAAATCTCTCTTAGTAATAATTAGTTTTAAAATTTTGAGCTACTTGCTAGTAGTACAAGATTTTAAGCAAAAAATGTTGTAGATCTACAATTAATGGTAATCAAGTTTCAAGTTTGAACACGAATTAATATCAGTCAGAGAACAATGGAAAACTAGCCAAAGAAGTGCTCGACAGAAGCCTCGTCGCAAATGAAGTCAAACAAAGCAAATCCCTACAAAGTATCTCTTGAAAATCAGTCTGACCCTCTCTATTGACTGACTGTTTATATGGGACGAATTGACTAGAGGGTGTTCTCTAGTAAGAAGTCGTGACATTTTGGTCGGAAGTCTCTGATAACACTGTCTGGTGATCGTGCCGAAATTAAAAACCGGTAGAAGTTAGAATTCATGGGTTGGTCATTGGATCGAGACCCAGTAGCTGAATGGTCTCCAAGCTTCCCTTGTAACCGTAATTGAATGGGTTTTTAAATCTGGTGGCTGCCTAGTGCCGATGAGTACTGAACTAGGACTACAGAAACAGATGTACAGTACTACCTGGTTAGTTATGAAGTGCCCTCTAACTGATATTAATCCGTTTTCAAACTTGAAACAAATCAAATGCTTACAAACAAAAGCTTGAAAGGCAATCATTTTCGTTAATTGTAAATGAAAAATCAAGCAAAAGATACGACAGTATCTCCGGGTGTTAAAAATGGCAGCTTCTATATATATATATAAGACTGGCTTTTAACACCACTCAGAGATAATTCGTATGTATCATTATTGTTCCCTAGGGTTATAATGGCTGCCTCTCAAGCAGTAGGCCCGCGTTCGACTCCCGGCGGTCACAAATAGTTTTGCGTCCGTGGTTCAGCATTAGAACCCGCTCCTACCACGCATGTGGCCAGGAGTTTTATCGTCAGCGACTCACTCCTAAACCTAGTTTAGTCGGTGGTAAGGCAGGTAAAGAGGGAAGATTGGGCGTGAGGCCAACAATCCCCCCTCCGTTCCTGAAACTCCAAACTTCAGGCGTGAAACCTTGTGTTCCACTCGGAACGTAAAGGAATAAGGCGAAAAGGTAAATAATAAGGGTCACTACAGGAATATAGGGTTCTAGCAACACCTCTTAATACTTACGCTCTGTTCTCTTCAGTCTTCTTAAGTGAGCTTCATGATTACGCATAGTCTTTAATTCCCTCCTCACACACGATCTCCTTCATGTCACACTCCGACGCCCAACTGCTTGAGAGGCAGCTGGCATGTGGTATCATCCGACAGCCTTTTCAGTGAATCTTCAGTCCATTTGCATCGCCTTCAGCATATTTACTGGGAGATAGGTTTCTAATTGATCCTTTCCGATCGGCTGGTTTTAACCTCCTCATTTGTATCAACTTGCAGTGGCTGAAACCGATACTTCCTAGAAATATAAACGAAAGAAGTTGACCCCTTCCAAATTTCTTCTTCCGTTAGTGTAGTGATTGGTGCTTATTGTTGCTGGTGGTTAGGTGTCTTCATCACCTCTGTCTTCTTTATGTACACTTAAAGTTGTGTCTTCGCTTCTCCTGCTTCTTCTAACACAACTTATCGATTTCCGCCTGTAAGTATTTGAATTTTTATGTGACACTAGACATAAGTCATCTAGATCTTCTAAATTCTTCTTACCAGTCCAGCGTAGTCCTGTATTTTCGCTTCCTACGTTCGGTGTTCTGTATATTGCGATTCACACCACAATTTGAAATATCATCGTCGATGCCTTATCTTACTCCTGTCTTCACTTCAAAGTCATCGCTGAGTTTTTCCGTTATGAATCACTTGACATAATAGCTGTTGAATGTGGTTGCTAAAGATTTGGGGCACTGCACTTCATAGTGTTGAAGTAGGTTCCAAATCACTTCGCGTTTGTACAAAAGTAGAGCCACCTAATTGATTGAAATTCAGGACAGAAATGCAGCCTAGCAAACCCTGCATGCATGCTAAACTTTTACTATTAAGAAAGCTCATCTACCGCGCAATAGGTCCCTCTTCAACCCCTAGCCAACACTGACTCGTAAATTTCATCTAGTCCGCTAACCGATAATAAGTTCGATAAAGAGGGAAGATTGAATTTTAGGCTAGCAATCTCATCATGTAACACCAGTACTGTCGGAACTTCAAAGCTAAAGCTTGAAGCTCTATGTTCCATCCAGAAGGCAAGGATGGGAAAAAAAAGCATTCAAGAAGTTAAGCGTGAATATTAAGTCAGAGTATCAGTGAGGCTGTGCATTTTCTTGCACTAATACATAGAAAAAAATGCAATGATAGTGGTCAGATAGTTTACAGAATTAAGAGTGAGAGGTATACGAGGACACAAATACAAAGAACACCCAATCAAAAAACAAATATGCTGCATATTTTCACAAATACACTGAGTAGCCGTAACTCTCAGGACAGTGAAATATGGTCACATCTAGCTCTAGTTGTCATGTGATTTTAGTATTTACCGGAATAGAGATACCAACTAAATTCATAGAAAACAGAATATAACGGAATTAGGCAGTGAATGACAGAAAAAAGTGTTTAACCTCTCTCTCTCTCTCCCTTTCTCATGTTGATAATTTTTTAAAAAAATCTTATCTGACGGATAAAACCTTATAGATGTAATCTTGGCTGTCTATCAGGGAGAGTCTAGCATGGTTATCTGGCTGGATAGATAGGCGTCAAGTCTTTACTTCTTAAAGCCTCAATGTAGTTGTCTTCAGTGCTCGGATGAAATCAATCGTATGACACATGGTTAGGTTTTAATATATTACTGATGAAGTGTACTGTTTAGATGCTTTGTTTGGCAGTGTAAAAAACAAGACCAATCCATCAAACTTGACCTTTATACATTTAGGTCATTTGATGAATATGTTTAAATATCAGAGAATTCTGAACCTAGCAAGAATGCTTGTAGTCGGATGGGAATTGATGAATTATCAAGATAACTGGAAAACATCTTTCTTCAGTATGGCCAACAAAAAACAACGAAGAAGTATTAGTTACTTTATGACTATCTGTTAGTTTTTTGAGCATTATATCTTCATATCGTCATCTTGCAAATGAAATGCTGTAGTCCATTGATTCGGATTTTTACACTCTAATGTTCAGATAGTTCTCCTATGCGGGTCAGAGACTTGTCCAGTGAGTCACTCAAAGCATTTACAACAAGCTACTGTAGACTTTTATCACCATCTAGCCCTTTAGCTGCATAATGACAATCAAATTGTCAGAGAGAATAAGCGACAAGAAACGCTGGAAACAAATCAATCAAGAACCTACTATTGTTCAACAAACACTTTGAAGGAAATACAGATGGGTCAAATATACACCGAGGATGCCGTTGGGTGATTTCGTCTGCCTGGCCGTAAGGTGAATGGGAGACGACCAGTTGACCGTCCAAGTGTAACATAGAGGAGATGACAAACTATGAACAATCCTGAGGCCACCTGAAGAAGACTTTAGAGAACAGGATGGAATGCCCTGTAATGCCCTGCTAGAGCCCTGTATATATTCCACTATGAATCCGATGGAAATAATAACAGTAGTAATAATAATAATAATAGTAGTCCACTGATTCCCTCTGATTATACTTTGAGTACTATTAAAATACAAAAGTTAATACAGGCTGATAGTGATTAGCAATAGAATCGAGAGGGAGCATTTCGTCGCATTTCTATGAGCGACGATGTGGTTCCCATTGAGACTGGAACACACCAGAGTATTATCCAACAGGTTATAAATAGCCGCCTCTTACTCAGCGGGTATAAGCTATTATCAGAGGTTTTAGGTTAAGTTGACATCTTTAAAATAGAACCAAAATGAGCATCCTATATAGTGGAATCCACGGCTAGTCATCATTAAACAAAATGACTTCACGTTAGTCACTGGACGTGGCTGGAGTGTGCATACCCTGAACTGGTAACATGTCGACACAGACATCGTGCATAATATAATTTAATCAAGGGGAGAAGGCACATACACACACACACACCTCAATCATTTGTTGTTTTATCATGTTGAAGTACACATATGCAACCTGTTGATTTAACATTTATTCTTAAAGAAAAAAACATTTCATCTTTACATGACAGGTATATTTTTTGCTTTACAAAACAATTTCCTTTTATAAATTAAAGGATGGGACGATAGTAAAATAAGAGCATTCTATCCAGAGACAGGAAGATTAATGTACACTGTACAGAATGCGCATAAAAAAGGCGTCACAGCTGTGTGCACTACATCAACGTGTGATCGTATAATCAGTGGTGGTGGAGAAGGTCAAGTACGTGTTTGGGATATTAAAGAAGTTCGTCCGTCGAATAATCATCTCTACGGAAATCGGCATAAACGTACAACAGATAAAGCCGCTGGTGATGGTTCTGCGGGTATACCGGAGTCGACATTCGCCAGTGTTCTTGTCGCTGCAATGTATGAACATACAAATGCGGTTTCATGCATTCAAATTAGCAAAGATGATAAATCGTGTGTTTCTGCCTCAGCAGACTCCACTTGTATTATTTGGTGTTTACAGTAAGTGATTTTTTAATGTAAACATACACCTATAGATATGTTTTCCTATGCATATTCTGGTACTAAAGTAATTGTTTTTTTTTCCTTCATTGTGTAAATTTGATCTTAAGTGAATTCAGAGATCAGGTGATTAGTTACCACAGGATACAGTCTGACCAATTTAGAGTATTCGGATGATGTCTTGTTCTTTTATGTGAAAATGCTGAACACTTAAAGAAGAAATCTTTAAGTGTTTGACATGCCATTCACTTGTGGTTGCCAAACATGAGATGATGGACTATACTCGCTTTGTTCTTCTTTATGACTGTGAGACATGACCATTACAAAGTGGGAAGGCTAGTTGAGCATAGATGTTTGCATTTTGTCTCCAGCATTAAATAGTATAATGTGCTGAGCAATATTTAGATTAGGCGCAGAGATTGAGTTAAGCAAGGGAAATCAATAGATGAGGTTGTGAAGCTACATCGCCTCAAATGTCTACGGCACTTTTTTTCGCAAACTGGGTCACCGCGTTTCTCGATAAGCAATGTTTAGATATGATGGAGAAGATTTTTAGCTCTGGTGGATGATTTTGATGTGGTTGTGGTCTGTGAGCTGGATCAGGTATTCCAATAAATCGTCAATCAATAGACACAACGAGACAGACAAAATTTACCAACCGATAAGAAGGAAATCTCAATCAGAAAGGGTCAAAGTTCAAGTTAAGGAAACAATCCATATCAATACCAATACAAGTAGCCTAAAGGGTGTGGAAACACACAAAACAACCCATGACGTTCCTGGTCACCCACCAGGAGTTATGGCCAATAAACTCATGGAGAAATCTAAAAGCTCACTTCAATTCAAATTGTAGTCTGCGCTGAAGATTTTGCCCAGTAGCTCAATGAAAGCTTCGCAAATTAACGATCCAGCCCAGAGAACACAATCACATCAAAACCAAGCATTCTTAGCTAACAGAGAATTAAGTTGAAAAAGAGTTGAGAATACTCAAGCGAAAACCTGGAGAGAATCCAGGAAGCCTTTGACAGCTCGTTCGAGTCACGTAGTAAGGTATAGACTGCTTGATAGGGGTCCCTGAGATGCTAAGAACTCATGGCTCAAGAACGTGGTATGTAGCACAGGTGTGTATTCACCCCCCTGTGATTTCTCACATGCATCAACTCCTAATCTTTCTCCATGTTACTGACCTTTCTTCCTCAGATTTCTGCTCACTATAGTACTTTTTAAATGCCTTCCTCTTTCTTTCGTCTACTGCATAGAGTATGACAACTTGATATGCTGCAATTCCGAGGAAATGTCTACTCTGGAAATCATTCAGTCATTGTGCCAATGACATGCAGTTAAATAAACAGAGAGTGAGTTTCGACAGATTGTAATTGTAGGTACCTTGTAAACCAGAAATTATTCCCAAGACAGCTGATATTGTGTCCTCTCTTCTCCTCCACTTAGAATTATTAGAACTGGGATGGTAAAAACCTGACCCAGTTAGGCCAGTATTAACTGGACAGTTACATATGACTTACTTATATACAACAACTGGTCTAAATCTCTGGTAATATAACTATGAGATGAAGAGGTGGTTAGCAGCTGGCTCTTATAGTTCCGTTGTTAGATATCCCAGCTAGTACTAAAACGGCTGGATGTTTAGAATATTGTCGCTATCTCATTTTTCGCTCTTACTTATTCTTGCTTCTCTTCCATAGAACGTTCCGAAGAAAACAGATCATTTTTTCGAATACTCTATTCCGGTGTATTTGTTATCATCCAACAGAGTGTCAAATCATCACTTCTGGAACAGACAGAAAAATAGGCTATTGGGAGGTATACGATGGTTCAATGATACGACAGTTGGATGGTTCGCGATCAGGTTCAATTAATGGGATGGACATAACAACTGATGGTGATACATTTGTGACTGGTGGAAATGATAAACTTGTCAAGGTAAGATATGTGTATGAGTATTAACAGGAAGAAAGTCTTGTCTATTAGTAATCTAAAATATGTACAGTACGAAAAATTACCCCCACCCCACCCCCTACAGCCAACTACATACACTCAACACGCCAGCAGTTTCCAGTATTTCAGCTGGGATTCTTGGTACTTCATCTTCAGCGGTACACAAAAACACAGGAACATTAACACACCTGCAGAAGGGAATGGAGAGGAGATCATTGAGGGATACCATGTGCTTCAGCAGAACATCTCCACTTCTCCCTACTCTCTACAGTATCCTTTGGCTGGACTTACGTTTGTCTATAGTCCCTAATCTCCTACTTACAGGAGCAACTCATATCACCCTCAGACACACGACCGATTTGTCGTCTCCCGTTCACCTTCTACTCAAGCTATGATGTACGATGTCATCTGACGGTCTCCTCAGTGTGTGTGTGTGTGTTTGATCCATCTCAAATTTCTTTGGTATATATGTTGAGCAAAGGGTTTTTGACTAGTTCGTTCCAACCGTTTTTTGTTGCTAATTCCTTCCACTGGTCGCCTAACTTTCAGCTGGGGCGGGCGTAGGTGGCAGCTTTTGAGATGAAAGTCTGCAGCTGGTTGTTAAAAATACTTTTCGTAACGCACACATGCCAATTTTCCGACGCACATATAAGCACTGAATGACTTCAAATTGGTATTGAAAATCCAAAGTTTGCTGTTTATTCTGAGTGTAAAAGATATCCAGGTTGAATTCAGAGTGATGAAGGTCTGTCTCAACTTCCTAATTCCGGATGGTTTTGACATCGTCATCCTCTCCACCTGGCTGTAGTTGAAATGGTAACTTTTAGATAAATGTGAAAGGAGTGACTTCTTTCAACTTTCTTCTATTGATGGTGATCGGTCCTTATATTTTGGTTGGCTGGTTCGTTGGTTAGCTCCGTCTTCTTTATGTTCGCTTATAATCCTGCCGTCGCTGTCAGCTTTTTCTCCCATAAATCTTCAAGTTTGTGTGACATCAGGCATAAACAATAATAAATACTAATAGTACTACTACTACTACTAATAATAATAATAATAATAACAGGTATAAAAATTAATACATTAGACCAACACAATACAAAGTACAGAAAGAGACAAAATGTCACAGTGGATATGCATGAGAAATAACTATTTAGAAACAGTATTTGGTAAAAAAAAAATATTTTTGCTAGTGAAATATACAACCTGTTCATTATCCTTCAACGGAACTTTCAGCGAATATCTAGATTTCGTGTAGATATGAAAGAAATTCAACTGAAAATCCAGAGAAATAACAAAATGCGGGTGGTTGTGGTGGTGGTGGTGGTGGGGGTAATATACCCATTACAAAATGTTCTTTAAAAAATTGGTTTTCTACTTTTATTTATTATTATTGTTCCCTTGGGTTCCTAGTGAAACATAGGGCTTCAACTGCACGTCTCCACTTGCCAATTCTGTCTTCCTTCTGCTGTACTTTTCACCTGCATCCATGCATGTTAGTCTATACTGTTTCAGCTCTTCCTCACACGATCTCCTCCATGTCACCTTTGCACTGACGTCCCACTAGCCGCTTCCCTTTAGGCTTGGTTCCACTCGAGCAATGGCCTGACGTGCACTCGATGTCATCCAGCGAGCGGCCTCCTCAGCGAGTGTCCAATCCATCTCCACTTTCTCCTGCATATTTGTTGGTTGGTGATTGGTTCTTGTTTTGTTTGTTCCCACCCATATTTTCTTGTTGGTGATTCTTTCCGGCCCGGCCTGGCCATCTGATCTTCAGTAGAGATCCAGCGAAGACAGTTGTTGGTTGATAAAGGTCTGCAAGAGGCTGTTGAAAGTATTCTTTGTGACCCACCCGCCAAGTTTCTGATCAGTATAGAAGAACTGACTGACTTGACGTCTGTATTGAAAATTCGACCAAATTTTGTTGTTGATGCTGAGTGAGGAGGATTTCCAGATTGCTTTAAGGTTGATGAATGTGTTTCTCGCCTTCCCGATTCCCGCTCGATTTGACATCCTCGTCCGTTGCAACTGCTTGTAGTTGAGACAATGCCCCTTAGATAAGTGAATGAAGTAATCTATTTCCAAACCCCTCCCGTTGATAGTGATTGGCGCTGGATGTGGCTGCTGTTGTTGTTGTTGTTGGTTGGTTATTTTCATAACCTCCATCTTGTCTATGTTCACCTGGAGTCCTGTCCTGTCTTTTCTGCTTCTTCGACCAGTTTGTCGGTTTTCGCTTGTAAGCCTTCAATTTTGTGTGACATCAAACATAAATCATCCACGCGCGAAATCCAGGTCTTCTAGGTTCTTCACGTCGGTCCAGGATATTCCTGTCTTTTCGTTTCCCACTGTCTGGCGCATAATCCAATCCATCACAGATCATCACACTCCTGTGTTTACTCCAAACGCTTTGCTGAGTTTTCCGTTATCGTACAGCTGTTGAATAAGATTGATGAATATTTGGGCGCTGCACGCCGTAGTACTCGAGTAGTTTCCAAATTACTTCGCGGTCAACGCTGTCTAAGGTCTTCTCAAAGTCTATAAAGTTGAGGTAGAGGTTTGATTGCCATTCCATGCTTTGTTCTGTGATGATGATGCGTAGGGTTGCAGTTTGGTCAGAACATGATATGCCTGACTTTCCTGAATCCAGGTTGTTCTGGTGGGAGTTCTGTCTCCAATGCGTCCTCTGATCTCTCCAGGATGATACGATTCAGGATTTTACTTGGCGTCAACAGGAGCATGATTCCTCGCCAGTTCTTTCAGGGTCCTAAGTCACTCTTCTTTGGTGGTTTCTACTGTAGAGCTTCAAAGTTTCCTGTTTCGACGGTGCTCACTTCTTCCCTTCATCCTTCTGAAGTTGAATGAAACTTTAAGACAAGTACTCCTACCAACTGTGAATTAACATTTATGAATTTAAGCTTACTTGAATGTGTCTATAAGAATGAAGAAATATCATAGTACACGTCGGTGATTCCATTTAGTCCCCGTATACACAGATTACCTACTGCAATTCATGAGAAATAAACAGTAAGCTTTGCTGAATAAAACAGAACACTTAAGTCCTACCGTTCTCCTAGATGATTTAAAAAGACATAGTCAAGTTAGTGATACCAATTAGAAAAGTGCACTTTTGGTACACGTATCAGCTGTCGCCAACAACTTAGCAATTGTGATCCTTCCGTTACATTCCCATTTAACCGATTACTTCTTCGTGTTCAGTGATAAGCCTAAACTTAAAGGAGAGATTTCGCCGCAACTGCCAGCAGCCCATGTTAGGCCATACGTTGCATAAATGAATACCTGCAACTGATTGGACAGAGAAAGCTACAACTTGCTAGGCACAGCCAAGAATTGGAAACATTAGACGTTAGTTAACAGAAATACTCTGTTGTCATATTTAATGCGCTTTATAAAAAGATATGATGACATAATAATAATAATCTGCTTTAATCCAAAAATAGTACTTATAAGACATAATACATTCCCAGCATCTGGCACAATACTGCATTTAATTTACTCAAAATATAAATAGTAACCACAGGAATTTGTCCACGTTTATAGTAGGAATAAAGTACAAAACGAGAATAATAAATAGAATAGTAAAAGTGGGCTTGTTTCAACAATACTGTCGATACAGTATGGAAAAGTTTAGCTTGTTATAGAGAACTGAATCTAGTGTCCTCATGACATGGTATGGTGATGGGAAAACCAAAAAATATTGATTATTACAGAGCTTAAATGATGTTTACGCTTATGAGAAAAATAAGCAAAACAATATGAGAGGAATATTTATTTACTATTGCAAAGAAGGTTAGCTAGTTCATACTTGACACTATTTGCATCACATAAAGTACTTGCAAAATATGGTATCGTGGAATTTTCATACTTAGATGTACATGCATAAAGTCTTTTGAAATGACTTCTTGTTTTACCTGAGGAGGAGGAGACACAAGGTTGAAGCTGCAGGTAGAGTGGGTGCTCACAGTCTGACAAAATTCCTTTACCAAATATGTTGCATGACACCAAGTGCCTTTCAGTGACAATTTCAAAGATATGGCCCAATGGGATACCGCTGGTCCTACTGACAGTTTTCAGAGTTCTACGAAGTATGACGTAGTCTTTTTTAAACAATCCAAGAAAGAATAAGGGTGAACAGTAAAGAAGAATAGGTAAAATACGCGAGTTGACAAACTGTAAGAGGAGTGAGTGGTTGGGTTATGCCTGAGTGCCTTAACTTCTTAATGTAGAGAGTCAGACAGAATATTCTTTTAGCAATCACTAAGACATGGGAAGACCAGAATAGATCAGAATAAAGAATTAATCCAAGATACTCAATGTCAGTCTTGATTTCTAAACCTTTGTCATCAATTTTACAACGGTCATAGGAATTAACAGCCTCATTCAACTTTCTTTTACATCAGAAACTGAAATTAACAGTTTGACATTTGGAAGGATACAGTTTAAGGCCGTTAGACAAAGACCATTTGCTAACTCTTGATAGAAAGCTGTTCATCTTAGTACAGTCAAGCTGGGAGTTAACAGACATTGAAATAGTTCGATCATCGGTATACTTAACAAAGTTCATTTCATCAGAGGGAGGCAAGTCATGCAAGAGGGAAGAAAACAGAAAAGGAGAAAGGACAGCACCTTGAGGGACACCAGTCTCATTAAGCAATAAAGTGGACGACTACTCCTTACATGCAGTGTACTGCTTTCTTCCTGATAAATAAGAATGCAGTCAGTTGACAATCCAACACTCAGCTTGACTTTCAGTAAGCTTGATAAGATTCGACCAAAGATTATTAAAAACCAGTGGATTTTCATAGTGTAATCTGAATTGTGTTATGCGAGTAGCCTGATTTCAAATCTTTCCAAACATGTTTTCATTCCGGCCCCAAGTAATGATACGTCAAGAGACGAAATGAAGTGAGATGATAAATTTTCCTCATTTAAGCTTATTGAAGAGACAAGGTCTAAAAAGACTGAAATTAGCGTGAAATGATCTCTTAGAAAAATCACGGTTCAGTAACTTTTCAGGAAGTTTGGCAGGACAAATTCCAACCATTACTTGACATAGAAGCAGGTACAAGTCATTTCTGCAGCATAATGTTACACTTGACGGGCATAAACAGCATAATTTCGACCCATGTAAGCCGTGAATATAGAAAGATATCGACTGCAGTCTTCGTTGTTTTTCTACTGACACTAAGTGATAACGAACATGAAGTCTGAAGGCATAGAAGTGAACTCAATCAACAAGATCGTAATTCTTCAACGATCAAGGTGGGTATGAAACAAAACACGCTTGATGACCTACAACCTTTCTCATGAAGTAAGATATATCCAGAAAACTGCGTCGGTGGCACAGTGGTTAGAACTCTCGCCGACCATTCACATGGTCCGAGGTTCGATCCCCTGCCGACGAAGCACACCTGATGTCTATGGTCGGCCTGCAAAATTTGGGCTACCGATACCACATACTGAAAATTCCATACTTGTACCAAAAATACAGTGTGGAATTAAGCTATAATAAAAAATAAAAAAAATAAAAATAAAAGTTGTTACACAGAAACATGGAGCCAGTTTATGTGAACACTGAGACTGTTGGTCTCAGTCTCTAAGGTGCGTTTACTCAGGTTGTTAGAGTTATCAAGATACCAAGAGTCAGGGATTGTAGATTCTTGGTGAGATAGCTCATAGCTGTTTACAATAGACCTTTTTATCATCTCCAGCTGATTATTATATCTTCGAATCTTTGTCCATTGCAAGTGTAATTGTATTTCTGTTCACTATGGTTTTAAGAGCTGTTTACAGGTTTGATGACTTCAACTGCTGCACATGTGAACAAAGTTTTAAAACAGTCTGACAGTCACAAATAGGTCGAGTTTTTTTCGCAAATTGTCACAGTGATTTCACATAGCTAGTTTCACATTTTTCTGATTGAGGTAGGGCAGCTAGTGTGTTACATAGAAACTGGTTGGGTAATGTAAGTGTGAGTTTTGGTAGTCTAGAGAGCCGCAACCGATGTTCACTGAGGCATATAGTTTATCGTTCTAAAGTAGACGACACATTCATGCCGTATTTGAATAAAAACAGCTACTACACCACATTTATGTATTCGCTTTACACATTCTCCTTTTGTCTCACTGCACCAACCTGCATCACCTCTGGAGGAGATGCGACATCCAGCTGGCTATCGGTAAAAGGACATGTGTATTGCTCAGAAGTTCACTCCGTTCTCTTTAATGGATGGCTGTGAGATATGGCCATTGAAATTGGAAGATAGGAAAAGACTGTAGGTGTCTACCGGGTATAATAGGGTGAGTAATATTGAGGTTAGGTAAGGATGTAAAGTCAGCCTGTGAGGTTGTGAAGCAACAACAATTGAGATGATTAGGACGTGTGCTGCAGAATCTTAACCATCTCCTTCCTCGATAGGCAAGGTTAGTTTACATGGGATCGATGAGGTTGGAAAAGAGCTAGTGATGATAAAACCAAAATATGGAATCAGTCCAGCAAATCTTCGACAATTAGTTTCAGCCAGCCATGTACACTACCTGACTACTGTTTGAGTCGGCGGGATTCCAAGAACCAATGGCTGGAGATAAATGG
The DNA here is from genome assembly GCA_944472135.2 of Trichobilharzia regenti. Taxonomy (NCBI): domain Eukaryota; kingdom Metazoa; phylum Platyhelminthes; class Trematoda; order Strigeidida; family Schistosomatidae; genus Trichobilharzia; species Trichobilharzia regenti. The sequence goes on from OX235270.1 coordinate 4,489,269, forward strand.
TGATATGGGTCAAAATCACTCCCAGTTCGTGGAAAATACCCATATGGACATTAGAAAGAAGAGAACACCAAGTTCAGCAAAGATATCTTTTCGGCGATTTCCATTCAGTGCCACAGACGCATTCACCATCTGCGATCTGATTTATCCATATCCCCCCCACACACACACTTTTGCATATTAGCGCTCTATTGAACCTCTTTTTTTCTATCTTTTGTCTTCCTTTGTGCTCTGTATCGAGTGTGGCAACTAAAACTGCTGGTGTACCTCCGTGCAAAGTTCTATGTTAAAACCAGCCAGTCATGTAACTCTTGGTGATTTTATTTTGTAAATTTCTGGCTGGCAGGAATTTCATTGGCTTCAGTTTGGATCACAGGCTAATGTCAGTTAGCGAATCCCTGAAAAGCCGGTGACACAGGGGTTGAATGCTCGCTGACCACGCAGGTGGTCCGGGGTTCGATCCCTGCCGACTCACTACTCTACCTCCCACTAAGCCAGTAATAAAGTTGGTAAAGAGGAAAGGTTCGGCATGAGGCATTCTAGCAACCTCATCCCACTTCCACCGAAACTTCAAGCCTCTAGCTTGAAGACTTATATTCCACTGGGAACGTAAAGGACTAAAATAAGAAGAAAAGCCGGGAGTAATGGATAGGTGTTTCGTCCTATAGGACTACAATTTAGGAACCTTGGGTAGTTCATGAATTCACAGGAGTTAGAGCTCATGAAGCATTGGAATTCGCTCCAATGGTTGAATCGTCAACGGGTTCACCGCAAAACTTGAAGGTATTGGGTTCGATCACTTCTGTCTGTCTGTCTGTTTTCGACATAGAACTTTGCACAAATGTGCGGAAGTTCAAGTCGCCACATTCCGTGTGGCACGCGAAGCAAGAGAAGAAAGTACAAGAAAAGCATAATAGAAACAGTGAGCAGAGGTGTGAGACAAAGGAGAAATAAAGAAATACAAAACAGTTTCATTGAAGATCATGTGTCATGTGTCTGTACTGCTGCAAAGTTCCAAACTAAGACGACTTGGCTGTCCAGTACCCCCTGATGTTTTCATCTGTTAATCAGTGTGACAAATCAAATCCTTCCAAACTAACTTTCGCTAGTGACCACTAGTTATTGGACGAAGTTGCTTGGAGAAAATTCTAGTGATAAGTTGTGACCTTTGGCCTCCGTCAGGTCCAGCGTCAGGGAAATATACTCGCTGGTAACATTACCTGTAGGTCACACTATAATCACGAATGAATTGGTAGGAGTTAAAAGTCACTGGCTACCGAGTTGCGTTCGAGCTCTCCGAGCGAGCTTTTCTTGTAACCGTAATGGGCTGGATTTGAAACGCAGTGGGTGCGTACTGCCTATGAGTCCTAGACTAGGACAACAGAAATAGCTGTCCAGTACTCCCTAACTGGTTTTCAATGGTACTATAACACTCACGTCAATCCGTGGTCAAACATAAAAGAAATTACTTCATTCAAACTAACTCTTGAAAATGTGACTGTGCCACACACACACACCAGTCTTAACTCCTATGGCATTACTGTCTGCATGTGTTCAAATGGATGTATGTAGAAATACACTTAGTGGTCGGTAAAAGCAAACAGCACAACCTAAAGCGTACGTATTCGAAAAAGAAAAGCAAACTGTCTTCAAGGAATATAACCGTAAGGGGTTATTATACACAGATCACAAGCACAGGAATTTCATCATCAGTACAGGTGAATCCTTCATAGTATAAGTATTTACATTTCTTGAGAAAGCATCATTGTCATCTTTAGAAGTTTACTAGCTTTAACAGCGCTTTATCGAAAAATCAATGTACCTAGTAAGATGAGTAGATTGTTACCTTTATTTTGGAGGGCGGTGTAATAAGTGTTTGGTTTTAACCTAAAGTTTGCATTGGTTTGAAAATCATTAAATACAAGAGAGACGGTTTTGTTTTCTTATTGCTTGGAGTGTTTAGTAGGTAGTACGATTCTCATCTCCGTGGGCAACTGTTCTTTAAACCGTACTGTCAACATGACAGCTCGTCTTAGAATGGCATATATTTTAAAACCTGTGGTGATGCACTGACGATATGATAGGTACTCGTATTATATTATTATTGTTATCATTCCCTTGGGTTCCGAATGGAATATAGGGCTTCCTGTTCTTTTTAGTCTTGTTTAGCTGCCTATATTATCACCCTTAAGGCTTCACCTCCTTCTAACACAATCTCCTCCGTGTCAAAGTCGGACGCACACGTTCAACTCATCTTTTCTCATTTGAGTCCCTCCCAAGCAAAGGCCTGGCGCGAGATGTCACTCAACGCTCTCCTTAGTGTGCGTCGGTCTGTCTGTCTGTTTTCGACATAGAACTTTGCACAAATGTGCGGAAGTTCAAGTCGCCACATTCCGTGTAGCACGCGAAGCAAGAGAAGAAAGTACAAGAAAAGCATAATAGAAACAGTGAGCAGAGGTGTGAGACAAAGGAGTAATAAAGAAAAACAAAACAGTTTCATTGGAGATCATAAGTCACAAGGAGTGGATGCATCTGCGCCACTGAGAACGATTTTGAGCCATGTCACCAATTGTTTCCAACCATAGATTTTTACCGTCCCGAGGACCCCAGCCTGGAAGTCTACACCTTCCTACGTGGCTTAGACCAACTGTTGTGGATTTCATTGACTGATGCCAAGTTTTTGTTTGACCGCCGCTAGCTTTTTTCCAGCCTGACCCTATATCCGCTAACATTGCTCGTCGAGGGAGGCGATGGCTTGGCATACGTAACACATGTCCTAACCATCTCAGTCTTTGTAGCTTCACGACTTCGTCGATTGATTTCCCCTGTTTACCTAGAACTCTACGCCTAACCTCCATGTTGCTCACCTTATTATGCCACTTTACACGGGAAATAGAACGCAGGCACCTATGATCAAAGACAGCTAGTCTTTTCATGTCTTCCACTCTCAGTGGCCAGGTCTCACAACCATAAAGGAGGACGGAGCGGACTGATGAGCAGTACACCCGCCCTTTGGTCGATAGTCGAACATCTCGTCTACGCCAGAGTCGGCGTAAACTAACAAATGCGAAACGAGCCCCTTGTATTCGTGCTGAGATTTCGTCAGAGATCAACCCGTTGGGGCTGATGGTACTTCCCAAATAAGTGAAGCGGTCAACGTGCTCTACCACTTCACTTCCTATTTTTAAACTAGGCGTCGATGTAGTCCAGTCCTGTAACATCATCTTGCATTTGGCGGGAGCGAATCGCATGCCAAACATTCGTAGATTGCGGCTCAAGGTGTTTAGAAGACTCTGCATTTCGTCAGCGTCTTCGCCTAGAAGGACTATATCGTCTGCATATTCCAAGTCAACGAGATTATTCCCCGGTAGCAAGTCAATCCCTGAGTCGCTGAAGTCACCTAGGGTTAAGTCCATTAACACATCTATGATGAAGTTGAATAGAAAAGGAGATAATGGGCATCCTTGACGGACACCACTGGTCGTCATCAGTTCAGATGACAGCTCGCCGTAAGCCCTCACCTGGCTGTATGAGTACGAGTAGAGTGCCTTAATCAGTGCAATATATTTTCTTGGAATTCCCTTTACAGCCAAGCATCTCCAGAGAACTTCCCGATCGACAGAGTCGAATGCTGCCTTTAGGTCAAGAAATATAATGACTGTTGGACGCCGGTAGGAATGCCTATGTTCTAGAATCTGTCGGAGGGTGAAGATATGATCAATACACCCTCTTCCTGGTCTAAAGCCTGCCTGGCTCTCTCGTGTTTGTGCTTCCCGAGCACCACTCAGTCTACGCATGATTATTGAGCCTAAGACTTTAGATACTATATTAGTCAAGCTAATCCCTCTGTGATTATCACAGGAAGACTTGTCTCCCTTCTTGTATATGGGGATAATCAGTGACTTACACCAACCCGATGGGACTTCTTCTGATTCCCAGACGCTGCCTAGTACCTCAGTTAATCCGGACAGTAAGCTGTCTCCACCGTACTTAAATACCTCTGGAGTCATTCCATCAGGTCCCGCTGCTTTGCCTAGTTTCAGATTGGTGACAGCTTTAGTAACCTCAGTTAGTGACGGAGGACCTGTGTCTATATCCCATTCAGGGAGGTGTTGGATGCTCGGAAGGTTGAGCGTGGCTGTGGGCAAATTAAACTGCTCCTCATAATGCTCTTTCCAACGATCCAGTCGTCTATCCTGGGAGCTAATTATAGTGCCATTTTTTTCCGAGATTGTCTCACTGATGATTTGTCTTCTCCCACCCGTTTCCCTGATGAGTCCAAAGAGTTGCCTGGTGTTGCCTATCCTCGAAGCTTTCTCCATCTCTTTGGCTTTTGTCGCCCACCACTGTTCACGGTCCTTGCGGAGACTTTTCGTAAGTTTCCTCTTGTGCAGCTTTCGCTCCTCATTGAATTCGGAGCTCGCCGGAATAAGTCTTCTAGCATCTATCAGTTCGGATGAGGCGGTGGAGATCCAGTGGTTTTTACTCACCTTTGGGTTTACCTTATTCACAGCTTTTACAGCTGTATCTATGGCTGCCTGGATATTTTTCCAAGCTTCTTCAGGGTGAGCACAGCTGTCGAACACAGATATGTGTTTAGCTAGTTCTTCCTCAAATACGGATTTAGTTTCCTGATCGAGCTGGGGACGTGATGGTTTTACCGCCAGCTGTTTCCTACGTCCGTTCAGTCGTAAGCACACCCGAGCGCGGACCAGTGCATGGTCGGTATCTACGCACGTGTTCCAGAAGGAGCGACAATCTCCTACCGACCCACGCCAACGATAGCTTATTGCTATGTGGTCTATTTGTGTCCAGCGTTGGTTTGATGAAGGGGGTCTCCAAGTCAAACAGTGTCTCTCCTTGTGTTTGAAGTTAGTGCTTACAAGAAACAAATGATTATCAGAGCAGAACTGTAGGAGACGGTCACCGTTGTCGGTTCGCTGGCACGGAACTCCATAGGTGCCACCGACATCCTTCTCAGATTGACACAATTTCCCTACTTGAGCGTTAAAGTCACCAGCTAGAACGACTATGTCTGAGCGTTTAGCCTTTCTCACCAAACTAGACAGCTTTTGGTAGAACTCATCCTTCGTTTCATCTGAACTGCAGTCAGTGGGGGCGTAGGCGGAGATTACGAAAAGGCATCGGCGAGTAGTGCAGTCCTTCCTCCTTCTTACTGATCCGTTCAGGCGGACAGCACACATTCGGCTATCTACCGGGATCCAGTCAAGCAATGTCTTTTCTGCCCTAGTACTCAAAGCTATCCCTACGCCAGCTAATCCTCGTGAACTAGCTGTGGCATCTCCTGACACCCTCAAGGTGAATTTTGCAGATTCAACCTGTTGGCCAGGTGGGGTTAGGTGAATAACCACACTTGGGTCTTGTATGCGTGTTTCTGAAACACAGCATACATCAATGGCTCGTGATGCCAGGGTCTTGGCTAGTGATGCTTGTTGTCCTATTTGGCAAAGTGTCCTAACATTAAGAGCTCCTATATGAAATTGGTGGCGCGGCTTTAAGAGGCTGTCGGTGGTGGTTTTTTGGCTTCCATCGTTTTTAGTGGACGCAGAGTGGAGAGGAAGTGGAGAGCTATCAAGTCGAGGAGTTGCATCAGTGGAAGGAAGGCAAGATGATAGAGATGAAGATGAAGACAAAGATGAGTGAGTAATAGAGAGGTTTCGTGTGCATTTCGGATTGTGAGGGCGATTGTTACTTCCCGGCTGCCCACACCGTGGAAGTTGGTTGCGTGACCGCAGAGCCCAGGGGACAACTGCTTGAGGCCGGTCACACGCGGCCTGTTTTTGTTCGTTCTTTTTTGTTTGGTGTGTCTCAGTAGCAGATTTATCACTCCTGCCCTGTGACACGGCAGCAGGAAGCGCGGTCGTTGTTAATCCGGGCCACGGCCGATCCGGCATGAAATTTTGTAATTTTGTATTGGACATGATGTTGGATTGGGTAGCTGCTTTTTGTTTAACCGCTATCCAAACAACCTGCCTGGCATGGTAGAACCTCAAGAGACATAAGTCTCAGCCAGTATAGCTTGATTAGGTCATTGCGGTGTTCAAGCCCGACCACCACGTCAAGGTAGCAGCTTTCGGTCGGGTGGCGTCGGTGGCACAATGGTCAGGACTCTCGCCGACCATTCACATGGTCCGAGGTTCGATCCCCTGCCGACGAAGCACACCTGATGTCTATGGTCGGCCTGCAAAATTTGGGCTACCGATACCACATACTGAAAATTCCATACTTGTACCAAAAATACAGTGTGGAATTAAGCTGTAATAAAAAATTAAAAAATATAAGGAAACAAAAATTAATGTGTGTAGGCTGTGTCTCCATTTTCCTTAGGCAATCTGTTGAGCAGTAGCTTCTTAGGTGGTTCATTTCTAGAGTTTCTTGGTATTCATTCTTTCCACCGGCCCTAGGGCCTTCAGTATGGAGTCAGCGAAATAGCCTACTTCTGATAAACCTCTGCAGTAGAATAGTGGAAATGCTTCCAGTGACGAGCACACCAAGTTTCTACACCATAAAAGATGAGTTGACTTGACAATAACTTCGACAATTCTAATCTTGTTTTTTATATCTTGAGTGCAGCAGACTTTCTAACTGATTACAGAGTGATGTAGACCTGCCTTGCCCATCCGATCTTGGTTGGTTTTGACATTCTTATGCGTTCCGACTACATGCAGTTGAAACTATGCCTTCTAAATAAGTGAAGGAATTGACCGCCTTCAAATTTATTCTGCTGATTATCTACACCACCTCTTTCTTTCCCATTTTCTTTAGAAGTGCTGTTCTCACCGACCACTTCTTCTGATAGCTTGTCGGTTTTCGCTTGCAAGTCTTCGAACTTAAGTGATGTTATGCACAAACTGTCCACGAAATCAAGATTTTTTACAGTCTTGTTATCGGTCCAGCGTATCCCTGTAATTTCGCTTCCTAAGTTCGGTGTTCTGTATAACCCAGCTCACCACAATTTGGAATATCCTCAGTGATAGGAGATAGACTTGACTTTATTCCTGTTTTCACTACAGAGGCTTCTCTGCCTTATCCGTTTTGGATCACTTGACATGTGCCAATGTCACATAACTGTGGAATGAGTTTGATAAAGATTTGGGGTATTGCACTGTACAGTGTTGAAGTATTTTACAAATTACTTTGTGGACAACGCTGTCAAAAGACTTTTGAAAGATGATGAAGCTGAGATGAAGATCTGACCGTCATTCTATGCTCTTTTCGATGAAGCCGAGAGTTGCAATTTGGTTCGCACATTGTAAGCTTTTCTAGAATCCTAGTTGTTCCAGCCAGGGTTCTGCATCCAATGCATCTCTTAGTCTCTCCAGGATGAGGCAACTTAATAAGGAAGTCATGAAACGGGAAGTTATACAAGAACAAACGGGGGGTTTTGGTTCATTTTTTATATATCCATCCAGTCAAATGAAAGAAGTCTAAGCTAGCATTGACTTCTGGTGCACTGCAGAATGTTTGGAACGTATAGGTTCCACTGGGAATAAAAAAAAGCCCTATAGGGTTGCTAGCTTCATGCAAAACCTTCCCTTTCTACCATTCTTATTACTGGCTTAGGGAAGGGAGGTAAAGGAGTGTGTCCACCGGTTATCGAACCCCGAGCTACCTGCGTGATCAGAGAGCATTCTACCGCTGTGCCAAGGTCGCTTACAGTTTTATGTTGACACTCAGTAATTCATAAGTGACAGTGAGGAACTACACAATTGATGCTCTTTCTTAGCTGCTTCATTCTCTAGCTTTACTAATACTAATTTTACACCAGCTAACAATAGTTAAGTATGATTAACTTGATACAGTGTTGACCGTCAAAAGTTCCTAATTCCACTGGTTGATTTACTCTTTTCAGAGTTTATCACCATCAAAAACTTGCTTGGGTGTTTTCTTTACGAAGTGATCGCATTTTTGTAAGAGTCGCATCTGAAAGATATCGTAGTGTTGGCTGAGGACTTGAATACAAATTTCGGACGTCTATGCTCAAAGCCAGAGTCGTCTGGGTAGTCAGTGAGGTTTACATGCTAGCAGGTCAGATAGTGAGGACTGTCTTCTGCAGCTTTGTGCAGATCACAACCAGCACCAACTTCCGGTACAGCCGATACAAGTATAAAACTTGGGCACTGTGGTAGAGTATAATTCCATTATAGATAAGATTTTATTTTGATAAATCGCACAGTGTTTACAGTAATGTTCCGGTACAGCCATCGTCGTATGACTACCTACCTGATGTACTCCCTCTGTCAATCAAACGTGGATCCAGAGTGATTATACTGCTGTCAGTCCCGATGGTGTGGATGCAACAGGACTACCGCTTCTTCTGGAGCAAATGGCTGAACTCCAATTATGCTTTAGTGTATGCCAGATTCATCTTGCGACTTGTTGGTGTTCATGAATATCATCGCTTACAAGATGATGTGAGTAAAATAGTAGCACCAGCTATTCCTCCGAAGTACCAGACTGAGTTAAACTCAAAGCTAGCTAGCAACTCTCTAAATTGCTCAGATGAACATATGGAAGACGTTATGAAAACGGTGAGCAAGGCTGCTTGCAGCTTACACCAATGCTCCTCTAAAAACTATTAGGTTTCTGAGAATTCTTGCAACTTCTGGATGCATACCTCTCCATTTCGGCAGACAATGGAGTATAGTAATAGAGAGGTTTCGCGTGCGTTTCGGATTGTGAGGGTGATTGTTACTTCCCGGCTGCCCACACCGTGGAAGTTGGTTGCGTGACTGCAGAGCCCAGGGGACAACTGCTTGAGGCCGGTCACACGCGGCCTGTTTTTGTTCGTTCTTTTTTGTTTGGTGTGCCTCAGTAGCATACTTATCACTCCCGCCCTGTGACACTGCAGCAGGAAGCGCGGTTGTTGTTAATCCGGGCCACGGCTGATCCGGCATGAAATTTTGTGATTTTGTATTTATCATGATGTTGGAGTATAACGACATGCTAAGGAGCTTACTCGCAAAATCAAACACTATTTACATGACGACCATGAAGCATTGCTGTCAGAATGTGCGCGGAATCAGCAGCTGCATCTGGCAATAGCAGGAAACCTTTCCAGCTCTTTCAAGCCACCGGCAACAAGAAGCATCGTGTCAGCAAGACGATATGTGAGGTATACAATACGCTAATTATCAACCTGATAAGAAGTCTCGAATGCTAGGTAGAGCACTTCCAGAGGCGATTTAGCTTCAATTATGGACAGAATTTACGTTGATAAGATCTCACAGAGTTACACAGTAATATTTGCTGATGACGTTTCGAGCACAGTTTACGGACACTCATAATCATATATTTTAACCATAATGAAATTATACTCTACCACAAAGCCCAAGTTCTGTTCGAATATCAGGGCGGTTAAGCTGGCCAACATCGCCACTATTAACTACAGTGTTCCATGGTTAGTTAGTACCAACCCACCAAACAAAGCGAAGGTGCGAAAGGAATTCCAGTCGGTGAAACGCTTTAAGGCATACTACCTAGACTATGTATCTGCGTCTGTTTTTAAAGATGGTGGCGAGATTTCCGTCCTACAGTTGACTAGTGTTAAGGAAAGTATGGAAAATCGAGAATATCCCGTCAATGTAGGACGAAAGCATCATCGTGACCATAATTGAAAAGGACTTACGTAATAAGTGGGACAGTAATAGGGGTATTTGATTTGCTACAGTTGGTGTCTAAAATACTGACTACTGTCTCACGTCGCAGGCTGTGCAAACCAGACAAGGAACTGATTCGCAACCAGTAGGTTGGGTTTTCTTCAGGCAGTGGATGCAATGATCATGTGTTCCCCCTTCGTCAGTTGCTAAAACACCATCACACGCACTGCAGGTCAGCAATCGTTGTGTTTCTTGATATTAGGCATGCCTTTGATTCGTTGATAGAACTGTTGTCTGGAAGTGTATGTTAGAGAAAGGTGCTACTGAGAAATTTTTTTAACATCCTGGAAGCCCTATGAAGAGACACTTTAGGTGGGGTGAAGGTATACAACCAACTATCACCATTGTCCTCAACCACAAGTGAGGTTAGACAGGCGTGTTCGATGCCATCATTTCTGCAAAGTACCGCTGTAAGCATGGCTGGAGCCTGTACCTACACACACTCTTGCAGGTGAACCGCTTGAAGTGATCGATAAGTTCATGTACCTAGGTATTTGCTTTAAGGTGCGGCCGACGAAATTTTTAACAATGCAGTAAAATCTAGGGTGGTGTACGCTAATTTGTGCCGTCAAAACGTTAGTCTGCCTGTTAAAGTTCAGGTTTACAATACTTTGTTGAGCTCTACACTTGTCAAACTTGACCTCTTCGAGATGAGGGTGTGCGGCAACTCTTCCTATTAGTTTATTACTGCCTCTGTATAATTGTTTTCACCCAATGGCGTCATCGTGTAAGTAATTCTGATGTCTGGCAACGTGGACTTGGAGGCGGTGGAAGTGCTAATTTTGCTGGTCGTCATCACCTGAAAACACCAGCTTACGTGGCTCAGACATGTGTTACGAATATCATCCCAGGGGGCAATTGTAGCTGTTCGACAATCTTGGTACTGGATAGAAAAAGCGAGGAAGTGGCGCCGTGTGATGCAGGATATTTCTGTTAAGTTAGCATCAGTTGGCACAACACCATTTGCTAGCTGAGATCCGAGAGACAGTTCGAATCGGCGGTCAGAAAAGTTACCAAATATAGCCAAGAATCGCTATCGATGGCGAACATTCAGTGTTGAGTGTTGAATCATCCTGACAAGTATGCTCACTTCCTTTCTGGATGACATCCCTCATTCATTTTATTCCTATGTTTTGGTACCCATAATGTCCCACGTTTTTGTTTTAAATAATTGAAACATAAATACCCTGTCAAGAAATATGGCAAGAGTTGGTCACCGGTAAGTGTCCGTATGTTCTAGAATCGGTCGAAGAGTGAAGATATAGTCAATTCAACCTCATCTGTGCCTGTTTTTCACAGGTTTTTTTTCTCATGAACACCACTCAGTCTATGCAGGATTAATAAACCTAGAATTATAGACACTATGTTAATCAAGCTAATCTCCCTTCCGTCCCCATGATTATCGGAGGAAGACTTTTCTTGGATATCCAATCATTTGCACAGGTCCAATGGGATTATTTCTGGTTCCGACATACCACTCAATGTCTTAATTAACCCCGTCGATAGCTCATCACCACCACTACCACCCTTAATCATACCTCTGGAGTCATTCCACCAGGTCTGGTTTCACTCTAGATTACGAACAGCTTTTGCAATACTCAGCTGCAGTTGCAAGACTGATGTTTACATCCCACCTGGATTTTAAACAGATTTACAGTAGCTATAAGCCAGCTAAATTACTCTTCAGGATGTTCCCCTTTAAACTTTCCAGTCTTCTGTTCTGACAGTTGATGAAAGCTGGTGATATTCTTCTCCGAAGCTGTTTTGCACTTATCATTTGTGTTTTACAATCACTACTCCTAATAATATGCCTAAATAGTTGTTTTAGTAATAAACCTACCATTGATGCCTTTTCACTTTTGTTCCCTCTTGTCACCTATCACTCACTGTCTACGGTGATTCCTTGGGTAGACTTTTAATCAGTTTGCATTTGAACGTCTTCCTTCCACTCCTCATGAGTGTTTATTCTATGATAAATGAATGCCGAATAGCAGAAAAATTGTGAAACCACAAAATGCATTCAGTAAACTATAGTTTGTTGTTTTTCGTCAATATTTAGCATGATGGCTTAACTAATTAATCCCGGTGTCGTGATTCTCACTGAAGAAGAACAACAACCACCACCAACTAGTAGTGTGTCAAGACTTCGAAAAAAGTAATAGTTTGGGACTACTCATAGGCAGTACACATCCACCACCAAGGTTCGAACCCAGAACCTCCTGGCTACAAGGGAGGCTCGCAGACCATTCACTCACTGGGAACCCTCACTGGGAACCCTCACACCCAAACTAACTCTTGAAAATTAATCGGGTGCTCTCTTGCTATAAGAATTGAAGTTTACTGGAGCGAGTTTCAAGGAGTTGTGATCAGTGGAGAGTCCACCTCGTCGGGAGTGAGGACAAATACTCGCTCATGACATTTGCTGGTAGTCGCGCTACACGAAATCACAAATTGGTTGAAGTTAGTATTTATGGGTCATTGAGTCGAGTTTCAATGACTGGGTTTGCCATGTAACCGGAAGGTCCTGGGTTCCAACCTCAGTGGGTTCGGTAGTGTTCAAACTAGGACTACAGGAACAGCTGGGAAATACTCGCTGGCCTTCAGTGTGGTTCTCTAATTGATTTCAACTCGTGATCGAACCTGTAACCAATTAAATCCCTCTGCAAACCACCAATTGTTGGAGAAAAAAAACTGTCACAAAGGGTAGCGCAGTAGTAGCCTAAATTACTTGAATGAAACTGTTTTGTTCTTCGTTATTACTCCTCCTTTGTCTCACCCCTCTGCTCACTGTTTCTATTATGCTTTTCTTGTACTTTCTTCTCTTGCTTCGCGTGCTACACGGAATGTGGCGACTTGAACTTCCGCACATTTGTGCAAAGTTCTATGTCGAAAACAGACAGACAGACAAATTACTTGAATCGGACTAATTAAAGATTTGACTAGACTTTTTTTTATAACAATCTCATCCATATTAACCAACTAAGTAACTAGCTAACTACATTACTTTATATCCCACAGGTTTGGAAGTACAATGAAGGCGAAGTGACACATGTCGGCTTGGGGCATACATCACCAATTACACGGTTACGTATATCACCAGATCAGAAACATGTGATCACAGTCAGTGAAGATGGAGCAATTTATATTTGGGAAATGCCTTCGACGACGACGACGACAACACCCCCACCAACAACAACAACGACGGAGACAACAGCCGTCAGCTAGACAGAGGCTTCGAAATTCCGCTCATCATCGAACAGAACAGAAAAAGGAAAATGTGAAAGCAACACACAAGCATACATGTAGGAAACAGAGGTATATATATATATATATATATATATATATCACGCAAGTTTATTAACACAACAACCTCCTCCCACCCGCGTCTCCCTTTTAGTCGATCTTTACACACACACACACCGCGAAACAACCTATAGTTTAATCGAAATTTATTCATATTTACGCTTGAAAATCGATAGCAACAACAACAACACTACCCACCGATAACAGCAACAACAACAACAACGAATATACACATACGTATATATGTATTACTTGTGAGTAACGGAAAAACAACACACATGAATAAATAAATAAATTAACTATATTCACTAAAAAATAGTTTTGTTTTTTTGAATTAATTAATTAACTCACTCACTACTTTATTGTTTTATTTTAATAAGTGAAGTAAAAGAATTAGACAAGGGACTAGAAATTAGGCCAGTTTCAAGTATTTATGATTCTTCATTGGTGGTGTGGTGTCATTATAATAAAGATTGTGTGTGTATGTGAGTCATGGTGTCATGGTGACGAAAGATTTGAGCAGAGAGGAGAAGAAAAGGGAAGCATTAATAATAATAATAATAATAATAATAATAGTATAAGTGAGAGAACCTCACACACACACACATACGCATGCACGCACGCACACATTCAGAGAAATAAGTTGGTAAATATATAGTCCAGCAGAGATTATCAAGATAGAAACAAAAGACTGATTGATTTGTAAGCACTATCACCATCATCAAACAGTCCATATTTCACTTCCGATGGTTCTTTATGAATGCGATTAATCCATTTGTTGACGAATCATGACTACTGATTGTCTCGTTTGATGTTAACTCAGGCTGAATACGTTTGGCCAACACTTTACCCAACTCCACACTTTTTAGTTAGCAGCGAGAAAAGGAATAAAAAAACAAAAACAAACATAAAAAAATAGAAAGCGAAATTTTTTTTAATGTTAAAACTACTACTCTCCGTATAAAATGAGTGAAACTATGGAAGATAGGTGCCCTGCCTTTTTTTATCAGGACTCTAATGGTTTGCTGTTATTACACAAATCATGCTAAAGTTTCCGCGTTTCTACACCATGCGTATAGCTAAACAAACTTGATCCTGAAGGGTTCATCATCATATGATATAACCACATCAGTGAGATAACAATTTAATTTAGGCTTTTTGATTGTTTCTAGAATTAAATTTTCCAATAGCTAAGGAACATATTCGAAATATAGTCAAGCACTATCTTGTTCCCTATTGTCCAGTACTCCCAGGTTTTCCAATGGCTCTCTAGCCGAAGTCAGCACATGATGACATCTTGTGACCAATCAATCAAATCAAATCCTTGAAAAGAAACATTTGAATAAGAATCTGATGCTTCCTAGTGACCGGTCCTATTCAAGTAGGTAGTAAGTTATCCGGGTGGGTTCTAGTGGAAAGTCGTGACCAGTGAGGTATACCAGGTCGGCAGTGAGGACAAATACTTGCCACCGATAACATTGGCTAGTGCTCGCACTATGTCGCCAAATGGCAAAAGTTGGAATTTATGAGCTGGCCACTAGATCGGGATCCCGGTGGCTTAATAGTCTACGAGCTCGCTCGCCTTGTGACCACAAGCTCATAGGTTTGGACTCTGGCGATGGGTGTGCAGTGATGAAGTGTCCCAAATTAAGACAACAGAAACCGTCATGCTGTACTTCTAGGTTTTTCAATGGTTCTTCAACCGATTTCAGCTCACGATGAAATCCTGTAACAGAGCACTATCTTGTTACATTTCATAAGTAGTGTGGTTCAATGATTTGAACGCTTAAATTTTAGTCAGCTGACTTCAAGTTCGAATTCGTTCTGACCGAGTTTATCCTAGAAAACTGGGCAGTATGGTCAGGCCGTACACACTCACACACACGCATAGATGGCTCATATCTTGGCACATGAAAAATTAAATCCATGTAAATGAGATCTAAAAAATTGGAAAGTAATAAAGCTACACTCGTCAAATACTCGCTCCTCGACTGATATTAGCTGGTTGGAGACAATCAATCTGCAAGAAGCTCAGTCGGACCTAGGTCTCATCCTATTTGGCAGTCACCAGTTATCTGAGCGTATCTGCAATCTTGAGAGAACTCGTGCCCCTTCTGAGATTAGAACCCGCATCACCCGGTTGAGCGCTGCAGTCAGAGACGTCGTTATGCCTAAGATATTCAGGCTCGTTATTGACCCCTCCTGCAGGACTGTATTGGATAATCTTGATTAGACACACACTTCTGTCTGTCTGGATTCAACATAGAACTTGGCACCGAAGTGCAGCAGTTCGAGTTGCCACGTTCCAAATAGCACACAGAGGTAGACAAGAAGATGAGTGAAGAGAATTAATAGAGTTTGACAAATATAAGAGTGAAACAGAATGGGTAATGGTAGAAAGGAATATGAAAGATTACAGAGACACACACTTGTTAAAAACTAGTGTGTAAGGTGGTTAGTTCCTCGTGTCGGTGCAGACTGAATTCTGCAACTCAATTTCTCCAATGTGGCTACCAACAGATTAGGCGGCTCACAATCACAGTGCACTTTGAATAGTTAATATTATAGATGGTTGGAAACAAACAGTAAAAAACTTTGAGGATGTTGCCTAGTGAGGCAAGGAAGGCTTTGCAAGTTAACCACCACCCTCAGCTCAGAGAATACAACTACAACAAAATTAGTGAATGTCCTGAACTATCAATCTTCCTGCTACTCAATATAAAAAACACAAAATGCAATTATTACATTAAGAAGTTCACTATATCAGTACTACTGAGAGCATAGATACAAATACTCTACGCACAAATATGAAACACGGTTATCCAAATGTAGAATGATGTGCTATATATCATCATGCTGAAAGAGATGTTTGTCGGTGAGAACGTAAAGACGGTGTTAAGCACTAATCAGCTTTATATATATATATATATATATATATATATATATATATATATATATATATATATATATATATATATATACCTATGCAATATTTCGTTATTGTGACCGAGGTATTTAGCCTGCTATATGCTCTGTTCTCGTGACATTTTGTTGCCAGATATGGCCAGAGGCTAATTGGTTAGTGGTGTGACCTAACTGTTGTACGCAAAGTTTGAAGTGGACTGTGTGTTGCATTGCGCTACGCCCTGAGAATGTTTATCCCCTACCACATCGTTTAAGCCACCCCGGTTTGTCTTGCCAACCATGCATCCACCAGGCTTTGGACTAGATTGCCTATATGTTGGCCTGGTAGATCTACTTCCTGGAGTTGCAGTCTCGAAATTGAGATAGTTGGTCAGTAGTCTCGATAACACAAAACTTTACAAGTATGTTCTTCTATATATCCCTAGTTTCAGGGTACTGTATATTGTTTTATATTCCAATTGTTTCTGAAAGCTGGACTCTTACTGGTTGCTACATCTTTAACTTATCTGTGACTTTAATGTTCTATAGAACGATTGGAAAACTTGGGAGTACTGGGTAGCTGGGACTCTTCGGCGGTGACTGTGAACGGTCTACAAGCTTGCCTTGTAACCTAAGGGTCCTCCTGGGCACGAACTCTAGTGGGTGTGTACTGTTGAAGAGTTCCCCCCCCCCAAAAAAACTAGTACGAAAAAGTTGTACAGCGCATGATGGCTGGTTTCCTAAGTGATATCAATCCGCGGTT
Source organism: Trichobilharzia regenti (assembly GCA_944472135.2). Lineage (NCBI taxonomy): Eukaryota > Metazoa > Platyhelminthes > Trematoda > Strigeidida > Schistosomatidae > Trichobilharzia > Trichobilharzia regenti. The sequence goes on from OX235270.1 coordinate 4,505,916, forward strand.
AAACTTGCAACCAATGAAGTCCGTGCAAACCGACACTCGATAATTGAGTGTTCTGCATCCCTGTCAAAGTATTTTGACTATCTCATTCGAGGCAGTAAAAGCTCTCTTGTCAACTCTCTTGTTTGTCTTCTCTTCACGTAATCGTAGTATGCTCAAGGTTGAAGCCGCGATTAGGCCAGTTTACATTATATGAGCATTTGGATCGCATTCTGCTAGGAGATGTGTACTATATGCTCGTCACACTGCATAAAATGTAAATTTTCGAAATTACTGAACTTACCCCCATTGATCGAATGAGTTAATATTCCATATAATTCCTTGTACAAATATTTTATGCTCATACATAGCAATCAATGCACCCAATAATTCAGGTGTTAATTTACTAAATACAATAGAATTCGATGGACGATTTCCTTTGAAACTTTTATGCAGTGAAAGTGATTCAAGTTTATCACCAGTAACACCGGCGGCAAATAATTCTTTATGAACCTCCTCTTTAGTTTTACCAGCCATTAAAGCTTCAGTTTGTGCCAAAAAGTTTGATAACAGTATCTAAGGATAAATAGAATATATTGAAAGGAAGAAAAAATATATTGCAATGATACTCAGATTTCAGTTACAGAGAGACAATGTTAACCAGTAGTCTAACTGAGTTCCAACATATAGCGCGGTATATATAAAATAGTATTTATGTTTTCCCCAACAATGAAATGTTCCTCACGGAGAAAACATTGCATTTTCATGTCTTCCACTCTCAATGGCCAGGTCTCACAGCTAGTCATAAAAAGAGGACGGAGCAGACTGCTGAGCAGTACACACACCCTTTGGTCGACAGTAGGCGGGATATCACGTCTACGCCAGAGACGGCGTAAACTGGCAGATGCGAAACAAGCCTTCTGTATCCGGGCTGAGATTTCGTCAGCGACCAACCCCTTGGTGTTGGCTGATGCAACTACCCAAATAAGTGAAGCGGTCAGTGTGCTCTACCACTTCACTCCTCATTTCTAAGCTAGGAGTCAATGTAGTCCAGTCCTGTAGCTTCATCTTACAATTTGGCAGGAGCGAATCGCATGCCAATCATTCGCAGATTGCAACCGAATTTGTTCAGAAGACTGCATTTTGTCAGCGTCCTCATCTACGAGGGAGGGCTATATCACCTACATAGTCTAAGTCAACGACATTATTCCCTGGTAACAAGTCAATCCCTTAGTCGCTGAAGTCACTTAGAGTTAAGTCCATTGGTACATCTGTGATGAAGTTGAATAGAAATGGGGATAATGGGCATTCCTGACAGACACTACTAGTTGTCACCAGTTCAGATGACAACTCGCCGCAAGCTCTCACCAGGCTGCATGAGTTCGATTACGGTGCCTTGATCAGTGTAATGTATTTCCCTTCACAGCCAAACATCGCCATAGTACATCTCGGTCAACGGAATCAAATGCCACCTTTAGGCCAAACACTCGCGACGGCAATCCTCGATAAGTTGCCGTTCACAATCAGCACCTGCCCACCAAAAATTCATTGGTGTTCGAACTCTAAGTCTTTGAGAGGGTGCAAATCCCGGCTTCCTGACGAAAGAGACCTGTGTCATATGCTTCATAATCCCAAGGTGACGCCAAAATCTTCCGTCTCGCACAACATGATATCCTCAAGCGTCGTCTTGGTTGTGTCACTGCTTCTCATGCACTGATGGGCAGAAAGTCACTAGTAACAACATGGAACCCTAATATCTAAGCTACATGCAGCTAAGTCATCAGACACCTCAAAATCCTTCGAAGTCTAGACACCTTTGTGTATTAAAGGCTACAGAGAAGGATACAGAAGGTGGATAGCAGGACTACTTAACAGCAGACGTGGTAGGCAGTGTCATGTATAATGTTAAAGTTGGTAGAGAGACGTGGACTACGATATAAAGACAACAGCCAGCGACTTCCCATTAGATGTATATATATATATATATATATATATATATATATATATATATATATACTAACCTCATGATGTAATCCTTTCTGTACTGGATTATGCGTATCAACTGGTATCAAAAAGTCACAAGGGATAATTCGAGTGCCTTGATGAATAAGTTGATAGAATGCATGCTGACCATTTGTCCCAGGTTCACCCCATACAATAGGTCCAGTGGCATAATCCACTTGTTTAGAATCCCGTGTAACAAATTTTCCATTCGATTCCATATCACCTTGTTGAAAATATGCAGGAAAACGTGACATATACTGATCATAGGGTAGAATTGCTTGAGTCTCTGCACCGTATATATTAATGTAGAGAACGCCTAATACAGCTAGAATGACAGGAATCTGTAATAAAGAAAATATATATATATATATATATATATATATATATACAAATAATAATTAACAAGAAAATAAAAAGTATACTGCCTTTGTAGAATAAAACAGTGGAAATATAAGAGTAGCTAGACATTATGAGACTTCTCTGACATTTAGAAACAGTACAGTCGAACTTTTTCGATATTGTTCACTTGGGTTCATTTGAGTTGAACATCAAGCTTCGACAGCACATCTCCACTTAACTACTCTGTTCTCTGTCGCTGTCTTTTACAACTGGCCTCAAACAGTGACCATCAACTTTCATTCCTTCCGCATCGAATCTGATCATCGGACAATGCCCACCCAATTCATCGTTTCTCACTGGAATTCCACTAGACGGTCTCTCTCTCTAGAGACTATAATGTCACTCAACGGTCTCTATTTCCCGTGTAAAGTGGCATAATAAGGTGAACAACATGGAGGTTAGGCGTAGAGTTCTAGGTAAACAGGGGAAATCAATCGACGAAGTCGTGAAGCTACAAAGACTGAGATGGTTAGGACATGTGTTACGTATGCCAAGTCATCGCCTCCCTCGACGAGTAATGTTAGCGGATATAGGGTCAGGCTGGAAAAAAGCTAGCGGCGGTCAAACAAAAACTTGGCATCAGTCAATGAAATCCACAACAGTTGGTCTAAGCCACGTAGGAAGGTGTAGACTTCCAGGCTGGGGTCCTCGGGACGGTAAAAATCTATGGTTGGAAATAATTGGTATCATGGCTAGCTCAAAATCGTTCTCAGTGGCTAGCGCAGATGCATCCACTCCCTGTGACTTATGATCTTCAATGAAACTGTTTTGTATTTCTTTATTACTCCTTTGTCTCACACCTCTGCTCACTGTCTCTATTATGCTTTTCTTGTACTTTCTTCTCTTGCTTCGCGTGCTACACGGAATGTGGCGACTTGAACTTCCGCACATTTGTGCAAAGTTCTATGTCGAAAACAGACAGACAGACAACGGTCTCTGCAGCGTGTGTATCCAATCCAGCTCCATTAGCCCATGCATATTCGCGAGTTGGGTAACAGGTTCCTGGTTGGTTCGTTGCAATGCAGAATTGTTTGATGCTAATCCTTCCCCCAACTGGCGATGTACTAAACTCAATATTCACAGTGAATGAAGGCAACTACTGATCACAGATTGCGGAATGTTGTTAATCCTTCAGATATGACTCAAGTCAGTGAGTCTATGATTTTGGTATCTCATTTTTGTTAACTGTATCCAACTGTGATACTACACTGCTAAGATTTTTATATTGTTGTTGTCGCTTGTTGCCCTTCTTGTTGTGAATTATTTTCCTTTTGCCGGTGTTGTTCTGATTGTTTTATTCCTTGTTTTCCTGGTTTTAAGGGGAGCAACCCAAAAGGTCGCTTCTCTGTGAACTATATTTTAATGTAACAACCCCCTTGTCAGGCGTGAGGCTAGCAACCACACCCTGTAAACAAAGTTGCTATAGAAACTTCAGCACGATGAATCTCCTTGAGCCAAAAGAAAAAGTCTGTGTGGAGTACATGGAACGTCCACACCATTTCGAGATTGGCAAAGCTGCCCAGATCGCAAAAGAAATGAAACGATACGGAATCCAAGTACCGGGAATATGTGAAAGCAGATGGAACGGGAATGGACCCACCAAATTGTCAACGGGTGAGTCAGTGATCTACTCCGGTCACCCAGAAGGCAAACACACGCACACCGAGGGCGGGGCTATCATGATGTCACGAACGGCAAGGAAGGCCCTGATGCAATGGGAGGAGATCTCGTCCAGGATAATGACCGCCAGATTCAACTCCAAAGTCTCAAAGTCGACTGGGCCGAGATTTCGTCAGCAATTAGCCCACTTCACTCTGTATCTTTAAGCTAGGAGTCGGTGTACTCCAGTAGTCCAGTAACATCATCTTACATTTGAACACAGGAGCAAATCGCATACCAAACATTCGAAGACTGCTGGTCAACACAGTAAAGTCTAAAACAAACAACACTGATTTCATACCTTATCACGTATAATTCATATGAACTGTGATATCAGGATTTGACCGAATAGTTGCAAAATAATTGACGGCACCGAGTGTGAGAAGTAGACATTTGTAAAAAAAAAATTATATTTGTAAATTCTGGAAATAATCATTTCAATTTCGCTGAGATTTTTACAAATATAATTCTGTTTTTATCACGTACATGTTACACAATTTTACGTGTTTCAATGACTATGAAAACACCGTCGCCTAGTCTTGAGTCTCTCTCTCTCTCTTGGTAAGTGAATAATAGAACGATGGACAACTAAATACCCGGATCATACAACAACAACAACAGCTTGGAAAAGTAGCTTTCATTAAGACACCATTATATGCGTTTTTGTGAAAACTCTGGACGAAGAACAGAATAGAACAGAACATTCACTCACTGACTTACTATTACTTACTATATATCTATTATACACGTTAAGAATGCATACATCTATAGGCTGCGAAATATTTGCTATCAACATTTGACCCATTTACATATTATATACACACAAATATGTTACGTTACATTTTAACATAAACATTTTGTATAACAGTGTAATAAATGAATGATGATGATGACTGGAATGTGACAAGTAAATTGATAATAATGCGCACACAAAAAATACACCGAAATTGTAACACACACTGTCTATACGGCTATATACATACAATAAGGATTAAATGATATAAGGAATACACACACTAATAATTCACAGAGCGAATTATAAAATAATAAGAATAAGGATAATAATTTCCAACAGTCAGGGGGAACCAGCAAGGGATGTTTCACCCTGGAGCTTGAAACTCTTCCTCAGTATGCACCCACCGCCAGAGCTGGAACTCAAGAGCCTCTGGTTACAAGGCGAGCGAGAGCTCGTAGGCCCATTAGGTCACTGGGACCCAGTGAATTCTAATTCCTGCCAATTCACGATGGCAGTGTGAAGACTAGTCAATGCCATCGGTGGCGAGTATTCGATCTCCATCCCGGCTTGATATACCTCACTGGTGTCACGACTACCACCTAGTAGAACCCACTAGCAGGTCGGGTGTAAGGACAAATATTCGTCGATGACATGGATTAATATTCGGACTATGTCGTGAACTGGCAGAGGCTGGAATTTGTGGGCTGGCCACTGGATCGGGTCCCAGTGACCTGCTCGCCTTGCTAATTTTCTCGCTGGCTCCACGCCTAAAATGCTAGCCAACCCCACTCAGGGGTCCGATCACCGGTCGACGCACTTTACCTTTACCTCGCTAAGCCAGCAATAAGACTGGTAAAGAGGGATGTTTGGGAACGTAAAGGAATGAAAAAAATTCTCTCTCTACATTTGTTCTTCACTATGGAGCCAGATAAAGTCTGCAATAGCCTGTTTGAAAAGGTTTTTCATGACGCATACGCCGAATTTTTGACTCGTACAAAAGCACTAACCGACTTAGCATCCGAATCGTGTTCTTTATGCTGTACAGATAAAATTTCAAAACTGATTTCAGAGGAGTGAAAGTATGCGCCTAGCCTATCCAATCCACCCTGGTTTAAACATCCTCATATCCATTCTGGTTGGTTGACTGTAGTTGACACGATGCTGCCTAGTTCATGGTGTTTGGTGCTTTCGTTGTTGGTTTGTTATCTCCATCACCTCCGTTTTCTTTGCATATACTTCAAGTCCTGTCTACGTTGTCAGCCTCTTCTGAGAACCTGTTGCTTTTCACCTATAAATCTTCAAGTTTACGTCACATTAGACATAAATCGTCCAACGTATTCCTGTTTTCTCGCCACCTATTATATAGCCAGCCAGCCAGCCAGTTGATATGTATCCACATGATGTGTGTTTTGTTTTTGACAGTCTGTCATATTTTGCTATGTCTATATGGATCGATATTCCATTATAACTGACATTATGCTTTTGTCTGTCCACTAACTAAATAAACATGTATGACCTTATTATCACATGACATTACAACCAATCATAGTAAGACGTTACCTTACTGGTTCATGTGTATTAGCCATTTTCATATATACTCTTGCTTGCTTTATCATTCTTGTTCCCACGTTTCGTACACTACGTACCATTTCACTCACACTTTTGTGTGACATTTATTTTCCTTGTCTGGAAAATACAAGTATCATCGTAAACCTGGTGGTCTTCTGATTTCCCTCTTCCCGCGTCAGGACTACTTACTACTACTCGACGAGTACATAACATACTTGGCGACGGAGAAAACTTACTATTAACCACTCAGCAGCAGTACATAACACCAGCCAGACACATAATCCAGTCCACCGCAGTCAGCAATATCAGCCGGTTTGCCTTGCTCGTGGTATTCCCCCACCCCACCCAAGGTGGGAATAGTATTGTGATTTAACAAGATACAAAAAAGAGTGTATTATAAACACATTAAAATTGACAATTGAAACTTACATTTTTATGCAATGGCGTTTCTTTAAAGTGTTTATCCATTGCATGTGCACCTTCTAACAATTTAATGAAATTGTCCATGCCTTCAAGGAAAGAAAGAAAATCAATCAAAGTGAGAAGAGAAAATACTTTTCAAAATAGGAGATATCTACAAAAAATCAACAAACAAAGAACTTTCTGGGTAGGTAAAATAAAATCGATGTGAAAGTTAACTGGGAACGCATTTCCCTAACTACTTCGTCTATAAACATCAGATATTTACTACTGACTGATTGGTGTTCAACAAGAACTTTGTACAAATGTGAACTGGCAGTTCAAGTTGCCACACTCCATGTAGCACACACACACACACGCCGATAGACAAAAGATTAGAAAGAAGAGATTCCAAAGAACAGTGAGAGAGAGAGAGAGAAAGACTAGTAACACGAAAGTACAATAGCGTTTTATTGGATAAAGGAGATCACAGAGAGTGAATACATCTGCACCGCCAGTGAGAACGATTTTGAGCTATATCACCGATAGTCTCCTCGGCATCCCGAGGACACCAACCAATGAGGAAGTCAACACTTCCCTAGATGGCTGACTCCGACTAAGTGTTAACGATTTTTTATGAAGTGATTTCAAGTCTTCGTTTGAACAGCTGATCCTATGTCAGCCAACATTACTCATCGAGGAAGACAATGGCTAAGCATGTGCAACACACGTCCTAGGCATTTCAACCGATGTAGCCATACAACCTCATACAACCTGATTTCCCCTCTTTACTCAACACTCAAAGCGGTACAGATTGACCACTGATGAATCCAAAGTAAAACCGTTAGATCAACAAAGGAGAGAAATTATTGACATATTTTGGATTGAACTGATGAGATGGTAAGTGGATTTGTACAGTGTCTATTATTATATTTATTTAAACGCAGAAAAATTGGGCACAATATATCACCAAGAAGATGCGCCACACAATAATAATAAAACAAGAGATTTTTTTGATTACAGCTTGATTCCACACCGTATTTTTGGTACAGGTATGGAATTTTCAGCATGTGATATAGGTAGCTCAAATTTTGCAGGCCGACCATAGATATCAGGTGCGTCGACGGAGGATTGAACTCCGGATCATGTGCATGATAGGCGACAGTCCTAACCGCTATGCCACCGACGTACATAAATGCAACATAGAATAAAAGTAAAAATATAGGTGGAGAAAGGATAAACAACTTCATCTGCAAGGAAAACATTCATACTTGACAAGTTCACACAGCATTCGTCAACTATCACCGAGAATGGAAGAAAGAAGGAAACTGCAACACATTCGCCATTGATTACGATTCCTAGCCATATCCAATAGCGTTTCGAGCCATCAATTCGAGCTATCTCTCAGACTCCAACCAGGAAGTCGTGACGTACCAACCAATGTAAACCTAGTACAATTATCCTTTATGCCACGACTCCATGTCATGGACTGACCGACCACCTCCCCAATTTTTCCATCCCATTTCACGGCAAGCGAACAGAGACCTGTACGGAAGCCTCTGGGATGACATTCGCAGCAGATGTCCAAGTCACCGACGCTGGGCTCGGGGAGGCCAGGCTTCACATGCGTAGTACAAGACAGCCCGCACCGAAGCATTGTATATCCAGGCTAATGTCGCGACGGAGACAGAGGTGGCTCAAGTTGATGTATGCCACTCTAGCCTTCATGATACCGTTGGAAATCTTATCCGTCACCCCTCCGCCAGCAACACCCACAAAACTACCCAAAAACACAAACTTCTCAACAAATTCAAGCGATTCACCTGCATGAATGACTGCAAGTACAGGCTCCCGGCAATTTTGTAACAGCACTCTGCATTTAGACGGCGCAAAGCACATAACATACGCATAGACACAATTTAGGTTTAACAATGTCATCTATAATCAAATAGACGGAGTTGCCATGCAGTTTCGTTTTGAAACTCTCCTAGCGAATGTCTTCATGGCGAGCTCACAGAATAATCCATTGAAAGAGCATATCTGGTCGACACCTTTATTATTTGTGATGATAACTGTCCAACTGGTGAACTTTTCGGAAAATTTCATCATTCTCAGCGATTTATACTTCTCAGTATCAAAGAATCGAATTCCGTATTTCACTTCTTAGATATTACAAGCCAGGCAGAAGAGAGGATGACACGTTGACAAAGGTGTTGATTTACCGAAAACTAACCTTAACAGGGTAGAGTACAACAACTTTAAAATTGGGTACTTTTATGTAAGAAGAGAAATCTTATCCATTCTATATGCTCCGGAATTCGGAAATTTCGCTAAATATATATACAGACGATATAGAAAGAGAAAACCGCCCAAATTTCTTAAGGATATCTTAGAAGGTTTATTGAAAGAAACCATCCCTAGTTAAATCACAGTGCCAAAGAAGACACTACTTATGAGTTTGGCTTCCAAAGGTGACACCATTGCTGAGGCAATTAAAAGTCGTTTATCTAAACGTATTAAACGATACTTTCACGCAGTTGACTTATACATTTACATAAGTATTTACCAGCCGAAATATGATTCGACAATGCGAACAAGATGAATTAATTATACCGCTTATGTCCATATACTCTTTCTCACATGCTCGTGTGTAGTTGATTACACTGAACCATTGTGAGCCTATTTTGCCGACGAGCATAGGACGATGAAGTCTTCCACCTGTGATCATCTTCGGGTAGGTCATTTAGAAGTAAATTCAACCACTCATGTATGGGCCGAAGCTCTAGCTAAGCTATTATACACAAAAACAAAAGTCTAAACTGAGTATTCAAAAATGTTTTGTGTTAAACCCCTTTCTTCACCTTCGTGATGACAATACTGTTTATTCTATCGCTTGAATTCAAGCCACTTCACTTCATCATCCTCACCTTCTCTATTGTCATCATGGTCATCACAGTTTTCATTTCTGACAACACTTAGCCTGCTTACTATAAAACACTAATTCCTGTTACCTAATAATCCTTTTAAAAGATTCGTAATTTATCCACTTCCATCCCATCCCCAGACTAAAAACCATATTATTAATTATTTGAATAAAACAAATTTCGCGAGATGATATCTTCGTTCAATTCGTAGTTTCTCTGCAGTCAATCACTTTACAACCAGCATGGTTCATAATAATAAATAAAATAAAGGGCATGACAGTCATTCAGTTATATAAAACAAAAGTACATACTAGTGATTGGCCAATCATATTTAAATAGGTCAAGTAGTCAGTCCATGGTAGGTGAAGGTTGAAGTCGATTGTTACTTTTTGTACACATAGTTTAGGATGTATGTGATTAATCCGTCAAAGTGCTTCCATCATCACCTTTAATAACCAACCTTGAATTACAGTTATGTAATGAAATAACTGTGAAGCAGTCGTGAATATTGATTTTGTGACTAGAAATAAATAAGTGCTTTGCAATGGATGGTGATGATGGATTTCTATTCAAACTGATTGCATTGGGATTTTGTATATGTTTTAATAACCATTTTGGAACATGTTCTTTTCGATGATGACATTGGAACATTCTATTGGTTCCTGCTATATAAGTGTCACAGTAACTGCAGATGAACTTGTAGATACTATTCGAAGTAGAGTCTACAGAATTTCGTCCTTTAATCTTAGGTACAGGGATGGAAAATGTTCAAGATGTGAGGGAAAGAGATGCGGCGTAGAATGTGCGTTTGATGGCTGACTGAAGTCTTTGAGATGTTAACTGTGTAATCTGGTCACCCTTGAATGGTAGCTTGATAAAGATGGCTTCCTTTGGTACAGATGTGGTCTATCCTTACAGTGACAACTGACAGAGTTTCATGGATAACCATTTGCTAATACAATTGAATGTAGGTGTCAAAGCTCATCCATCAATGTGTCGCTCGTATTTATTTTTCGGGCCCTTGAGAACAAACATTTCACATGGATAGGAACAAAACTGGTGAAATGAAGATATTGTCCACTCAATGTCTGCTTACGACCGCTTAATCTATCATAGTCATTGAAATATCCAAGAAACCGAGTTTGTTAATCGATTCGAGTTCGGAAGTCACTCCGATATCAGGATGAATATGATTAGACAGAGTAATCAAGTTTTCAATAGACTTACTATTATTACCAATAATAAGAGTACCACCCACATAACGCTTATAGAGCATAAATTTTCCTAGCATACCTTCTTGCATTTCTTTCTCCAATTTATACATAAATGTATCTGCTAACAGGGGCCCAAGATGGCTCCCCATCAGTTTGTTTGTATACCTTTTTTTGGAAAGTGAATCTGACATTTTCTGTACATGTTAAGAGAATGTCTTTAATGTAATTTTTTTAATAATTTAATAACTCCCATTGTAGCATTAAGAACACAATATTCGGTGAAGAGACTCTTTTCAACAACGAATTTATTATCAAGCTGTACAATCATACATGCATAATTTTTAAGAAATCATATCCGGTGAGGGAATTAGATCAAAAGTGTGAACACATGAAATAATAATAATAGTAGTGTGAAATGCAATTAAAATATTTGTGATTATAATTATAGTTAAATGTCAAGTATGATTATAATTACAAATATTTTAATTGCGTTCCACACTACTATTGTTATTATTTCATGTGTTCACACTTTTGATCTAATTCCCTCACCGGATATGATTTCTTAAAAATTATGCATGTATGATTGTACAGCTTGATAATAAATTCGTTGTTGAAAAGAGTCTCTTCACCGAATATTGTGTTCTTAATGTAAATGACAAGAATGGATAACTGTATCCCATTGATTGTGATGTAATCGCAAATGAACTATGCTAGTTGTGTAAAGCGATTGATTGCAGAGAAACTACGAAATGAAGATATCATCTCACAAAATTTGTCTTCTTAAATGCCTTATTCATATTATTTAACTTATTCTTATTATATGTGCACTTTGACTGAGCAATTTCTATTCTAGTGCCACTTGTTAATGCCTTCATTTTCCGTCTGTCTGGATTCAACATAGAACTTGGCACCGAAGTGTAGCAGTTCGAGTTGCCACGTTCCAAATAGCACACAGAGGTAGACAAGAAGATGAGTGAAGAGAATCAATAGAGTTTGGCAAGTATAAGAGTGAAACAGAATGGGTAATGGTAGAAAGGAATATGAAAGATTACAGAGATTGAATACATCTGCGCTGGCCATTGACAACGATTTTAAGCCATGTCACCTATTGTCTCCAGCCATTGATTCTTAGAGTCCCGAGGGCCCCAACCCGGAAGTTTGCATCTCCCTACCTGACCAACTCAGTTTAACTGTCAAGGATTTCATGGATTGATGAGGCCATGTTTTTGTTTGGCCACCACTTACTCTTTTCCAACCTGCACCTATATCAGCTAGTAATGGCCGTCGGGAGAGGCGATGGTTAGGCATGCGCAGCACGTGACCTAGCCATCTCAATCTATGTAACTTTATAGCCTCGTCGATTGATTTTCCCTCTTTGCCCAACACTACGCCTAACGTCAACATTAATTACTTTATTAAACCACCTAACGTGAGAAAGAGATCGCAGACATCTATGATCGAAAGCAGTCAACCTTTTCATGTCTTCAACTCGTATTGGCCATGTTTCAGAGTCACAGAGAAGGACAGAGCGAACTGCTGAGCAGTACACACGTCCGTTGGTTGACAGCCGGATGTCACGCCTACTCCAGAGATGGTGTAAGTCAGCGAAAGCAGCTCGAGCTTTTCGGATCCGTGCTGATATTTATTTCCGTAATATCAATACGACTGCTGTGAACAGTTGGTTGAAAATAAAGTCGTTGAAAAGAAATTGTACTTACTTTGGCCAAAAAAAATAAATGACTGTGTTTCTCCTTATGAATGTGAGAACTAACGAAACGGCAGTCTTGACAGTTTCAGCCCTTAAGCTTCTACACTTATTTACACTTTTTAAAAACTTAGGAATGAGAATTATTTAAATAAGTGAGTGCATGAATTGATAACCCCCCCCCAAAAAAAGGACCATTCATTTCACATACTGATCGATTTTTTAGTCCATCACGTGATTTATTTCAACTCAAGTACAGCAGTGCAATAGACAATGGCAAAATGGATTTTCTTTTTAAGTGCATTGCGCGAAGTAGCTTAAAAAAAGTTGTAATTTTGTGAAATAGTTGAGTTTTATTCACTTACAAATATAAGTGGTGGATGGTATGTTTGTCAACAATTCTTCATCAATATCAGAATGTTACACATGTTTACAATTTTTCGTGATTTCAGTGGTGAAGGCATTGACAAGTTACCATGGGACAGTCCCGTCAACTTATAGTATGCGGATAACACAGTCCTCCCCTAGGTGAAGACTCTGACAAAATGCGGAGTCTTCAGAACACTTTGAATAGAAATGCACGCCCTTGTCAAATATAAGATGATGCTGAAGGACTATAGACTATACTGACTCCTGGCTTAAAGATAGGAAGTGATGTGATTGAGCGTATTGACTACTCCGCTTAATTGGGAAGTTGCATCAGCCGAAACAGACTGATTGCTAACGAAATCTCAACACGGCGACAAAGAGCTCGTGTCACCTCTGGTGTAGACTTGATATCATGCTATCGATCAGAGGAAGTGTTTATTGCTCAGAAGTTTAATTTGTTATTCTTTACGGTTGTGAGATATGGCCATTGAAAGCAGATGTGAAGAAGTTGTTTGCAACCTATTTCTCATGTTAAACGGCATGATATGGTGAGTACTATCGAGGTTATGCCTAATAGTTCTGGGTATAGAGTAGAAGTCAATCGGTCAAGAATATGAAGCTACATCGACGGAGATGTCAACGACACGTGTCACGCATTTCGAGTCACCGCCTTTCGCCACTATCAATGTGAGGAGAAAAGTTAGAAGTGGCAACACTAAAACATGGCATTATTCAATGAAGTCTTTAACAGTTGATTTCAGACACACAGGGAGGAATCGACTGTCTAGTCGGGGTCTTCACGATTCTCAGAACCAATGGCTGGAGAGTGTTAGGGTGGTGGCATAGAACCACTCTCCATAGCGTAAATGCATTCGTTGTCTGTGATCTCTCAAGATCCATCGAATCCTGACGTTTTTCCATGTTACTCCGCTCCTTCTCGCGTAAATTTGTCTTCGTGCGACTTTGTGACGACCTGAGCTACCACAGTTGTATGCAAAGTCCTATGCTGAAACTCAGTTAAACAGTTAGTCATTTACTGATTGACTAAGCAATCAGAATCATTTGTTTGGACAAAATTTATAAAGTATAGATGAAATAAGAGTTTAGATGCACCAAATAAAACTTTTTTCAGCTATTTAGCGACGTCTGTAATTAAAAACACCCAGATAACTGTGCAGTTTTTGGTCCAAAATCTTCCACAACCTTCCCAGGCTCTTCTGGAAGTTACCAGACCTGCTGATGAAATAAATTATCAGAGTGCATAGTACACCAATCATGGGTTGGCGACATTAGTGGTATGTCCTGGAAGTGAAATATGTAGCTGCTATACTTTATTAAGGCTGGTGTGGCATTTGCCAACTTAGACAATAGCTGGCGCACACCTGAAATTCAGCCATTGATTAAGGAATGTATGAGCTGCGATTAACTTTGCTGTCTTCCTTTATGGAACTGCGAAACACGGACATTGAAGGTGGAAGATATGAAAAGGCTAACCGTCTTTGATCATAGAAGTCTCCTGTGCTATGTGGTATATTAGGGTAAGTAATATCGAGGTTAGGCATCGAGTGTTAGGTAAGGAGGGAAAATCAATCGACCAAGTTGTGAAGCTACATAGAGTGAGACGGCTAGCACATGTTACTCATTCCCGGTCATCACCTTCCTCAGCAGAAAATGTTAGCTGACCCAGGATGAGGTTGGAAAAGAGTTAATGGTAGTCAAACGAAAACTATCAAAATATTTAACAGTTAGTTTGAGCCAGTCACGTAGGGTGGTGTTTTCTTCCCGGCTGGAGTCCTCAGGGTTCTATGAATCAGTGGCTCGAACTCATTGTCAGTGGCGCAGATGCATTCACGCCTTGTGATCTATTCTATTTCTTTTCCCCTCACATTTCTGCTTATCAGTTGAATCTCTTTTTTCTTCTCGTTTGTCTATCGGTGTGTGTGTGTTACATGGAGTGTGGCAACTCAAACTGTTGGTGCACATTTGTCCAAATTTCTGTGCCGAACACCAGTCAGTTTAATTAGCACAAGTGACTGTAAACGATCTTGAAAAGACACTAGATTTGTACGCATGTACCAAAGTAAACTAAACAGATACCAAATGTGAAAGGATTCTCTACATCTTTCAGGAAGTCACTTAGGTACACCAAAAGATCAACAAACTTAAATACTGGTGAAGAGTATTAACACCATAAAATCACAGCAAATCCTACACACTTATATGCTAAACAACCGAATACGCATTTGTGAAAATCACCAAAACTTGAAGAATCTAACAGAGATACGCATTATCATCAGGCATCGATTTGATTGGTTACAGGTTTGAAGTCGCGATCAGTAGGGATCACCGAGTCTGGTAAGAGAAAAGTTAGTCATTCATAACACTGACTCGAGGTTGCGATATATGCCTATATATATATATATATATATATATGTATAGATCACGAATTCGCAGAATTTGGAATTCCTGGACCATTAAATTGACTGGTCCCAGTAGCTGAATGGTCTACAAGCTTGGCTTGTACCCTGAAGCTGCTGGCTTCCAACCCCAGTGGAAGCGTACTGTGAGTAGTCCTAAACTGGGACAAAACAGCAGTCCCAATACTCCCTGACTGGTCTTCCAATGGTTCTCTAACTCGTGATTACACCTTTAAAGAAATACACATATATATATGAAAGAAATAACAGCATGTAACTCACCTACGTAAAGCGCTATTGACAGACCGATTGCTGACCATAAGGAGTAACGACCGCCAACCCACTGTCATCAAAAATAATTAATCAACACAGAACAATTCGAAATTCTTACTTGTCTTTATTAAAATTTTGTGGAAAAATACAATAACGTAATAACTGAAACAGGTAGTATTTAAAACACAAATAGGGTTCTTAATAAAACTAATGACGTATTACGTTTGGTGACAAAAAACATACTATAGGATACCGGGGCAACCAAGACAAAAGCGCTCCCAGACACAGTCTCACACTAGTTATTAAAGGACTTCTTATATTTCTAAACGTATCTGTAGGAGCAGTTACACTGGGGGAACAGAAAGAAAGGTACAACCTCAGATTCTCTGAACATGCACCAAAACGTTTACGTCTCAAGAGGAAAAATGCTTTGAACAGTATTATTACCAGACATCTTGTTGTTACGGCTTATTACGTGGATAGTGTGAAATCCCTCGATATTACTAATAGACAGAATAATCTCAACTCTCCTCAAATTTGCCCAAACAATTGCTATCAAACGTTTAAAATCTGACCTAGGTGTTCAGAAAGATTCATTTGCTAGTCTTTCCTTGCCTAGTTGCCCTAACGTCTGGTCTCTTCGTCCTAAATAATTGCACAATCTTTTGTTTTTGCCCCTTCCCATCTCCTTTTGCTTTGATGGAGAATTTAGTTCTTTTTGTATTCTATTCTGTTCATTATTATTATTGTTATTATGACTAATTCCACAATTTATATGCACAATCTTATTATCCGATTGGCAAAACACCGTGATTAGTTTATATTCTAATATTTATTGGTAAAGTTATGCCTATTCGAGTTAAGCCTGTTGAGATCTAATTTGAAAATAATACTGTTCGCTTAAATGTGTTATTCTAAATTTTACTATGCCAGTACTGAACATTTTTGAAATATTTCACAAGGCATCGAAAATTAACGATTAAGAATTGTCTGTTACATTAAACATCAGGGAAACATGAATACAAAATCATTTTATTCTCCATTTCGTCTTAAACATTTCTTTTCGATTAGATCCTCCTCTTTGGCTCTACCCTAATATATACATATATATATATATATATATATGGTGGTCTCTCTTTCTGTTTGCTCGCTTAGTCTTTTGCTCTTTCGTAATGTATGAATATCAGAGCTTCTCGAAGGTGTTGATTCGACCAGGTGTGTGTCTTTCTGCAAATTAATCAGCCGTTGATATTCATCAGCTATGTCATGTAATGTTAACCTAGGATTTTGTTCTAGCTGATTGAGCAGTCGAGTTCGGATATCTGTGAAACGAGGAGATTGAAGACTGCATATGAGAATCAAGGCTTTGAATTGATCATCTGTTAAGGACCTGAGTCGAAATCTCTCACATTCTCAGTTGACTGTGCCAACGTGAGTAAGAAAATCATCATCTTCATTCATTGTCAGCTTGAGGAAACGATAACGTAAGCTGAATAATGAGGAGTGGTCTCCAAAATGTTCACGCAGCAGCTTTATTGTATCATCGAAACACTTGTCACGTGGTTTTTGGAGTAAAATTAGGTTGCAGTACCTCTCATATTCTGCGGGACTCAATTTACGTAATAACACTCGCACCTTCCAAGCATCGTCTTGTGAGGCGAGATCAACTGTGAATAAATCCTCATATCGTTGATACCATGTGTCAAAAGTGACATTCGCATCTGGATTATAATTGAACTGTGAAATACTATTCGCAATGCCGTCGACAGATGGTAGCATGGTATGATTGGGATTGCTTGAAGATGAAGCTGGACCAGTCTGTTGGTTGACGAACATTTTCATTAATTTCATTTGGTTTTCGAATAGTAATTCCCATTTAGAAGAGTCCATAGTTTTCCCCGTCGCCAAATTGTTATGTACTCGTCGCCAAATTATTGTTATGTACTGGTCGAGAAATTATTAGTCCTGACGCAAGAAGGCGGAAATCAGAAGACCACTAGGTTTGCGATGATACTTCTATTTTCCAAACACAAGGAGAAGCAATAAGTGGTATCACACCAAAGTGTCACACAAGATTGTGCGAGCGAAATATATATGAATGTCCAGACAAGTGTGTGAACAAATCAATAGACAGTCTTAACATGAATGGCTAATCATAATGGAGTATCAATCCATATATACATAGCAAAATATAGCAGATATGTCAACAACCACACATATAATATGGATATATGTCACCAAGCAACGAACTGTCAACAAACACTCATATTATATATAATATAAGGGGAATATACTTTGTTAAAGGAGACAGGTTCAAACAAGTGAAATGGTCACAGACTAAGCGAGCAAACAGAAAGAGAGACCACCATATATATATATATATGGATACATATCACCTCCCCTTTTGAGAAGATTGATGATTAGTAGGATGTTTTCCTGGGGGTTTATCTGGAAGCTTTGGGCTTGTTGTTGACGTCTGTCGTTTCGTCTGCGTATTGGGTTTGCGGCTTCGGCTTCGTCCGGAATTATCTGACATTTTATGCTTCTTGACTGCATTGCATAGCGAATTTAGTGGGACATCAGCCAGATGCAAACGATCGAACCAATCAAGTCCCAAAAGATTTAAATCACTCTTGGTGACGTAACAAATTCCTGTGAATTTGATATTGCGGAATGAAACAGAACATTTGAGTTCACCAATTAGTTTGAGCCGCCCACCACAGGCGCTGAGAAGAGTCCGGGAAGTATATCCGATTGGTGGTCTGCCAATATTATTCCAAAGTTTCTCTGATATAACAGTAATATCAGAGGCGGTATCTAGCTGCAGACGTGTATCATGACCTTTCATCTGAAGATCAATATATTTCCGCATAGCTGGTTTTGTGACTTGACAGGTTGCGAGTAGACTCAATGATCTCCTTGGAGATTTAGGACCAACAGTTTGTCGAGCTTTTGCTGGATTTTGACATCTGGGTTTGCGTGGCTGACAAAAACCATTTTTATGACCGATGATTTTGCACTTGCTGCAACGATGATTTTTATACGGACAAGACTTTACAAAGTGCCACGCGCCACAATGCCAGTATGGTGATGGTGGGGTCTTCTTTGCAGTATTTTGTGAAGTTGGACGAGTATGTGTAGATTTACGCGGGACATTAGAAGAAGCTGGGTCAGGACTGGATGATGAGAGATTTTTGCTCTTTCGTTATGTATCCTATATATATATGGATACATAGCAAAAACAAATAATTTTCGCCACACCTATTTTAAATCTTTTACTTGAAACTCCGAAATCTGTAGGCTATACTTCAGAGAGGAGAGAAGCTATTGAACAATAATGGCCTCAGAGTTTCTGGTGTCTTTCCCACAAGGCTGAACAATGCGAAGATGTTTTTGCCAAACAAAACAAAAATGTACATCTACTTCGCGGACCAATCTGAACAAATAATAATTGTTAAAACAAGCGAAAAGCAATGCTAAAGATAATTCTGTAATGTAAACTTAAAAAGAAGCTTGGCCTTTTGAGAAATGCTTACATCCCAAAACTCGAACATATTTTCTGGTGCTATGCCGAACGCTCGGACGTCTTTGGTATTAGTCGACAAGGCGACAAAATGTTTGGCGACATGGGATACCTATGAAAAAAAATGAACAAAATAATTATTAAACTCTTTGTAATATCATTGGAAAAATTAGCTTTATTTCTATAAAGTGTAAACCTACTGTAGATAAAGAATGAAAATGACCGCTGACCATGTCGTCATTAGATAAAGAAATCTGTATTACAATGAATTTACAAATGGCATTAGAATAAACAGTGTCTGATGCACTATTAACTCACATCTTTAGCATGTTCCAAGAACCACTGTTTGGCAGAATTGGCATTCGTCATCGTTTCAATAGTAGTGAAAGTCTGTAAATTAACAAATAAATAAAAGGTACTGTACTGTCTGTCTGTCTGTTTTCGACACAGAACTTTGCACAAATGTGCGGCAGTTCAAGTCACCACACTCCGTGTAGCACGCGAAGCAAGCAAGAGAAGAAAGTACAAGAAAAGCATAATAGAAACAGTGAGCAGAGGTGTGAGACAACGGAGTAATAAAGAAAAACAAAACAGTTCCATTGGAGATCATAAGTCACAAGGAGTGGATGCATTTGCGCCACTGTACAGTAATAACAGAAAAGTATTTGCGGTTTAACTTGAAACATACAGTGGCATTAACATACATTAAGCTGCTTACTGTAATCATTTTTGAAGTTTGAAGTGGAAAACCGGGAACAGAAGTCAAACAGATCTCTAATACACCGTTCAAGGTTAAATGCTGTTGTTTTATCCCTTGGAAGTAACATTTTTGGTTTGCTGATGAACATAAATAAGAGTAGTCCACATTTACTCAAGTAAACGTCCACGTAAACTACAGCAGATAACATGCATAAGTGTGTGTGTGTGTGTGTGCCGACTTCACCAAAAATTCAAGAAACAAACAAAATTTACAGTATTGGATTGGACATTTCTTGAATATTTGGAGCCAAAACAACTGTGAGGCATTATTATCTCATACATTTTAATTAGGACAGCTAACGAAAAAGTGGGAAGATGCAATTTTACAGTCTTCTAAATTGATCGGCTACAGTCAAGTAACTGAATAAAATTAGGACTCACTGACGAGGACAAAATTCACCTAAGACTAGGATATATACTCTGTCACATTCAGACTTTATGATTTCTACACACAACAGTATTTAGACTCAAAATAGATGTTAGCAGGGATTATTCTGGTTCCACAGGTTACAACAAATTAGTAAGCTGTATCCATTGGTATAACACTGGAACAACCAATTGTGAGTACATGCTAAAAGCTCTGTGAACAAACCGATATAACAATTCCTCTTTTAAAAAAAGAATCAGTGGTAACATAAAAATCTACCTTATAAGATACAAGTATTAAAATGTGAACCAAAAATATACTTCAAACTCAAAATCTACAAGAGACATGAACAATACTCCCAAATATATGCATATACACAAATTGCTTACCTTGGAGGCAATGATAAACAAGGCTGTCTCCGGATCCAATTTTTTCAACGTTTCTGCAATATGCGTCCCATCTATGTTTGAAACAAAGTGTACTCGGATATGTGAAGCGTAAGGTCTTAAACATTCAGTAACCATAACGGGACCCTGAAAAATAAGGTTACAAATGACAGATTATTGTTTTTTGCATATAAAGTTTAATTCTAAGAAACTTTAGTTACACCAAAAACTACTAAGACTGAAAAACACTAGGCATCTGTGAAATGACTTATTACACCGTCGACTACATGCATAATGATATAACAATGCTAACTAATTAGTTTGTAGACAATTAAGACATGTGGTTGAGTTACATTTCTCAATGATCACGGCACTTGACTTTCAACCACCTACTGAGATTTTGGCTACTAGTTAGTAATGTAGCAGCATACAAGTGGCACCTAATAGTCGAAATGCTTATATGATGGAGTGGTATGGAACTGATGGCAAACTTCCCTCTGAAGCCTTGATTTGCAAACATTCATAGTATTTTACTTCATTTGTACTCCTTTCATGCTTTTTATATTGTTTAAAAAGGACCTTCATTTCCCCGTCTCGCAACTTAATCCTTTACTGTGCTATCAAGATTCTTGCCCGGCGTTCTTCACCGGGTTGACTGTCCATTGGATGACAGTCTAGGGGAGATGGCTAAATCCTGGTTCCAAACCTCTAACGACTGGCATATGAAGCTCACCGGCAGACGTATGGGCAAAGGGCTTATTGGATGTCCTGGATGTCTGGCCCCATTCAAAAAGGCGTATGAACCGGACTCCGGTCACCGGCTGCCAATGGATAGTGGACTCCCTACTCCACTCCTACTGCCTTGTAGATCACACTTGGTTGTGTAAAGGCTAGAGCTGCACTCTCAAACAAAAGGCCGAGCGATGCCGGGGACATCACTCGTACCTAATTCCCATGAAACCTCATGAACTATGTTCATGAAGCCGGCTCATCCTTCCGTAGGATAGCCGAAGTAAAGTAGGTATGTAAGTACTACTTACAAACACCACAAACCGTGGTATCAATAGCTCTCACAAGATAAGTGTTGCTCATTACAAACTGCACAGAATTTAGTTGGAAAACAAGAAGTTTTAGTGTGATTGGATGACCAATTTAAATTATTATTGGAACGACAAAATAAACATAAACATAAAAGAGACAAGGCTTTGGGCATAAATATTAAGTCTGATGCCCGGGCTCACAAATATTCGGAAAGTGAACCTGAATGCATTAAATGGGATTTAAATACACATTTTCCTAACAAGTGGAAACAGTTACAGAATAGATTTGTGTTATGTGGACTGTAGTTACGGAAACACAATGATGTATAATGACATCCTTTTACTGTGTGGAACCTGATCTTCTTGTTTAAATAGGTTACTAAATTTGGCAGAGTACCTTTTAGAAACGCCTCTGCAGCAGAAACTAAGGCAAACTGCGTATGAGGGAAATGGAAAATTCATTCACTGTAACGGTTAGAAGAAACAAAGGGCAGGTAAATCCCATTTGAAAGTCAGAATGAATAAACTAAATACAACTCAACTTACTAGATCTGAGCCTCCAATACCAATGTTGACAACATCCTTAATCGGCTTGCCTGTGTATCCTTTCCATTCGCCAGATCTGACAGAGTTGCAAAATTTGGACATATGGTCGAGGACCGCATTTACTCCCGGCATAACCTAGTGAGAAATAATTTTTGTGATACAATGAGACTACGTCTTTTCCATCAACCATGATTGGCACATTTGAGCGATTTCGTAAAGCAATGTGCAGAACGGATCTATCCTCGGTAAAATTGATTTTCTTCCCCTCCATCATATCATCCCGCATTTTTTCTACATTACTATCCTTGGCCTGGAGAACATGAAATAGTTACATTGCTGAACAAACCAATTGAATTAACTGGTTAAAAGTATTGGTATCAATCAAATTCTTTGAATAGTCAAGGAGAATTGTTCCACCCGGAAGAGTGAAAACCTGACTGACAACGTCATTGACTATAATATATGTCATACCTGAATTCAGAAAATCTTTTTGGATTGGCAGAAAACATTTCTTTCATGGTATGTGGGACCTTTTTGAAATTTTGGATGAACTCATGTAGAGGTGACATGGTGTCAGTAAGACGAATACGTGACCCAACCAAATAAGTAAAGTTAGCTTCAAGATAGCCGCTTTGAGGACCTTGAAGTTAATGAGTTCCAATATATTCCAATATCCAATATATCCAATATCGTTTTTACGAGCTAGTATAAACCAATTTGATTTCTTCGTGCTCTCTTCTTGATTGTAAGGTATAGGTTCCTGATCTTCGGTAAACTTCTGCGTAGCTTGTCCCGCCACTCGACTATCGTAGCTTTGGTTGACTCCAAAGGGAGTAGTGCTGGGATTAATTATATGTGGTTTGTAGTATGAGGTATGTTAAGACTGTTACTGCTGTGATTGGAGTTGATCCTATCACCAGTTAGTCCTTCGGTATCGTCGACAAGAGAAAAGAGATAGTAATAATAATAATAATAGATATAATTAGTGAAGCTATTCAGACTAAGAGACAGAAACGAAAATAGGAAACGTAACAACAGTCAGCTCATTAAGTTTGAAGAATAATATATATATATATATCGGTAATAATAATAATAGTAATTATAATGTTCACAAGATTCATTTTCAGATTTTCTAACAAGAGGTGGAAGACTGTAACTTTATGCTGGTCTTCTTAAATTAGGCTCGATTAGATTGAGTGGTAGTCACTCTTTCTTGAGTCAGCCTGAAAAGTGAGTAACACAGTTAGGGACCACTAGTTCACCAGTATAATATTTTTCCGTTCTGAATTATCCCCTTTATTTGTCCCCTAATTTATTATTAGTATGATAAAAAGGATGTGATCAGGTTTACGACAATTATTTAGAGTTTCTACTCATTACCAATAGATATCAATCTTCACGAAAAGATATGAATGAATTTTTTGTAGAAATTCATTCGCCAGTAAGAGCGTGTACAGAAGGGGTTAGGGAAGTTTAAAAGCATCAAAGTTGACACCTGTTATCAGCACATCAGTGTGAAGTTTGATATAAAAAGCACACTAAAGAACGAACCCGGAGAATCCATCCAAAAAATTAAGTCAGTCTTATACTCACCACACTTCTTACGGGCATTTTGTTGTCAATATAGTTAACTCTGTTCGTGGGGTGAACTCTTTGTTTCATTGTCCTCAGAATTTAGGAAGATGACTCGTTGCAAAAATTTAGACGGGGCTATGGAACGTCAGTGTGTGTGAAGCCACTAAAAGAAGAAAATTTATTCGGGATACTCATATTCAACACTAACATATCCACGGAAACTCGTGCACGAAGGCTTTATGGTTCGCCGAAGTTCAGTGGAAAGGAAATTACTCTACGTCCCACCCCGAACACATTAGCCTATTTAACTGCTGCATGCCTAGTAAATTTACTGAAGCATCTGCACTGAGAATTAACCCAAAATGTTACAAGCAATGCTTTCACCTATGTTGACAACGAAAAAACAATGTTGTCTTTCCGCATGTTCCTCCTGTGGAAACAGTGAACCATGAGTGTGTACAAGCTATAGAAACAAAAACAAATATTTGAATGACATCCGCAGATTTGAAAAAGGTTCCTAGAAAGTGCTGTGGGTGCTTACATGGTATTTGACGTGAGTTCTACTGACAAATACGTAGCGTAGAAAAAGGTTCTTCTTTATCCCCCTAATATTTAACATTTTCATGAAAATTTGGAAATTGGTCCTCTGAGATAAATTCGGAGTATATCTAAGTGTGTAGCCGATTCATTTACGTTTGTGCTAGCAATTTATGCAAACAAGATCCAATGCAAACCTCATCTGGAAATTGAATTCACTAGCGCTTAAGAAGGTAGCATTTCGAATTTGGGTGATCTTAGCATTATAATATATATTTCATATAAACATATAAATTTGCATGAAAATCCATGCCATTTTTACAGGCACGATCAAGTATGACATAATCTCAAATCGTAGATTGTCTACAAGTTAATAATGTTAATAATGTTTCAACAGCTAAATATTTAATACATATATATAATTACACTCATTGTCTGAGCCAGGCCGTATAGTTATTGAATTGTACAGTTGTCCTCCAGGTTGAGCGGGAAAATCGACTTCGTTTCGTTTTCACCCCGTGGTTGTAAGCACACGATAACCAACCAATATTGAGGTAAGTACAACGTTTACAAGGGATTGGAAGCTGTTTTAGAAAAGTAAAAGTGCTAAGGTGAGTCATTAAAGTGTAATGGAATAAGTAAGTGCAACACATCATTAATAAATGCATATATGGAGGACATAGTAAAGGAAACTAATTAATCCCTGGGCTGACAGCGTTCATTTGCAATGTATAATTAAACCAATATATGTCTTACTATCACGATGTCAACTTTGGCTTTAATACAATTATTTTCAAGCCAGTTGTCTTTATTTCATGCTTTTTTGTCTATTTGGTGCACAACCGTACCCTCCAGAGAATAAGAATAGAATAAGTCGAATCAAATTCATAAAGAGCTATAAAATGTTAGGTTTAATGGAATATAATGATCAAGTAAAGGCGTTATTAGAAAATAAGTGAGATAAGACATTTTGAAGTGGTATTTAAAGATCCGACAATCGATAGCAAGCTAATTTATAAGATGCCCCATAAATCTGTGCAGATCCCACGTGGTCGCATCTCAACAAAAGGCTGAGCGAATGGTATATATTTAAAGGCAGAAGGATGATCTATCAAGGCGTTCATTATTATCTTTTTCAAGATAAAGGACTAAGCCCTCATAAAAACCAGAAATATCTCGAGCCTTCAAATTGCATATTGCTGTTCCTGCAGAATGGGGTGATTCACCTTAGTGACGACCACCATATGTACTGATCAGCTAGCACCACCCACCCTCCGTTGTAATTGTAATTGTTGGTTAATCTTGTTTGTGTCCGGACATTCCATAACTAACAATCGTCAACCTGATAAGGGTTGTAGGCGTACTGGTGTAAGTCCTGCGATTCTTCAAAGGAATTACATCGAGACATGATCGGAGAGGTTATTTGTACTGTTTGCATATACGTGTGGTGTGTCATATCAATTGGTGTTTTTCGATTCATTGTGTTTACTTGTTTTCTTTATAGCTTGTTGTTATTGCATAATTTTCTTAAATTTTTCGTCGTGATTACTTCTGAAGTTGTTTCGAGTCATCTACACCCATGAATGAATTGGTTGATGTTAAAGACAGCAGATGAGCCGTGTACGCCGGGGAGGCTATTGCTGAGAATTACATGCACATGGAGATAATTGTCAGCTGTGGTCCCACACGCCGGGGAGAAAGAGTGTATACGACTGAGGTTTGCATACATCACCGTTACTAGAACTGAGGCAGTGTCAATGTGGTTGAAGATTGAACGATCAATTCACGGTTGTTCGCTCAAAACCAACTTCTCCAATTTTCGTGGAGGCATCAATACACCAGTCATCGTCTCATCGGTCGCTGTGCAGAAAGAAGTCAGGGGACAACCGTCAGAAGTAATATTGTTATTTGTTATCGTGACATTTGTTCATAGACCTTAGTTGTAAAGCTTAGTTTTAAAGTTGGCTATATGTTGGTGCTACAATAAATAATTCTCGAGTCGCCAATCGGTGTTTTGGTTTTTGCGTCCGTTATTACTAAGCGTTTCTGAGAAGCTTAGAGGAACAGCGTGAGTCCCAGCGTAGTAAGAGCTTGGGATTAACGCTTTTGAGACGTGATTGAGATTTGTACTGAACACTAATTTAACCTGCGATATTACTCGCCATATTAGACTACTAAAC
The DNA here is from genome assembly GCA_944472135.2 of Trichobilharzia regenti. Lineage (NCBI taxonomy): Eukaryota > Metazoa > Platyhelminthes > Trematoda > Strigeidida > Schistosomatidae > Trichobilharzia > Trichobilharzia regenti. The sequence goes on from OX235270.1 coordinate 4,532,473, forward strand.
AGAGAAGAAATGGCACAGACACTACGATCAAAAAGCAGTATTCTTTTCATATCTTTCACTTTCAATGATCACTCCTCACAGCCCAAGTGGACGATATGACCAGCATACACTTGGTTGACGAGACCGTTCCTTGGTGAGTCCATAAAGTGAGTGACAGTCAATTTGGTTAACATGTGTACGATGAAAGTGAACTTAAATACGGACAACAGTTGTAGGAATGAGCCTTGTATTATACCCTTCTAGGAAATACCAGTTCCCTCATCGTTTAGTTTCAGTATTAATTGAATGGAATGCAATCTACAGATTCATGGAATTCACATAATGACGTACTACTTTTCCAGAATCCTATTTAATGTCTTCTCAGTAAAGTGGGAAATGAATATTGCACTTGTGTAAATTTAATAGGCTGCGAACTGCTGCCAATGAAAACAACAACAATTCTTGCAATTACCAGTTGTAATTTTAGCTTGATCGCTTGCAACACTAGGCAGGTGTTAAATGGCCACTTGATGAACATCATATCTATACAGAAAGCACCGAAGATTTAGTACAACATGCACGCTCCTGATTTCACTATGAAGCTTGCATGCCAAATGCATTACTTTAGGGGCGTACACAGTTCATAAATTAACTCACAGCACTGAAGTAGAAAAATTTATATTTTTTCTTGATGAGCTTAATATAGAGAATCTTTTAAGGTAACTTTCTTATGCAGAAGAGAAGAGCAAGATATTCGTAATCTGTTGCTATATGTTGAATCGCAGTGCAACTCGATGGGCAATAGTATATATACGAATAAACTGAAAAATAAAGTTCTCCTGGTGACACATTGTGACATGACAGGAAGTGAGACGGTCAAATCACCAGCATCTTTGACGAAGCTGCTCTCATTAGAAAGAGAAAAGTCATGTAAGACGAGAGAGAAAAAAGAAAAGGGGAGATAACAGTACCCTGAGGAACACCAGATTCAACAAGCACGGCGGAAGATTTACTCTAATATACAGTATGCTGGATTCTGTTTGAGAAATGATAATGCCACCAGTCAGCTGCCCAGGACTCGTGTTTGCATGACCAAAACATTAATTAACTAAAGTCATCTAGATCCTGAGTCAACAATAACGGCGAATGCTGAATGGCCGAAAGCTTAGCACAGAAGTGACAAAGCAAAAAACCACCTGCAAAGTAGGAGACGAGTCCCGGAGTGGAGAAGAGATTACTGAAAGATATATATTTTCCAGTTAGCAAAGAACCAGATTAAGAATCACGCTTATCATTCCTTGAAATTTTGGAGACCATTATTCAATGTTTCGCATTTAGTTTTACCTAGACTGTTTCATTCTAACTGGCTTTCACTATGAGTTTGCAAAGAAGTTCACCTGCTTAATTTGTCCCATTACATGTAACACACAAAGGTAAAGACATAAAACTAAATGGAAGTTTAACAAGCGAAAACATGAGGGAGAAAAAATAGTGACAAGGAAAGACATGAGTTGATTAGATACGTGAGATTAAACAGAGTGAATGCATCTGTGCCATTAACAAAGATTTGCAGTCATATCTCTAGTAATTCTTCTCGCTGACTGTCAACGATTTCATGAAACAATACCAGTTTTTCATTTGACCGACCCAAACACTTTTTGAACCTTAACATATTCTGTCTAACATTGTCCCTCCAGGAAGGCAATGGCTTGGTATCCCAGCATGTGTTCTAGCCATCTCAAACTATTCAGCTTCCCTACCTTGAAGACCAACTTATCCGCCACACCTAATCATTAATGTGTAACCTAAACACCACTCTCCATATTATACTGCTTTACTCATGAGATAGAACACAGACACCTATAAGGTATATAAGGATATACCTTCAAGATTTAGTAAACTAAAGGTACTTTCGGTTTCCATAGGAGTTCTCCATGCCGAATTTCTTCCTTCAAGGCCCTACACAGACTACAAATTCAATTAAATAACACTGATGTGGAAGAAATTCCATTCTTCATTACTAAAATTAATGAAAAGAATCATGTTTTTTATTCTAAAAACAGCAGAATTCGTAATGTTTTATTTTACGTAAGTCCAGTAAAATATGTAGGGGAGTAATACTGTAGTTCACTAATATCACAAATATGAGAATAATAATTCAAGTCAATGGAATGTTAAATAACAATATATTACCAAAAATGCAGTGACGAGTTATATCAACAAAAAGGATTACTTGGATACAAAGTTTAAGTCCTCTGCTACAAATTATTTATATAATCCACGGGTACGTTAATTGTGTTGGGTTGCGTCTGCTGTAGCTGCTGTGTTCCGGTTGTAGAAATGTCTTCGGTTGAGAATAGTAGACTCCTACAATAAATCCGAAGTATACAACACGGTGTGAGTTGAGCAAGTAAGCAGAAATAACCAGGGAGAAGGCGAAGTCTCCAACAGCAAAGTGTATTTTCAATTCTACACGGAAGTTATGTATATTTGAACAAGAAGCGTTTTAAACAAAAATCATGTACAATATCCCTAATTTCTGCAAATAACCAAAAAGTTTACAATCGCGTCGTTACGTACTCCACACGGCCCGCCTAGAGGTCCGGAGAAACCACCGGAAAATGTTAAGTAAAACTGTGAAGCATTTGTCTAGTTAATCGGTTGGTGAAGTCGGCAATGTTTACGTCTGTGGAATCGGCTGAGGGGACTAGCTGTCCAGGGTTGGTCGAGAAAAACCAAAGCGACGTTTTCAGCAGATAAGTCGTTTAAGGGGCATGCAATAGCTCAACGAGTAAATCTATCAATCACTGTCAGGATATGTGTAAATCCTCTTGATGGTGACAATGGTCCCACGATGTCTATATGGATATGCTGAAATCTCCTTTCGGGTAATTCAAACGTCTTCGGGGTTGTAATAGTGTGGCGGTGTACTTTGGAGCATTGGTATTGGAGACATTCTCGTGCCCATCTCCGAACGTCAGAGTTCATTTTAGGCCACACGAAGCGTTCGCTGATCAGTCTGACCGTGGCGCGTACTCCAGGGCGAGAAAGCGAATGTAAATGTTCGAACAATGCTTCTCGGCAACTGAGAGGGACAAATGGACGATTAGTGCCGGTAGATACATCGCAAACTATGGTTGCATCTGATAAGGAGATAGGCACATCTTTGAGCTGTAAGGAAGAGTTTCTGCTGCAGGTTTGGAGTTCAACCTCACCTTATGAACAATTTTCCCTTATTCCAGCATAATAAATTTCACCTATGATCCTGAGTTATGTCAATGAAACCGCAATATTAAAGCAGTTAAATCTTCCACTAGAACGAAGGCCACTCGAAACCATTAGCAACATAGCAACAAGCGTCATAGCGGGGATATGCATAAGAGCCACTCTCATTCTTAGCACCATTATTGTTTGAATTTGTCGAAAATACGCGTGAGAAGTAAAGGTTACGTTACTTTTAGTCGGTTTGGTCGTGCTCTACTCATAAAAGTATAAAAATAGCTTATAAAACGTTGGTTAGTTTACCATAAACGATGTTTTGAGCAGCATAATCTGAAAGAGGCTCACAACAGCAGTTGACATCCAGTCAAACATGCAGAGAAGTAATAATGATTCAGCAACCTGTGGATTTTTGTTTCTTTTTGGTCTGGAACCAGAATGACCACGAAACAATCCATACGAAATGTCGATTGAGTAATGCAGGAGCAGCATATTACCATCGAATGAATCAGCATCTGAAATTCAGCTGACATAGTATATTCGTTATTTCATAGATATCCAGGTCTATTGGCGCTGTATAGGTAGTGATTTGGATTTGCCATCATGATCGACATATGGATGATTATTCATTTATCTACTGCAACTTGTTTGCCGTTTGGATTTAGTTAATTAAATCTCGTGTTGGGTTTGATTACTCCACGATTTTGATATATTCCTCAGTGTCGCTGTGATCATGAGAAGTATGCATAGGCTTTAAATGCATTACTTTTTTGGCTCCTACCTCCACTGAGTGTATACAGTGGGAACTGTGGTCATATGTATTTCCTCGCCGCTTTGGATAAAACATTGCCGCATTCTTTTTGGAAAGGAGACCAGTTGGTGGATTATAAATAATGTCCGAGTAACTTATACCTTTCCGAGTGATGTTATGGTAAGATTCGTCCCTGTTTTCTGATATTCCATTTGATTGTTCGTTATGATTCCCCCTTTGTATCAGGTGGACATAATTCGGTCGACTCCTATTCGTATGGGTGTTATTGTCATGACTGCTGCTTTTTTGTTTGAGATTGTAAATAGAGCAATACAAACAACAGGTGTAGTCTAAGTTCATACATTAAATGGGCCTATGATTTCTGAAGCTCTTACATGGGAATTAGCACTGGTATTACCTGCAAACTCAGTGTGTCATTAAGTGCCCTTTCAATGGAGGCCAATGAGCTTGCTAGTCGCATTTCCTTGGGTAGTTTGTTCCATATTTGGGCATACCTAATCAATAAAAACTTTTGCCTGGTGGCTATTTTGCATTGTTCTATAGCTAATGTAGCTTTTTTGTGTCTGAGATTATGTCCAATGTCTTCTGAAAACCGAGTACCATAAGTAGGGGTATACACTATGTGGTCAAGAAGCTTATAGAAGAGAACCAGATTTAGTCGCAGTCGTCTTATCCATAATGTTTCCATTCCTAGAATTTCGCATCCGGTGGCGTAGTTTGTGCCGTTTTCGGTTCCGAGTACTTTTAGCGTGAAGTACCTCCGTACTCCTACTTTCAGTTTGTCTTCTATGCGTGTACTGCTAAATATGAATGAGCAGTAATCTAGGAGTGGGCGCACATAAGCCTTGTACAGTAGTATTCTGGATTCACTTCTGTAGAAGTTCTTGAGTAGGATACCAATAAGCCTGCGTGATTTCGATAATTGTTTGGAGATATGCTCAGAAAATGATAGACTGGGCTACCGATATCCATGCTGAAAATTCCATACTTGTACCAAAAATACGGTGTGGAATCAAGCTGTAAATAAAAAAAATATATTTCAGTCCTAGGTCTAGTACAGATTTGAGTCTGAGGATTTTGTGGCCTTGAATTGCTAGGTCGAGTTCTAGGTTGGAACAACCTATGCAGAGCCAGCCACACTTTTCGACACCAAAGTCGAGTCTCCAGGTGTCACACCATCTATCCATTTCTATTAATTCTTCATGTATAGAGTTCATAGTTGTACCGATATCTGTATTTGTGCATGTATATGTCAACTTTAAGTCATATGCATACAATATTGGTTGGCCTATAATAAAGCATTCACATAAATTGGTTATGTATATAATGAAAAGAAAGAGGCCCAATACACTCCCCAGGATGACACCACTGCTGATTGGTCTAGGCCTGGAGGTCATCGAGCCGAACTTTTGTTGTCTGATTCCTGTCACAGAGGAATGATTTTATCCAGTTGTGGAGGGGGTTGCGTTTCCCTAGTGAGCATAGATTGCTGACTAGCAGACTATGTGGGGCTCTGTCGAAGGCTTTCGTTATATCGAAATAGAGGATAATTACTAGTTCTCTCCTGTCTCTTCTGTAGGTGACTTCGTTGAAAAAGTTTATGTGGCAAGTGACGCAAGATCTTTTCTTCAGGAATCCGTGTTGTGAATGGTTGATGAGTTTGTGTTTTAGAAAGTAGTCTGACATTTTGGTCTTTGATTACTTTCTCCATGATCCATGATACGACAGGTGTTATATATAATTGCGTGCGCTAGTTTTAGCCCCTGCGTTATGCTTAGGCGATATATATATATATATATATATATATATATATATATATATGTCTTTCTAAATTTTAAGATAAGTCCCAGTCTTTGGTAAGGGTTAAAATAAAGTAATAAGACTAGTATATCCGTACTACAGTTTTTGTGTTTGGTAGATGGTACATTGTCTGTTCCGCAACTACCGTTAACTTTTAATTTCTTTACCGCTGAGTTTATATTTTGTATATTAAAGTTTCTGTCACCTAAGTTGTAGTTTTTTTCGCAGGTTATGTTGAGAATTGGGGACAGATGCGCTTTGGTGTCATTGGAGAACCACTGGTTAAGCAGTTCACTAATAATCTGGGGACGACCATACATTACATCTTCATGTTCCAAGTGGCTAACATCGTTGTCCTTATCCTTTTTCAGTTGTTTTTGCAAGATCTTTTAGAGTCCCTGAGTTCTGGAGGTGCCCCCCTAGACCTTTATTTTCCCGGAATTGTGCCTTGATTTTATGTTTCTCCTCAAGATTTTCAAATGTTTCATGTATCTGCTGTAATACACTAAATTCCTTAAATACATAAAATTTCCTTTTCAGTTTCCTTAGTTTTAATCGTGTTTCGCTGTCTATGATTAGAATTGGTGTCTTTAGAGCAGATTTTGGCGGCGCGATTGTGTCTCTTACCGAAGCGATTGTCTTAAAAGAAGTTATTAATGTGTTACTTTTAAGTTATTATTATTATTATTGGTGAAGTATTCATCCAAGTCAGAGCTTCTGAAGAACGTGTTATCATTTGATGCATCCTACTAGTTTCAATGCTCAAATAAATTTTCTAGGACCGATGATCCGATTGAATGCCTCATGTGTTGTCACCCAGCTAGCATTGATTTCGGATGCGCGGCACAGACGTACGTGGATTTGATACATACAGAAGCGACAGCGCTTCATGACTATGTTAGACAGATGCTTAAGTAGTCATTAATGAAATATGCAATAAAATAATATGTAGTAATAACCGTTGTCAATTAAAGTTATTCATACTACTCCTACCTAATACACATCACTTTCCCTTTTGGAAATTGATGTCTTTGCATGCTTCAGGATAGATCTCGTAGAACAGTCTGTCGGAATTCAAACTTTCTGTTTTCAGCTTGATGGGGTTTGATATATGTGGTTGTTTTAAGTCCGTGGCTTTCTAGTTTCCTTAATTAATGACTGTCACCCTTGAAGTGTCTATTATGAATTCTGTTAGCAGTGTTGCTATTATTGCACATGTAAGTCCTAATTGTTAGCATATATTGACTCAGACCATCTATTTGTTCAGCGAAGAGTTACACTTTTCGACGATATATTATTCCCAAGCTGTAGAGTCGCATATTTGTAGGAAATTTTCTTATCAACAAAACGAATATTTCCAAAGATTTGTCACAGGAATTGTAAATTTTAGATAACAAATTATAATTACGTATACGTAATGTAGAAAGCGTTTATCGGGTGGTAGCTAAAATCCAAATTATTAGAATTGTAAATTTTAGGTAACAAATTCCCTTAATTGGTTAGAAACTAGGATCAGATTAAATAAGCAAGTTGAGTGATGTAATCCAGTTGACGGGGCTGAGTAGAGCTCGGCTAAAATTAAAATTGAACAAAAGCCAAGTCAACAACAGTGGTAATGAGGGGTGGGGGAAGAAAATATATTATAAAATTAAGGAATTGCTTGACGCGCGCTCCTTGAATACGACGTGCTTTTTCCTCTCCAACCGGAAAATACCAATTCTGTGAATTATCCGTTTGGGAAACCTGATCTTCCTAGCCGGTGAATTTAATTCAACCATTACTTACATAGTAAATCTCTGTGTGGTAAGTCCAGCTGTCTCGAACTACTGCCAAAGCTTCAGGTGCTACTTTTGTAGCAGCATCTTCCTCACTCGTTCAGAGAAACAAGACTTGTTGGTCTACCACGTGATTGCCGTGAAGCCGATCATTCAGAAAGTACTAGGTAAAGTCGAAAACCTTTTCTTTTCCTTGCCTTATACTTTTTCAGTCTTATTCTTGCTCTTTTGGTTAGAAACTGTTGCTCTCTTAGACGTACATAGCATAATTTATAGTGATTGTTAATATGGTTGTTGAAAGCAGCCTTAAAAAAGCCACTAGAATACCGTACTCTGTAGTCACAAGGGCTTCAGCCAGGGAAGGAAAAAATCCAGGGATTTCAACCCCTTCCCGCATACCGATCCTAAAGACTCGTGTAGCTTTAGTCTGCCCTGATACAACGCCTGCATTGCCACAGTCTAGTACTGAAACGGCACAGGCAATACCAGAAGGACAGAATTCTACACCTGCATCAACTGTAGGCCAGTGTGTGAAACACATCAAGCCTAAAAGGAAACGTTCAAGACGTCATAAGACCTCGAAGGCGTCATCAAGGAAAGGGGATGAATGCCAGGCGTGCAGCATCACAGTTTCTAAAACTGATTCAGCGTTTGAATGTAATTTTTGCAAACGATGGGTGCACTGCCGTTGTGACAAAGAAGTACCGAAAGCATACTATGAGTTTATGAGAAATAACCCATGCCCATGGTTTTGGTACGTGTGTCCACTTTGTCGCCCTGGCATAGTCCCACAAAGCGTGTCTGCGGATAGCAGAAATAACACGCTCTTGTGCCCCAACACAGTATCATGCAGCTCCCCCCTGCTAAACTCGCACTGCCGAAACTGGTCAAAGACTTAAAGAAGGACACACCAGCCCTACTGACTGGAAATGCCAATTCTCACAAGGTGAAGATTAGCAAGGTTCCATCCACATCAGGGGAAGGCAAAATTACAAAGGCACCACTTGCATCCACTAGCAAGCCTGGCAACACAAAAAAGGCTGTCCAGGTACCGATGAAGCCTAATGTTGCTAATGATGCAAAGGACTGCAAGAAGCCGAAGGCAAAACCTAAGTCTGAGGGTAGTCGGTCTAACTCTCTCATCCTCTTTAACGTACCTGTGAGCACGGATAGCTTGCTCGAACAACGGGCCCTGTTTGATCAGGAACAGTGGTCCAACCTGTGCAGCAAACTAGGTCTGAACATTAGTTCAGCAAAACTGTGCAGACTGTACAGGGGTGTCCACACGCCTCAGGGTAAGCCACCCCCATTACGGGTTACACTGGACTCTGCCGAAGAGGCCGAAAAAGTACTGTTAATGGCTCAGGTACTAGCCCTGGACAGAAGTTCTAACATAAGAGCGCGGCAAGATAGACCATGGGCCGTCAGAAATATGGCGAGGGAGTCACCGGAACTGATGCCTTCCACCTCTATGGTGGTACACGGTGTTCCGGAGCTGGAAACCGGCACTGCTTGTGAAAAACACATGCACGACGTACAACAATGGAGATGGCTGTCATCTCAGATGGCCCCTGGCGCTTCTGGAGCCATCTCCATTTTCCGACTACCTCGTCCCGCTCATCTAACATTGATTAACTCTCCAAAGCTGCTGTGTGTCACATTCAACTCCCCGGAGCAGTTGTCCATATCACTTCAACGGTGGTATGAGACCAAGGGAAAAATTGGAGGACACATCCGATGCTGTGAAAGCAGACCCAGAAATATAAGGAGGCAGCAAACTGAGGCTTTAATACGACCCCAAGCTTCGGTGACACTAGAGCGATGCAGCTCTGAGAATAATAGTCTGTGTCTCCCAAGTGTCCTGCCTAAATCCATTGAAAAAAACTACAACGGGCCGGTTCTATCGGAATCGGCCAACTAGTTCCAACATCAAGTCCCCCACCAGCAGACGGTTTCACGTCAACTACCCCACAACACTCTGAGGTTGTTAGACTCACTGTCAGTTGCCTATATAGCAATGTGAGGGGGCTGAGAGGGAAAGTAGGTGAACTCCGAAATCTCCAAGCACACCTTCAACTGAAAATAATCATTCTTACTGAAACGTGGCTAAACCCCACTATCGCCGACAATGAAATCAGTATAGGTGATATGGTACTGGTCAGAAGAGACAGGGATAATAAGGAAGGAGGGGGAGTTGCTATATACTTTGATAGGCAACTTAAATGTGTGCGCGCAACGGACCCACCACTTATCGAACTCCCAGACTCCATATGGTGTCATTTCACCGTAGGCCACACCAAGCACTTACTGGGTGGCATCTACCGATCTCCCACCTGTGGGGCAGAGCACAATCAGCTACTGCTCAGCACTATCACAGGAATACGAGATTTGGGCTACGACCAAATCACCATAGCTGGAGATTTCAATGCTCCATCACTGAACCTTGGCTCCGGGTGTGCTAAGGGAAAATTTGGCCGAAACCTACTGCAAACTATTCGAAACACGGGACTGACTGAGAATGTTGGAGACGACACTAGGTGGGGCCCTAGTGGAAAGTCATCAAAACTAGATTATATTCTAACTAGTGACCAGCTACTCGTCGAAAAGGTCCAGATCATGACTCCTCTGGGAAGCAGTGACCATGCAGTCATAGGTTTCGATCTTGTCCTCCGTGAGCGTTTGCAATGGGATGTTACGCGACCATGTCTGTGCTACAGCAAGGCTGACTATGCTGAAATGCGGAGGCTCTTGTCCGACGCAGACTGGCCCTTAGCATGGGACGACCTATCTGTGGATGAACACTGGGAAGTGGTAAAAAAGATTATCCATGCAGCAATCTCGGATACCGTCCCTTTAGTCACAACACAGCCTAAGAGAAAGACGTCATGGTTGAAGAGAGGCACGCAACGTATTCTGCAAGCAAAGCGGAAGGCTTGGTTTACGTGGCGTGTATCTAAGAGTCAGACCGACCATGATGCATACCTCGAACTCAGGAACCGGTGTAATGCAAGAGTTAGGAGGGACAGAAGGTCATTCCAGGCTAACCTTGCTAAAAAACTCCTATCAAACCCTAAAAACTTGTACCGATTCATGTCGGAAAGAAAACCGACAAACCAAGGGGCATGCGCCTTAGTAGGCCCAAACGGTCAATATCTCACTAGTCTGGAGATGGCTGAAACATTCAGTTCAGCCTTCGCTAAACAGCTAAACAGCAATGTGGATATTACAGTTACGGACCAAAATGGTGGCACCACTATTTCAGAGGAGGAAGACCTAGCGACTACTCCCCAAATAAACCCCGCAATAGTACTAAGGAAGCTACAGCGACTCATACCTGGGAAGTCCCCAGGTTGTGATGACATCAGGCCATCTGTTCTGAAACAGTGCGCCGAGGCTCTCTGTAGACCCCTGTGCGACTTGTTCCAACACTCAATGGATTCGGGGACCCTGCCAAGGGAGTGGAAAAGAGCCATCCTTTCTCCAATCTTCAAGGGTGGGGACAGGCAAAACGCTGCTAGCTATAGACCAGTAGCTCTACTCCCAGTGGTATCAAAAGTACTGGAAAGTATTATTGACGACCACATCAGGGAATATTTCGATAGGACTAATATACTACATGAAGCCCAACATGGTTTCAGAAAAGGCAGATCCTGCGTCACTAACCTACTGTCAGCTTGGGACGACTGGACATCATGCTGGGACTTGAACGTACCAGTCCATGTGGTCTTCCTAGACTTTGAGAAGGCATTTGACACTGTTCACCATGACCTTCTCCTACATAAAATAAGCCAGGCAGGCATAGGTGAGCCACTTCTGTCATGGTTGAAGGACTACCTAGCCGACAGGCAATTTTGCACTAAGGTTAACCGAGTCCGATCATCTTGGCACAGATCGTCATCAGGAGTGTCGCAGGGTTCTATCCTAGGACCACTGATGTTTTTGATTTTCATCAATGATCTACCACGCCGTCTGAGCTGCCCGACTCTCCTGTACGCTGACGACGTAAAAATATGGAGGGCGATAAAGTGTCCGGAGGACTCAGATAGGCTACAGGAAGACCTAAACCTTCTGGAAGACTGGGCGGTGGCCAGTGGCATGACTTTCAACTTGAAAAAGTGCAAAGTAGTGAAGTTGCGCACCTGTAGACTGCAGAATGCAAGTTACACCCTGTGCAATGAAAGCTTGTCCTGCACAACGTCGGAACGCGACTTAGGTCTAGTTCTAACGGAAAAAATGGACACAAGCGTAAATTACACAGGGGATGTAGCGAGGGCATATGCGGTCATACACTTTACGCATAGACAGTTAGGTGCACTCACTCCTGAGCTCTTTCTAATGTTGTACAAAACATACGTCAGGCCACACCTTGAGGTGCATAATATTATTGCACCCCCAATGCTGAGAAGAGATGCCAACCTCTTGGAAAGAGTCCAACGACGGGCAACAAAAGGAGTGGTTGGTCTCCGAAACAAACCATATGATGAAAGGCTGAAGAAATTAGGCCTGTTCACACTTAGTTACCGTCGGCTTAGGGGGGATTTGATTACTGCCTACAAAATAACAAATGACCAGAATCACCCAAACAAAGGTGTTCTGCCATTGAGTAGGTATAGGCTTCCACGTGGAAATCCCAGAAGGATAGCTCACCAGAGGGCAAGGACCCGGGTGCGCTCCCACTTCTTTTCACTGCGGGTTTGTCGTCCCTGGAATTCCTTACCGGCAGATGTAGCTATGGCACCGTCTTTGGACGCCTTTAAGCGAAGGCTGGACAACCATGCAGCGATACAAGGACTGCATCCAAATGGCCTATCTCCTTAAAATCGCATTTACCAATCAGGGTAGATAATTAAACTCGTCATTTTACTTCTTTACATTCTCTCCCGTCTTACTCTCCTGACAACTTATTAATATTATAATTACTATTATTATTATTACTATTACCGATATATATATTATTCTTCAAACTTCATGAGCTGACTGTTGTTACGTTTCCTATTTTCGTTTCTGTCTCTTAGTCTGAATAGCTTCACTAATTATATCTATTATTATTATTATTACTATCTCTTTTCTCTTGTCGACAATACCGAAGGACTAACTGGCGAAAGGATCAACTCCAATCACAGTAGTAACAGTCTTAACATACCTCATACTACAAACCACATATAATTAATCCCAGCACTACTCCCTTTGGAGTCAACCAAAGCTACGACAGTCGAGTGGCGGGACAAGCTACGCAGAAGTTTACCGAAGATCAAGAACCTATACCTCACAATCAAGAAGCGAGCACAAAGAAATCAAATTGGTTTATACTAGCTCGTAAAAACGATATTGGATATTGGAACAAAGAGGCAGGAAAAAGACGAAACAAAAATTTGGTGTTAAGATAGGTCAGGTCCACTGTAGATTTAATGACTGAATAAACTTGTTTTGTAAACAGAGTTCAGGTTTTAACATGTGCAATGTCATTGCTTCTACGGTTTAAAGAAGTTTGACTCGTACCCTTTTAGCGAGATTCCTACGTATTCTGTAGATCACTTCGAAGTTACTTTGTGGGTTCACTTGGTGTCCTGATTCGATCAGGTGTTTCAGGATAGAGATGCAGGGGGACCCTTTTCTCCTTTATAAGTTGACACAAATCCCCTTTATATTTTCATTTAAAGTCATGAGTTGTAGCAGTTGTTCGTCATCGAGGACGAAGTCCGTGTCTGAAACACATGATGATTGACCGTCAGTTTACCTCAGACCGTACCTTACTAGGTTAGGCAAGTGCACTTGTCCATTATCTTATGTGATGCAACGAAAGCTAACTTAGACCCAAGAAGATAGAGGTCCGTATTGTATCCAAGTTCAAAGACGTCTGGTGTAGAGTGTAAGAAGAAAATGGCAAGTAAGCGGATAGTTTTGTACTAATGTACTTAAAGCCTCTTGCTAAATACTGCCAAGCCAACCCATTGCAAGGGGAAGCTTCACCAGATGTGTGCATTCCCCTGAAAGTTGTTCGAGCAGAGGTTTTTTCTGAAGCTACAACATCTCCAGAGTCTGTGGACGAACATATTCTGTGTGGTGCGTCGTCGGCATCTGCGAACAGCTGTGATAGGGAAGAGTGTTTGGCACTGAATGCGATCAAAAATGTTGTATGCAAATGCGGTCTTAGTATGGAAGAAATGATTCCGGACCTACCGACTGACCCTCAAACAGTGATGGAGTATGGGTGATGAAAGCCGAAAAATTGGTCTTTTGTCCTTATGTTAATAAACAATCTTTCTGAGTACGATCAGTGCTTTCTGTACTCAAACCTGCTTGTGTGAGGCGAAATTCGTATAGATAAGTGAATAACTAAGGTGTGCATTAGAGTCGATAATGTTCTTGTACTTCACAAATGCGAAGTAGTTGAGTTAGAACTTGCAGTGATACTTTACTTGCATCCAGGCTGACATGATAAATTCTCGTAGGCAATCGACCAGGTAACAAGAATGTAAACGGACATGCAATTGAGTCTGTGTGCATTCCAGTTTTCACTTCCTTCGAGTCAGCTGCAGAAATTCCTGGGCAAAATATGTGGGATGGACTAGAGAATGTGGGACATTTCGCCAGTAAGTTGTGGTACCATTCTGATACGGTCCCGAAACCTGCCCCCTAAGTGTTTTCCTGTCGACCGTAAGTCTGTCCACAAGTTTCCTCAGCAGACTCGTAGTATGCTACGGACTTTCTACACGAGATCTTAAGTATTTTTCGACGTCTCTGTAGTCAAAGATCTTTTGATTTCTGCATACTCCATGTTTTGCTTGTTTAGATCCAATGCTCTCTGAAAGTAGTGGAAATGAAAACTGTTAACATTATCGACGAAGACCATCGACGTCCCTATGATATTTCAGCCTGTGCTATCAGCCACTTTTACTCGCAACAGCTCCGTCTCATATCGGATCGAGACGTGACTAAATAGCTTCGAAGCATGCTGAGCATCTAAGTGTAAAGTCATCCGCCTCCTTATTCCTTGTAGATCTGCAAGTAACACTTTTGACAAAATATCGCTTACACATTATTTGGTGACACACTTGAAGTCGTCGATGGGTAAGCAGACACAGACCAGCTGAAATGTAATATTGTCACGTGGGGTGGGGCAGTTTTATATGCCTTTCATTTGTGTTAAACTTGGCTGACAGTCGGAAAGTGGAAGTCTCAAAATGAAACTGCTTATCAGCAGCCAGCCAGCAACGGAGAGAGATGGGTAGTTTAGTGGTGCTGCATCGACTGACAGTTCTTTAGTCGGCTTCTTAACGCATGAGTAGTGGCTAAGAATTACAGCCTACGCTGACTCGCAGACTCAGATGACGACTGCATAGGTGGTGAGTGCAGTCGTTCAGCTGGCTACTGTTTGAGCTCTTACAGCTTACCGAAGCGCCCCACCACCATGTAGTCGTAAGTCTGCAAACAACCTGATGCAGTCTGTTAGTGTTCCTTCACTTCTGCGAATGAATACGACTGTGGTATGACCTGATGTCAAATGTACAATATATCCGCACCTGTGTGACAGCCACTCACTTATTCAGAGCAGGGACCTCGGCAACAACAAATTGTCTATTCACCTGCAAAGAATGTACCACTACTATATTCTATCGAATACAATATGAAATACATTCGAAAATAGGTATATATGAAGAAGGGAAGTGTTCGATGACGTGTATTTGTATAGATATGTGTTCATATCAGCGGTGAATAAGACCAGAAAGCAAATAGAAGTCAACGGTTAATTGTGTCTTTCGTATCGCTTTACTGTGGCTTCATATAAGCTCTGATTATAGAAACTATAAAGTTACCGCAACTTGAAAGTATGCAGTGTGGAAACAATAACAATAGTGCAAAGGACTTAAGTTTATGCACTTCGCTTCTATTTCTCTAAAAGCATTAAAACGTCTTCCACCCTGAAAGTTGTCTACCTGAAGGATCCCAATATCCCTAGAATCCGATGATGGGTTAGAAACAACCCCAGGCTTCTTGTATAAAGCACAAATCTAAACTGAATGTCATCTAATATTTCACAATCATTCCAGGCTTACTGCCCACAAGAATGTAACCGCCCAGGGGAACTATCGTTATTTGAAGGCCGAAAGCATTGACAGTTTGCTCAGTAGCACTCAGAGATGCATTTGTAAGACACTGTCTTTATAAGAGAATTCAACTTCCAATAAGCATCCTTCGTGTATACACTTACTTATTTAGTCCTATCACTAGATTTTGAAGAACACAGAGGTTAGACTCAAATTGGAAGCAAAAGGAACTATCTAGTGGTCACATACCACAGTATCTTCGCCAAACATAGACTTGAGGTTGCCTACAGATTCCATCACCACATTGTTTACATTGTGAAAGTAATAAAAAAGATGTTTTAGTTAGCTTAACATGTAACAAGTTTTGAAAAAGTCGAGAAAACTGTCATGGAGAGAGAAGGAGACGAGACGTCTTCTAGAGTGAACTACTCCTAAATATAGGAGAAATAGTCAACGTCCAGTAGCTTTCCAGAGAGAGGTTCAGCACTTAACTACGTTGGAATTCGCTAGGCGTCAATTTCTGTGGGCTAAGTAATCGCGGATTTACTGTATTGACAATCATATTATTCATACCATCCTGCCTACTTGGGGCGACGACTTTCCACAAGCATTTCAGTTCACCAACTACTCATAAGTATATGAGATGGGTGTTATTCTAATAGAAAGGCAGTTATTACGTCCGTATGCAATCTGTGAAATGAAGTTTTACCACTTATTGTGGAGCTGGATGCTTAAGCCTTCGATAACCGATGTCTGTTCTCAGAGGAGCACCTGTTGTTGGAGAAGTCATGGGATTCTTTACACGTCGGCGGGCATATTATGGCCTCATACTCATCTTATCAAATTATGCATTTATATAATCGGAAGACCATAGCTAGCCGTTTCTAGTTCTCTTTGAGCTGGACTGTTCAGCAGGATTGAAGTAATTCATCCCAAAATCGTAGTAGACGCGTATAGAAAAGAAATGTGATGATGATATTAAATGGTTGGAGGCAATTGGCAGGAAGCCTTGGACCTAGGTTTCGTGCTAGTTAGCACTCACCAGTCAGTAAGGCGTATCTGCAACCTTGAAGGAACTCATGTTCTTTCTAAAATTCTAACGCGCGTTACCCAGTGCTGCAGTCAGGGACGTTATCACTGAGCTATTCGATGACGCGGGTTCGAATCTCAGATGGAAATAAGTTCCTTCAAGGTTGTAGATCCGCCTTACTGACTGGTTAGTGTCAACTAGCACGAAACCTGGGTCCAAGGCTTCCTGCCGATTGTATCCAACTATCTAATATCATCAAATCAATGTGCACTGTTGTGCTGAGCTACCTAGAACGGCGGCTACATTGCAAACCTGACTGACTGATAAAATTCAGTCTGCACCAAAGAAAGGACTAGACACATCACACTAGTTACTAGTGTCCACCACCACGGTGTTAGTAAATGCCTTTTTACCTTGCTCCGTATCTTCCTGTTTGCAGTTCATTGTTAAATATAAATATGTCGAAGGCTCCGGTTCATTAATGTGCTATACATGGAGAAGAAATCTAGGTGACTCTAGTTCGGAATGGTTATGGAGAAAGCCACTGTATGTTGACAGCTGATAAGGTACGGCCTAAATTTAATCCTTGTGTAATTCGAGAAGCTTGTACCCAGCAGTTGATGTGTTTCGGTAGTGAATTTCACCAGTATCTTCTGTAAGTGGTGCTTATATGTAAGTTTTATATTGTAGTCTTCAATTCATTGCATCTTGCAGATATAATAACAACTATCTTGCATTGGAGCAATGTTCATTTCTTCAGAGTTGAGAAGATAGTATTAACATCGTGTCCTGGTTCAAATAGGCAGCTGAGAATAAACCAGAACAGAAATCTGCACCAACTAATGATCGCCTATTAATGAACATGATCTATCCGAGTAAGAAACAGTCCAGTGCATTACTCGAAATTGTAATTACCGAATGCTTTCATATTACTATAATATATATAAGATTCCAAAAGTATTTTTTAACTTGTTATGCTATAATTTCCGAAAATCCTAAGTGAAATACATTCTCACTATGTGTAACTGCATTGTAGAATGGATTGAAGTCAATAGCTTAAAGTGTGTGTTTCAGTGGAAGTGAGTAGCAGGTTATTTTCATTTGCTCAGAGAATTTGAGAGGACACAAATTAGTTGGCTAATAGCTGGTGTACAAGGCATGTTATGCGGTAGACGTACTGGATGAAAGAAACAGCAGGGACTGACAAACAGCTTATGGTGGACGACTGTAATTATTGTGAAGGAAGGATATTTCTTGCAGTGACTTGTTTTACATGAAGACTTGAGATTCAGTCTTTAAACGCAAGCCAAAGTACATGAATTATAAAAGGATAGTCGGGAATCGTTCCTTTCGGTCCTCCTTCCCAGTTGATTATGGCTGAGATGCGTCCGTTCAACCGGGTGAAAGACTTGATGAGGGAGACCATCTATCTGTGACCATAGAATGTTGAGTTCTGTCTTCCGTGTTAACTGGTTTAAAATATTAAGTTTTTTTTTCTTCACGTTCCCCAGTGGAACATAGGGCGTCAAGCTAGTGGCCTGACGTTTCTGTAGAAGTGTTTATTTTACAAGATGGGGTTGCTAGCCTCATGCCTCAACCTTTCCTCTTTACCAGCATTATTTCTGGCTTAGCGAGGTAAAGGAATGCGTCGGTCGTATCGAACCCCGCAGCATGTGCATGGTCGGCGAGCGTCCTAACCGCTATACCACCGACGCACAAAATATTCAGTGGTTGGATGTAAAGTCTTAAGTGAGCGGGTTGTGAAGCTGTATCCATTGAGGTGGCTTGAAAGAAGGCTACCCATTCGAAAAACCCATACCTTCCGCGTTGGAGAGTACTGGCTGACATGTAACTTTGCTAGAGAATAGATATGTGTGGTTAAAATGAAGTATGGTAACGGTCTATGAAGTATTTTCACTGTCGGTACTGGGATTTAGACTGCTTGACTGGAAGCCTCTAAAAACAAATGGTTAGAGGGATTGGTAGCAAGGCTCCGCGAAGCAGATGCGTTTACCCTTCATGGACTCCTCGATTTATTACTATCGCATTATTCCCATGTACTTGGTATTTCTCCCACGCATTCATGAAACTGATATAGAAATCAAGACTGACATTGAGTATCTTGGATTAATTCTTTATTCTGATCTATTCTGGTCTTCCCATGTCTTAGCGATTTCTAAAAGAATATTTTGTCTGACTTTTTACATTAGGAAGTTGAGCCACTCAGGCATAATTCAACCCCTCCTCTTACAGTTTGTAAACTCGCGTATTTTACCTATTCTTCTTTACTGTTCACCCTTATTCTTTCCTGGATTGCTTAGAAAAGACTATATCATACTTCGTAGAACTCTGAAGACTGTCAGGCAGTGGGACGAGTGGTATCTCATTGAGCCATATCGTTGACATTGTCACTGAAAGGCACTTGATGTCATGCAACATATTTGGTAAAGGAATTTTGTCAGACTCTGAGCACCCACTTTACCTGCAGCTTCAACCTGGTGTCTCCTCCTCAGGTAAAACAAGAAGTCTTTTCAGAAAAATTTATGCACTTAAGTCTAAGTATAAAAATTCCACTATACCATATTTGGCACGTACTTTATGTGAACATGAACTAACCGTCTTTGCACTACTAAATAAACCATTTCTTCCACTCTTACAGTACCAAACTTTATTGTTATTGTATTTCTTATACTTATAATCCTCTCAATATTTTGTTTCTATTCATTTATTTTTCATAAGTGTGAACATCGTTTAAGCTGTGTTACCACTGTTAATCTTGTATTCCCCCTCACTATAATATATCAATAGAACATTAGATTCAATACTCTATAGTAACATGCTAAAATTTCCAAACTGAATCGACAGTACTGTTTGAAACAAACTCACTGTTATCGTTATTATTGTTATAATATTTAATGATCTCAATTCGTGCTTCGAATATTTTTGACATTATATCGTAAGCGAGGACAAATTCCTCTGATAACTTTTGTTTTAATTTTATTTATATTTTAAGTAAATCAGATGCAAGGTGTTGTGACAAATGCTGAGAATTCCATTCTGTATTATAAGTACTGTTTTTGGAATAAAGTAAATTATTATTATTATTATTAATTCCTTTGTATTTTCTCCGTTCACATTTTTGTGCTAATTGAAGGAGTGGTGCAAGTTGAATTGCTGCACTTTTGTACAGATTTGTACGTCAGTCAGCGTTACTGGTTCTAACAAGGTAATTCCTTCATTGTATTTAAATATTTACTGGGCCATCATGGAAAGCCGTATCGCCGTTTAAGTGAGCTGGTTGCGTTAAGAATTCTACAGCCTTTATTCTGGTTAGTGATGTAGGCTTTCATGACTGATTTAGACGCTGCCAAGGTCTCACAACATTCAATATTATGTGTCAGTCTGTTCGAAATATGAGCACAGATTTATATGTAAAACACGGGTAGTATGGTAGTATGTAATTCCGTATTAATTTGCTTATTAGATACATCACACAGTCAGTGAAACAGTATGATTTAACGGATGACGTTTCAAACACAATGTATTATTTTCAAATATTGGTTTGTAGGGATTTGATTGATTGGTTACAGGATTTCATCACGAGCTGACAGCGGTTAGAGAACCATTGGAAAAACTTGGGAGTACTGGACAGCTGTTTTGTCGTAGTTCGGACTCTTTATCGGTGCACACCCACCACCAGGGTTCGAACCCCGGCTACCTAACCGATGTCAGCTCATGATGAAATCCTGTAAACAATTTATTATTGTTTATAATCATATCAATTATAATCAAAAAGCTTCAAGACTTTCGTTTTATGATTTTCCTTATTCCTTTCTATTCAGATGTCCGGGTGGACAGGTGTTGAATGATTCTTATTCCACGTATTTTCACTCAGTTCATTCGATAACGCTTCCGTTATCAGTGTCTCCCTCCACCCTGTTATATCAGATTTTAAAACTGTCATCTTATCCAATCCTATATTGTATGATTGTGTTTAGTTGCATATAGTGCTACAGCTGAACTATTCTCCAGGATTTTTTTTTATCTTATTAGGGTCAACTAATCTAGACTTTGCTAGGCTTTTGTGCCTCGGTGGTCTGACTGACTCCATTCTACTACTTTGAATTATGTATTCGACCTGGTAGTCTGCTGTAATTTTTTGTAGTACTAGTAGTATTAGTATTTCGAGATGACCGAATTACAAGAATTCAACCAATTCAACACAGAGAGGGATGAATTCAGGAATTTGTATTTAGCGGAATTATTATTCAATTTATATAAGAAATATATTAACAATCAGCAGTAAGTATTTAAACAATACAGAGATAGAAATTGTCAATCACCACATCCGCCACACCTCGAATATCTCCTCGCATATTTATAACGATGTCTCGGTTTGCTTGCAAGTAGCTGCGACCTAACTGATTCTGTGATATTATTTTCATCAGTATTATCTGGATCTATTTCTGAATTATCTACAAAATCAGGATTATTAGCGGAATCATTAAAATAATAATTGGAACGACCTACTTCATTTATTGTCACTTTGTCCAGGTGTCTGTTATGAACTGAGTGATCTTTGATGTCTAATATCTTCACCACTCGATTTCCCATTTTTTGTAGTACAATTCCAACAGAAGGTCTATAGTCATTACCTTTGTAATAATGTACATTAGAAGTTGTGGACATCAGATGCTTTCTGAGAATTCGAGATTTGAATAGTTTTGCAGGACTTTCACGGGTACTTGTATGCTCTGCATTCGACAGACGCAGTCTATGCATATGCAGTAATTCCTCAATTTTAATCAGTTGCTCTCTCATCTCATTCAGGTCTTTTCGTGTTTTCGACAGTTCACATTGTAACTCGGCTACCACATTTTTGAAAACAGTTGACGCTTGAGTTGCTGAACTTGTAGTGGAGGTTTTCATTGGAGGAGCTTGAGTATTTTGAAAAGTTGAAAGACACATTGACTTAATTTTACTAGACAGATTGGGAGAATTATAAGAATTCTGAGTAACATAAGTATTCGAACTTCTGCAAACAGTCTTGATGTGTCCAACTTTACCACATTTGTGGCACTTAGCACCCCGAAAACGGCAAGTGCTTCGTAGATGTAACTTTCCACAGGAAAAACACGGTTTAATGTTTTTGATCTCTCGCTGCATTCTATTACCTGTGGACGACAGTTTGGATTGCTTTCCTTGAACACTTGTATTTTCGACTTTGGACAACATGACATCAGATACTGACGTAGTGGGAGCAGAGTATTCACTGTTGACATCTTCATATGTAATAGATAAATCTTTAGCAGTTTGAAAGGTACAAGAAGGAATCTGAATTAACTCTTTCTCTAGCCCAGGAATATTGATTCCAGCAATTAGACGATCACGTAGTTGAGTATGCAGCTGATCTCCAAAGTTACACTTTGAAGCTTGTATTTGAAGTTGCAGAATAAAGTCTCTAATTCTCTGGTTGGGAGCACGAACCAGTTTGTTGAAGTGAGCCCTCTCTCTGGTCACAAATGTAGTTACATGAAAGTGATTTATCAGAAGTTCACGAATCTTGACATATGACAGAGAAATAGGTTTATCTAGAAATGACAGAGTCTTCATCAGGCTATATGCATCTGGTCCGATAGTAGTAATGAAATGTGCTGGTATTTTGTCATCCCGAACATTCTTTGAAATGCACCACGCATCGAAGCATTCCAAATAATCAGCAATCTCCCGTGGAGTTGCATTTATAGGAAAATTTCCCAGGTTATTTAGTTCCATCGCGACGCCAATTTGTAGTAATTTATTGTAATCGTAGTATTAGTATTTCAAGATGAGCGAATTACACGAATCCAACCAAAACACAGAGAGGGCAGAACACAGGAATTTGTATTTTACGGAATTATTATGCAATTCATATAAGAAACATGTCAACAGTAAGTATTTAAACAATACAGAGATAGAAATTGTCAATCACCACAGATGTGCTAACGCTGTACAAGGTCAAATACTAAAAACGTTGTATTAAGAAGTGAAAGTGAAAACTTGAAAACACCTATTATTAACGAAATCAAATTTCGAATGGAAAAGTGTATTATCATCATGATTATTCCCTTGAGTTCGGAGTGGAGCGTAGGGCTTCAACAACACATCTCCACTTCGTCCTATTTTCTACCGTCCTCTTCAGCTTGGACCACGGCTGCTAACAATCTCTCATCTCCTCTTCACACACTGTCTTCCATATCTTTTTTTTTTAATTCGGCTATCTCCTACGGGAGGATGAACCGGCTTCATGAACATCTCGAATGTTTGTAAGAGAGTTGATGAAGTTTCATGGGAATTGGGTACGAGTGATGTCCCCAGCATCGCTCGGCCTTTTGTTTGAGAGTACAGCTCTAGCCTTTACACAACCAAGTGTGACCTACAAGGCAGTAGGAGTGGAGTAGGGGGTCCACTATCCATTGGAAGCCAGCCGGTGACCGGAGTCCGGTTCATACGCCTTTTTGAATGGGGCCAGACATCCAGGGCATCCAATAAGCCCTTTGTCCATACGTCTTCCGGTGAGCTTCATACGCCAGTCGTTGAAGGTTTGGAATCAGGGTTTAGCCATCTCCCCTAGACTGTCATCCAATGGACAGTCAACCCGGTGAAGAGCGCCGGGCATCCGGTTTCGCCCTCTCACTTCGGTGAAATAAACACTTCCGCCACGTGAAGGCAGTGAGTAGGACTTCCTCAGGAGAGGCTATGTAAGACGCACGGTCATATGGGAGCATTTCAAGAGGTGTACGGAGGGGTGGCTAACCCACAGCGCGAGACACCCACCCCCGACCATCCTGAGGCTTTGGAGGCCATATCACCCTAGGACGACCCACTTGTATCTTCCCATTGGGATTCCATTCGACGGTGTGACGCGCAATGTCATTTGACAGCCTCCTCAATGGGTGCCTGATCAATCCGTCTCCACTTTCTCCTACGTATTTGTTGAGCGATCGGTTCTTGGTTGATTTGTTCCACTGCAGAGTTTCTTGTCACTAACTCTTTCTGAATATCTGGTCTTCAGTATGGGGCCAGTCAGCGAACTGGCCAGTTGTTGATGAAAGTCTGTAGTAGCCTGTTGGAAATCCTTTTCGTGACACGCTGGTCAAGCTTCTATCCCGTATAGGAGAACCTACTTGACATTGTTGTCGAAAATCTGAATCTTGTTCCCCAAGGCTGAGTGAGAGCAGGCGATTTCCCAAACCGGTTTCAGGTTGATGAAGGCGTATGGCTTGTCTTTCCGATTCTAGTTGGTTGGCTTTGACATCTTCATCCGTCCCTGCTGCCTGCCTGTTGTTGAAACGATGAATCCTGGTCAGATAAGTGAGAAGCAGGCGACCTCTGTTAAATCTCTCCCGTTGATGGTGATTGGTGCTGACTTCATCACCTCCGTCGTCTCTGTGTTCACCTGCAGTCATGCCTTCGCTACCAGCCTCTTCAGCCAGTTTGTTGGTTTTCGCCTGCCTGAAAGTCTTCGAGTTTGTCTGACATTAGACATATATCATCTGCGAAATCCAGATCTTCTAGAGTCTTGTCGTTGGTCGTCCACCGTATTCCTGACTCCTCGCTCTCCAGAAAAAGTGTATTCCCTCCCAATATAAATATATATATATTGTAAAGGAAAACTAATGCCAAATAATACAATAGCGCAAATGTGCGACAGGCACTTGTAAAATTAGTTTCTGTAAACGCATAATCTGGGCGCATGAATTAATTTTATAAACGTACTGCTAGAGTAAATATACGGGGCGCTACAGTTTCACCAATGGTCGATATTACCGCTTATCGTATTTGGAACAGTTAGTAATGACACGTATAGAATTCCAGATGATGAATACACCCGGTCAGATTGTAGTTACTAAACATATGGAATCTAAACAACTTCCATATTCTCCTACAGCTTGGCTCAGAGGTTGAAATATTGAAGGCTGAACTAAAAACTCTGTCGTCGATGTGTGTACAGTGTAAGGAAGTTTCACTCAGCTGAGCAACAACTTCTTTACGAAAATCTGCATATTATTCTGCTTTCTTCAGATTGAAACCGTATTGCATATTAACACTCTGAAGGAAACAAGTGAATGAAACCAACCAAATTCAGACAGGTATAATACCTTCCCCCCCACCATGGTTCTTACAACCACGAGCACATTCATGTCAAGTGTTTTAGACCACTATGTAGAGATATTTATCTTACGACCTTGATATCTTTTGATGTGGCCTCTTTGTTCACTAATGTACCGTTTATTGAGACAGTGGATTTTATATACAGTAAGATAATTATGCGAAAGACAGACATCGACATTTCTGTATTCTTCATGAAGGAACATATTTTTGAAGATGTACAATGAATGTTCATTTTTTGTTTAACAAGGAATAATACAATAGAGAAATTGGTGGTGTAGCTATAGATTACCTAGTTCTAGGTGATTTTTTCCTTGCTAAGTTAGAGAATATTTCGTTAAAAGGAGTTATTAAGGAGTTAGACTTCTACTGTCGATATATGGATAATGCATTTCTGATTATGAAAAAAATGGGAATGAAGCAATGAACATCCTCGACAAATCCAGTGGTGAGTATTCAGCAATAAACTTCACCATATAGAGAAGGAAAGTAATGAAAGTGTTTCATTCTTACACACCTTCTTGACCAGAAAAGAGGATGGTACACTTAGAAGGCGTGTGTACAAGAAACCTACAACAACAGGTCAGTATACTCATTTCTTGAGTTTTGCACCTTTGAAATATAAACATAACCTGGTAGAGTGTTTGATACACATAGAGTCGGAAGAGTTTGCTCAAACGACTCTCCGAGTGAGAAGCTTAAGATTACCAGAGAATTACTTGGTAAAAATCGTTGTCCAGATAAGTACATTGAGAAAAATATGAATTTAGCATCAAAAAAGCCAGTAGGGCAATGGCTCCAGAAAAGTCATTGTTCATAAAACTGCAGTTCCTCAGTGATAAGATCAGCGAAATAGTAATACAACGCCTGAAGAATTCAGTGAAAACAGCGTTCAGTGCAGCTGAGGTACGTTGTCTTCACTATCACTTCGGCTTTACTTTCGAAACAAACCACCTAATTTAACCTTGTCCTGTATGTGTATCTACCGACTTGGCTGTAACAGCGGAGCCAGCTACACTGGGCGTTTAATTAGACAGGTTCATCATCGTAGGCAGTGAGCGGAAAGTTGATGCCATTTATTGCATTTAAAGTTATTTATCACAATTTAATCCGAATAATTCTGCCGAAGAATCAGTGCCCTACTCGGTCAAACGTTCCGAAAAATCTTTTTATTTTTTCTGAAACACTCTGGAATTATTTTAAATAATTTACAAAGTCATTTATCGCATACCAACTAATCCTAACTTTGCTTTATGAGTTCCTCTTCTACATAGAGCTGAAGCCGTCAGAATCCACCTGAACAAGTTAAACCTGCGGGATCAGAAGAAATTCGTTTAGTAACTTTCCTTAACTTGGTAGCTATTATGTGGGTGTGTTAAACCTCTGACTATTTCTTCTTCCCCTCCAAGAATTTCAAAAATTGTGATTATCCGAATGATTTTATTCCTGAGACTACTTCACCTTTAATTACATGTTATCATTGCCCACATTATTTATTTTTCTTTGATTGCCCATTACGTAATCATCTTGAACACTCGTTTATACCTTGACTACTTTTCATTTCTTCAAAATCATACATTATACAATCCCCTTGTTGTGATCATGTTTAACCTTTGATTGCTCATATTTAATTTCTCGGTTGATTATCAACCCCTGACATCCGTCTCCTCAGGTAGAACAAGGAGTAACTTCAGAAAACTGTATGCTCGCACGTCTAAGTATAAGAATTCTATGATACCATACTTGGCACGTATTTTATGTGATAGTGAAAATAGTGTCAGGCAACAGTTAACTAACCTTTTTTCATCTAGTAAATAAACAATTTCCTCCATCCATCCTTATATACCTTCAAGTTTTACTTTTATTATTTCTATTATATTTATGGTCCTGTTACTTCTCTGTTTTACTCTCATAATTGCAAACACCAACTTATCTCCATGACGGCTGTAATCTTTGTTTTTCCCCTCACTATATCATGTAAAGGGAACGTTATATTCAATATTTTTAAACATGTTAGGATTTCTATACCACATTGCCAATACTGTGTGACACAAACCAACGGCAATTTCCACTTGTATTCTTATTATTATTATTACCCTAGCTGTTATCATTATTATTGCTATTTCCATTTTATATGCTGCATGTTTTTGACACTACCTCTATTGTAAATGTGGAAAATTTTCTGTGTGATTATTTTATTTATGATTTGAGGAAATTAGATGCAATATTGTGATTAATGCTGAAAATTCCATTCTGTATCACAAGTACTGTTTTTGGAATAAAGTAAATCATTATTATATATATATATATATATATATATATATATATATATATATATATATATATATATATATATATATATATATATATATATAGTGAGAGCAGGCTGCTAGCCAATTGGTAGACATTAATCTACGTCAATGAACACGGGCTAACACTCTTACATAAGTTCTTATGTATTAACGATATGGCCGCCCCTGTATCTACTAAACATACTACCTCTCGATCATTCACTCGCAACTTCGAATACACAGCCTCTTTCTCAATAGCCCCCCCACAAAAACACAGTCTTCTGATTGGTTGTTTTCGGGTTTTTCGGAAAGTGATACCATCTATCTGCGAATCATATTTGCCCACGTTAAGTCTGCTGTGATTGGTTGTTGAATCAACCTTGTTCATATTTTCTCACGGTCAATACTAGTGACCTAGACATTGACGTAGATTAATGTCTACCAATTGGCTAGCAGCCTGCTCTCACCATATATATATATATATATATATATATATATATATATATATATATATATATATATAATCAAAACAAGTGATTCATCGGAGAGACTCTTTTCAACGAATTTATCATCAAGCTGTACAGTCGTATATATATGGTTTTTGAGAAGTTATATCCGGTGAGGGAATTGAATCTTAGGTGTGAATGCATAAAATAATAATAATCATATGAAGTTCAATTAAAACCAAAATTTTTTTGTGATTATAACCGTTGTTAAATGTCAAGTGGCAAAGCAAATAATTGTCATATATAGAATAATTCATAGGAGGGATAGAACTTGAAAAAGGATGTGCAATTACAGGATTAGTAGACAAATCGAATAAAACAAAAACGTTACGTAATATCGTGTGAAATTTAATAGCATATAATTTATCGTTGTAAAAATAAAGCATTGATTTAGAATGACAAGTGGAACAATACCGGGGACAGTTCAAAGTGAGAACAGTAATAATAACAATTGACTTAGTAAGGAAGAGTATACAAATTGAATAGACAAAATGAAAAAATGAAAAATTGGTGGAGCTAAAATATGATTGGGGATTACCATATTTTAGCATAGAGGGATTAAGACCATATAAATATATTAAAATGCTGAGCATTACACACGTCGATTGATCGCTACCTGGCTGTCACTTCTGTGCCAGAGATAGAAGCTCGAGTCATAATGAGTTAAGAACAAGAAGGCAGAAAGGAAGTCATTTATTCAGATATAATATTAAATGTTAAAGTCATCATTGTTCCCTTCATTACAGTCCGCCGATGACTAACATACATCTTAGTTGGCTACACCTATAAGCAAATATAATTTGGCACTCATAAGATACTTCAAGTGTGTCAATTCAGACTGATTCTTTGAGGATTTATAGATCAGATGTAATGAGGAAAAGGACCTTGGATTGTGTACTTTGTCTGATCTCTCCTGGTCTTCGTACACCATGTCAGTTTCACCAAGGATATATCTTCAAACGTTCTGCATAAGAAAGCCAAGACAATCTAGCATCACTCAGTCACCTATACTCTCCAAGTTTGTTAATTCTGGTATTCTGCCTATCCTTCCTTACTGCTCCCCATCGCTTGATCTTTCCCATGGCTGCATAAGAAAGACTTTATTTGTTACACTATGAAGGGCACTAAAATCTGTGACTAGGGTGAGTGGTATGTCGCTAAACCAACTCGTTAATACTATCTGTAAATAAACACATGGACTCCTGCGAGGAATTAGAAAATATTACCTCGTCAGACTGTGAGTATCCTCTCTATACACAACTATCTCTTTAAATCTCAGTCAACTCATATTGGAAGCATTTTTTGTGATGCGAAACAGTAGGTAAACGTTATTATCTTATTATTCCATTGATTAATATATTAGTGTTGATATTTCCACTCAAAAGTAAATCTGAACGGAGAATATTCTTCTTAATAATTTCTCTTCAGGTTCTTACAATAATAATATATAATATTTGTTTTTACAATTCCATGGCAACGTTTAACCAGGGCGATATAGGAAACTTTTCACCCTGCACGTCTATCCCTATCCTTCAGTAGCCGTCCACTGTTCACCCAGAAAAACAAAGATGTCTTACCTAACCTTAGCTCTTCTTCATACATATACCATTTCAACTGTTCCTGTGGTTCAAGTTATATAGGGCGCACGATTACCCAGGTTCGTCTACGAGTTCGAGAACATTTTCTAGCTTAGTTCAGGAGGAGAGGGGGGATTAAGTGCATAAAACGCTCAGTCCTGTCACACTTGGTCGATACTAGACATCGCATCGACGCTAACACAGCTTTCAATGTTATATACCGAATACCGAGGTCGTTACCACACACAGTTCGCTTACGTCTGCTACACACAGCTGAAGCTATCTGTAGTAATTTATTGTACTTGAAGTATTAGTATTTCGATCTGACGGAATTATAAGAATCTAAACAAAACCCAGAGAGGGCAGCAATCAGGAATTTGTATTTAGCGAAATTATTATGCAATTCATATATGAAACATATCAACAGTCAACAGTAAGTATTTTAAACAATACAGAGATAGAAATTGTCAATCACCACATCCGCCACACCTCAAATATCTCCTTGCGTATTTATAACGATGTCTCGGTTTGCTTGCAAGTAGCTTCGACCTAACTGATTCTGTGATATTATTTTCATCAGTATTATCTGGGCCTATTTCTGAATTATCTACAAAATCAGGATTATTAGCGGAATCATTAAAATAATAATTGGAACGACCTACTTCATTTATTGTCACTTTGTCCAGGTGTCTGTTATGAACTGAGTGATCTTTGATGTCTAATATCTTCACCACTCGATTTCCCATTTTTTGTAGTATGATACCAAGAGAAGGTCTATAGTCATTACCTTTGTAATAATGTACATTAGAAGTCGTGGACATCAGATGCTTTTTGAGAATTCGAGATTTGAATAGTTTTGCAGGACTTTCACAAGAACTTGTATGCTCTGGATTCACCAGACGTAGTCTATGCATATGCAGTAATTCCTCAATTTTATTCAGTTGCTCTCTCATCTCATTCAGGTCTTTTCGTGTTTTCGACAGTTCACATTGTAACTCGGCTACCTCATTTTTGAAAACAGTTGACACTTGTGTTGCCGAACTTGTAGTGGAGGTTTTCATTGGATTAGCTTGAGTATTTTGGAAGGTTGAAAGACACATTGACTCCATTTTACTAGACAGCTTGGGAGAATTATAAGAATGTTGAGCAACATAAGTATTCGAACTTCTGCAAACAGTCTTGATGTGTCCAACTTTACCACATTTATGGCACTTAGCACCCCGAAAACGGCAAGTGCTTCGTAGATGTAACTTTCCACAGGATAAACACGGTTTGATGTTTGTGATCTCTCGCTGCATTCTATTACCTGTGGACGGCAGTTTGGATTGTTTTCCATTACCACTTGTATTTTCGACTTTAGAAAGCATAACATCAGACACTGACGTAGTGGGAGCAGAGTATTCATTATTGACATCTTCATATGTAATAGATAAATCTTTAACAGTTTGAAAGGTACAAGAAGGAATCTGAATTAACTCTTTCTCTAACTCAGGAATATTGATTCCAGCAATTAGACGATCATGTAGTTGAGTATGCAGCTGATCTCCAAAATTACACTTTGAAGCTTGTATTTGAAGTTGCAGAATAAAGTCTCTAATTCTCTGGTTGGGAGCACGAACCAGTTTGTTGAATTGAGCCCTCTCTCTGGTCACAAATGTAGTTACATGAAAGTGATTTATCAGAAGTTCACGAATCTTGACATATGACAGAGAAATAGGTTTATCTGGAAACGACAGGGTCTTTACTAGGCTATACGCATCTAGCCCAATAGCAGTGATGAAATGTGCTAGTATTTTGTCATCCCGAACATTCTTTGAAATGCACCACGCATCGAAGCATTCCAAATAATTAGCAATCTCCCGCGGAGTAGCATTTATAGGAAAATTTCCCAGGTTATTTAGTTCCATCGCGACGCCAATTTGTAGTAATTTATTGTAATCGTAGTTTTAGTATTTCGAGATGACCGAATTACACGAATCCAACCAAAACACAGAGAGGGCAGAACACAGGAATTTGTATTTTGCGGAATTATTATGCAATTCATATATGAAACATATCAACAGTCAACAGTAAGTATTTAAACAATACAGAGATAGAAATTATCAATCACCACACTATCTCAATAAGATCGACTAAACCGGAACTTTGTATCCAAAAAGAACATGTTCAGACGCTGTTCCTACCATGTCCAAACTTTAATTAATGTTTCTTCATCTCACCGATAGTGCTTCTTCCCCTTGACCCTCTTAGGTTTTTTCCTTTGCTTATTATTACAATTAAAGGGTATACCCTTCGTACAAACATTCTCTCAGTACTATCTAATTTTTCATTTATACTATTCGAACTTAGTATTAGTGATATTATCTCTTCTCTCAATATATGCCTTCACCTGTTTCATTTCACATATTCGTTATCTCATTATGAACCTCTCATTGCAGTCTTACTATCTCCTGTTTAACACAGACCACTTTGTACTAGCCACTCACTCATCATACACCTTTTATAACGTTGAACTGACTTAATTTCATTATGGGTAAATTTTTGCTTTGATAAAGTCTCACAGTGTTATACAGTAATGTTTACTGATGACGTTTCGAGCACAATTTATCGCCGCTCATAATCATATCAAGGTGATATTTATTTTTATTTTATTATTTTTGATTACAGCTTGATTCCACACTGTATTTTTGGTACAAGTATGGAATTTTCAGTATGTGGTATCGGTAGCCCAAATTTTGCAGGCCGACCATAGATATCAGGTGTGCTTCTTCGGCGTGGGATCGAACCTCGGACCATGTGCATGGTCGGCGAGATTCCTAACCACTGTGCCACCGACGCACAATAAATTGTGCTCGAAACGTTATCAGTAAACATTACTGTATAACACTGTGAGACTTTATCAAAACAAAAATTTACCCATAATGGAATTATACTCTACCACAGTGCGAAAGTTTTATTCTTATATCATTGAACTGATTTACTTGTCAGTTTTCCCTACCCCACATTCTACGAATCTATTATGATTAATCACCACCACCACTGTCTCCCAATTTACAATATTTTGTAATCAATTTCAGCCTAGCACGTTGGTCACACAAATACGACTATTTATTTTGACACCCTATATTATTAATCTGTTATTCTACGTTAAAAAAAATGTATCCGCCGCATAACTGGCCATTATTGTAAGAACCTGAGGAGAAGTTATTGAAAAGAATATTCTTTGTTCAGATTGACTTTTAATTCATGATATGGGAGTATTTCACACTATTAAATCTGATATTTTCCCCTAAGTTTTAACTTTATCTTCATATTCTTATTGAAGAATATTATCAATATGAATGCTGTGTTTTGTTGACTACTTCTGTCTCTTGCTAAATAAGCTCTCCATGACACAAACTGAGTCCTGGGTCACTAACTGGTTGCATTCCTACTTTTCAAACAGAACGCAGTACATCGTATACAAAAGCGAATCCTCCTCTGCTGTGCTCACTGAAGCTGGTGTCCCCCAAGGGGCTGTACTCTCCCCGCTTCTCTTTTAGTTTTTCCTACATGACCTGCCATCTTCAAATGACATTAACTTTGTCAAATATGCTGATGACCTAACTGTATCTTTACCTGTCAAATGCCAAAGTGACTGCTCCTAATTAAATGGCTTTTTATCAGAAGTCAGCCAATGGTCCAAGGAAAACGGTCTCACCTTAAACCCCTCCAAATGCCAAACAGTCAATTTCACCTTTAGGCACAAATCTGACCTAAGCAAACTGGTTAGGACTCACTAGGTGTGCAACATAGATGGCACTGAAATTGAAACCAAGTCGGAAGTTAAATACCTAGGCGTCACTCTATCTTCCGATCTTTCCTGGTCGTCTCATATCTTGACGATTTCTAAGAAAATATTCCGTCTTACCTTCTACATCAAGAAGTTGAGACATTCTGGTGTAACCCACCCCTTACTCCTACAATTTGTTAACTCCCGTATTCTGCCTATTATTCTCTATTGTTCCCCTTAGTCTTTCCTGGGCTATTGAAGAAAGACTATACCTTATTACGTAGGATGTTAAAGGTTGTCAGCAGAGTAAGCAGTTTGCCACTTAGCCAGCTCGTTAATATTCTGGTGGACAGGCACATGGACTCATGTGAAAAATGGGCGAAATTCATTTTATCTGACTCACAACACCCTCTACATTCACAACTCTCCCCATGTATCTCTTCAGGGAAAACCAGAAGCCTATATAGGAAACTATATGCGCGCACTAGTAAGTACAAAAACTCATCCATACCCTACCCAGCTCGAGTTCTGTGCGATAAAGAAAGCATTAAGCGTGAAACCTTTAACTTATTAAATAGTCAGTAGAACAAATGGGTCTCGCATTTCCAAGTCACATCATTTACAGGCACAACGTTTTCTCTCTACCTTTTTTTTCATTCTGTATTTATTTTTGTTATGTGCTGTTTTGTTCCTATCTTCCTTACAAACTCTACTTAAAACATTCTTGTTCATTCTTTCAAACTCTGTATATCTCGACCATTTTGCTATTGCTTACGCCAGTAAATATGCTAGTAGTATCTACTTTTCTAACACCTTCAAACACTCTGTTTAAATTTTGGCTTTGCTACCGACCGACATGCTAATATGTTGTTGTCAAAACTGACTGAGATAACCTTAATCTATGTAGAACTATATTTATTGTTAATGTACTAACTGGATGCAATATACTGTAGTAAAATGCTGAGAATTCCATTCCGTATCACAAGTACTGATTTGGAATAAAGCTTATCTTATCTATCTTAAAATGAGAATACAGGTGCAATATTTTGTGTATTTTTACTATTATTTCTTTGGGTTCTGAGTGGAGCATAAGGGTTTGAATAACGCATCTTCGCGTTGTTCTATTTAGTGCTGTCCTCTTGATCCCGCCCCACGACTGTCCATAATCTCTCATCTCTTCCTCGCAAGATCTACTGCATTTCATCCCCGGACGTCTTCTGTCTCTGTCTGCCTGTTTTCGGCATAGAACCTTGCACAAATGTGCGGTAGTTCAAGTCGCCACACTCCGTGTAGCACGCGAAGCAAGAGAAGAAAGTACAAGAAAAGCATAATAGAAACAGTGAGCAGAGGCGTGAGACAAAGAAAGGGTATTAACGAAGAACAAAACAGTTTCATTGGAGATCATAAGTCACAAGGAGTGGATGCATCTGCGCCATTGAGAACGATTTTGAGCCATGTCACCAATTGTTTCCAACCATAGATTTTTACCGTCCCGAGGACCCCAGCCTGGAAGTCTACACCTTTCTACGTGGCTTAGACCAACTGTTGTGGATTTCATTGACTGGTGCCAAGTTTTTGTTTGACCACTGCTAGCTTTTTTCCAGCCTAACCCTATATCCGCTAACATTGCTCGTCGAGGGAGGTGATGACTTGGCATACGTATCACATGCCCTAACCATCTCAGTCTTTGTAGCTTCACAGCCTCGTCGATTGATTTCCCCTCCTCCTTACCTAGCATTCGACGCCTAACCTCAATATTGCTCACGTCATCATACCACTTCGCACGGGAGATAGAGCGCAGGCACCTATGATCAAACACAGCTAGCCACGCTTTTCATGTCTTCCACTCTCAGTGGCCAGGTCTCACAGCTAACCATAAAGAGGACGGAGCGGACTGATGAGCAGTACACCAGCCCTTCGGTCGATAGTAGGATATCTCGTCTACGCCAGAGACGGTGTAAACTGGGAAATGCGAAACGAGCCCCCTGTATCTGTGCTGAGATTTCGTCAGAGATCAACCCGTTGGCACTGGCTGATGGTACTTCCCAAATAAGTGAAGCGGTTAACGTGCTCTACCACTTCACTTCCTATTTTTAAACTAGGCGTCGATGTAGTCCAGTTACAGGACTGGACTACATCGACGGACGTCCAACTCGTCGCTTGCCATTGGGATTCCACCCGAGCACTAGCCTGGCGCGCGATTTGATTCGACGGCCTCTTCAACATATTCCCTATCCTGCATATTTTTTAAGCAATCGGCTCTTGATCAGTTTGTTGCCAGAGTTGTAGAAACTGAAAATTCCACATTAGTATTAAAAATACTGTTTGGGGTAAAAGTATTAATATTATTATTATTATCCCCATGACAACTGCTGGAAAGTGGTATCTCCACCTCTGTTCTAGTTATATATGAACGATATACTGGTAACAATTAACCCAAGGCAGCAGGAATTCATTTTGGCAACTTTGATTATTATTGTGCTACAATAACTACTGAGCTACTGCGTTTGATGCACACTGTATATTAATTTCGGCGTCAGTATTTAGTTATCCTTGCTAGTTTTAAATAGTTTTGCTTGGAGCTTTACAGATGATATTAAATTTGAGGAGATATTCCCGATGATAGTGATGCAATGTATGTGTCGATGGTCTCGCGGTAGAATTTTCGCCAGCCATTTATGAGATGCAAATGTCATTCTCGACCGACTTACTTCCAGACTTCTACAAGTCGTTAGTAAACCCAGAGGAGAAGGGAAAATCGAGCGTGAGACAAACAACCGATCCGGTAAAAAGCACAATACACTAGAAATACACTAGAATCCCAACGAATGAGGAAAATGCGATGTATTTAATTCACAGGCGAATGAGAATAATAATAATAATGATAATCTACTTTATTCCAAAAACAGTACTTATAATACAGCATGAAACTCTCAGCAATTATCACAATATTGTAACTAATTTGCTCAAAATATAAATAAAATTAAGCACAGGAATTTACCCACACTTTTACGATATAAAGTCAAAAATATTCGAAGTACAAAATGAGACTAATAATAACGATAATAACAGTGAGTTTGTTTCAAACAGTACTGTCGATTCAGTTTGGAAATTCTAGCATACCATAGATTATTGAATCTAATGTTCTGTTGATATACCAGCATATTGAGGGGAAAAACAGAAAAAATAACGATTATTACAGAGATTAAAAGGTGTTTACACTTATGAGAAAATAAACAAAAGATTGAGAGGATTAAAAATATAAGAAGAAACAATAAAAATAAAGCTTGATGGAATAAGGATGGACAAAATGGTTTATTGACCAGTGCAAAGAAGGTTACTTAGTTCATGCCTAACACTACTTTCATTACACATCATATACCAAATATAGTATAGTGGGATTTTTATACTTAGATGTACATGCATTAAGTCTTTTGAAATGACTTCTTGTTTTACCTTAGGAGGCGAAACAAGGTGAAAGCTGCGAGTAAAAAGGGATGCTCAAAGTCTGATAAAATTCCTTTAGCAAATATGTTGCATGACATCAAGTGCCTATCAGTGATACTGTCAACGATATGGCCCAATGGGATACCACTCGTCCTACTGATTGACAGTCTTCAGAGTTCTAGGAAGTATCATTGATTTATTATTATTGTATCCTTTGGTTCCTAGAGGAACATAGGGCTTCAGCTGCACACCTCCATTGACTTCGGTTTTCTGACAACTTTTTCACCCCGCTCCAGGTCTGTCCACATGCTTTCATCTCCTCCTCGCATGACCTCCTCCAAGTCACCGTTGCATTGACGACCAACTCACCGCCTCCCTTTCGGGTTCCACTCGAGGGCTTGTCTAGTGATGTCACTTGATGGTTTTCTCAGCGTATGGCCAATCCATCTCCATTTCTTCCTGACTATTTGTTGCACAATCGGTTCCTGATTGGTTCGCTCCCAAAGATCCCTGTTGCTGATCTTTTCTGGCCATCTGATCTTGAGTATTGAGCGGAGACAGCTGTTAATGAAGGTTTGAAGTTTGTTTGAGATGCTCTTTATGACTCGCCAAGTCTCTGATCCGTATAGTAGCACTGACTTCACATTGGAGTTGAAAATCCGGATGTTATTTTTGATGCTGAGTGCTGTTGATACCAAAAAGTATCATTGATATAAGAATAAAACTTGTGCACTGTGGTTGAGTATAATTCCATTATGGGTAAATTTTTTGTTCTGATAAAGGCTCTGAAGGATATTTTATCTAAGAATGGCGATATCCTGAGAAGTTCATCAATAAATACTCGAAATGAAATGAGCCCTCAACAAAACGATCCAAACAATTCGAAAGAAATCTGTCTATATCAATAAGCCATTCTCAAAGGGGATGAAGTGTACAAGAAGTAGGCAAACGGAGACTCGACAATCCTATCAAAGCTCACGTTCCTTAACACCACCAAGAGAGTAAGTGCTTCACCAATGTAGGAAAGACCAATTGCCAATCCTCAAGACTTCAGACTGAGTATATCAATTTGGTGAGTGTGTTTGTGGAAGTAAATATATAGGTGGTACAGAAAGGCGATTGTCTAATCGCATGATGAAGAATTTCCTGAAGTGGTTGAAAACGTTTGAATTCAAAGTGCCAAAATGCTCGACAACAAAGCATCTTGTGGACTACGGACATGAAATCGACTCTGTCTAGTCATTCACTGCTACTGTCAGAAGACAAACCGGAAGATGCTCGCAGGTGCGGGGAGGCTTGTGCAATTCGAGTTTATAAAGCAGGTCTGTGTGTAAAAAAGGAAATAAACATCACTCTGAATCCACCATGGTAATACGTTTTGAGAACAAAATTGTTAGAGTGAACAATTGTGGTTTCAATAAATTCTTCTCCTTCTTCAAGTTCTACAGTTATAAATTCATTAATTTAAGCATACAATAGCCAGTCAGCCAGTAAAGGAGAATTAGAATCATATTAGAAATGTGTATTGTGGAACAAGTATAAGTGAGATGGGATGGAATATATATACATATATATATATATATGAAACTTGCTGTGCATGGATGGTTATGTAGGGGACTAATATTAGAGTTCACTAACATTCCAAGTATAAAAGTAATAATCCAAGTCAGTGGAGTGTTAAATCACAATATATTACCAAAAATACAGTGACGAGTTATAGCAACAAAAAGGATTACTTGTATATAAAGTCTAAGTCCTCGGCTACAAATTAATTATATAATCCACGGGCACGTTAATTGTTTGGACTGCGTCTGCTGTAGCTGCTGTGTTCCGGTTGTAGAAATGTCTTCGGTTGAGAGTAGTAGGCTCCTACAATAAATCCGAAGTATACAACACGGTGTGAGTGGAGCAAGTAAGCAGAAGTGACCAGGGAGAAGACGAAGTCTCCAACAGCAGAGTGTATTTTTCAATTGTACACGGAAGTTATGTATATTTCAACAAGAAGCGTTTTAAACAAAAATTATGTACAATATCTCGAATTTATACAAGTAACCAAAAAGTGTACAATCACATTGTTACGTACTCAACACGGCTCCCCCCTAGAGGTCCGGAGAGACAACCGGAAAATGATAAGTAAAACTATGAAGTAAATAATAATAGTAATAGCAACTTTTGGATAAAAATAGGGATATATTACAACATGCATAAACGCGAGAAGGTATGTGAATCATGTAAAGTCTGAAAGCATATACAATGAGTTCAGCAATAAAAATTGAAATAGAAAGTCATGTCACTTAAATTTGCACTAACCATGAACATAGATTTTTAATGTATAAAGAAAAATATGTAAATACACAGTAATTAAGGAGGGGAAAGAAACATTAAAAAAATATGGATTAAAGATCAATAGTTTTTGGAAAGGACAATACCTGTTTTTTTGGTGAGGTACATATAAATAAATAATAGTGATAGTAACATCAAAGTTTACGACGAAATACTAACGGTCATGATGATAATGTCTAAACGAAAAAGATAATAATAATTTTTAATTATTTTTCTTTTGTTAGTCCTCAAAATGAACGTAGCGAGCCGGTTTACTGATTTGCCGACCACTACGTGTGTGATATGGAGGGAGGATAAGACTTGGTGCCGGTGGAGGGGAATCGGATGTTTGATTATTTGATTGCGCAGCTGCCGATGTAGATTCGAAGTCGTTGTCGGTGTATGCGGGTTTGATTCGATCAATTGAAACAGTCTCTCGTCTTCCATTCTTGTTCACTGTAAAGTGTTTGTCTGAACGTTTAATAACTTGAAAGGGTCCTTCGTATGGAGGTTGCAATCCTTTTCTGATGGCGTCGACTCGAATGAAGACGAATTTGCAAGTTTGTAGATGTTTGTTGATCTGATCTCGTCGGGGAGATTGTCGAGGTGCTGTTGGTTGAAGTTGAAGCATTTGTCTAGTTAATCGGTTAGTGAAGTCGGCAATGTTCACGTCTGTGGAATCGGCTGAGGGGACTAGCTGTCCAGGCAAGGTTAGGTTGGTGCCATAGACAAGTTGAGCCGGTGTACATCCTAAATCTTCTTTGATAGTAGAACGGATACCAAGTAAAATCAAAGGTAAGTATTCACTCCACTTAGATGTATCATTCTGCGCCATCAGGGAGCTTTTCAGTTGTCTGTGGAATCTTTCCACTAGACCATTCGCTGCCGGATGATAGGCTGTTGTGGAGATATGTTTCACTCCCAGAAGTCTCGTCAGTTCGCGAAAGAGTGTCGATTGGAATTGAGGACCGCGGTCGGATGTAATAGTAGTTGGTACACCGTAGTTTGACACCCAACGGTCGAGAAAAACTAAAGCAACGTTTTCAGCAGATATGTCGTTTAAGGGGCATGCAATAGCCCAACGAGTAAATCTATCAATCGCTGTCAGGATATGTGTATATCCCCTTGATGTTGGCAATGGTCCCACGATATCTATATGGATATGCTGAAATCTCCTTTCGGGTAATTTAAACGTCTTCGGGGTTGTAATAGTGTGGCGGTGTACTTTGGAGCATTGGCATTGGATACATTCTCGTGCCCATCTCCGAATGTCAGAGTTCATTTTAGGCCACACGAAGCGTTCGCTGATCAGTCTGACCGTGGCGCGTACTCCAGGGTGAGAAAGCGAATGTAAATGTTCGAACAATGCTTTTCGGCAACTGAGAGGGACAAATGGACGATTAGTGCCGGTAGATACATCGCAGACTATGGTTGCATCTGATAAGGGGATAGGCACATCTTTGAGTTGTAAGGAAGAGTTTCTGCGGCAGGTTTGGAGTTCAACGTCATCTTTTTGTAATTGAGCCATACGATCAAGACTGATGTCTACCGACGTTTGGAGCTGGTTAATGTCACTTCTTGAAAGAGAATCGGCTACCACGTTCGCATCCCCTTTGATGTACTGAATGTCGGTTGAAAATTGGGAGATATAATCCAACTGTCTGGCTTCTCTAGGGGAGTGTTTATCAAGTGAAGTAGTGAAAGCATGACACAGGGGCTTGTGGTCAGTAAAAATAGTGAAATGCCGGCCCTGTAGTAAGTAACTGAAATGCTTCACTGCAAGATATATGGCCAGCAATTCTCTCCCAAAAGTGCTGTATCGTGTCTGAGCCGGTTCCAACTTCTTAGAAAAGAATGCGAGTGGGGTGACTTCGCCCTTCATCTTTTGTTGTAATACTGCCCCTACAGCTACTTGGGAGGCATCTGTGCACAAAATAAGCGACGCTTCGGGGTTGATATGGGATAGCATAGTGACTCTGGATAAGGCATCTTTTGCGTTGCAAAATGATTCGCGTGCTTCAGCTGACCACTGAAACTTTTTAGGATCATTTTTAAGGAGGTCGGTTAACGGCTGGACGATGGAGGCACACGAAGGAATGAAACGCCGATAGAAATTAAACATCCCCAAAAAACGTCTGACCTTCTTGAGTGAATCTGGTTCGGGGAAGTTTTTGATGGACTCTATCTTTTCCTCCGTAGGCGTAATACCATTCGCGGTTATGTGGTGTCCCAGAAACTGTATAGAGGAGACACCGAATATGCACTTTTTGGGGTTAATGACGACTCCATATTGCTCAAATCGTTGAAATAAGATGGTGAGGTGATCAGTATGTTCTTCGGGCGACGAGCTAGCAATTAAAACGTCATCGATATATACAAATACAAAGTCCAAACCTTGTGTGACCTGATCCATGAAACGTTGGAAGGATTGTGCTGCGTTCTTTAGGCCAAATGGCATGCGGAGAAATTCAAACAAACCGAAAGGTGTGATGATGGCCGTTTTTTCGATATCCTCTTGGGCAACTGGTATTTGGTGATAGGCCCTGACCAAGTCTACTTTAGAAAAAATGGTTTTTCCGTGTAATGTCAGGGAGAAATCATGAAGATGAGGAATAGGATAACGGTCGGGAACTGTGGCATTGTTTAAATGTCGGTAATCCCCACATGGCCTCCAATCATGATCAGCTTTAGGCACCATGTGTAAGGGCGAAGACCAAGGACTATTGGAGGGTCTGATGATGCCGAGCTGCATCATGTGTTCAAATTCTGCCTTGGCTGCTGCCAATTTGTCCGGGGGTAATCTACGGGACGAGCACGAACTGGTTGACCCGTAGTAACTATCTTGTGAGTAACTGTGTGAGGGACGTCCTCGATGTTGTACGACGGCTTAAGAATTTTAGGGAAACGGTGAAGTAGGGAGGAAAAAGGGCAATCTGCTGGTCTTTCAATACTGATATTATAGACAGAATAGCTGGAGATAATTCCATGGATCTTTAGATGGGTGTTGTTATCAATCAGTTTTTTATTGTTGACGTCAACTAACAGGTTGAAATTACTCAAGAAATCTGCTCCGAGGATGGCGTGACTGACGTCGGCTACTATGAAAATCCATGTGAAACGCCGACGTAAACCTAGATCCAGTATGAGGGATTGCTCTCCATACGTCTGTATGCTTGTGTGGTTAGCTGCCCGGAGAGACAGTTTTCCGGGTGTCCGTGTAGATCGCCTGGATAGTGAAGGAGGGATTACGCTAACTTCTGCTCCCGTGTCTACCAGGAATAAAGTGTCTGAAGTTTTATCCTTCACATAGAAGAGGCGACTTGTTTGCTTGCCAGTAACAGCTGTCGCCATCACTGTCTGGCTGAGGCGTTTCCCTGAGCCTGGTTGGCTTCGCTAAAGCTGCACGGTTTTACACATTTCAGGGCATGACGTCCAAACTTCCAGTGATACCAGCATATATTGCTATCCCGAGAAGACGTGTAAGAACGCTGTCGTGAGAAGGATCGTCGTCGTGATGGTGACCTTCTTTGTGAACTCCGTCTCCGGACTTGTCGATCAGACCTATTAGTTTCCAACTTGTCAATCCTTGCCGCTAAGTCTGCAATGGCGGCGAGTATCGGTGTGTCTGCCGTGGGTGTGGAATGACACGGTGTGGCACTATCAGATGCTACGTGACTTATGGTGTTATCGGATAAAACATCCATAATACTATCTGCCATGTCACTTAGTTGGTCTAAGTCATACGACTTTCCTGAGATGATTAAAATTTGCTGGACATTTCTAGGTAAACGTTGCAACCACATCTGTTTCAGCACTACCTCGTCTACTTTATGGTGTCCGATTAACTGGCGCATGTGCCTGAGCAGCTGGGATGGTTTACGTGGGCCTAGTTCACAGCCTGTGAGCAATTGTTGGATTCTTTTCTCATCCGACAAACTGGTACGTTGTATGAGGAGGGCTTTAAGTTTATCAAATTGATGTTCCGTCGGAGGATCTTCGATGAAATCGCTGATTTCTGTCAATACTGACGGAGGGAGTTCTGCCAGCACCATACCATATTTGGCTATTTGGGACTTAATGCCCCGTGCTTCTAGCAACGGTTCAATTACCGCAAACCAAATCCTTGGTTCTGCGAAACCGTATTGGGGTAAACGAAAATCAGTGATGGCATTTATTGTGGCATTTGTCTCGCTATTAGTTGTCTGCTCGTTTGATGTACCGGACTGAGGTGATGACATTAATATATGAGGTTATTGGTGCAAATTAGGATACAAATATAAACCACACACAAAATCACAATGAATATAAAAATAGCAAAAATAAGAATATGAATATGCCAAAATAATCCGTGTTCTTATCGGGCTCACCAATTAATTTGTAGGGGACTAATATTAGAGTTCACTAACATTCCAAGTATAAAAGTAATAATCCAAGTCAGTGGAGTGTTAAATCACAATATATTACCAAAAATACAGTGACGAGTTATAGCAACAAAAAGGATTACTTGTATATAAAGTCTAAGTCCTCGGCTACAAATTAATTATATAATCCACGGGCACGTTAATTGTTTGGACTGCGTCTGCTGTAGCTGCTGTGTTCCGGTTGTAGAAATGTCTTCGGTTGAGAGTAGTAGGCTCCTACAATAAATCCGAAGTATACAACACGGTGTGAGTGGAGCAAGTAAGCAGAAGTGACCAGGGAGAAGACGAAGTCTCCAACAGCAGAGTGTATTTTTCAATTGTACACGGAAGTTATGTATATTTCAACAAGAAGCGTTTTAAACAAAAATTATGTACAATATCTCGAATTTATACAAGTAACCAAAAAGTGTACAATCACATTGTTACGTACTCAACAGTTATGTACAGTTTTCTAGGTTACTATCTTGTATCCTTCAGGTGTATACCGTATTGTAAAAATGTCGACTGACATGAAATACTTTAGGACCTTTATTATTTTAAAATTTACATACACAGCCAACTTACTCTTTGCTCCTCAAGCCAGCACGTCTAGGAATACATTCTCCTCCTAAAGTGTATTCACACTTCATGTGTCCTG
Source organism: Trichobilharzia regenti (assembly GCA_944472135.2). Lineage (NCBI taxonomy): Eukaryota > Metazoa > Platyhelminthes > Trematoda > Strigeidida > Schistosomatidae > Trichobilharzia > Trichobilharzia regenti. The sequence continues at coordinate 4,576,220 of OX235270.1, forward strand.
TTTACGACTTGAAGCAAACCGGTAGTAGGCTGTTCGATACCTTCCGAAGAAACTATGAAGAAGTAAGCTGTTACCTTCATAATTTCAACAAAAGCTCGCTTAAATTGCACCCACGTATGAAAAAAAAATACAAGAAAGCATTATCCTTTGGAATATGCCCGTTACATAGGACAGCATAGATAACACATTTTATGAAGTAGAGAGATTAGGAGTATTTTGTACCATTATGTAATGGCGGTGCCAATGCTTATCGAGCACAAGAGAATGACTTTAGGCAGATGAATAATACTATGCACTTCAGTGCTTATATACCACTGTCGTGACCTAGCCAGTTGCTACTTCATTATGGATAAAATTTTATTTTGATAAAGTCACACAGTGTTTGTTATACGCTAATATTTATTGATGACATTTCGAGTACAACTTAATAATAATAATAATAATAATAACAGTGAGTTTGTTTCAAACAGCATTGTCGATTCAGTTTGGAAATTTTAGCATGTTATTATAGAATATTGAATCTAATGCTCTGCTGATATAGCAGCATAGTCAGGCGAAAGAAAAGATTAACAGTGGTAACACAGCTTAAATTATGTTTACACCTATGAAAAAAATTGAGAGGATTATAAATATAAGAAATACAATAACAATAAAGTTTGGTACTGTAAGAGTGGAAGAAATGGTTTATTTAGTAGTGCAAAGAAGGTTAGTTAGTTAGTTGATACCTAACACTATTTTCATCACATAAAGTACGTGCCGAATCAAGTATGGTATAGTGGAATTTTTATACTTAGCCGTACGTACATAGAGTCTTTTGAAATGACTTCTTGTTTTACCTGAGGAGACATAAAGTTGGAGCTGAGGGTGCTGTGGTGGATGCTTACAGTCTGACGAAATTCCTTTAGCAAATGTGTTGCATAACATCAAGTGCCTATCAGTGATACTGTCAACGATATGGCCCAATGTGTTACCACTTTCCCTACTGCCTGACAGTCTTGAGAATTCTAGGAAGTATGACATCGTCTTTTATAAGCAATCCAGGAAAGAATATGGGTGAACAATAAAGATGAATATGTAAAATATGCGAGTTTACAAAGTGTAAGAGGAGGGGTTGAATTATGCCTGAGTGGCTCAACTTCTTAATGTAAAGATTCAGACGAAATATTCTTTTAGAAATCACTTATACATGTGAAGATTAGGATAGGTCAGAAGAAAGAATTAGTCCATGATACTTAACTTCAGACTTGATTTCCATATCACTATCATGAATTTTGCAATGATCACAGGAATTTACAGCTTCATTTAACTTTCTTTTACATCAGAAACTGAAATTAACAGTCTGACATTCAGAGGGATTTAGTTTAAGACGGTTAAACGGAGACCATTTGCTGACTCGTGATAAAAAGGTGTTTATCCTAGTGTAGTCTATCTGGGAGTTAACACACATTGAAATAGTTAAATTGTCTGCATAGTTAAAGGCCTGTGGAAATTAGTATAAGTATGAGTGTAGCTATCATGCATATCACTCATAACAGTGCAGACAATTACTCAGTAAGTGGTGTCACTCTACTGAGTATATACATTTGGAATTGGTGGTGGTGTAAGCCGTGATGTGATCTGAGGACTGCTACAAAATATGAAACGAAGGCTAAGAAAAGCGTTAGAATACTATGCTATGGGCTTTCCACATCACCATTAAATGAAGCAAGCCAACCGTAGAGACTCAGTGTTTCGGATACGAAGCATACACACTGGGAATAGTTCGAAGACTTGCAACTGAAGTGGTCAACAAAGTCGACTGAATTTATTATTTCTGTTATGTGCGTCGGTGGCACAGTGGTTAGGACTCTCTCCGACCATGCACATGGTCCGGGGTTCGAGCCCACGCCGGCGCACACCTGATATCTATGGTCGGCCTGCGAAATTTGGGCTACCGATATCCATGCTGAAAATTCCATACTTGTACCAAAAATACGGTGTGGAATCAAGCTGTAAATAAAAAAAAATCAAAAAAAAACCCCACATATTTAGTTAATACTGTGTATTCTAAACAATCATTAGGGTGTTAATTTATCCTAAGTATTTCCTCCGTATAGAAGTGAATTATTTTTGGTGATACCAACGTGAAGTTGAAGCATTACAATCAGATAACCTGTGTTAGGAAGTTACTATTCTTGGATGGAATTATGAACCAAGAGAATCATCTAAAAGAGGCTTATGTTTCAGCACTTGTTGATTTATACAAAACAAGACTGAACTATCACTGTGCAACAAAGTGAATTGATAAAAATGTGAAATCTGGCGTATTTGCAAAAATTCTATCTCTGTTCAGCAAATTCAACCGTCAGTGTACTTCATTCGATTAAAACCCACCTCACGAAATGGAAATATTTTCACCTGATCTATATCAACCAAAAACTTTTGAGACCTATGGTTGGGAGACAGTTTTGAGTAATTTGAAACAGAATAAGGTCTAAAATTCTTGTTCATCTACTAATAAGAAAGTATAACTGCCAAAGTTGTAGTCAAAAAGGATGCTAACACTAAGTGAGCTGTTTAAACTGACGATAATTCGTTTCTGGGAGCAGATTAGAAATAAGAATAGAACTTGTGCACTGTGGTGGTAGAGTGTAAATCCATTGAGTATAGTGTATTTTGATAAAGTCTTACAGTGTTTTATAGTAACATTTACTGATGACAACGTTTCAAGCACAATTCATTGAGCATAATCATATCAAGGCACTACTCACACAACTTTCTAACTTCGTCTATGTAATTCCATTATTTGTCATCGCTTGACTTAAAATTAATGGAAACATGTTATCATTGTAAATTTCGCAGCCTGATAATTATGGTAGGGATTTATGAACTCTGTCACCACTTGGAATCAGACTGCATAAGAGTGAATTATATAGGATTGGGTGTGTTGAAGTCAGCTATTATAAAAATTCATCACTTGAAAATTCATATTGGTATAATACTGTAATGTTATAGGTACTGTTGCCTGTCTCGTATTATTTTAGCCTAACCGGAGATGGAGAAACCAATACCTCTATTTATACATTGTGTTTAGCAGATTAGCAGAAACAAAGGGGCATAAGCTTTAACAGTAGTAAAAAGGAATGGAACCACTGTGAATGTAGACATTGATAAGTACAAATGAGGACTAAAGAGACACTTTCCTACCTATCCAAACAGTAGAGCATAGCGGAATCTGTGAAAAGCTTCCTTTCCAATTAAGGGGTACTAGATTGTTTAATAGTTCACTAGTGTACTGCCGGATCGTAAATCCGTTAACAAAGCAATGTTGGGCATGGGTATGTCGACCTTTACTCGAAAAATCAACCCGATCGCACAGACACTTCAACGGACACAAGAATGCATTAACGATGAATATATTCCTCACTGGAATCGGAGAGTTGGAACGATGCCATTTGACGAAACACTCCGGAAAAGCATTCTTCGTTGAATTCTAAAATACTCATTGTGTTATGCATCATTCCTAGAACGCTCCAAGGTAGAATGGTAGTTGAGGTTAAAAAGAGACAAGCAGACAGGTTATTGGGAGCATTCGGAATCCCTTCCAGGATATAAAATTTAAGTGGTGTACCGAAAAGTAAAGGATCGACTCAGAAAACGACTGCTGTGATACAGAAGAAAAAAATACAGAAAGACTAGCTGGTTAGAAGAAACATCACTATACCAGCTTAATCAACCCTCAAGTGGCCTTCGACAGAATGGTAAATGAAGAAATTTCGACACCACTTCACCGTTACTGGATGTTGGAAAGCTTTCCAAATCTCACTTAGTAGCCGTATCGCGTTGTCTATTATTATTATTATTATTATTATTTGCGCAACACATTTCGAACAATCTGATCACACACGGACTTGTCATAGGAATATATATATATATATATATATATATATATATTATTATTATTATTATTATTATGATTGCACATGCTGAGTAGTTAACAACGGAAAGATAGTTCAAGGGGGTGTTTGAAGTGAAGGAAGACAGGAGTAAGACAAGGCTAGCTAAATACCTCATTGATGATCGTCGTGATTGTGGTGGACACAGTCAACATGCATGAACATGTCAAAGGCAGTCAGGATAAGATCAGAATGAATGCAAGATAGGCGTTCGTTAATCTGAAATCAGTATCGAGACCTACAACATAACACAAAACAAGACACTAAGAGAATTCACCATCAGACCAGATGTTCACTGCAGAATGAATGACGACGAACACCTCACAAACTTCTGCGCCTACAGTCCCTCATCTTTCGATGATTGCAGTCGCAGTACACAACAATAAAGAATAAGAATATCCACAAGGCGACATCGCTTGGACAGACAGGCAGATGCACACATAAGAAGTCAGACAGAACTCTTCATCTCAACCTGAAGAAGGTGGAGATGCAGCCTACTGGAGACTGACTGACTGACTGACTGACTGACTGGAGGATGGGGATGAGGAGAAGCTGCAGGATGATGAGACTGTCATCTAGTTTGTGCGAAGAACCACCAACATCGAGTTGAAAGACATCAAAGAAACTGGAGATGACAGACGACAGTTCAGGCTCACTATTAGCACCCAATAAGTGAAGCACCAAACTACAGATAACACCCTCACTCTAATCACCAGACCAACGTCAGAGACATTATGTAGCATGACAGAGGAAAGCTGACTGGAGAAAGACTGGAACTATGTGATGTGAAGGTAATATCTTCAAGAAAGTCTGTATTATCCGCCGTTTACGGGAGTAGTCAGAGCTGAGAGATGGAAAGTGGGCTGGCTCGCTATTTGTCAGCGGACATGTGGTAGCTAACAGAATAGAAAGATAGAGGAAGTGGATGACGGAGAAGACGGACGAATCAGTCAGTGCAACGATGGCTAACGGAGGAAGAAGAAGCTGCGTTCAGTCTACACCTCACTGGGGGAGGGAGTGAGCAGTGCTAGGAAGTACAAAAGACACCTTAGCCACATTGGAAAGTGATGAAGAAGAAGAAGAAGAAGAGAACGCAAGCCGAAGGTCAAACAGGCATCACAACACTCACTATATTAATCAGAAAACCAGTCAGACATCAGTGAACGGGTTAAGATGAAGACAAATAAGAACAATGTAAACTGGTGTATGGAAGCCAATTACCATCAGAGAGGAGAATGAGAGGAACAGAAATGAACTGATCACTACAAAGAACTCTTGAGTAGACTAGCACCTGACACTCACTCATTGATAAATACAACAATCAACACTCATGGAGCTGCCATTGCCAACAAACTTCTACACCGATCCTCCGATAAAATCAAAAGTCTTGAATGTTGTTGAAAGCACCCAGTGGATGCCTCAATGGACGTGATGAACACATAGCTGTGGGTGTGAAGGGAGGGAAGGAGGGAAGAAATGTAGCAGTGGACTAGAAGAGAGGTTGCCTCATGAAACTATTGAAGAAGAACACTTCAGGTCTGTGGGAGAACTGGGGCTTAGTCATGTTCCTATCTACCTACCTCAAACAAAGTGTCGAGTGGCATCATCACCCTATTGGAAAGATTAAAGCATGTTGTGGTGTGGATGAAAAACTCCATCTGGAAGAAGATGGACTGAGAAAAGTGAAGTCATGCACGAAACAGCTATCCACTTTTAGATGCTTGGTGCTTATTAACGGAATGCACGTGGGGTAGTTTAAGGTGAACTTAGTGAGGAGTATACTGATATACGCTTTTACATTGCAGAAAGTTATCGCTGATGCTAATATACCGGTGGATGCCATATTCATAGACCTTAGCAAGGCGTTTGACAGGGTTTCTCATTCAGGTCTTCTAGTAAAGTTAGGTAGTCTGGGAATCAATAAAGTGGTTACCGACTGGATTCAAGACTTTCTAAAGGACAGAAGACAAAGAGTACGAGTTAACGGGGTTTTATCAACATGGGGATCGGTTAAGAGTGGCGTTCCTCAGGGTACAATTCTAGGCCCACTTCTTTTCCTGATTTATGTTAATGAGATTCCATCGGTAGTTAAGTCATCCTGCTTACTGTTTGCTGATGACATCAAGATATGGAGGGCTTTGCACGATGACAGTGGTCAACTTGCTTTGCAGGAAGATTTAAACTTGTTAAGTGATTGGTGTAAGCACTGGGCCTTGGAGATTAACTTAAGCAAGAGTGTAGTTATGCATGTATCCCATAGTCACGTGCACAATTACTCAATGAATGGCATTACTCTCCCAGTGGTCACTGAGTACAAGGACTTGGGAGTGGTTGTGCAGCATGACTTGAAAACAGCAACAAACTGTAGAACTGCAGCCACTAAGGGTTTTAGAATGTTATGGGCCATACGCAAGGCTTTTGCGAACTTTGACGCTGATATATTTCGTATATTATATCCGACTTATATCAGACCTCATTTGGAATATGGGATCCAGGCAGCGAGCCCGTGTTTCAAATACGAAATTGACTTATTAGAAAGGGTGCAAAGAGTAGGAACTAAGCTAATAAAGGGTTTCTCAACCCTGTCATATGAGGAGAGGTTAAGTCGACTGGGTTTATTTCCACTGTCATACAGACGACTTAGGGGTGACCTAATACTAGCATACCGTATCCTAAGAAATGATTTTGGAGCTAATTTATCTAAATTATTTCTTCCTTCTAGCACCAACCAATTGCGAGGACATCACCTCAAGGTTCAAAAACCACGGTCGAATCGTCTGCGTCTGGAAATCCGTTTTTCGCATCGAATTGTGAACCATTGGAACTCCCTACCGGAACATGTCGTATCAGCGCCATCCGTTGATTCATTCAAGGCGAGATTGGACCTCCTGTATGAAATAAATCGAAAGGATTAACACAGGCATATAGCCTACTATCCTAAATAAATTGTAAACTGTAAACTGTAAACTGTTATCAACAAGGCGACATTTATTGTACGGAGACATCACCGAAACTTTTCCACCTCGGTCTGAATAGTTTGAAGACAGATATAATGTGGATAGTCCATCACTACCGATAACTGCGACTAGCCAGCATCACCAATTTCTGTTGACCTGTGCTTGTGTTTTCCTTGCACTAGATTATCTTTTCTCCCTTCATCTCTTTTTCTGTTGTAGGGAGCTTCCATTTTGAATCCGTCGTCACTTGCTTCTCTCTGAGAAGAATTCCCTATGACTTCTTGTCTTAGTATGTATTGTAAGTCATTCTGTATTGTTGATGTGTTTATCCTTGTGCCTTCTACCTCTAACTGAGTAGTCATTAATACCGAAATCTTCTGTGAAGTGTTCTTCTTGCTGATTCTTTTGGGCGGAATCTTCCCGACTCTTGTTGAATTCTGTCGCTGTATTTTCCGCTCCTATTTTTTCACTTATTTTATTTTTTAATTTTTGATTACAGCTTGATTCCACACTGTATTTTTGGCACAAGTATGGAATTTTCAGCATGTGGTATCGGTAGCCCAAATTTTGCAGGCCGACCACAGACATCAGGTGTGCTTCGTCGGCGTGGGATCGAACCTCTTACCATGTGCATGGTCGGCGAGATTCCTAACCACTGTGCCACCTATGCATGATGATTGTTAAGCCTCTAACCAGCTTTGGTCCTGTCCATCAATGTTTTTAACCGTGTAAGTCATCCATCTTCTACCCTTGGATTATATAGTGTAGGATTTCATTTCATTTTGAGTTGAAACTAGCTGGCGTGATCCTCGATAAGTTTGGTCTTCTATGCATGAAAGTATTTGGTGCCATCGGTAATGTCATGCTGGCCAAACGGTTACTGTCGTCATGGGTGGCTTTCTAATCAAGAACTGAGACAGTCCTTTTCGATTCCCAGAGTAGAGTGACTAGCCCCACCTCCAATATGTTTCTCCAGCCTTAGAACCGGTTGGTAAACTGGGCAACGTCAAATTTTGATGATGCATATATATTCAAGAGAATTTCGGTCATAAGACCTATTTTCCCTTGTACAAATAACTGTCGATTGAGGTGGCTAGGAAATATGTTACACAAGTCAAACCATCGCTTTCCTCACTTAACGATATTAGCTGACATAATGTTAGATTGGAAAAGAGTTAGAAGTGGTCCAATAAAAAATGACACCAATATTTTAAGTCTTTGAATGTTGTCGTTAGCCATCTTGGGAAGTGCAGACTGCCTGGCTGGGGTGCTTGAGACGCTTAAAACGAACGGATGTGAACACTATTGGTGAAGTGGCTCAAAATCGTCCTTAATGGTGCAGATGCGTTCACTCTTTGTTGGCACTAAATAGTTGGAGGCATTCAGCAGGAAGCTCTACCTGGACCTGGGTTTCGTGCTAGTTGATGCTAACCAGTCAGCAAGACGTATCTACAACCTTGAAGGAACTCATGTCCCTTTTGAGTTTCGAACCCACATCACCCAGTACTACAGTCAGAAACATTACCACTGAGCTGTTCGCGTTCGGAAATGACCTGACTGTATTAGAGATTTTTGATTGAACACTAGTCAGTGACTAGTTCAATGTGTCTAGTCCTATCTTTGGTGAAGAATGAATTCTATCGGTGAACTTTGCTATGTGACCAGTATGCCGACTGTAAATTGTTGGTATTATATGATTGGAGGCAGTCATACAGGAGGTGTATCGCTAGCCCCAATAGCTCAGTGGTAAGGTGTTCGACTGCAGCACTGAATGATGCGAGTTGAAATCTCACAAGGGACATGAAGTTCCTTCAAGGTGGTTGCGGATACGCCTTTCTGACTGGTGAGTGCCAACCAGCACGAAACTTAGGTCTAGGTGGGGTTTCCTGCTGACTACCTTCAACCATCTAATGCCAACAATTCACAGTGCACCATGATGGCGAGCCACCTACTGGCATGCTGGACACATTAAAAACTCGACTGATAGAATTCAGTTTGCACCAAAGAAAAGACTAGACATATTACACTAGTCACTGACTAGTGTTCAATCAAGAAAAGCATTCACTGTTTGTAATAAATGGAGTCTAGTAATTCATCGTGAATCTGCATGTGATTGTTTTTATCCCATGTATTTCCATTCTTTGTAGATCCTTTGTGTTTTTGCCTTGACAATCATGTTATTATGATGTGTTACACTGAAAACTGAGACAGTTAAGAATTACTAAAAGCTACAGAAAATTATGATTATTATTATTTCCTTGGGTGATGAGTAGAGCATAGGAGATTTAGCAGCACCTTTCCATCTCATTCTGTTCTCTGGAGTCCTTTTTAACTGCCCCCAAAATTGCTCATAAGCCTTGATACCCTCCTCACACCATCTCCTCCTTGTCACCCTCAGACACCCAAGCCGTCGCTTCTCCTTCGAGTTCGAATGGAGCACCTGCTTGGCATGGGATGTCACTCAGCAATCTTCGGCAATTTTTGTTGGTTGGGTGATAGATTCCTGATTAGTTGGTCGATTGATTCCTGGAGATTCTTTCTGCTAATCTTCTTTTTATATCTCACCTTAAGTATGGATTGAAGTCGGATGTTGTTAAACGTATGAAGCCTATTCGAAACACTTTCGGTGACACACCAAGTTACTTAACCAAATAGAAGTGACTTGACATGTGAGTTAAAATTCTGAATCTGCTTTCTTACGCTTAGTGACTGACACTTGCAAAACTGATTTCAGGTAATCAGTGTGTGGCCCACTTTCCTGATTCTGCCTATGACATCCTTATCCATCGTGACGCCCGTAGTTGCAAAAATGCTGCCCAAATTAGTGAAAGAATTGATGTCGTTCAAATTTCGTCGGCTGATAGTGACTTGTGTTTGTTGAAAGCTACAGATACACAAAGGAAATGATATGGATGATCAGCTAACAACCTGACTTTGGTGTGCTTTGATTCACTAACTTTCATTCCCTCCAAAAATGAGAGGACACTGATGTGTTGATAATGCCTAGGATCGAAATCAGTATGTTTAAACTATTTATTCATATACACAGTTTTGTAGTAATATCAGCAGTGTGAGAGAGATAGAACAGTAACATGGAAGGACATGAGGGTTTTCATGAATAGGAGCGATCATAGAGAGTGAATGCATCTGCGTCATTCGTAACAATTTTTAGCCACAACACTAAGAGTCTCTAGACATTGGTTTTTAACATCCCGTGGACTCCAGCCATGTAGCCGACACCTCCATACTTGGCTTTAGCTGACTGTCAAGGATTTTATGAACTGATTTGATGTTTTGCTTTGACCACCATTAGCTCTTTTTCAGCAGAACCCCAAGTTAGTTAACACTGCTCGTGCAGGAAGGCGATGGATCGTAATGCTCAACAAGAGTCCCAGCTACTTGAATCGATTCACTTCACAACTTCAACAGTTATTCCCTCATAACCCAAAACTCTATGCCTGATTACAATATTACTCACCATAATACACCACTCAACATAGGGGATAAACAGTGAACATTTGCGGTCAAGGACATCCAGCCTTTTCACACCTTCCATTTTCAGTAGCCATGTCTCACAGCCATAGTGGAGCTGCTGAGCAGTATCCCAAGCGCCAGACAGGGCGCAAGCGAGGTTTTTCCATCTTTCCCTATAACTCCCTAGCGATCAGCCGATTTAAGATGATGCAGCTTCCCAAATAAGTGAAACAGTCAACATATACCAGCAATTCACTCCATATCTTCAAGTTAGAAGTCTATGTAGTCCAGCAGTCCTGCAGTGTCATGTTGCATTTGACAAGATTAAATCGCATGAGAAACTTTCGAAGACTAATGCTCAAGGTATTCAGAAGATTCTACACTTTGTCAACACCTTCACCTAGGACGACTATATCATCCGCGTACACTAAGTGGACCAGACTTTACCATGGTAACAAATCAATTCTTAGGTCGCTAAAGTCAATTCCTCTAATGCATATATGATGAAATTGTAGAGAAATGGGGGAAGTGGTCATCTCTGACAGACAACACCAGTTGTCACCAGCTCAAATGATAACAACGTAAGCTGTTCCATGACCTTTTGAGTTCGAGTAGGGTGCTTTGCTTTGTGTGACATGCTTTCTTGGTACCTGTTTCACCTTCAGATATCTCTACAGTACCTCTCGGTCGACAGAATCGAATGCCGCTTCTAGGTTAGGAAATATGGTAATTGTTGGAGACCAGTGAGCATATCAGTACCCCAGAATCTGTGCCTTAGCGAAAATATAAAGGATACACCCTCGTTGTGGCCTAAAGCATACTTTGTTTGCTAGGGTTTGTTTCTTCTGAGTACCATTCAGTACACGCAGGATTATTAGGACTAATATTTTAGATACCATGGTGTACCAGAGGTTATCCCATCGCAGTACAATCTTTCCCGACCAAAAGCTGCTACCTTGACGTGGTGGTCGTGCTTGAACACCACAATGACCTAATCAAGCTATACTGCCTGAGACTTGTGTCTCTTGAGGTCCTACCATGCCAGAAAGGTTGCTTGGACAGCGGTTAAACAAAAAGCAGCTACCCAATCCAACACTACGATACACACAAACTCACAAAATATCATGCCGGATCTGTCGGGGCCCGGATTAACAACGACCGCGCTTCCTGCTGCCTTGTCACAGGGCAGGAGTGATAAGTATGCTACTGAGACACACAAAACAGTTACGGACAAAGAAAAGCAGGCCGCGTGTGACCGGCCTCAAGCAGTTGTCCCCTGGGCTCTGCGGTCACGCAACCAACTTCCACGGTGTGGGCAGCCGGGAAGTAACAATCGCCCTCACAATCCGAAATGCACACGAAACCTCTCTAATACTCACTCATCTTTGTTTTCATCTTCATCTCTATCATCTTGCCTTCCTTCCACTGATGCAACTCCTCTACTTGATAGCTCTTCACTCTGCGTCCACTAAAAACGATGGAAGCCAAAAAACCACCACCGACAGCCTCTTAAAGCCGCGCCACCAATTTCATATAGGAGCTCTTAATGTTAGGACACTTTGCCAAATAGGACAACAAGCATCACTAGCCAAGACCCTGGCATCACGAGCCATTGATGTATGTTGTGTTTCAGAAACACGCATACAAGACCCAAGTGTGGTTATTCACCTAACCCCACCTGGCCAACAGGTTGAATCTGCAAAATTCACCTTGAGGGTGTCAGGAGATGCCACAGCTAGTTCACGAGGATTAGCTGGCGTAGGGATAGCTTTGAGTACTAGGGCAGAAAAGACATTGCTTGACTGGATCCCGGTAGATAGCCGAATGTGTGCTGTCCGTCTGAACGGATCAGTAAGAAGGAGAAAGGACTGCACTACTCGCCGATGCCTTTTCGTAATCTCCGCCTACGCCCCCACTGACTGCAGTTCAGATGAAACGAAGGATGAGTTCTACCAAAAGCTGTCTAGTTTGGTGCGAAAGGCTAAACGCTCAGACATAGTCGTTCTAGCTGGTGACTTTAACGCTCAAGTAGGGAAATTGTGTCAATCTGAGAAGGATGTCGGTGGCACCTATGGAGTTCCGTGCCAGCGAACCGACAACGGTGACCGTCTCCTACAGTTCTGTTCTGATAATCATTTGTTTCTTGTAAGCACTAACTTCAAACACAAGGAGAAACACTGTTTGACTTGGAGACCCCCTTCATCAAACCAACGCTGGACACAAATAGACCACATAGCAATAAGCTATCGTTGGCGTGGGTCGGTAGGAGATTGTCGCTCCTTCTGGAACACGTGCGTAGATACCGACCATGCACTGGTCCGCGCTCGGGTGTGCTTACGACTGAACGGACGTAGGAAACAGCTGGCGGTAAAACCATCACGTCCCCAGCTCGATCAGGAAACTAAATCCGTATTTGAGGAAGAACTAGCTAAACACATATCTGTGTTCGACAGCTGTGCTCACCCTGAAGAAGCTTGGAAAAATATCCAGGCAGCCATAGATACAGCTGTAAAAGCTGTGAATAAGGTAAACCCAAAGGTGAGTAAAAACCACTGGATCTCCACCGCCTCATCCGAACTGATAGATGCTAGAAGACTTATTCCGGCGAGCTCCGAATTCAATGAGGAGCGAAAGCTGCACAAGAGGAAACTTACGAAAAGTCTCCGCAAGGACCGTGAACAGTGGTGGGCGACAAAAGCCAAAGAGATGGAGAAAGCTTTGAGGATAGGCAACACCAGGCAACTCTTTGGACTCATCAGGGAAACGGGTGGGAGAAGACAAATCATCAGTGAGACAATCTCGGAAAAAAATGGCACTATAATTAGCTCCCAGGATAGACGACTGGATCGTTGGAAAGAGCATTATGAGGAGCAGTTTAATTTGCCCACAGCCACGCTCAACCTTCCGAGCATCCAACACCTCCCTGAATGGGATATAGACACAGGTCCTCCGTCACTAACTGAGGTTACTAAAGCTGTCACCAATCTGAAACTAGGCAAAGCAGCGGGACCTGATGGAATGACTCCAGAGGTATTTAAGTACGGTGGAGACAGCTTACTGTCTGGATTAACTGAGGTACTAGGCAGCGTCTGGGAATCAGAAGAAGTCCCATCGGGTTGGTGTAAGTCACTGATTATCCCCATATACAAGAAGGGAGACAAGTCTTCCTGTGATAATCACAGAGGGATTAGCTTGACTAATATAGTATCTAAAGTCTTAGGCTCAATAATCATGCGTAGACTGAGTGGTGCTCGGGAAGCACAAACACGAGAGAGCCAGGCAGGCTTTAGACCAGGAAGAGGGTGTATTGATCATATCTTCACCCTCCGACAGATTCTAGAACATAGGCATTCCTACCGGCGTCCAACAGTCATTATATTTCTTGACCTAAAGGCAGCATTCGACTCTGTCGATCGAGAAGTTCTCTGGAGATGCTTGGCTGTAAAGGGAATTCCAAGAAAATATATTGCACTGATTAAGGCACTCTACTCGTACTCATACAGCCAGGTGAGGGCTTACGGCGAGCTGTCATCTGAAGTGATGACGACTAGTGGTGTCCGTCAAGGATGCCCATTATCCTCATTTCTATTCAATTTAATCGTAGATGTAATAATGGACTTAACCCTAACTCACTTCAGCGACTCAGGGCTTGACTTGCTACCAGGAAATAAACTCGTTGGCTTAGATTATGCAGATGATATAGTCCTCCTAGGCGAAGACGCTGACAAAATGCACAGTCTTCTAAATACCTTGAGCTGCAATCTACGAATGTTTGGCATGCGATTCGCTCCCGCCAAATGCAAGATGATGTTACAGGACTGGACTATACCGCCTCCTAGATTAGAAATAGGGAGTGAAGTGGTAGAGCACGTTGACCGCTTCACTTATTTGGGAAGTACCATCAGCCGCCAACGGGTTGATCTCTGACGAAATCTCAGCACAGATACAGGGGGCTCGTTTCGCATTTCCCAGTTTGCACCGTCTCTGGCGTAGACGAGATATCCTACTATCGACCGAAGGGCGTGTGTACTGCTCATCAGTCCGCTCCGTCCTCCTTTATGGTTGCTGTGAGACCTGGCCACTGAGAGTGGAAGACATGAAAAGGCTAGCTGTCTTTGATCATAGGTGCCTGCGCTCTATCTCCCGTGCGAAGTGGTATGATGACGTGAGCAATATTGAGGTTAGGCGTCGAATGCTAGGTAAGGGAGAGGGGAAATCAATCGACGAGGCTGTGAAGCTACATCGACTGAGATGATTAGGTCATGTGTTACGTATTCCTAGTCGTCGCCTTCCTCGACAATGGTCAATGTTAGCTGACGTCGGGTCAGGCTGGAAAAGAGATAGCGGCGGTCAAACCAAAACATGGCACCGGTCAATGAAATCCACAAAAGTTAGTTTCAGCCACGTCGGGTGGTGTAGACTTCCTGGTTGTTGTCCTCGAGACAGTAAAATCCAGTGAAGGCTGGAAACAATTAATGATATGGCCAAAAATCGTTCTCAATAGCTAGCGCAGATGCATCCACTCCTTGTGATTTCCAATGAAACTGTTTTGTTCTTCGTTATTACTCTTCCTTTGTCTCACACCTCTGTTTACTGTCTCTATTATGTATTTCTTCTACTTTCTTCTCTTGCTTTGTGTGTTAGGAGAGAGTGTGGCACCTTGAACTGCAGCACATATGTGCAAAGTTCTATGTCGAAAACAGACATACAGTACAATCTTTCATTCTACAAATCTCATTAGTAAAGCGGAGTTGCACGTTTCATGTGGTCTTCAGTAGTAGCTATTTTTGGCAGTTTGTTATCAACCCTACATAACTCTGTTCATCGAAATACACTAGCATATGTACCATACGATTTCTGTGAGACGCATATTGATTGGTAAATACCTGGGTTCTATCGAATGGAAAGATGAATTTTGCTGAATCATCAAAATCTGCAGTGCCTTCAGCAAGCTGTTACGTATAACCGATGAATAGTCACTTATTGATTGGTTTCAGCGTTTTGGTTAGCTTTTGAGTGACACAATGGTAACAAGAAGCCCTGATATTTCAAAATTTCATGGAGACGTAATCGTGTTTTATAAACTTTTGGCAGTTCATGTAAACATGGGGTTACTAAGCCAATGAATCAGGTACATTCATGTACATCCAATGAAGTTGTCAAATTGACTCTCATGTCTTCTTCAAAACACGTGTCAGTTGATTTTCACGTGGCTGCACTTTGTTCATTTCATCCTTAAGTTTGACAGATTTCGCCTGGTTAGAAAGAACCGTCAGGAATTTATGTTTGCATTCTTGGCGATTTATCAGAACAACCACACCCTCCTTTATCAGTATGACCTTTTATAACATCGCTGTTATGTCTTAAAAGTCCAAAATGGATGATGTGATCTTTGGACAACAAAATTATTAGAACTAAGTTTTATATCAGTAAGTTGATGATAACAATCAACTGCATTTCAGTGTGTAGTCTATCTATTCTAGATACTGTGTCGCACAACTTTAGACTTCGTCAGAATGCCCATTAGCTGGTGTGACAGAAAAAGAATGACAGGATAATAATAATAATAGCTTTATTCCAAACAGTACTTTGGGCACAAATATGGAATTTTCAGCATGTAATACAATATCGCATCTAACTATCTCATCACAGGGGTAATATTTACAACAGGACATTCACATCATTGATAATACCGTTCAATGAGTAATGAATATAAAATTAAATTGAGTGAAAATATTATTAACAACATAACATTGGAAAAATAAGGGTTGTTTATTTAGTAAGTTGGTAAGTAAGTATGTTGGTAATATCCTTCCTGTCTTACACTTTTATCATCACATAAATGTGTCCTGGCTACATAAAGTGGTTATGTAGAGTTTTCCTACTTAGTAGTCCAATCATATAATCTTCTATAGTTGCTTCTAGTTCCACCTACCTGATGAGATACAAGGAGACAGTTGTGTGTGGTGAGGATACTCACAGTCTAACGAGGTAATATTTGTTAATTCCTCGCAGGATAGTATTAACGAGTTGGTTTAGCGACATACCACTCGTCCTACTCACAGATTTTATTGTCCTTCACAGTGTTTTTCATATGTAGACCAAGAGAGATTAAGTGGTATGGAACAGTAGAGAAGGATAGGCAGAATATATGAATTAACAAACTTGGAGAGTAGAGGTGACTAGGTGATGCCAGATTGTCTTGAACTCCTTATGCAGAACGCTGGACGATATATCCTTGTGTAAACTGACATGGTGTAGGAAGACCAGGAGAGATCAGAGGAAGTACCCCAATCCAAAGTATTTAACATTTGACTAAGTCTCAACTTCTGAGGCAGCTATAATAGTAGAATCTCATGTGAAAGAAGCCAATTCATATAAGTCACGCTTGCGTCTGAAAGTGAAATTAACCACCTGATATTTTGAAGGATTAAGCTTATGACCATTTGACGAAGACCACTAACTAACTTCTGATGAAAAGTTATTCATTTTTGAACAGTCTGAATAAGAAGTAACCTTCGGCAGAGAATCAGCCAGAACATGGACATACCTAACAAAATTGGCTTTGTCAGAATGGGGTTAGTCAGGTAACAAGAAGGAATACGGTAAAGGAGAAAAATAGCTAGAGTAAGAGAAGCAGTGAGGACTTTCCCACTGCAAGCCGTGTACTGCTTCCTGCTAGAAAAATAGCATTAGGACAGCTATCGAATACCTACTAGCGGGTATCGCTTATTGGATTCTATCTGCTTAAGGCGTTCAGGTTGTTTGAGATCGCCACACTGGAATAAGAGAGGTATAATCTTCATTTCGTTGACGTTCATCAGCCTATATTTAGCAAAGAGCATGGCTTCTCAAAGATATATTATTGTTAAGACCAGCGGACTTGATGACGCCACTATTGGAGAAGGTGTGGAAAGAGGGCAAGGTACCCGAGGATTGGAAGAAAGGATACTTATTCAAACTACCAAAGAAAGGAGACTTAAGTCAATGCAACAACTGGCGTGGAATTATGCTCCTGTCCATCCCAAGCAGAATACTAAGCCGCTTCATCCTGGAGAGAATCAAACAAGCCCTCGATGAAAACTTCGGCCGCAGCAGGATGGATTCAGGATAAACAATTAATGTATTGATCAAATCGCCACACTGCGGATCATCATTGAACAGAGCTCGGAATCGCATTCACCTCTCTATCTCAACTTCCTCGAATTTGAATAGGCCTTCGACAGCATCGATCGAGAGGTGATTTGGCAACTACTTCGCTACTACGGGGTGCCATCAACAATTATACATCTCATCCAACAGTTGTACGACAATGCTGCATGCCAAGTAATCAATAACGGGAAACTTACGGAATCCTTTGAAGTGAGGATGGGAGTGAGGCAAGGCTGCCTACTGTCGCAAATGATCTTCCTGATTGCAGTAGATTGGATAATGCGACAGACAGCGGGAAGAGCAGCGAAGAAGCAGGCATAAAATGGACTCACAAAAAAACTTGGAGGATCTGGACTTCGCCCGCGATGATATATGTCTGATTTACCACAAACTGGAAGATATACAAATGAAAAGCGACAGGTTGAAGATAGAAGGAGCATCCAGAGAAGATAGAACTTTGGGTGAACATAGATAAATCAGAAGTGATGAAGATTCCTGGCCAACAGCAACAAAAACAACAGACAACAATCAGCCCGCATAAATTGGAGGAACCTGAAAGTAACAACCTCCTTTACCTACCTGGGAAGCATCGTTTCAGCTACAGGTGAAACTGACGAGAATATCAAAGCAAGGATCGGGAAAGCAAGACAAGCTTTAATTTCCCTTAAGTCTGTGCGGAGATCAGCGGACACTCAGAATGAAAAATAAGATCTGGATTTCCAAATCCACTGTGAAGTCGGTGCTGTTATACGGATTAGAGACTTGGAGCGTCGCGAACGCATTTCAAACAAACTACAAACGTTCATCAACAGCTATCTTTGCTCAATACTCAAGATCAGATGGCCGGTCAGAAAAGATCAGCAACAGGGATCTCTGGAAGCGAACCAAGCAGGAACCGATTGTGCCACAAATAGACAGAAAGAAATGGAGATGGATTGGCCATAATCTGAGGAAACCATCAAGTGAGTGACATCACTAGACAAGCCCTCAAGTGAAACCTGAAAGTAAAGCGGCAAGTTGGTCGTCCAAGTGTGAGGGTGACTTGGAGGAGGTCATGTGAAGAAGAGATGAAAGCGTGTAGGCAGACTTGGAGACAGGTGAAAACTCTAACAGCGAACCGAACGCAATGGAGATGCGCCGCTGAAGCCCTATGTTCCTCTAAGAATTAAAGGAAATAATAATAATAAGACCAGCGAATTGGTAAACTCAAGTCACTAGTGACAACATGATCTCATAAGTAAAAACAAGAACCCAGTTGTTCGGGAAAAACTTGTCAAGTACCAAATTACAAGCCACATACACAGTATAAGTGCTGATGATACTATCTAACTGCTTGAGTTGAAGTAGGCAACCTGGTTTCAACGGTTCTTCACATATTTCTGAATAAATTCTGGATTGGGCAGTTATTCCCTAATAATACTTCCTTAATTTGTTTGATTTCCTTTTTTTAAACCTTCTAACCTACTAGTTAGGCTTTCGGATCGATTATGAAAGACATTTAACTAAACCTATCTTTACCGTTTCCGGATGGAATGAATTAAAGTCCAAGTATTTATTAGAGTGTGTCGGTTGCCCACCTAGTTTCAAACCTTCCACCCATAGGTCAATTAATCAACTGAAAGTCCAGTGTTCAGCCCAGTGAACCACTTCTCCTACAAGTGTCGATAATAAGAGTGATTTTGATCAGCTTATTAATTGTTATCTATAAACAAACAAAATGCGATAGGTATCAAAGTCCAACTTATGGGTTTTGAAAAAAAAAATATGCAGACAATAGTGCTTTGTTAGCAGAGAATGTCAATAGGCAGACAGACAGACAAACAGACAAACAAAAAGAATTTACTGTTGTTATTTTAACTTTTAGATTGGCTTTAAAAACAATCTATTTGTTAAATGAACCTAACAAATGTGAAGTGGAATGCTGTATGTCAACTGCTACTCTTGTAATCAAATCTATGCTGTATGAGAAAACTGCCTGACGTAAAATACAAAACTTCGAAATAGAGGAAATATTGATAAGTTGTCATTGTAATACTGTTTAAAAGTGACAGAAGTGGTTGTTAAATACGTAAGACTTTCTCTCCACTACAAGGTAGAAGTTGAACAGACCCTGCGTACACCTAGGTCTTGTGTTTGTTGGCAATCACCAGTTAATCAGCAAGGCGTATCTGTAACTTCCCCTCTCTGAGGTCGGAACCCGTGTCACCCAGTGCTGCAGTCACCGACTTTATCACTGAGCTATTCGCAGATACGGCTTACGGACTGGCGATTGCCAAAAAGCACGAAACATAGTTCTACGCAGGTTTTTCTGCCGATTACCGCCAAATTATCTAACAACAACAGTCGAAAGCACACCATGATAGCAAGCTATGCAGAATGGTGGCCACACTGTAAACCTGATTGACAGGAGGATTCAGTTTGCACCAAACGAAGGACTAGACGCGTGATACTAGGTACACTTACTACCTAGTGTGTTCAATCAAAAATGAGAGGAAAACACTTTTTAGATTGTAGTGAAATGCAGCTGTTGCACAGACTTACTTTATAGTATCTTTTCTTTTAGAAAATTCTAATGATACCAATTGGCTGGTGTCATGAGTTTCACTGAGACGCTTACGACCGACTGTAACAAACAGGCAAATAATTAATGAAAAATTCCCTACCAGAAGATGTGGTACAAAAAAGACACATGGGATTAAGTTGAATGACCCATTCTGCTGCACAATCACAATAGGTTTCAGCAGCACATCTCCGTCGTACTCTCTCTCTCTCTATGATCGCTTTCAGCAGGCTCTATGACTGCCCACAAGCTTTCAACTCCTCTACACATTATCTCCAAGTCAACTTCAAACGGTTTCTGTGGTGTGAAGACACGCAGTGCTCTCTTCTATGTATATCCAGGCTATCTCTGTTCCCTTCAACTTAGATCTTTATCAGTAAGTTCTTGGGTGGTTTACACATTATTGCCTATCCTTTCTTGCCAGGAATTTGATATTAAGCATTTGAAGAAGGCGTCTAATAACCAAAACCTGAAATCTCTCGGAAATGCCTCTCCTCTTGCTCTATATCTGTGGAAAATATTTTTTTATTCATTTACTTCCCCAGTGGAACATATGGTGTCAAGCTAGACGGGATGGGGTTGCTAGCCTCATGCCAAAACTTTTCTCTTTACCAGTCCTATTACTGGCTTAACGGGGGGAGGGAAGGAGTGCGTCGGCCGGGAATCGAACCTTGGACCACATGTGTGATCAGTGAGCACTCTACCTTTGTGCGACCTACAGGTGTGGAAAATATAGTAGAACCTAATCGACACTGACGTTGAAAATTCTGAAGCTGTGCCATTTTCCAAATGCTCCACATTTCCACACTAACATCAGATTAAAGAACGCCTGTCTTGCATTCACTCCCGTCTAACTCTGACTGGCTATGATTTGCTCATGCGTGTTGACCGTGTGTAGTTGAAAGGATGGTGGCCAGTAAGGTAAGGTAAGGTAATATGACAATGTCATTTAAGTTGATGATGATGATTAGTGATTGTTCTTGTTTTGTCAGTTGGGTGTCTTCATTGTGTCTGTATCCTCTATGTCCACAGGAAGCACCGTCTTCTTCTTGCTGAACTCTTCCGCAAACTCCTTGCCCTATGTTTGTATATCTTTGACTGACACGAAACATAAGTCATCTGAGAAATTCACACCTTCAAGGGCGTTTCGATTTGTCACTTCAAAATTGGCTCATCTTACGTTTTACGAGTGTACTGCATAATCTAGTTCACCGTTATCACGATGATCATCGGTGGCAGTAATAATCCACCTATTCTCACTCCCGTCCTGCTTTACTTCGAACGTCTCTCTGAGCTTTCTTTGCGTTGTTAACCACTCAGCATGTGCGATCATCATCACTATTACGGTCGTCATTATATAGTTATTGAATAAGATTTGTAAAGCTTTCCGACATCTGATAACGTTGAGGCGGCATCTAAACTACTTCGCTTTCCACTCTGTTGAAGACCATTTCAAAGTTGATTCAGGTGAATGGGTAAAGAGTTGGCTGCCGGACAGTCAGCTACCCAGTTACTCTATGCTGTGTCGGATTGTGATTCGTCAAATGGGTAATTGTTTCGTGCATGACTTCACTTTCCTCGATCCATCGTATTCTGGACTGAGTTTTGCATTCATACCACAACATGCTTTAATCTTTCCAATAGGGTGATGATGCCACTCGACACTTTGTTTGAGGTAGGTAGATAAGAACATGACTAAGCCCTAGTTCTCGCAAAGACTTGAATTGTTCTTCTTGAATAGTTTCATGAGGCGACATCCCTTGTAATCCATAGATACCTCTCTTCCCTCTCTTCACACCTACAGCTATATGTTCACCATGTCCACTAAGGCATCCGCTGGGTGCTTTCAACAACATTCAAGACTTTTGATTTTATCGGAGGATAGATGTAGAAGTTTGTTGGAAATAGCAGCTCCATGAGTGTTGATTGTTGTATTTATCAATGAGTGAGTGTCAGGTGCTAGTCTACTCAAGAGTTCTTTGTAGTGATCAGTTCATTTCTGTTCCTCTCATTCTCCTCTCTGATGGTAATTGGCTTCCATACACCAGTTTACATTGTTCTTATTTGTCTTCATCTCAACCCGTCCACTGATGTCTGACTGGTTTTCTGATTAATATAGTGAGTGTTGTGATGCCTGTTTGACCTTCGGCTTGCGTTCTCTTCTTCTTCTTCTTCTTCTTCTTCACTTTCCAATGTGGCTAAGGTGTCTTTTGTACTTCCTAGCACTGCTCACTCCCTCCCCCAGTGAGGTGTAGACTGAACGCAGCTTCTTCTTCCTCCGTTAGCCATCGTTGCACTGACTGATTCGTCCGTCTTCTCTGTCATCCACTTCC
This sequence comes from Trichobilharzia regenti, assembly GCA_944472135.2. NCBI lineage: Eukaryota > Metazoa > Platyhelminthes > Trematoda > Strigeidida > Schistosomatidae > Trichobilharzia > Trichobilharzia regenti. The sequence continues at coordinate 4,598,631 of OX235270.1, forward strand.
TCTCTCTTTCTATTCTGTTAGCTACCACATGTCCGCTGACAAATAGCGAGCCAGCCCACTTTCCATCTCTCAGCTCTGACTACTCCCGTAAACGGCGGATTATACAGACTTTCTTGAAGATATTACCTTCACATCACATAGTTCCAGTCTTTCTCCAGTCAGCTTTCCTCTGTCATGCTACATAATGTCTCTGATGTTGGTCTGGTGATTAGAGTGAGGGTGTTATCTGTAGTTTAGTGCTTCACTTATTGGGTGCTTTTGGTGTAATAGAATGCTTCTATCGACTACATAACAAGTATGGGCGAATAATGGAGTAGTATTGCTGTGATTTCAAATTTTTACTTTATACGGATGTCATACTGAAATCTATCTACCTGTAGTATATTTATTTATATGGGCATGACTTCTTCTGTCTCATAAACTAACTAAATATACATATTATCTCCTGGAACTCCATAAAACATGAGGCGTGTGCCTGTAAGAAATCTGACAACTTGAAGCAGTGTACATTCTCTTTTATTCCAGTATCTATCTGAATAGCTCCTGTCTCTGTTATCTTTAGAAGCGGTTTAGGTTTGAGTGGATTGCAAGGATGAAATGTCCCAACCAGCGGGCGTCGGTGGCACAGTGGTTAGGACTCTCGCCGACCATGCACATGGTCCGAGGTTCGATTCCCTGCCGACGTAGCACACCTGATATCTATGGTTGGCCCGCAAAATTTGGTCTACCGATATCCATGCTGAAAATTCCATACTTGTACCAAAAGTACAGTGTGGAATCAAGCTGTAAATCAAAATCAAATCAAAAAATCAACTGTCGTCCATCACCTCCAGTTTCTTTGGAGGCTCAACCTTGGTGGTTCCCTGCACAAATTAGATAATATTCTCATCCCATTATATCTGCTCCTCGTTCTTATCTTCCAGTCAGTCAGTCTTCAGTAGGTGGCGTCTCCACATTCTTCAGATTGAGATGAATAAATTTGTCTGACTTCACATGTGTTCATCTGTCTGACTGTGCAAGCGGTATCGCCTTGTGGATATTCTTATTCTTTATTGTTGTACAAGCTGAGTGCAATCGCCAAATGATGAATGAGTGAAGGCTCAGAAGTTTGTGAGGATTTCCTTTTTGTCATTCATTTTGTAGACAGCATCTCGTCCGATTATGAGTTCTCTTTGTGTCTTGTTTTGTGTTGTTGGTTTGGACACTAATTTCAGATAAATGAACGCATATCTTGCAACCATTTTGATCTCATCCTGACTGCTTTTGACATGTTCATGCACGTTTTCTTGTAGTTCAAAGAATAGTGACCAGGCAGATGGGAGAAGGTGGCGATGTCGTTTAGATTTCTTGCGTTTATGCTGGCTGGTGCTTAATTTGCTTGGTTGGTTATCGCAATCAGTCTGGTTTGTGTGTTCAGTTGAAATTCTGTGTTCCCTTCATTTTTTATAGATTCACTTGATCACTTCGTTTGCGTTTCTTTGAGTTTGTTGATGGTGAACGAGAAGTTATCCAGGAAAGTGAGATCTTGATTTGTTCTACTCATAACTGAAAGTCAAATCACAGAAAAAGCCGTGTCATGATGATCAGACTGGGAATTCTTTTGGAAGACTGCTATTTGAATTGTCTCACTAGTTCCTGTCAACTACAGCTGCATGCGAAGGAACAACTTTATGTCATAGCATACAGTTAATCGGATAGTGAGTTGTATTCAAGGCTGTACTATATGCAATATAAATGTTGTTGTTTAACTGTTCACACAGTTTATGCTTTCACAAAGTTAGTTAGCTAGAATCACATATGAATACGGGATAGCCTCACCTACGATCACATAGTGCTAAGTAGTACTCAGAAGAATGCTCACAGTATATGAGGATGTCAGAAAGTAGGCCTTGAGACACGTAGTTAGACATAGTTCCTTACTTCATAGTGTTCATCAGGTTAGGGTAGGAAGTGTTCATTTACAACAGAACTTGTAAACGACTTCACTTCCTGGAAAAATCAAAAACATTCACTAGCAACCAGTGGAAGAAAGCAAATATAGTAATTGCTATCAGTGTAGTTGATGTTGTCTTTTAAATTATAGTAGGGCTGAGATAGTGTTCAGACGCCAACTGGTGGTTCTCTTAAGGGGTCGTCTATACCAAGTCTTTAACTTGAACTCTTACCAACAACCCATTGGATCGGCATCAGGAGCTGCGTTGACATAGTTGCTGGTGACCAAAATAAGCTCATACACCATCCAATCCTTTCGGATTCTGGCGCCCATGAATATCACAGATTTGGAATCATGACTTCCAAGCTCCCCTAGGTAGTTCTGCATATCCACCAATCCTGTTGTAAGTGCCGGATGCCCATATTTTCCCAGCACTTCTTTGAATAACAGCTAAGCTGCTTGAAGGCGATATGTAGCACTCATCCAGCGGAGGTTATGGAGATGTAGCCATATGAGTGAATACGTAGAGGAGGACCTAAGTCTTCCTACCCTTTGATGTACTAGGTCTTTTGTGGAGGCTGCCATACTATACGCCTTAATTGTACTTTGTCGCTGTTTAATAACAATCTTAGTGAAATACGGCATATTCTCAGATCATTTCCTAGTCACCTGAACAAGATACATGATAAAGATCTCATCAAAATTTCTTAGACGATCAAACTTTCGACAAGGTAAACTATGAATAATTCCAGGCGACTTATCAGCTCGTTATAGTACAGTAAAAGCTCATGTGCTCGGTGGCGACCGATCGGTACCTCATTTACCTAAAATTATGTATGTGTCTTGCATTTTCCAAGTTTAAATAAGCACTTTCATATCTACCCCCTTGTGTTTATATGGCAGACTCGTTATATGACTGTTACCCACTGGGTGAAGACAGTAGTATGCCCAACATAAATACACATTACGCATTTAGCTCAAAGTTTCCTACAAGTGCAAATACGATTAAGTAGGAAGAAAATGAATGGTAATCAGACCAATTCATGATACATGCTGAAAAAGAGATTACCACTGGCATGAGCTATGCAGGGAAGTGTAAATCGCTTGAACAAAATCCATTTGACCACTGGGATACACTGCTACACAGTGAAGCTAAAACAACTAGGATTTCGTCTCCAGCCTAATTAGTTAACACCACACTATAGAATCTAACAAGACGGATAGAATTCAAACACATATAGTGAAATATAGACAACATTTTCATATCTTCCACTTCGACGGCCGTGTTTCAGATGCATAAACACAAGGGTGGAGAGAACTGCTGAACAGTATACACGTCCAATGAGGATGATAGAGTCCACTAGGTGAATATGTTGAAAAAATTTAGTCTTCTCAACACCTCAAGAGGCAGCAGTTCTCCAGTGTTTGACATGCGATTCGCTCCTGTCCAAATGTTAAATGTTGCCACAAGACTACTGGACTACATCAACTTCCTGCTTAAAAATAGGGACGAAGCGAAGTCGCAAACCATCCTGACCACTTCACTTATTCGGGAATTTGCATCAACCACAACGGATTGATCGCTGTAGAAATCTGGACACGTAGACAAACGACTAGTGTGAGACTTGCCAACCTGCACCATCTCTGGTTTAGTGGAATTGATATCCAACTGGCTATCGATCAAAGGACATACAGACTGCGTACCACTTCGCTCCAACCTTCTCTATAATTGTGAGACGTGGCTATTCAAAGTAAAAGACATGAAAAGCCTCGCTAGCTGGCTGTCTATGATCATAGGTATCTGTGTTCTATCTCCCACATTAAGTGGTATTATTATGTATCGTCAGTAATATTGAGGTGAGGGAGGCACTAGTCAAATGTTAGGTAAAGAGGGGAAATCAATCGATGAGAATGTGAAGCTAAATCAACTCAGATGGTTAGGACATGTGCTAAGTATTCCAAGACATGGTCTTTTTCAACAGACAGTGTTCGCTGACACATGATCTGATTGGAAAGGAGCTCGTGGTGGTCAAACCGAAACATGGAATCACTCCATCAACTGTTTGACAGTTAGTTTCAGCCAGCCACGTAGGGAGGTGTAGACTTCCTGACTGGTTGGGATTCCTGGGGAGATAATTTGTGATATGTCTCAAAATCGTTGTCAATGATGGTGCAGAAGCATTCACTCTTTGTTATGTACCATGTCTACTAAACTCTATTGTTTTTCAATGTTATTAGTCCTCCTTTCTATATGACATTACTGTTTATTGTCTCACTTTCCAATCTCTTCTGTATTCGTTTATGTGCTTTATGGATTGTGGCAACTCGAACTGGTGCATTTCTATGCAACGTTCTAGGTTGAAACCAGTTAGTCACAGACATATCCCTTGACCTATAACTGAATATCACATCTGCGCCAGAGGTAATACATGTAAGTAACTAATACACGAGCCTTCTGTATCTGTGCACAGATTTCGCTAGCAATCTGTCCACTGGTGAAGAGAAGTGGTCAACATACTAAACCATCTCACTCCGTATGTCTAATTCCGAAGTCGATGCAGACCAGTTTTCTAACATAATCTTACATTTGAAAGAGTCGAATCGCATGCCAAGGTTTCTATTCAAGGTGTTCAGAAGATTCTGCATTTTGCTGGCATCTTTATTTAGAAGGAATAGATCATTTTTATACTATAAGTACACAAAACTGTATCCAAATATCAGGTCAATCCCTTATGTCAATCACAGATAAATCAGTTAGCATATCTACTTTGAAATTCAACAAAAATAAAGAAGTTTGACTGTCTGTCTGTTTTCAACATAGAACTTTGCACTGATGTGTAGCAGTTCAAGTCGCCACACTCCATGTAGCACACAAAACAAGAGAAGAAAGCAGAGGAAATGCAAAACAGAGACAGTAGACAGGGATATGCGACAAAAAGAATAGATTTCATTGACTGGTGCCATGTTTTGGTTTGACTACCGCTAGTTCTTTTCCAGTCTGATCCTATGTCAGCTAACATTGCCCGTCGAGGAAGCCGATGATTAGGCGTAAATACATAACGCATGTCGCAACCAACTAAGTCGATGTAATTTCACAGCCTCGTCCGTTGATTTCCCCCCTCCTTACCTGGCGTTCGACGCCTAACCTCAATGTTGCTCACCCAATCATACCACTTTACACGGAAAAAAGAACGAAGGCATCTGTGATCAAAGACAGCCAGCTAGCCTTTTCATGTCTTCCACTCTCAATGGCCAGGTCTCACAGCCAGTCATAAAAGAGGACGGAGCGGACTGCTGAGCAGTACACACGCCCTTTGGTCGACAGTGAGCGGGATACCACGTCAACGCCACAGGCGGCGTAAACTGGTATATGCAAAACTAGCCTTCTGTATCCTTGCTGAGATTTCGTCAGTGATCAACCCGTTGGTATTGACTGATGCAACTTACTAAATAAGTGTAGCGGTCAAAACGCTCTACCACTTCACTCTTTATTTCTAAGCTAGGAGTCAATATAGTCCAGTCCTGTAGCCACATCATCTTACATTTGATGGGAGGGAATCGCATGCCAAACATTCGTAGATTGCAGCTCAAGGTGTTCAGAAGACTCTGCATTTTGTCAGAGACCTTTGACATTGTCCACGGACACAGCTGGTTGTCATTACTTCAGATGACAACTCTGTGTAAGCTACAATACGACTGTGTATTCGAACAGAGTGAGTCGATTAGTGTGATGTATCTTCCCGGGCAGATACTGATACAGCAGCTGAGGGCCAATAGAGTTAAGTGCCATCTTCAGAACAAAATAAGGGTGTTGAAGTCCTAAAGCCTACCTGGTTGATTTCTTCTGAGGACTGCTCAATCTGTACAGGATTAATGAACTTGGAATTTTCGGCACTATGTTGGCCTAATTAATCCCCCCTCCCTCCCAATGACTATCACAAGAGGACCGATCCTCTCTCCCGCCAACCGAGTTAATCAAAGATTTACACCAACCAACGTGACTATCTGTGATTCCGAAACATTACTTAATATCCTAGTTGACCTAGTCAATAATTCACCACCAGCGTCCTTGAACACTTGATTGCATCAAGTCCTGCTGCCTTGCCTCGTTTCAGATGAGGGTTAGCTCTGATAACCTCAGTTATACTTGGAGGATAGATGCCGAATTCACATTCGGATAGTTATTGGGCTATAGATCAGTTGAATTGGTCACCAAAGTGTTCCATTCAACATCCTGTAGTCAGATGCAGATTGATAGGAAGCAGATAAAACAGAAATCAATATTTAAATTCAATAATGCATAGTTTAGGTTGTGGACGTGAAATAACCTCACTGGGCCAGCTGCCAACCAATCAGAACAACTTGTTCTCCTCTGATCTAGCCGAACTTTAATATAGCTAAGAATGTATAAATATGACCTGTTTTTCCTCAATAAGGATCCGTTGCCAAGTTTCTTGTCTTCTATTCCAGTCGTCCATCCTGAGAGGTAATTAAAGACCCCTCTTGTCAGAAATTGTTTCACGTACCACTTATTCGTTTGCAATCCGCTCTCCTCACTCGTCTATATAGTTATCTGGTGTGACGTACAACCAATGCCCTTTCCGCCTACTCTCGCATTTGTCGCCAACTACAGTTGACGACTTTTAATCACAGACTGAAAGCCAATCAACAGTACCTCAGGTTTCTACCAACAAAGACAGCTGGTCTTTTCATGTCTTCTATTTTTAATGACCACGTCTCACAGCTATAAACGGGGACTGAGCGAAAAGATGCGCAATTTACACATCCTTTGATCGATGACCAGCTGGATATCACGTCTACTAAGCCAGAGATGATGCAGGTTGGCAAGTCCCACACGAGCCTTTTGTCTTCATGTTGAGATTCCTATAGCGATCAACCCACTACGGTTGGCTGATGCAACTTTCCAAATAAGTGAAGTGGTCAAGCATGCTTCATGTCTATCTTTCAGCTAGGAGTTGATGTAGTCCTGTAGCGACATCCCACAGTTGACAGGATCGAACCACCTGCCAAACATCCTAAGATTCCTCTTCCTCGAGGTGTTGAGAAAACTCTGCATTTTGTTAGCATCCTCACCTAGGCAGACTATATCATCCGCAGATTCTAAGTCCCTAGTGGTAACCAGTCAATCCCTGAGTCAATGAATTCAGTTAGTTAGGTTTATGTCCTTTAGTAAATCTATGATGAAATTAAACAAACATGGGGACAGAGTGGACATCCCTAACAAACACCACTGGTTATCATCTTTGCAGATGACAGTAGTGTGGAGAAAACAGTATGGAAGTATAATGCAGAATCTGGCAAGCATTTCATTCCTGAATTTCGAATATTAAAACTCAAGCTAATTTTGAAGTTCTACGTGATATGACAGAAAGAAGGGTTTCTACTATCCGGTTTTAAGAGTACATTCCAAGAAACTTATGCTTAAAAGGAAGCAGATATTTACAAAATGAAATTAACAAACACCTTGTGCATACTGGTCATTTTGTCGAGATTTCCAAACCCTTCAAATTACTAAACATACAAAGGACAGCGAATCTACTACGATTTGCTGAAAAAATCAAGCGTTTCAGACCAAACTTATGCACACAGAAAGAGAGAGAGAGAGTGTAGTCAATCTCTCACTCTGTTGTTGGGCGTATTACTTTGATAAGTCATACACATTAGTGAGTTCAGCTAAGTGGGCAAGTTGTATATTTATTTAACTTTAGCCTTCTTGTTTTCAAATCATTGGGAGCCGAGTGATGAGTAGACATTTGTAAAATCTCAGCGAAATACAATAGACTCTGTTTAAAGTGTTGAACAAAAGTGTCCTAACATTTGTGAGAAGTTTGAGGTAAAATTTTGATCACAGCTCATACAATTTTGTTCATTACATTTTGATGACTATTTCATGAGTCATAAGATTGGAGAAAGTTTCCTTTTTTTAAAACAAGAGATTTCCTTCATATATATACATGCAGACTTCTGTTATGTTAATTTCGATTCATCTCCCTGTAGACGTCTGGGCCAGTTTGCCGAAGGAAACGTCGGAATTACGCATATTTCAATTTCGCTCAGATTTCTACTAATGTTAACGGCAGCACAAGCTAAAATTGTTTATTAGATTTTCCTATTTTCTTTCAAACCGTCCCCACCCACTTTTTTCACAGTGTGAAAGCATATAAATTGATGATGACTTAAACTAAGAATTGTAATGCTCATATTCCAGATGCATTCATCTATTACCTTCCAAACAATTAAGTATGAAATGTCATTACTTATAACTATCGTATAATTTCAGGTAGTTTGCAGTTAGCTGATGAAAACCACTGAAATAGAATGATGGCAACATTTTATACTTTCTGTAAATCTAGTCTTTCTCTCTTTCTCTATCGAAACATACACATATGCACTGAAAGTTCACTTGTGTCCCATTACATTCGCATTATTTATTGATCTACGACTGTAGTAATTAAACACAACCAATCAATAACGATAAGTTTGACACACATGTGAATTTTGTCTTATATCAATAACTTTCATTGTCACTACTGGATAAGTATTTCTCATCGTAAACATAACCAGATAAGCAAGTTGAGCAGGTAATTTTAACCAAGAGACAAATAACCCTCTTATAGAAAAGGAGAATTATGCGTAGTAGTAATCCTAGTAGTGCGTCGGTGGCACAGCGGTTAAGACGCTCGCCAACCATGCACGCACATAGCCCGGGGTTCGATCCCCGGCCCATACGCACTCTTTCACCTCGCTACGGCTAGAAATAATGCTGGTAAAGAGGAAAGGTTGGGCATGAGGAGGCTGGTTAGCAACCCCATCCTGTAAAGATAATCACCACTGCTACAGAAACACTTCAAGCCACTCTAGCTTGAAGCCCTCTGCTCTCCACTGGTAAAGTGAAGGAAAAAGAAACAAGTAATCCTAGTTGCCTGAAACGAATCCATGTTGCGCGCGTTAAATTCTAGGAGGCCCTATTTCCACTGAAAATGATCCCCTGAAGATTATGTCCCATCACGGTAGATGATATGGGCTGGTGGTGGGTCAACCTGATATACATATTATAATACGGACAAAAATCTATCTTTGTGTGCGCAGAATCAAGGAGAAGAAGAACGACAACAACAACAATAAGAACACACACACAAATAGAAGGGAAGAATATTTGTTTATAAACAAAAATGAGGCGAAAGAAAAAACTGTCCATTGGCGGTGTAGGACAGGAGACACAGTTTCATACCGTCCACATACAATGCGGCAGCAGCTAAGGCAAATTATATAATGATGATAGTAGTAGTAGTAGTAATAATAATAAACTGGATGAAATCGAGAAAGAGGAATTAGAAACTTTTCTTTCTCTGTAAAAAAAAAGAAAACACAGCCAGTGATTTCCCTCCGTTTCTGTTTTTTTCTTCTAATAGAAAGAAGTTCATTTGCACAAAAACACAAACACGCACACACACACACACCGAAAAAAATTTCTCATATTTCTCCAGGTCACAACAATCGGCAAGAGTGAGGTGGAGGGGACAACAAGATATTTTTCAGTGTAAAAGCAAAAAGGCAAGAAAGAGAGAAAGAGTGAGTGAGTGAGGCATTAGGCGACTATTTATAATATATCCGGATAACACACATGCAATGGTGCGTACATACATCGTGAAAAAATCGTCCATTTTGTCGAGAAAGAGAGAGAGAGGAACAGGAACTGAGCAATTACTAGTTTTAGACTGCCTTCTTTCTTCAAGAACACATGTAAGCCAGAATGTCAGTAGTAGTAGTCGTAACAGAAGAAGAAGAAGTGACGCACCTCAAAATGCAAAAAATTTTGAAGGACTAAAGTAACTAATAATAGTTTAGTTATGTACATACACAGACAGAGAGAAAATTAAAAACCAAAACAAATCCCGATCAGACGTAATTTATGCAGGGCAAGTACGCTAAAGAAGTTCAATATATTTGAAGAGAAAAAATTAAAGGAAATAAAACAAAGCATAAGATTGAGAAGAGATGAGCACAGTTGTGTTAGTAGGTAGGTAGCTAATTATAATTGTACGGAAATATCAGAAGATTGATTATTTATTTATTTATTATTCATGAAGAACCAATAGAGATATTTGATTGAATAGATCATTTCGAAATCAACAATCTGATACTTAGTCATTTTGGAAGATTTCTTGTGACACACGAGACACTATGGAAGATTTGAAAAGTACACGGTGTTATATGTATATATATATATAAATTCCAAAACTAGCGAAAACGTACACTTCACAAAAAACACAAACGTTGAACAGCAATTTGCACGGGTTATATAATTTGAAGGAATGGTTGTATATATATATATATATATATATATATATATATATATATATATGTGTGTGTGTGTGAGTGAGTGTGTATGTGTGTATGTATCACTTGAAAGATACAAGTTGTCTTCAAAAAAAAAAAAGAAAAGAGAAACGAAAAACCGCTAACAGACCAATTAAGCTAAATATCTATAAACACGACGATCATCTTCCATTCGAGCGAGAAATTCACGTTCAATAAGGGATTCAATACGCTGTTTAATCATCAGAGGAGTAGGTACAAATCGTGATTTCAGTTGTTCAATAACTTCAACAACCAACTGTCCATGACTCAATGTTTTACGAGCTTTCATAATTCTGACTATAGTTGCTTCGATCACATAACGTCGATTCTCGTCTACTTTTGTCCTAGTTTCTTGGCGTTCTGGTTCACTTTCTTTAACAGTGATACTTTGTACCTAGAACACCAAAATGTCAAGATGATATGTGTTCACAACAATGAAATAACAGTAATAATAATAAATAGTTATTTTTGAAAACAAAACACGTAGTTTTCAAAGAGTGCATGTGTCTGTGTGTGTGTACACTAGGTTTATCAGACAAGAACTCCCTTTCTTGATAAAGAACTGAAAAGACCACCTGACAGAACCTTAAGAAGATTAGTCCATAGCATAGAAAATCCACTTGGAATGGTCAACTAACAAGTTTCTAAAGTTGGATACCCATTAAACGAAAATGAAATCTAATTCAAACCCTTGCTACTTGGTTCTGACGCATCTGCAGTCCTGATGCTCTTGAAGCATAACTGCATCTTCTGAAAGAAACCCAACCATCAAGATTCATCAGCCAGAGCATCAGACCAAAAGCTCTTGAGAACGAAGTATTGCTTCTAACAAAAACGAAACTATACATCAACCTTGAGTTCAAGGGAGACTCAACCTGCGATATCCTTAAAAGAATTTAAGTATTTTTGAGAACATTCTTCACACCAACGCTAAGAGTAGTGTTCTCCAGTCGTCGATTGGTATGTAGAAGCTTTAAGGGACAAGACCTCGTATCTGATCACTTCTACGTGTGTATATCAGTCCATCTATTGATGGGGAGCCAGATACACATTGGTAGTTAGACGCGGTTCTTGTCTACAAACATTCCAGAACACTGTAATAGTGACACTACAAGCAGTTAGATAATTGAACACCATATCAACACTGGTCATTCCCTCTGAATAAACGACTCCTTCAAGGTAACCTACAAAGTGAAGGATAACCTGACAAAGGCAACACGCTTTTATCTCTTTTGCATTACCGAAGCTCTAGCCATTCATTCGGCAGGAAATTTATTCAACCACTCCTACTATCATGGTAACAACGTTGTTCATTTCTACTACATTGATTTTTATTTGTTGGTTTTTCTATCTCCTTATAACTTGCCTTCAAAAGTCAACAAGAATGGATATGATAGAGAAGATTTGTAGCTCAGGGCGTCTTACATAGCCTCTCCTGAGGAAGTCCTACTCACTGCCTTCACGTGGCGGAGGTGTTTTTCACCGAAGTGAGAGGGCGAAACCGGATGCCCGGCGCTCTTCACCGGGTTGACTGTCCATTGGATGACAGTCTAGGGGAGATGGCTAAACCCTGATTCCAAACCTTCAACGACTGGCGTATGAAGCTCACCGGAGTTCACCGGCAGACGTATGGACAAAGGGCTTATTGGATGTCCTGGATGTCTGGCCCCATTCAAAAAGGCGTATGAACCGGACTCCGGTCACCGGCTGGCTTCCAATGGATAGTGGACTCCCTACTCCATTCCTACTGCCTTGTAGGTCACACTTGGTTGTGTAAAGGCTAGAGCTGCACTCTCAAACAAAAGGCCGGGCGATGCTGGGGACATCACTCGTACCTAATTCCCATGAAACTTCATGAACTCTTGTTGCTACAACATCAACCAAATTCCAGTACTGGTCCAACAACGTCGCCTTCGGTGGTTTGGCCATGTTCTGCGCCGACCAGATGACGATCTGGTCAAATCAGTTCTAAATCCCTTGCCATTTCCATCTTGGCGATGTCGCAGGGGTGGACAGCTGAAAACATGGCTTGGTACAGTCAGGGCTGATATGGAGTGCCTGGGGCTACAAACCGTCTACGGACTCCGTCTGTGGAACAAGAATTGGATAACCCTGTCGCAAAACCTTGCATCAGATCGCCGCGCCTGGTCAGCGATGATTCGAGATGTTCATGAAGCCGACTCATCCTCCCGTAGGAGATAGCCGAAGTAAAGTAAAGTAAAGTAAGTAATACACACACGTGCAGGAACTAATCCATGATTAAAGTCCATGCGGGTGTTCTTGAACAAGTGACTACTATCTTCCGCCGACCTTCTCTCTATTGACAATTTCTAGAAAAATGGTTCATTTCTGTTCATTATTAGCATCATATCGGCGGCAGACACCAGATGAAAGGATGATTTCTGGAATTATAGTGTTTACCGGGAACACACAGTTATCTGAATGGAATTTTAAGGAGAGATTACCATCGCCCCGCCGCCTCGACACACGCATACTTTTCGAACTGATTCATCCTATCCACTTTAACGTAGGATGATCAAATTTGACTTAACTACTTAAAATAAGAACAAAATATCTATGTGTCTATACCTATGTGTGAGAAATGTTATTGAAACACAGTAGAAAATTTTAATAATATTAATAACAATAATAATAATAGTAATAATGAAAAAATGCCTTTGGTTAACATACCCGCACTTTGATATGTTTAGAGATGAATGAGTCATTCACATAGAAGATATCATTTGGTTCAATATCGCGTGTTTTAGGCTCTTTACACAGGATTCTTTGATTACAACGACCTAAAGCCAGAGCCATAAGACTACGCTTTAATTCACGCTCGGGAATATTTGTTTCATTGGCCAATTCAACAAAGGTGTACTGCTTGCGTCGATTAAACTTCATTAATATAATCATTTGATATGTTGAAACCTAATTGTTGTGTTATAATGAATATATATATATATAAAGAGAAAAAGAGAAATACAAAGTTAGTAATCAATGTGAGTAATTTAAAATTAACTTGAGATTATTATTATTACTATTTAAATAGTATTCGTTTAGCACTTTAGTTCTCATCCATCACGTGCGTATGTGACCCGATCACTAAAAATAAATACGATAAAAATCATCCTTAATAGGCAGTAGGTGGGTGGGTGAAAGCAGAGACGGTGTGTTAGACTTTAATTAGAGCTTACAATGACTAACTAACTAACTATTCATACTGGGTATCCATTCGTTATAACCTGTGAATGTTATGAAGTAGTACTACTGTGACGTTTATTGGCACAAAGATAGATACCAAGTAGCCGACAGAGATGGATTTAACATGAAAGAGAAGAAATGAACCAACACCAGTGCACATTGCGGCAAAACACAGGAGACGCAAAAAGAAGAAGACAGAGAAGCACAATAAGAAGGGCAGAAGTAGTACAATAATAAAGGAGAGATCTGTGCAAACGACGACTTACATGTAAGACGTGCAAAATCTACTTAAACATATATATATATATATATATATATATATATATATATATATATAGACATACCAAGTTCCAAATAAACAACATTCCGTTACCAAGTCGCTTGTCTTCCTACCGTTACACTACTAGATAACTAGTTGAGATTGTAAGTCATTTTGATATCGGCATTATAAAACTAGCTGTCTAATACAAATTTCAATATTTTTTTCTTTAAAAGTTGATGGTTGAAACAGGAATTTCTATTCGCCAGAGTCTGAAAATGTCTTGAAATGTCTAGACGACTCTCTGGCAATCCATGTCCAACTTCAACATGCTATCTCATAAGAAAAAAATTTAATTGTTTACCCTAAGACCACATATCGATTCTGTTCAATAAACATTATACGCACTTATGTGTACAGAATAATCCATAATAGTATAGTGTGATAACACAGTAGAAGGCCTAACCCTAACAACACACAATATGACAATATTCTAAACTGCTGGAAAATAATATCTGACCATTTAAGACTATTCAAATGACCTGCTACAGCTAAGAGGGTGGGCAGACTTCAGTCTTACTTACTCTCGAAATGCTCTCGTGTGACTACCCATTTGTAGACTGCAGAGTCTTTTGCACACCTCGAGGAGCAGGTGGCTATCGATCAAAGGTCATACAGACTGTGCACCACCTAGCTCCGTCCTCCTCCATAACTGTGAAAGACATGAAAAGCCTCGCTAGCTGGCTGTCTATGATCATAGGTATCTGTGTTCTATCTCCCACATTAAGTGGTATTATTATGTATCGTCAGTAATATTGAGGTGAGGGAGGCACTAGTCAAATGTTAGGTAAAGAGGGGAAATCAATCGATGAGAATGTGAAGCTAAATCAACTCAGATGGTTAGGACATGTGCTAAGTATTCCAAGACATGGTCTTTTTCAACAGACAGTGTTCGCTGACACATGATCTGATTGGAAAGGAGCTCGTGGTGGTCAAACCGAAACATGGAATCACTCCATCAACTGTTTGACAGTTAGTTTCAGCCAGCCACGTAGGGAGGTGTAGACTTCCTGACTGGTTGGGATTCCTGGGGAGATAATTTGTGATATGTCTCAAAATCGTTGTCAATGATGGTGCAGAAGCATTCACTCTTTGTTATGTACCATGTCTACTAAACTCTATTGTTTTTCAATGTTATTAGTCCTCCTTTCTATATGACATTACTGTTTATTGTCTCACTTTCCAATCTCTTCTGTATTCGTTTATGTGCTTTGTGGATTGTGGCAACTCGAACTGGTGCACTTCTGTGCAAAGTTCTATGTTGAAACCAGACAGTCAGACACGCTTAGTGTCTGCCAGGTAAGTCATATTCAAAGCCTTGAATTATTGATTTATCAACCCTTAGAACGCCGAAATCCATATACGCAGCATATTACTCCTAGACTTATTGAAAACGCATAGTTGAGAAACACAAAAAATAAACAAATATATTAAGTATAATTTTGATGTTTTCTTTACTCGTTAGTTATAAGGCATCCCTTTGCTCGCTGAGTGGTCAGGGAGGCTGTCTCGTAACCTTGAAAGGGTGAACAGTCTTACACTAAGACGGAACGCCTGTCGTCTGGTACCGCGTGTATTCCTGAGACCAAGTGGATAAACGATTTGTGAGTCAACAGTTTGGTGGTAGACTGCTGGACGTCCCCGAACACGTAGTCTGGGTTCGATTCCTAGCCGGTAAATAGTCAACACCTCTAGTGAGACTTTAGGGCGCTCAAGTCTAAAGCCCTATGTTCCACTCAGAACGGAAAGTTAAAACAATACAGTTATATAAAAACATCATATTGAAGCGTTGCATTGATAAAACATAATGCTTACCTGTAAGAAATACTTTCGTACATTCGATCGATTTGAAGCACTGAATGAACTAGGGGGATCAAGTGTGTTTGGACCTCCAGGACTGCTTGGCAATCCACTGCTTGTCACAGGTTGACTACACTGGCTTGTCATTTGATTTGAAGATCCAGAACTGGAGCCACGGATAAGGAAGCCTTGGGTATGTGAATCAACCATAGAATTCTGAGGTATGCTTGTTTCTGTACCGGGACGACCATAGAATACAGCGGACAATTCCGCATAACCCATATTTGTTTGAAGATTAATTTTTCGACCGTTATGTTTATTTAAATAGAAGCTAGAAGATAGACAGACAAGTAAACATAGAATCATTAAATACTATGTTTTCTGACTGCGCCCCCCCCCCTCTTCGTAGAAGATCAATATCAAGGTTAATCGTCCGCATAAAGTGAGGAACGTGGATTTATTCACAATACAGAATTGTATAAAGCCTGAGTAGTATTCATAAAAAAATAGAAGTATTAGGTTGCTAGCTGGCTTCCTTATACATTGAGTTCTATTATCAATACACACACATACAAGAATAACAAATCTCAATAAGATTATGAATGAAATTTGAAGTCTTTCCCAATGACGATGTAACACATTATTCTGGGGCATGGGATTCGATAGCTGATTTATTACCACAATGATGAGTTAAAGACCTTATTGCCCAATAAACTTATATTGATTCAACAAGCCAAACAGTATATGTATTGGCTGTTGTATAATACACGTCCAAATATTGAACTGAGTTCGTGTGGCGGGTTATGCACACACACACACACACACATATATATATATATACACACCTTAATCATGAAGAATCCTCATGGACTAACTGGATGATACTTAAGTTTAAATTATTACTATTATTATATTATTGTTCCCTTGGGTTTCGAGTGGAACATAGCGCTTCAGAAGAACGTCTCTTTAGCCGACCCCACGGTTGCCCATAGTCTTCCATCTCCTCGTCGCATGACCTGGGACGACGACGACGAACGCACGCGCAATTTATCCCTTTCAATTCAACTTCCACTGCAGAAATGACCTGGCGCACAGTATCACTCGACAGTCTCCTCAATGTGTGTCCAGTCTATCTCCACTTTCTTCCACATATTTGTTGAACAATGGGTTCTCGGTTGGTTCGTTCCCATAGTTTCTTGTTTCTAAGTCTTTCTGGACATTAGACCTTAAATATAGAGTCAGCGAAGTCAGCTGCTGATAAGACTCTCAGACCTGTTGGAAATGAGTTTCGCGACGCGCACATCGAAACTCTGACCTATACTGTCTGCAGAAGATTCCTGAATTGATTTCAGAGTGATAAAGGTCTATCTTCCTTCCCGATTCCGGCTAGCTTCAACATCTTCATCCGCTCCGGATGTGGTTGAAACAATGCCTCCTAGATAAGTGAAGGAAACGACCACGTTCAGATTTCTTCCGTTGGTAGTGGTTGGTGCCTGTTGTGACACAACTTAATATTTTACTTGAAGTGGACAAGAACACGATTTCATGTCAGTTCTTGCAGAGACCTGAATCGGCCTTCTTCGGTAGTCCTTCTTCTAATCAGTAGGTACCTTTCCTTCCTTCCAAACATTTTGCAATAGTGGTGTCAGCATATCCCTCTGAAGCACTAAAAAGTTTAATTACCTCAAAAGGTTAAATGCTTAAAAATACCCCTTCTAGCTAACACAATCAGTCGTCAATCAGACACAAAACTGCTCGATAGAAAAATGCATCGAATTTCCCATCTGAATCCACCGAATCTCAACTTTGCCGAGTAATCCAATATCATCTAAGAAGAGAAATATGTGTGCGCATGGATACACTCGCAGCATACCCAGTTCCATAGAGCAATGTTGACGACGTTGATAATCATCAAACGACAATGGCCTCGTTAACCATTTTTTCCCATCTCTTCCCAACGATCTAGTTACAGTTGAATAACAAAGAACAATAATAGAGATAAATGTAAAAACAGAAGATAATGCAGTATCCAAAAGCTGTTGTAATTTAGACAGAAATGCTAACAGAAGGCAAGAGTAAAAATGTAGAAGTAAAACTAATGATAACGAAAGTTATGCCCAATCTATTCAACTAATAAGAGAATGAGACAGTTTGTTGTTTAACGAAGAACTACTGTTGTTGTGTTCATATGCCACGAAAAGGGGCATTAGATGGCATTAGAAATCGCTCAGTCAAAATACCCATATGATAAGAATAAAGATAATTAATGTGGTTTTAAATCTAGGGGTGGGATCGAAGTGGATAAAATATAAAACTTCTAAAAGACTATCGAATAACGGGAATCGGTGTTTTAAAGTAGGCCAAGTGTTGTCAAAAATGATAACTGCGATGGTGACTGTGATAGCAATAAAGAAGGTGAGGATGAAGTGAAGTGGCTTGAATTCAAGCGATAGAATAAACAGTATTGTCACTATGGTAAAGAAAAGGGTTTCACAAAACATTTTTAAATACTCAGTTTGAGCTTTTGTTCATGTATAATAGTTAAAGCTTCGACCATAGATGAGTGGTTGAATTTACTTCTAAAAAGATGATCACAGGTGGAAGACTTCATCGTCATATACTCAACTTTCATTAACCAAACCGAGTAGTGTTCAGCTACACGTTTATGGAAAACAGGCTTACAACGGTTCAGCGTATTCAGCTGCATAGGAGCATGCACATACATAATGACTCAGTAATTTGTGTCACTTAATGCCTTTTTTCCTATACAACTAGAAAATAAAGCCGTTGAAAAGATAAGGAAGGTGGCAACAACATTCAATCTCTAAGAAGAAGAAGAAACGCTATGCAGATAACACAAAGTTAAAAAGTGGAAGAAAGAATGAGTTATAAGTCATTCAACTCGTTACTTCATTGCCAGACATGGCTCGCGTAGACGATTCCTAATCAACAGACGTGTATAAACTTTACAGAAAAGGCATCAATTAACGGGACAATCGTTTACGCTAATGTAAACACCAACTCACTACCGCATTCGATTCTTTTGATGGTTAACTATGTAGATGAAATCAGTAGAGTAATTATTTCATTTTCTTACCTAAGCCAATCATGAATCCACACCAACCAATGGACAGTCGATTTAAAAACCTACCTTTGAAAGACAATTAATAAAGTCACTTACCAGAAGAAATTTGAAACATCTACTGTGTAGGTTATCGTCGACGGATAGCTTTGAAAATATTAGCTAGTGTAAATTATGCTCTCGTGTTTTCCTTTTTGATCGAATAAAAATTTGAGCTAGTGGAGCTAACATTGTTCTTAGAAAATTTTTAAATAATGTGTTAATCTAAAACATTTTCAATATCGCCATAATAAAAGCCATTTTCGCATGGTAAAGTCTAATTTACAGTTGGAAAAATTGGTTAATCCAAGTAGGAAATATTTGCTGATTGTACTTTCAACCACCTTGTGTTTTGTAGCGCTGTTCAGGTTAGATAGCAACAATAAGTGAGTAATGACTAGGATCTGTAGACAAATGTACAGTAAACGGAGAGTATTAAGTGCTTCAGAGGCACATTCTGACACACTTGAAGCAGTCAAGTAGTAATGACACGGTTTTGTGATATGAAAGATACATGGAGTCGTTTGACAATTGCCAGGACATAGAGGATACCTACCTAAGTGGTGAGAGGGTAACCCGCTTAAACTAGTCGAAATGCAGCAACCGTGTGCTTAGATATTTCTTTCCGAATGAGAATAAAATAAGTGGATGTTACCAAAATGAAAATGAATACGAGTAAGAGCAGTTGTTTCGGTGACTGGGCTATCAGCCACACTTACTGTGTGGGGGCTAATGATACTATCCAGTTGCCTAGGTGGAGGTAGGTGGGGTGGCACTAGAACCCGGAACCGACTGACTGGAGGTCAAGTAACTAATCCAATTAGTCATATCTCCACTAAACATTATCAGAGCTAGGAACATTGTTCAGTTTCATCAAAATTTGGGAAATGAGTATAAACCAGTTGAAATCTGATACCTTGCGTTAATTGTATAACTCACGTCGCTGAAGGCGAGAAACAGATATGACTCATTAAATGAACAATAGCATTCCTTTAAAAAATCTCATCAAGCTCCCAGAGTGAATAAGTAATCTCAAATATTCTGGTATAAATTTAGCTCTACGGAAATGACTATCATCTTACTTGATAAACTTCTAAATATTTGTTTGCTTAAAAAATTCTGCTGGATATCATTTATTTTATTCCGTAATATCCAGAAGTGGCAAGCAGGAATGCAAGACATGTTCTATTCTACCTACTTCAGTATGGGTAACTGGGTAGTAACACCAGTCCTCATATTATTTACTTCATTTTAAACACAAAAATTGGAATATAACAATAAGACGCGCCACACAATGGTAATAAAACGTACGAAAAAAATAGGTGGGGTATAGATACAGGATTTCATCTGAGAAAAAAGCAGTTAGATTTACCAAGACCGAACACTATTCGTCGAATTATTGTCAGAAGAAAATTGCAGCACGTCCGCCGTTGGTCGCGACTCTTTGCCACATCCGATGACGTTTCGAGCTAAAACCCGGACCCCAACCAGGGAATCATGACACACCAATTGCTGCTAACCTAACAAAACTTTCCTTCATTTCAAGACACCACGTCATGGGCAAACCACCACCCCACTTTTTCCATCACATCCCAAGGCTTGCGAAAAGAGACTGGCACCGAAGCTTCTGGGATGGCATTCGTAGCACATGCCCACGCCACCGAAGCCGCTATTCCAAGATGATGACACAATGAATGATTATCTCCGTGTCCGAACACTCCACTGGACCTCAGAATTGCTCACACGATGATGCCAGCAAATGCAAGCAATTCTGCAGACAATGATTGAATATACAGAGTCGCCGTACATCATGCGCTCACAGAGGCCAGGTTTCGCAGGCGTAGAGCAAGACAGTGTGCATCGAAAAATTTCAAACTCGACCTCTGACACCCAGGCTGACGTTGTGACGGTGCCAGAGGTGGCTCAGGTTGACGTATGCCAGTCTAGCTCTCATGATGCATTTGGATTTCTCGGTCGCCATACCACCAGCACTCACACAACTACTCAGACACACAGAATTATCGACAACTTCATGCGGTTCATCTGCAAAAAAGAATGTAGGTAGACTTCTGTCAATCTTGTAATAGTACTTTGCACTAGGATGACGCAAAGCACATATCATGCTTACAGACACTGATCGCCAACTGCGGTTTTGGCAGCCTGCTTTCTATCGCATAGTAAGATTATATCGTCTGTATAATCGACGTTGAAAAGTCTTTCTTCAGCAAGCAGATCTACACCACTACCACGTACATTCTTCAGATCTGACTCCAGAATGTCATCGGTGGTAAAGTCAAACAGAAATGGAGAGATTAGGCAACCCTGTTTAACCAACTGTTACATGATAAGTATGCCTTTTACCTTAGCGCATGATCTGTTAGCTCGACCAGTACTAAATAATTTCCCACCACAATGCTTAGTGTAACACACACAACACCTTCATGAGAAGACGGAATTTACGTAACTCAAGAAGTAGCACGTGAACCCAAATAACATTCAGAAACAGAAAAAGCTGGCTTACACAAATCTAGTTCCTCACAACTGATAACTAGGTTAGATTTGAGACATACAGCTTTGATTTTTTCAGTGAATAAACAGTGTAAAACAAGTTTAAGTCAGGATTTGAATGCTGTAACACTGCTGAGAGATTGTACGACTCCATGATACAAAAACCTGTAGCAAACGTAAAACATACTAAACTTGGGGTTAAAAGAAATGAATACGAATGAAATATCTTTTAAATACTATTGAGGTAATGGTGAAAAATAATTACGACAAAAGTAGAAAAAACTAGTTACAAAACTTACCTTTTATAAACCTTAAATGCTGCGTCGGCTTCTTCTGGTAATACCTCATTGGAACTAGCTACCTGAGTCGGCCAAAGTCCAGTTGTCAATACACGAACATACAGATCTAACCCGAAATTGTGATTGCTATTGGTTAGTACAACATTAAACTCATCCATAAGAGTTTTAGATATCGCCATATCTTTGAACATTCCTTCTAATTTACTAGTGTATACGGCACCGCATTCTGCCATAAGTTTGGATATCATTATCTTTTCTTGGTCATCTGACTGACTTTTACTTAACAACAGCCTCTTGGCCAAATGCTTTTTGTAATAACCTTCAAAAAGATCTTTTTCTTGTAAATATCGAAATAATACAATACATTTATCGAAAATAGCATCAACGTCCGAGTCTGCCATTCCTCTAGTGCCTCGTTTAAGTTTCTCGTCAATAAATAACGACAGGAACTCAGGAGAGCGGGGGTTTAAATTGACGAAGTACTCAAAGTCAGAGTTAATCTGGTTACGAAATATTGTCTGATTATTTAGTGCTCGTGCTAGCAATTCGTTGGCACGATCACGCAATTTCAGTAGATCTTGAATATGCTGTTGAGGAGTTGACGCACCAGTGTCACCGACGATATTTCTGCCTTGCTCTCTAAGATAGAGACTAATACAGTTACTCATTATCTTTGGTCCTTCTTCAACCCTACTAAGAACATCGTACATAGCAGCAATGTCACTGAAATGGTCATGAGTTAGCATGTATGTTAGCCCTGAATCTTCCATGCCTACAATAGTTTCCATGTGTCGACTGATAAGTTCCTCCTCCAAAACAGCAACAATTTTGGGCTCTGTAGACGGATCAAGATGATGATGCGCTCGTCTAATTTCTTCCTCGATTCTCTGTTCAACCTTTTTGATATAGAGAGAAGCGGAGTTGTTTTCGGCCAAGAAATTTTCACTTTCAGCACGATAAAATTCCCTAGACTGTTCCAAAAATGGTCGCTCAAAGTCCTCAAGGTAAACACGTAGTGAGCCGGCTCCTAATTGAACAAACATTTGACAGGCATCACGAATCTGTGAGCGTGATATTGCCTCACCTCGACGCTCCCTTCGAACCATGTCTAAAAGTGTCTTCTGCAAGTGTTCTCGGATTACAGGATGACGTACCACAAGGTCACAGAAAACTGTCATCCCCATTTTATAAACTCCATCTAGATTGTGAGGGCCAACGTAGACACGATCCATATACATAAGAATATCGCGAATCATTCCCATAGCAGTTTGATGATCTTTCCAACAGGAGTTGAGGTAAGTTAGAAATTTATTATTTAGATTTTCAACAATACTGTCACGGATCCTAGTCATATGTTCACGGACAACGGTTTCAGTGCCCGCGTACAAACGTTCTCCGTGTTTTTGTAAAATTAAAGTGTACGCATTTCGGTATAATTCTTCAAAGCTCAAACAGCTGTTGTTTTTCTTCTGAATTTCAATAATCGCACTTTTTATCTGATCCCATAGCTGATTTGCATATCTTTCGTCTATCGAAGGAGGAAAGGCTTTAATTCGCACTTTGGCGCTTGTCACTTCAGTCCGACGAGCACTGCCACCTGTAGACATATTAGATTTCTAAAAAGCAAAACACAGAAACAGAGAATAATTTCACAGGCCAGTGAAGGTAGATGCTTGGAGGAATTAACTGGAGCACGGCTAACTGATAAACAAATGATTAGTTTATAGCAGCTAAAAAAGAGCAAACATAGAATACTACAATCGATAAACATGGATGGAATATATCCTAATTAAGTCGGGAAAGATGAAAACAAGTAAAATTTCTAACATAAAGGGTATATCTGCACTACTGTGGACGTAAATAATAGTTGCACGACTGCTTTTTAACATTGCGAGGACCTCAAGCCAGTGAATTACATCGCAACATAAGACAGACGAAGTTACGAACTTTCCCAACCCTTCACTCTTCCAGAATCCAGTCTCCGAAGACCTGTGTTCTACTGAGAACCGAGAGGAATAATAATAAAACAATAATCAAATGACTAGGAATGTACGTCGTTACGGGTTGAAATTTCTAAATTGCTAGATGAACGAAATCTCCAACAAGTCTTGCCCACTTAGAGCAGTGTTGACAAAATTACAAGCAAGTAGTCTACAAAAGCCTATTATCCTAAGCTTACTATAATGATGAGTTACATCTCACTAATACTGGAAAAATTCTAACATTCTATAGTAGGTAAATTCCGAATCCGTTCTGAAATGGATTCTTCAATTGCACAGAGTAGAACTCAGTGCTGGTTTTCAGCATGAATACAGCCATGGCTGGCACTAATTTACCACCCTGCTCTTTTTCTAGGCATTTTCAGTAGATCAGAACCTACTGGGTGGGCATTGTTCCAGTCCTCGCAGTACATATTAAGCACGACCAGCATTATCTCAGAACGTAGTGGGCAGATGAAATCTTCATTTACCATAAAAAGGCATTATTGAAGAAAAAGTAAGAATAAGTTTAGAATTGTTCTAAGCTTGGGTTGTTGAGTTTATCGTTGCTTCAGATAAATTACAGGCAACAGCTGACCGAGTAAGCTCACGCACAAAGTACAAGTTGAACTTCCTTGTAGCTTTAAATTTTTGGTAGTGTCAGATACGAATTACACAAAATTATTTAAGACTTCGTCAAGTATGTCAACTTCAAGGTCGCGGCCAATCAACACGAATGAAATTGTCAACAGATACTTTTCTGGTAAGATTACATGACCCCAAAACTATCAAGGCAAGACTTTAAAATAGTGATTTGCAGTATAAAGTATTAAAGTAAATCATTAATATGCAAATTCATCCATATTATACGAAGGCATTGGCAACGCACCAACGTCTCAAACCATAAGCCGCGCCCTGGCTAAAACAAAACAATGGTTCGCTACAAAAACAGATGTTTCTATTTTTATAGACAATGTCCTTTTGTTCAACCTAAATAAACCTTATGACTACTTCGCTCTGCCTCCTTGTTGTTTCAGAACGGTTCTAGGTTAATGGTAGACTCTAACACTATCAACCCATACACACCCGAATACTGCATCTTCAATATCCAATATCGTTTATACGAGCTAGTATAAACCAATTTGATTTCTTTGTGCTCGCTTATTGATTGTAAGGTATAGGTTCCTGGTCTTCGGTAAACTCCTTAGTGAAAAAAAGAGAAGGGAGGTACATTAGTTTGTTTTAAAGAGAAATTACGGTTTGTACCAGAGAATTAACACTGCAGAGGCTTGATAATTTCGTTTCTGTTTCGATATCCTCCAGTTAAACAAATAAGCTTCTGGTAAATCATTTAAAATTTTGTAGGAACAAAATCGAGAGAATGTGTATTGAAGGGAAATGTTAAGTGGGGGGGAGGATTGGCTGTGATACAAGTAGTTTCGTGTGGGCATGCCATCACAGTACTACTGGAATAAAGGAATGAGAACATCAGAGAAAGAGGTAGCAGAACAATTAGAATAAAAAAGTGAGGTATGCAAAAATGGGTGGGATTCTTCCAATGTCATTATTGGCTTTTAGATCTAGTCTGCTTTCCCTGTGGCTGACTCGTTCTTCACATCGCTTTAAAATCATTAGGCAGATGAAGAATATCACTCTTAGAGTCGACACAGGAAAGGCCTTCTTCAGGGAACTGGAGGTTCTCCTTTTAAGGATATTCGCTGCTAGGTTCCCCTGAATTCTAGATTCAATTATAATGTTTTCAATGGCACCCAAGTGCATTCTTTCCTATATGGGTTCACTTTCATGTTCTTCCTTGCGAAACTCGCTGAGCATCCATCTCAAGCCACGATGGTTTTTTCAGTAAAAGCTCTTCTCCTAAGCAGTCACTTTCTAACCCTGTATAATTTTGTTTCCAAACCCCTGTAACCTATGTTCACACGCTTTAACTTTCATATCAAGTCACGGCGAAGTTAAACTTTCGACACGACTAACTACCAATCAGTGAATTATCCAATGAGATTCACGAACGTAGTTCAATGTTGTAGAGCGCTTGATTCATTTCTAATGCGTGACCTTACAAGGTTACGGCTGCAATTTAAGGAGGTTAGTGTTTTCCAGTATTGCCTGAATTTAAATTGCTCCGGAAGGAGCGAACTTGTTCGTGTGTTGGCATCATGACTCTAAAAAGCTATAGCAGATCAACTGGTGGGTTTGTTCATCGTTGTGCTATATGTTTGAAGCATGCTGATATTAGAGAGGGTAAGCTGATAATTTTAATATTTCGTGGGAAATTTTTCCACTAGGTCACATCTCTCCCTAACCCAGGTTTTGTATATCTGGAATTACTGGGTGTTGAAACAGCCGGTGAGAGCAGCAGCTGCCGAGGCTGAGAATAGTCTTGTCTCAAGAGTTTAGTGGTACCAGCATTGCAGAGATATTGCTTCGTGTAAAATAGAGACAATCACTTGTTTGTCGTGTGGATCCCGTTATGAGGACTCATACGAATTCCACTGAAGGTTTACAGGGCCGCTTGAAAAACAAGATAACGGCTATAAATGGATCTGAAAAGGATCTCATTTACAGCCGTTCAGATGAATATAAGTACAGGATGTGCTGTGACTACGCCATTGACAGTCACATGCTAAACTGGGGGATGTTTCTCTCACATATTCGAGAAAGATACTCCTTGTAACCGTTTTATCCTTCTTTATGCTTTTTTCTATAAATATGCGTTTTCATTCATCATATATTCCTATTTAATGTGATTGGTCCGTTCTAGGTCGTTTGCTGATTGGTTACTAGTGGTGTCGAAAGTTTAACTTTGCCCAAGTCACTTTTCCAGTTATCGAAATATTAATAAAAAACAACTTATTTTACGTACACTGTAACTGTTTTCCAGTCCTATGTCCTTTAAGGTCCATGTGATATGTATTCACACGTCTAAACTTTCATGTCAAGCTGAATGTTATTATGACCTTTCACCTGCTTCATTACTACAAGAATTCAAATGACAACTGTATATAAGTGCAACTTTACAGCTATTGAAAATGAAATCGCCGAAAACATACCTTCTCTGGAATCCTTGTTCTTTTACCTTTATTTTAACTTGAAGTTGTGTTATTGCTTACTGTCAACATATTTTTATTATTTTACATCACATAACTTATTGAACGATGGATGAGGACTTTTCTGTACAGATGACAATTACTCTGCAGCTCCCAGCCGCCTGGGCGATTCGTAGGTCTTTATGGTTCTAAAATATTGAAGCCCAGTACGCTTTGCTGCACTTCATTTCCATGAAACTAAGGTCACTTATCCGAAGAACATCATGGGGGACATTTCAGATATGACTAAAGACGCCTACCCTGCCTTTTACGGTCGTTTGAAAGCAACCTTAATCAGGAGAGTAGGACTTACCGAACAACAAAAAGTTCAAGAATTCTCGAGAGACGTTCAAATCGGGACTGTAAGTCTTCGCAAACTCTTCATGGAATGAAACAGTTGATTGCTGATTTCAGAATTGAAGAAACCTTTCCAAAACTACTGTGATTATAATGGCTATCTCAGAGAGTGCCCGCAATTCTTGTAGTCTTCTATGAGTCACTTCTGACGGAATTAGCGGAGTCATCCATTAGAGCCCTAGAGGCCACCAGACCATTCATAATCGCTTCTGCCACCTTGTTCACTAACTGACCATGTCAGAATGACCTGCACTCAAAGAGTTCCCATCCAGTTTTGACATCAAACAGATGTATCTGAAGTTGTGGAGTCTTAGGAAGGTAGAAGTTCTCCCTAAAAACACACTCCAACCTTACAGCAAGTCTTCTTCGCTTTGTGGAAAAAAAGTCAACCTCAAATAACTCCCAACCTGGAATTTGTTGGTATCACAGACATCGTGGTGCCGATGCACAAAGGTAGTGATAATTATATTTCTTATAAAAAGGTAAGTTTACACGAACCGCATGCCATTCATAAAGGTACGATCAGATATGCTATAAGCTAAAATCACGAAATATACATAAATTAGCTGCCAACCACGTTTCGTAAACCGTTAATGCCCAGCTCTTGCTGCGCTCGGGCCCACGCTGTTCCTTGCACTTTTTCAGAAACGCTTAGTAATAACGGACGCAGTAACCAAAACACCGATTGGCCACTTGAGAATTCTTTATTGTAACACCAACATATAAAAATAATGTTTTTACTAGGGTCTGTGAACAAATATTACAATAATAAATCACAATATTACTTCTGATGGTTTACTTCTGACTTCTTTCTGAACAGCGACCGATGAGACGATGACTGTCGTATTGATGCCTCCGCGAAAATTGGGGAAGTTGGTTTTGAGCAAACAACCATGAATTGATCGTTCAATCTTCAACTGCATTGACACTCCCCGGCAAAAAAGGGATCCATCCCTTTTTTCCTTCACGACCAATACACGTTGACTTGGATGCCATTGCGAGAACCTGGGTCACACGGACAGAGCTGAAATCGAAAACAAACAGAAAAGCCAACAAGCGTACCCACAGCACAATCTCACACATCAATGACGACCTGCGCCTCCAGATAGAGACCCCCTCTTGACATCTTGCAACACAATCGCCACTTGCTAGAATGACTCTTGCAGAATGCAACGTGACCATAGCACCACCTCATGATACTCCACGCACATCCTCGTATCTATTCACCACCAATTACCACTGCAATCGCTTGTCACTCATTCTGCCTCAGTTCTAGTAGCGGTGACGCATGCGAGCCTCAGTCGTTTACACTTTTTCTTCCCGGCGTGTCGGACCGCAGCTAACAATTATCTCCGTATGCATTTCATTCTCAGCAATAGCCTAGCCTCCCCGGCGTATACGACCCATCTGCTGTCTCTAACATCAATCAATTCATTCACGGATGTAGAAGACTAGAAACAACTTCAGAAGTAATCACGACGAAAATTTTAACAAAATTATATAATAACAACAAGGTACGAAAACAACGAGTAAACACAATGAATCCAAAATACACCAATTGATATGACACACCACACATATATACAAACAGTACACACAAACTCGCAGTTCATGTCTCGATGGAATTCCTTTGAAGAATCGCAGGACTTACACCAGTACGCCTACAACCCTTCACAGGTTGACGATTGTAAGTTGTGGAATGTCCGGACACAAACAAGATTAACCAACAATTACAATAATTGGAACTCACACAATTATTTAACACAAACATATGTACAATCAATACATCAAATGTTGTGGATTCTGGAATGAAAAACTACCCTTGAAGAACTGTAGGACTTACAGCAGTACGCCTACATTCCTTCTCAGGTTGATGATCCAAGTGGAAGTCGTCCGGACACAAACAGAATTACCAACAGCTAGATGACAGATGATATCAATTCAGTATATACAATATGAACATATGTACAAAATCACACACCGAGCACATTGGACTGCTCATTGATGCGCTACCCTTTGAAGAACTGTAGGACTTACAGCAGTACGCCTACAACCCTTCTCAGGTTGACGCTCTAGGTTGGAAAATCGTTGCAGAGTTCATTTGCTGACTTCCTTCTATCAGCTATATCCTCAAATCTGAACGGTAACAAGCCCGTGTCATTGTATCGTAGAATATAGATGACTAACAAACACAAGGCATATCTGGTCAACCAAGTGTAGAAACAGAGTAATTTACACCAAAGATAATAGCATTCAAATAGTAACTTGAAACAAGAAATTCCTTTATTTATGCAAGTCAATTTAACAATTACTCTCTCGTTTACACTTGGCTTATTCTCACTAAACTGAGCAATATCTTTCGTCTTTTCAAACGCACCAATACTATCATAGTCATTGCACAAGATACTTGAGTTGATGGGCGTCTGTTTCATTGTGGATGACAGCACCAACGACGACTGATTGATACCAGTTGATGAACTTAGCGGTGGATCAAAAGCTGTTGTTGTTCGGTTTCAGATAGTTGTCTACCTGCAAGACCACCACCACTGCTGTCTTTTACTATCAGCTCAGGTTTAGCACTATCATCTGATGATAGGTGGGCTACACGCTGATCAATTACACTGACGGTCTCACAAGTATGCATGCCTTCTGCAACTGCATCTGCGTTCAATTCTACTTCACGTTGTAGTTGTACAGAACCCTTGTTCAACTTAGCAGTAGTAGGCATATCCCTCATCTCATCATGATCAACCAAAGACAACTGTGAAGTATCATGATCATTATCACGAATATTCACTTTACCGTCAACTTCATCATTTTCAAACTCTTTAATAACAGAAGTAGACAATTTTGGTTCCTCCTCGCAAATCCTAAAAGGTTTTGTAACTTCACTCTGACTAGTAATACCTTGTAAACTTGTAGGGTCAGAACTGCACTCTGAAGCAGTAACTCTATTCTGTGACACTCTATTCAACAATGGCTTACCAGTTGCAACTACAGACTTCTTGACCGCACCGTTATCGTCACACAATTCGGAGTCAGGCCTGGAGTTTACATTTAGCTTATCACTGAACTTGCTCACTGGTTCACAGTTCACCTTTGTATGCACCTCTTGCAAACGTGTAAAACACAACCGTGTTTGTCTTGCATCTTGTAACTTATCTGTTGAGGATGTACTACGAAACCTGTTACACTCACTAGGTCTATATGCATTACTAGACATCATGGAGCCTTCTCGATATCCACCTCTCTGAGGCCTATTCGTCATCAATGATTGCGTTTTGCTCTCAGACTGCTCTATTCTAGGGGTGAGAGTCAATAGACTGGCAAACTTGCTCATAGATTGATTGACACTATCTTTTACCAGTTTCAGGATATCATCAAACTTTGGCTCGATACCCTCATCCTCCATACGGGAGCTTATCTTCACCCACTTCCTTTGCAGTCGAGTAGGTAGGCGTCTTGCTATTACTTCTAGTATAAAACTCGAGTTGAGGTCACTCATGCGATTCATCGAAATCATTCCATTCTTGTAAATTAGCAAATTATCTAAAAACTCAGTGAGTGCCTGGGAGTCATCCTGTAATTGACCACCATTACCCTTAACAGCCTCGAATAATTTCCCTGCAATCATCGAAGGTCTTCCAAACCTTTGACGTAATATGCTCATAGCCTCATAGTAGCCCTCTTTCGGCTTCATAAACTTACAGCACTGTATAGCTCTTGAAGCATCTCCAGTGCAATATCTCATCAAATACATTAACTTCAATTCATCGCTTAATAGAAAACTACTCAACATGATCTCAAACTCCTTTACAAATTGTAAATAATCAGCCGGGTTTCCATCAAAACACCGTGGTTCAAATTTAGGGAGTTTGATGTTCCTATTATCCCTGAACGGCGAAACAGTAACATCAACCATGTCATGCTTAACATCAGACACATCGTTACAATTAACAGACAAGTCAACATGACTTACTTTCCTGTTTGCATCCAAGACGCTCTGTCCCTTCTTTGACCCAGGCATTGTTGAACTTGACCCAATTCCGAAAACGTTCCAGATATTGCTTGTTCAAAGAGGACTTGACCGGCACCAGGAAAAATGAACGGCGACTATCCAAACTTTCACCAACTGTTTGAATCCGCCAGAATCTGTTTCTACCATCAGAAACTGTCAGCCACGTCTCGTAAACCGTTAATGCCCAGCTCTTGCTACGCTCGGGCCCACGCTGTTCCTTGCACTTTTTCAGAAACGCTTAGTAATAACGGACGCAGTAACCAAAACACCGATTGGCCACTTGAGAATTCTTTATTGTAACACCAACATATAAAAATAATGTTTTTACTAGGGTCTGTGAACAAATATTACAATAATAAATCACAATATTACTTCTGATGGTTTACTTCTGACTTCTTTCTGAACAGCGACCGATGAGACGATGACTGTCGTATTGATGCCTCCGCGAAAATTGGGGAAGTTGGTTTTGAGCAAACAACCATGAATTGATCGTTCAATCTTCAACTGCATTGACGATGGAATTGATAAGGATAACCAACCTATACACTGAAACCAGCACCAATCACTACTGACGGAAGAAATCTGAACGTATTCACTTTCTTCACGTGCCTAGGAAGTATTTTTTCAACCTCAGGCACAATGGTTGGAGACTTCGTAACGAGCTACAATTTAATTGGCTGGAGCTCTTTTGCTGATTTTTCCAAACACCACATCTGTACATGACTAGTAGCGGGTGTTTTACACGTGAAATACGGCGTCTAACTTTATTTTTTAAATAAAGCACAGGGCTTCAATCCATTTAGAAATATTCACAGTGTGACGCGATGTGCTTATTATTCGTAGGTACACTTCTGCACACAGAGTGTAAATGGTGCAACGGTCGATCATTTCAAATTTCGATGGTGGAGCTTTATGTTTTGAAAGCGCTACAGTTTCGATACCAAGCTAGCACGGTCTTGGTGGTCAGATGTCTACACCATCAAAGTTGTACAATAGCTACCTCATTTCCTAGAAAATTACTTCAGGAGGAACACACAATGAGGTGAGATAGAAAGACATATTCGCCAAAGGAACTGGTATCACAGGGGAACGGAGAATACACGCTTGAGCGAATGATATAGGCCTTGAAATATTGGGAACTGCACTAGAAAATACGTCCCATTAGAAGGCTGGAAGGAAAACGGAAAAATATTTCTTTCTTGCTTATGACGTAGAAATATCTATGGTATGGAGCTTGTAATGGCTTAGGAACGGCATCACAGCGTACAAAAACTTGTGTGCAGGTTTTAAGTGCGGCGTCTATTTGCACCTGCTTGCTTTGCCCAAGTGATGGGCTTGACTGAAGTTGACTCATAAAGCCCCTCAGATAATGAGCATGATTATGAACATAAGAAACGCCTAGATCATCACCTTCTGAAGAAATTAGTTCACCGAGTGCCCTAAACCAGCTGTACTGAGATGAACTGTATATTTACTTTAAGAGTAAAGCGAATGCCGAGAGGCTCTAAACGAAAAGTCTTCCCATTTCGCTTTATTGGAGGCCACTAAAGAGACTATAAGTTGCCGATGAAAAAGCTCTACCAGCTCACTAGCTGATATGCCGCGGTTCGAATGCGACTGCGTCCCGACGGTTCCAAAACCTTTTTGAATGTTATGGACTGAAGTTGTTGCCCGAAATAATTTCTGAACACAGGAGGGTATCCAAACTGTGCGGCCCATCTTTTCATAGAGACTTGACAGATTGTTTCAGCTGCTGTGTCTGCAACTCCGGCCAATTAGTAAAGTGGCCTACACATGTGAGTAAGTACGAACAGACAACAGAAGAGGGTAGTGGACCCAAGGTGTCCAGGTGGACATGACTAAAACGTGCATCAGGAGTGGCGAATGATCCATTCGAAGTTACGTCATGCTGATGGGCTTCGGATGATTGGTTTTTCTGCGAGACCGCGTCCAGTTACACACATCACGGGTAACGCCACGCCGGACAAATCTATCTGATTTCAATTTGTCTGTAACAAGTATTCTAGGAGGTGAAAGGTCTTATAGACACATCGCAAAGACCGAGCAAAACCAGATTTTGGAGTACTCGTAGACATGTCGCAAAGTATGGTATCCCCACTACTGAAACGGGTACACCCTTTATCTTCAGGGAAGTGTTGTGATAAAGTTTATCTCCATTCAAGTCTGCTGTCTGCAGTTCAGCCATTTTTTTGCAAGTCAGTGGTTGGCGGAACTGTTATGGCACAAATTTGCAACGGTGCATCTGCCACCAAGTTAATGGCACCAGGAACATTTCAGGTGTCAGTCGTGAGTTGTGAAATGTGGCCCAAGTGCGTCATTTACGTGGAGGGAATCTATCCTAAGTTGTTAGAAGGGCATAAGCCAAAGTTCCGTGGTCAGTGAAAACAGTAAACCGACGACCTACGACCAGGTGAAGAAAGTGGTTGGAAGGGGCATAAGTGTCAAGGAGTTCACGGCTAAAAGGGCTACAATGCATTTCACATGCAGATAGACGAGAGGAAAAAGCCAGAAGTGTTTCAGTGTTATTCGTGAGCTATTGCATGACAGCTCATATGGCCGTGTTGGATTCATCAGCCGAAATATTGATAGGGAGCCTGATGTCCAGATACACTAACACAGTGGCGTCCGCGATGGCCATCTTGATTTGCTTAAATGCCTACAGTGCTTCACGAGTGAATGTTAGTTTTTGCACCCACCTTTCATAAAATCAGTTAGTGCCGTCAAAATATGCAAGCATCGGGGAAGAAAAAAATGTTAGTAACTTACCATCCCGAGAAATAAGCGCAATGATTTCAAAGATGCGGGCAATGGGAAGTTTAAAATCATCTGTATCCTTTCAGATAAAGGACCAGGCCCATGTTTATCGGTAACATGCCCAAGAAAAATCAAGGATTGAACTCTAGTCTGGCACTTGGCTAGGTTGACAATTACCGAGTGTTATGAGAACTGGTGGAAAACTGGTTGTAAGTTAGTACAATGAGTTTCTTCGCCTGGACTAGCTGTCAGATGTTCGTCCAGATAGACACAGAAGAAGTCATGTCCATGCGAGATATCATGAATGAAACGTTGAAATGTCTTAGCGGTGTTGCGCAGGCTGAAGGATGAAGTAGCCGGAAAAGGCTGAAAGGTGTAGTGAATGTGGTCTTCGGGACACCTTCAGGGTCTTCAGGGACCTGGTGATAAGCACGTGTTAGGTTCAGCTTACTGAAAAAGTTGAGCCTCTTGAATATGGTGTCGGGTCTTGTATGTGTGGGACTGGGGGGTGATCTGGGACTGTTTGGACCTTCAGTCCATACCATTTCTTTTAGGCACCAAATGTATGTGTGGGCTGTTGGATGATCTCATTGTTCCCATTCCTGGCATGCGCAAAAAAGTCAGCGTTAGTGTCTTGGAGCTTCTCTGGAGACAGCCGGTGTGGCCTGATGAAAATAGACTAGCCACTAATCATGACATGATGAGTAACATGAGAAGGGTCATAAGGAACACCACAGTTAGGCAGGGTACGGATTTGAAATGTCACGGATAGGAT
The DNA here is from genome assembly GCA_944472135.2 of Trichobilharzia regenti. Lineage (NCBI taxonomy): Eukaryota > Metazoa > Platyhelminthes > Trematoda > Strigeidida > Schistosomatidae > Trichobilharzia > Trichobilharzia regenti. Next base: position 4,633,205 of record OX235270.1, read on the forward strand.
AAGTTAGACTGTGAGAGGGTCTGTGAAGAGGAATCGTGTGGTAGAATCACCAAACTTACGATTGCCTGCATATATCAGCAACTGACAGTGATGCTAGAGATTCATGCCAATAATGCCAGTAGTCATATCGGCGACGATGAAAACCTGAAAGAAAGGAAGGCGAAGTCTGATATTAAGGTCAAAGAACCTCCTGTCATAAGTTGTGTCAGGCGAACCACATCAGCACGCAGTTGTAGAGATATTAACCACAGAAGGTCTTCTGTTGCATGTAGGGCAACTCAAGCTTCTGCCTCAGTATCGACAAGCGGGCGTTTTCTAAAGTTGTGACCTGAGATGTCAGAGGGGCGGCGAGGAAGTGGTTCACCGGCAACGTCATTCACCATTACGTGCCAGCTCATCCGTTCCCACAGTGGCTAGTGTCAGATATGCAGGGAGGAGCACAAAATATTGATTGTTTAGTTCTAAATTTTCAAAAAAAGCATGTGCTGTAAACACCTACTAGTATGTTTAGCTTCTTGTCAAGACGCCATCCCATGGGCCCAACACAAATTTGTGGGACACTTCACAGGTCAGCATGTTCGACGGGTTGTAATTTTTGGAGCTAAATTTCACTAAACTGTCACCTATATAACCATGTGAACCATAGTCAAGATTTTTACAGAAGAGGTTCAAAATAATCAGGCGGCAAGTGAGAAGTGGATACATCGTAAAAATTATATTGGTGGAATCTCAATTATATATTACACGGTAGTTTTCAATTAAGTACCATTATGCTCTGTTTTGTCCCAACTACCTAGGTATTTAATGAAGCTACTTTTTTCCTTTTTATCCTCCGCTCCTTTAAAGCCTTATTGGGCTGGTGGAAAAAAACATAATAACAAAAATAATGTTTGCACAGAGCTATGTTTTCATCGAAAATCTCATACTTTCCATGCTTAGACTAATATGGTAAGCAATATACACTGCAAATTTATACGATCACTCCAAGAGCTCTATCGATTCTTCTTGGACATATCTTGTAAATTTACTCCCAGTGACATATTATACTTGAGTGTGCTTTGCAAAGTTCCGCAGTTCCTCAGGACGTCCTTCCCTTAATGAAATAGCTATTAATCAAGTGTGGACAAAAAACGTACCAAGTATAGACAGTTAATTTGTCCACCATACTACTATCAGCAAACGAAACGAAGTTTGGGTTCAAAATAAAACTTGATTTTCAACTTCATGAGAGTTAAAAATTAATTCCGACATGTTCCGATTGTTTAATATATATCAACAATTCAGACATTCGAAATAGAGCTAATGTCAATGCAGTTGAAGATTGAACGATCAATTCATGGTTGTTTGCTCAAAACCAACTTCCCCAATTTTCGCGGAGGCATCAATACGACAGTCATCGTCTCATCGGTCGCTGTTCAGAAAGAAGTCAGAAGTAAACCATCAGAAGTAATATTGTGATTTATTATTGTAATATTTGTTCACAGACCCTAGTAAAAACATTATTTTTATATGTTGGTGTTACAATAAAGAATTCTCAAGTGGCCAATCGGTGTTTTGGTTACTGCGTCCGTTATTACTAAGCGTTTCTGAAAAAGTGCAAGGAACAGCGTGGGCCCGAGCGTAGCAAGAGCTGGACATTAACGGTTTACGAGACGTGGCTGACAGTTTCTGATGGTAGAAACAGATTCTGGTGGATTCAAACAGTTGGTGAAAGTTTGGATAGTCGCCGTTCATTTTTCCTGGTGCCGGTCAAGTCCTCTTTGAACAAGCAATATCCGGAACGTTTTCGGAATTGGGTCAAGTTCAACAATGCCTGGGTCAAAGAAGGGACAGAGCGTCTTGGATGCAAACAGGAAAGTAAGTCATGTTGACTTGTCTGTTAATTGTAACGATGTGTCTGATGTTAAGCATGACATGGTTGATGTTACTGTTTCGCCATTCAAGGATAGTAGGAACATCAAACTCCCTAAATTTGAACCACGGTGTTTTGATGGAAACCCGGCTGATTACTTACAATTTGTAAAGGAGTTTGAGATCATGTTGAGTAGTTTTCTATTAAGCGATGAATTGAAGTTAATGTATTTGATGAGATATTGCACTGGAGTTGCTTCAAGAGCTATACAGTGCTGTAAGTTTATGAAGCCGAAAGAGGGGTACTATGAGGCTATGAGCATATTACGTCAAAGGTTTGGAAGACCTTCGATGATTGCAGTGAAATTATTCGAGGCTTTTAAGGGTAATGGTGGTGAATTACAGGATGACTCCCAGGCACTCACTGAGATTTTAGATAATTTTCTAATTTACAAGAATGGAATGATTTCTATTAATCGCACGAGTGAACTCAACTCGAGTTTTATACTAGAAGTAATAGCAAGACGCCTACCTACTCGACTGCAAAGGAAGTGGGTGAAGATAAGCTCCCGTATGGAGGATGAGGGTATCGAGCCAAGGTTTGATGATATCCTGAAACTGGTAAAAGATAGTGTCAATCAATCTATGAGCAAGTTTGCCAGTCTATTGACTCTCACCCCTAGAATAGAGCAGTCTGAGAGCAAAACGCAATCATTGATGACGAATAGGCCTCAAAGAGGTGGATATCGAGAAGGCTCCATGATGTCTAGTAATGCATATAGACCTAGTGAGTGTAACAGGTTTCGTAGTACATCCTCAACAGATGAGTTACAAGATGCAAGACAAGCACGGTTGTGTTTTACACGTTTGCAAGAGGTGCATACAAAGGTGAACTGTGAACCAGTAAGCAAGTTCAGTGATAAGCTAAATGTAAACTCCAGGCCTGACTCCGAATTGTGTGACGATAAAAGTGCGGTCAAGGAGTCTGTAGTTGCAACTGGTAAGCCATTGTTGAATAGAGTGTCAGAGAATAGAGTTACTGCTTCAGAGTGCAGTTCTGACCCTACAAGTTTACAAGGTATTACTAGTCAGAGTGAAGTTACAAAACCTTTTAGGATTTGCGAGGAGGAACCAAAATTGTCTACTTCTGTTATTAAAGAGTTTGAAAATGATGAAGTTGACGGTAAAGTGAATATTCGTGATAATGATCATGATACTTCACAGTTGTCTTTGGTTGATCATGATGAGATCAGGGATATGCCTACTACTGCTAAGTTGAACAAGGGTTCTGTACAACTACAACGTGAAGTAGAATTGAACGCAGATGCAGTTGCAGAAGGCATGCATACTTGTGAGACCGTGAGTGTAATTGATCAGCGTGTAGCCCACCTATCATCAGATGATAGTGCTAAACCTGAGCTGATAGTAAAAGACAGCAGTGGTGGTGGTCTTGGAGGTAGACAACTATCTGAAACCGAACAACAACAGCTTTTGATCCACCGCTAAGTTCATCAACTGGTATCAATCAGTCGTCGTTGGTGCTGTCATCCACAATGAAACAGACGCCCATCAACTCAAGTATCTTGTGAAATGACTATGATAGTATTGGTGCGTTTGAAAAGACGAAAGATATTGCTCAGTTCGGTGAGAATAAGCCAAGTGTAAACGAGAGAGTAACTGTTAAATTGACTTGCATAAATAAAGGAATTTCTTGTTTCAAGTTACTATTTGAATGCTATTATCTTTGGTGTAAATTACTCTGTTTCTACACTTGGTTGACCAGATATGCCGTGTGTTTGTTAGTCATCTATATTCAGCGATACAATGGCACGGGCTTGTTACCGTTCAGATTTGAGGATAGAGATGATAGGTGGAAATCAGCAAATGAGCTCTGCGACGATTTTCCAACCTAGGGCGTCAACCTGAGAGGGGTTGTAGGCGTACTGCTGTATGTCCTACAGTTCTTCAAGGGTAGTTTTTCATTCCAGAATCCACAACATTTGATGTATTGATTGTACACATGTTTGTGTTAAATAATTGTGTGAGTTCAAATTATTGTAATTGTTGGTTAATCTTGTTTGTGTCCGGACATTCCACAACTTACAATCGTCAACCTGTGAAGGGTTGTAGGCGTACTGGTGTAAGTCCTGCGATTCTTCAAAGGAATTCCATCGAGACATGAACTGCGAGTTTGTGTGTACTGTTTGTATATATGTGTGGTGTGTCATATCAGTTGGTGTATTTTGGATTCATTGTGTTTACTCGTTGTTTTCGTACCTTGTTGTTATTATATAATTTTGTTGAAATTTTAGTCGTGATTACTTCTGAAGTTGTTTCTAGTCTTCTACGTTCGTGAATGAATTGATTGATGTTAGAGACAGCAGATGGGGCGTATACGCCGGGGAGGCTAGTCTATTGCTGAGAATGAAATGCATACGGAGATAATTGTTAGCTGCGGTCCGACACGCCGGGGAGAAAAAGTGTAAACGACTGAGGCTCGCATGCGTCACCGCTACTAGAACTGAGGCAGAATGAGTGACAAGCGATTGCAGTGGTAATTGGTGGTGAATAGATACGAGGATGTGCGTGGAGTATCATGAGGTGGTGCTATGGTCACGTTGCATTCTGCAAGAGTCATTCTGGCAAGTGGCGATTGTGTTGCAAGATGTCAAGAGGGGGTCTCTATCTGGAGGCGCAGGTCGTCATTGATGTGTGAGATTGTGCTGTGGGTACGCTTGTTGGCTTTTCTGTTTGTTTTCGATTTCAGCTCTGTCCGTGTGACCCAGGTTCTCGCAATGGCATCCAAGTCAACGTGTATTGGTCGTGAAGGAAAAAGGGATGGATCCCATTTTTTGCCGGGGAGTGTCAATGCAGTTGAAGATTGAACGATCAATTCATGGTTGTTTGCTCAAAACCAACTTCCCCAATTTTCGCGGAGGCATCAATACGACAGTCATCGTCTCATCGGTCGCTGTTCAGAAAGAAGTCAGAAGTAAACCATCAGAAGTAATATTGTGATTTATTATTGTAATATTTGTTCACAGACCCTAGTAAAAACATTATTTTTATATGTTGGTGTTACAATAAAGAATTCTCAAGTGGCCAATCGGTGTTTTGGTTACTGCGTCCGTTATTACTAAGCGTTTCTGAAAAAGTGCAAGGAACAGCGTGGGCCCGAGCGTAGCAAGAGCTGGACATTAACGGTTTATGAGACGTGACTGACATCCATCTTATTTACTTTTGCTTGAAGTCTGGCCCTCGAGGCTCCTTCAACCTGTTTGTTGGATTCCACCTGTAGTTCTTCGAGTTTTTGCGACATTAGACATAAATCATCAACGCGCGAAATCTAGATCTTCTCAATTTTTTTTGTCAGTCCATAGTATCTCCGCCTTATCGCAATTCTTCAGCATAATCCAGCCCACCACAACTTGGAATATCATTCGTTATTATAGACAACCACTCTTATCTTACCCCTGTCTTCACTTCAAACACTTCGCCACGTTTTCCGTCATGTATCACCTGGCACATTCTATTGTCAGAGATAGCCGTCAAATGAGGTTGATAACGATTCGCTCACTGCACACCCTCGTGTTGAATTAGTTTTCAGATTACTTCGCGGCCAGTGCTCTAGAAGGCCTTTTCGAAATCGATGAATTTGACACAGGGATTTGATTACTATCCAATGATTTGTTCGAGGATGATTATGCCTACAACTGCAATTCAGTCAGCTCATAAGCCTTGTTTCAGTGCATCTTTTATTCTATCCAGGGTGAAACGACTTAGTATTTTACTTAGAGTGGACAAGAACACAATTTTGTGTCAGTTCTTGCAGAGGCCTAAATTGGCCTTCTTTGGTAGTCTCACAAGTTAACCTTTCTTCCAATCAGCAGGTACTTTCCCCTCACTACAAACGTTTTGCAGAGGCGGTGTCAGCATACACACTGTCGACCTTCGATCCGTTTTTGGCGCTTCTCGAGGAATGTTGTCTGGTTCAGCTGCCTTTCCGAACTTCAGTAGCTTGGTTGCATTCAGGGAATCCGCCTTTGTTGGTGGAATGGTGTCGACTAGCATTTCCGTGGTGGTTGTTGGTGGCGTTTCTGGAGGCGTTGAAGGTGGTGGCTGATTCAAGAGCCTTTTGAATTGATCAATACCTTGTTTCCTTAATTCATCCTCCTGGGCAATTAGGTCTCCTTGGCCACCTTTTTCTGGTTTCATCTGCTTTGATCTTTTTTCTCGGATAAACACCTGGTTAGGTGACATAATGTTCTGAGGTCTGTTTTACCTGAAGTGTGTTCTGCTTCAGTTGCCAGACAGCGTGTTATAGAGCTGTTTTTGTCTCTCCTAGCATCCTTCTTCACTTCATTCAATGCAATGTACGTTGAACTCAGCTTCCACTTCTGTTTTCTGTCTTTGAATTGGTTCACTTGTTTCGCTAGCCCCCTCTTCTGTTAATTTCCAGGTGTCCGTAGATAGTTGTTCATCACCTTTTTACCCGTGATGAGTTTTCTTCGTGTATTATCTGCTCCAAGTTTGGCATTCTTATTACCCATAGGGATTTTGATGTCGCCATTTGTGATGTTGTCCATTGCTGTTTGTAGCTGTCTATAAGAATCTCCCTTCTCTTGTTCCGCCTTGTTGTAAGGACATAGGATTGGATAATTATGGCCATCCTTGGTTTCGGCTTGAATCTCGCTGTCATAGCTCTGGGGGAGACCCGTTACCACCGTACTAGTGCTTTGCATGCTGTCAGTTAAATCATGATAGACACTCCCTCAGTGTGCTTGTGGTTGTCTCCTAGGTGATCGGAGTAGATAATTGACCCAGTAGCTAACAGTCTGGATAGTCCGCATTCATTCCACATGCATTATCAGATTCCTGACACTTATATGCTGTATCTCTTCGTTTCTTCGTCACCTGAACAGCCTCACTGGGCTTGCAGATTGTATGGACACTCTACCTCCCAATGATTATTTCTGCCTCAGTCGAACACTTTGAAGCCTTCGAATAGGCGAAATGTAACGGGAAAAATATTTTCAAGAGTTGGTTTGTAAGGAATGAATTTGTTTTACAAGTTTGACCATGGATAGATATCAGTCAGAGATCTAGTGAAAACCAGACAGTATTGGACAGCTGTGTCTACCGCCTAGTTTGAAACTCGCCGGCAGTGCGCACCCAACACCAAGGTTCGAAACCAGGTCCTTACGATTACAAAGCAACCTCGTATACCCTGATGTTGGGTGCACACCGCTGGTGAGTCCCAAGCTAGGTGGTAGATACAGCTGTCCAGTACTGCCTGGTTTTCAATGGATCACTAACTGATATCTATCCGTGGTCAAAATCGTAAAAAGTTGACTCTCGCGGAATAAACGTTCCCTGCACATCTCGCGTTCTTTTCTTTACTTATGTGTCCACTGCTTTGCTTATTACAAATTGGTATCGGAGCTGTTCTAAACTCAGTCTAAACATGAATCGAACTCGTGTGAACTTCCTGCAGTATGGTCCTCCCAACAAGCCAACACACATTCTTCACACACAGGACACACTCTCCCCGTGCGAGGGCCACCGCCTCTGGACATAAACAGTAAATAAGAGATGTGGACGTTCCGTATGAAATCTCCCCCACAGGTCTATCCCCACAAGGACAGTACACCCAGAAGGTGTTTGCGCTGAGTGATTCTGCCGTACGCAGTGCAATCGCTGAGGAATTCTCCCCATCCAAGACGCTCAGCAATAACTGGCGCATACTGGATGAATGTTTAGCGAAACCTTCTGGTGCCTCCGTATACGTGCTCTCCTTCCTAAGCCGTCGCCAAGAACCGGGAGAGACGGATGACGACTACCTCCACGAACTTCGTGTGATTGAATCTCACGCCTTTCAAATGAGAGACACGATGAGGCTATTCGTACCCGCTTCGCGCATAGCCTCCCATCTTACGAGCTTAAGTGCCAACTATTGTGCAAACAAGTGAACGCCATCTCAGGCGCTCTGGTGGTAGTCAAACAATTCCAGAGGGTTGAATATACCATCTCTCCAACTGCCAGTACTTCCTGTTACGCCTTTGAGATTGCTAACAAAAAATACCAAACTTAGAGCCCCGACAACGCCACCTTAACGGCCCCCCGCCAGTCCAGCCTGCAAAGCCGTCTGCGACCCCTTTCAAATCAAACAGTGATCCCAGCAGATGTTATTATTGTCGTCAACTTGGTCGCAGAGCCTGGAGATGTGGACACAGTAAAAAAACATTCGGGTAAGTCGCTTCTTAATGTACCCTTATTCAGTCAATGTTTGAAATCCCCACCTACTCTTGAGCGTAAAATTCAAGAAGTGGACGTAGCATATTCCACTGTTATCTGCACAGGGTTTGTTCAGCAATTTGGGGCCAACCCTAAACCTCCCACCGGTCAGCTGTAGTCAGTTACCGCTAAAGGAGCTCCTGTCAACGTAATTGGTTTCGTTACCCTTATCATGACCTTAAATGGGTTCATCCGCACTCAATCTTTTGTCATATATGGTGTGGTGTGATGGGACTTGATAACGGGTGTTGATTCCTTGACCATTCAACACGCTGTCAATGACCTAGGTCGTTTACGAATTTGGTTGGGGACACATAACCTCTCACTCAGTTGATCAATTATTCACGATCAGTGTGATAATGCCTACATTCTACCCCAGATGAGTACGGTGGACATCAGCGTCAACCCTCACGTTAACTCAAAAGACCGTGCCGATGCTCTAGCCTTGCTACAAGAGCATATAGAAGTGTTTGGTGATGGTCACATTATGGGGCGAACTAGTGTTGTTCAACACGAGGTCAAGACAGGGGATAACTTCCCACTTACGATGCCGCCCCCGCAGGTGCCCATTTATTATGAACTACAGTTGGACGCGGTCACAAAAGAAAGTGATTGAACCGTCCACTTCACCGTGGGTGTTCCATATTGTTTTTGTAAAGAAGAAAGATGGCTCCCTCCATCTGTGCGTAGACTATCGTCTTCTAACAACGAGATTCTTTTCCCCTACCTCGCATAGTTGCTACACTAGGTGCTATGCGTGGGACCCAGTGTTCCTCTACTTTAGAGCTGACTTCTGATCATTGACAAGTTGAAATTCGTCCTGAAGGTCGACCAAAAAACTATTTTTCGTGCCTAAGGGGTCGTATGAATTCGAAACTATGCCATTTAGACTATCTAATGCCACTGCTACGTTTCAAAGGCTAATACGGAGAATTCTGACAGGTTCAGTCCCCCCAAAACGACACATTTACCTAAAAGACATCGCTGTGTTCGAACAGTCCCTCGAAGAACACCATGCGAACCTCCAAGGCGTATTCCAACGTTTACTGAAGAGTAATATTAAGCTGAAAGCCTCGAAATGCCATTTCCTGAGGAAATCTGTTACCTTCCTTGGTTATGAGATTACTGTACAAGGAGTTAGCATAGGTGGGAGCAAAGTTCACGTGATCCTCAACTTGCCCACCCCTAAATCGACAGTGGATGCACACAGTTGCATGGGGCTTGTCCCTTACTACCGTGGTTTCATTAAAAAGTTTGTCAATGAAGCAGCCCCTCTTCATTGATTAACAGAAAAGGGATAGAAATTCGTTCAGACTAGCGAGTAAGAGGTAGCATTAAGTAGGCTCAAAACATGTTTAACTTCCATTGTTTTAGAGTTTCCAGATACAGTGCCTGACATAGGACCCCTTTTTCTGAATACTGATACCAGTGCACAGATGATGGGAGCCGTCCTCTCACAGATGATGCCTGACGGACAGGTGTGAGTCATAGCATACGCTGGCGGGACACTATAAAGAGAGAGACATGGTATTCTACGACTCGCTCTTGTGTACTTTCTCTCTTATTTTCACCATTATTTATTGGGACGTAAATTTCGGGAACGGGATAGTCACAAGGGGTCATAGTGGTTGCAGAATTTTCGTGATAGAGAGGGCTAAATCGCCCGCTGGCAGGAAAGCTTATAGGCGTTTGTTTACACTCGTGAATACCATCCCGGAAAACGACATACTAACGTCAATGCTGTCTAACGCCGGCCTGAGTTTGAAACCACGGTGAGTGTACCACTCGGTACTGCAGCTGATACTGATTGAGCCTAATTGCCAGCGGCGGATGCAGATACAAAACCTGTCATTTTACGAGAAAAGCACGGCAACAACAAAGCGACATATAAGGAATTACGAGAAATACCATCAGCTAAAAAATGTATCTGCGGTAAACGAGGACTGCGTCGAATAACAGACGTTGTCCTATACATAGTGTAGCCAAATTCCATCTCCCGAATTGTCAATGCAGTTGAAGATTGAACGATGAATTCATTGTTGTTTGCTCAAAACCAACTTCCCCAATTTTCGCGGATGCATCAATACACCAGTCGTCGTCTCATCAGTCGCTGTTCAGAAAGAAGTCAGGAGACAACCGTCAGAAGTAATATTGTGATTTATTATTGTAATATTTGTTCATAGACCTTAGTTGTAAAGCTTAGTTGTACGATGGCTATGTGTCGGTGTTAGAATAAATAATTCTCTAGTTGCCAAACTGGGTTCTGCTTTTTGCATCCGTTCGTACTAAGCGTTTCTGAGAAGCTTCGAGGAACAGCGTGAGTCCCAGCGTAGCAAGAGCTGGGCATTAACGGTTTACGAGACGTAGCTGACAGTTTCTGACGGTACGGTGTCAGTTTCTGACGGATTCGAACAGTTGGTGACAGTTTGGATAGTTACCGTTCATCTTTCCCGGTGCCGGCCAAGTCTTCTTTGAACAAGCAATATCTGGAACGTTTTCGGAATTGGGTCAAGTTCAACAATGCCTGGGTCAAAGAAGGGACAGAGCGTCTTGGATGCAAACAGGAAAGTAAGTCATGTTGACTTGTCTGTTAATTGTAACGATGTGTCTGATGTTAAGCATGACATGGTTGATGTTACTGTTTCGCCGTTCAGGGATAGTAGGAACATCAAACTCCCTAAATTTGAACCACGGTGTTTTGATGGAAACCCGGCTGATTACTTACAATTTGTAAAGGAGTTTGAGATCATGTTGAGTAGTTTTCTATTAAGCGATGAATTGAAGTTAATGTATTTGATGAGATATTGCACTGGAGTTGCTTCAAGAGCTATACAGTGCTGTAAGTTTATGAAGCCGAAAGAGGGGTACTATGAGGCTATGAGCATATTACGTCAAAGGTTTGGAAGACCTTCGATGATTGCAGTGAAATTATTCGAGGCTTTTAAGGGTAATGGTGGTGAATTACAGGATGACTCCCAGGCACTCACTGAGATTTTAGATAATTTTCTAATTTACAAGAATGGAATGATTTCTATTAATCGCACGAGTGAACTCAACTCGAGTTTTATACTAGAAGTAATAGCAAGACGCCTACCTACTCGACTGCAAAGGAAGTGGGTGAAGATAAGCTCCCGTATGGAGGATGAGGGTATCGAGCCAAGGTTTGATGATATCCTGAAACTGGTAAAAGATAGTGTCAATCAATCTATGAGCAAGTTTGCCAGTCTATTGACTCTCACCCCTAGAATAGAGCAGTCTGAGAGCAAAACGCAATCATTGATGACGAATAGGCCTCAAAGAGGTGGATATCGAGAAGGCTCCATGATGTCTAGTAATGCATATAGACCTAGTGAGTGTAACAGGTTTCGTAGTACATCCTCAACAGATGAGTTACAAGATGCAAGACAAGCACGGTTGTGTTTTACACGTTTGCAAGAGGTGCATACAAAGGTGAACTGTGAACCAGTAAGCAAGTTCAGTGATAAGCTAAATGTAAACTCCAGGCCTGACTCCGAATTGTGTGACGATAAAAGTGCGGTCAAGGAGTCTGTAGTTGCAACTGGTAAGCCATTGTTGAATAGAGTGTCAGAGAATAGAGTTACTGCTTCAGAGTGCAGTTCTGACCCTACAAGTTTACAAGGTATTACTAGTCAGAGTGAAGATATAAAATCCTTAGGGGTTTGTAAGAATGAAACTGAATCATCTACATGTTTTATTAAAGAGTTTGAAAATGATGAAGTCGACCAGATAGATGATGATAAATTGAATATTTGTGATAATGATCATGATACTTCACAGTTGTCTTTGGTTGATCATGATGAGATCAGGGATATGCCTACTACTGCTAAGTTGAACAAGGGTTCTGTACAACTACAACGTGAAGTAGAATTGAACGCAGATGCAGTTGCAGAAGGCATGCATGCTTGTGAGACCGTCAGTGTAAGTGATCAGCATGTAGCCCACCTATCATCAGATGATAGTGCTAAACCTGAGCTGATAGTAAAAGACAGCAGTGGTGGTGGTCTTGGAGGTAGACAACTTTCTGATAGCCGATCAACAACAGCTTTTGATCCACCGCTGAGTTCATCAACTGGTATCAATCAGTCGTCGTTGGTGCTGTCATCCACAATGAAACAGACGCCCATCAACTCAAGTATCTTGTGAAATGACTATGATAGTATTGGTGCGTTTGAAAAGACGAAAGATATTGCTCAGTTCGGTGAGAATAAGCCAAGTGTAAACGAGAGAGTAACTGTTAAATTGACTTGCATAAATAAAGGAATTTCTTGTTTCAAGTTACTATTTGAATGCTATTATCTTTGGTGTAAATTACTCTGTTTCTACACTTGGTTGACCAGATATGCCGTGTGTTTGTTAGTCATCTATATTCAGCGATACAATGGCACGGGCTTGTTACCGTTCAGATTTGAGGATAGAGATGATAGGTGGAAATCAGCAAATGAGCTCTGCGACGATTTTCCAACCTAGGGCGTCAACCTGAGAGGGGTTGTAGGCGTACTGCTGTATGTCCTACAGTTCTTCAAGGGTAGTTTTTCATTCCAGAATCCACAACATTTGATGTATTGATTGTACACATGTTTGTGTTAAATAATTGTGTGAGTTCAAATTATTGTAATTGTTGGTTAATCTTGTTTGTGTCCGGACATTCCACAACTTACAATCGTCAACCTGTGAAGGGTTGTAGGCGTACTGGTGTAAGTCCTGCGATTCTTCAAAGGAATTCCATCGAGACATGAACTGCGAGTTTGTGTGTACTGTTTGTATATATGTGTGGTGTGTCATATCAGTTGGTGTATTTTGGATTCATTGTGTTTACTCGTTGTTTTCGTACCTTGTTGTTATTATATAATTTTGTTGAAATTTTAGTCGTGATTACTTCTGAAGTTGTTTCTAGTCTTCTACGTTCGTGAATGAATTGATTGATGTTAGAGACAGCAGATGGGGCGTATACGCCGGGGAGGCTAGTCTATTGCTGAGAATGAAATGCACACGGAGATAATTGTTAGCTGCGGTCCGACACGCCGGGGAGAAAGAGTGTAAACGACTGAGGCTCGCATGCGTCGCCGCTACCAGAACTGAGGCAGAATGAGTGACAAGCGATTTCAGTGATAATTGATAGTGAATAGAAAAGAGGATGCTTGAAGAGTATCATGAGGTGCTGCTATGGTCACGTTGCATTCTGCAAGAGTCATTCTAGTAAGTGGCGATTGTGTTGGAAGATGTCAAGAGGGGGTCTCTATCTGGAGGCGCAGGTCGTCATTGATGTGTGAGATTGTGCTGTGGGTACGCTTGTTGGCTTTTCTGTTTGTTTTCGATTTCAGCTCTGTCCGTGTGACCCAGGTTCTCGCAATGGCATCCAAGTCAACGTGTACTGGTCGTGATGGAAAGAGGGGTTTGATCCTTTTTTTGCCGGGGAGTGTCAATGCAGTTGAAGATTGAACGATGAATTCATTGTTGTTTGCTCAAAACCAACTTCCCCAATTTTCGCGGATGCATCAATACACCAGTCGTCGTCTCATCAGTCGCTGTTCAGAAAGAAGTCAGGAGACAACCGTCAGAAGTAATATTGTGATTTATTATTGTAATATTTGTTCATAGACCTTAGTTGTAAAGCTTAGTTGTACGATGGCTATGTGTCGGTGTTAGAATAAATAATTCTCTAGTTGCCAAACTGGGTTCTGCTTTTTGCATCCGTTCGTACTAAGCGTTTCTGAGAAGCTTCGAGGAACAGCGTGAGTCCCAGCGTAGCAAGAGCTGGGCATTAACGGTTTACGAAACGTGGCTGACACTACTTCTTGTTTGAAACATCAAAGTACGTGAGCTCATCGGTGTAGTACACTACGAACTTGGGCGCGCTGGTTGAGACGAAATTGAACATACCATGCGTCGGTGTTTCTGTTGGCCCCTGCTTCATCGAGATTTGACTGAGTTCTGTCAAATTTGTGACCTCTGTAGCCGCAAAAAACAGCCTACACTAACGTCTGGAGCACTACTTGTACCTATGCTAACCCAAGCACCGAATCAGCGCATCGACATTGGCATGAGGGATCCGCTTCCGATCTCAAAAGTAGGTAACCGAAATATCTAAGGGATGATTGATTACTTTACAAAATGGTATGAGGCTGTACCCCTGCAACAACAAGATGCAAACAGCATGGCCAAGGAGTCTATGGATAATTGGATTACTCGTTTTGGTGCCTCACAATCATTGCATTTGGATCAAGGTGTTGCTTTTGAGAGCCAACCTATTCATTATATCTGCAACGTATTTGGTATTCGGAAGACACACACGACTACTTGTCATCCAGAAGAAAACGGTTTGGTGGTACTTACTAGTCGATTGATGGAGAATATCCTACACGCTTTCCTCAACCACCTGTCAGCTGATGCCTGTGATGACGCACTATCACAGCGCCCTCTGGCCTACCCATTTTCCGTCCATTCCTCAACGGGTTTCTATCCTGTCTTACTGTTGCACGGTTAAGAATTACGTCTTCCTACTGTAGTTCAAGTTCCTCCCTTATTCTTCGAACGAATCGACCATGTTGTTTATGTTCAGCAATTACGCGACCGTTTAGCAATCGCTTACGATCTGGCGCGCTCAACAAAAGTTATCACGCTATCATCAGAAGAATGTGCACGGTCGTCTCGTTCATGAACCCGCTTACTCTGTCGGCGATCATGTTTGGCTTCACCGTCCCTCTGGGCCGGGCTCGAATTTCTACTCCTCATGGCAAAAACTCTTTGAGATTGTGCGGCCATGCCCCCTACAACTTACTTCCTGAAAAAAACATTCAGCAGACGAACGCCGATGTTATTCCTGCCCACTTCAATCAACTTAAGCCTCATCACACGTTCCTCTCCAATAATCTTCCTCTCCTCCGACTAACCACCACTCGCCACCTGTCAATATGAAGTTCCAGCTGCTAGGGGCGTAGGCCGCTTAGTTCAACCTTTCAGCACTGAGGACAGCAGCTTCGAAGGAAGGGGACAGTGTAACAAAAACAAAACCTACATTATAAACACTAATCAATGTTTTATTTTCTATACTCCCAGGAAGATACTCGGGAGTCAAATATCTGGATCAAGAGATACAACAATTGGAGGATCTAAACCTCAACGATGACCAATAAGACTGTTAGACCCTAAGACTATGCTACAGCACTTCCCGTGGAATAAGCGTTCTATGCACAGCTCTTGTTTTCATTACTTGTGTGTCTGCCACTTTGCTTGTTACAATAATTATGATAGGTTATTCATTAAGTGATAAAATTGTCTAGTAAAACGTTGCTTAGTTTACCAATAACTGTGATTTCAACAGTATTAACCTAGCAGCTCAAAACAAAACTGCCCGATAAAGATCTTGACGAATCTGCGTAGATCAATCGGGCGAGTCTGAAGAGTGCGTAATTTAAGAATAACGTTTATATAAAATAAAAGCACTGCTAAAGAGTAGTTATACAGGATAAACTCCTTGTATATGTCCACGGAAATTTCCCAGTTTCTCATAGGAGTCCCACGTTTAGGTTAGACCGATTTCTGTGCATAAATTTGTCAGAATAACTGTAAGTTTCCCTGCTTCCTGATCAATTCACCACTCTGATCCCCTTTTTGAGGTGATTTTAGAGACTGTCTATGGGACTTGTGCGAGTCTCATTGAAATGAACAACGAAATCGGCCATATGATTGACCACAACATGAACACACCATAGAGAGGACAGTTGGCTGCACCTCTTATCTCTTCCAGTGAGCCTGTTGTCCAAGCATTACTGAAATACTAGCTTTGGATGTAATTTGTTACGTAATTCTTGTACACATCTGTAATTCTTATATACTGCGGATGCATCTAACCGGTTGCTCAAAATCATTAACCTGTTCGTTAGATAGTTTTGTTTCGGGCTGCTATCTTTTAGAGTCACTACAGCCAGCGGCTCACCTCAGTAGTATATGCCCAGTTAAATTCACAAAGAAGTACCGTCATGAGGACAGGCAATTTTTAGTCCGTAGGTTGCTGGGATCCAGAATAATGGTGAACTAATCCATATAGGATGACAAGAAGAGTATGTGGGAGCTGGCAAGTGTGTTTAAAAGTGCAATATTATACGTAACCGTGTTATGCATCTGGTCAAATGCTGCCTAGGGATGGGTTGGGACGACAAAGTGAAAAGATACTCCAGAATCAGGTGTATAACTTACTTCACACATACTTTCAATGTAGCTTCGAATTTTTAATTCACTGGCAAAACATCCATCCATTTCAGAATTGCCATTTAAAGACTGCGTTACACTTAATAACAATGGGACTTCAGACATGTAATACGTTATGCTTATGGGAAAACGCCCTCGACGTCTCGACATTGTGATGACTCATCCACTTCCTTTTGGTTTATTAGGAGACAAACGGCGCCGACTCATATGTGGAAGATGCTTCACTTCAAATGAGAATGCGTACCCTGCCAGGTATTATACTGCTTGAGGCAAACAAATGTTCGTAAGCTGTATCAAAACAATACTATGCAAACTAAAAAACAGATTTCGAAACCGGAATTTTAGAGTGGTGATGTCATTCCAGCCAGCTGGAGTGCGTGTAGAAACAACGGAATACAACATGGTAGCATACCGAATAAGAAGGGTGCTTCGACGTACACATATAGCATGATTATCATCCTGGCGCAGGATGGGAACATAAGCGTCTCTTCTGAGTAGCGGAGAAGCAGTAATATGGTGCACTTCAGTGTGTCATACTAAGTGTTTTGTACAACCTTAGAAAAAGATCAGCAGAGGTAGCACCCAACTGTCTTTGTGTAAACTATGTAACCGAATATGTCCTCGCTGTATCATTCATATAATCCAGGTCTGTAACATAATTTCTCCCTTAGGCCTGGGCCTAAGTCGCTCTCTGACATTAACTGAGGCAACTTATCGTTAGACATGGAGTAACTTACACTCTGAGTCCTGAGGGTATTTAATAGCATTACTGTGCATTCTTTCAGGTTGAAGGCCGAAGCACTGGCTTTTCCCAGTCTTCCAGAATTCTCACGTCTCTCTGCCGACTATCTGGGCCTACCAAGCATTTTACTGCTTTCCGAATCTTTACTCTTTGCTCTTCAGCATTAAGAGCAGCCGAGCAGTTTACACAGCACAGGAGTCAAAAATAACAATGGCCCTAGGATATAACCCTGTGAGACTGGCTGTGCAGAACTGCACCACGATGATCAGACACGACCGACCTCGGTTTAGAATTCTGTTTAGTCCAGGTGGTCCTCCGACCATAAGATGAGCAGGCCACAAATATCCGCCCGACTTATTTAGTAAAGGAGGAGGCTATGCTGAACTGTGTGGAATACCTTCTCGAAGCTGACGAAGACCACATAATGATAATGATAATATATTCTCATTTTGTACATGAGGGACGCCAGTTTACAGGCATCATCAATATGATAAATTACATATACGATTAGTAATCATACTTAATAATAATAATTTAATAAAATACATATTTTTCCTATCTGCGTAGGACACACCAAATGTACAGGCATGCATAAGCATTATTTGAATTTCATAAATTTGGTTTATGGTTAAATTACATGGTTGCTGGCGTCTTTGTCTTTGGTTTGTGGGAACAGTATGATATCTAGCCACTCAATGGACCACATCAAGAAATATAGAAATATCGTCTTCGCATTACCAAAAATCCAAGTATGTTTTACAGTTTACAATTTATTTAGGATAGTAGGCTATATGCCTGTGTTAATCCTTTCGATTTATTTCATACAGGAGGTCCAATCTCGCCTTGAATGAATCAACGGATGGCGCTGATACGACATGTTCCGGTAGGGAGTTCCAATGGTTCACAATTCGATGCGAAAAACGGATTTCCAGACGCAGACGATTCGACCGTGGTTTTTGAACCTTGAGGTGATGTCCTCGCAATTGGTTGGTGCTAGAAGGAAGAAATAATTTAGATAAATTAGCTCCAAAATCATTTCTTAGGATACGGTATGCTAGTATTAGGTCACCCCTAAGTCGTCTGTATGACAGTGGAAATAAACCCAGTCGACTTAACCTCTCCTCATATGACAGGGTTGAGAAACCCTTTATTAGCTTAGTTCCTACTCTTTGCACCCTTTCTAATAAGTCAATTTCGTATTTGAAACACGGGCTCGCTGCCTGGATCCCATATTCCAAATGAGGTCTGATATAAGTCGGATATAATATACGAAATATATCAGCGTCAAAGTTCGCAAAAGCCTTGCGTATGGCCCATAACATTCTAAAACCCTTAGTGGCTGCAGTTCTACAGTTTGTTGCTGTTTTCAAGTCATGCTGCACAACCACTCCCAAGTCCTTGTACTCAGTGACCACTGGGAGAGTAATGCCATTCATTGAGTAATTGTGCACGTGACTATGGGATACATGCATAACTACACTCTTGCTTAAGTTAATCTCCAAGGCCCAGCGCTTACACCAATCACTTAACAAGTTTAAATCTTCCTGCAAAGCAAGTTGATCACTGTCATCGTGCAAAGCCCTCCATATCTTGATGTCATCAGCAAACAGTAAGCAGGATGACTTAACTACCGATGGAATCTCATTAACATAAATCAGGAAAAGAAGTGGGCCTAGAATTGTACCCTGAGGAACGCCACTCTTAACCGATTCCCATGTTGATAAAACCCCGTTAACTCGTACTCTTTGTCTTCTGTCCTTTAGAAAGTCTTGAATCCAGTCGGTAACCACTTTATTGATTCCCAGACTACCTAACTTTACTAGAAGACCTGAATGAGAAACCCTGTCAAACGCCTTGCTAAGGTCTATGAATATGGCATCCACCGGTATATTAGCATCAGCTGAGCTTGCCCAACTTTCTCTGGCCAAAAGAAGGTTGGTCAAGCAAGAATGACCTGCTCTAAAACCGTGCTGTTCCACAGCGAAAAGTTTGTTCCCTTCAATGAACTGAATGATAGCATCACGAATTATTCTTTCTAGTAGTTTAACAACAATACTGGTCAAACTAACAGGACGATAGTTCTGAACTAAGTTTCTAGATCCGGTTTTGAAGACCGGACTAATGATGGCATCTTTCCAGTCTCTTGGACATTTAGACTGGTCCAGAGACATATTGAAGATTACCGACAATGGCTCGGCTATGCTTTCAGCCAATGCTGTTAATATACGTGGGTGGAGTTCATCAGGGCCACTGGACTTACCAGGATTGAGCCTTAGAAGCCACTTTAGGACAGTATCCTTTCCAATGTATAAGGGTGCCATTTTCAAGTTACCTTCTGGAAAATTTACAAAGCTGGTATCAATATTATCAGAGAATACTTGACTAAAGTGCTTGGACAAAGCCTCAGCCTTGGTCAAGTTATCCTCAGCCATGTTTGTCTGGTCATCTTCAAGCATAAGAGGTGGGATAGCATCACTCTTACGTGTTCTTCTCTTGATATATGAGAAGAGTCTTTTTGGGCAGCCTGGTGAACTTTTAACTAACTGGGTTTCGTAAGCTATCCTTGACTGGTGGATCAAAGTTTTACACTGGTTTCTGGTTTCACAGTATTTCAGCCGGAACTGCTGTAGCCCAGTAGAAACAAAGAGATTCCAGAACCTTTTTCTCCGTCTCAGGAGTGTTATAGCTTGTCTATTTATCCATGGTGGCCGATTTGTTGGCCTTTTAGGAACCCTCCAGGGGATGAGATCAGTGGTAACCCTCTCAAGTGTATTCTTAAATCTATCCCATTCAACTTCAATAGACGAGACAATGTTGAGTGACCAGTCGGCAGTTTGGATGGATTATAAATACTTGGGAAAAAATAAGGCTCGAAGTAATTCCCCGATATAACTTAGGTGTGTACAAAGCTGAATCTTATACTTGATTTATATCCAAATATGGTAATAATTAAAATAAGTGGTACACTTCTATGGTTTTTTCAGCATTTTCATCGTAACATCAAGAGTGAATTGTGCTCAACGTAGAATAATATTAGTGGCAGTATATATTTTCTTATACACGGATGTTTTCAAGAAAAGAAAGAATTGTGACGTTGTATTATAAATTAATACTTTTCCATTGGTATAAGAGTATATTCCACAACTGTAATCCAGGTTGCGTCGTGGGGGAAGGTAAGGTGTAATTCACGAAGGAATTGTAAGATATGGGACCAATGATTTTTGCAGATCATTTGTCATTGTAAATGGTCAAATATCAACATAATTCAATCTCATTCAAAAAGTCAAATGGAAGCTAAAATGGTGAGACAAAAAAGAAGACAAACAACAATAGATTGGAACATTCATTTCTCAGCGTTATTTCCAAACAATTCAGAATGAAAACCGATTTTTCGAAGAGGACTTATCTCTGCCGAAATCATGTTGCGCCTCATGAAGTATACTGAATTTGTCAGCGTTACCTGATACTGCCACCAGACAGACTTTCTAGTACCTTCGGTACCAGTGGGAGTATGATCACTGGTTCGCAACTCATTGCATTTGTTTTCCGATTCTTACCCTTGGAGTCAGAGGAATGGATGGCCCTCTTTGACTCCTTTGGCAGTTTCTCTCAATCCATCGAGTGTTAGAACAGGCCACACAAGGGCCTGCACAGAGTTGCTGCACACTTTCAGAAAAGATGCCTGAATGTCATCGCAACCTGAGGACTTGCCATAGGTGAGATCTGCAACTTCCCTAATACCACTGAGGGGTTTATTTGGAGTTTATTTATTCGGTTTTCCCTCAGTCCCTGTGGCTTATAGTATCAATGCTAACAGTGTTATTCAGTTATCCCTGCTATAGGGATTTGGTCATGGCCCATGTTCTGTATCCCTGTGATGGCGCTAAGCAGTGTCTGGTTGTGTTCTACTCTACAGGGGGTGGTCAGTAGATGTGGCGTGCGCTACTGATAAGATTTATCAGTACTATATAAGGTGACGTTCATCAGTACAGAAATATTAAGTAGTGGAGGGGCAGATTCGAAGTCAGAGAGAAGAAATGAACCGACCAGCGCTTTGCGACTAAGCATGGCAGACACGAAAAGAAGATAAAATCACAATAAGGGGGGGCAGAAGTAGCATAAAAACACGGGGCGTGTGTGTGCAAATGTCAACTTTCACGTAAGGTGTGTAGAATTTCACTCCACAAAGATACCAAATTCCCAATAAATATTCCGTTACCAGATCACCTGTGTTCTACCGTTACACAGACGTCACCCAACAAATGCTTGATGTGGTCGACAGTGAAATGGCATCACGTCGGATTTTAGATTTCAGTAGGTGATTAACGCGTTGCTCCCATGCGCTTAAGCCGTAAATGCCGACCTCTCCTCCTTACTTGTGATCTCTCTCGTATGAGGTCGGCCAGGCTGTTTATACTGACCACTGTCGGCAGTAATATGGATTAGCCGAGTTTCTATTAGTATTCTTATTCTGAGGTCCAACGGTGATTGTAGGTTTCTGAATTCATCTCTTTTCCTCTTAGCCTTCTTTCATTGCTAATATAGGCAAATATTAGTTAGTCTCACCACCTTACCATGTTGTGTGCAGGTTGACGCTGTGTAGGCTGTTGGTTGAGGAATTAATTTTGAAGCGAAAGGACTGATTTAAATGGAACCGGATCATTGTCCTTTTTGCCTCAAGTTCAGCTAAGACAATGAGGTGACACTGTTTGGCACCCACGGTAGTAAGACTGATGCACAATGATACGTTGTGACCTCAGTTTACTGCCTCTTCAGGGTCCATGGTCGACTTTCACAGCATCGGATGTATCCATAAATCTTATCCTTGCTCAAATATCACTGTTGGAGCACTGCGACCACATTTTCCTGGAGGCTGAATCTGACAACCAGTAGCCATGGTGAGCTCTTCAATGTAGGGTGGGTGAGACCATGTAGTCTACCACTCGAGATTGATCCGAAAGCACCTGTCAATGTAGTTGAAGATTGAACGATCGATTCATGGTTGTTTGCTCAAACCCAACTCCTCCATATTTTTCGTGGGAGTCATCAATCCACCAGTCATCGTCTCATCGTTCGCTGTTCAGTGGAAGATAAAAAACTATCAGAAATGTTATCGTGATTTACTGTTATAATATTTATTCTTAGACCTTGTGTGCGATAACCTTATTGTTGGTTACATATTGGCGTAAGAATAAAGGATTCTCGAGTCGCCAATCTGTGTTCTGGTTTTTCGCGGTGGTTAATACAAATTGTTTCTGAAAGTCTTCCAGGGATAGCGTGAGGTCTAGCGTAGTATGAGCTGGACAGTGACAGTTTCTGGGAGTTGGCTGACAGCACCAAGGACCCTCTGGAATGATAGTCATCTCCATAATCGTGGATCATGCTTTTGTTTCTCACAGGCAGTCGCCAGCTGCTAATAAATACCATGTGAAGGGCATTAGTTCTGGTGATTACCTTGCCACTGCCTGTCTACTCACGGCCATTCACGGCTTATTCGTGTGTTGGGGCTGCTGTTCATATCTAGTAATCAGAACAGCAATAATATATTCTCAGCGTCCTCAGCAGAGACCAGTGTCACTTCAAGTTAAGATGCTTTACCTTCAGGTACCTGAACACTCCTTTACAGCGTACACAGCTTTACGGGCTGGATGTCGAACCCCAGTTTGCCGCACAAATCATAGCACCGTTTCTGCTCGAATGCCGTTTGACCAAATAGACTGCTGCTGCACGTCGGTACGCTAAACGGAGTGAGTCAGTTTAGTCGGCATACCCAGATTTGGTCCCTGGCTGCTCGCCATCTTCCCCAAATTTAGCGACCTTAGTCTGATTCATGGTGTGATTATTCTGTCTTATACCGTGAAGACCACAAGTTCTAGTGGATCCAAGTGATCTTTCTGCAATGCCGGAGTTCCCGGCCGCTTCTGGAACCATTCCTGCGGGGTTTGTACGGAGTGAATGTTTACTGGATGTGACTTCAAGTATCTTCAGTTTCTGCGGACTTATACTTGTGGTCATTTGCGGGAGTTTCACTTTTGGAGTTTTCGAATAAATTTAGTGGCGTGCGGTTTTTCCGGTGAAACACTCTGTGTGTCTAAGAATAAATATTATAACAGTAAATCACGATAACATTTCTGATAGTTTTTTATCTTCCACTGAACAGCGAACGATGAGACGATGACTGGTGGATTGATGACTCCCACGAAAAATATGGAGGAGTTGGGTTTGAGCAAACAACCATGAATCGATCGTTCAATCTTCAACTACATTGACAGGTGCTTTCGGATCAATCTCGAGTGGTAGACTACATGGTCTCACCCACCCTACATTGAAGAGCTCACCATGGCTACTGGTTGTCAGATTCAGCCTCCAGGAAAATGTGGTCGCAGTGCTCCAACAGTGATATTTGAGCAAGGATAAGATTTATGGATACATCCGATGCTGTGAAAGTCGACCATGGACCCTGAAGAGGCAGTAAACTGAGGTCACAACGTATCATTGTGCATCAGTCTTACTACCGTGGGTGCCAAACAGTGTCACCTCATTGTCTTAGCTGAACTTGAGGCAAAAAGGACAATGATCCGGTTCCATTTAAATCAGTCCTTTCGCTTCAAAATTAATTCCTCAACCAACAGCCTACACAGCGTCAACCTGCACACAACATGGTAAGGTGGTGAGACTAACTAATATTTGCCTATATTAGCAATGAAAGAAGGCTAAGAGGAAAAGAGATGAATTCAGAAACCTACAATCACCGTTGGACCTCAGAATAAGAATACTAATAGAAACTCGGCTAATCCATATTACTGCCGACAGTGGTCAGTATAAACAGCCTGGCCGACCTCATACGAGAGAGATCACAAGTAAGGAGGAGAGGTCGGCATTTACGGCTTAAGCGCATGGGAGCAACGCGTTAATCACCTACTGAAATCTAAAATCCGACGTGATGCCATTTCACTGTCGACCACATCAAGCATTTGTTGGGTGACGTCTGTGTAACGGTAGAACACAGGTGATCTGGTAACGGAATATTTATTGGGAATTTGGTATCTTTGTGGAGTGAAATTCTACACACCTTACGTGAAAGTTGACATTTGCACACACACACGCCCCGTGTTTTTATGCTACTTCTGCCCCCCTTATTGTGATTTTATCTTCTTTTCGTGTCTGCCATGCTTAGTCGCAAAGCGCTGGTCGGTTCATTTCTTCTCTCTGACTTCGAATCTGCCCCTCCCCTACTTAATATTTCTGTACTGATGAACGTCACCTTATATAGTACTGATAAATCTTATCAGTAGCGCACGCCACATCTACTGACCACCCCCTGTAGAGTAGAACACAACCAGACACTGCTTAGCGCCATCACAGGGATACAGAACATGGGCCATGACCAAATCCCTATAGCAGGGATAACTGAATAACACTGTTAGCATTGATACTATAAGCCACAGGGACTGAGGGAAAACCGAATAAATAAACTCCAAATAAACCCCTCAGTGGTATTAGGGAAGTTGCAGATCTCACCTATGGCAAGTCCTCAGGTTGCGATGACATTCAGGCATCTTTTCTGAAAGTGTGCAGCAACTCTGTGCAGGCCCTTGTGTGGCCTGTTCTAACACTCGATGGATTGAGAGAAACTGCCAAAGGAGTCAAAGAGGGCCATCCATTCCTCTGACTCCAAGGGTAAGAATCGGAAAACAAATGCAATGAGTTGCGAACCAGTGATCATACTCCCACTGGTACCGAAGGTACTAGAAAGTCTGTCTGGTGGCAGTATCAGGTAACGCTGACAAATTCAGTATACTTCATGAGGCGCAACATGATTTCGGCAGAGATAAGTCCTCTTCGAAAAATCGGTTTTCATTCTGAATTGTTTGGAAATAACGCTGAGAAATGAATGTTCCAATCTATTGTTGTTTGTCTTCTTTTTTGTCTCACCATTTTAGCTTCCATTTGACTTTTTGAATGAGATTGAATTATGTTGATATTTGACCATTTACAATGACAAATGATCTGCAAAAATCATTGGTCCCATATCTTACAATTCCTTCGTGAATTACACCTTACCTTCCCCCACGACGCAACCTGGATTACAGTTGTGGAATATACTCTTATACCAATGGAAAAGTATTAATTTATAATACAACGTCACAATTCTTTCTTTTCTTGAAAACATCCGTGTATAAGAAAATATATACTGCCACTAATATTATTCTACGTTGAGCACAATTCACTCTTGATGTTACGATGAAAATGCTGAAAAAACCATAGAAGTGTACCACTTATTTTAATTATTACCATATTTGGATATAAATCAAGTATAAGATTCAGCTTTGTACACACCTAAGTTATATCGGGGAATTACTTCGAGCCTTATTTTTTCCCAAGTATTTATAATCCATCCAAACTGCCGACTGGTCACTCAACATTGTCTCGTCTATTGAAGTTGAATGGGATAGATTTAAGAATACACTTGATAGGGTTACCAC
Source organism: Trichobilharzia regenti (assembly GCA_944472135.2). Taxonomy (NCBI): domain Eukaryota; kingdom Metazoa; phylum Platyhelminthes; class Trematoda; order Strigeidida; family Schistosomatidae; genus Trichobilharzia; species Trichobilharzia regenti. The sequence goes on from OX235270.1 coordinate 4,658,807, forward strand.
TGATCTCATCGCCTGGAGGGTTCCTAAAAGGCCAACAAATCGGCCACCATGGATAAATAGACAAGCTATAACACTCCTGAGACGGAGAAAAAGGTTCTGGAATCTCTTTGTTTCTACTGGGCTACAGCAGTTCCGGCTAAAATACTGTGAAACCAGAAACCAGTGTAAAACTTTGATCCACCAGTCAAGGATAGCTTACGAAACCCAGTTAGTTAAAAGTTCACCAGGCTGCCCAAAAAGACTCTTCTCATATATCAAGAGAAGAACACGTAAGAGTGATGCTATCCCACCTCTTATGCTTGAAGATGACCAGACAAACATGGCTGAGGATAACTTGACCAAGGCTGAGGCTTTGTCCAAGCATTTTAGTCAAGTATTCTCTGATAATATTGATACCAGCTTTGTAAATTTTCCAGAAGGTAACTTGAAAATGGCACCCTTATACATTGGAAAGGATACTGTCCTAAAGTGGCTTCTAAAGCTCAATCCTGGTAAGTCCAGTGGCCCTGATGAACTCCACCCACGTATATTAACAGCATTGGCTGAAAGCATAGCCGAGCCATTGTCGGTAATCTTCAATATGTCTCTGGACCAGTCTAAATGTCCAAGAGACTGGAAAGATGCCATCATTAGTCCGGTCTTCAAAACCGGATCTAGAAACTTAGTTCAGAACTATCGTCCTGTTAGTTTGACCAGTATTGTTGTTAAACTACTAGAAAGAATAATTCGTGATGCTATCATTCAGTTCATTGAAGGGAACAAACTTTTCGCTGTGGAACAGCACGGTTTTAGAGCAGGTCATTCTTGCTTGACCAACCTTCTTTTGGCCAGAGAAAGTTGGGCAAGCTCAGCTGATGCTAATATACCGGTGGATGCCATATTCATAGACCTTAGCAAGGCGTTTGACAGGGTTTCTCATTCAGGTCTTCTAGTAAAGTTAGGTAGTCTGGGAATCAATAAAGTGGTTACCGACTGGATTCAAGACTTTCTAAAGGACAGAAGACAAAGAGTACGAGTTAACGGGGTTTTATCAACATGGGGATCGGTTAAGAGTGGCGTTCCTCAGGGTACAATTCTAGGCCCACTTCTTTTCCTGATTTATGTTAATGAGATTCCATCGGTAGTTAAGTCATCCTGCTTACTGTTTGCTGATGACATCAAGATATGGAGGGCTTTGCACGATGACAGTGATCAACTTGCTTTGCAGGAAGATTTAAACTTGTTAAGTGATTGGTGTAAGCGCTGGGCCTTGGAGATTAACTTAAGCAAGAGTGTAGTTATGCATGTATCCCATAGTCACGTGCACAATTACTCAATGAATGGCATTACTCTCCCAGTGGTCACTGAGTACAAGGACTTGGGAGTGGTTGTGCAGCATGACTTGAAAACAGCAACAAACTGTAGAACTGCAGCCACTAAGGGTTTTAGAATGTTATGGGCCATACGCAAGGCTTTTGCGAACTTTGACGCTGATATATTTCGTATATTATATCCGACTTATATCAGACCTCATTTGGAATATGGGATCCAGGCAGCGAGCCCGTGTTTCAAATACGAAATTGACTTATTAGAAAGGGTGCAAAGAGTAGGAACTAAGCTAATAAAGGGTTTCTCAACCCTGTCATATGAGGAGAGGTTAAGTCGACTGGGTTTATTTCCACTGTCATACAGACGACTTAGGGGTGACCTAATACTAGCATACCGTATCCTAAGAAATGATTTTGGAGCTAATTTATCTAAATTATTTCTTCCTTCTAGCACCAACCAATTGCGAGGACATCACCTCAAGGTTCAAAAACCACGGTCGAATCGTCTGCGTCTGGAAATCCGTTTTTCGCATCGAATTGTGAAGCATTGGAACTCCCTACCGGAACATGTCGTATCAGCGCCATCCGTTGATTCATTCAAGGCGAGATTGGACCTCCTGTATGAAATAAATCGAAAGGATTAACACAGGCATATAGCCTACTATCCTAAATAAATTGTAAACTGTAAAACATACTTGGATTTTTGGTAATGCGAAGACGATATTTCTATATTTCTTGATGTGGTCCATTGAGTGGCTAGATATCATACTGTTCCCACAAACCAAAGACAAAGACGCCAGCAACCATGTAATTTAACCATAAACCAAATTTATGAAATTCAAATAATGCTTATGCATGCCTGTACATTTGGTGTGTCCTACGCAGATAGGAAAAATATGTATTTTATTAAATTATTATTATTAAGTATGATTACTAATCGTATATGTAATTTATCATATTGATGATGCCTGTAAACTGGCGTCCCTCATGTACAAAATGAGAATATATTATCATTATCATTATGTGGTCTTCGTCAGCTTCGAGAAGGTATTCCACACAGTTCAGCATAGCCTCCTCCTTTACTAAATAAGTCGGGCGGATATTTGTGGCCTGCTCATCTTATGGTCGGAGGACCACCTGGACTAAACAGAATTCTAAACCGAGGTCGGTCGTGTCTGATCATCGTGGTGCAGTTCTGCACAGCCAGTCTCACAGGGTTATATCCTAGGGCCATTGTTATTTTTGACTCCTGTGCTGTGTAAACTGCTCGGCTGCTCTTAATGCTGAAGAGCAAAGAGTAAAGATTCGGAAAGCAGTAAAATGCTTGGTAGGCCCAGATAGTCGGCAGAGAGACGTGAGAATTCTGGAAGACTGGGAAAAGCCAGTGCTTCGGCCTTCAACCTGAAAGAATGCACAGTAATGCTATTAAATACCCTCAGGACTCAGAGTGTAAGTTACTCCATGTCTAACGATAAGTTGCCTCAGTTAATGTCAGAGAGCGACTTAGGCCCAGGCCTAAGGGAGAAATTATGTTACAGACCTGGATTATATGAATGATACAGCGAGGACATATTCGGTTACATAGTTTACACAAAGACAGTTGGGTGCTACCTCTGCTGATCTTTTTCTAAGGTTGTACAAAACACTTAGTATGACACACTGAAGTGCACCATATTACTGCTTCTCCGCTACTCAGAAGAGACGCTTATGTTCCCAAAAGAAACTTAAGACTGGCAACAAAAGGAGTGACTGTGATCAGGAATAAACAATATGGTGAACGGCTGAGGATATCAGGTCTTTTAACACTAAGCTACCGTCGGCTTATGAGTGTCCCAATTGCTGCCCATAAAACTAAGAATAATCCGAATCACCTAAACAAATATATCCTGCCATCATGTTAGTATGTAATTCCTTGTGGCAATCCACGAAGGTCAGCGCATCACACAGCAAGGTCTGATTGCGCTCCCACTTCTTTTCTCTCTGAGCTCGCTACTCCCGAAACTTTTTACCAGAAGATATGGCCACTGTACCGTCCGTGGAAATCTTTAATTGGAGGCTGGGCAGCCATACAGTAACACAAGAACTGCATCGAAACGGCCCATCACCTTAAAACTCATATCAGTTAGTCAACTCTGTAACATAGTGATCTGAGTCTGCTTTGTAATGGGTGGGATGACAGAATTCTAGGAATGATTATTTTATGTATCATTCCAATGCTAACAAGCAGTCTTGGAAAATGTTGACCTTTGTGCGAAATCCTCATGCTTCGGTACATTTCGCGAAAATTATCGCATTAAGCTGCATCAAAATTACCGTGAATTATGTCGAAATTCGCCGAAACAGTTTATTTACGAAGACTGAAACATCTCTGTACACCTTCAGCTTCAAATCTTCACTGTAGTTTTTATGCGGCGAAAGTTGAATCACGCATATTCAAGACGAAAGAAATACTTTAGACTTTTATACTTTGAAGATGTTGACGTTCATCTGTGATAAGAAGAATACTAACGCAAGATCTTATACCCACAACTTCTATAGTATGTTTGTCAGCCAAGTCTCATAAACCGTTAATGCCCAGCTCTCGCTACGCTCGGGCCCACGCTGTTCTTAGAAGATTTCTCAGAAACGCTTAGTTATAACGGACGCAAAAACCAAAACACCGATCTGCCGTTTGATATTTCTGTATTGTTACACCAACATATAAAAGGAATAAGCGATAAGAACTAAGGTCTGAAAACAAATATTACAATAATAAATCTCTGTATTACTTCTGACGATGTTTCAATCTTCTTTCTGAACAGCGACCGATGAGACGATGACTGTCGTATTGATGCCTCCGCGAAAATTGGGGAAGTTGATTTTGAGCAAACAACCAAGAATTGATCGTTCAATCTTCAACTCCATTGACACTCCCCGGCAAAAAAGGGATCCAACCCTTTTTTCCTTCACGACCAATACACGTTGACTTGGATGCCATTGCGAGAACCTGGGTCACACGGACAGAGCTGAAATGGAAAACAAACAGAAAAGCCAACACACCACAAGCATACCCACAGCACAATCTCACACATCAATGACGACCTGCGCCTCCAGACAGAGACCTCCTCTTGACATCTTGCAACACAATCGCCACTTGCTAGAATGACTCTTGCAGAATGCAACGTGACCATAGCAGCACCTCATGATACTCTTCACGCATCCTCTTTTCTACTCACTACCAATTACCACTGAAATCGCTTGTCACTCATTCTGCCTCAGTTCTAGTAGCGGTGACGCATGCGAGCCTCAGTCGTTTACACTCTTTCTCCCCGGCGTGTCGGACCGCAGCTAACAATTATCTCCGTGTGCATTTCATTCTCAGCAATAGCCTAGCCTCCCCGGCGTATACGACCCATCTGCTGTCCTTAACATCAATCAATTCATTCACGGATGTAGAAGACTCGAAACAACTTCAGAAGTAATCACGACGAAAATTTTAACAAAATTATGCAATAACAACAAGGTACGAAAACAACGAGTAAACACAATGAATCCAAAAACACCAATTGATATGACACACCACACGTATATACAAACAGTACACACAAACTCGCATTTCATGTCTTGATGGAATTCCTTTGAAGAATTGCAGGACTTACACCAGTACGCCTACAAACCTTCACAGGTTGACGATTGTAAGTTGTGGAATGTCCGGACACAAACAGAATTACCAACAGCTAGATGACAGATGATATCAATTCAGTATATACAATATGAACATATGTACAAAATCACACACCGAGCACATTAGACTGCTCATTGATGCGCTACCCTTTGAAGAATTGTAGGACTTACAGCAGTACGCCTACAACCCTTCTCAGGTTGACGCTCTAGGTTGGAAAATCATCTATTGTTTCATCCTCCGACTCTCTACTCTCAGCACCTTCCAGGAGACACAGTTTTCTGATATCTCGCACCAACATGCCACAACTAGTTCTCACCTCAACCGTCCTCACCAATCCATCACCACTACAGATCAGCCTTACTACCACTCCCAAAGGCCACCTACCTGTGGCACATTTATCTGCTACTAATACTATGTCACCAACCTTTAAGTTTCGGCACAACTTTTTCCACTTGTCCCTGGTCTGCAATGTTAGAACATACTCCTTAAACCATCTTTTCCAAAATATATCTTTCATGTGCCTGGCTTGTTTCCATCTTTTAATCGTAGGTATTCCTTCCCCGCTTGCGTCCTCTATGCCAGGGTTGCCTCTCAATAACAATAATTTATTTGGGGTTAACACATCAAAATCCTTGACGTCGTCCCTCACAGGCGATAACGGCCGGTCATTTAATATTCGTTCAGCTTCACAAAAAAATGTCTCTAGCGTTTCGTCATTCAAACTCTGGTTTTTAATTATGGAGCTTAAAATACGCTTGATAATTCCTATAAGTCTTTCCCATAGCCCACCTCTATGGCTGGCATGTGGTGGGTTGAAGTGCCACTCGATGTTCCTTTTCAGTAACTCTTCCTGAACTCTCGTTTGAGGACCTTCGAAGTATTCTTTAAGCTCGGCGTGACAGCCAACAAAATTAGTCCCTCTGTCGCTGAACATCATCTTCGGTACACCCCGGCGATTTATAAATCTATGTAATGCTAGCACGAATGAATCAGTAGTTAGAGAATGAACCATCTCAATATGCACAGCTCTCATTTTCAAACAGGTGAATAAACAGCCATATCTTTTACATAGGGTTCTGCCTCTCTTCACTACAAAAGGTCCGAACAAATCCACCCCAACGTACTCAAATGGATAATTCCCTTCAGAAGCTTGCCACGCTGGGAGTGGTGCCATTATCTGCTGTACTGGACGAGCATTTCGGAGTTTACATTCCATGCACTTATCAATTATTTTACGGACAGCAGTACCTCCCTTCACTATCCAGAACTTACATCGAATACTTGATAGTACTTGCGAAGTACCCAAATGACCTTCAAGAACATGGTAGTGTCTTATAATGAGATCAGTGACTGGATGGTAGCAAGGTAATAAAGCCGGATGACGGGTCTCATATGACGATTCTAACATTTGTAGACGTCCACCAACTCTAGCGATCCCTTCGGAAACTATCGGAGATAATCTATCTAACCGCACCTTGAAATCTGCGAAATCGGGACTATCCTCCTTGGTAATCTCACCCCACGCTTCCCACTGAGCAGCCCTCAAAATCGTTAACTCTGCATTTCTAATATCTTCGACTCTCAAAGGCCCCACATTCATATTTTCGTATCCCGCAAGATGCATGACCTTTAAATACGTAACATATCGTGTCAACCACGCAACCGCTTTCAGTAGTTTGTACCAAGAAGAATAATATTTAAAAAGTGGATGTAAACCTGAATGTCTTTCTTGAGTAGATGTTAAACTGACACTTGTCTTCAACTCCAAGGCACACTCGTTTATCGGTGGTTCATCTTCTCTACGAGGCCACATACTATCAGCCCTTAGCAAGAACTCTGGACCTTTCCACCACTTATTTTTAACAACATTCATATCAATAACTCCTCGCGATGCTAGATCAGCTGGGTTTTTTCCAGACGGTACGTACCTCCACTGCTCAACAGTTGTTAGTTCACGAATTTGAGATACTCTGTTAGCTACAAAACATGCATATCTTGCTGACTCGTTGCGTATATAATATATCACAGACATCGAATCAGTCCAAAACGTTACGGGATGCTTGGGGTAATCCAACTCTTTACACACTGTTGTGAATAACTGCGCAGCTAGTAAGGCGGCATTAAGTTCTAATCTCGGAATCGAAACCGTCTTTAGAGGTGCAACTCTGGATTTACCCATCACCAGGCTAACATCTATATCATTCATTAAGGTGGTTCTGATGTATACGGCTGCACCAAATCCAACCTCAGAGGCATCAGAAAAAACATGGAAGTCAATTATATCATGATTTCTCGACGGCTTAAGTGGACGTGAGACGGAATGTAGATTCAGCATTCTTAAACTGTTAACCCACCCCTTCCACTCTTCTCTCTGCCTCTCACTTAATGGTTCATCCCACTGTAACCCTTTCCTGCATGTCTCTTGAAATAACCTCCTAGCCGGAAGTAGATAAGGTGCTACTAATCCAAGTGGGTCAAACACGGACGACAACACAGAGAGCACACCTCTCCGAGTAACTGGCTTATCAATATCACCAACACTAAATCCAAAGGTATCAGAGTTCACATCCCATCGCATACCTAATGTGCGTTCAACTGGTAGAGTATCAACAGGCAAATCTCGTACGGTAGGTGCTCTGTCTTCTGGATCTATATGCTTCAAAACGTCTAGGCTGTTCGAGACCCACTTAGTTAGACGAAAGCCGGCCTTAGCTAACACTTCAGTGATGCTTGTTGCAAATCTAACTGCAGACTTATCATCATCGAAGGAGGCTAAACAATCATCCACGTAGAAGCAACAATCTATGACGTCCAGCAAATCATTAGAACCAAATGTGGACACTGCCTTTCGTAGAGCAAAATTAGCACAAAATGGGGAGGATGTGGCACCAAATGGATGCACTGTCATCCTATATTCTGACACCTTACCACAAGGACCGTCATCAAACCACAAAAACCTCAAGTGATCTCTGTCACTCTCTGGCACCTTCACCTGAAGGAACATTTCCTCAATATCCGCCGCGACAGCAACTGTAAACTTTCTGAATCTCAATAGCAGTCCCACTAATGAGCTCACGCAATCTGGGCCACTATACAGATTATCATTTAAAGAGACTCCTTCGTGTTTCGCAGAACAATCAAACACCACACGGAGTTTACCTGGCTTCCTCGGGTTAAAGACGGGATGATGGGGCAAATACCACTTCCCTGGCTCACTTTGATCAACTAGTCTTTCAACGTAACCCTTCACTATATGTTTATCGACGACTTCCTTATATTTGGACCAGAGTTCTGCATCTGACAGGAATTTCTTCTGTAAACCCATTAGTCTCTTAAGAGCAACTTTCCTATTACAAATCAACTGTCTATCTTTGAATCTCCATGGTAGGCCAACGCTGAAACGCCCGTTTTCGTATTTACAAGAGTCCTCGGCTATTTTAACTGCTTTCAAGTCTTCTACAGAACGACCTTTCCCTGGGACACCGCAGTCACAAAACTCCTTGTCATACATATTTTTAATCATAGTTTCTAGTTTGTCCCCATCGTTTGTAACTAATGATGATATGTGGACTATGGGTATAGGTCCTCTCACTGTCCATCCCAGTGGTGTTTTTGTCGCAAACAGATCATCTCTACCTCCAAATCTCTCTTCTAATACCTTGTGGGCTTCTGGCACACTACATCCAATGAGTACTCTCACTCTTCCATCTTGCAATGTTGGAAGAGGTATGTCACACAGGTACGGCTTACCGACAACCGTTTCACGACTAGGTACTATAGCTTCGCCAAGTTTCATACTGGAGGTAGTGTAAGCAGTATCCACTTCCACGGTCTCCCCAGTAGCCAAGGATTCTAACTGAAATGACACTCGCTCACATACTACTGTTTTCGCAGAATTGAAAGTATTTACAACCAAGGGTTGCTTTGGGCCTTTAATACCCAAGCAACCAGCCAGTTCAGCATCTATCAATGTAACGTCTGAACCATTATCCAACAATGCATAAGTCTCTACTGAAGATTTCGGTCCTTTCACCTTAACTGGTAATACCCCTAAGAAAACTTGTGGGATGTCAAGGGGTCTAGAGATACTATTACAATTAACCGAACTCCCAGGTTCGTTCACTGTTCTCAGAAGTGGGTGCATATCCGTTAAACCACTACTTCCTTTATTTGTCGCCTTACAATTCCACTTTGTATGCCCAATCTTTAAACAACTGAAACACAGCCGCTTCTGCTTTGCCATTTTTAACCTTTCTACGGGTGACATAGCGATAAAGCGATTACAATCACTCAATTGATGCATGTTATGGCAGACAATACACTCATCCTTTCTCGTTGTGTCTTGAGACTTCACCACAAATGCCTTCCTTATATTCACTGGTTCCTTAGGTTCTACCTTAGAATGCAAAATGCTGGCGAATTTGCCCATCGCCTGGTTGACACTGTCCTTCACCAGTCTAAGAATATCATCGAACCTTGGCTCGATACCCTCCTCCTCTATACGAGAGCTTATTTTTACCCATTTCCTTTGCAGCCGCGTAGGTAGGCGTCTTGCAATTACCTCTAGGACTGAGCTGGAGTTGAGGTCACTCATGAAATTCATAGAAATCAAGGTATTCTTGTAAGTCATAAGATTGTCTAAAAACTCAGTGAGTGCCTTGGAGTCATCTTGAAGTTGACTGCCATTACCCTTGACAGCTTCGTATACGTTCCTTACAATCATCGAAGGCCTTCCAAACCTTTGACGTAATATGCTCATAGCCTCAGCGTATCCCTCATTAGGGGGCATGAGCTTACAGCACTGTATAGCTCTTGAAGCATCTCCAGTGCAATACCTCATCAAATACATCAATTTCAATTCATCACTTAATGAAAAACTACTCAGCATGATCTCAAACTCCTTAACAAACTGTAAATAATCGGCCGGGTTTCCATCAAAACACCGTGGTTCAAACTTAGGGAGTTTGATGTTCCTATTATCCCTGAACGGCGAAACAGTAACATCAACCATGTCATGCTTAACATCAGACACATCGTTACAATTAACAGACAAGTCACCATGACTTACTTTCCTGTTTGCATCCAAGACACTCTGTCCCTTCTTTGACCCAGGCATTGTTGAACTTGACCCAATTCCAAAAAGTTCCAGATATTGCTTGTTCAAAGAGGACTTGACCGGCACCAGGAAAAATGAACGGCGACTATCCAAACTTTCACCAACTGTTTGAATCCGCCAGATCTGTTTCTATCGTCAGAAACTGTCAGCCAAGTCTCATAAACCGTTAATGCCCAGCTCTCGCTACGCTCGGGCCCACGCTGTTCCTTGAAGATTTCAGAAACGCTTAGTTATAACGGACGAAAAAACCAAAACACCGATCTGCCGTTTGATATTTCTTTATTGTTACACCAACATATAAAAGGAATAAGCGTAAAACTAAGGTCTGAAAACAAATATTACAATAATAAATCTCTGTATTACTTCTGACGATGTTTCAATCTTCTTTCTGAACAGCGACCGATGAGACGATGACTGTCGTATTGATGCTTCCGCGAAAATTGGGGAAGTTGATTTTGAGCAAACAACCAAGAATTGATCGTTCAATCTTCAACTCCATTGACAATGTTATTATTTATTTAAACTCATAAAACCGTGGTACGATATGGCACCAAAAACGATGCGCCACACAATAATGGTAAAACAGTACAGATCAAAAGAAAACAGAAAGAAAATAAAAAAATATATGAGTAGAGAACGGATAAAGAACTTCATCTTGAAGGAAAACAGTCATGCTTAACAAGTTCAAACAGTATTCGTTAACTATCATCGGGAAGGGAAGAAGGAAATTGCCATACGTTCGCTATTGATTACGATTCTTGGCCATATCCGATAACGTTTCGAGTCATCGATTTGAGCTATCTCTCGGACCCCAACCAGAGAGCCGTGACACACCGACTGATGCTAATCTAGCTCGAAAATCCTTCATCCCACGACGCCACGTCATGGACCGACCACCTCTCCGCCTGTCCCATCCCGTCCCAGGGCTAGTGAACAGAGACCTGTACGAAAGCCTCTGTAATGACATTCGCAGCACATGTCCAAGCCACCGGAGCCGGTGTTTTCAGATGACGACACTCAATGAGTGGTGATCTCCACTGTGTTCAAATACACGCCGCCGGACCTCAGAATTACTCATGTAATGATGCCATCCATCGAACGCAAGCAATCCTGCGGAGACAGCGGTGATCGAACACGCAGAGTCGCCACACACCCTCAGCTCAAAGAGGACAGGTTCCACAGGGGCAGAGCAGGGCAGCCCGCACCGAAGCACTGTATACTCGACCTTTGACAGCCAGGCTAACATCGCGATGGTGCCATAGGTGGCCCAGGTTGATGTATACCACCCTAGCCTTCATTGTGCGGTTGGAAATCTCATCCGTCACCACTCCGCCAGCACTCACACAACTAGCCAGGTACACAAGCTTATCAACAACTTCAGGCGGTTCCCCTCAAGAGTGAGTGCAGGTACAGGCTCCTGCCAATCTTGTAACAGTATTTGGCACTTAGACGGCTCTAAGCACATACCATACTTACAGACACCGATCGCCAACTGATTAAGTGCGATTCGGGCAGCCTGCATGCTATCGCACAGTAAGACGATATCGTCTGCATACTCGAGCTCGAAAAGTCTATCTCCAGGTAGCAGATCTGCACCACCTTCACGCACATCCTTCACAGCTGACTCCAGAATGTCATCGATGGCAAAGTTAAAGAGAAATGGAGAGATCGGGCAACCCTGTCTAACCCCACTGTTGGTTGGGAGCAGTGATGACAGTTCGTTGTTTGCCGTCACTTTACCCGAGGTGTTTCTGTATAGGGGTTTCAAGATCTTAACACATTTCTCAGGTACACCTCTCTCTAACAGACAGTTACCAGTTCTGTCCAAGGAACACTGAGGCTAATGACAGTAGACACTGAAGCTGGTGGCCAGCTAAACTGTTTCCCGAAGTGTTCTGCCCAGCGTTCCAGGCGTCTTTTCAAGCTGGTAATTGGTGTGCCATCTGCCTCACAGACTGTCTCGCTGACACCTTGTTTCTTGCTGCCGGTGGCTCGGATGAGTTGGAACAGCTTCCGACTGTTGCCAGATGCGGCAGCTGACTCCATCTCATACGCACGTTCTGACCACCAGGCTTTGCAGTCCTTACGTAAACACTGTCCAATCTTGCGCGTGAGCGCCTTTCGCTTATTGTTGTATTCGTTGCCAGCCGGAATGGACCAGCGTTCATCCAGGAGTTGCAAGGAACTCGCAGAAACCCAGTGGTTTTCAGCGGAGCATTCTTTCAAGCCGCTAGCGGATACACTCGCCCTTTGCTTGGCACCTTGCAGATGAATCCAATGTTCACCTATACTACTTGGGGGGCTGCTGGCAAGCATTGATTTTAACTCATTCTGATATTTCAAAGAAGTAGCAGGTGCCACTAGTTTGCTCACATCAACGTTTAGACGACGGCTTTTATGAACCCCACCAAATCGCAAGACGAACTTGGTATACACTAACGCATGATCGGAATCCAGACATGTGCTTCAGAAGGAGCGACAGTCTTGTATGCATCCTAGCCACCGGAAACTGACAGCAATATGATCAATCTGAGTCCAAGCTTGCTTCGCAGAGGAATGATGCCAGGTAGCGCTACGACGATGGCTGTGCCGGAAGTTGGTGCTGGCTAGAAATAGATTGTGATCCGCGCAAAGCTGCAGAAGACGGTCCCCATTATCTGACCTGCGATCACGTAGTCGCCATTGGCCATCTGGACGATTCTCCTCTGAGCTGGGACACCCGACTTGCGCATTCAAGTCCCCAGCCAGCACTACGATATCCCTCCGACCCACCTGTTTCAAGAGATCGCTAAGTTGGTGGTAGAACTCATCCTTCATTGCATCCGGGCTGCAATTCGTCGGTGCATAGGCAGAGACAACAAATAGACATCGCCTATCTGGCCTACTACTCCTTACTTTCGTATAACCTCCCAGCCTCACAGCACATAAACGACTGTTAACAGGAATCCAGTCGAGCAATGCAGCTTCGGCTCTAGCGCTCAGTGCGACACCGACACCAGCTACGCTGGATCCCGATGCCACAGGGCCACCGGATAAGCGCAGGTGGTACATACTGCTAGAACTTCCAGATGGACAGGATAGTCGAAGCACTTCACTGGGATCGTCAATGCGGGTCTCCGAAATTCAGCAGACGTCGATAGCGAGGCTTTCCAAAGTTCTTACCAACCCTGCCTGTTGTCCGATTTGCATCAGCGTCCGAACATTGTAGGTGGCCAGCTTGGACGCGGAGCGCGGTTTCAGGATATCTGTGCTAGATGTCACATTGGGGACAACTATTTTGAGGATTACTCACTAACATCTCCAAACGACGGAGATAGGCAGCGGAGCAACGTCAGGAGCTGCATTTACATGGTTGCCGGTGACCAATATGGGTTCATACACCATTTGATCCGGTTGGATACTGGGTCCCATGTACCCCATGGTCACTGGTTTTAGTTTAACCGCTATCCAAACAACCTTCTTGACATGGTAGGGCCTGCAGGGACAGAGTCCCAGTTAGTTTAGCTTGTTGGGTCATTGCGGTGTTCAAGCCCGACCACCACGGCAAGGTAGCAGTTATCGGCCGGGCAACTTCTTTTTTTTTGATTTACAGCTTGATTCCATACTGTATTTTTGGTACAAGTATGGAATTTTCAGCATGGATATCGGTAGCCCAAATTTTGCAGGCCGGTCATAGATATCAGGTGTGCGCCGGCGTGGGCTCGAACTCCGGGCCATGTGCATGGTCGGCGAGAGTCCTAACCACTGTGCCACCGACGCACGTATTCGTTTCGCGTAGATCAAAGGCAAAGCAAAACACCAGAATTGATCGTCCACATTAAGACGTATATTTCTAGAGCAAATCGTGGTGTGAGACTGGTTGCTTAACCTGCTGTGGATCGCGCACGAACGAACTTAACACCGAATGGCATGGATGCTTGACCGTGAGCTTTCGGCTGAACAAGGCGACATAAATAGTGAGGGTAACCATCCAATATTCACCGATGAACACTGTGGCTAAAAATTCTGGGGAATTACCAACCATTACACCTCACTCCCCATCCAGTGAGGTTATCAGGAACCTAAGACGAAACCAGCTGGAAATAGGAACCTAGTGGTGTTCCCATCGGTGAAAAACTCACCCCATCAACTTGATGGATTGCCTGCGGGTCGTTTATCATTATTATTCCCTTGGGTCCCTAGTGGAAGGTAGGGCTTCAACTACACGTCTCCACTTGCCACTTCTGTCTTCTGCTGCACTTTTCATCTGCATTCATGTTAGTCCATACTCTTTCAACTCCTCTTCACACTACCTCCTCCATGTCACTCGCCGCTTCCCATTTGGCCTGGTTCCACTCAAGCAATGGCCTGACGCATGCTCGATGTCACCCAGCGAGCGGTCTCCTCAGCAAGTGTCCAGTCCATCTCCACTTTCTCTTGGATATTTGATGTTAGTTGGCGATTGGTTCTTGTTTTGTTTCTTCCCATAGTTCCTTGTTGGTGATTCCTTCCTGCCCGGCTATCTGATCTTCAGTATAGATCCAGCGAACATAGTTGTTGTTTGATAAAGGTCTGCAACAGGCTGTTGGAATTATTCTTTGTGACCCACCCGCCAAGTTTCTGATCCGTATAGAAGAGTTGACCGACTTGACGTTTGTATTGAAAATCCGACCGAATTTTGTTGTTGATTCTGAGTAAAGACCATTTCCAGATTGGTTTCACGTTGAGAAATGAATGTATTTCTCGCCCGCCTTCCCGATTCTCGCTCGACTTGACATCTTCGTCCGTTCCGACTTCCTGTAGTTGAGACAATGCTTCCTCCGTAGATAAGTGAATGAAGTAACCTCTTTCAAACCCCTCCCATTGATGATGATTGGCGCTGGATGTTGCTGTTGTTGTTGTTGGTTGGTTATTTTCATAACCTCCGTCTTGTCTTCGCTGGCTGCTTCTTCAACCAGTTTGTCGGTTTTCGCTTGTAAGTCTTCGATTTTGTGTCACATCAAACATAAATCATCCACGCGCGAAATCCATGTCTTCTAGGTTCTTCGCGTCAGTACAGGATATTCCTGTCTTCTCGTTTCCCACTGACTGTCTGACGCATGATCCAGTCCACCACAGTTAGGAATATCATTGGTGATAATAGGCCAGCACCCTTGTCTGACTCCTGTGTTTACTTAAAACGCCTCTCTGAGTTTTCCGTTGTGGATGACTTGACATGTGCCGTTGTCGTACAGCTGTTGAATAAGGTTGATGAATATTTGGGGTACGCCATAGTACTCGAGTAAATTCCAAATTACTTCACGGTCAACGCTATCGAAGGCCTTCTCAAAGTCTATAAAGTTGAGATAGAGGTTTGATTGACATTCCATGCTTTGTTCTGTGTTGATGATGCGTAGGGTTGGAATTTGGTCAGTACATGATTCGCCTTTCCTGAATCCAGCTTGTTCTGGTCGGAGTTCTGTCTCCAGTGCGTCCTTTTTTCTCTCCAGGTTGATGCGACTCAGGATTTTACTTGGCGTCGACAGGAGCATGATTCCTCGCCAGTGCTTGCAGAGTGAGACGTAAGTCGCCCTTCTTTGGTAGTTTCACGAGGTGACCTTTCCTCCAGTCAGTAGGCACCTTTCCCTCCTTCCAGAGCTTTTGCAGTAATGGAGTCAGCATATCTGCTGTCGTCTCTGGATCCACTTTCAGTGCTTCAGGGGGTATTCCATCTGGTCCAGCTGCTTTTCCAGCTTTGAGAAGCTTGATTGCATTTAAGACTTCAGCTCTCGTTGGAGGATTGTTGTCAACTTACAGCTGTGTGCTCACTGTTGTTGGTATTTCTGGACGAGTTGCAGGTGGCGGTTGGTTCAGGAGTCCTTTGAAGTGATCCGCCTATTGTTTAGTCTGTCTCCTTTCCTTGGTAATTGGGTTCCCTTGGGTGTCTTTTATAGGTTTCACTTGTGATGATCTTTTAGAGGCTGACGGTATTGACGTTCACGAATTGTACGGAGTATACTAACACAAGATCTTATACCAACAACTTCTATAGTATTCGTTTCTCGTGTACCAAAGGCAAAGCAAAAGACCACAGTTGATTAATAATAATAATAATAATGTATATTCTCATATAAACATATAAATTTACATGAAAATGCATGCCATTTTTACAGGCACGATCAAGTATGATATAATATCAAATCGTAGATTGTCTACAAGTTAATAATGTTTCAACAGTTAAATATTTGATATATATATAAATACACATTGTCTGAACTAGGCTGTATAGTTATTGAATTGTACAGTTGTCCTCCAGGTTGAGCGGGAAAGTCGACTTCGTTTCGTTTTCATCCCGTGGTTGTCGGTATACGATAACCAACCAATATTGAGGTAAGTACAACGTTTACAAGGGATTGAAAGCTGTTTTAGAAAAGCAAAAGTGCTGAGGTGAATCATTAAATTGTAATGAAATAGGTAAGTGCAAGTATCATTAATAAATGCATTAATAAAGAAAACTCCCTAGGCTGACAACGTTCATTTGCAATGTATAATGCTACACGTATACCTCGTACTATCATGATGTCCACTTTTGGTTTTAATACATTTATCCTCAGTTGTGCCAGTTGTTTTTGTTTTATACCTTTTTGTGCATTTAATGTACAACCGTACCCTTCAGAGAGTAGGAATATAATAAGTCATAAAGAGCTGTAAAATGTTAGGTTTAATGGGATATAATGAGGATCAAGTAAAGACGTTATTGGAAAATGAATGAGATAAGACATTGTGAAGTGGTATTTAAAGATCAGTCAATGGACAGCAAGTTAGTTTATAAGATGCCCCATAAAACTGTGCACATCCCACATGGTCGCATCTCAACAATAGGCTGGGCGAATAGTATATATTTAGAGGTAGAAGCATGATCTGTCAAGGCGTTCATTATTATCTTTTTCAAGATAAAGATCTAAGCCCGCATAAAAATCAGAAATATCTCGAGCTTTTAATTTGTGTATTGCTGTTCCTGCAGAATGGGGCGATTCCCCTTAGTGACTCCCACCATATCTACTGATCAGCTAACGCCACCCTCCCTCCTTATTGTCCAAACTGCGGGATATATTTCGGAACCAAATCGCGGACTGAAGCGGAAGCTAAGCTGGCTAGTTATCGTGCACGAAAGTGACACAACGGAGTACCAAATGGCAGGGATGCTTGACCAGAAACCTTCAGCCAAGCAAGCAGACTTAAATATTAAGGGTCAGCATCCAATGTTCAGTGATGATTGCCGTGGTCAATAATTTTGGGAATTATTTACCGCTACAATCTCTTCTCGGATAGAGACTTGGTTATCTGATACAATGTCCTCAGGTCCCTTTAGCCTGCCGCCTTAGCTTCAGTGGCCGGATTGTCGTAGAATTGTCTTTTGTCGTTCCTAACACTATTCTTTACTTATTTGTCCAGTGCTGTGTAAGTTGAACTCAGCGTCTCCTTCTCTTTCCTGTGACAGTTGCAGTGAAATTGTGCTTTATGCTTGTGTCCTTCAGGTTTTGAGTGCTGAACCTACATTGTAGCCTATGCCCAGCTATCCTCGAGGCTTTAGAAGTTGACGGAATTGTCTTACACAGCCTCTAAATTATTCTCGCGTACCAACAACAAAGCAAAAGCCAGTATTTGATCGTCCAAACTAAGTGATATATTTCGGGGCCAAAACAAGCCTTCAGACGAACGCTTAGCTAGCTAGTGATCGTGCACGTGACACGACGGGGTACCAAATGGCGGGGATGCTTGACCGGAAGCCTTCAGCTAAACAAGTCGACTTAAACAGTGGTGGTCAGCATACAATGGTGAGTGATTGCTGTGGTCAATAATTTTGGGGAATTATTTACCGCTACAGCTCACTCCTCCCTAGTGGGGTGGTGAGGACCCTAAGACAGAACCAGCCGGAAGTAAAAAACTCGATGGTTCCCTTTCGGGTGAAAAAAATCTTCCGAGCGGCTTGGTCGTATGCCTACTGGTTTGTCTGTCTGTCCTAATAGGGTGTTTGTACATAGCTTCCTTATTGTTGTTCGTTGGATCCCGTGCTTCGTTTGTTTCCTGTCCAGTGCCCGTCGCACCTGGAAAAGAAAACAAGAACGCTAAGAACCATGTCGGGGAAAATGTACCAAATCAGCTTTTTTGTTAAAAAAATGATGTCCATTTACTATACAGTAAAATAATGCTAAGTTCAGAACACCAAAAAAAACACATCTAATTAATTTTTTTGTGCATGTTACATGTACTGTTGAAAAAAATTTACTTGTTTTCAGTGGTACTGTATATAAAAAATAATGATACGTCAAAAAAAAATAGTACCACAAACGAATGAGTTGCGTGAATCACACGACTTCGTTATGTCAAATAAGTGTGCAGATATTCTGGGAACCTTACGGTACGTCCAGAACGGGTTTCCTTGGGAGGCTCGATAGAAGGTTCGGTAGCTGTCGCTGTGCTAGTGACTTCATCGATGTCTAAACGATCTTCTGTTACTTGTGGATTTTGGGGTACGTTGAGCTCTATGCTAATAGGATTACCCTCCAAGTAAGCCGGTTTCAGACGGTCAATGCTGACGGTGTCCTCGCGGCCTTTTTTGTCCAAGACAAAGAATTTATCAGAACTTTTAATTACTTTATAAGGTCCGTCGTATGGAGGTTCCAGGGGTCTGCGCACAGAGTCGCGACGAACAAATACATGTGAAGAAGTTTTTAAACACGGATGAACGAAAACATCAATGGACTGTGGACGAAGGGGAGCAGGTTTAACTGAACGCATTGCGTTTGTAAGCCTGCTGACGTATGAAGCGTGATCTACCACTGGTGGGAAGCTCGAGGGAGAAACAAATTCACCAGGCAGTCGGAGTGTCGTGCCATATACTAGCTCGGCGCTAGTACAACCAGCATCGGTTTTCAAGGCGTTTCGTATCCCTAGGAGAACTAACGGAAGGGATTCAGTCCAATGGGTGGTGTTTGCAGCTGACAGACCAGCTTTCAGCTGTCTGTGTAGACGTTCTACCATACCATTAGCTTGAGGATGGTAGGCTGTTGTTCGAAATCGCATGCAACCTATGATTTTAGTCAGGGCGAAGAATAAGCCACTTTCGAATTGCCGCCCGCGATCAGTTGTTATGGAAGATGGGCATCCAAAGTTAGCGATCCATCTTTCTACGAAGACGCGTGCGACTGTTTCAGCAGATACATCCTTGATGGGTACTGCTTCCGGCCATCGTGTGAATCGATCGATGCAAGTTAAAATATAAGTATATCCATGTGATTCAGGAAGGGGTCCAACCAAATCTATATGGACGTGTTCAAAACGAGCGTCAGGGAGAAGAAAGGTGCCAAGTGGGCTTTTGGTGTGTCTTATCACCTTGCACTTTTGACAAGCTAAGCACGTGTGTGCCCATTCCCTTACTTCTTTATTAATGCCAGGCCAACAAAACCGACTAGTTACGAGCTTGACAGTAGTTCGAATACCTGGGTGAGATAAGCCATGCAACGTATTGAAGACGTTACGGCGATAACTTTTAGGCACGATGGGGCGAGGAGTACTCGTGGAAATGTCACATAGAATAGTATCTCTTCCCATACCTAAGGGTTTCTCAGCTAATTGTAGAGTTGTTTTCGACAACTCATGTTGAAGTTCGGTATCTTCTTTTTGAAGACGAGCCAGTTTTACAAGGTCTATGCCGTCGATTTGGGTGAGGGAACAAACGCGCGACAAGGCATCTGCCACAGTGTTGTTTACTCCGGATACATGGCGAATATCTGATGTAAACTGTGAAACGTAATCCAGTTGTCGTGATTCCCTGGGTGAATACTTATCTGAAGGTTAGTTCAGTCAGAGGTTTGTGATCAGTAAAAATTATGAATTCACGACCCTCTACTGAATGTCGAAAATGACGCATAGCACAGTACATAGCCAGAAGTTCTCTGCCGAATGTGCTGTACTTCGTTTCAGCTAATTGAAGGCGACTGTAGAAAAAGGCAAGTGGTTGCCACTCTTTGTCAACTAGCTGTTGTAGAACTGCGCCGATTGCAGTGTTTGATGCATCAACCGAGATACTTAACGGTGCCGTTGGATCCTGATACATCAGAAGTGTGGCATTCGCAATAGCTTTTTTAATCTGGGTAAAAGCATTTCGAGCAGACGCGTCAAGTTCTATGGACTTGTTATTCCCTCGAAGAAGGTCTGTAGATGGCTGAATCAGAGAGGCACAGTTGGGAATAAAGCGTCGATAATAACTTACTAAGCCGTTAAAAGTGCGGAGACTTTTCACCGTCTGTGGCTCTGGAAAGTTCAGTATAGCCTCGACCTTAGTAGCTAGTGGGCGAATGCCCTTGCAGTCAATAGTGTGACCCAGGAAGTTGAGTGAGTCAACACCGATTTGACACTTTTGAATATTGATGGTAACACCATGTTGGCGTAACCTTTCAAATTCCAAGTCCAAATGTCTAAGGTGAGTTTCCTTGTCTGGACTGGCAATGAGGCAGTCGTCTAAGTATGCGTATACAAAGTCGAGACCGCGAAATACTTCGTCGATCAAGCGTTGGAATGTTTGGGCTGCATTCTGGAGACCGAATGGCATACGTAGAAATTCAAATAGTCCGAAAGGCGTAATGATAGCCGTTTTCGGAATATCTTCTGTTGCCATCGGGATTTGGTTATACGCTTTAACCAAGTCGATTTTGGAGAATATGGTCGCGCCTGATAAGGTTGCCGTTAAGTCGTGTGTATGAGGCAACGGGTAGCAATCAGGGGTTGTTTTGGCATTCACTCTCCGGTAATCACCGGTGGGTCGCCAATCATTGCTATCCTTTTTCGGAACCATATGAAGTGGGGATGCCCATGGGCTATTCGAAGGTCGAATGATGCCAAGGGTAAGCATATGGTCAAATTCATTCCTGGCGATTCTCAGTTTGTCAGGAGCTAATCGTCGTGCTTTAGATATCACAGGTTGTCCTGTGGTAATGATGTGGTGCATAACATTGCTGGTTATGCACGATAGGTCGTTCGACGGGCAATTAAGTTCCGGATACTTGTCAACCATAGGTTGAAAAGTTGGATCAAGAATTGCCTTTATCTTAACGGGTGACAAACTAGGGCCTATGTAGCTGAGGCCTTTGATAGACAGACTAGCAGTATTGTCAATCAGTCGTTTTCGGCGGACGTCTACGAGTAAATCATGATGATTAAGTAGGTTCGTGCCAATGATGGACATTGTAACGTCAGTGAGAAGGAAAATCCACCGAATAGGTTTGCGTAAACCTACGTTCAGATAGACGTATTTTCTAACAAAGGTTGCGATTGGTTTTCCATTTGCAGCCTGTAAGTTGAAGGTAGGTTCTTTCTGTCGATCTGCTGCTGTAGCAGGAAGGACGCTGACTTCGGCGCCTGTGTCGACTAAGTATCGAGTCTGGCTAATCACATCATGGATATAAAGTAGGCGGCTAGTGCCACCGGCGACGGTTGCCACTGACGCGTGCCGGCGGGATAGTTTCCCGCCGACTTTGAGACATTTCCGAAGTTACAAGGCTTACGGCAACACTTCGCTTCTTGGCCATAGGTGTTGTTGTACCAGCACCAGTCAGGGTTTTTCAGTGAACGTGGTTTGGACTTAGATCGACCACGTGAGTTCCTGCGTTGAGGAGATTTAGGACGACGGTCGGAGGAGTTAGAAGGTATGTTTGACCTAAACATCTGTTGGATGGAGTTGCATAACTCTGTCATTGCAGGATCCTTACTCGAAGTCTGCTTAGTCATCGAGCATATTTCGGGAACTGACCGTTCAGTTATTTCTAGAATCCTATCTGCAGTAATAGCTAAGTCCTCTATTACAGTACCCTGAAGTGTCACAAGTACGGTCTGTACAGACTGTGGCAGCTTGGTTAAGAAGAGTTCTCTAAATAGTCCTTCGTCGAACTGACTTTGGCCAATAACTTCTTTCATTCTTGTCAGCATGCTCACGGCTGACTGATCTCCTAACTCGATGTTACGAAATAATTCGTCCAGACGTTGTCGGTCCGTGAGAACGTTTCTCCTGAGGAGGGATGCTTTGAGCAACTCGTACGAGTTACTTACCTCGGGACTGAACATCTGTGATGTTACGTACTTGCTGAATTCCCGCGGTAGGGCGTGAATAACTGCAAGTAACTGTGAACGTTGATCGGTTATCCCATGCTCACAAAAATCTGCTTCAGCTAGCAGAAACCACGTTTCAGCATTATCTGGCCAGTATGGTACGAGCTGAATGGTTTTAGGAGTTGAGCGGATACGAATGACCTTGGGACTAAGATCACTCATGACGAAAATTATGTCGAATAATATATGGTACAAGAACAAATACAAAATGGAACGAACTCACCGGGGTTATCTGCGGATTTATCGTGGATGAAGTTCGCGGTTGGGCTCACCAGTTTAGAGGTTGACGGATATCTCGTTCAACAACTTCTAATTAATTTATTCTCGCGTACCAACAACAAAGCAAAAGCCAATATTTGATCGTCCAAACTAAGTGATATATTTCGGGGCCAAAACAAGCCTTCAGACGAACGCTTAGCTAGCTAGTGATCGTGCACGTGACACGACGGGGTACCAAATGGCGGGGATGCTTGACCGGAAGCCTTCAGCTAAACAAGTCGACTTAAACAGTGGTGGTCAGCATCCAATGGTGAGTGATTGCTGTGGTCAATAATTTTGGGGAATTATTTACCGCTACAGCTCACTCCTCCCTAGTGGGGTGGTGAGGACCCTAAGACAGAACCGGCCGGAAGTAAAAAACTCGATGGTTCCCTTTCGGGTGAAAAAAATCTTCCGAGCGGCTTGGCCGTATGCCTACTGGTTTGTCTGTCTGTCCTAATAGGGTGTTTGTACATAGCTTCCTTATTGTTGTTCGTTGGATCCCGTGCTTCGTTTGTTTCCTGTCCAGTGCCTGTCGCACCTGGAAAAGAAAACAAGAACGCTAAGAACCGTGTCGGGGAAAATGTACCAAATCAGCTTTTTTGTTAAAAAAATGATGTCCATTTACTATACAGTAAAATAATACTAAGTTCAGAACACCAAAAAAAACACATCTAATTAATTTTTTTGTGCATGTTATATGTACTGTTGAAAAAAATTTACTTGTGTTCAGTGGTACTGTATATAAAAAATAATGATACGTCAAAAAAAAATAGTACCACAAACGAATGAGTTGCGTGAACCACACGACTTCGTTATGTCATATAAGTGTGCAGATATTCTGGGAACCTTACGGTACGTCCAGAATGGGTTTCCTTGGGAGGCTCGATAGAAGGTTCGGTAGCTGTCGCTGTGCTAGTGACTTCATCGATGTCTAAACGATCTTCTGTTACTTGTGGATTTTGAGGTACGTTGAGCTCTATGCTAATAGGATTACCCTCCAAGTAAGCCGGCTTCAGACGGTCAATGCTGACGATGTCCTCGTGGCGTTTTTTGTCCAAGACAAAGAATTTATCAAAATTTTTAATTACTTTATAAGGTCCGTCGTATGGAGGTTCCAGGGGTCTGCGCACAGAGTCGCGACGAACGAATACATGTGAAGAAGTTTTTAAACACGGGTGAACGAAAACATCAGTGGACTGTGGACGGAGGGGAGAAGGTTTAACTGAACGCATTGCGTTTGTAAGCCTGATGACGTATGAAGCGTGATCTACCACTGGTGAGAAGCTCGAGGAAGAGACAAATTCACCAGGCAGTTGGAGTGTCGTGCTATATACTAGCTCGGCGCTAGTACAACCAGCATCGGTTTTCAAGGCGTTTCGTATCCCTAGGAGAACTAACGGAAGGGATTCAGTCCAATGGGTGGTGTTTGCAGCTGACAAACCAGCTTTCAGCTGTCTGTGTAGACGTGCTACCATACCATTAGCTTGAGGATGGTAGGCTGTTGTTCGAAATCGCATGCAACCTATGATTTTAGTCAGGGCGAAGAATAAGCCACTTTCGAATTGCCGCCGGCGGTCAGTTGTTAAAGAAGAGGGGCATCCAATGTTAGCGATCCATCTTTCTACGAAGACGCGTGCAACTGTTTCAGCAGATACATCCTTGATGGGTACTGCTTCCGGCCATCGTGTAAATCGATCGATGCAAGCTAAAATATAAGTATATCCAGGTGATTCAGGAAGGGGTCCAACCAAATCTATATGAACGTGTTCAAAACGAGCGTCAGGGAGAAGAAAGGTGCCAAGTAGGATTTTGGTGTGTCTTATCACCTTGCACTTTTGACAAGCTAAGCACGTGTGTGCCCATTCCCTTACTTCTTTATTAATACCAGGCCAACAAAACCGACTAGTTACGAGCTTGACAGTAACTCGAATACCTGGGTGAGATAAGCCATGCAACGTATTGAAGACGTTACGGCGATAACTTGTAGGCACGATGGGGCGAGGAGTACTCGTGGAAATGTCACATAGAATAGTATCTCTTCCCATACCTAAGGGTTTCTCAGCTAATTGTAGGGTTGTTTTCGACAACTCATGTTGAAGTTCAGTATCTTCTTTTTGAAGACGAGCCAGTTTTACAAGGTCTATGCCGTCGATTTGGGTGAGGGAACAAACGCGTGATAAGGCATCTGCCACAGTGTTGTTTACTCCGGAAACATGGCGAATATCTGATGTAAACTGTGAAACGTAATCCAGTTGTCGTGACTCCCTAGGTGAATACTTATCTGAAGGTTAGTTCAGAGAGTACGTCAGAGGTTTGTGATCAGTAAAAATTATGAATTCACGACCCTCTACTGAATGTCGAAAATGACGTATAGCACAGTACATAGCCAGAAGTTCTCTGCCGAATGTGCTGTACTTCGTTTCAGCTAATTGAAGGCGCCTGGAGAAAAAGGCAAGTGGTTGCCACTCTTTGTCAACTAGCTGTTGTAGAACTGCGCCGATTGCAGTGTTTGATGCATCAACCGAGATACTTAACGGTGCCGTTGGATCCTGATACATCAGAAGTGTGGCATTCGCAATAGCTTTTTTAATCTGGGTAAAAGCATTTCGAGCAGACGCGTCAAGTTCTATGGACTTGTTATTCCCTCGAAGAAGGTCTGTCAATGGCTGAATCAGAGAGGCACAGTTGGGAATAAAGCGTCGATAATAACTTACTAAGCCGTTAAAAGTGCGGAGACTTTTCACCGTCTGTGGCTCTGGAAAGTTCAGTATAGCCTCGACCTTAGTAGCCAGTGGGCGAATGCCCTTGCAGTCAATAGTGTGACCCAGGAAGTCGAGTGAGTCAACACCGATTTGACACTTTTGAATATTGATGGTAACACCATGTTGGCGTAACCTTTCAAATGCCAAGTCCAAGTGCCTAAGGTGAGTTTCCTTGTCTGGACTGGCAATGAGGCAGTCGTCTAAGTATGCGTATACAAAGTCGAGACCGCGAAATACTTCGTCAATGAAGCGTTGGAATGTTTGGGCTGCATTCTGGAGACCGAATGGCATACGTAGAAATTCAAAAAGTCCGAAAGGCGTAATGATAGCCGTTTTCGGGATATCTTCTGTTGCCATCGGGATTTGGTTATACGCTTTAACCAAGTCGATTTTGGAGAATATAGTCGCGCCTGATAAGGTTGCCATTAAGTCGTGTGTATGAGGGAACGGGTAGCAATCAGGGGTTGTTTTGGCATTCACTCTCCGGTAATCACCGGTGGGTCGCCGATCATTGCTATCCTTTTTCGGAACCATATGAAGTGGGGATGCCCATGGGCTATTCGAAGGTCGAATGATGCCAAGGGTAAGCATATGGTCAAATTCATTCCTGGCGATTCTCAGTTTGTCAGGAGTTAATCGTCGTGCTTTAGATATCGCAGGTTGTCCTGTGGTAATGATGTGGTGCATAACATTGCTGGTTATGCACGATAGGTCGTTCGACGGGCAATTAAGTTCCGGATACTTGTCAACCATAGGTTGAAAAGTTGGATCAAGAATTGCCTTTATCTTAACGGGTGACAAACTAGGGCCTATGTAGCTGATGCCTTTGATAGACAGACTAGCAGTATTGTCAATCAGTCGTTTTCGGCGGACGTCTACGAGTAAATCATGATGATTAAGTAGGTCCGTGCCAATGATGGGCATTGTAACGTCAGCGAGAAGGAAAATCCACCAAATAGGTTTGCGTAAACCTACGTTCAGATAGACGTATTTTCTACCAAAGGTTGCGATTGGTTTTCCATTTGCAGCCTGTAAGTTGAAGGTAGGTTCCTTCTGTCGATCTGCTGCTGTAGCAGGAAGGACGCTGACTTCGGCGCCTGTGTCGACTAAGTATCGAGTCTGGCTTATCACATCATGGATGTAAAGTAGGCGGCTAGTGCCACCGGCGACGGTTGCCGCTAACGCGTGCCGGCGGGATAGTTTCCCGCAGACTTTGAGACATTTCCGAAGTTACAAGGCTTACGGCAACACTTCGCTTCTTGGCCATAGGTGTTGTTGTACCAGCACCAGTCAGGGTTTTTCAGTGAACGTGGTTTGGACTTAGATCGACCACGTGAGTTCCTGCGTTGAGGAGATTTAGGACGACGGTCGGAGGAGTTAGAAGGTATGTTTGACCTAAACATCTGTTGGATGGAGTTGCATAACTCTATCATTGCAGGATCCTTACTCGAAGTCTGCTTAGTCATCGAGCATATTTCGGGAACTGACCGTTTAGTTATTTCTAGAATCCTATCTGCAGTAATAGCTAAGTCCTCTATTACAGTACCCTGAAGTGTCACAAGTACGGTCTGTACAGACTGTGGCAGCTTGGTTAAGAAGAGTTCTCTAAATAGTCCTTCGTCGAACTGACTTTGGCCAATAACTTCTTTCATTCTTGTCAGCATGCTCACGGCTGACTGATCTCCTAACTCGATGTTACGAAATAATTCGTCCAGACGTTGTCGGTCCGTGAGAACGTTTCTCCTGAGGAGGGATGCTTTGAGCAACTCGTACGAGTTACTTACCTCGGGACTGAACATCTGTGATGTTACGTACTTGCTGAATTCCCACGGTAGGGCGTGAATAACTGCAAGTAACTGTGAACGTTGATCGGTTATCCCATGCTCACAAAAATCTGCTTCAGCTAGCAGAAACCACGTTTCAGCATTATCTGGCCAGTATGGTACGAGCTGAATGGTTTTAGGAGTTGAGCGGATACGAATGACCTTGGGACTAAGATCACTCATGACGAAAATTATGTCGAATGATATATGGTACAAGAACAAATACAAAATGGAACGAACTCACCGGGGTTATCTGCGGATTTATCGTGGATGAAGTTCGCGGTTGGGCTCACCAGTTTAGAGGTTGACGGATATCTCGTTCAACAACTTCTAATTAATTTATTCTCGCGTACCAACAACAAAGCAAAAGCCAGTATTTGATCGTCCAAACTAAGTGATATATTTCGGGGCCAAAACAAGCCTTCAGACGAACGCTTAGCTAGCTAGTGATCGTGCACGTGACACGACGGGGTACCAAATGGCGGGGATGCTTGACCGGAAGCCTTCAGCTAAACAAGTCGACTTAAACAGTGGTGGTCAGCATACAATGGTGAGTGATTGCTGTGGTCAATAATTTTGGGGAATTATTTACCGCTACAAGGCTTTTAGCTTCACCTTGAAAGTGCCTTGTACTAGATGGTGGTCTGAACCATCATCTGCTCCTCTCCTCGATCTTGTGTCCAGTAGGCTCCATCTCCACTTTCTTGAGATTGAAATGAAGTCTATCTGGTTTTGGTATTTCCATCTGGTGAAATTCATGTCGCCTTGCCTGCCACTAATCCCCAAATCATTGAAGGCGCAGAAGTTTGAGAAGAGCCCACCGTTGTCGTTGATTTCACCAAGGACCTCGTGATCCATGGTGAGTTCTCTTCCTGTATTTTCTCCTCCCAGTTCATATCACCCATCAGGATTTTGATATCGCCATTTGGAACGTTGTCCATTATTGCTTGCAGTTGTCTGTAGAAATCTCCTTCTCTTGTTCTGAGACGTTTGTAGGCTCATAGCATTGAATGATTGTAAACTTCCTTCCTTTTGAGTCGTACCTGGCTGTCATTATCCTGATGGAGATTGGCTCCCACTGCATGAGAGCTTTGGATGCTGTTGATGACATCATGATGTCCACTCCCTCGGTGTGCTCGTGGTTGTCCTCTGGGTGACTGGAATACATTAATGTCTCTCCAGTTGATAGTTGGCTCCTTCCACATCCATTCCATCTGCTCTCTCAGATTCCGAACACTTCTATTCTATATCTCCTCATTTCAGCGGCTACCTGGGCAGCCTTTCCAGTTTCGTACATTGTACGAACACTCCACGTCCCTATCCTTATTTTTGCTTTCATCGAAAGAAAGAAGGCACATCGGCTGATTGGCTTCCCGAAGGCTTTCACCAGCCTGCGTCATTTCAATTCCCGATTCCAGCGAAAAATAAGGTTATTGTTTATATTATTAGTATTTTTAATATATTTATGCGTCTACCTGTGCTAAGTGGGTGCCCGTTATAATTATTTGTAATAGTAGTATTTCGCAATGGTCGAATCACAGGAAATCAACCAAAGACACAGCTAGGGATTAACTTAGGAATTTGTATTTGGCGGAATTATTTGCAATTCACATAATAAATATTAACAAACAACGGTGAGTATTTAAACAATACAGTGATAGAAATTGTCAATCACCACATCCGCCACATGTCGAAGGTCTCCTTGCATGTTCATAATGAGGTCTCAGTTTGCTTGCGTATCTCTTGCGTATCTGCTAATTGATTCTGTGATATTATTTTCATCAGTATCATCTCAACTTATTTCTGAAATATCTACAAAATCAGGATTAGTATTGGAATCATTGAAACTATAATCGAAACGACCTACTTCATTTATTTAAACTTCATCCAAGTGTCTGTTTTGAAGTGAATGATCTTCGATGTCTAATATCTTCACCATTCCGTTTCCCATCTTTTGGTGTGATTCCGAAGGAAGGTGTATAGTCATTCCCTCTTTAATAACGCGCATTGGAAGTCTTGGACATCGGGTGCGTTCGGAGAATTCGAGAGTTGGATAGCTTAGCGGGATTTTCATGGGTACTTGTGTGTTGCGCATTGCGACGTTGAAGTAGGAAGTTATCTTCACATCTCTCAAGATTCTTGGGATTAATTGATGCCGTGGCACTTTAATGTTCGAACGAAGTTTTCTGCCAACCCTTTAGACTAAAGATGACGTGGTGCTGTGTACAGATGACAATAACCCGTGTGTTTAAGCCCATCATTGAAGTTCTTCTCAGTAAAATGAGCACCATTACCAGTAATTAAGACGTCTGGATTTCCTTCTCGACCAAAAATCTTTCTCAACGCTCTGTGAGTGAATTTGGCATTAGGACTATCTGTGATGATGACTTCTGGCCATCTAGAATAAGAATCCACAATAGCTAAAGCATAGTATGAATTTAAGAATAGACTACAGTAATCCGCAAGAATACGCTGCTAGACATCATAAGACGCAGGCCATGTTTTCCACGATGACTTCCACAGGACATTTTATGCAAACAACTGGAACAGCGTCTTAATCTTTTGCTAATGTCAGAATCAATTTCCGGCCACCAGCACGTTAGGCATGCTAGTGATTACATCTTATCAGCTCCCAGATGAGCAGAATGAAGACCATCCAAAATCGCAGATCTTAATGTTGAAAGAATAACAATTCTGTCATTCAGAAATAGAAATCTTTCAGGATGGACTGAAATATCATCTATTCGCTTATAAAAGTCTGGAAATCTTCGCTTACGCTGAATATCCCAACCTTTTTTGTTGCATTTATAACGCATCCGTAGTATTTCCGAGTATCGCGTATAAGTCGGACTGTATCCATAGATAACGGCTGGACCAAGCAACAATCAGTGTCATTAGAAGAATTTTCAAATAATGAATAGCGAGATAAGAAGTCTACATGAGGTATATCCTTGGCCGATATGTGTTCAATAGTGTAATCATATGCACTTAGTTCTAAATTTCATCTTTGAACCATAACAGCAGATGTTCTATTCAAAGATTTTCCCGGATTATAAATGAATTTCAAAGCCTGATGATCAGTAACTATGTGAAACTTAGTACCAAAGAGATACTTGTGTAACCGTCTTATTGCCCATATAACTGCTGGAGCCTCTTTCTAGGTTTTGAGAGTACCCTTGTTTACCCTTACATAGACGTCGTGAAATACAAATAACAAATTGTCCGTTCCGCTAAAATACTGCAGACAAGCCCATAGGAGAAGCATCTGTAGTGAGAACAGACGTATCATTTGATGAGAAAGGTCTTAAAAAAGTTTTTCTATCAAGAAAATCCAAAATTCTTCGCAAGATATCCTCATGTTGGGCGAGATAAGTATGAAGATGTTCCGGAAATCTCACAGTTCGTCCAGAACGCGTTTTTTTTCGAGGGCTCAATGGAAGGTTTGGTTGCCTTCGCCATGCTACTGATTTCTTCGAGGACTAAGGGATATTCGGCTACCAGTGTACTATTGGGAATGTTAAGTTGTAGTCTGATGGGATTGCCTTCTAAGTAGGCCGGTTTCAGACGGTCGATACTGACAGTTTTCGCGGCTGTTTTTTGTATAGGACAACAAATTTATCCATACGTGTAATGACTTTATACGGTCCATCGTCTGATGGTTCCAGGAGGCGACGCACAGAATCACGACGGACAAGTGCATGTGAAGGAGCTTTCAGACATGGATGAACAAAGACATCTATAGAATGTAGTCGGAGGGGAACAGATTCAACTGACCGCATTGCGTTTTTAAGCCTGCTCACGTATGAGGCGTGATCTATCACTGGTGTGAAGCAACAGGCGGTCGTAGTGTTGCACCATATACTAGCTTGGAAGCAGTACAGCCAGAATCAATACTAATTGATGAATGCTGTGGCCAATAATTTTTGGGAGTTACCAACTACTACAGATTGATTAATTTCGAAGGAGTTTCATGGGAGAACAAACTGTGAATAAAACTACATCGGGTAGTTAGAGGTATGTTCATGAAAATGTAGATCACCGCACTGGCGGGGTTGTAAGTCTAGTACTACTTAACTCCATTATGGATAAGATTTTATTTTGATAAATCACACAGTGTTGTACAGTTATATTAACTGATGACGTTTCGAGCACAAACTATTGCTCATAATCTTATCCATAATGGAGCTATTCTCTTCCACAGTGCCCAAATTTTATACTTATATCAATAGTACTACTTAAGTTTACTAAGTAACATTAGCTTTCTCCTGATAAATGTGTTTACAAACAACACAGAATATTTAGTCCGTTTCATTGTAAGGTATTTACTCAGTGTGCAGGATCTCCACTTAACATATCAATTAATCAATCAATTATATTACCACTCTCCTCTTGTATTTCCTTCAGAAACATCATAGTGGCAGGTAGAGACCTATTTGAAAATGTGCGTGGGTATGAACTGTGATTCATAGACGTAATTAAAACAACATGAACTGGAGTAGATAAGATGCACTTTAGTGGTTGCAACATTTAGGTAATTTAGGAATTTAAGTAAACTGCCATCAGAAATGAACATTCAAATATCTTAAGAAGAGTTTCTGTAGAATTCCATCTGAACTTGCGATTAACAAAAATACCGGTTAAGGGTTATCCGAGTCTGTGGAATTAAAAAAGACACACACACACAGTTCGGCGAAGAGTCTTTTCATGAAATTTAAATTAATACAATTGCTTATAATTCTTGTATTCATTTAGAACTCTTACGTAATTTCGTATTATCTACTTTATTTCTATGTGCATCCTGAATAAAACTCACTCATCAAACTATTCATATTATTACGTAACTTATTTTAACAACTGTTTATAACAACTTATCACCTGTGTTACTACCCTAATTTCATTAACACCTAATTTTCTTGACTTGTATTACCAATCTTCACCTGTTTAGTTAAAATAACCTTAACCGATTGTAATTTTGTTTGACAAACTTAATGTACACATACATGCAAAATAACACATATATATTTGTGATTGTACAGCTAAGAAAATGAATTCGGCGCCGAAAAGAGACTCTTTGCTGGTATACGTGTTTTGTTTTCATTAAATAATTAAGAGCTTTAAGTTCTGTCCAGAAAGTAATTATTCTACATTTAAAGGGAATCTGTATGGACAGACAAATGGTGTTGCTATGGGTTCACCAGTTTCCTTAATAGTCGCTGACCTTTTCATGAATAGATTCGAAAATAACCTTCTTTTCAAGCATACTCATGCCTAAAATATGGTTAGGATACATTGATGATACTTTCGTAGTGCTAAAACGAGATCTACACGGTTCATTCTTGGAGAAACTGAACAACCTATCTCCCAGCATCCAATTTACTTTGGAAGCAGAATCAGACATCGGTGAACTACCGCTTCTAGACTGCCTAGTTAAGAGGAGGGAAAAGCAGACATTTTAGTATATCCATATTCAGGAAGAAAACCCACTCCAATAAATATTTAGACTTCGGATCATGACACCTCATCAGTGCAAAGGTATCAGTTGTTTCAAGTCTTCTTAGACAAGCACACTGTCTGTTGTTAACGGATGAGAAAGAAAAAGAAGAAGAAATATCAAACATTACTGAGACTCTCAAGCAAAACAACTACCCAAGGAACTTCATCAACAAAATCAATGCAGACATTAAGTATGGCCGAAAACTCATTCCGAAAACATGGACATCAACAGTCATCATCCCATATAGAGCAGAGACATCAGACGATATCAGAAGAGTACTCAATAAGCTCGACATTAAAGTTTTCTTCAAAACATCAGACACACTTCAAAGCAGCCTTGTCCATATAAAAGACCGAATCCCTAAATATTCCCTATCTAATTGTGTCTATAAAATAAAGTGCTTGGAATGTCATGGGATATACATCGAACAGACATCTCAAGAAATCAAAATCAGAAAAAATGAACACCGTAGAGCATTTGTCCGACCACCGAGAAATCTGGTTGGACTAGAAAAGCTTGAAAAATCATCAGTCACAGCTTGTCTTCACGCTATAGAATCAGGCCACAAAATTGATTTTGAAAATATTGAAATCATCACTCAGAAAAATTTCAGAAGTCGCAAAGAACGTCTAATATCATCAGAAGCACTTTATATCAAGTGGAATCCAAATTGTCTGAATAGGAATGATGGACTAAGACAGAATCTGACCTGGTTGCAACACCTCCCTCCCCTCCCCCAACGAAGTGACAAAATCAACACGAATGTGATAAGCAAGTTCACTATGTAAACACATGTTGTTTTTATAATTTTACACACTTATCAAATACAACGATCTACACCTGGTTTTGTTATCCTTATCAAATGACCAATTTGACAACGGAAAATGCCCCCATGCTGAGAGATGATGATTAAATTTTTTATGTATAAGCTGAGATTTTGTAAATTCCTGTTTAATAAAACTTTGATAAAGCTATTAGCCGCACTGAATAGCGAAACGTCATTTTGTTTATCATTCATTCGGAAGTACAAAAAAAACCTTTATTATAAAGTTAATTTTGATTTAAAGCATTAGTGTTCAGGTTTTACAAAAAGAACGTAGACTTCGAATGACTTTGAAGAACTTGTCGGATGACTGCATAACCCTATTCATGATATGACAACGTTGCATACTAGTACCCATACTCCGGTTCAAACTCTGTAATACAGTCACGTCGTCACATTCTATTATGTGTCAAACGCTGTGTACAACTAAATACAGAAAACGTTATATCAAAAAGCATAAATGGAAATTTAGAAAAGTGTACTGCTAAAGAAATCGAACTTCTAAAGTGCACCAACAAAAACCAACGGTGCTTAACCACTCAACATATGTTAAAAACAGTTGATATCAGTGTCACTGGTCACAATCACTCGCTAAGCATACATGAAATCAGTTACCATAAAAGTAACATATGAGTACATGGAGTAATTTTAGATGCGTTTTGGTTAAAGTTAAAAGAAGAGAATAGCAATGGGACAGTTTCGTCTGACAACCAGATAGACACTGCACCATTCTTGTACAATATTAAGATGAGGAAGACCTTGTACTAGAAATTTATGAACGGATCTTAAGATTTTTAATGACTTCCTTTTGAGTTTTCCAAATGCACTTGCATATTGAATGCGTATTAAAACTTAGTACGATTAGAGCCTTGTGGCTTCACTTCTGAATTAAATTTATAATTATATATGCCAAACTTCCATATGCGTAATCCTCTATTGAAATCTAAGCAAACCCTTATGTTGACTCACTTCTCATTTATGTGATTTCAAAAGCTTACTATGTTGTTTGCCCTACAATATTATAGCACAGATCTGTGCAGTTTTTACACATTCCACAAAATTGCCCCTAATACAGGATTATTTTCCAATAGACTCTGAAAAGCCGAGAGACAGGAATACGTTAGACTAATTCTAAGACTTGGGAACATTGGTTGGAAACTAATTCCGAAGACATGGACCTCTACAGTTGTCATCCCACATAAATCATCAAGGACAGACGATATCAGAAGAATACTCAATAGACATATCATCAGAGTTTTTTTCAAAATATCGGACACACTACAAAGCAGCCTTGTCCGCGTAAAATACCAAATTCCAAAGAATTCACAATCTAATTGTATCTATAATATAGAATCCATGGAATGTAATGCGTTATGCATCGGATAGACCTCGTGAGAAATCAAGGTCAGAAGAACTGAACACCGTAGGGAACTTCTATTCGACCGCTGAGAAACCCATGTGAACCAGGATGTGACCTGGTTTCAAACGCACTCCACCCTAAGATGAAGTGACAAAATCAACACAAATATGATAAGCAATTTTATTATGCAAACGCATGCCTTTTTATAATTTCATACCTATATCAAATCCAACAATCCACACACGGTTTTGTTATCTTTACCAACTGACTAAATTGACAATGTAAAAGATTACCTCTTGCTGAATAACTATGATTAAATTGCTATCTATTAGAAGACAGTTGCAGCGAAGAAAATTTTCTTTTCGACGAAGTCATCATCTAGGCTGTACATTCGTGTGTTTATATCAAATGGATGGGAAAGTTCCAGAATAATATCCGGTCAAGGGTCAAATTAATAAAAATTAAAATTGGGAATTAGAATGCCATAATAAACAGGGGGATGGATAAAACAAACAAAGTAGCATTATAATAACTAAGAAGACTGACATTGTGCAATTAAGGGTTAGAAATGTAGAAATAACAAAATGGACAGTCATCTTAGTTATTATAATGCTACTTTGTTTGTTTTATCCATCCCCCTGTTTATTATGGCATTCTAATTCCCAATTTTAATTTTTATTAATTTGACCCTTGACCGGATATTATTCTGGAACTTTCCCATCCATTTGATATAAACACACGAATGTACAGCCTAGATGATGACTTCGTCGAAAAGAAAATTTTCTTCGCTGCAACTGTCTTCTTATTTACTCCTATGACCCAATGTGTATATTCCGTGCTGTCTATTAGCTGAGAATTTGTAAATTCTGGTTTAATAATGCTCTGATAAAGCTATTAACAGCATCAAACAGAGTAATGTCAGTAAAAATAGTATTGTTTTGTTTATCATTCAATGGGAAATATAGAAACTTTTATGATAAATGTGGAAGACATTTTGGATTTCATTTCATGAACACGTGCATCATCAGATTTGAGCAGCATCACATCAGAGAGTGATTTAGTGGGAGCTGGGTATTCACTGTTGACATCTTCATATATAATACATAAATCCTTAGCAGCTTGAAAGGTACATGAAGGAATCTAAACCAGCTCTTTCTCTGCATTTGGAATATTAATCCCAGCAATTGGACGATCATGTAGTTAAGCATAAAGCTAATCCTTAAAGTTGAATCTATAGCTGAAGAATGAAATTGTGGTGATTGACAATTTCTATCTCTGTATTGTTTAAATATTTACTGTTGCTTGATAATATTTTTCTTATATGAATTGAGTAATAATTCCGCCAAATACAAATTCCCGAATTCCGCCCTCTCTGTGTTTTGGTTGAATTCTTGTAATTCGGTCTTCGCGAAATACTAATACTACTATTACAAATAATTACAACAGAAGTCTAGAATCTTTTGGTTAGGAACATGAAAAGATGTATTGAGCTTCACTCTCTCTCTCTCTCTTTCTCTCTCTCTCGTTTCAAAACATGGACTTGGTATATTAGAAATTCATGGAACTTGTGATTCAGCAGGGGAGTCGCTTTATCTGGAAATCTGAGAGTTTTCCGTCGGCTGTATGCATCTAATCCAATCACAGTAATAAAATGAAGTGAAATTTTTTGGTCTTGAACATTCTTCGACAGACATCATGCTTAAAAGTATTTAAGATAATCACTGATTTCCCGTGGTGAATCGTCGCTGGGATACTTCCAATGATTGTTCGACACCATAGTAATGCCATACTGTAATACATATTTGTAATTGTAATTCCCAGTAACCAAACAACAACACAAAGGGGACAGAAGATAGGAATTCGTATTTGGCACAATTATTTTCATAATATAATTCAATAAAAGTTAACAAACAACAATGAACATTTAAACAATAGAGTGCGCTTTTTGCCTCATTTTGGTAGAGATAGTGAACACCGCATCATAATAGATGAGTCATTTACGGTTGTATGTCGAGTACCAAACAATCTGCCTAAAAGACACACAATTAGATCTCTTCGCTATACAGGAAGCTATGGAAATTAATAAGAAAAATCCTGGCCTATGTACGAAAAAGAAGCACATTCATCCTCTTTGTTATCCCTGGCCTACTACAAGGGCAGCAGAGACATAATCATCCATATTTTCATGTCATATTATGCCTTCTTATTCCTTTTCACCTACTTCACTTTACACCATAGTTACCTGTTCCCATATCATGAATTAAAGGGGACTCTGAAGGAAGAATATTCTTTTCAATAATTTCTCCTCTTCAGGTTCTTACAATTAAGAAATATAATATAATATTTGTTGTCCCTACAATAATGGCCAATTTTGCGGTGGATACATTTTTTTTTAACGTAGAAAAACAGCCCAGTTATTGGGTGACAAAATAAATAGTAGCATTTATGTGAGAAACATCTTTCTAGGCTGAAATCGATTAGATGATATTGTGAGATGGGAGACAATGGTGGTGGTGGTGGTGGTGGTTAGTCATATTCGATTTGTACAGTGTGGGGTAGGAAGAATTGACAAGTAAGTCAATTCAAGGTTATAAAAGGTGTCAAGTGAGTGACAGGCTAGTACAAAGTAGTATGTATTAAATAGGAAACAGTAAGACTGCAATGAGAGGATCACAGTGATTTAACCAATGTGTGAAATCAATCAGACGGAGGCATATATTCAGAAAATTGAGATAATATTACTATAATAATAAGTCCGGATAGTATAAATGGAAAATTCGATAGTATTGAGCGAATGTTTGCATGAAGGGTATAAATTATGACGAATAATGATAATTGTAATTGTATTTTAGTACATTTCACAATATAACCTTTATTTTATCACGACACAGTGTTCCCCACTTTTTGGTATCTGTTTATATGTGATTTGTGGTAATCATTCTCCTCGCACACCACTGAATATAACTCACCCCCATCCCTTTCGCCCCCGATGGAACTTACATTCTGTTGACGATAAATACGTTAGGGATGTCACCCTTTTGTCTATTCACACTTTAATTTAAGGGGTTCTATTCTGAATGACTCCACAATTTTATTTAGTTCATCTGACAATATTAAATAACGAACTACCACTCCCTCCATATTATACATGTACCCCAATATAGACAGTTTCAGATATAATTTTCACATGCCTTCAATGGCTATTTTTATTATAATTTTCATGGATTTATAACTGTAGAGTCGGGGGAAGAATTTATCGAAAACAGCTGTCCACTCGAAATCATTTTGTTCTAATGATTACACTATGGGGATTTTTAATTTACTGTAATAGAAATTGTTAGTCCCCAGAGAACACCTTGAGAAGTGTGTGTGTTTTTTTTTCAGACTGCGTACGTATTGGTCAGAAGATATATATCACAGAATTTCGGACCAAGAGCTAGGACTTTCAGTTACATGTCAGTTAAAGGTACTGAGGAATAATTGAACACAAACTTCGTGGGTTCATCAGGAAATTTGCCATGAGGTTTCATCTGCTTAAGACTGTTTTTGAGTGAATGCGGAACACTATAGATTAACTATAAAGCATACGAAGATCGAATCCAATGAAGCAGTCACTGAGAAACACAATTGATTAAGGCATAGAACTGACTAAAATTTCCCCAGTTAAATACTACTGGGCTGAACAGAAGCTGGAGTTTTAAAATTGACAACATGCCTATAACACCATTGCAATGCAATTACAATTAAATAAGTAAGATTGATGTCTTTTGAGTAGCTGTATTCAATTTGAATGTTACATAATATTGCAATGGAGACATAGTTTACAGGTATAGAGTTGTTGCTGGGCACTTAATCTTGGAGAACTGTAAATCTCTCACACTTTTCCTGTACATTTTATTCTCCTAATAACATTTTCTAAGGTTATCTGGCTTTAAATTCCAATGGTTAACACTGTTTTTCATTCTAGGGATGCTATTCTACCTTGAATATTTAACAATAAATACCAGCCGAAGCCATTTAAAAACAAACACTTTTATCTATTCATAATTTTGTAAGGTCTACAGTTTGCGCAAACCTTAGTGACTTCATTGCTAGTGTTAGTGAGTAAGAAAAATTCTGAAGAAAACAGGTCAGGCGTTGATCAAATTGCAAATCTACGCATTATCATCCTAGAATAAATCGTTGAATGGCGGTAAAATCTCTAACTTCAGTTTCATTGACTTCAAGAAGGCCTTTAACGGCAATGACTGCCAAGTAATTTGGAGTGCAGTGCCCCAAATCTTTATTAACCTCATTCAGTATCTGTATAACAGTGGCATGTGTCAGGTGATCCACAACAGAA
Source organism: Trichobilharzia regenti (assembly GCA_944472135.2). Classification (NCBI taxonomy): domain Eukaryota; kingdom Metazoa; phylum Platyhelminthes; class Trematoda; order Strigeidida; family Schistosomatidae; genus Trichobilharzia; species Trichobilharzia regenti. The sequence goes on from OX235270.1 coordinate 4,697,885, forward strand.
AATTCACCAAGGCGTTTGAAGCGAAGACAGGAGTAAGACAAGGGTACCGACCAGAGGTTCGATCCCCTGGTCGACACACACCTGATATCAGTTGGTCGGCCTGTAAAATTTGGACTACTGATATCACATGCTGAAAATTCCATACCTGTACCAAAAATACTGTGTGGAATCAAGCTGTAATCAGAAAAATATCAGAATAAAAAATTTGAAAGAAGTAACTTCCTTCATCTATCTAGGCACCGTCGTTTCAGCTACAGGTGGAACGAATGAATACGTCAAACCTGGAACCAGAAAGGCAAGACAAACCTTTTAACATTCTGATACCAGTTGGGAAATCTTCACTCAGCATGAAAAACAAGATCCGGGTTTTAAAAACCAATGTCAAGTCAATCAGTTCGTCTACACATGCGTCAGAAGTTTGGCGCAGCAGCTGTTTTCGTTAGACATTGGCGATCAAATGGCTAGAAAAAATCAACAACAGGAAACTGTAGGAACAAACGACCAAGAACCTATCACCCGACAAATATGTAGAGGAAAATGGAGGCCGATTGGGCACACGCTGAAAAGGCGGTTAGACTGCAACAACAGAAGACACGACACGGGAGCCAAGTTATATTTTTCATTAATCAAACCTCTATTTATATATCTACAGTTTATATTCTTTAACCAATCACCGGATCTGTGATTTTGGTTGGATACCTATCAGCCGTAAAAGAGCCCTTATCATCTCGCTAGCCCACCGTACCAGAAGAATTTGTAGCGGTGACTGTTTAGAAGAAGAGCTCCTATTTCTCAAAAGCATCCTGCTCCAAAATGGATACCCACCGCGTTTAGTGGAGAAGAACACGAAACCAAGGCCAAAAATAGAAGAATACGCTTCAGTGCAAAAGAAGACACTCTATTTGAATCTGGAATTTAGGGGAGATCCCGCAGTAGACGTCCTTAAAAGGAGAATCTCCAATTCCCTGAAGAAGACTTTTCCGGCAGCAACTCTAAGAGTGATATTCTCTAGCTGCCCACTACTTTGGAGCAACGGGAAGGACAGACTTCCACATATGACCACTTCAATGTGCATATATCAGTTCACCTACTCTTCCGGAGCTAGGTACATAGGTCGTTCTATGCAGGTCTTATCAAAACGTGTCAGAAAACATCATCCAGCATGGCTGCAAAGAGGAGGCGCTGGTTCAATCAGAAACGCAATAACTGAACGTCTCGTCAATACTTGTCACAGAATCTCAACCGACTCATCATTTAGGGTCATTTACAAAGTAAACAAAAATCTACTAAAGGCAGTGTGTTTCCGACTTCTTTGTACTGCGAGAGCTCTCGCCATATGCATCGAAAAGCCGGAGCTATGTGTTCAAAAGAAACTAGTCCAGCCTTTACAACTACCATGGACCTAATTCGGTATGTCCCCTTATTCTTCAGTTTTTTATTTGTTTTGTTATTTGTGTGTGTAATTTTCTCTCTTTGCCTTCATTCAATTCATCCCATTTCCGTTTTCAGTAATAAAATCAGTTATTTTAAGTTTGTTTCCATGCTCCTCCTGATCCCACTTGTAATCCGTTTAGAATAACCATTTTACAATTATATTCTAATCCTGTGTAAATTTTTGTTTCTATGCCTCTTGTAATCTGTCTATATTCACGCACACTTCCTAACTTACATTTCAAGTTGAAAATTGTGATCTCAATTAGTCTCATTTTGTTCACACCCGTAATTCGTTCTATCCCAGCGTCTTTAAGCCTCTTGTAATTCACATCAAGTTGAAAACAATTATCACCTTTGATTCGCCTTCAAAATTATTTCTCCAATTATCAAATATTAATTTTGCATACGTTCTAACTTTTTTCTAATCAATCCTATGCGATCTTGTCTCTAAGCCCCTTGTAATCTATATTTGTACCTTCAAACTTTCATATCAAGCTGAAAATAATTATCAGCTTCGTTACTATGTGGAATTAAATAAATAATAATTGTATCCATGTAAACTAATCTATATAAATGTGTTTGTGCAGCTGCTTTTGAGAATGAAATCGCCGAAAAGATTGGCCATCTTTGCTGAACTTCTTGTTCTTTTCGATCTAATGTTCCAATGGGTATTTTCCACGATATGAAAGGAGGAGATCAGAGATAATGGGCAATTGTAGGGCCAGCTACAGAGGACCTCAGAAAATAGAACAAAGTGGAGATGTGGTGCTGAAGCCCTTTGTTCCACTCGGAATCCAAGTGAACAATAATAACAACAGTAATGATGGATAAAAATATGCCTAGAGTTAGGTAGGCTGTTTTTGCATCGAGGAAAACTAAATATTATTTCTCTTTTCAAAACTGAGGGGACTTTATTAGCTCGTTTTCAACTAGTGTATCCTGAGTTCGAATTCTACTCCACTAACTTAAACCTGTGTCACCTGGTAGTATCATGCAGTAAGTGCGATTCAAAGTCTGATTTTAGATACGGTATCCTTAATCATCAAAAGTTTTTGAAAAAGGAGTCTATATATCCTGTTAACCAGATGCATTGGGATATTTTACTAGATATTTACTAGAAATACTCATTTTAAATGCTGCAGTTGGTGTATTTCTCTTATTGAAACAAGCGGTGGTCGGTGAATTCTTCGTGAAGGTAGGGGAAGTGACGAGCAAAAGTAACTGTACACTTCGTTTCCTATGGGTATGTAAGAATAGTTACCTTTGTCTATGGGGGCAGTTAATTTCACCTCCAGGAATAAACGTGATGTTAACCGAAATTATTAGTTTACTCAACCTTTACTTTTATATTTTCTTAGCCATTGCTTCTCACCTGCTGGTCTTTATTGCTCCCCCCCCCCACACACACACCTTAATTTTACCTTGGCTACTCAAAAAGGATTATGTCATATTGTGAAGGATATTAAAGGTTGTCAGTAGGGTATGGTTGTGTACCAGTTCGTCAGCTGGTTAGTGTTGCAGTTGACAGACAACTGAACTCATTTGAGAAATTGCCTAGTTCCATATTGCCTGACTCTCAAAACCTTATAAATTCACAACTCTCCAGCCGTTTGCACATCATCAGGTAGGACTAGAAGTCCTGATAAGAAATTATATACTGGTGCGACTAAGTACAGAAACCCAACGATATCCTACTTGACCCAGGCACATTCTAAGTGATAAAGATCGTGTTATGACTTATGGCGTTGGTTAAGTGTAGTCGGTAATGTAGTTTTTCTGTTGCTGCAGCTCAAGTAAATTAGATGCAATATTATACAAAGTGCTGAAAATTTCACACCGTATCATAAGTACTTTTTTTTGAACAAAGCAAATTTATTATTATACCTTTGAACAAGCCTTGGCTTAAACAGTAAAACATTTGAAAAGAGTCATGTTTTGATTTCCTAAGCATACTGGGATTACGAATACTAATGCATATTACGCTTTTACTGCATATTATACTCGAGCCTTTTCAGCTGTTGCCCAGTCAGTCAAATTCAGCACTGCATCTGTACTAAGGATGATATTCTCAGGCTTCAAACCGGCCAGTGAATTCTATTCCAAGGGTTGAGAATAGTAGTCCATAGACTTGTTTTGTATCATATCGGTAGTGGGTAATATTTACTGATGACCACATTTCAAGCACAAATTGCCACTACTGCTCATAATCATCATATCCAAGATACTCCTCATTCACACAACACTTTCTTGCTTCATTTATATACATGAGTAAGACATTGATGATTAGACATTTGAAGAAAATCAATATAGAATAAAGTACATTCGGAAAGAATATTAAGTGTTACGAGTAAAACACAATCAGATGGGTAATAAGATGTTTTTATGGTAAAATAAACAAACAAATAACTCGTTAGAATGTTATAATGTATGTGAATTGAATTGAAATAGAATGTGAAGATTATTTATTATCCTCCTGTGATTTGACTAACTGGTGGTAATAATATCTTGCATTATCTTCTGTATGAGTGGAGTGGTTGTAACAACAGAAGACAAGGGCCAGGCAACAGATCGTTTTATTATGAAAATCAACACGTATTTATACATCTTTCAACTACATTATTATAGACAAGCGCAGTCATCTGATTGGTTGTTTAGGTAGACAAACGCAGGCTTCTGATTGGTTGTTTCGGGATTCCTTGACAAATAGAGTTCCCTCTGCGAATCATATTTTGCCACGTTAACTTTGCTGTGATTGGTTGTTGACTCAGGCTTGTTCACGGCCCATATTAGTGACCTAGACCTTAACGTAGATTAGTGCCAACCAATCGGCTAGCAGCCTGCTCTCACCACATGGTGAGTGTCATCCCTATTGCACGTGTTCAGTGTAGACTCAATGATCCAGGCAGGATTTATTCAGTGATCAATCTCTCTCTCTCTCTCTGTCTGTCCCTTCACCTCCCTACATTACCCTTTAGAATTTTGACTCTGGTTCACCCACACCATTGTGTGGTTGTGTGTTAAAACATGGAGTGCAATTCCTGACGTGGAACCATTCATTCTAGCCTTAGCTAAATTCTTATGTTCTGACAGGTAATCTCACTCCTCCGCCTTGATCTACTTGTTTGACTTACCTATGTAGTTGTCCTAACTCACAGTCATTGCATGGTATTTTGTAAATTATTTTTATTTTGTTTAATTGTGTCTTTTAGCCAATAGAGCTTGTCTCTGAGTGAGTTTGTAGGTTTGAATGCCACCCTAATTCCTGCTTTATTAAGAATCCCTACGTGCCTTATAATTCTTTCCTATTTATGTTATCATTATTAGCTTCACCAAAATTTTATACTTTGGTTTTGATCTTTTTTGAGTTTTCTAATGAATTTTAGAGGATAGTTACTAAACAACGACGCTTCTTCTTCTTCTGTCTGTTTCATTTCATCGTTTAGGATTTGACTTTGAGGTCAACTGTATATGCCAGACTAGTAGATCAGGGGTAGTGAGATTGCCTGTCAGAACATCATCATAATTCAGCTAAGGTTAGAATGGTTGATCACACGCCTGAGAAGATGAGTCATTGAGAAAAAAAGAAACACTCATCACTGCATTGCACTGCATGCAACCACTGCACACAACCACACAATGGTGTGAGTGGGACAAAGACAGAGTATTCTAAAGAGTAATATAGGGAGGGGAAGGGAGAGAGAGATTGATTACTGACTAACTGACTGACTGAATCCTACCTGGATCATTCAGTCTACACTGAACACGTGCAATAGGAATGACTCACCACTCCACTCATACAGAAGATAATGCAAGATATTATTACCACCAGTTAGTCAAATCACAGGAGGATAATAAATAATCTTCACATTCTATTTCAATTCATTTCAATTCAATTCAATTCACATACATTATAACATTCTAACGAGTTATTTGTTTGTTTATTGATTTGACTTACTATAAAAACACTCATCTTATTTCCCATCTAATTGTATATTTGATTGATAACACTAATATTATTATTTGTGAATGTACTTTAACCTCTTATATTGATTTTTATTGAAATGCCTAATCATCAAATTTTTAACTCATGTATATAAATGAAGCAAGAAAGTGTTGTGTGAATGAGGAGTATCTTGATATGATGATTATGAGCAGTAGTGGCAATTTGTGCTCGAAACGTGGTCATCAGTAAATATTACTGTACAACAACACTGTGTGACACTTTATCAAAATAAAATCTTATCTATAATGTTTTGTCCGTTATTTTCCGATTTTGAGGGGAGCAACCCAAAAAGTCGCTTCTCTCTAAACTTTATCTTAATGTAATCATTCCTTTCTCAGGCGTGAGGCTAGCAACCCCACCCTGTAAACAAAATTGCTACAGAAACTTCAACAGATGAACCCCTTTGCACCAAAAGAAAAAGTCTGTGTGGGAACATGGAACGTCCGAACTATGTACGAGACTGGGAAAGCTGCCCAGATCGCCAACGAGATGAAAAGATACGGAATACAAGTGCTGGGAATATGTGAAGCAGATGGAATGGGAGTGGACTCACCAAATTGTCAACGGGTGAGTCAGTGATCTACTCCGGTCACCCAGAAGATAACCACACGCACACCGAGGGCGTGGCTATCATGATGTCACCAACGGCAACGAAAGCCCTGATACAATGGGAGGCGATTTCGTCCAGGATAATGACCGCCAGATTCAACTCCAAAGGAAGGAAAGTGTCAATCATACAATGTTATGCACCCACAAACAACGCAGACCTCGAAAAGAAAGAAGAATTCTACAGGCAACTACAGGCAACAATGGACAATACTCCAGCTGGCGACATGAAAATACTAATGGGAGACATGAACGCCAAACTGGGACCAGACAACACAGGAAGGGAACTCATCATGGGTAGAGAAGCTCTAGGAGAAATGAATGAAAATGGAGAACTCTTCGCCGACTTCTGCGCCTTCAACGAACTAGTGATTGGTGGCAGTGTATACAAGCACAAAGATATCCACAAGGCTACATGGGTGTCACCAGACGGGCAAACCAAAAACCAAATCGACTTCATCTCAATCTCAAGGAAGTGGAGGCGCAGCCTACTGGACACAAAAGCAAGAAGAGGAGCAGACGTTGGCTCAGACCACTATCTCGTACAAGGGACAATCCAAATCAAATTAAAAGCTTTCAGGGAATCAGGAGCTGCAGATAGACCACAAGCCAAGTTCAACACTCAAAAGCTGAAGGACCAGGCTACAAAGGACATCTTCATTGCAAGCATAAAGGACAAAGCCGAGACACAAATCAACACCAGCGAAAAGGTCAGCGTCGAAAAGCACTGGAACAACTTGAAAACGGTGTGGAGCCAAACCTGCATAGAAATTCTAGGCAGAAAAAAGAGACAGGACAAACAGTGGCTCACTACGGACACTTGGAAACTAATAGAAGAGAGAAGGACAGTGAAACAAAAGATTATCCAGTGCACTGACGAGCAACAAAAACAGGAGCTGAATGCAAGCTACAATACACTGAACAAAAGAGTGAAGAAGAGTGCCAGGGAAGACAAAAGAAAATATTATGAAACCATGGCAAACGAAGCAGAACAAGCTGCAGGCAAAGGAGACCTCGCCACACTCTACCAAACAACTAGGAACCTTTCGGGCAAACGTTCGACACAGATTAAGCCAATAAAGGACGACAATGGAAAGTCAATCACCAAAGAGGTGGAGCAGAGAAAGCACTGGGCTGAACACTTCAAAAGACTTCTAAATCGTCCGCCACCTACAACGCGCCCAACAATACCAACAACGGAAGCAGAACTACCAGTGAACACCGAACCCCCGACGAAATCAGAAGTCCTGAATGCAATCAAGATGCTAAAAGCTGGGAAAACACCGGGACCAGATGGAATCCCAGCAGAAGCTTTGAAAATAGACCCAGAGACAACAGCGGACTTGATGACGCCACTGCTGGAGAAGGTGTGGAAAGAGGGCAAAGTACCCGAGGATTGGAAGAACGGATACTTATTCAAACTTCCAAAGAAAGGAGACTTAAGTCAATGTAAAAACTGGCGTGGAATTATGCTTCTGTCCATTCCAAGCAAGATACTAAGTCGCATCATCCTGGAGAGAATCAAACAAGCCCTAGATGAAAAACTTCGTCCGGAACAGGCCGGATTCAGGAGAAACAAATCATGTATTGATCAAATCGCCACTCTACGGATCATCATTGAACAAAGCTTGGAATGGCAGTCACCTCTCTATCTCAACTTCATCGACTTTGAAAAGGCCTTCGACAGCGTCGATCGAGAGGTGATTTGGCAACTACTTCGCTACTACGGGGTCCCATCGACAATTATACATCTCATCCAACAGTTGCACGACTATTGATAGGATCCCACGCACTTTGTTACTGATCAATTATTTCAACGGCTGTTAATCTCGCATAAATGGTATATCATCATTCACACGCACTTTGTTATTGACTATTACGATCAATTATTTCAAATGCTGTTAGCTGTCTATATTGTTGTAAAAATGTATAAATACCATAACTTTCTTGTCGTAGTTATTGTTGAACTACAATACACAGTCACAGTTCAGCCTTTGTCTTTTGATATTTGCGTGCTTCACTGAATCGGAAGGTACCACAAGCAGATAAGCATATTAGTCAGGCGCAGACAGAACAAGGCGACAACGTCCTCATTTAATTCCCTACCGTTATAACAACTATGCTGCATGCCAAGGAATCCACAACGGGAAACTTACGGAAGCCTTCGAAGTGAGGACGGGAGTGAGGCAAGGCTGTCTACTATCACCAATGATCTTCCTGATTGCAATTGATTGGGTAATGCGACAGACAACGGCAACCAACGAGGGAACGGGCATAAAATGGACTCACACAAAAAGGAACTTGGACGATCTGGACATCGCCGATGATATATGTCTGATTTCCCACCAACTGGAAGATATGCAAGTGAAAAGCAAAAAGTTGGCGGAAGAAGCATCAAAGATAGGACTTCAAGTGAACATAGATAAAACAGAGGCTATGAAGATTCCTAGCCAACATCAACAGCAACAACAACAACAGACAACAATCAGCCAGCATAAATGGGAAGAACCTGAAAGAAACAGCCTCCTTCACCTACCCACACACATGGGAATCAACTACAGGCGGAACTGATGAGGATATCAAAGCCAGAATCGGAAAAGCAAGACAAGCTTTCATTACTCTCAAATCTGTGTGGAGGTAAACAGCACTCAGCATCAAAAATAAGATCCGGATTTTCGGCTCAAATGTAAAGTCAGTGCTACTATACGGATCAGAGACTTGGCGAGTCATAGAGAGCACCTTAAACAAACTTCAGACCTTCATCAACAGCTAGCTGTCTTCGCTCAATACTCAAGATCAGATGGCCAGAAAAGATCAACAACAGCGATCTCTGGTAGCGAACCAATCAGGAACCGATTGTAAAACAAATAGGCAGAAAGAAATGGGGGTGGATTGGCCATACTCTGAGGAAACCATCAAGTGAGTGACATCACTAGACAAGCCCTCGAGTGGAACCCGAAAGGGAGGCGGCGAGTTGATCGTCAGTGCAAGGGTGACTTGGAGGAGGTCATGCGAGGAGGAGATGAAAGCATGTGGACAGACCTGGAGCGGGGTGAAAAAGTTGTCAGAAAACAGAAGGCAATGGAGGTGCGCAGCTGAAGCCCCAAGTTCCTTTAGGAACTAAAGGATACAATAATAATAATAATAATAACGGAGTTATACTGTACCACTGTGCTCAAGTTTTATCCTTATACAAAAAATAAGAACGACTTGCTTATACTGGCGGTCATCAATCTTTTTTCCGTTACCCATGCTGAATTGGCCGGAAAGGCAGAAGTGAAAACAAATGTATTTAGCAGTTTGCAGTGATCAACGCTGTGTACGGCTTCAAAGATATCATCGAAACACGAGGATCCAGTCAAACTAGATGCAGTCAATAGTTGCTGATAAAATTAAGGTTGTATTACAGCCAATCATCAAATCGAGTATCAAATAGTACTTCTTTTTTTTTTCTCTATCAAACGTCTGCTCTCAATATATTGTATTAATTACTCATTGAATATATGAAACAATTTCCTTATCGATCGATTTATGCTAAATACTTTGTGCTTTTTTTGGTGTTTTAAAGACAATTGGTTATATAAGTGAATGTGAATACTCTGTAGTGAGTGTCAGTCGTCACGTGGTCACTTCGGTATACCAGATGACTTTACCATATTATGCATCAATACACGCACGTATGCACACATACACCTACAAACGCACACTCACCATATTTTCATGTCTGTATGTGAGTGAACAAAATCACTGGATGTAGGTTTAAGTATAACTTTGGATTGAGAGTTATATTTCATTATTGTCAAGACTTTTGTGCCTTTAAATAAACACACTGAGCTACTGGATTATTAAGATTGTGTGAACATCAATAATTTTTGGCACAATTCAACATCAACAACACTGTTCTTCAATTGATCAATCAATCAATCAATCAGTCAGTTAATTAGTTACATTGAACAGCTTCATTGACTCTTTGCACAAATGCTTTCCTCACTATTCCTTGTAACCACTGCCGTAGAATGTCAGATATAAACGGAAGATTTATTAATCCAATGGGTCCAAATGATCTATGCCAAAAGTTATTTCAACAGCAACAGTGAGTTGTAATCAACATTTTAAAATGTCCGTTGGTGGTTAAATTGACAATTTAATTGTAAGGAGGTCTTTTTAGTGACCAGTATTATATGGGATAACTGAAATATCGTTTTTATTTGAGCGATATACTGTCGGAGTAATTCTGTTTGCTCATAATCACGCAGTGATTTAACTGGTAGTGATATTTTCCATATCTCTGGTACTGACTGGCATTACGTCATGAACTTCTTCCGCCTACCGACTATGACTTAATAGGATTGTATCAGTGATCCACCTATTGTATGTATGACAGTGTGCTAGTGCATGCATTGTAGTCAGTGAGATTTTCTAAAAATTATTTATCTTCCTGAGGGAGGTCAGTCATTCTACACCTGGCTAAATTTGTATACTCCGATAATCTAGCCGATCCCTGTCTAGTGGTCCAACCTGTGTAGGTCACCTTATAGTCAGTATAAGGTATTCGCCGAGAAGAGACTTTTCGCTGAACTAAGTGTTTTGTTTTCACAAGGTATTTTGTCTAATTGGGTGAACGGCGCCATCTGTCTCATACTTTACTGGGTTTGTAGATTTAAATGCCACCCCAGTTTTCTCTGTATTAATAATTCCAAATAGGGTTTCAGATGGTGTTCACTTATACGACAAGACTGTAGATACCTGGAATTCCTTCTTATTAGTGTTATGGTCAAAGAGACTGCTCCTAATTAAATGGCTTTTTATCAGAAATCAGCCAGTTGTCCAAGGAAAATGGTCTAACCATAAATTCCTCTAAATGACGAACAGTCAATTTCACCTTTAGGCATAAATCTGACCTAAACAAACTGGTTAACACTCACCTCACTAGGTGTGCAACAGAGATGGCACTGAGATAGAGACTAAGTCAGAAATTAAATATCTTGGCGTCATTCTATCTGCTGATATTTCCTGATCGTCTCATATTTTGATGATTTATAAGAAAATATTCCGTCTTACCTTCTACATCAAGAGGTTAAGACATTCTGGAATAACCCAACCCTTACTCCTACGACTCGTTAACTCCTGCATCCTGCCTATTATTCTCTATTGTCCCCCCTTAGTTTTCCTGGACTACTGAAGAAAAACTATACCTTATTACTCAGGACGTTAAAGGTTGTCAGCAGGGTAAGCTACGTGCACCTTAACCAGCTTGTTAATATTTTGGTCAACAGGCACTTGGACTCATGTGAAAAATGGGCTAAATCCATTCTATCTATCTAACTCACACCACTCTCTTCATTCACAACTCTCCCCCTGTATCTCATGACGCAGGGCCAGAAGCCTATATACAAAACTATGTGCTCCCACTAGTAAGTACAAAAACTCAACCATTCCCTACTTAGCTCGTGTTCTGCACGATAAAGAAAGCATTAGGCGTGAAACTTATAACTTGTTAAATAGTTAGTAGAACAATTGGATCTCGTTTTTCCAACTCATATCATTTATAGGTTCAACGTTTTCTCTCCTTTCCTTTCTCTCTATCTTTTTTTGTCTTTGTTTTTGTTATGTGCTGTTTTGTTTCTCTCTTCCTTACAAACTCTACTTAAAACATTCTTGTTCGTTCTTACACACTCCGTATATCTCCACCTTTTTGTTACCGCTTACGCCAGCAAATATGCTGGTAGTATCTACTTTTCTAGCACCTTCAAACATTCCGTTCACTTTTGGCTTTGCTACCGACCGACATGCTAATGTGTTGACGTAAAAACTAACTGAGATTATCCTTAATCTATGTAGAATTTTATTTATTGTTGATGTACAAACATGATACAATACTGTAGTGAAATGCTGAGAATTCCATTCTCCATCAAAGGTGCTGTTTTGGAATAAAGCAAATTATTATTATTATTGTTATTATTATTATTATTATAACATAATAGCTCCGAATCTACACCTCACACATGCACCAAGAATAACTCACCATCAATACCAGAGATATGGAAAGCATCATTACCGATCGTATCAGAGGATAAGAAATCGTGGAATTATATACACGATGTTGGAAAGTTATGTGACTGCCCTAATTTATTCATTAACAGCAATTAAATGTGTTCAAAACGTCAACATCAGTAAATAAAACAAGCTGAGGCAGTGTGTCGTCTATTATTTTATCAAATAAAATATTCCTGCTCTTGAGTAGCATTTTATAATATTTCCCTTATTGACTTTGTTTCGTGAATGCCTAATTTAGTAAAAAAAATTAATAATTCCTTATGAGATAAGTTTATCTCAAATATCGAGCATTAATTCTTCCTGCTCATAATCATATCAGTCAGAGCAGTGTAGGAACTAGGTCATTTTGATTGCACCTTAGTCGTATTTAATCAGTGAACAGTGATTCAGTGATCAACTTCTCTTTCTCTCTCTCTCTCTCTACACTTTCTCGTACTTTTACCCTATTCCATTCTGTTTCGCAATCATATGCAACTCAATGCAGTGCAATGGTCGAGCCTTTTCCTACGTCATTTAACTCACCAAACTCAAGCATTCTAGGTCTAGCCAAACTTTTATCTTCAAATAATCTGTGGTACCCCAGTCTACTAGTTTGACTGCCCCACGCAATTGACCCCACTCATAGTCATGACATGGTGTATTCAGCAATTTATATTATTTTTCCATTAAATGTAAAATCCCCATATTAAAATCAAAACAAGATTTTGCGTGGACAATTGTGGTTTCGATAACTTCTTCTTCTTCTTCTTCAGGCTCCACAGTTAGTTATAAATCCATGAATAATAGAGTACATATAGACAGCCAATAAAGGCAAATGAAAATAATATCAGAAACTATATTGGGGTGGTGCATGTGTAAGTTGAGATGATAGTCCATTAGTTAGTTAACATAGTCAATCAAATGTGTATAGGGTGTATAGTCAGTCAGGCAAAATGTGATGAAGTGTGAATGAACAATCGGGGGATATAATGTTGCTTTATAGTTAACAGAATACAAGTGTCCCTGGGGTGAGAGAAATGCGATAACCACAAAATACATACAAATACACATTAACAAAGGGGACACTGAATGTGACGGCTGACCGATAATGTCTAGTGATAAAATAAAGAGGTTAAATTGTAATAAGATGTTACAGTTTTGGTAGGCTTAGTATAAAATCATAAAGGTTGACAGAAGTTAAGGATAACAATGAGGTGAAATAAACTGGGTGTCACATTCAGTGTCCCCTTTGTTAATGTGTATTTGTATGTATTTTGTGGTTATCGCATTTCTCTCACCCCAGGGACACTTGTATTCTGTTAACTATAAAGCAACATTATATCCCCCGATTGTTCATTCACACTTCATCACATTTTGCCTGACTGACTATACACCCTATACACATTTGATTGACTATGTTAACTAACTAATGGACTATCATCTCAACTTACACATGCACCACCCCAATATAGTTTCTGATATTATTTTCATTTGCCTTTATTGGCTGGCTATATGTACTCTATTATTCATGGATTTATAACTAACTGTGGAGCCTGAAGAAGAAGAAGAAGTTATCGAAACCACAATTGTCCACGCAAAATCTTATTTTTCCATCATAGCCCATAGGATCTGTTGGGCCCTTAAGCCAACAAGGTCTGTTTCTGAGACAGTTGGTTTGTTGGTTGGTTCAAATGCCACCTGAGCTAATTCCACTCTCATTGCGAATCCTACCTGAGGCCTCTCATGTTCCTTCTTTATACGCCAGAACTACACAAAGTCTTCGAATTCGATGACACTTTTCTTATTTTTTTGTGTGTCATTTTCATCAATAATCTCCTTTCTCTATGGTTCTTCATTTATTTTTGAACAAATTCTGGTGAGTAGTCATTTATTCACTTGTAATATTCACCCCCCCCTCCCACCCAATTGGTTTGACTTCATTATAGATATCTTCTGGTTGACTGACTGGGGCCCCTGCTTCGAATATATACACATTTAAGTAGATCTATTTTCACCGATTTTGGATGGGATGAGTTAAGGTTTGAGTACTTATTAGAGTGTGTCGGTGTCCTAAAATGCTAGCTAGTACCTAATCCACCATTTTGCTTTCGTTTTATTCTACGATTCTCGCATGTCCAAGTCACCCTGTTCATTTTCTAACTCATAAGTGAATTGCATTCCGTCTAATACTGAGTTTTATTCATCGAATCAAAACCAAACACATGACATCAAAATGACCGTATATGTGAAAAATTGCAGTGAACAACATTAATGGAGGAAAAAGTATGTAATAAGTTGTGCTCGAAACGGCATCCAGTTATCAACACTGTATCAATGTGTGTGTGTGTGTGTGCGTTTTATACCAGTTAAACTTATCTAACATGTGATTATAGTCTACCCAGGTGACCAGGTACAACACTTCAGTGGTCGAAGTGTTTCTCGATTATTTAACTCAGTATCATTTGAATCAACTATGCTTACTTCTGTATCACTAATGTCATTTTACTACTACTAATAGTAATAATAATGACAGTATTCTCGCCAAGTAAATAATTTAGCATCACACTAGATACTAGTGTCAAATCAAAATATCCACTGCAGTCCTTCAGGAGGTCAATCGCTAGTCCGAATAGCTCAATGGTAACGTCTCTCACTGAAGCACTGGGTGACGCGGGTTCAAATCTCAGAAGGGATATGAGTTCATTCAAGGTTGCAGATACGCCTTGTTGACTGGTGAGTGCCAACCAACACGAAACCTAGGTCAAGCAAGGCTTCCTGTGGCCGATTGCCTGCAACCATCTAATACCATCAAATCAATGTGCACCGTGATGGCCAGCTAGCTAGAATGGTGGTCACATTACAATCAGACTGATAGAATTCAGTCTGCATCAATCAGAGGACTAGACACATCACACTACTTACTAGTGTCAAATCAAAAGAGAAGTATAATGTTATCCAGTGCGTCGGTGGCACAGAGGTTAGGTCGCTCACTGACCATGCACATGGTCCGGGGTTCAATCCCCGGCCGACGTACTCCTTTACCTTGCTAAGACAGAAATAATGTTGGTAGAGAGGAAAGGTAAGGCATGAGGCTAGCAACCTCATCCTGTAAAAATTAAACACTGCTACAGGAACTTCAAGCCACTAGCTTTAGGCCCTATGTTCCACTGGGAACGTGAAGGAAATAAAAGTAAAAAAAATAGTTACCCAATATTTTAAACCATCAGTAACACTGAAAGAATTATAAATTGGCGGCAGTTTTAACCGTCATAAGTGAGTAGGATGGAATCACATCTTTTACAAACATCTGATGAGGCGAAAGTACCAATGACATGAATTATTTCTAGTCTGTTCTATGTAGCTAGAAAGCAGTGGTGGTATATAATTAAGCACTTAAACATTTCCACAGCTTCTTACTGATAATTATTAAAAATCTGGTCAGACAACATATGTGGATCAGTAATTTGAACTTATCTTTCAACAAGAAGTGTTCATCAAGTGTTGGTCTGAAGAGGATTTGATTAATTTCAACTGTGACGATGAAGTGAATATAGGGGTCATTGGATTCCGTCTCAGTAGCAGTATATCCAATAAGCTTTACTTGTCATTTAAAGGTCTTAGGTTGCTTCCCTGAAGAGGTCATGGGTGAGTACCACTGAAGACTTCCCAAAGTGGGACAAAACAGTTTTCTGGTACTTCCTAGCTTCTAGTGATTGACTAAATGAAGTCAGCTGTTGATCCAGGTGGGAATTTGATCTGACGCACAATAGTGACTGACAACAGGATGAAGTTGCCTGAAATTCTAGTAAGAAGTCATAACCAGCAGGGTCCACCAAGGCAAAAATGATCACAACTTCTCGCGGATGGCACTGATTGGCGGTTGAACAACACTATGTATCATGAACTGCTAGAAGTTGGGGGTGATGGACCGTTGGATTCTGTTTCTGTGACTTTTACCCACTACTCTGTCTAAACACAAGTGAGCTACTTGTTTACAGCATTCATCGCAATTGTTCAGGTAGTCCATATATATATATATATATATATATATATCAAACAAGCCCATTGTTGTTTGTTGCAACTTTTCATATCTCCGTTATAGGCACTGAGTCATTTCGATTGCATGTATGCTGTGATGAATCGATAAAAATAGATCCAGTCATTAACACATATCTCTCTAACTAACTATATTCGTTTTTATTAGTATTAGTCCGATTGATACAACTCTGCAGGAAGTCGGAAATGTACTGGACATTGATCCTGAACACAAAAGTAGGATTAAGCTCTCGACTGATGAAATAATATTAGGTGTTCAGGTGTGACTAACCCCCAATGTATTCAAATTTCAAAACAAGCTACATAAAAAAAGGAATAGGGTGGCAACGGGATCGTCAATATTCCCAATAGTAGCAGATATATTTACGGACAGTTGGAAACATAAAGCTCTTAAAACGTTTAATCCTGTTCTAAAGTTATGTTGGAGATATGCGCATGACACATTCACTACTGTGTTGAAATCGGAACATATTCCTTATTTTTTCACACATATTAAATTAAAAGTAGGCGGAGTGCAATTCACTTATGAGTTAGAAAATGAACAGGGTGAGGTGGACATACTAAACTGTAGAGTAAAATGAAAGGGAGATGGTGGGTTAGGTACTAACTAATATTTACTGGAAACCGATACACTCTAATAAGTACTCACATCTTAACTCATCCATTCAAGACTCGGTAAAGGAAGATATGTTTAGTTAAATACCTATATAATCGAGCCAGGGTCCTGACCAGTAAGCTGGGAGATTTAAATAACGAAATCAAACAAATAAGGTAAAATATTAGAAGTGAATAAGTAACTACTCACCAAAACTCTATTCAAAAATATAAGAAGAACCATAGAGAGAGAGAGAGACGAGATTATTGATGAAAAGAACCCCCCCCCAAAAAAAATAAGAAAAGTGTAATCGAATTCGAAGACTGTGAGTAATGCTGGGGTATGGAGAAGGAACGTGAGAGGCCTTACTTAGAATTTTCAATGAGGCTGAAATAATTCGAGGTGTCATTTAAACCAGCGAATCAATCAATCAACCAACCAACCAACCAACCAACTCTCTCAGCGATAAACTGTGTCAGCTTTAGGACGCGACAGATACAAATGAGAAAAATGATATAATTTGCCAGTGGGATAAATCAAATAGAACAGTCAAACTAGTAGATTCGGGTCCTCTAGATTATTGGAAGATAAAAGTTTAGTTTGTCTTAGGATGGTTGACTTTGGTGAATTAAATGAGGTGGGAAAAGTCTCGACCATTGTACTGCATTCACTTGCATGTGATCATAAAATAGGGTGAAACAGAATGAAAGTAGTAAAATGTAAAGTAAAGTAATTAGGTGTTGAGAGTGAAAGCCAGAGAGATTGATCACTGAATCATTGTGTTACTGATTCAACGCGGCACACTTAAGTCGAAATAACCCAGTTCGCCTATACTGCATATTTGTAAACCTGTAATGAACGACAAGCATATCGGGGTGGTGTGGTGTCAGGAAATGTAAAAATGTCTAAAGCAAATTAGGAAGCCATATGAGATTATAAGCAGGAAGAATTTATGCTCGGAACGGCATCCAATTGTTACTGCATCACCACGGTATATTTTATCTTATATAAAAGTAAGAATCTCTTCCAGTTAAATGCGATAGATAACCCTGAACTCATCGGTGTTGTCTGCTATATAACGTTGAGTGATAAAGGGAAGCATTACTGGTCTCCTTGTTTTGACGTGTTTGTCTCCAAATGGGATTTTGCGTATACCTTGTGCCTGCTTATCTCATTGAAATTGTTGGAATAATATATGTCACTCGGGCGACAGCAAAGATATCCTGATTTGTCTTACTGAAAACTTTACTTGTCAGGCTTCTAGTCACGTTTATATAGTAACAAGTAGCCATTAACGGACGACAAAATGTTTATTTTGACCTATGAATACTATTCTTTTGTTTACGAATAATATACTCCAGTGTTTTCATATATTTACGCACTTCTTCTTAGCTTAATATTATTTCTAATAACAGTTTGTTTCGCGCCCCATATTTGTTAGCTTGATTGAGAGGTAATTGATTTTAAATTCATTTCCTACTTGATACTGACTGACCATGATTCTGTTTCAAGTTCCGTCGCAAGCTGACTTCAGCTGGAGAGTCAGTACTAATCGGGGAGTACTTGACAGCTGTTTCATTCTAACTTGGGACTCTTCAGCGGTACCAGCCCGGTGAGGTTCAGACCCCGGATCTTCCGGTCACAGGCCAAGCTTTTAGGTCAAGCACCTTAAAAAATAAGATGTTTGACTTCAACAAAGAGATGCATCGAAGTGAAACATGAAGCAAGCAAGAGAAAGCCCCTCTTTATGAATCCGCCTAACAAGCTCCACGAAGGTCGAGTGTTTGATTATCGCATGAATAATGGATTAGCTGGAATTACTTAAGCAGGTGTATGAAGGGGAAATTTAATAGCATTAACTGGTATTCTGGAGGGATTAGAATTTTGAAATAGATTCTAAAGCAGAATCAGAAATATAAACGGATCTTAGAACGACAGGATCGGTAATCATCATTTTGACCATTTTGCCAGTTTTATTGCTCTGTAATTCTGATTTGGTTGAGAAAGCCACTGGTGAAGTCAATCAATGTGGGGAAGGGACTGGTATGATTTCACTTCTTGTGGAATAGGTATTGTATTTCAAGTGAACAAGCGAAACTGCATCTGCACTCTCCGCATGATAAACTGTGGCAAATACAGTTTATAATATATTTTTTAGGAAATCATTTACAGTCGACGAAACTGTATCTTTCACATTAAGGATTCTGTATGAAGCTCTGAAAGTTAAAATTCTCACAGAGTAATTATTTCAAGGTGTTCAGATTTTTATTGTTATCATTATTACTTCCTTGAGTTCCGACTGAATCATAGGCATATCTTCATTCTGTCCTGTTATCCTCAGTCCCCTTCAGCTGACTCCACAACACGCCACAGACTCTCGTCTCCTCCTTCTCCCATGACCTCCTTCATGTAACACTCATTCAGAGAGGTGATGACGACAACCAACCAGTGGACCACAACAATAAACACTGTTGAAAACCAGTGAAATATTAGAAAGAAAGTGTTCAGCTTTTCTGTACAAACTGAAAATAACACGTTTTGTCAGTTCGCGATATATATATATATATAGCCCAGCCGCCGACCAATATCATCAACGAGTGTTTTTACTCACACACGCAAATTGATTGACTCCTTGTGGTTACGACTTCTTGCTACAGCTTTGAGGAAACTTTATTCTACAGTCAGTCACTCTATTGAGTACTGGATTACTTTTCGGGTTTTGATCTGCAGGGATTTGATTGATTCCAAATTTGATCATGAACTGATTTTAATGGGTGATTGGATTCCGTATCAGTGGGGATGAATGACTAGAAAGGTCGCCTTGCAAATCAGAGGTCTACAGTGTTGCATCCCTAGTGCGACTATGGGTAAACATTGATGAAGAGTTTCAGGGTGAAAGGAAACAGTTTTTCAGTAGGCTAATTAAATTCAGTTAATCATTAAACTTGAAATCACTGAAACTCTTGCAAACTGACACTTGAAAGTGAGATACATTTGCAAACGCAGTCATTATCATTTTACTTATTAGTCCCCTGGACTCTTAGTGGAACAACAATAGTATATCTGCACCCTGTCCTGTTCTCTCAATCCCTTTCTAGCTGGCCTCACAATTGCCCATATACTTTCATCTCCGCCTTACATGACCTCATCCAGGTCACCCTCGGATGTCCGATTCATTTTTCCCCATTTTAAGCCTTTAAATGACAATCTGGCGTACAGAGTCACCTGACAACCCCTCCTTAGCGTGTATTCAATCCATCTTCACTCTCTCCACAGAATATAGTTAATAAAATGCTTTTGTCTCTGAACCGTAAAGCAGCACTTTATTGACTTAACACCAGTGTTGAAAACCTGAATTTTATTCTTTATGTTGAGTGGAGAGGATTTTCAAACAGACTTCGGAATGATGAATGTCCATCTTAGATCCTGGTTCAGACAGTGTCATCCGTTTCGAGTCCCTGCATAGTTGTAACGAAGCTGCTTAGATAGGTGAAGGAAGCGTCGTCTTTCAAATTTGTTTTGTTTATATGGTGATCGGTACTTGTTGTGGTTTGTTGGTAGGTTGTCTTCATCACCTCCGTCTTTTCTATGCTCACCGGAAGTCCTGTCTTTCTTGTTTCTTCTGACAACTTGTTCGTTTTTGCCCGCAACTCCTTGAATTTATGTGGCTTTAGACATAAATCGCCGGCTAAGTCCAGATCTTCTACAGTCTTCTTGTCGGTTCAAAGTATTCCTGTCTTCTAGCTTCCCAGGGATAGTGTTCTGTATACTCTAGTTCACAACAGTTAAGATTATAACAACAATGTCCTCATTCCAATCAGTATTTTTGGTACAAATGTGAAATTTGCAGCATGTATACCGTGCAATATTGCATCTAATTTCCTCATTACAGAAGTAGTCATTAAAACAGCTCATTTACACTGATAATATTGTTGAATACAAATAAGAATGCAGAATTAAATCAAGCGAAAATATTGAAAACAATACAATGAAGAAAGAAAGAAAGAATAAAAAGGGCATTTTACTTAGTGTTTCTCAGTAAATTGAAAGTGTCATGTCTTACACTTTTCTCACCGCATAATATGTATGCTAAATAGGCTATTATAGAGTTTTTATACTAAGTCGTTCAAGGACATAGTCTTCCATGGCTGCTTCTAGTTCTAGCTGATGAGATGCAAGCAGAGAGCTGCGTATATAGAACAGACTTACGGTTCAACAATATTATAATATTCGCAGATTTCTTGCACGAATCCATGCGTTTATCTACAACAGTATTAACGAGTTGGTTTAGTGACAAACCACTTGTTCTACTGTTATCATATCATTTGTTCTGGTATTCAGCCTTGTCTAACTCCTGTCTTCAATTCAAAGGCTTCTCTGAATTGTCGATTGTGTATCACGTGACATGTTTCACTGTCATATAGCTGTTGAATTCGAACACGTTGCATCCATCCTACTAACTATATATACTAACTATACATTAATTATAATCCGAATAAATCTGCTGAAGAAGCTGTGGCTTACACGGCGAAACGTTTTGATTTTCTTAACACGCTGGGATTAATCTAAATAATTTATAATGAATCAATCTGACTCGGCGCTAAAATTATTCCAGGAAGTTCGTAACACCTACGGTCTGGAAACCTATAACTATATACAGTGCCTGAAATCAGTATTTTCAGAATGTGTTAAATTATGCTTTAGTTATTGTGGTGTGACACAGAGGTAGAATGCTCACTGATCAGGCATATGGTGCTAGGTTTGATCCCCGGCCGACACTCTCCTTTACCCCCCGCTAAGGCAGTAATAAGACTGGTAAAGAGGGATGATTCGGCATGAGACTAGCAACCCAATCCAGTTAAAATAAACATCACTGCTACCGAAACGTTTAAAGCTTTAGCTTAAAGCTCTATGTTCCCCCCTTTGTGAACGTAAAGGAGTCATAAAAAAAGTATGAAGCAACAAGATGTATCAAATATTAAGTTGTATTTTCACCAATAATGAGAAAGTACGTCTTAGTTGTCAAGTTCATCTATAAACCTCCACGATAGGGCTATTTTCAATCATTTGATTTGATAAACAGACGGATAATTAAAAGTAAAACACTCTAACATGCATTTAAAAGGAGAAGCAAATTTATCTAACGTATCAATATTTGCTCAGATATTTGGTAAATGGTGACCAGCAATGAAATCCACGGTGCTTATTTTGTCCTATTCGGGACTTGTCAACAAGAGGATGTATCTGGATCCCCCAGTGAATGAGTGAGTGATAATGTTCCCCGCCTATCCAATGAGACTCGAACCAAGAACTCATCGTTTTAAACCCCATTATCCACTTGACCACCAAGGTCGCCTCTTATGTCCGGTTATTGTTTTATTTCTGATTGAGTTTTGATTTCCCCGTTGACTGAATGGGCTGAAATGTTCGGCGGCCGATGAAATGCCGGCCCTTTTTTAAAGGTGTTTCGACAAATTATGCGGACTACATTAACTTTTGAAACTATGGGTACCGAGTTCGAACCTTAGGGGGGACACAATCATTACTCACTGGGGGGGGGGTTCAGGTAGATTCAGTTGACGAGTCTCAGATTCTGGATTCCAATGCTATTCACCATTCATCAAATTACTTCAATTTAAATCTTCAGATATAATGAAACACCCGCATGAGAAGCCAACATTTCAACATAGACCGAACACTTCTGTGTGATCAATCTACTAGAAAACTAAAATTTAATTAAATTGATAATTTACGCTCGGATAGTTTTAATCGTCTCCCCTTTTCCACAAGTCTAATTTGGGGCATGTGATCAGTAATGATTTATATAGCTTAAGGCCTGTCCGGTGTTATTCAGTTCACATTGTTTTCTAATAGGTTTTCGTGTAAAGTGAATGAAAAAAACTGGTTGTTGCCAATCACCTTACGATCAATACTTTCTTTAATAGTGTCAAGCCACTGCTTCTACATGGTTGGAAGACTTAGCGCATCACAAAAAGCCCTTCAACACAAACTGTAAACTTTCCCCATTAGATGCTTTCTCTATCATAATACTTGACATCAAATGGCCCGACAGAAAGGGAAAATGACACAGAATCCTGACCACTAACCAACTAAGAACCTGTATCGAAATAAATATGTCGAAGGAAATCCAAATGGATTGGACACATGCTGAGGAGACCATTTAGCGACTACACACACACCAGGATGGTCTTTGGGTGGAAACCGAATGGAAAAAGACCGACAAGTTGGGTGTAGGTCCCAGGGTGACATGGAGACGAAATCCTACAGGCGATGGTGGAGCCAGCTAAAATGATGACAGAAAACAAGGTGAAATGAAGATGTTCTGTTGAAGCTCTATGTTCCCCTCATACAAAACTCAAGGGGATAATAATAAAGTAATATACCTTATTCAGTGAATCAATTGCTACCAAGCAGTTCAAACCAAACTTTTGTGCACAGAAAGAAACAGTGGTTAGTATTAGTATTATTGTTATTTATAACTATGGTCGTTTTACGATCCAATGATTCTAAACCATCTGACCGACTTGAAATCACTTCTAAATGTAAGCTTCTACATTAGTTAACAAACAATTTTCCCTGGATATTGTTAATCTGTTATGGTTTTTCATTATTGAGTTGACCACTGAAGTTTCTTCAATATTCTTGCAAACTTTTGCTTTTCGTTTAAAATCTGTAAGCTATTATTGACATCATATTTTACTTTTTGCTGTCTCCTTAAAGTAACACCTTCATGCTGAGCTTCTGTTGAATAGGATAAAACAAATATATGTTCTTTCGAAGACTTACAGGCAAAAACAAAGAAGTTTAGAGAAGAAGCCGAGAAGATAGGACTTCAAGTGAGCACACAGAAGACAGAGGGAATGAAGAGATAACCAACCAATCACTGTGTATGGGAGAAATTTGAAAAAAAAATCACTTTTATCAGCCTGCATAGGCATCATCGTTTCAACTGATGAGGATGCCAGAGCCAGCCAGGATCGAAAAGTCAAGACAAACTTACATCACTCCAAAAACACAGTTTGGAAATCCTGTCCACTCACTGCAAAAAGAAGAAAATTTGGATTTTCAACACTAGTGTTAAGTTAGTCACTGACTGCTTCCTATATGATTCAGAAAATTGGCGCGCGCGCGCGTGTGTGTCCCGGGAAGCGTTTTTAAGGGACTGCTTTCTGCAGCATCTGCCTTCATTCCCATACTACTAAAGATGAGATGGTCGGTCAGAAAGAATAAGCAACAAGCACAAGAACGTATCGTTTAACACAATTATTAGGCAGAAAGTGGAGAGATGCGTTGAACACACGCTGACACGGAAATCACGCCACAGGTGCATCATGTGAAACCCGAATAAGATGAAATCAACGCTACCCTTTAACAGTAATAATATATCCAGTAGTAAAAATTACCTCGACAGTGGTGTTAGGCAAGCAGGTATACAGATCCAATTCTTTCTGTAGTACAGAACAAGTACCGTGCAACAGAATTATTGTTATTGTTTCTAATAATTCTTAGAGGAATATGCAGTTTCAGCCACACGTCTCCATTACGTATGGTTCTCTGCCAACGTTTTCACCTGGCTCCACGTCTGTCCACATACTTTTATCTCCTCTTCACATCACCTCCTCCATGTCACCCTCGCATTGACGACCAGACTCACCGTTTCCCGTTCGAGTTCCACTCAAGCGATGGCCTGACGTGTGATGTGACTCACTTGATGGTTTTCTCAGAGTATGGCAAATCCACCTCCATTTCTTCCTGCATATTTGTTGTACATTTGGTTCTTGGTTGGCTTGTTTCAAGAGTTCCTTATTGCTGGTCTTTTACGGCCATCTGATCTTGAATATTGAGTGAAGACAGCTGTTCATGAAGGTCTGTAGTTTGTTCGAACTGCCCTTCGTGACGTGGCACCAAGTTTATGATCCGTATAGTAGCACTGACTTCAAATTGGACAACTATATTACCTAACCAACATTCAACCGTAAGAAGTACTTGACAGTCAAGAGAAAATTATTTTTAACAACAAGCTGCGATCAAAACTCTGTCAGCAAGAATACACACCAAACAATTCCCACAGATAGTCGAAGATCAGAATGACTTTAGCTTCACTCAAACAAAATCGCATAGTAAAACCACAAAAAGGGTAACATTAAAATCAGAGATTAAACAGAAAATAAAAGACAAATAATAAGGAATAAGTCAGCAGATGCTTTGCTAACATCAGAACAATGATATACAATCTAGGAGAAAGGAAGATAATAATTATAAAGTTAGTTGAAACATCTAAATAAGTACCAAAATCGTAAATAGATGGTTAATGTCAGATTTTCCGGACAATTACTCTGTTATGGTGATTATTGTTCCCTTGGGTTCCTAGCGGCACACTGAGACTCAACAGCACACCTCTACCTTGTTCTATTTTTCTTTTTTACTATCCTCTTTAACTGGATTCATGATTTCTCATAGACTCTCGCCCTCCTCATCGCTCGCCCTCCTCTTCGCTGCCGTGTGACGACCCACTCGTCATTCGACGGTCTTCTCAATGGCATGTGTCCAATCCATCTTATTTTCTATTACATGTCTGTTGACCGACAGCTTCTTTTCTTAGTTTGTTCCCATAGTTTCTTGTTTCTAATTATTTTTTAATGGCAATTTGATCTTCACTATGAAGCCAGTGAAGTCCGCTGATGATGGAAGTCTGCATTAGCCTGTTGGAAGTGTTTTGCTCGACTTATACGCCAAGTTTCTTACGCATATGTATATAAGAGGTGACTGTGGTAACATTCGTGTTGAAAATCCCAATCTTGTTGTTTGTGCTGAGAGCGCAGTAGACCTCAAAACTGATTTTGGAGAAATGATGGTCTGTGTTGCTGCCTTTTTTTTAAATTCTAGCTTTGACAACTTCATCAGTTCTGACAGCCTGTAGCTAAAAAGATGCTTCCTAGATGAGTGAAGGAAATAACCACTTTCAAATTCTGTTACTCTTTTTGTATTCCTTTTCTGAGGTGATTAGTGGTGACCACTGGTAAACTCATGACAGTGCTTAGTAGCCTTAAAAGTGTACACTTTAAAACAAACAAACAAACAAACAAACCAACTAATCGATATCATTACTTTTAGCTAACAAAAATTATGTGAAATTATGCATAACGCATACGGCATAGTTCAATGTCAATGTGCGCTTAGCGTGCTCAAGTGGGGGTGTATATGTATGCGTGATTTAGATTACAGAACCTCTGTGTATTTCAAACAGATTCAAGTAATTCTATGATATAATAAGACAGTTACACAATTTGTAGACTCTTACAACACATTCCTGTCACATTGCTCATTTAAAATAAGTGCGTCAATATTATTTTTTCACTTTGATAATTCTAGAGAATTGAGAAAACAGTTTTTTTTCTCTCTCTCAATATCTTAGAGACAAAATAAGTGAGTGTGATTTTCTATTGGAATGTGATACACACAGTCAAGTGGTCCACAGGTGTTTATTACGTGCTGTATCGCCAACAATTGATCAACTCTGCTCAGAAGAATGTATAAACTCTGACAGTAATCATACTGACAGTGATCCGAACGACTTTCATAGTGATGACGATGATGATTACCACGAGAATGATATTAATCAGGACAGTGATAAGTCTCATCAGATCAGACAGGTGAAGAACTCGTTTCATTTAGGCAATATACCAGCGAATACACTGGAGGCGATTGTGAATTATATCTACAAATCAGGTTTGTTTGTATTTTATTGTTAAATAGCTAAAATGATCAGTTTCTGTATAGTATATAATTATTATTTTGTTCCCTTTTTTGTTCGG
Organism: Trichobilharzia regenti; assembly: GCA_944472135.2. Taxonomy (NCBI): domain Eukaryota; kingdom Metazoa; phylum Platyhelminthes; class Trematoda; order Strigeidida; family Schistosomatidae; genus Trichobilharzia; species Trichobilharzia regenti. The sequence goes on from OX235270.1 coordinate 4,724,451, forward strand.
AGTGGAGCATGGAGTTTGAAGAGCACGTCTTCTTCTTCGGCTGGTACTACGAATGAACACAAACTTTCATTTCGTTCTCAGAGATTCTTCTGAATGTAATACTCGGGATAATGCCCAATCCACTAGCGTTCCACTCAAGTAACGATCTGGCAAAAGATGCCACTCAACGGTCTCCTCAGCATGTGTACCCCATACATCTCTCTATCTGAGTGATAGGTTCTTGTCTGGTTCATTCCCACAGTGTTTCTTGTTGCTCATTCTTTGTGACCGGCCACATCTCATCTCTTTAGTATGGAGTGAACAAAGATGTATTGGTAAAAGTCTTCAGTGGTCTGTTAGCGGAAATGCTTTCCTTGCACTGACTAACTCAACATTGGTGTTCAAGGTTGGAATTCTGTTCTTTATGGTGAGTGCAGAGGAGTGTTCCAAACTACTTCGAGAGTGATGCAGGTCTGCTTTATCTTTCCGTTTGGGGTTTTGACATCCTTATCAGTGCTAACTGTTTGTAATTGAAGCGATGATATCTAGATAACACTGAGAGAAGTGATCTTCTTTAAATAGCTTCTATTGATAGCGATGGTGATTGTCGTTTGTTGTTTTGATTGGTTGGTTGGTTGGCTGGTTGGTTATCTTTATCGCCCCTATCTTCTGTGTGTTCATTTGAAGTCCAGTCTTTGCTTCTTTTTCTCCCAACTTGTTAGTTTTTGCCTGCAGATATTCATTTTTGTGTAATATTAGACATAAATCGTTCACGAATTACAGATCTTCTATAGTCTTCTCACTCCCTAGGGAACACCATGAGTGTGGTAGGAAGTCTTGTCTTCACTCAGAAGGCTTCACTCAACTTCCTGCTCTGGACAATTTGAAATGTGGCACTTTAATAGTTTATGAGTGAGGGGGGATAAATTATTTTGGTTCTGAACCTGGCAGAATCACTGATCTAACATTAGTGTTTAAAAGTCGGGTAATTATACCTATTACTAATTTCAGTAGACTTCTTCACTTAAAAATGTGCTTAGTGAGCTGAACTCACTAATGTGTATGACTAATCAGTGTAATGAAAGTAATACGGTTATCAAGAGAGTGAGAGACTGATTACAATCTCCTTCTCTGTGCATAAGTTTGGTCTAATACGACAGGGCTTAGGAAGTTATGTTCATCTAACAAAGTAGAAGATGGATTAAGCTTTTAGTAAACAGAAAGAGTGAGCGAAGAAATACTCACTTTTCAACTGGATCAACTGGACATCGTCACTGGTAGGTGTTATCCATTAAATTTTCTGTTAGCTGTAAATCATGTCCGAATCTCTGTGAGAGATTCCAGAGTTAATAATAATAATAGGCGGAAGATTTTGCTTTCATTCCGTAGTAGGATCGTGGTGTGGTATAAGCTACTGACAAGATTTATCAGTAATATATAAAAAATAATAATAATATAATTTCAAGTAGCCGAGAGATAGATTTGACGTCAAAGGGTAAAATAAAGCAACTAGTGCACTGAGGTAAAACATGGGAGACACGAAAAAAAGACAGAGGAGCACAATAGGAAGTAGAAGCAGATGTAACACGACAACGCACATTAACTGTGCAAATGACGATATTCATTTAAGGCATTCATAATTTATAAACATTATTATTCATTACTGCTAACAGAGAAACAACGTCTTCCAATTGGCTGTTTTCCTTCTAAAGGTTATTCTGTCATCTCTTTGTTGCCGTTTCTTAGACAGTCTAGTGATATATCTGCGAATCATATCCGCCCACGCTAAGTCTGCTGTGATTGATTGTTGAGTTTCTCAAGGTTGGTCTTTAGCCTTGTTTTTTTTCTCATGACCAAGATATGGAACGTAAACATTGACGTAAATTGCTGTCTACCAATTTTGGCTAGCAGACAGTTCTCACCACAAAATTACTGCTAATTCATTTCTTAAAAATGTTCTAAATTCTTTAAATTTCACATTTTAGAAATATTAATTAACGATACAAATGCCCTTGAACTGTTCAATGCCTGTAGTTTATTGAAGATACAGTTTATTCAAGACGCCTGTACTGATTATTTGAAGGCCAGTCTAAACGATAACAACTGTCTACTTATAATGAAGAATTTTAATACGAATAACAGTAATGAAGATAATAAATTAGTCAATGAATGTATTAAATATGCTGCAAAACATTTTGAGTAAGTGTGGTTAACATTTGAGTTAACTTGACAATAACCAGTTGTGGTTATGAAAAATGCACCTAGTCAATATCGGTGGCGTATCAGTCAGTATAGAATTGTGTTCTGATATACTTCACCTAAATGATGACCATCATTCATAATTGGGATACAGGTAGCTGTAGTATTAAATGTATGAATGGAATTTTAGCATTGTGGTAGAATATAATTCGAAATTTTCAGAACTCAGGAATTTAACTACATCTAAAATGTTCAAGTGTTAGTTCTCAGGGATTTGATTTGTTAACGGATTTCATCTCTAACCAATGTCAGCTCATGATGAAATCCTGTAGCCAATCAAATACCTGCAAACTGATACCTGAATATTAGTCTGATGTACATTAGCGACTGGTCCCTCTCAGGTAGCTAATTACCAGGGAAATTGTGAACAGTGGGTTACAGCAGGTCGGGTATGAGGACAAATACTCGCCATCGTCGCCGATGACACTGACTGTTGGTCGCGTTATATCGTGAATTGGAATTCATGGGCCATTCGATCCAGTCTCAGTGACGTAATGATTTGAAAGCTCGTCTGCTAACCGAAGGTCTTGATTTTGAACCTTGGAGGTGTGTACATCCTGTCGAAGGGTCCTAAACTAGGATGAAACAGCCGTCACGTATTCTAAGGTCTTCCAGTGGTTCTCTAACAAATGTAAGGTCATGGTGAGATCTAAAATGATTGACCTTGTTAAATTAAGTACTCTGGTAATAAAAGGTCAGCCATTGTGATGAATCCATCTGCATGTGATCACGCAGTAGGATGGGATAAGGTTAAAGTATTATAAAGTAATATAATTAAGTGAAGAGGGAGACGAAGACAGACGTTAACCATTGAAACTTTGTTTATCAAAATTACACCCATATGGGTACAGTCGAAATAGTGTGACGCACTGCATTTTCCGTAGCACCACAGAGTAATTATTGATATAAGTATAAAACTTGGGCACTGTGGTAGAGTATAATTCCATTATAGATAAGATTTTTATTTTGATAAATCGCACAGTGTTTACAGTTATATGAACTGATGACGTTTCGAGCACAATTTATTGCTCATAATCATATCAAGGTAATCACACGACTTCCTAAATTCATTTATATAGTTCCATTGTTTTTCTCTTGATTTTCACTTGATTTGATTGGTAATAGTATTTTCCATATTTCAGGTATGAGTGACGAGTCATTCCTATTGCATGTGTTGGGTGTAGACTCGATGAACAAGGATTCAGTAATCAACCTCTCTCTCCACCTACCTAGATTACTTTTTAGAATTTTAACCCTCTCCCACCCTATTGTGTGGTTGTGTGTTAGCGCATGCATTGCAATTGCTGAGCTTTTTTCTAAATTATTTATCTTCTCGGGGTCAACCATTCTTACCTTAGCTAAATTTTATGCTCTGACAATCTGACTACCCCTGACCTACTAGTTTGACCTATGTAGTTGACCTCACAGTCATTGCATGGTATTTTGTAAATAATATTATTTTGTCTAATTGGGTCAACTGGGTCCTTTAACCTACAGAGCTTGTCCCTGAGTGAGTTTGTAGGTTTAAATGCCACCCTAATTCCTATTTTATTCAGAATCCTACGTAGTGTCTCAGATGTCCCCTCTTTATATGGTATAACTGTGGATGACTTATATTCTTTCTTATTTATGTTATTATTACTAGTTTCACAATTATTTTTATTTTGTTTTTGGCCTTTAATGATCTTCCTAATGAATTTTATAGGATAGTTATTCAACACCAACGCTTCTTCTATCTGTTTTAATTCATCATTTAGATCTTTTTTTGTGCTACTTAGTGCCACTGCTCGGTTTGTTAAACATTTAACTAAGCCTGCCTTAACAGTTAAAGGATGAGACGAATTAAAGTCTAAATATCTATTAGAATGCGTTGGTTTTCTATAAACACAGCTGGGAAGATAGTGCCCTCAATACATTTAACCCTACTCCGAAAATATGGTGGAGATATGTGGATGACACTTTCACAGTGTTAAAAACAGAACACATCTCTAGCTTCTTGACACATATAAACTCACAAGTTGAGGGAATAAAATTCACATTTGAATCAGAAAATGAACAAGGAGAATTAGCTATGTTAGATTGTAAGATAAAAAGAATAGAAGAAGGCAAACTACACACTAGTGTTTATAGAAAACCAACGCATTCTAATAGATATTTAGACTTTAATTCGTCTCATCCTTTAACTGTTAAGGCAGGCTTAGTTAAATGTTTAACAAACCGAGCAGTGGCACTAAGTAGCACAAAAAAAGATCTAAATGATGAATTAAAACAGATAGAAGAAGCGTTGGTGTTGAATAACTATCCTATAAAATTCATTAGGAAGATCATTAAAGGCCAAAAACAAAATAAAAATAATTGTGAAACTAGTAATAATAACATAAATAAGAAAGAATATAAGTCATCCACAGTTATACCATATAAAGAGGGGACATCTGAGACACTACGTAGGATTCTGAATAAAATAGGAATTAGGGTGGCATTTAAACCTACAAACTCACTCAGGGACAAGCTCTGTAGGTTAAAGGACCCAGTTGACCCAATTAGACAAAATAATATTATTTACAAAATACCATGCAATGACTGTGAGGTCAACTACATAGGTCAAACTAGTAGGTCAGGGGTAGTCAGATTGTCAGAGCATAAAAATTTAGCTAAGGTAAGAATGGTTGACCCCGAGAAGATAAATAATTTAGAAAAAAGCTCAGCAATTGCAATGCATGCGCTAACACACAACCACACAATAGGGTGGGAGAGGGTTAAAATTCTAAAAAGTAATCTAGGTAGGTGGAGAGAGAGGTTGATTACTGAATCCTTGTTCATCGAGTCTACACCCAACACATGCAATAGGAATGACTCGTCACTCATACCTGAAATATGGAAAATACTATTACCAATCAAATCAAGTGAAAATCAAGAGAAAAACAATGGAACTATATAAATGAATTTAGGAAGTCGTGTGATTACCTTGATATGATTATGAGCAATAAATTGTGCTCGAAACGTCATCAGTTCATATAACTGTAAACACTGTGCGATTTATCAAAATAAAAATCTTATCTATAATGGAACCACAGAGTAAGGCTGTATAATGTATGCTAGGAAGTTTTGTGTATGCATTGATAGATGATTATGAGTAATAAATAGTGCTTAAAACATCATCCATCTAATATATGCATTTCTTCAATATTTACCTTAATAATTATTTAATTTCTAGGTCAAATACACTAACCTTCAATCTACTCTATCTGATTCAGTGTTCATGAGTGTTGATTTTGCATTTGGATTCAATAAGAAAATAATTTTCTGGCTGCTTCAAACTCTATTTTGACGTGAATAAAGCAAGAACAAGAGAATAACATAATAGTGCGATCATTTCCTTGATTTGCTTGTCATCAGCTGTGTGCAGCAAAAAGGGTTGGATTAAGTTTATATACAGAATAATTTTAAGGAACTTGTAAATGTTACTTAATGTCACCTAACCAAAGACCTCAGAGCTGATAAACACTGCTAAGAGAATCACACTTGTGTATAGTTTATGCTTAGAGAGGTCAAGTTTCAACAGAAATAAGTGTTGGCACACACAATGCCGAGGGAGTTATGCAGTATAGACAAGCGGTGGATATGATGATGAGTAACCAATCCAGTTGAGTGGCAATAAAAGGTGAGTCCGGCTCAAATTATGGAAGTAGAAGGAGGGCAGAATTAAACTGTATCAAAGTGAGGGGGGGGAGGAGTGGTTAAATCCAAAGAATATGTAATCAAATGCAAGAGAGTGTAGACATCTAGTTATCAGTTGGGGCTAGGAAAGACTCATAACTGTTTCCTTCTTAACATACAAATCGGGTTTCAGGTGTTTGACAGAGACTGCCTTGGAAAACTTCAGGAGAATTGAGTTATCTTGTCTGCTGATAACTTTCAAGGATTTCTTAGTGTCCACCTCATGACCTGACCCGTGTTGATGAGATATCCTGCAGTGGCACTATTGTAAGCGTTTGTTCCCTTGAAATGTAAGCGTTTTGGTACATGTTCAGGAAACCGATGGTGTCCTCTTCTTCCCGTTCTTCCAATGTAACCCTTATCACTGTCAAACCTGTTGAAGAGTGTCAGCATTAAATTAATGCGTGGATATCTGCAGTTTTTACACTCTCTGAAACCTAATCAAAAATTTCATATAAACAGCATTTCCACTTGTCAGTTAAGTGTCTTTGATTACGAGGTTATTTAAATGTTCGCAAGTATGTTGTCTATTGCAGTAATTTCAGGACTGTTTTCTTCACTGTGAATGTCTTATTGCTTGGTTATAGCCATTTGATAATTTGAGATATTCAGAATTTTTAGCTCTTCTATCAAGCCTATGGATTTAGGCACATATTCGAATAGTTTGGCGAAATGCTGGATATCATCAAGTCAGAAATACTGCATTATGCATTTATTCCCCCTTGATGAATTTGAATAAAGCGAGAACAACAGTATGGTTTGTGCAGAATAATATGGTACCATCATTTATTTCAATGAATGCTCATCAGCTCAGCTGCTTACAGCCTAAATAAATTATGAGGTTTACATACAGAAAAGTTTTAACATACTTGTGAATTTTGCATGTTGTCAGTTGACAGAAAGCTCTACAGTTAGTGAACAGTGCTCAGAGAATTGCGCTTATATAGTTTTTTACACAGGCAGTTCAAAATAAATGTATGCATACAATGAATAGTAAAGGAGTTACGTGGTGAAGACGAGATATGCGTTAGATGCAGAGTGACTAATAAACTAGGTAACAGTGTACTGAGTTCAACTTAAATCATAGAAACAAGAGACAAACAAAATTACAGATTATAAAAGGGGGGTGAGGTTAAAGACAAAGATTACGTAATCAGATGAGAGAAAAAAGACATCCAATTACCAAGGCAAGGAAAGACTAATAACGGCTTCTTTCTGAACACATAAATCTGGTTTTAAGCGTTCGATAGAAATTGCTTCAGCAAACTTGAGGAGAATTGAGCTGCTTTCTCTATTGATAATTTGAAGGATTTTGCAATTTCCACCTTATGGAGCCCGTATCAAGGAGATGCCTGGTAATTGCACTATTATAGGTGTTTGTTCCCTTGAGATGTGGGCTTTTCGGTATATGTTCAGAAAATCGGAGGTGTGCCCTTCTAGCCAGAGACTACACTGCAGCTAAATTGGTTCCCATCCATCGAACAACATGCTTTTTGGGTGCAGTCAAAAGTCGATAGATACCCTTACCATGTTAACTCCAACCGTGTATACAAATTTACGTGTATCTGCGGAAGAACAGAAAGAAGAGCACACCTCCAATTTCCTGAATATTTGCCTAAAAGCCTACGTCTCAAGGAAGCAAACTCTTATAGTACCGCTTTTACCAGACATCTCCTCGACACGGGTCATGAGGTGGAAATCAAGAAATCCTTTAAAATTACCAATTATCAATGCGCAATTTTCTGAGCACTGTTCACTAACTGTAGAGCTTCCTGTCAACTGACAACATGCAAAATTCACAAGTATGTTAAAACTTTTCTGTATGTAAACCTCATAATTTATTTAGGCTGTAAGCAGCTGAGCTGATGAGCAGTCATCGAAATAAATGATGGCACCATATTATTCTGCACAAACCATACTGTTGTTCTCGCTTTATTCAAATATTGCATTACTAGTATATAGTCAACTATGAAAACGTCTTTGAGATCATTTCTAAGATCTTTGTAATATGATGATTAAGCTGAGCAAGCATAGTCAAACTATGCTTGATCATCAGAAAATAATATTCAGATGAACGGCGTCTCGTTAAATAAATTGAAGCATCAACCATCGAGGTTGAAAACTAACTTTACATTTCGGTTTTTCACTCAGTGTGCATACTGAGTGTGACATGGCACTTCAGGGTTCAAGCTGTGAAAAGCCAGCACCGATGGTGTTATTCCTTTTTACGTGTTGGATTTGTTAACCTCACCCACAAGCCTTCACTTTTCTTGGACCACTGTTGGCTAGTATAAACTAGAAGAGGTTTGAGAGGGTGTGAGAGCTTGGGAGTACACGAACCACATGTGTGGCTGGTGTCGATTCCACCCTGTGAATCAATCACAAACGCAGACACAAGAAACTACTTGACACAATTGTTTCGTCCTAGTCTGGAACACTTCATCAGCACTCACCTATGCCCCTGGCTGGGTTTGAAAGCAGGTTGCAGAGTGAGTGTTTCGCGAGATGAGTTCTACATATAAATGCCCCTTAAAACTGTCACTTAACAAATGTTTAATACGCTTTGAATGCGCCCTTTATTTTATCACAAAAGAATAGCAAAGTAGTGAATTCCTGTGGTACTGACAAGTGTACGATCTGTGTCTGTCTACCTTCGCAGTATATAATTTTACATCTGAACAAAATTATTTATCACTGATGTACAGGGTATGTATATATATTTAAATTTACAAAAATCCTACATAGTTTCACATTATACTTTCTTTAATTTTCTTATTAGTAGCATCAACTTTGGTTAAATTTTTTCCAGTAGTATGTTGGAGAAAGATGAAATGCTAAATGCTACACCGGACGAACTTCTTAGAATGCTTAAACATACTGAATTCTGTATTCAAGATGAATGGAAACTAATAGAATTCATTCATTCATGGATAAATCATGATCAAACGAACCGATACAGTTATGCTGATCAGTTAACTAAACAAATACGTTTCCAGTTGTTAGATACAGAAAAGTTACTTGAAATATTGGAAAATCTTGAATGGGCGATATTTCATCAATGTGTTAAAAAAGCACTCATTGAACTTGGACAGTTGTCACGGCAGTCAGCCATCGCTAAATGGGAGCGTAAAGTTAGTGAGCTTCCCATATTACTTTTTTGTAAGCTACATGTGTTTGTGTACCTGCGGCTTATTATCTGGCAGATGAGTGCTTCCTCTCCCTGTCTTAAGTAAACTACAGTAATACTGAGTGCGGTAAGAAGTAATATTAGATGGGTGGAGGCAATCGCCAGGAAGCCTTGGACCTAGGATTTGTGTTAGCTGGCAAGGCGTGTGTGACAGGGCAGTATCTGATGAAAGTGTCCAATACAATCATACAGGAAGTCAGTCACGAGCCTGAATAGCTCAGTCGTAACGTTTCTGATTGCAGCAGTGGGTAATGCAGGTGGTATATACGCCTTGTTGATGAGTGACAAGTAACACAAAACCTAAGTACTAGGCTTCCTGCCGATTGGATACAACTATCTAATACTAACAATTCACAGTGCACCGTGATGGCGAGCCACCTAGGGGTATACTGGTGACATTGCAAACTTTACTGATAGAATTCAGTCTGCATCAAAGATAGGACTAGACATATTACACTAGTCACTGACTAGTACGCAATCGGAGAACCATATGAAGCAAAATTTGTGTACTAAAACATGTTAGTACAAACGATATCCTGCATACCACCCTTAGACTCATCCCTCTAACTCGTCTTTTTACATTATGGATTCCACTTGATAGCCTGCTGAGTGATTTCTCTCAATATCCTCCTCATCGTTCCGCATATTCGTTGTACGCTAGGTTCTTGTTTGGTTTGGCTTCCAGAGTGTTCTTTCATGCCAGCCAGCCCTTTGGACAGGCGATCTGACCCTCAGGTGTTGATGTAAATCTTTTGCTGATTCACTGACTAGTTCACTGTGCAGTACAGAAAGGCTATCATATCAATAATGTTGAAGATTCAAGTCTTATTCTGTCTGTGTTTTCAATGTAGTACACTTCCACATTAACTTCAGAGTAGTGAAGATCTGTCTTACTTTTCCAATCCTGACTGACTTCGGCACTCTAATCTTTGTCAGCTCCTGTATTCAACAGCAATAAGCAGCCTGCTATACACACTCACACAACTATTTGAACTTTTTGATAAACCGAAGCAGAAATTAGGAGACTTTACTTCTCAGAGTCAATCTGAATTCGAAAAATTGGGATTACAAATAGCAAGCACACGTTTGATTTACGGAGAAACTCTTCTTCCTTCATGACAGTGTGATGCACTGTTGTCTGAAACAGGCGTTAGCAATTGTCACATAAAATCAAATTGCAACTCCACCCATCATCATCGTCATAGAACAGAACAAATGTCACTCTACCTCAACTTCATCGACTTTGTAAAGGTCTTAGACAGCATTGATATGAAGTCAATTGAAAGCAACTTCAACAACATAGATTGCAGTGACCCAAATCTTTATCAGCCTTGCTCAACAACTTTATGTCAATGCCATAGGTTAGGTGATCCACAACGGAAAACTCAGCAAGGCCTTTGAAGTGGTGATATGAATAGGATAAGGATGACTAATATCGCCAACGATGACGATGGATTATGCATCAGACTATGCACAGGAAGCGAGGAGACATGAATACTTTGGAGAAGTATGAAGACTTTGGAAGATCTGGACCTTGTGGACGATATATGTCTAGTGTTACATAAATTTGAATATCCATAGGTGGAAACCGACAAACTGGCTGGAGAAGCAGCGAAGACAGAACGTCAAGTGAACATAAGGGTAATGAGGGTAACCAACCAACCAACCAGCCAACAGTAACCAGTACCAATCACTGTCAATCGGGACAAATGAAAACGTCAAAGTCAAGGTCGTAAAGGTTGGGGAGGCATTCAGCCCTCTGAAATCAGTTTAGAAATCTTCCTTACTCAGCATAAACACAGCAAAACCCAGATGTTCAACGGCAACATTAAGTCAGTCAGTAATTTCGTGTGGGTTATAAACTTGACGTATGCGAGTACGAAAAGCAATTCCAGCAGCCAGCTGCACACATTTATCGACCGTTTTCTTCTCTATATCCATAGTGAGTATCAGATACCTGGTGGAAAGAGAACAAGCGACAAGAAACTCTGGTCACGAATCCCTAAAGCACCCATCGCCCAACCAAAAGCTATTCCAAAGAAAACAAAGATGAATCGGACATACACTGAGGCGTTGTGTGTCAGGCCATTGTTGCCGAATGAGAAACAATGATTTGGGCGTGGGTTCAAGTTGAGCAATTGTGAGGCTGGATGAAGAGGACTACAGAGAGCACAACAAAGTTTAGATGTGGTGTCGAGGCCGTATGTTCCACCCAGAATTCAGGGGAATAAAAATAGTTATAGTGTAATAACACTGAATCACCATCTCTTGCTGACCATTTTTGTTGGTTATCATTGATGCTGACTGATTTTATTATTGTGGTGAAGTCAGAATTTTGTATTTATTCAAACAGTATGAATGAATTTGTCATCTGTATCACTTAAGCCCACCTATTATGCAGTTCTGTCAATTTTATCAGTAAAAAAGGCTGAGGTTTTTATGGCAGACATAAGCAGTAGCAGTGTATGCATTAGGTTTTCAAATGATTAGATTAATTCTTGCACGGAAAGATTACCTTTGAACACTTTAGCGAATTAAAGATTGTGTGCGTCTAACTCTCCGCCTTTACCCGGCTTACTGCTGGCTAAGCAACGTCAAAGACGTTAAAGCATCGACTGAAGATTGAGCTCTGAACCACGTGAGACGTGGTTGGCTAGTATTTTTCTCTTGGAACATCAACATACTTTACATTCGACTGGAAACAAAATTAGCCGGTCAATTCCTGTTTACTAATGTTATACATGAAGTCTATTCTACTCCTCCACTAATGATGGATTTTATAAACTGAACAGTATGTAACGCCTATAGTGTTATCATTTACGAAATCAACTTCTTTTTCAGATTATATAGTTTTTGTAAAGAATATACGATATAATTTATTATCTTTTTCTACAGTCGGATCTACCTAAAGACGCGGAATTAAACTCTTCACCTCCCCCCAGAGTTGCATCCAGTTTGAAAACCTGTTCAAATACAAAAACTACAGAAATGGTTAGTCTTGTTTATCCTCTCTGCTCTCATTAACGGTTGTATTTTATGCAGTTAACATGGCCCTAACACCAGTAGATTATTATTACAATTATTGTGGGAGAATTTCCCAGTTAACCGATAGAGGTGATTACAGCTGAACTATTGCATTCACTGTTGTGGATGTCAGACAATGATTTATTGTTGAAAGGCTGGACCGCATTTGCACTGTTGATGCATTATTAAATCATGGAAAATACCCATCGAGACACCAGACAGAAAAGAATAAGAAGCTCAACCTTTTACACAATGATACACTCACTGACTGCGAATTTATATATTGGTTTTCAGATGAACCGAACACACCTATTCCTGCCTCTTGCAAGAAAAGACCGGCGTACAGTATCATTCTTAGGCGCAACCACTCGGCAGACGACGACTTGAAAAAGTTCAGGAAACCATCGAAAGTGAAGGAATTCAGTGAGTTTCTGTGTTACTGTGCCAAAATTACCAAAGCAAATGAAAAATTGGACCTCTTGGAAGGCACTGGCGGGGGACGGGGAAGGGAAGTCATATTCATCCTAGTACGAAAACGCTTCTGCATCACACTGGAAACCCCAATGATTCTTTAGGTTTGCGTAATATACGAGCAGCAGCCAAAAATATTATAGAGGTTTTCTCCCATTTGCGAACTACCACCAAGTAAAAGACAATGGTTCAATGAAAGTGTTACCTTGATCCTGAACAAATGGCCTGTGAAAGTCAAACCAAACGCGAACAAAAGCTGTAAATCCATCGAAGCCCAGAGAATGTCAGTCCCTCCATCAGTTCACTGAAGTCAAAATTAGAAGCCTTTTCTTTAGGACTGAAATTTTGCTGTGTAAATTTAAACAACAGGAAGCTTCAAATATATATGTTCAGTTCGAGAATCTTATCAGTCAAACAAACAATGTTATGCCAGTCTGTTAGGCTGAACCCCTACATTTCAAGCCAGTAGTATTCATCTGCCTGTAATCCATACCTCAGCCCAAAAACTAAAGGCCAACACCTCCTCCACCTCCGTTTAAATAACTGAGAAACATTGAATATCTAATAATTACTACACGTCCAGACAAAAGTCAGGGAGTGATCCAGACAACGAGAAAAATAGGACATGACTGACTGAACAGCAACTGATGGATGTTCTCAAATGAATGAATAATGACTGTCTGATGAGTGAAGACCTTTGCTGAACTTCTTGTGCTCTTCTCCCTGATGAATTATTAGACAAGGAGGGGGGTGGGGTGGGGTGGGGTGAAATTTGTAACCAAAAATAAGTCATTGTATAGAAGGAGAGAAATGCAAACTTGATGGTGAGATTTATGTGTTAGCGATAAGTATATGGTGACAAGCTATTGCCTGACAACAAACCTGAAACGAACAAAATGTGCATTCAATACTGAACAATTTTGAGATAAATGTTATGCTTACTTTATGAAGAAAATTGGCGAGAAAACTCGCTTGAATCATTCAATTTAATTTTTAAATGGGATATTCAGATTTGTGAGCAAATGGTAAATAGACAGGTAGACATGAAGATCAGTGTAATAAGTGGAAGTAAGCTGAGACTGGTGAAGATAATTTAACCAACGGCAACACAACAAGAAGCATTCATTATGAGCCAGAGAAATTTGAAGCTGGTCACTGCTTCCACTTAACTGAAGGGACAAAATTATTTCAACTACAGGCGTCTGCAAAGAATAAAGAAGTGAAGAAGAGTGCTAGAAAAGACAAAAAAGAAAATTCTGCGACACACCGGCCGGCCACTGAAGCAGAGTGGGCAGGCCGCAAGAAAAAGAGACTTCAGAATATTATATCGAACGACTGGGTCTATATCCGGGAAGAGATCGACCCAGATGACGAAACCAATGAGAGATGTTCAAGAGAACTTGATCACCAAGGAGGAGGAATAAATAAAATAATGGACTGATCACTTCAGAGGATTCTTGGAGCCACCATCACCTGTAACTCGCCCAGAAATACACCACCAACAGCACACATACACAGAACTGCCTGCCAGTGGACACCAACCCTCCAACGAAAGCGGAAATCTGGAATGTGATCAAGATACTGAAATCCGGGAAGGCAACACAACAAGATGGAATTAACCCCGAAGCAGTGAAAACGGATCCAGAGACTGTGATAGATATGCTCACGCCATTACTGCAAAAGGTTTGGGAAGAAGGAAAGGTACATGCCGACTGGAAGGAAGGCTACCCAGTGAAGCTGCCAAAAAAGGGCGACCTAGGCCTCTGAAAGAACTCACGGTTTGGAATAATGCTCTTGTTCACACCCAATAAAATACTTGGTCTCATCATCCTGGAGAGAATAAAAGATGCACTGAATACAGAACTCCACCAGCATATAACAGGCTGGATTTACGAACAGCAAATCATGTGCTTATCAAATTGTAACTCTACCCAGCGTCATCATAGAACGAAGCATAGAATGGCAGTCAAACTTCTCCCTACCTCAGCTCCAGTGAATTCAGAAAGGCCTTTGACAGACAGCATTGACCGAGAAGTAACTTGGAAACTACTTCAAGACTATAGCGTGCAATGCCCAAGTCTTTATCAGCGTCATTCAGCAGTTGGCTGTATGTATATTATTTTATTTTTGGTTACAGCTTGATTTCACACTGTATTTTTGGTACAAGTATGGAATTTTCAGTGTGGATATCGGTAGTCGACATTTTTCAGACTGACCATAGGTATCAGGTGTGCATCGGCAGGGGATCGAACCTCAGACCATGTGCATGGTCGGTGAGAGTCCTTACCACTGTGCCACCGACGCACAATGGCACGTGTCAGCTGATCCACAAAGGAGAACTCACTGAGGTGTTCGAAGCGAACACAGGAGTAAGATAAGGCTGTTTCTTATAATCGGTGATATTCTTAATCATGTGTCAGACTGTTTTTTGGGAGAGAGGAGACAGGAGTACGTGGGACCACCGATGAGAAGGCTCTAGAAGATCTGGATTCCACAAGTGTTGTTATATGGATATCATTAGCTGACATTAGTTAGAGAACCATTGGAAAACCTAGTAGTAATGGACAACTGTTTCATCCTAGTTTCGGACTCTTCAACAGTATGCGTCCACCGGGATTCGAACCCATGACCTTCTGGTTACAAGGCGAGCTCATATACCATTAAGCTTAATGGTGCTCAGTAGCTATCTGGTCACCTTTGCTAGCTCACCAATATTCATGGTTGTGCAGAAATAACCAGTTGTGGTTGTCGAGAAATGTGTTCTGGAACATTCTCGATGAACTGTGTAGTCAATGGCGAGTGCGCAACGAAGTAGGTTTGTCTGCTTCAACTCCAACACAAAAAAGAGTCTCCGAATAACCCAGCTTCGCGCAATGGAACTGATGCTTCGCTAGTTGCCCGTCCATCGAGCCATCAAACTTCGGCGCCAATCGTTCAACCAGTACCTTCTAGATCTCTTTACCACCTGACCACTCCATACTGTTGTACGCCACCTTTTCCTAGTCTTTCGGCACAACCACCTACGGTTCCTTGACCCCCACAAACTCCGCGACAGTACCGAAGTCCCACAGGAAGTTCCTTATGGCCTCTTCTTCGAGAGCAGCATGTCATGGCATCTTAATTGTCCGCTAGCGGTGACAACAAATGTGCCTAGAAAAGACAAGACACTTGACAACGAAATGTTTATTTGGAATTTGATATTTCTATATTGGTGAAATGTGTACTGCTTATATGAAAATCATCAACTGCACACATTTTACGTGTTGTTGTGCCACTTCTGCCCTCCATATTGTGCCTCTTTGTCTTCTTTCGTGTCTCCCGTGTTTTGCAGCAATACACTGGTTCGTTTATTTCTTCACTTTGATATTATTTTTGTGCTGATGAACGTCTTTTTATATACTACTAATAAATCTTGTCAGTAGCTCATGCCACATATCTACCACTTTGAAGAGCTTTCTCATACTGAATTGAATTCAAAAGTGAACTTATTCTCCTTTAAATTAAATTTAGCTTTCTGATACAACTTTGGTATGTTTTGGAGGTCGACTATCCGATAAACGTTTCACAATGAGTATAACATGTTTTGAAATTAGTCAGTTAACACTGCCAGTTAATCAACTATCACTAGATGAACAAGAATTTGTTGAATGTGATGAAATTCTCTCCGATGATATTATCAGGGAATCGTTTACTTTCCCCTATCTTAAACAATTCATTGTACCGAATTTACAACAAATGCCATCGATGAGAAAAGGCTTCGGTGCAGTGAGTTTAGAAAACAGAATATACCTTTTCGGTGGAAGACCCAAAACTTCATTACAATCGGGTGAAATTTATGATATTTCGGAAGAATCGTGGTTAGAAGGACCAAAGTTGAATGTTGGCCGAAGCTGGTTTTGCCTGACGGAATGTGATGGTCTAATATTTGCTGTCGGAGGTGTAGGTGATGATGGTAAGTCCTGAACACTTAAGTTTCCAGAATTTTGTTTATTTAAAAGAGGCAACTTTAAGTGAATGAGTAATAAACATGTTGCTATTATTTTCAAGGTCACAAGACAAGTGACCAGAATTTTAACAGTGTAAATTTAGCTTGCAGAAATTCTCCGGATACTTCGTACTGTACATACTCATTACACACACACTGAGGTTAAAACTCCGTGATCATACTTGTAACCAATTAAATTTCTACAAACCAGCACTTGATAATTCATTCGATGCTCACTAGCAGCTTGCTGTATACAAGAAGTTACCTGAAGTTATTCTGAGTAGTCGTGACTAGATGATTCTACGAAGTCACATAAGAGTGTAACAACAGAAGACAAGGCCCAGGCAACAGATCGTTTGTTTATTAAGGAAATCAACACGTATTTATAGATTTTCATGTACATATTATAGATTATTGTTAGCAGAAAAAAACAGTCGTCTGATTGGTTGTTTCTCACAGAAAGTTAACCTTGCATCTCTTTGTGGCTGTTTCTTGAATGTCAGATCATCTATATGTTAACTGTATCCGCCTACACAAAGTCTTTGTTTTCATTTTTCTCACGACCAATATTGGGGACATAAACATTGACGTAAATTACTGTCCACCAATTTTCGCTAACAGCCAGCTCTTGCCACAAGAGGTACTCGCCTGTGGCATTGGCTAGCGGTTGCGCAATATGTTGAAGAGTTCCAAACTAGGGTGAAACAGCTTTCTAGTGCTTCCAGATACTCTGGCGGTTCTCTAAATGATTCCAGTTCATTATCAAAACCGAAACTCTGTGATCAGCTTAGCAGAAATAACTTATGTCCATACCTTTGCCAAATTTATCAACTTTTATCTCGCTAAATTGCACGTATACTGTTTTAATCGACTCATTTTGAGAGTAAGTTTAGCAAATGATTTTGTTGTAGACAGATATATTATATATTGTGAAGAAAGCAGCTCAGGGGACAATAAGGGATTTTGTCCTTGTAATATCTCTCACTGTGCATTAGTGTTACGGCGTAGAACGATCGCCGGTCACGCATGTGGTCCGGGGTTCGAACCCCGGCTGGCCCTTTCCTTTATCTCCCGCTAAGGCAGTAATAAGACTGGTAAAGAGGGAAGGTTAGGCATGAGGCTAGCAGCCCCATCCTGTACAAGAAAATAGTAAAAGCATCACTGCTACCGAAACTTCAAACGTCTAGCTTGAAGCTCTATGTTCCACCATTGGGAACGTAAAGGGAGAAAAAAAAATTGCCTCTCACTCAAATTCATCTTGGTAGGTATTGCGTACAGGAGGCCGAAATTACACGTAATAGAACATCTGAAGTTACTTCTTTATTGACACAGTAGTAATTATTTCTACATAGATACTTATTTAAGAAGGATATGGCGGGAATTTTCAGGGTTAATTGTGTTGTGCCACATCAGTGGTTCAATGGTTGAATGCTCGCGAGCCGCACACGTAGTTCGAGTTTGATTCCACACCAACACACACCCCCCTTTTTTCGCCTTATGATGTTTCTGTAATACTTCTTACTGGAGAATCAGTCCCTGCAAGTAGGCATGTTTAAGTTCCCAGCAGACGCATTTCTAAGCCTTGACTAGGTGGTGCTGAGCGCTGAAAAGAAAGAAGATTGGAAGTGAAGTGACCTAATCCCATGATAAACGCCTCCACTAAAACTCCGAGCGACAGGAATCAGAAAGCAGTTTATAGCAATACTCATAGCAATCTACCTTCGGGTTATTATACCTGAATATTTCGTCTAGCATGATTCAGACCAGGTATGTATTTCAATTTGTCAGTATTCCAGAAAACAACTTGTTCTTTTTAAGCGCTTTTGTCAATAATCTAGATAGTAATTCTGAGGTAGTATTTCAATTGGTTTTTCTTGATATTCTACTTTTAGCAGGACCAATTTTATCATCTGTTGAAATGTTGGATCCACGCGTCAATAAATGGCAGTTGTTGTCCCCGATGATAAGACCACGATTCGGTTTCGGTATTTGTCCAACTAAAAAGGGAATGGCTGTGGTTGGTGGTGTTGATGAACAGACTGTTGAACTCTATGATATCAAATCCGGGAAATGGCAACCACTGGCGAAAATGGAAGAAGCGTAAGTGTTTAAGCCAACTGTAAATATATATATATGTATATATATAACTGTTTAGTTAAATTGAAATATCAGGTTTCCCGGAAATCTAGAAATAGTGAAGATTATTCATCGGAACAGCTCTATCCATATTGATTTTTTTTACCCCAGAGATAAACATGTCAGTTGTTATAAGTTTATAAAAGCTTAACCTGAAACAAAATCATTTGGATATGGTCATCTCATATCCAAATGATTTCCAAGAAAGTGTTTCGTCTAACCTACTACATTAAGAAACTCAGACTAACTGGAGTCCCTCAACCTCTGCTTACACAATTTGTCAACTCTCGTATCCTACCTATTCTACTTTACTGTTCCCCGTTAGTCTTTCCTGGGTTACTGAAAAAGGATTATACCATCCTGAGAAGGATGTTGAAGGTAGTTAGCAGGACTAGCGGTGTAAAACTTGGTCAGCTCGTCACAACATTAGTGGATAAGCATCTGAATACATGAGAAAAATGGTCTAAAACCATACTCTGCGACCACCAACACGCCCTCTATTCCCAACTCTCTCCCTGCATCTCATCAGGTAGAACCAGAAATCAGTACAAAATAATATATGCTCGTACAACCAAGTATAGGAACTCAACGATACCGTATTTGGCCCGTGTTCTAAGTGATAGAGACAATGTGAAGCGTGAAACCTATGACTTGCTTTGTTGTTAATAACATAATTTCGGCCCTTGTTATTTCTCCCTTATTCTCTCTTATTTGTATTCTTTAGTGAACAACCTTCTTGAACATACTTAGCTACCTGAAATTATTATCATTGGCTTACTTTTTTATTCTTTACTCTATTCCTTCTTTTGGGTATCCACTGGTCCCGACTATATCATCACTATGAGTATTACAAAATTGTCCTGTCATTAACCATCATGTAATATTAATTTTTTGTGGTTGTTCTTTGCTCGGCACTATTGAACTGACAATCTCGTTTGTGAAACGCCACTATCACCATCTTAAAAATGTTGTATTATGCATGATTCCTCACACTACCACTACAAACACCACATTAGTGCTGACAATAAAAAAAACACAACCTGAAATGTTTATTTTATGATTGTTTAGTGTTGTTCGATCAAATTAACTGATCATCATGGCTATAAACATTCTTAAGAACATCTCATAGCTTCTTGTATGATTATAGCTGTTACTGTTCTCCACGCATACACATATCATAGCTTCCACTACCAAATACTAAAATATTATTCATTACTGGTGTTTATCTTCCTTTCTACTTGGTATTTTTATTGGCATTTTTTTGTTGTTATTTTTGTGTTTCCCTTTGGTCTTTGTTGTTGTTTTTTTATATTTCTTTTTTTTTGTAATACTTCTTTTAAATGTGCGATGAAATTAGATGCAATATTGTAGATATGTGCTGAAAATTCCACACTGTACCACAAGTACTATTTCTGGAATAAAAGCGAAATAATAATAATAAATCAGCTGAGAAAACACCACAATGCGGATATTCGACGTAGACACCATATATATCCACATGCAAGTGGTAAATGATAATGGAGTATGTCTTCTAGACCATTGATAGACAAAAAGACAGTTGAAGTTGATATACAGAATGAATTCATTCTGTACCAAACGGTCTCGACACTATCCGCTATCACCAACAAAGGTATTTCTGATTATGATGGGCTGGATTACGCGAGAAACGGACTGTGGGAAGAAATAAGACAGGAATACATATAATGGTGAAGATTTGCAGCTCAAGTGGATGATTTTGATGTGGTTGAGTTTTCTGAGCTGGATAGTTAATTTGCGAAGCTTTCATCACCCTACCAGGCAACATATTCGGCGGATATTTCAATTTGAAGTGAGCTTTTAGATTTCTCCACGAGTTTATTAGTCTTCTCTTCTGGTCGGTGACCTTGGACGTGATTGACTGAAGAAGCCGTCTTCCACTAGAATGGATATCCACGGGATTTCATCAAAAGACATATACCCCAAGCCAACCTATAAAAGCAAAAGCCACCAAAGAAAGCACAAAGAAAATCGCCTTACCATAAATAAAGGATAACTCAGAAATCACTACAAGACTCTTCAAACCCTGATGAGGAAGTGACGTCGTGCACAAACCAACAAAGTCGCTTCACTCAATTCTATGTCAACCAAAAGACAGACTCAACAGCGAAAGAAGGTAAAACCAACATCAGTATCTACAAAATCGATTGTAACAACTGCGAAAAACACAACATCGGCCAAGGTGGACACCCTTACCCTTCGTCTTCGTATCCACGAACATAAGCTAGCCATCGAAAAATAATATGATATCCACTCCCTCCCTCATATCACTACACAGTCAGACAGACAACCACAGACATCAATTCGACTGGGAAAACTGGCGTTCAAATATTAGACAGAGGAAACAACACCAAGAATGCTAGAGAATTTTTAGAAGCTTGGCTGGCATTCCAGTCAATCATCAATCAATAGACACATCGAGATAGACAAAATTTATCAGCCGACAAGAAAGAAACTTCACACACACACACACAAGGGGTCAAAGTTCAAGTCAAAGAAACAATCAGTTTCACTACAATACAAGTAGCCTAGAAGGTGTGAGAACACACAAAAACAACCAATCACGTGTCAGGTCAATCACTGACCAGGAGAGATGATTAATGGTGAACTCGTGGAGAAATCCAAAAGCTCACTTCAATTGAAACTGAAGTATGGGCTGAAGGAAGATGTCACCCAGTAGGGTGATGAAAGCTTCACAAATTAACCATCCAGCTCAGAGAAACCAACCACATCAAAAAAGGCAGGAACAAGTTCAAGATGCCCGAAGACTCTAGAGGATCTGCGCCTTGCAAATACTTCATATCTAAAGTCAGACAAATTGAAAAGCTTACTGGTAAAAAGCAACAAACTGGTAGAAGAAGCAAGCAGCGAAGATCAGTGGATTTCAGGTGAACATAGAGAAGACAGATGTGATGAAGACAACCAATCAAAGTCCACAACAATAATCACCGATCACTATCAAAGGAGTAAATTTGAGAGACAACTGCAGACTTCAACAGCTATCAACAGCTGCTATCAGATGGCCGATGGAAATAATCATCAATAAGAAACTCTGGGAACGAACCAGTCGACAAGTTAATCCTCAACAAATATGTCGAAGAAGGTAGAGGTGGATCGGACACACTCTAGACGGACCGTTGAGTGACATCGGCGTGACAGGCCATCGCCTGCGTGGAACCCAATTGGGAAACAGCGAGTTAGGTCCGGGTCTGAAGGTGAGTTTAGCAGATTGAGAGAGGAGGAGGAGGGGGAGGTGACAGCCTATAGAGAATCGTGTGGTCAGATGAAGAGGACCTCACAGAACAGGACAGAGTGGAGAAGCGCTGCTGAAGCCACCCACATATTCCACTCGCAAGTCAAGGGAACAATAAATAATAAAGATAAAAATTAAAAATACTGTCCAGTCAAAAAACACTGAGTTCCACTTGAGAAATCTTTTAAAGTCTCACAAAGGAAGTGGGGTTTAAACATTTGAGTATAACTGAGTCCAAGCCACTGCTATAAATCCAGAAGAAGGATTTTATAAGTTAGTGTTGACCATGGTAATCATTAGTTACTCGCTGTATTCTTACCTTCTATGGAACACAGTTCTGGAACTTAATCACCCGTTATTCTTATATATTCACGAATGTAAAGCCTAACTGACGACCACTCCAAAGAGTGACAAAGTTCATCTTCACTGGCACCATTCTTAACTAGGTATTTATAATAGCAATAATGATAATGCTAGGTTGTTCATTTGTAGCTCAGTCGAAAGGAAGGCTTTCCTCAGTGATCTGATCTTCAGTATTATCACGCCTACATGTCCCTTTTGTACGTTTCGTCACCCTCTTCATACTTGTTAAATGGACACTCAAGTAACCTTTTTCTCATTCAATAACAATTTTAACATTTTTAAGTTCGTGGAAAATACCCATTGGAACATTAGATTGAAAAGAACAAGAAGTTCAGCAAAGATGGCCAAACTTTTCGGTGATTTCATTCTCAAAAGCAGCTGTACAATCGCATTTATATAGATTAGTTTATATGGATACAATTATTATTACTTGTTTAATTCCACATAGTAACGAAGGTGATAACTAACTAACTAACTAACATTTCAAGTCGAAAATTTTGATTTCATTTTGTTTCCATGCTCATTTTGTTCACACCTGTAATTCATTCTATCCCAGCGTCTTTAAGCCTCTTGTAATTCACATCAAGTTGAAAACAATTATCACCTTTGATTCGCCTTAAAAATTATTTCTCCAGTTATCAAATATTAATTTTGCATACGTTCTAACTGTTTTCTAATCAATCCTATGCGATCTTGTCTCTAAGCCCCTTGTAATCTATATTCGTACCTTCAAACTTTCATATCAAGTTGAAAATTATTATCAGCTTCGTTACTATGTGGAATTAAACAAATAATAATAATTGTATCCATGTAAACTAATCTATATAAATGCGATTGTACAGCTTTTCAGAATTTTAACCTTATCAAATCTTAAACGCTTTCTTACTTTTGTGCCGTTATTAAGTAACACGCTATTTATAATCTTTATTTTTTACTTCTAAGTGACTTCCGAGTAATTGTGTCAATTACGTCACCCCCCTATTACTCACTAATTAACCACTATACATTTTCAGTTAATGTAAATACGAGTGTACAGCCTCTGAAGATGATTTCGTCCATAAAGAAAATTTTCTTCTTTGAATTGTCTTTTATTCTCATTTATTCTACGACTGATCTTGCTACTCACCAAAATTTGTATTGAAGTTAACCCTAATTTTCACAAAACAGTCAGTCGAAATAATCTATGTGCTGCCATAAAAAGTGTAACAGCAATATGTTAGGTGACTAGTATCGTGGAAAAGAAATCAGCCAAGTGGTTAGTGGAAATAGTGGAGTCTGTTAGAAGGCGTTTCTGTAAGTTTACTTTGGAAGATAGGCTCGATTTAATTGAGTGTCTTTATAACATTAATAAATAATATAAGGGATAGAACCATGTTTTCCCTTGATGTTGATTTTGTATTCACAAAATTACCTCTGTTAAAGACAACTGACATTTTCGGTGAATCCACTTCCAAGAGCAATTTACTATTGTTACTTTGCAAATCTTATTTGAGAGAGTTACTGCATTTATGTAATAACAATGTTAAACTGGAATATGATGGCTTGCGTTTCGGCCAGATAGATGGTGTTGCTATGAGAGGTCCCTAAAGCCCATTGCTAGCTAACATATGTATTCACCATATATGTACAGAAGGTGCCATTGAAGAAGAAACACAATACCTCATTAAAATACTGTTAGATAACAACTATTCCCTGAAATTTATTAACTGTTACAGAAGTATCAAACAGAGGACTCCACCGATCCACTCAACTCCTAGAAAAGATTTCTATGTTTTTATTGCTCAAGGGTGATCACTAAATTCTAATCACCAAACTAAGACTTAGAGGAACACTTAATAAAACCTACCATATAGCTTATCTTATATTCATAAAGAAAACGAGATTTATGTTGTCCTGTAAACCATCACGGCATCCGAAATATAGTTCCATATCCCACTGTGTATACCAGTTTGCAAGTATGTGTAGACACATGTCTGTGAAGAATAGGGCTGTAGAACACATTCCAAAGTGGCTGCAACAACAACAAATAAAATCACCGGATACAAGTGATCCTGGAAATAGATATCCGAAATCATCTGTCACAAAGCTGGTCATAGACAACGGTTGCAAGTTCGGTCTTATTAACAATGCCTTTAAATCCATATGTAAATAAAACAAGTTTGGGTCACTTAATTAACTTCGTTAAAGCCTTAGCCATAAAAAGTGGCTTAAACCTGTCTGATGTGTTCGAAAATTATTTGTCATTATTCTGAACCTGTCTTGGTTATTCAATTTTGGAACCCAGGTTCAATTTACTTAAAAATATTTTCACCCTCTTTCTTTTCTTTTACTTACGCCAAGTTTTGGCCTCCTTTTTCGACCACTTATCTTTGGCCATAACTTGTAATGCTCACAAAATAAAATGAAACGAAATTATAGTAAGAACGTTACTCTGACAACGGCAAAGAGCTTGACTGTATGTAGTACTTTTTAATACAGATCACTGGTTTCGTTTCCTGACTATCCAATGATTTGGCTCTGTATGGGCGGTGGATTCAAAGTCCTGAGATGTTGAAGAACTCTGTGTAACACTGTGTAGCATTCATCCAGGTTACTAGATATCCAGAGTTGAGAAGGTGTTCAAGGATAGAACCATTTGTATTCTTCTTTTCTCGTCAGGCTAGACACTGCTCCAGAATACGTCTGCGGAATTGGCGTCGTGCGAGGCCGATACGCTTTGCTGCACACGAACAAGTTAACTGATAATCACACTGAATTGGCCAAGAGCAGTGTCTTATCCCTAACGCTTGACTGGATTAATTACCCGCTGCAGAATGTCATTCATAAGATGGCTGCTTGAAATGTCTTCTTCAGGCATTTAGAAAGGCGGTATCTAACAATCTATATTTCATTGTCACTTTCGAATTTTAAACTGGATCGTGTCCCAGTGGCTTAATGTTCTACGAGCTCGCCTTGTAACCAGAAGCTCCTGGGTTCGAACCCCAGTGGGTGCGTGCCGATGAAGAGACTAAAACTAGGATGAAATAGCTGTTCAGTACGCCCCGGTTTTCCAGTGGTTCTCTAACTAATGCCAGCTCATGATTAAATCCTCGATGCAATTCTGGATTCATGAAGAGAGTTTTCTTAGGAACAGCTACAACATTCAGAGATGGAGGTTCTCCTTTCATGTTTTTTTCTACACATCTGGGTGGATATGCGTTCTCCAGTAGGGTTTCGTGTAGTGATTTTATTTCATTCTCTATCGTATCTTCCTACAAGATTTTTCTAATCCTTTAGCATAAGGTACTTAGTAAGTTTTGCTTTTACATAAGTGGGACAAAGTCCTGGAAGTTAATATACCCTCCAGTCAGTGTTTGTTTTGCGGTGTGCTGGCCGTTGGATCGAGTAGTCTTGTCTTCTAGTAATTAGTACATCCAAGAATGAAAACAGCCCGTTTGATTTACATCTAAGGGTGAATTTTATTCGAAGGTGTGCAGCGTTGAAAGTGTTGAAAAGATAGTACAGACCAAATTTTTCGTCATGAATTATGAACTATGTTCAGTATCCAATCTTTTGAAAATTTTTAATGGGCAGTTATAATCAATTAAAAAGTATCATCTCTGTATTTATTCAAGTGGTGCAGTTGACTGATAAGAGGATAACGTCGCATTTTCATACAGGTTTCATGTATACACACCGCCATCTTGCTACTAGTTATTATTATTGTATTATTATATCCTTTAATTCCTAGAGTAACTTAGAGCTTCAGCTGCACGTCTCCATCGCCTTCGGTTTTCCGCCAACTTTTTCACCCCGCTCCAAGTCTGCCCACATGCTTTCATCTCCTCCTCACATGACCTCCTCCAAGTCACCCTTGCACTGACGACCAACTCGCCGTTTCCCTTTCAGGTCCCACTCGAGCAATGGCTTGTCTGGTGATATCACTTGATGGATTCCTCAGTGTATGGCCAATCCATCTCCATCAATCTTCCTGCATATTTGTTGCACAATCGGTCCCTGGTTGACTTGCTCGTTGCCACAGATCCCTGTGGCTCATCTTCTCTGGCCATCTGATATTGAGTATTGAGTGAAGACAGATGTTGATGAAAGTCTGAAGTTTGTTTGAGATGCTCTTTATGACGCGCTGGCCAAGTCTCTGATCCGTATAGTAAGTAGCACTGACTGACTTCACATCGGCGTTGAAAATCCGGATGTTATTTTTGATGCTGAGTGCTGTTGACCTCCACACAAACTTAAGAGTAATGAAAGCTTGTCTTCCTTTTCCGATTCTGGCTTTGATATCCTCGTCTGTTCCGCCTGTAGTTGAAACGATGCTTTCCAGGTAGGTGGGTAGGTGAAGGAGGTTTTTTCTTTAAGGTTCCTCCAATTTATGCTGACTGTTGTCTGTTGTTGCTGTTGGTATTGGCCAGGAATCTTCATCACCTCTGTTTTATCTATGTTCACCTGAAGTCCTATCTTTGATGCTTCTTCTGCCAGCTTGTTGCTTTTCACTTGCATATCTTCTAGTTTGTGGGAGATCAGACATATATCATCGGTGAAGTTCAGATCCTCCAAGTTTTTTGTGTGGGTCCATTTTATGCCTGTTTCCTCAATGTGACTAGTTAGGGTCCACTCTATACAGTTAAACCGATTCGTCATTTCTCACACTTACTGTGTCGTCTCAACTTCTGTCCCCTTTGTCTAATCTCCAATTAGTCATCTCCTTCTAGATTACACCTAACATAACGTAAAACGCCTTCTGTAACAAATTTACCAGTATCTATCTGACTGTTCTAATGAATTCTTCGTTAGATGTAAATACGAATGTAATAGTAGTATTACGATAATGCATCATCTGTTTCTCCAGAATTTTTATTTAACTAGTTTAACTACTTAAATGTTGTAAGTAGCCAAGTTTGCATGGTTATCAATCTCATCAAAATAACAGGCTTCATATTTATCAGCATATTATTATTATTATCATTATCCTGTTGTGTATTTATCTAGGGTTACCTTTCAGTTGGCACGACTGCCTTTCAGAACAACTGAAGAAAAAGACTTCAGCGAGAATCACCCTAATTTATTGAATTTTTTCAATATTAATTACGACTAACTGCCTATTGTCATTGGAGACTCTGTCATCTGTCTTAAACTAAATAATGAAACAGCTTAGATTACGTGACTTGTCTTCAAAAAGTAGGTGAATATTCAAGAGTGATATCTCCTTCTCCTTATCATATCTTGAGAATAACCATCAACAGAGAAAAGGGAAATGACAGTATGCTGAAGTTTAATTATTACATGCATTCAAGCTGTCTCCCTCTCTCTCTCTTTCTCTCGCAAACTCACTTAGAAAAGACTTTTTTCAGAGCACTGACAATTCTTTCTTTTTGCTTTACTTATGGAGCCAGTTAATCACGCTACACTGTTCGCCCAGTTGTATATTTCCTTCCTCAATTGAATCAAGATTCCTTTTATTTAGGAAAAATATTTTCATAATTCTAGACGAAAACGAATGTTATTCACAAAAGATATTAAAGTTCATTATGTTCCCCTAAAGAAGTCATGATTTACTGGGATGGAATGAATTAGAATGCCTTTCAAATCCATGTGAAAAACAGCCATTTAGATTCAATTTTTAGATTCTACGCTAGGTAGTAATTCACTATCTGTCAGGTTTGCATTGTGGCCACCACTGTTGATGGCCCACCTTCATGATGCACACTAAAATGTTGTTATCAGGTGGTTGAAGGCAATGGTCAGGAAACCTTGCCTAAACCTAGGGGTCGTACTAGTTAGCTCTCACCAGTCAGTCAGCAAGGTGTGTCTGCAACCATGGAGGAAGTGAAGTCCCCTCTGAGATTTGGAAACCATTTCTTAGCATATAAAAGCGCTTACAGCGCTATTTATGTAAAATATCTATCAATGTTTAGTGCCTTTATCATGCTTGCTGTCCTTTATTTCTGAGGCAGTATTCAGACGATGTTACAGTCGGATGCGTTCTGGAACTTTTCCATCTCACAACCACCAGTTTTGTTATCTAGCGCTACAGGAGTATCAATGTTATAGTTGCAAAGTGAGTTTATATGTCCAGGCCAAGTGAGTATTTTTCAAAGGGTAATGCGTGTCTGCTTTTTGAGGAAATTAGGTGAAGTGTTCAAAATTGAAACAGAAAGTCCCTCTGACAAGGCGTTAGGAATCCAGCTGGTCATTTTGCAATTTACACAAATCGAGGTGAGATTTCTCCACATTTCACCATGGAAACCGAAATTATTCAAATTTCAATATATGATCTACTTGATACTATAAATCACTGTCGAGTAAACAAGGATATCTGTAAAAAAGCAACATACTACTGATTGACTGAGATCAGTAGTTGTATATTACTCACATCAACCAGCCATACCCGATAGCCAGATCTAAGTGTTTTAAACACCGGCCGATCGTTTTGCTCTTTTGCGATTGATTTCATCACCTCTGTACACCAAATGAGTGAAATGGTTACCAGGTGTTTAAAAAGCTTCGTTCTGGCTAGAAAGTGCAACTATTCATTTCAGTTTTGTATAGTTTTAAGGTTTTGAAAAGGCAAATATTACTGCGAGATAATATTATCGTAGTATCAACATCCAGAAGGGCATAAAGCAGAAGTTGAATCTCTATCTAGACATCGTTGATTTTGAGAAAGTCATTGATAGCGTCGACTGTGAAGCAATTTGTCAACTGCTTCAACGCTATGCAATAGTCCAAATCTTTACTAATCTCATATGATGCATGATGTGTATGATGATACCACATTTCAAATGACTCACAACTGAAGTCTCAACAAAGCCTTTGAAGTGAATACAGAAGTAGGACAAGTTCGCCGACTATCACCGATGACATTCCTGATTTCACTTATCTGGTTCATGCAAATGCTCGTATGCATCGAGGAGACAGGAAAACACTGAACTGAAAAAAGACCCTTAGACTATTTAAACCGCACAGGTGACTTATGTGTAATGTCACAAAGTCTCGATTATCTTCAGACCGAAGCCAACAAGTTGCCAGCAGTAGCGGACACAGAAGACATGACTTCCGGTGAACATAGAGAAGACAGCAACAATAACAAGCAACGATCAACATCGACGGCAGAAATTTGAAAGAGGTCACCTCTTTCGGTTACCTGACCAGGCAGTATTGGTTCAACTATAGGCGGTACGGATGATGCTATTAAAGCCCAAGATCGGAAAGGTTGAGCATATCTTCATTAGTCTGAAAGAAGATTAGAAATCTACTGTACCAAGCTTCTATATGACTCATAGACTTGGCGCGTCACTGAAAGCATATCCAATAGACCGCTGCAAACCTTCACAGACAGCTTAATTCGATGGCTCCATAGACAGGATGAACAACCAGAAACTTTAAGGATGAATCAAGTTCCCACAACCCAATCAACAAACATTCCGAATTAAGCGGAGATGGATCGAATATAATACTGAGAAGACCGTCGAGTCATATAGTGTGCCACGCTTGAGGGAAGAACAAGAATGGCGAAAGACGAGTTGGAAGTTGGTCTGAAAGTTGAACAGAAGAAATCGTGTTTAGCAGAGATGAGAGACTACGGAGAGAGTCGTAGAGTCAGCTAAAGACTATTGCAGAAGACGGTTTTAATGGAGATGTGGTGCTGAAACCCCATTTTCGACTGGAAAACTAATAATAATATTAGAATTTAAGGCCTTATGAAAAAAATAAAATAAATGCCAGATATCTACTGCGAACACACATATACATGTTTCAATGGGTTTATGAGTAGAATTGTTTATTGTGAATTTGCTGTAAGTCTTTTAAGATTCTGGCTTGAAATATACTTGGTAGACTGCAGTGTAGGAAGAAGATAGAATCACAATAGTCATATGCCTAATACCATAAATGACAATCAGGAAAGAAGCATAAATACATGATGGTATATATTACTGAGTGTTTGAAATAAGTAGTTGTCTAACGGTAACATCAACTAGTTCAAAAATGTAATTATTATTGAAATTTGATTCAAATTTCTATACTCAAAGACGGATATATATGGAGTTACAGACGGAACTGACGAGGATATCAAAGCAAAGATCGGGAAGGCAAAGCAAGCTTTCATCACTCTCAAGTCTGTGTGGAGACCAACGGACACTCAGCATGAGAAGTAAGAGATGGATTTTCAACTTCAATGTAATGAAGTCAGTACTACTTTTTGGATCAGAGACTTGGCGCATCATGAAGAGCACCTCAAACAGACTACAGACCTTCATCAACAGTTGTCTTCCTTCAATACTCAAGATCAGATGGCCAGAAAGCATCTGTAACAGGGATCTCTGATAGAAAACCAACGCAGGAAGAACCAATCGCGCAACAAATATGCAGGAAGAAATGGAGGTGGATTGGCCATACTCTGAGTAAACAAAGCACCAAGTGACATTACACGCGATGCTCTCAAATGGAACTAAATGGGAAGCGGCAAGTTGGTAGTCAGTGAGAGGGTGGCATGGTGGAGGTGATGTGAAGAGGAGATGAAAGCTTGTGGTCAGACGTGGAGTCAGGTGAAAACGTTGACGGAGAACCCCAAACACAATGGAGACGTGTGGTTGAAGTTCCATGTTCCTCTAGGAATTAAAAGAAACAGTAATAATAATGTAATGGAGTTGCAGGCCTTTCTGCTGCACAAATGGACTATCTAAAGTGAAAATCAATTAAACTGATGAGAGGTCAAACGGCCAAGGCATATTCAATTTCGAGGTAGTGATAATAATTAGCTTTGTTTCAAAACAGTACTTAATGAAACGGTGTGGAATTCTCAGCATTTGTAACCAGAATGTCCTGGGTTCGAATCCCGGTGGGTGCGTACTGCTGAAGAGTCCCAAACTAGGACGACGGAAACAGCTGTCCAGTACTCCCAGGTTTTCCAGTGGTTCTCTAACTGACGTCAGTTCATGATTAAATCCTCCATGCAATCAAACAAAATCCCTACAAAACCAATACTTGAAAATTTGCTAAAATATTCCATCTAATTTACGCAACAGCAACAACAATAACAAAAAGAGAAAGTGTATTTACAGGATAAGGGGAACCGAAATTCATAAATAGCAACTTTATCTCATCAACTATCACAAGAATAAATTCAAAAATGTACAAAAAGCCATAAAATGATAATAGTAATAATAATTTTAATAACTAAGATTATACGATAACTGAAATAATGTCGCCATAAATTGAAAAGAGGAGAAGATCAAAGAGCCATTTATTTTGCGTCTATTACATTATGACTTCTTGTGCTACCTGATGAGGTGAGAGAGAGAGAGTGTGGGGGAAGGGAGCGTTGTGAATACAGAAGTGTTAATGGGAGTCAGTCGGAAGTCAGCTGGATTTAGGACCATTTCACACATGAGTTATCCTATCCAGGTGTCTGTCGACAGCAAAATATTACTGAACTGACTTAATGGCACACCATTTGCCCTACTTAGAACTTCTAATACCCTTCTCAATATGACGCAGTCTTTTTTGAGTAGGCGGGGGGGGCGCAAGGGGAACAATAAAGTACAATACATGTAATGTAAGAGTTAACAAACTGGGAAAGTAGAGACTGAGGGAATCATTACTGTCTGGGTCTCTTAATGTAGAAGCTTAGATGGAACATTTCCTCGGAATTTAAAAAAAGTTTGGGATGATAAATTAAGGTCAGAGAAAAGAACTATTACCAGGTATTCTATGCTTGACTTGGTTTCTACTTCATTGTACTCTATACTACAAGCTTCATGTGAACAAACCGGTTTATACCTAAAGGTGAAGTTAACTGTCTGAGATCTGGAGGGATCTATAGTAAGAAATTTTCGCCTGGATAAATGGCTTATTTCCGACAAAAGGTTATTAAGTTTCGAACAGTCTGATCTGGACGTAACCGGTAAAGAGACCGACTAGATAACCCAGATAACGAAGGTGATTTCCCCTCTGAATGAGTCAGACGATGTAGGAAGGGAGAATAAATAAGAGGAGTGAGTGTAGCACCTTGCGAGAAAACAGCTTCAGTAAACATGACAGAGGAAAAATTTCCTTTATATATGTACGTCGTTGGCACAGTGGTTAGGACTCTCGCCGACCATTCACATGGTCCGAGGTTCGATCCCCTGCCGATGCACACCCAATATCTATAGTCGGCCTGCGAAATTTGGGCTACCGATATCCATGATGAAAATTCCATACTTGAACCAAAAATGCGGTGTGGAATCAAGCTGTAAATCAAAAAAAATAAATAAATAAAAATAAAAATATACCACAATCTGATGGAGAAATAAGAATGCACTCAGTTAACAGCTCAGGACTCGGTTTCTGTCAGGGGAAGTTTATCTGACAGAGGACATCCGAGTGCAGAGTTAAAAAGCGGATATAAGTGTATATATATATATATATATATATATATATATATATATATATAGTAGATATGTGATATATTAAGCAGTTGTATCTGTTTTCTTGTTCTTCTCTACTTGAATTATAGGCGTGAAGCTCCAAGTGTTTTTGCCTATGACGACAGTATATACATTTGTGGAGGAGCGAATAAAGCAGGCTGCCTAAACAGAACAAATATTTTCTCTTTGAAAACTGGGGAATGGAGTCAGGGGAAATCAATGATTTTGCATCGTGCATTTACAGGTAAATTTAGGCTATACAGTCAATTACTGTTGTCTGTGAGACGAGGAGTAATCATGGCATAAATGTTTGTTAGAATGTGCAACTGAAAAAAAAATTATAAACTGAAACTTCATTTCAGTTGGTGATTTATGGTGATTTGATTAGTTTCCAGGCAGATCACGAACTGGCGTCAACGAGAGAGCTGTTGGAACTGATGGAATTCTGGCGCATGCTTTGTCCTAGTTTGGGATTCTTCATCAGTACGCATTCACCATTCCACCAAGGATTGAAACCACGATCTACAAGTTGCGGGGAGAGTTTATTGACCATCCAGCCAATGGGGTGGAATCCAGTGGCCAGCAGGCCAGTGTCACACTGGACAGTATCTGTCCTCACAGCCTAATTGACATGTGTTATTGTTCCTTCGTTTCTTAAGAGAATGGAGTTTGATTCGCTAAGACAATTCAGTGAGGAGAATGAGGAAGTTTTCACCACATCTAGTTTACTGCTGAAGGAAGGAATCTTGTGGTATGGGTGCTTCCTCTGTTAGCCTCTGAAGTAAGGGACTCAGTGTTCTGTCTACTTTCACATAAGTAACAACAATTTGGCTTATTTTTGATACACTGCTCCATTGCCAACTCAAATAAAGGTATTGACTGGAGTGCAGCTAGGGGATATTTTCCAAATAATAGTGAGCTAGAACGCCGTGGGTGAATGGGTAATGGATCAAAATGAATATCCTGGGTGTAAACTGTGATGCGGTTATGGGTGTGCACTCCTGAAAAGTCTTAAAACAGAACAAAACAGATATCTAGTGATAGCTGGTTAATATCGGCTAGTTTACTGGCCGGCTTGGAAATAGAGGCAAGGTTGGGAATGGGGATGGCAAACTCACCTTGCTGTGGGAACTTCAAAGCTTAGAAAAAAAATATAAAAGTAAATCTATTCTCATCCGCAGCTGGGGAACACGGATGATGCTGAGTGTTAAACACCTCAGGCCAGCTCGTTTATTGATGAGTCCACTTTCAATAAATGAAAAATAAGCATAGAAACATGAAATGCAATAACAATGATTGAATCTGGCTAGAACCCACAGTCAGACAGTTATTAAAAACCATCATCGCCCTCCAGACCAAACAGCTGTAAGACACATCGCACAGAACAAATTGTCAAAACTTAAAAATGGTATGGAAATACATATAAACTGCTACTTGATAAAGTTGCTGTATTTCACAATTAATATTTTTACATAAAACTATATACTACTGATTGATGAAGTTGAGTAGTTGTATACCATCCACACCACTCAGTAGTGCCTTATAGACAGCCAGATGGAGGCGATCTAAACATCGGACAGCCATCTCGTTCGTTTGAGGGCAAGTTCATCATCGGTGTTCCCTATACGACTCAGTTCGGACGGCAGAATGATTTCAAACCAGTCAATTTCTGCGCAGATATTTTCGCGGACTGGTGACACCGTAAATCAAATGCAATCTGAAATGCACGCAGTTTGAGGAGTGAAATTTTTACCACAGCTTCACAACTCTCGCCCCTCCCCCGACGATTAAAATAACCTACGGTGTTTACATAACCTCGATCTAGTTGGAAAGAAGACACTGGTGGCTGATGTGAGTATAATTATTATTATTCCCTTTGGTTCTGGGTGGAACATAAAGCTTCAGGAACATATCTTCATTCTCTACTGTCCTCTTCAGCTGGCTAACATACCAACTGCACATAACCTATCATCTTCTCCTCCATAAACGATCTCCTTCTTGCCACCCTCGCAATGATGACCCACTCATAGCTTTCCATTGGGATTCCACTTAGGCTATTGTCCGCATTGTGCACGTATGTCCAATGCATTTCTGTTCTCTCCAACACATTTTTGAGCAGTAGGCTCGTGGTCGGTTTGTTCCTAAAGTTTCTTGTTTTTAATTCTTTCTGGCCGGTCAGTCATCTGACCTTCAGCATGGAGGCAGCGAAGATAGTTGTTGATAAAAGTCTATAACTTGTTTTAAATCCTTTTTGTGACACGCTGGCCTAGTTTCTGACCAGCATAGAAGCACTAAGTAACTTCACATTGGTGTTGAAAATGCGAATCCTGTTCCTTAATCTGAGTGCAGTAGATTTCCCAACTGGTTTCAGGTAGGTCGGTGAAGGCGTAACTTACCTTTCCGATTCTGACTGGCTATAACATTTTCATCCGTCCCTCCTGTCTGTGGTTGAAGCGATGCAGGCTGTCCAGATAAATGAAGGAGGCAACCTCTGTCAAATCTCTCCCGTTGATGGCGATTTGTACCAGGTTTTGTTGCGGTTCGTGGGTTATCTCCATCACCTCAATCTTATCTGTGTTCACCTGGTGTTCTAGCTTTACGGGCAATTTCTTCAACCAGTTTGTTGGGTTTTTACCCGCTTCTAAGTCCTCAAGTTTGTGTGACATTAAACATAATCATCCATGCGCGAAATCCAGATCTTCTAGAGTCTTCATATCAGTAGGCTAGTGTAGTCCTGTTTCCTCACTCAACACAGTTCCACGCATAATTCATTCCACCCCAACTAGGAATATCATCGGTGACAATAGGCAGCCTACCAGCTTGTCTTACTCATGTATTCACTTTTCATGCCTCGCTGAATTTCCCTTGTGTGAATCCTATGAAACGTGGCATTGTCTTATAGCTTTGGTTAAATGAGGTTGATGAAGACTTGGGCACTGCACGCCATAATGTTGAAGCAGTTCCCAAATTACTTCTCGGTCAATGGAGTCTGTTGAAGGCCTTTACGAAGTCGATGAAGTTGAGGTAGGGGGGGGGGTTTGTTTGCCATTCCATGTTTTGTTCTGTGATGACTATGCCTACAGTTGCAATATGACCAGAACATGACTTGCTGATGTTAGTGGTATACAACTACTCAACTCACTCAGTCAATCGTAAACGGTTTTTTTTAGTGTTGTGCTTGCTTCCTTGATTATCATTTACAATATCATGCAGATCACTTGCTGGGATCTGAGTAATATGGGTTCCGATGGGAACTGTGGTGGTAATTTCACCTCCTTGAAACTGTGTGCACTTTACTATTTCATTTCCTCATGTTCTCAGTGGAACATAGAGTTTCAAGCCTGAGCTTTGACGTTTCAGTTGCAATGGTGTTCTTTTGAAGAATGAGGTTGCTAGCCTTACATCTAACACTCCTTCTTCCCCGGTCTTACTACCAGTTAGGCGACGTTTAGGAGTATAAGGACCAGGAATCGAACCTAAAAAGTCGCGTGAGTGGTTGGCGAGTGTATTCTGCCCTTGAACCTCCAAAGCAACTGAACCAACTAATTCGCAAATTTTGAATTCGAATATTTTTGGAGAGGGACTATTGTCCAAAAAATATTCAGCAGTCATCTAGATGATTTATAATGGTTCTGTGGGTCTTTAAGACTTTTACAGTGATTGTGCAAACGTTTCTAGAAGTTTCTTTACTTATAAATAGTGATTTCTTGAGACAACCCCTAAAGACAAAATCTTGTTACCTGTCACTAAGCTGTAAAAATGAGGATATTAATTCAGTTCTGTGATAATGTTACAACCGAAATAGAAAGCAAACTTATACAAAGTGTAATCTTTGATTGGACACCAGGTAATAAGTGACTAGTGTCATGTGTCCAACCACTGGTGTTGGTGAAGACTGAATTCTGTCGGTCAACTTTACAATATGGTGGCGATTCTAGATACCTAGATACCAGGGTGAACTGTGATTCGCTGTTACTAGATGGTTGGGAAGAATCGCCAGGAAGCTGTGCAGATAATTTTTTCTATTCCTTCACGTTCCCAGTGGAACACAGGGCTTCAAGTTAGAGGCCTGAATTTTCGGTGACAGTGGTGTTTCTTTTTTACGAGATTGGGTTACTAGCCTCGTGCCCAACCTTGCCTCTTCACCAGTCTTATTGTTACTGGCTTAGTGAGGTAAAGGAGTGCGTTGGCCGCAGATTGAACCCCGGAGGATATGTGTGGTTGGCGAACATTCTACTGCTATGTCACTGACTCACCTTGCAGATAATTACTAACACGAATTTCATTGGGAGAATGTAGTAATTTTAAACAGAGGAAACCTAAGAAATACCAGGCAATATCTGAAAGCCTGGTACTCAAAAGAATCAGCGGTAAACAGACGAAATTTACCAAACTGATAAAAAGATCACATGACAATAAAGTTCAAATTTCAAGTCAATAAAAATGATCAATGTAAATTCACAACCAATGACACAATAGTAGTTTTTGGGAAATACAGTTAGTTATATCACCCTTCATTCATTTCATACTAAAACCTGCGTTGAGGAGGTTGTCAAGAAGAGCCACGAAAGCTTCGCATTTAAACCCTCAACCAGAACAGAAAACACAACTAAATCAAAACCATCCACCTTAAAGATGACTACTATTGTAGCAGTCGATTTCAATCTCATCAATTTTGACTACACTATAGGAATCTTAGAGTTAAATCTAATCTGTGGTTATAAATTAATACATATCTACTGTCAGTTTGCAAGGATCTAATTTACTACAGGCTTGATCCCGAGTTTGTGTTAGTTAGAAAATCACTGGAAAACCTGGGAGTACTGGCTAGCTATTTCGTCCTGGTTTGAGATTCTTCAACAGTGCTCAGCCCCCGGGACTTGAACCCAGGACTTCCTGACTACAGGGCGGGCTTGCAGACAGTTTGTCCATTGGGACCAGACCCAATGGCTAGCCCATGAACTCCACCACTTGCCAGTTGGCGACAGAATAGCGTAACTACCAGCCAGTGTCATCGGCGGATGACTCATCTTTCAGCTGAGTTGTTGATAATAAATATCTCACTACTATTTTCTCCATTTATTTCCATTAGCTACACGAATATGGAAGGAATTCGTCTTTTTAATCGGAGGCCGAAATAATACAGAACCGTCAAATTTAATACAGGCGTATAATTTAAAAACAAATGAATGGGCTGTATTACCACAGACACTGCCCTATTACGTTTCAAGTTGTTGTGCGATAACTACAAATGTCTTGTAAATTGCCAGTTTATTTCATCTCAAAGGTGACTTATACATATATATATTATAAAAACTGTATTTAATCATTCTATAACTTTTTGTGTAGCATCCAATGGTCCCGCTAGACAGTGGAGAATGATAGTCTAATCTGGATCGTGTGATGTATTTGTGCAACACATTTCGGGATATGTGAACATAGACACACGTAACTGTGATAGGCATTTATATGAAAGCGAATAAAGCACCAATAGGTGAAGAAAGAATACTGAAAGAAACTCTGGCTGAAAATAACTAGCCCCCACCCTCGTCGAGGGTTAATAAGGAGGTATAAAGCGGTCATTGCACCAAGATGAGTATTACCAAGGTAACATGCACACGTCAAGGTAGTAGCTCGACACTTAGACAGTGACTTTTTTCATATGGCTAAGATCCGCATAATTGAAAATATTAGGCCTGTATATCTATCCAGTCGCTTAGAATGTATGAAAAGTAATGTCGCTTTTGGTCACACATACATAAGGAGAAATTATCAGTTTCTGTGACTACGAGTCTCAGAGCATATTTCTAGGTGGCTTGAGAAGCGAAGGGGATCCCCCAAAACCTACTGATGGTAAGCGAAAACTGATTGAACAAAGTACCACTCTCATTTGGTGCATATGTAGTTCTGGTGCTTTCTAAGAAGAGCGATAATTTCTGAGACAAATCGCAATGGAAACTGGCTTCCCTCCAAGTTTTATAGACAAGAGCATACAGTCAGAAGCTATGAAATGTGACTCAACGTCCCTAACCAACAATGGCGTGTATGAACGTTGAATTCAAAGGTGACTTGACTGCTGATGTCCTTAAAAGAAGGGTCTCACAGTCCGTGACAAGCACATTCTCTACAGCATCATCGAGAACAGTGTTTTCTCTAATGTATGTGTAGAACTTGAGCACTGTGGTAGAATGCAGTTCCATATTAGATGAGTTCATTTTGAATATTACACAGTGATACAGTGTTAGTAACCGGATGACGTTTCAAGTATAAATTATTGTTCATATTTATATCAACTAAGTCTTACATCTTCACGTGTCAACAACTTATTAGATTTCGCCTGATAATGAACCAGTTTGTACAAAATCAAGTATTCGGCATCCTCGAAGCTTTTAGGTTGGTTCAGTGTATACCGACTCTTCTAACTCCTTATGGTTTGTTAAATGATGTAGTCCACCACAATCAAGAATATCACCGGTGATAGTAATCAGTCTTGCTTTACTGCTTTGATCCCTTCACAGTCTTCCCTAAGCCTCCCGGTCGTGAATGACTTCATATATGAAATCATCATCATCATCATCATCATGTAGCTGCTGAATGAGGTTGATAGATACCTCAGGCACTCCGTAGTTATGCAGCAGCCGACAAATTACTTCATGGGCAGAGCTTTTTCAAAGTCTATTGTAATTGAGGCTGGAGATCTGACTTTCATTCTGTGCTCTATTAAAGTGAGCTAGTCTTGACCACATGGAATAAATTGCGGTATATTTTACGGAAGAATATATAGTTATACAATCACGTCTTCAAATATCTCTTCTTTAGATAATTAATCTGTAGAATAAGTCTTCATTTCAAAGAATTATTTTGAATAGGTTGCATTGCATTGTTGAAACATGCAAACAAATAAAAATTTGACAAATTACCATTGCAAATGAGTCATTGCTATTGTCATTGATGTATGAATGCCTAGGTGTGTTTGTATGTGTGTAGGTAGGCGCGAAAAAGTACTATGCATAGATTACCGGTTTGAACAGGATACTTGCAGAAAGGATTAATTAAGCCTTGGGTATTTTTTTTTGAAACAAAATGGAATTTTACTCTGTAACTTCAGGGATCTTTCTGAACAAAGTGAAGAGGAATAAGCTGCCTGTCCTCAATGCAAAATATGCCTGACTATCTACAAACTACTGTCGCTTTATATGAAGCTATACAGTTTGTTTTTAATAATCCATATTACCGACAAGTAGGTGGAATCGATATGCGTTCACCATTAGGTTTGATTTTAGCAGACTTCTTCATCGCAAAAACTGAAAACGAGTGATGGAAAGACATCGTCAAGGAGTGGGATAGGTATTACCGTTTTGCCGACGACACATTTATCTTAGTTGATGGCGATGTAAGCATAGATGAATTGTTGATGAAATTCAACAACATCCAACCTCCGCTTACTTTGACTTGTGAAGACGAGTAAGAAAGTAAACTACATTTTCTGGATGTCTTGCTGAGTAGGCGAGAAGATAGGTCACTTGGGAGAAGCGTGTACACAAAAAAGTACATTCATAAGGCAGCACAGTAACTCTCTTAGACACGCGCCTGTTAAAGAGAAAAGAGATATTCCTAAACATCTTATGGGCAAAGCAAGAAAGGCGTGTACGAATGATCACTTACAAAACGAGTTTGGGTATATTCATTATGCATTGATGGAGACAGTCTGTTTGCGCAGAATAGGAGATCTGAAACGATGACAGCACAGAAGAAACCTCTGTTTATTAAGTAACAATTTAAAAGTGACTTGTCAAGTGAGATTTTGTTCTAGAGACGTTTCAGGAGTATACGAAGAACTTATGTTCGTTATTCTGTAATCGACGAATGTTTGGGACACAAACGAAGG
Source organism: Trichobilharzia regenti (assembly GCA_944472135.2). NCBI lineage: Eukaryota > Metazoa > Platyhelminthes > Trematoda > Strigeidida > Schistosomatidae > Trichobilharzia > Trichobilharzia regenti. Next base: position 4,765,155 of record OX235270.1, read on the forward strand.
ATAAGCTAGACAGTTTAGCGTCGGTGCGTCGGTGGCACAGTGGTTAGGACTCTCACCGACCATGCACATGGTTCGAGGTTCGATCCCCTGCCGACGCACACCTGATATCTATGGTCGGCCTGCAAAATTCGGGCTACCGATATCCATGCTGAAAATTCCATACTTGTACAAAAAATACAGTGTGGAATCAAGCTGTAATCAAAAATTAAAAAAAATTAAAAAAATCTGTGTAATTATCAGTTCAACTGCTCTGGCAGTGTTTGGAGTACTACTAGAGAGCCTAGCTAACGTGTTGCTGAACATCTACCATCGTGATTTGGTGAGGATCAGACAAAAATCATCCGTAGCTTCATTCTGTCACATTTCATGGCTAGGAATCACTGAGTGAAGAAATCGAAAGCATTCAGCGTAGTTCATCCAATCTCAATGAATCTTTCCAATGTAATCAGGATTCATTCATCCACTACATAGGGCTAAAGTGATAGGCATTCGAACTATTAGTCCCATAGTATGCATTCAAAAGAAGTTCGTATGGTCATTATCTCTCCCTTAGCCAAGTAAGACATAACAAACTGATGATGTCAAACCCTCTCTTATCATTCCTTAATCTTATCACATAATTCATTAAAACGTATTTCGTTAACTTCCCTTTCACTCTTGCATTACTTAATTGCATCATTTGTTTTCCTTAGACTTTAATGACTACTATGTTCACCTGAACACTTGTTTGTTTGATCATGCTGTTTTCGATTATTCCTGTTATCACAGATCACCCCATTCTCATTAATTTGTGTTCATGACAGGATCATTATTATGATGATGACTAGCTGCATAATTCACATGCACAATCTTATTATCCTACTGACAAACTACCATGACTGGTTTCTATTTTATTATTTATTTGTAAAGTTATGTGGGTATATTAGAGCAAAGCCTGATAATCTATATTGTAAAAAACAGTATCGTTCGCATGGAGAAAGAATAATTGTTCTCTGATTGACGTATATTTTTGTTTAAATATACACTATAAACGTAGTATGCTAAGCCTTAATTTTCTCAGTAAAATACAAATTGCCTGAAGCTAGTTAGTGAGGTGTGTGTGTATTTTTGCGAGCAGTAGTGTTATACGCTATTTTATTTCTGTTAATTTGGATTGTATTATATAGATTGACTTATACAGAATTCAGATGCTTGGGCTTTTTGTTGACATGTCAGCTGCTAGAAGAGACGTATCAATGATGTCTGATAGATGTTGAATAGCCATGGAAACAGCGATGTGCACTTCACTAAAATAAACATTCCCTTACAACCGATTGTTTCCGTGCCAAGAACACACCAAATTAAAATCTATGCAAGGAAGTTTTCAGAAAATTAAAATATCTGGTGGAATTATCCGACCATTCTATCAATTTGCCAATCCAGTTTTTAGAGAAAATCATTCAGCTGGGTGAGAATGAAATAATGGTGTCTTTTGACGTCAGATGGTCCAAAACTAGCAAAAGAAACTATGCAACGATGAGAACAGAAAAATGCTGGTTATCTTACTTAACCTCCGTCTCTTCTATGTTCACTTGGAGTCCTGTCTTTACGACTTCTTCTCTCCCAATTTGTTAGTTTTATCCTGTATGTATTCAAGTTTGTGTTACATGAGACATATTTTGTTCGTAAATATATTCTCCTCCTTTCGCCTCCCACGAACAGTGTTCCACATCATCCAGTCCTCATAATACTCCGCAGGAGTTCAAGGCTTCAGGGTACCAAGCTACATCGCTTCGGGGGCCGATCCTTGGTAAGCTTGTGTCTACTTACTACTTTGAAATTCCACTGGAAGCGTTGAAATTGTTGACCTAGTCTCTGTCATCTGTTTTTAGTCATTTACGATCTGATTCTTGATTATGAAGCTTTCAATGCCTTTTTAGACATCTTTGCAACCGAATCCAGCTCAGATGATATCTGCCAGAGCTATTGGTCTTTCTCAATCGTTCTTATTTTCTGTAGATAAGGTGTCCACGTACATCATGTCTGAAATTCCTTGGAAAATGCTCTTCATCGTGATTGCAGTCAATTTAAAGTCATTTTTAAAAAGTGGGAAGACAGTATCGTTCGCTTATATGTGTTGTTCTAAACTGTGGTAAATGTGTTTTGCAGGGCCTACTAACATTTTACAGCTAATTCATTTATTTGACTCATACCTGCCGTCATACTCTTTCTCACATTACTGGGCGTATATATATATACAAGTATGAAGAACCAGGGGGTACTCTTATTAGCAACCAATTAATGTTAGGAACTCCTGTAGAAGTGGTTGGGCAACAAATGGAGTAGACAGTGTTCCCAACTGTCAAAGTCAAATTATGGACATGATAAGCAAACTGCATATTCATTGTTCTTTTTAAAAATGACTTTAAATTGACTGCAATCACGATGAAGAGCATTTTCCAAGGAATTTCAGACATGATGTACGTGGACACCTTATCTACAGAAAATAAGAACGATTGAGAAAGACCAATAGCTCTGGCAGATATCATCTGAGCTGGATTCGGTTGCAAAGATGTCTAAAAAGGCATTGAAAGCTTCATAATCAAGAATCAGATCGTAAATGACTAAAAACAGATGACAGAGACTAGGTCAACAATTTCAACGCTTCCAGTGGAATTTCAAAGTAGTAAGTAGACACAAGCTTACCAAGGATCGGCCCCCGAAGCGATGTAGCTTGGTACCCTGAAGCCTTGAACTCCTGCGGAGTATTATGAGGACTGGATGATGTGGAACACTGTTCGTGGGAGGCGAAAGGAGGAGAATATATTTACGAACAAAATATGTCTCATGTAACACAAACTCGAATACATACAGGATAAAACTAACAAATTAGGAGAGAAGAAGTCGTAAAGACAGGACTCCAAGTGAACATAGAAGAGACGGAGGTTAAGTAAGATAACCAGCATTTTTCTGTTCTCATCGTTGCATAGTTTCTTTTGCTAGTTTTGGACCATCTGACGTCAAAAGACACCATTATTTCATCCTCACCCAGCTGAATGATTTTCTCTAAAAACTGGATTGGCAAATTGATAGAATGGTTGGATAATTCCACCAGATATTTTAATTTTCTGAAAACTTCCTTGCATAGATTTTAATTTGGTGTGTTCTTGGCACGGAAACAATCGGTTGTAAGGGAATGTTTATTTTAGTGAAGTGCACATCGCTGTTTCCATGGCTATTCAACATCTATCAGACATCATTGATACGTCTCTTCTAGCAGCTGACATGTCAACAAAAAGCCCAAGCATCTGAATTCTGTATAAGTCAATCTATATAATACAATCCAAATTAACAGAAATAAAATAGCGTATAACACTACTGCTCGCAAAAATACACACACACCTCACTAACTAGCTTCAGGCAATTTGTATTTTACTGAGAAAATTAAGGCTTAGCATACTACGTTTATAGTGTATATTCAAACAAAAATATACGTCAATCAGAGCTGTATGTCTATTATTTTTTACTGGTTAATGTAAGCGATAATTACACGTTTTAGGGATAGACAGTATGTAAAACTCTGTGGAAAACGTATACATTTCCATACTAATGTAACTAACTAACTTAGCCGGATTCTCATCCCATTTTGAATAACAAAAGTCGATTGCTTGAAATCATGTAATAGCATAATTCATGTAAGTAATTCTTTGACAGTCAATTAGGCGTGTTTTCCATTTATCTTCAATCAAATCCCTGTAGGAAGAAAAGCAGTATATTACTGCGTTAATCAGACACTTATTGCCTTGTCACCTTTTTTTTATAAATGACGGGAAACGGTTAGGTATTTATCGGTTAGATAGTGAATTTCCGCTTCTTTTTCTGCAACGGGATTAACTTCACTGGAGTGCACCGAGTTTCCAACTTCTCAGCCATCCGTTTACCCAATATTTTAAGAGGTTTTGTAACTCCCGGCTTGAACATTATTCCTACCAATACACAGGTGAAACATTTATTTCAAGTTTAGTTACGGATTGATATCAGTTAGAGAACCATTAGAAAACCAGAGAGTACAAGACACCTCTTTAATCGTCTCAGTCTGGCACTCTACAGTAGTATACACCCACTTTCGGACTAAGCCAGAAACTTCTAGTTACAAGGAAAGCTCTTAGAACATTCAGCTACTGGGACTTGATTCAATAGCCAGCAAAGGAATTAGAACTTTGCGCGACTATCAGTCAGTCTGTCTGTCTGTCTGTTTTCGACACAGAACTTTGTACAAATGTGCGGAAGTTCAAGTCGCCACACTCCGTGTAGCACGCGAAGCAAGAGAAGAAAGTACAAGAAAAGCATAATAGAGACAGTGAGCAGAGGTGTGACACAAAGGAGTAACAACGAAGAACAAAACAGTTTCATTGGAGATCATAAGTCACAAGGAGTGGATGCATCTGTGCCGGTCATTGAGAACGATTTTGAGCCATGTCACCAATTGTTTCCAACCATAGATTTTTCTACCGTCCCGAGGACCCCAGCCTGGAAGTCTACACCTTCCTACGTGGCTTAGACCAACTGTTGTGGATTTCATTGACTGGTGAGGCCATGTTTTGGTTTGACCGCCGCTAGCTTTTTTCCAGCCTGACCCTATATCCGCTAACATTGCTCGTCGAGGGAGGCGATGGCTTGGCATACGTAACACATGTCCTAACCATCTCAGTCTTTGTTGCTTCACGACTTCGTCGATTGATTTCCCCTGTTTACCTAGAACTCGACGCCTAACCTCAATGTTGCTCACCTTATTATGCCACTTTACACGGGAAATAGAGCGCAGGCACCTATGATCAAAGACAGCTAGTCTTTTCATGTCTTCCACTCTCAGTGGCCAGGTCTCACAACCATAAAGGAGGACGGAGCGGACTGATGAGCAGTACACCCGCCCTTTGGTCGATAGTCGAACATCTCGTCTACGCCAGAGTCGGCGTAAACTGGCAAATGCGAAACGAGCCCCCTGTATTCGTGCTGAGATTTCGTCAGAGATCAGCCCGTTGGGGCTGATGGTACTTCCCAAATAAGTGAAGCAGTCAACGTGCTCTACCACTTCGCTTCCTATTTCAGTGCAATTGGCAAGTATTTATACCTACATCCTACCGGGTGGACCTCATCGGTCACGACTTCTCACTAGAACTGCAAGCAGACAAATTCATCCTGAAGCCAGTGGTTGCTAGCGCGCATCAGATCAAATTTGAACCACATCAAATCCCTGCAAACTAACTCTTGACGATTTAAATATTTACGCAATATTGTAGAATGAATTCAGTAATTCAGGGATTCAGTCGGTAGGAGTGAAGGCGGTTAATGTACAATTATGTGAGAATAAACACTTGTCTCTGCATTAAATAGCCCATTAAATGTAGGGAAATTCTGTTTTTATACTATGGGTTCATGATTAATGGGTTACGAAAACAAAGGGTCTTGGGGATTTCAGCGGTCGCAGAGGTAGTTTTTAAAGGCGTGGGGCTGCTACTCCCACGTACAACCTTCCCATTTTCTGACCTTTTCAGGTCAGCAAGTAGAAAAGGCAAAGAAAGGAAATGCAGATGGGCTAGACATGCATACACTGAGGAGATATTCCAGCAGCAGCATTCCCGGATGAAATTGTCACTCTATGTGCATACTGCAACAATTTAGCTCCTTTTCTGCATATATAAATACGTAATATAGTGAAAATAATATGACCAAAAAAACTGAAAGTTGGTGGGATATAATGAATAAGAAATTAATAATACATTAAATAATATGTGTAATAACAATAATAATAATAATAATAATCCTAGTCATTGATTGCTGTTCATTCACTGATTTAAAAAGTCTATAAGCTCCTTTCTGAAATTAGTCGCCACCTTCACACAAAACCTGTGCTAAATATGGTATGCTTGGATTTTTATATTTTGCAGTACGAGTATAAATTCAAATGAAATTCCCTCTGGTTTCACTGTCGGAAAGATACAAGGAAAGAGTTATGAATAAGTAGAGAGGATGTTCGGTATCAGACAAGATAACTTAAGCCAACTGGTTGCAACAATTAAAATGCCTGTCAACAACAGTATCAGTTAGTTGAGTCAAAGGCATAGCACAAACTTTACTTACAGCCTTCAATGTTCTACGTAACATGACATAGACTTTCTTGAGAACACATGGATTAACAAATAGTAAAAGAAGTGACTGATTTTTGTCAGCAGAATGTGTGAACTTCCTTGTGTAATAAGTCAAACGAAAGATTTTCGTAGAAATCAACAGGACATAGACGAACGTCAGGGATTTCAAAATGAACTTGTGTCAGAATGAGAAACACGTGATTTACTGTCTATCACAGTGACGTCGATATTATAAGAATCATGGGGCTCAGTCAGCAGTCCACAGTCCAAGTCTTTTTCGTGTCTGAAACTAAAATCAACAGTATGACATTTAGATGGATTTAGGTTAAGGCCAAACTTGAGTGAGATCACTGCCAGAACAATCCCAAATCAGAAACTACTGGGACAGAAATTGTCAGATCACTAACACATTTAATGAAATTGTCTTTGGAAGAATTCGGAATGTCGTGGAAAACTAAACAAAAAAGAAAAATGGAGAAAGTACAGCACCTTGAGATAAACCAGCCAGCTTTTCATCAGCTATCCACGGTAGCCACATTTCCAAACTGATAAAAAATATTCACATACCTAAATGCAATGTGTTGTACCTGTGCAGATGTTACAATCACATTCAAACGTGTCCCATTTATTGAAAATCTATACAGACAACATCAGTCACTATAAATTAAAAAAACAGCTATAATGACGATAATGTTTCTTGCAAATCTGGGTAGTGTTTAAATTATTGAGGGTATATAGTAACATTTCCGATAAATAGGAGGGAAATTATTTAATGAGAACGTCGAGGAAATGTAACAAAGCCAGTTAAACCCACAAAGTCATCGTCTGACTGAAAAACAGATAGCATGACACTGCAGTCACAACCACTGGTTCTCTAAAAGCAGAAAAATATTCAACCCATGTGTTGTGTACCACTGGTAAAACAGAAAACATCACTTCACCAAATGTATCTAATTATGTTCATAATTTATCTAATGTTTTCCTGTCAAAATAATAGGCAGAAATTCTGTCAACGGGTTACAAGTTCTGTGTTCCCAGGAAATAACTAAAGCAAACTGGCATTGAATGTCAATTTGAAAACCTTTATGACCAATTTATGAGGCTATATGCTACGTAATATGACAGTGAAAGCTGGTTAAAATCAAAGATGGTTGACAGAGTTCATCAATTTCAAATCCTACCGACCAGTCAAAAGTGGTATTTTGCTAAAGAACATTGGAGATGTTAACGCAATCTCCAAAAATAAAAGCAATGTGTTTTTAAAGTCAGACATAGGACGGAGAATGGTACTGATGACTAATATAGGTTATATCGAAAAGTGCATCAAATTCCCTCTGATGAATCTAAATTCAAACTGGATAGTCATGCAAAAGATCAAAAATTATCGACCGAAGAGAAAACTGTGCAGCATCAAAGGCAACTCTTCAGAAAGAAATACACTGATGAGAATACATATAGGAATTTCAAACCGAATGGGTCACATATCTAGGAGCGCCCTTGAGACCTATACTCTCAATGATAAGTCCACCATGGCACAAATTAGACCAGTGGCTGTGTGAATTATTGAAACCTTTGCGGAAACGCCTTAGAAGGTGTATTGTTTCTGATTCATTCCAGTCTGTCAAGCAAATTGATGATCTCAATGTAACTGGTAATCGCCTGGTCTCTTTTGAATTTTAATTTCTTATTCACAAACGTTCCAGTCATTCAGACTATTGACTTCATTTGTAGAGAAGCTGAAGACATACCCATTCCAACATTGGAATTGAGGAAATCGCTACTTTTATGTACTAAGAATGCCTAGTTTCAGTTCGATGGGCATCTGTTCCGTCAAGTTGATGTTGCTGCAACGGGAAGCCCCTTGAGACCACTTTTTGCAGACTTATTCTTGTCACACCTAGAAACCGGTGCTTTGCAGCTACATATACAAGAAACAAATGTATACCTAAGATATGTTGATGACATTTTTATTGTCTGTGAAAGCAGATCAAAAGCTGAAGACATGTTGATAAAATTCAATTCATGCCACCGAAATCTCAGCTTCACAATAGAACACGAGGAAAACGATACTATTAAATTGCTGGATGTTTTTCTAGCGAAAATGACTGATGGCACAATCAAAAGATCTATATTTAGAAAGTCTTCATGGACAGGACAGTACATGCATTTCGAAAGTTTTGTTCCAATCCAGTATAAAAAGAACTTAGTCAGAACAATTCACGAAAGAGCACGGAAAATTCGCTCTAGCAGTCCAATTGAATATGAAGGATATTTTATCTATGAATGGAGATATCCTCCGGAGTTCATCAATAACTTCTGTGAAGAAATGAACCCCGGTAAAATTATCAAAACAGTTCCAAAGAAACCAGTCTATATCAATTTACCAATCAAAGGATATGATGCACAAAAGGTAGTCAGACAAAGGCTCGACAAAGCCATCAAGAGGACTTATTATACTGCAAAACTTATCTTCCCTAACAACACCAAGCGAATGATTCAACAATCTGATGAAGACCGCGTATATAAATTTGATGAGTGTGTTTGTGGAAGCAAATACATAGGTCGTACATAAAGGTGATTGTCTACTCGCATGATGGAGCATTTGGCAAAATAGTTGAAAACAGCTGAGTGCAAAGTGCCAAAATCCTCAATAACAAAACATCTTGTGGACCACGGACATGATATCGACGCTGTCAAGTCATTCACTACTGTCAGCAGACAAAGAAACAAGAAGATGCTTGCAATTGCAGAGGCTTGTGCAATTCCAGTTTATAAACCAGGTATCTGTGTAAAAAGTAAATGTTCTTCACTCTGAATCTACCATGGTAATACGTTTTACTTATTATTCTACCTATTATTATTATTATTCCTGGTTCATTTAAAACTGTCTCTTTTATCAGTAGCATTATCTTAACTCGTTTCAGCATTACTGTTATTGCAACTATTACTATTAATATTGCTCATTTCGCAATTCTTGATACATTTGCGTTCTTTCTCTAACGGCTACTTGTTTATCTAAGTGATTTTATTGAAGCTTAATGCATTTTAACTTAATTTTAATCTCTCATACTCTCTCTGTCCCCCTTATCTATTTGAACATGACCTGAAAAACGTTCACACGTGTCGTTTTGTATGATTAATTCAATGTAGTTTATTTCCTAATCACTCTTATATCCGTGTATGTAGAGTATTCAGCTGAGGAAGAGTTCTACCGAAATTTGATGAATTAATTAATTCCACATTTCTTAAGCTTTGTTGCTTTTTTAAAAATTCGTATCGGGAAATAAATGTTTCCGAAACACAGAACTATCTACCTTCTTATTAGGGTATATTTTCTGAAAAGTCCTCCTTCATGAGGTATGCTAATTAACTCGCCACTTGAAAACAAGGTTAGTCTAGATACCTTAGATCTTCAACTTCCGAACACAATGATAATTAAGTGCATTACTACGTGTACAACTTTTTGACTGAGATGAGTAGTCGCATACCACTCACATCAATTAGTAACCCAGACTGAAGTGATCGGAACACCAGTCGACCGTTTCAATCATCTGGAGATGGGCTTATCAGCAATGCACCCAGGGATTTGATCCGACTTAAACAGCTGATTCAATCCAAATCACCTGAACTGGCAGTAGTGTGTTAAATCACAGGCGCAATTTACAAATTATACAGTTTGAGGGGTGAAGTTTCACCCCAGTTTTCTTTGCAAACTCTTCTGGTATATATAAGTGCTTTACAACTACTACTCATCTGAACCATTCAGTGGTATACGCTTTGAGTAATTTCACAGTTGCTACAAGGAACTTTAGTGAAATTTAATATTGAACTGTCAGATTTGCGAACAGTGAATCTAATACAACAAAAATGATTTAACGGCACTTTTGCCTATGTTACATTACACGTTTTCTAAGGTAATGTGTGCATGAAAGGCAGTTAAGATTAAATAAAGGGGAGCAATTTGAATGTGAATCACTGGGAAAAATAATGTAACCTCGTTTATATCGAGAGCATTTTCTGAATCTAATTTTCATCAAATTGACATGCACCTCTTCTTAACTGGATCTTATATTGACAACAACCATGCTACATGGACCATTGCATCGGGTCCCAATGGCTTAATGGTCCACGAGTTAGCTCACTGAGTTCGAACCCTGGTAGATGTGCACTGATAAGGGATCTCAAACTAGGACAAAACAGTTGCCCAGTACTCCCAGCTGGTTTGCCAATGATCCTCTAACTGATGTCAGCTCAGGATGAAATCCTCCGACCATATTACAGTTTTTTAAGAATTTTTGATAATTGTGAGTCTCAGGTCTGGTCACCAGTTGACGTCAGTTAGACAGCCACTGGAACACAGCTGCCTGTGTTGTCCCGGTTCTATGCTCTTCGGCAGTATTCACCCACCGGGATTCAAACCCAGGACTTTCTGGTTAATAGGCGACATTGTACACCATTCAACCACTAGGACTCGATCTAACTGCCAGTTCATAAATTCCCACTTCTGCAGGTTTGTGATACATTGCACAACCTCCAAACAGTGTCATACACAATTAACTGTTCTCTTACCGGACTTGGTGGATGCCACTAGTCACTAGACTTATCACGAAAACCTCAAGTGACTTCCTATATACAGCCAGTCACTTGTGTGTGTGCATCAAATTAGTTTTAGAAGTGTTGGTTTGCAGGGATTTGATTGGCTTCAGGTTTGGTCACGAGTTTACATCAGTTAGAGAACCACTATAAGTGAAGGAGTCTACGCCTGAGTCATTAGTTCATACCTTCAGAATGACAATTTGAAGTAAAAAAAAATACCACACCAACAACCACATTTTGACTCAGAACATTTCTGGGTTAATCCTAGTCTTTATGTTTATAATGAATCATGAAGATGGCTTCTCTGACACACTGAAACAATCCACCTCGGTTTTGCCGTATAATAGACTTGTAATTTATATATGTAATAGAATCGTTTACAAGAGGTTAGTCTGGAAAGTCCACGGCATTAGTATATCAAAATTTAGGCGGTAGGAATCTGATGTTGCCGAATACAGCTGATTATTGACTCTAGGGTCTTGTTAAGTAGGTGCACACAAAATGCATCTTTTCTAATTTCAAAGTTTGAGTGAAAATTTGTGGTGTAGATAAACGGCACTATTTCCGTCCCCTGAGTTCCCACTGGAAAATAAGGCAGGAAGCTCTGGTTTTAGGTTACTAAGTTGCTTGCTCCTAAACTTCGCTCTTATCTAAACTTACTGTTGACTAGTGAGCTGAGTGAGGTTTTGGATGGCATTGGCCAATAGTTGAACACAGACCTCCCGCGTGGCTGGTGAGCAGTCTGCAAATGAGGCATCCACGCAGAGACCATGGAGCACTGCATAGCTTTTTCATCCTATTCTGGGACTCTTAATCAGTGTAGACCAATGAACCTACATGGGATGGAACTCAGGAGCCTTCAGGTTACGAAGAAATTCATTCAGCTACTTGCCCCGAATATACTAAATTATTATTTATTATTATTGCTCCCTTGGGTTCCTAGTGGAACATAGGGCTTCAAGTGCACGTCTCCACTTGATTCTGCCTTCTGTTGTATTTTTCACCTGCATCCATGTTAGTCCATACTCTTTCAACTCCTCTTCACACGATCTCCTCCATGTCACCCTTGCACTGACGTCCCACTCGCCACATCCCCTTCAAGTTCCACTCGAAGGCTTGACGCACAATGTCACCCAGCGGTCTCCTCAGCGAGTGTCCAATCCATCTCCACTTTCTCCTGCATATTTAATGTTGGTTGGCGATTGGTTCTTGCTTTGTTTGTTAGTGCCCATAGTTTCTTGTTGGTGATTCTTTCCGGCCCGGCCGGGCCATCTGATCTTCAGTATAGAGTGAAGACAGTTGTTAGTAAAGGTCTGCAACAAGCTTTAGGAAATATTCTTTGTGATCCACCCGCGAAGTTTCTGATCCGATCCGTATAGAAGAACTGACTGGCTTGACGCTGTTTGTAATGAAAATACGACCGACGGAATTTTGTTGTTGATATGACGTTGAGTGACGAAGATTTCCTTCCAGATTGGTTTCAGGTTGATGAATGAATGTGTTTCTCGCTCGCCTTCCCGGTTCTCACTCGATTTGACATCCTCGTCCGTTCCAACTGCCTGAAGTTGAGACAATGCTTCCTCCGTAGATAAGTAAGTGAATGAAGTAACCTCTTTCAAATCCCTCCCGTTGATGGTGATTGGCGCTAGATATTGCTGTTGTTGCTGTTGGTTGGTTGGTTATTTTTATCACCTCCATCTTGTCTATGTTCACCTGGAGTCCTGTCTTCGCCGGCTGCTTCTTCCACCAGTTTGTCGGTTTTCGCTTGTAAGTCTTCGATTGTGTGTCACATACAGGTCTTCTAGGTTCTTCGCGTTGGTCCAGGATATCGTTCCCTGTCCTCTCGTTCCCCTGTCACTGTCTGACGCATAATCCAGTCAGTCCAACACAATTAGGAATATCATTGGTGATAATAAGCACCCTTGTCTGACTCCTGTGTTTACTCCAAACGCCTCGCTGAGTTTTCCGTTGTGGATCACTTGGCATGTGCCGTTGTCGTACAGCTGTTGAATAAGGTTGATGAATATTTGGGGTACGCCGTAGTACTCGAGTAATTTCCAAATTACTTCACGATCAACGCTGTCGAAGGCCTTCTCAAAGTCTATAAAGTTGAGGTAGAGGTTTGATTGCCATTCCATGCTTTGTTCTGTGATGATGATGCGTAGAGTTGCAATTTGGTCAGTACATGATTTGCCTTTCCTGAATCCAGCTTGTTCTGGTCGGAGTTCTGTCTCCAGTGCGTCCTTTAATCTCTCCAGGATGATGCGACTCAGGATTTTACTTGGCGTCGATAGGAGCATGATTCCTCGCCAGTTCTTGCAGAGTCCTAAGTCGCCCTTCTTTGGTAGTTTCACGAGGTAACCTTTCCTCCAGTCAGTAGGCACCTTTCCCTCCTTCCAGACCTTTTGCAATAATGGAGTCAGCATGTCTGCTGTCGTCTCTGGGTCCGCTTTCAGTGCTTCAGGGGGTATTCCATCTGGTCCGGCTGCTTTTCCAGCTTTCAGAAGTTTGATTGCATTCAAGACTTCAGCTCTCGTTGGAGGATTGGTGTCAACTTGCAGTTGTGTGCGCGCTGTTGTTGGTATTTCTGGACGGGTTGCAGGTGATGGTCGGTTCAAGAGTCCTTTGAAGTGATCCGCCCATTGTTTAATCTGTTTTTCTTCCTTGGTAATTGGGTTCCCTTGGCTGTCTTTTATAGGTTTCGCTTGTGTTGATCTCTTCCCGGATAGAGATTTGGTTATCTGATATAGTGTCCTCAGGTCCCTTTTGCCTGCTGCCTTCTCAGCTTCAGTGACCAGATTGTCGTAGAATCGTCTTTTGTCCTTCCTAGCACTCTTCTTCACTTCTTTGTCCAGTGCTGTGTAAGTTGAGCTCAGCGTCTCCTTCTCCTGTCCGTCCTTGCATTGAATCATTTTCTCTTTCACCATTCTCCTCTCTTCTATTAATTTCCAAGTGTCCGTTGAGAGCCATTCCTTGTCTTGTCTCTTCTTTCTTCCTAGAACCGTTGAACACGTTTCGTTGAGAATCGCCTTCAGAGACTTCCAATGTTCTTCCACGCATGATTCTTCAGTGATGTCGCGTAGTGTTTCCTGCTTTGCTCTGACAGTTGCAGTGAAGGTGTTCTTTGTGGTTGTGTCCTTCAGTAATTGAGTGTTGAACTTGCATTGTGGCCTATCCCCAGCTATCCTCGAGGCTTTTAGTTTCACCTTGAAAGTCCCTTCTACTAGATAGTGGTCTGAACCCACATCTGCTCCTCTCCTTGACCTTGTGTCCAGTAGGCTCCGTCTCCACTTTCTTGAAATTGAGATGAAGTCTATTTGGTTCTTGGTGTTTCCATCTGGTGAAATCCATGTCGTCTTGTGTATATCCTTGTGTTTGAACACACTACCACCAATCACCAAATCATTGAAGGCGCAGAAGTCTGAGAAGAGTTCACCATTGTCGTTCATTTCGCCGAGGGCCTCACGACCCATGGTGAGTTCTCTTCCTGTGTTGTCTCCTCCCAGCTTCGCATTCATGTCGCCCATCAGGATTTTGATATCGCCATTTGGGACGTTGTCCATTATTGCTTGTAGTTGTCTGTAGAACGCCTCCTTCTTCTCTTGTTCTGAGACGTTTGTAGGCGCATAACATTGAATGACTGTAACTTTCCTTCCTTTTGAGTTGAACCTGGCTGTCATTATCCTGGAGGAGATTGGTTCCCACTGCATGAGAGCTTTGGTTGCTGTTGGTGACATCATGATGGCCACTCCCTCGGTGTGCTCATGGTTGTCCTCTGGGTGGCCGGAATAGATTACTGTCTCTCCAGTAGGTAGTTGGCACCTTCCAGTTCCGTTCCATCTGCTCTCGCAGATTCCCAACACTTCTATTCTGTACCTTCTCATTTCAGCGGCTATCTGGCCATTGTACGAACATTCCAGGTACCCATCCTTACTTTTGCTTTCATCGAAAGAAGGCACATCGGCTGACTGGCTTCCCGAAGGCTTTCACCAGCCTGCGTCATTTCACTTCCCCGATTCCAGCGAAAAGTAAGGCTATTGCTTATGTTTTTAGAATTTTTAATATATTTATTCGTTGAAGTTTCTGTAGCGATTTGGTTGTTTTACAGGGGTGGAGTTGCTAGCACCATGCTTCAACCCTCCCTCTCTCTTTACCCGAGCTTGCGACCGGCAAGAAAACTAGCGAGCTAGTAATCTAGGCGGGGTTGAATATACTAAATACACTACATTGTCTTAGGTCAGTGTCATGTTCTATCATGTTTAGGGGTGAAATCTTTGAAAATTAAGCAGAAAAAGTGGTTTGATATGCAGCAGGTCTTACTCTCTTTGTCAAGTCAATGAATTTGTTTTTACTGCTGCAATTCTTCCACTCATATAGCCTGACAAACACAACATATTTGTATTTGTAAGATCTTAGCGACAGTGAAATGAGTAGATCCAACGTTTCCTTCGGTAAACTGGTCTAAAGTTCACAGAAATTGATCGAAATTAAAATTAACAAACGCATAAATGAGCATCTTCCTTCATGGTTCGGAAAAGGTCAAATAAAATCCATACGAAGTTCTATTTTGGCTCATTTGATTGATAGTGGTCACCAAGTGGACAAAAATAGTGCTTTCAAAGTTATTTACCGCATTCCATCAAGTCTTTCGAACGGAATCAGAACCCGTCTTTTACACTTAGCCGAAGCTATGGGAATTAATTCGAGAGAACAATCCTAGTCTTTGTATACAAAAGAAATTTGTTCTACCTTTGTCTCTCCCTTGGCTTAGGTGAATTCTATTCAAAACCCTCCCACCCTTTCTTATCATCCCTCTCCTTCGTACTTTTATGATATTTATTTAAACTCTGATTATCGTTCCATTTGATTTGACCTAATTTATTTATTTATTGAATTGTCTACACAAATGCATATACTAACTTTGTTATTCTTATCACCTATATAAGCCTTATTAACAATATTTTGTTATCATTATAATCATCGTTATTAACTTCGTTCAAAACATTTACCACAATATTATTACTATTATTACTATTATTATTATTACTATTATTATTTGATCCACTAAATCACCGTCATTGGTTATAATTTTATATATATAAGTCTATGTAAATTAGAGTAAAGCCTGAAGAAGATCTAATTGAAAACAGTAATACTGTTCGCTTATATGTCTTGTTCGAAATTAAAATAACAAAGGTTTATATATATATATATATATATATATCTTGTTTTTAAAAACCGCCTTGTCGAATCATGTCATATTGGACCACATGAAAAAGCCGACATTACAAAGTCAAGGGGCGACAATGAACAAAGTGAAGGCTGAAACTAGCAAAATGTTACAGTCAATAAAAAGAACAAACTTGGTGTATCATTTTGGTTGATTTTGGCTGTAAAAAGTTGCAGTCCCTGTCGATTTTATGAACTGCCAAAAATTCACAAAGCAGACGTTCTATTACGTCCAGTTGTGGATTTTACTAATTCCCCAATCTACAAACTCTCTAAATAGATCTATCGAGTACTAAGTCTATATGAAATGAAAGTGGAATATGGAGTGAAGAATTCGTATGAATTTAAGAGAAAAATTGAAGAAGATGAAATAATGGAAAGTTTCGAAGTTTATTCATTACTCATGAATGTTCCCGTTAATGATTCTTCAAGTATTATTTATAATTTACTTTGTGCTGACGACGAACTCAGTGCTCCTTGTTCTTTAAATCCAGACGAAATTATGAAGGCATTGAAACGGTTTCTACGCTCCACGTTATTTATATTTAGAGCGGTTCTCTACCGTCAATAGAAGACATTGCTATGGGATCACCAGTGTCTCCGCTAGCCACCAATCTGTCCACGCACACATTAGAAACAAATGCAATTATGAGATGTTCTAGTCCTCCAAAAATTTGGCTAAGATACGTGAGTCTGTTCATCAAAATTTTGCGATTAATAAACAATATGTCAGAAACCATGAAGTTTTCCAAAGATGTTGAATCCAACGAAGATGATTTGGCGTTCCTGCACGGTTTAGTAATAACATAACCAGATGGTCAACTTAAAATAACTATTTTCAGAAGGCTGATCCATTTGGAAAGCTAGCTAGACTACTTTTCATCACAAACCTTTACCACCAAAGTAACTGTGGCCAAGAATCTGATTAACAGAACCAAACGTCTAGTTACGGAGTGGGAATAAATTCCACTCTTGAATAAAATATTTAATACAAAGCCTTTAGAAAAAGGTATTTAAAATGTGAATCGAAACCTGCTGCTAAGAGTTGGGTCAGTACAGCGGTGATTCTTTATCGCAAAGAGACATCGGATGAGATAAAGCGAATCCTCAAAGATCACGGCACAAGAGTGTATTTTCGTGCAACTAACACCTTACGCTAATCAATGGTGAAAGTTAAGGATAAAATAGAACAAGAAAACCAGCAGAATTGCGTATACCAGATCAATTGTGGGGATTTTAATGCTGTATATGTAAGAGAATCTTCAAGACAGGTAGATGTAAGAGTGAAAGAGCACAAACAATATCAAGGTGGTTCCAGAAACCTCTGCAGATTTGGAAGAAGTTAGAAAACAGATCAGCGATTGCGCCACACTCGATAAAATCGGGACACAAGATCAACTTTGATAGGACTAAAGTTCTACAAAAAGGTTTTGGTCCTTATAAAGAATGATTGACTGCAGAAGATTTTTCGCATATATGGGTGAATCCCAACAGTTTGAATAGACATGAAGGTGAGATGTTAGCTACTGAATCACAAATAAAAATGGATACATATTACTAATACCCATACTTGATCTAAATTCCCAGTTGTCTATATCTTCTTGTGGACAGGCTAACAAATGATTTGCAATTGTTGCCACATACACACATGCACACGCACCATTGTATACCTCATATACTCACATATATCTTTCATATTCATTTGTCTACGACAGTGAAATTTAGTCAAACGTAATCACCAAAATTCTGATGAAAAAGTGCGCACATGCATGGGACAAACACCACAATATCGACTGGAACAATGTTTGTATTCTAAAAATTAATATGAACGAATTCATTGGGAAATTGTCTATAGTTTGGTTTGTAAGGGTTTGTTATGGTTTTACGAGTTGACCACAGATTGATATCAGTTAGAGAACCATTGAAAACCAGCACTGGAGTACTGGACAGCTGCTGTTTCATCCTAGTTTGGGAATCATCGGGAGTACGCACCCACTGGGTTTCGAACCCGGGACCTTCCGGTTACAAGGCAAGCTCGTATACCATTCAGCCACTGGAACCCGATTCAATGGCTCGTGAATTCTAACTTCTACCAATTCGTGATTTAGCGCGACCCCAACCATTGTCGTTGGTGGGACATCCATCCATACACGTGACATCTAATTGGACCTCACTGGTCACGACTTCTCACTAGAACTCAGGAAACTCCAACCTGTAGGAAGTCACTAGCGAGCATCAGATTAACTTTCTATAGTTTGGTTTGTAAGGATTAGTTATGTTTTACGAGTTGATCACGATATACGAGCTTGCCTTGTAACCGGAAGGTCCCGGGTTCTAATCCCAGTGGGTGCGTACTGCCGATGATTCCCAAACTAGGATGAAACAGCTGGCCAATACTCCAAGGGTTTCCAGTGGTTCTCTAACTAATGTCAGCTCATCAAGAAATCCTCCACGCAACTAAACAAAATCCCTACTAAACCAATACTTGAAAATACAAATATAATACAAAAAAACATATACCTCTCACTCGTCGCTCAATTAATATGAAACTATTCGGGGAAATCTTGACCGTAGTTCATATGAAACACAAGGTATATTTGTATAGCGTTATTAGAAGGCAGAGACTATCTGAAAATGTGATGTATTTTGTGCTATACATTTCGAACAATCTGATCCCTCACACATTTACTTGTCAAGTCAATATATATAGAAAGGTTAAATTAAACAAAGTGAGAGAAAACGGAATTAAGAATAATTAACACAAACCTTTGGTAATCCAATCAATTAAGGATTATTAAGGTAGGTTAAGAGTAATAACAAACTGTTTTTGAATATACAGAGGGGGCCTAAGTTTATGAATACCTATAGCCTCAACGAATTTCGATAAGCGCCCTAGACCGTTTTTATAGATGACCTTAAAGGCTGAGTTAACATCAATCTTATGGTTCATCTCGATTAGATGTTTAGCTATAGACGAATTTGGTAGTCTGACTGACACCTGCATCTATTGGTCTTCTACAATTCACTTGTTTTTCTAACCATTTAGGGATATGCTCGTCGTCCCACCCTCAAATGCAAAGCACAACTACTCCTCCCTATGTATGTGTGTCCACACACACACACACGAAAATTGGTAAATAGTGTGGGATGTGACATAATCACTTGTGCACTTTTAAGGTTTGCAGTGGTTCATATTTTTAGCTTTTTCGACAATTACAACTTGGGCTGCATAATAGGTTCTACGGATGACCGAATTCAACCTTTGTCTCAAAATCCTACTGTTTATTTCCCCGTTATATGGTAATTTGATGAAAACCTTTTTTCTTAGCGGGCGGCGGTATAGATTGTAGGTGTAAAGACTAATTGACTTCTAAACCTGTTTAAAAATTTTAAAGGATATCCCCGTTTTCAACAAGAGTATCCATCAGTATTTCATTTTCTTTGTCTATAACATCAACCGTGAAAATACATTCAATCCTCTCTTATATTGTAATGGACAGAAACTGTGAAAATTAAGGTATTGCCCTGTCCAAGTGGGCTTTCTGTAGACTGGTCGTCTCATTGAACCATCATCTCTTCGACTTAGAAGTATGTCTAAAAATGCAAACTCGTTACGACTTTCTTCCTCGCATGTAAGACTTATATGATTCTGTACAGAGCTAAGTCTATCTAAAAGACGACTCCCATCTTCATGATCGTCACATATCAAAATGACATTATCTACATATCTCCTATAGAAGGGCAATTTAGAAATTAAATCAAGGGACAAGTTCTTAGCATAAGACATGTAAGCGTCCGCTAACAAAAGTGCTCACGGACTACTACCCATACCAACACCATCCACTTGTAGAAAATGTTCACCTTCAAACGTGAAATGGACGTTGTCAGTACATAATAGTAATAAATCTTTCAAATAAGTTAAAGGAAAAGGGAATGAAAAACAATTAGAGGATATACAGTAGTCACAAATAATATCAATAATAACTATCTATCAATTTATTGTCCTAAAAATAGTTCGTCTAAAGTTACATAGTAAGCCGTGTCCAACTAATAGGGAAATTAATGAAGACAATCCATTTGGTGTTTCATAAACCTTTAATTTCAAAAAAAATTCATTTATTTCCGATGGTAACTCGCCTTAATAAACTTTGTTCACAATTTCGGTGACTCGTAACTAAGACAGAAAGAAATATTCGGAGTTATAACTAACGGTACTAGTTATGAAACCATTGGATATGTCTTGACAGAGATACAACATCCAGTTAGTTGCAAATGTTTGAGTTATACGCCTGGATGAGTCACGTTCTTAATGGAACCAAATATTTTTCCCTCTTCGTCTGTGGGATACAATTTGTATCGCCAGTAAGCAACGGGGTTTATTAATTCCGTTAGCATGGAGTAAAATTCACTTAAATGGCTGCAAGGTTTTTAACAATGGGACCGAATCCTCATACCAATCACCGTGTCCGTATAGGCATCAATTTGCGCAATTTACGAATAGCTGATAAGATTTATTAGATCTTTATTCACTCTACCTTTATAGTTATTAAAAGTTTACCTATTTTTAGAAATATATTCGTTAAATATCGTTTAATTATGCGTTCGTGGACAGTTCATTGATGGAATAGTGGGCATTCGTACATGTGGTTCAGGGTTCGATTTCCAACCAACACAGTTCTCACACCTCACTTAGCCATTATATATTCAACAAAACACTTAGTTCAGTGAAGAGGCTTTTTTAGGTGAATTCATTTTCCTACCCAGCGATACAGTCGTACTTATATACAATTTCTATTTCACGAAAGAGGATAACAACATAAGTAATGAGTTGTCACTAAAGTATTTGTCAATATTAATCATTCAACAAGATCACCTGGATAGGTGTATTCACCTTACGTAACAAGATGAATAACTTAATGTGTCAACGAGTTGTAATCAGGACTCACATTGAAACGAAGGAAAATATGGAATTATGTAAGAGTTCTAAAGCAATACAGGAGGCATACAATTCTGTGTGTTTATGTCGAAAAGGGTACAAGAACACTATCCCACTACATGGTTGCAGAAAGTTAGCACTGGCTCTATACGGAGTAGGATAATCGAACACCTTGTCAACACTGGTCATTCCATCTCAGCAAACACCTTCAAAGTTATATGCAAAATGAAGAATATATAGGAGAAAGGCGTTGAGCGAAGAAGAGTTACTCCTCTTTTCGGCGGAATCATTCTCAAGCTGTACAATCGCAAATCTACGTGGTAATAAAAGGGATGTTTCCAAAGATGTTTCATTAGTAAATCGATATTAGTTTGTTTATTAAATCTATCACACAGTGTGAATACAATTGATATGATTATGAACAGCAATAAATTTTGTTCAAGACCTTGTCATCCAGTAAATACTGATACTGTTTCTGTGACTGTGTGATACATCTAATAAACTAAGTAATATGGAATTACTTACTACCACCACAGTGTCCAATGTTGACACATGTGTGCGTCGGTGGCACAGTGGTCAGGACTCTCGCTGATCATGCACATGGTCCGGGGTTCGAACCCACGCCGGCGCACACCTGATATCTATGGTCGGCCTGCAAAATTTGGGCTACCGATATCCATGCTGAAAATTCCATACTTGTACCAAAAATACAGTGTGGAATCAAGCTGTAATCAAAAATAAAAAAAAATAAAATAAACATATATTAAGGTGTGTCATTAGAATTGCAAATTTTGCATAACAAATTACGTAATGTAAACAGTGCTAATTGGTTAGAAACTAAAATAAGACTAAATATGTAAGCTGAGTGACGTAATATAAGTAACTAACTGACGGGACTGAGTAGAATTCAACGGAAATTTCAAACAGTGGTTACAACAGGTAGACGTATAATAAGGCGTGAGAGAAGAAAATCAATGATACCATTCAGAAACCAAACGCACAAAAGATACGTATTTGATGTTAAGATAGATCAAGTCCTCCACTGTAGGTTGAATAAATGAACACACTTCTTTTGCACGCAAAGTTCATCGTTTAACATGTGAGTCACCATTGCTTCTACGGTTTCAAGAAATTCGAGTTATACTCTCTTAGCAAGATTCCCATTCAGCGAGAAAGTCAACTTTGAAGTTGCTTTTTAGGTTAGCTTGGTGTTCAGATCCGATCACATATTCCTGGGTAGAGAATTGGGGCAACCGTTGAACTCCTTTATAAAACCGTAAATGTGGGTGAGTGTTCAATGATACGTTTGGATAGCAGACGCTGAGTACAGTTGGCATCGCTAGCTCTAAAGTTGAGCAGTTGAATTGAGAAATGGATATTTATGAGGCCGACATTGGTAGCTTATCCTTGACGTTCATATGAATCATTTGTCGGAATCCAGCCGCGAAGGAGGATTTCTTCAGTATTCGAGACAGCCGGGGTTTTCAGCATTTCTGCTCATAAGTCTCCAATGAATAGCAGATTCACTTGGGGATGTGGTTTGGTAGAAGAAAGTGTGGACAGTTTTAGTGAGTGAAGAATAATCTGCCGATGGCAACACACTTTCAACTGTTTTGCATCTCTGAATCTTTAGCCATTGATTTAGACAAACCGGAGTAATGCCTACAAAGGAAAATCACTCAATCACTCCCTACTTTTTGATTTCTTCTGACTTGATTTTTGTTTGCTTTTGTTTTTCTAACTCCCTTATACCACTTGTATTTCTCTAGAACTCCTGCAAAATTCCATATTTTCCATTCTAATCGCATCTCATTAGTACATTAAATTACTCATCTTGTCAAGTATTTGTAATAATACATTCAACTCCTTTTATAAACTGACTAATATTGACGTCCGTCCTTATGATTACTCATCGCTTTTATTACTATAGTCTTTCGTGAGAAAAAAGGTTGTTTATCAATACGATTGTAAAGCTGGGGAAGAAAATGAATTCACCAAAACCAGCCTGTTTGTTGAACTATGTGTTTTGCTACTGAAACGTCAAACCTTAATGCAGGTATGCTGTGCACTCCGATCTCTCCCATTGAAAAATAGGCTGTCTTACTCTACAGGCATTAAACTACATATCCACAGATCAGATTCGCAATATGCAAAGTTTACACACTTGAGAAGGTGAAATTTCGCCAGGATCTGCCTTGGAAAATGAATTGATCGCGTCATAATATGTGATCTGCTTCTACCATATAGGGTAGTCGAGAAATCGAGCACGTTTGAATAAAACTACGTACTACTGGTTGATTGAGTTGAACAATTGTACACCACTCACACCAACAACCAGTAGTACTTGCCAGTCTGCCAGATATAAGTGATCCGAACGTGGGAGGGTCGTTTCACCGGGTACACTGTTGATAATCCCAGCCCCCCCCACCAACATGTGGAACTGCCGTCCGATGCTTAGATCACCTCGATCTGACAGGCTAGCAAACACTACTGGTTGATGATGTGAGTAATATTCAGCTAACCATCTCAGTCATTCAGTAGTATGCAGTTTCATGGAAATAAATATGCGGACAACAGCAGGTGAGAAGTGAACTCCCAAAAGTGAATTCCGACAACGAATTAACATATATCAGCCGATGAATCGATCGTATACAAAAAGCAAACTAACTACTAGTAGAACAAGTGATAGTAGTAGTGGCATTATTACTGCATATTCTGATTCACAATTTCTACTGTCGATACACCTTTTTTTTCAATTTATGCAAATAGTGACCTTTTACTGAATTATTAATGTACATAACTTAGCATATTGTAATGCATGTAGATGAACACAAATTTATACATACACTACTTGTGTGTGTCTGTGTGTGTACACACACACATACACACAGTGCAGAAAAATTCGTTTTTCACTATTACAGGACACTAATAAGCTGATAGGATTGTTTATTCCATCTAGAAATCTTGACTTACACCATAAATGGAGGTAATTCTAATTGAAATCAAGTAACACTGTTTTTTTCTTGTGCAAAACGGAAGTGATAACCTGACAGGATAGCTCCGTTTCTGTGGTAAACAACAACTTTAGAATTTGTTTTCGCTGCCTTGCCTTCTCAGTGGAACATACGGCATCAAGCTTCGAAGTTTCAGTAGCAATGGTACTGCTTTAAGGCTTCGGGTTGCCAGACTTACGCTTAAGCTTTACTCATTTCCCGTTTGACAGTTGGCCAGTAAAATAAGGCGACGTTTGGGAATGAGTCGATGGGGATTCGAACTAGTATCACCGCCGTGATTAGCGGACATTCTGCTATCCACTATCTGGTTGGATTTTACTGAAATTTCCAAATCAGAATTTATCATTCTGTATACTATTCACTAGCTAGACTGACTGAGGGACATTAACAACTTAGAAGCGATTATCCTTTTATCCGTTGAAGAACAGTGTGTAGAGGAATTACGAAGCACTAGGTCAGCCATGTACAACAGTGCTGTTGGACTACATAGGTTCTCATCATTATTAAGCTTTCTGCCAGAAGAAAAGAAATGTTGCCATTAAGAGAAATTATAAATGTTGTTCAAACCCCATTTTATGAACAAATGAAAAGATGACAGTGAATTCCCCTTTTTATTAATGTATGAAAAATTAACTCCCCCTGAGTTCCTAGTGGAACATATGGCTTCAAAATTGAGTTTTGAAGCTTCATTAGAAATGGTAGTTTTCTAAGGTGCGTATGCTAGTATCCCATTCATTGTTATTATTAGTGCTTTTAGTTCATAAAGGAACATGGGGCTTCAACCTCAAGTCTCCATTGAGTTTGGGATTCTCCAATAACGTTTTCACCTGACTCCACGTCTGCCCACATGCTTTCATCTAATTTTCACATCACCTCCTCTTGTTCCTGCATGCCACCCTCTCACTGACGACCAACTCGCTGCTTCACCTTCGGTTCCATTTGAGAGCATCGCGCGTGATGTCACTTCGAGGTTTGTTTACTCAGAGTATGGCCAATCCACCTCCATTTCTTCCTGCACATTAGTTGCGCAATCGGTTAATGGTTGATTCGTTCATCGCCAGAGATCCCTGTTGCTGATCATTTCTAGACGGCGATCAGATCTTGAACAGTATGAAGAAAAGACAGTTGTTGATGAAGGTCTGTAGTTTGTTCGAAGTGCCTTTTATGACGCGGCGCCAAATCTCTGATCCATATAGTAGCACCGACCTCACAGTGGAGTTGAAAATCCAGATATTATTTTTCATGGTGAGTGCCCATTGATCTCCATCCACACAGACTTGCGAGAAATGAAATCTTGTCTTGCTTCCCAGGTCGGTAGGTAGGTAGGTAGGTAGGTAGGTGAGAGAGAATGTTTCTTTCAGATTTCTCCCATTCATGCTGATTGTTGTCTGTTGTTGTTGTTGTGGCTGTTTTTGTTGCAACTGCTCAGGAATCTTCATCACCACCTGTGTTTTCACTATGTTCACCTGAATGAAGAAGTCCTATCTTCTCTGGATGCTTCTTCTATCTCCAACAGGTTCCTTTTCACTTGCATATCTTCCCTTGTTTGTGAGAAATCAGACATATTTCATCGGCGAAGTCCAGATCCTTGAAGTAATTTGTGTGTGACCATGTTATGCCTGTTTCCTCGTTGGCCACCACTGTCTGTCTGTCGGATTTTATAATCCACTGCAATCAGGAATATCATTGAAGATAGTAAGAAGCCAGCTTGTCTTACTTCCGTGTCTACTTCGAATGATTCCGTAAGTTTCCTGTTGTGGATTACTTGGCATGCAGCCTCACACTCAACCTTCCCTCATTTACGGAGCTTGCAACCGGCCGCGGGAGGTAAAGGAGTGCTCAGAACGGGACTCAAACCACGGGCCACGTGCATGTCCGGCGGGCATCCTCCCACTGAATCACCGACGTGCCATCTACCTCCTCGCTTTTTAACATACGCAAGTGAAACTCATGAGTGCCTAAACTCTGACTGCTCATCTTAAAACGTCATTCATTGAGAAGATGGCGTCAAATGACTTACGGAAACATCAATCCATACAGAAAAAGGTAGACGAAGTTACTTACAGCCAACGCGCTGGATAGAGTGAACTGGTTTATGATTTTCTATTTCACGTCAGGTAAAAAAACTCACAGGTGTTTTTTCGTCGTAGTTAGCCTAAAGCTGTTTCAATTTATTCTTCACTGTCTACTTTACTCTGAGAAAATTTTCAGTGAAAAAAAAATATTTTTTTAATTTTCGAATATTGCTTTTATCATTTAGTTTCAGCAAAATAACGGAACAAATGTTTAAACCAAATTTCTTATGTTTCGATGATGAACATTTCTGAAGGATTTTGCCAACTCATATATACTCATAAATTCTCATGTGAAAATATAAAAAAATTTTTCACATAAAAGGCCTTCTTTCTACCTCTTCTGTAAAGAGCTGATATCAAATAATAATCACATGGAAATATGAGTATACTGCTTAGTTAAAAATACTCTGTGTATGTGTGTGTGTTTGCGCGCCAGTCAATGCACTTGTCGTATGTCAAGAAAACGTGATTTATTTTGATGAAAACGAAACAATGAAGGATTTAACCATAAGCTGACATCCCTACAAAAACCAATACTTGAAAACGAAACAGTCAGTGTCTTTTAAAGGCTAACTAAGTCTTATTGATTGGCAAATGAAGATGACGAAATGAACGCGTCGCGAAACATGTTTTGAGTAGTTTAAATTGGTACTTTACTGTGATTCAAGAAATTGGTTATTTAATCAATCTGATACTACGTGATCAATAGTGTCATTGATTGACCACTTCTCACATAAAACTGTACTATATATTACAGAGGCACGTAATAAGTTAATTTTATAAGACACAACAACTTGCCACTAGTTTCTTCACCTCCTACTTTATAAGTAGCTGATAAGTTGTCAATTGCGTAAAAAGGTTGACGTTAATTTGGGCCATTTCAACATGCAAATATATACCAGTTCACCTCTTCTCCTGAAGCTGATTACATTCACCAGACTGGCTAGAGAAGAAGGAAGAAAGCAGATGCGCATGTAGTTTGGAAACAGGACATCTGATGAATTCAGAACATTCGGTTCCATTTAAACTCATACAAAAGATCCGATTAAAATATCTCAAAGCGAGTGAGACCAAGGCATCTGACTGATCATAACTGAGGCCGTGGAAATGCAAAAGTTCACGTCCACACTATTACGTCCAAAAGAAATACTCCCAACCTTTGTCTCCATTATGACCATCATAAATAATCAGTTTTCTGAATAACGATTATTCTACTACCTTTCTTCTTATACAATATTCCTGTTTATTTATGTTATTTTCGCGTTTCGCTACCACTAGTCTTTGCACTAATTTATTCTTTTCATTCGATCTTCAGCCTTATTTTGTTATTACACTTGACCTGAAATAACTCTGGAACTTTTTCACCCATCTACACTATAAATACACGAATATACACGGAAAAGAAAATTTCCTTCACTGCAATCGTCTTTTTTGCTAAATATTTCCTATAATCTAATGTATATATTCCGTGATTTGATATATTATTCGTTACTAGTCATCGCTTCGATTCCAAGTGGAACATACGAACTCAGCAGCACATCACCATTCCACTCCATCCTCTGCAGTCACTCTCAACAGGCTTCATGACAGCTCACATTTCTTTATTTCCTCTTCACATTTAATCTCTTCTGCGGCAAACTTCAATGGCCAAATCATCCCTTCTAATTCAGCTTCCAGTGGAGCACCTGATGTGTGGTGTAACGGTGTCCAACCATCTTTACTTACTTCTGCATATTTCTTGAACAAAAGGTTCTTGCCTCGTTTACCATCTGCTACAGTTCCTTATCGTTTATTACCTCTCACCATCTAATCTTTAGTATTAAGTGAGGGAGACAGGTTTTGACCGCCTAGAGTAGCCTCCTGGAGGCTGAACGTCATCAGGTTATCAATGAATACTTACAGGATAACATAAGTCTACTTCTGTCCTCTGTGACTCGTCCTTTTAAATGTTGGTTTTAAAAATAGGCTTCTGCCATGACGCGTCAGTCAATCAAGTACGTTGATGACAAGCCAGAGTGGTATAATAAAGATAATAATAATTTGCTATATTTCAAAACAGTACTTATGATACAATATGGTACTGTAAGTATTTCTTGAAACATGGAGTCTAATTTAAATGCAGTAGGTAACTAAAATCGATAATAGTAACAATTTTGGTATTAGCAGTAACAATAAATCACGAGAAACAAGTCATGTATTGATCAAATCACTGCATTACGAATCATCATTGAACAAAGCTTGCAATGGGAATCACCCCCCTATCTCAACTCCGTCGACTTTGAAAAGCCCTTCGATAGCGCAGCGTCGATCGAGAGGTAATTTGGAAACTAATTCGCTACTACGGGGTCCCATCGACAATTATACATCTCATTCAACAGCTATATGACAATGCTGCATGCCAAGTAATCCACAACAGGAAACTTACGGAATCCTTCGAAGTAGACACGGAAGTAAGACAAGCTGGCTTCTTACTATCTTCAATGATATTCCTGATTGCAGTGGATTATAAAATCCGACAGACAGACAGTGGTGGCCAACGAGGAAACAGGCATAACATGGTCACACACAAATAACTCGGAGGATCTGGACTTCGCCGATGAAATATGTCTGATTTCTCACGAACAAGGGAAGATATGCAAGTGAAAAGGAACCTGTTGGAGATAGAAGAAGCATCCAGAGAAGATAGGACTTCTTCATTCAGGTGAACATAGTGAAAACACAGGTGGTGATGAAGATTCCTGAGCAGTTGCAACAGCAACAGCAACAACAACAACAACAGACAACAATCAGCATGAATGGGAGAAATCTGAAAGAAACATTCTCTCTCACCTACCTACCTACCTACCGACCTGGGAAGCATCGTTCCAACTACAGGTGGACGAGACTGTTCGAAGATATCAAAGCAGCGAGGATCGGGAAATCAAGACAAGATTTCATTACTCTCAAGTCTGTGTGGATGGAGATCAATGGGCACTCATCATGAAAAATAATATCTGGATTTTCAACTCCACTGTGAGGTCGGTGCTACTATATGGATCAGAGATTTGGCCAGCGCGTCATAAAGAGCACCTAGAACAAACTACAGACCTTCATTAACAGCTGTCTTTGCTCACTACTCAACATCGGATGGCTAGAAACGATCAGCAACAAAGATCTCTGGGAGCGAACCAACCAGAAATTGATTGTGCAACAAATAAGCATGAAGAAATAAAGGTGGACTGGAATGGCCATACTCTGAGGAAACCATCAAGTGACACCACTAGACAAGCCATTGCTCGAGTTGAACCCGGATGGGAAGGGGCTAGTTGGTCGCCCAAGGGTGACTTGGAGGAGGTGATGTGAAGAGGAGATGAGAGCATGTGGGCAGACGTTGAGTCAGGAGAAAACGTTGGCGGACAGCCCCGAAGACA
The DNA here is from genome assembly GCA_944472135.2 of Trichobilharzia regenti. Classification (NCBI taxonomy): domain Eukaryota; kingdom Metazoa; phylum Platyhelminthes; class Trematoda; order Strigeidida; family Schistosomatidae; genus Trichobilharzia; species Trichobilharzia regenti. The sequence goes on from OX235270.1 coordinate 4,794,543, forward strand.
ATGGAGACGCGCGGCTGAAACCCTATGTTCCTCTAGAAATTAAAGGAAATAATAATAATAGTAACAATAAGAGTCAAATATACACGAAAAGGGTAAAGTAGTAATAATAACAGTAACATTAATAGCTCAATGTATACATAGTAATCAAGATAGCGTTATCCTAGATGGCAAATATGAGAAGTAAGTTTCACGCTCAACGCATACTCTGTCATATAGGATGCCGGCAAGCCAAATAAGTTGTTGTTGAGTTAATTTTTTACTTTTCTTTTGCAAACATATAATCTTTCATAATAACTTCTAATCCTATCTGATGATATTCAATGGAGTAAGGTAGAGTTGGGAATATATATGAAGGGTGATGAGGGTCAGACAATATGGATTTAGACGATTTCCCACATGAGTTGTTCATGAGTTTGTTGTTTACAACAATATTTTCGTACATTTGGTTCCCTTGATAAACTTCGATAAAGAAAGAAAGGCCAGATTTGCAGTATAACATGATACCATCATTCTATTTCAGAGGTTCTCATCAGCTAACTGCAAACCACTACCTGAAATTACAATGCTTATAAATAATAACATTCCATACTTCAATGTGTGAAAGGTAATAAAGAAAACATGATAAAATAAACGCATTTGGAATATACGACGTATTACAGTTTCTAGTTTACGTTACCAGTAGTTTATATGCTATCAAACTATGAAAAAAGGGGTGGGTGAGAGAAGACAGGAAACCGAATAAACATTGTTAGCTTGTTCGTCAACACGGAAACTCGAAAAGGTTAAATTTCATCAAATTGCAAACTTCCTTAATGAGCTGAGCTCAATAGTGTGTATGACTAATCAGTGTAATGAAAGTAATAGGGTTATCAAAAGAGTGAGAGATTGACTACACACACTCTCTCTCTCTTTCTCTGTGCATAAGTTCGGTCTGAGATGTGTTGATTGCAATTGCTTCAGCGAATCGTAGTAGATTCGCTGTCCTCTATATATTTAATATCTTGAAGGATTTGGAATTCTCGAGAAAAAATGATTTTGTGGTATGTCTCTTGCCCTGCTGACAACCTTCAATACCCTTCATAATGCGACACAATCATTTTCGGTGGCTCAGGAAAGATTAAGGTGGAAAGGGGAGGCAGTATGGAAAAATAGGAAAGATTTAGTAGTTAACAAACTGTAAAACTTGAGTTTTAGCGATACCCATCTGTTTGTCTTAACTTCTTAGTGTAGAAGCTTACAGGAAAGCCTTTCTTAGAAATCCACAGGATATGGGATAATCAATAGAGGTCAGAGAATTGAACTATTCGAAGGCATTTTTTGCTTGACTCAGTTTCTATATCTGTGCCGTTTCTGTTACAAATATCTTCTAAACGAGCAGAAGTATCCAGTAGTACAAAGTGGTACTTATTTCCCAACAATGCACTGTTTCAGCAAAAACATAAGCAATCGAGTAGTAGTCTGAGCGAAAATTCTAAAAAGGTAAGAACAGAGTAATCAAAACACAAAACTTCCCCCTGAGAATTCAAAGTTAACCTTTATTTCCATCACATAGGCATATCTGCCTCGTAAAAATGCGCTTGAAAATGCGATCTAAAACAAATATACGTCTTTCAGCAGATTGTTTAGGCGTCTACGAAATGTATAGTGGTATATTCATTTACATTCACTCCTTAACGAAGCATTTAATGATGGCTAAAATAATTTCCACTTATTTTGAATTCCATATAGTTCATTTTTACATAGAAAGAAATTTTGAACACTCTTCATACAAAGTAGATTAGCGGTATGTTAACTAGTTCATGAATAGCAAAGGTGGCCAGAAAAATACTACAAACAAGGAAGTCTGATAACAAATCAATCAACAACCTATCGCTCAACCAACCAATATTCCGAACAAAGTGATGATGGGTCAGACACACATTGATAGGATCATTAAGTGAAATGATGTGCAAGGCCATCTCTTGAGAGGATCCCGAATGGGAAGTGACGAGTTGGGCATATTTGATCCAAGAGTACCATGAAGGAGATCGTGTAAGGAAGGGATGAAAGCTTATGGGGGATTGTGCAGCCAGATAAAGTGGATTGTAGAAACCGAAACAAGGTGGAGGTGTCCTGCTGAAGTTCTGTATTCCACTCGGAACACAAAGCAACAATAATAGTTTATTTATAGAATAAGAAAGACAAGTAAGCAAAGTATATTCCTATCGCAAATTCACTTCAGAGTTGTACATTAGTATTATATTTTGAGAGGTCAGTTGGTAATATTTTAGATGGTAACACAACATATGACATTACATGTCGATAGAGACAAAAAATTACTTGATCTAAAAGTTCTAAGTTTTAAAGGAAGAAATAAGGCGAAGAAAGCACGGAGTGAGTGTGGATTGCATACCAAGTTATTGTACGAGTTGACGAAGAGGAAGTTTAGGACCTCAGTAGTAGAATAGACTAGATAAACCGCTTCTACATATGTACAGTCCAGGGTTTTCCTTGTGAATAGGAAGAGCTTCTGCCATGTACAAAAGATGTAACTGGCCTTACCTTATACACCGCAGATTTCACATATTTTTATACTGATCCTGAATGATTTGTGTGAAGATGCTCGGGAATTGAACACTATTGATTTGTCTAATTTCTCCTCTTAGTAACCATAACCAGAGATTTTATTGTGTCCATCTACATAGTATCCTACCGATGCGGTATATACACGTTTATCTCTAAAGGACCAAGTTAACTGATATTTACACATGGATTTTACCAATAGTGGAGCATTGACTTTGGTGTTTTGATGAATAAGAGGTTATATATGGAGAAAGTGAAGCTCTGCTTCGATTGGAAAGTTCAGCTGTTGTTTCACCCTGGAATTCCGAATTTATAATAATGGAGAGGACAAGACTGCCTGTTACCATCTGTGATAATTCTAATTATGGTGGACTGGATTAAGCGGAGGACCATGTACAGGGAGTGAGAAAACAGGTACATGCTGGACCAATAAGGGGACTCTAGAGGATCTGAGTTGTGCGAACGACTCATGCTTAATGCTACATAAACTCGAAGAATTGCGGGGGAAAACAAAAAAAACTAATAGAATAAATGGCAAGGATACGACTTTGAGTGAGCTTAAAGAAGACGTATTTTATGCAAATATAACCAACCAAGTAACCAGCAAAAACAACCAGCACCAATCACCATCAGTGGGAAAACTTTGAAAAGGATTACTTTCTTCACCTATCTAGGCATCATCATTTAAACGCACATGGGATGTCAAAACAGGAATAAGAAACGTACAACGGATATCCATTCCTGTAAAATCAGTTCGGAAATTTGCACTCTCCATAAGGGACAAGATTCAGATTTTTAACACCAATGTTAAGTCCGTTTTTCTATGTGAATAGGAAACTTGGTGCGCACGTCACAAAAACCACTTCGAACAGGCTACTTCAAACTTTTATTAACAGTTGCCATCTTCGAGGTACCATAGTGAAGATCGGATGATGGGTGTGAATGAATTAGAAAAACAAGAAACTCTGGGAAAGAACAAATAAAGAATATTTTTCCTAAGGAAATATTTCAAAGAAAATGGGGATCGACACGATACAGTCTGAGGAAACCTTTGGATGACACTGCACGCTAGGCTGTCGATCGAATGGAGCCTGGTTGGGAGACGTCCAGTTATGTATGGGTCCAAGAGTTACATCAAGGGATAGGAGCCTCTAAGGAACCTTGGGAACATCTGAAGAGAGCTACAGAAAATAGAACAAAGTGGTGATGCGCTTTTGAAGCCCTATAATCCATTCGGAACTCAAGAGGGCAGTAATGGTAACAATGAAAAAGGCCTGTCTCAGGGAATGTCAGTCAACAGTTATGAAAAAGTTGACATATTTATTATTGTTTCCTTTAATCCCTGGAGGAACATAGGGCTTCAGCCGCGCGTCTCCATTGCGTTCGGTTCTCTGCCAGAGTTTTCACCTAGCTCCACACCTGCCCAAGTGCTTTCACCTACTCTTCGCATCACCTCCTCCAAGTCACCCTTGCACTGACGACTAAATCACAGCTTCCCCTTCGGGTTCAACTCGAGCAATGGCTTGTCTAGTGATATCATTTGATTTGCTGCACAAACGGTTCCTGATTGGCTCGCTCCCAGAGATCTTTGTTGCTGATCTTTTTTAGCCATCCGATGTTGAGTAGTGAGCAAAGACAGCTGGTAATGAAGGTCTGTAGTTTGTTCTAGGTGCTCTTTATGACGCGCTGGCCAAATCTCTGATCCCTATAGTAGCACCGACCTCACAGTGGAGTTGAAAATCCAGATATTATTTTTCATGGTGAGTGCCCATTGATCTCCATCCACACAGACTTGAGAGTAATGAAATCTTGTCTTGATTTCCCGATCCTCGCTGCTTTGATATCTTCGAACAGTCTCGTCCACCTGTAGTTGGAATGATGCTTCCCAGGTCGGTAGGTAGGTAGGTAGGTAGGTAGGTGAGAGAGAATGTTTCTTTCAGATTTCTCCCATTCATGCTGATTGTTGTCTGTTGTTGTTGCTGTTGTTGCTGTTTTTGTTGCAACTGCTCAGGAATCTTCATCACCACCTGTGTTTTCACTATGTTCACCTGAATGAAGAAGTCCTATCTTCTCTGGATGCTTCTTCTATCTCCAACAGGTTCCTTTTCACTTGCATATCTTCCCTTGTTTGTGAGAAATCAGACATATTTCATCGGCGAAGTCCAGATCCTCGAAGTAATTTGTGTGTGACCATGTTATGCCTGTTTCCTCGTTGGCCACCACTGTCTGTCTGTCGGATTTTATAATCCACTGCAATCAGGAATATCATTGAAGATAGTAAGAAACCAGCTTGTCTTACTTCCGTGTCTACTTCGAATGATTCCGTAAGTTTCCTGTTGTGGATTACTTGGCATGCAGCATTGTCGTATAGCTGTTGAATGAGATGTATAATTGTCGATGGGACCCCGTAGTAGCGAATTAGTTTCCAAATTACCTCTCGATCGACGCTGCGCTATCGAAGGGCTTTTCAAAGTCGATGAAGTTGAGATAGGGGGGTGATTACCATTGCAAGCTTTGTTCAATGATGATTCGTAATGTAGTGATTTGATCAATACACGACTTGTTTCTCCTGAATCCAGCTTGTTCCGGTCGAAGGTTTTCATCCAGGCTGGCGTGTTTGATTCTCTCCAGGATGATGCGGCTTAGTATTTAGCTTGGAATGGACAGGAGGATATTTCCGCGCCAGTGACAAGTTGACATATGCTGACTATACTCACTTCCACGTACACTTTAAGAAAATTTACATTCAGTATGACATACAATACCATAAAAATCTTTAAGGTTTATTTAAACACATGCATAAATCTTTTAATTCAGTGATTATTTTTTTTTTGGTGGGTGGAGGGGTTTTGACATTTCCATTGGTTGATACATAAATATATATTAACGCCAGAATGTAGTTTTTTTTTCTTGGTGAAGCCTTTTGCTTCACAAGTGTGTAGCATGTTAGCTTTTTCCTTGATTTCTATAATATCATCCACATATTTGCAGCATCACACTACCTCATATCATATATCGGTAAGTGTTCAGCATTGTGCATGTTTCATCTCCCCTCGAAAAGTACATATGTGTAGCACTTTTGATAACAGAGAAGAAAAAGCATCTACATCAGAAGGCCACAAAGAAGAAAGAAGTGTGTTCAGACAGCTTTCTGTTCATTGATTCTCAACTGTGAACGTAATTTATCATCGTCATCATCTTCATATTTATGTAATAAAACAATCGAAAGTATCTAAAAATTAGTTTATGCCCAGGTGTTGTTGGTGCTGTTGTATTTGCTTCATTCTCCTCTCTCACTCTTCTGTATATTTATATTTATCGGATGGTTAAACTTTGCCTAACGCTTCATCGAATTTCAGTATTACTTTTTTCTATTAAGTAACAATTAATGTGTGTAGTCTTGTGATTTTATGTTAGCCCATAAAATGAGCGTTAATCAACGCACAAACTGCCAGTAGTATTAGTTCTAGTAATAGTAGTAGTAGTAGTAGCATTAGTAGTAGTATCTGATCGATGGTAACGCAAAAAATCAAAAAAGGCAAGTTATACTGAAATAGTAACAGAAATATAAACTAAGAGAAAAAGAGATTAGTTCACTTTATGGGCTAACAGTTTTTTCAATCAATAATAATGCTGAGGCTTTAGATGTGACAACACTCACATGGGATAGACAAAAAGAGAGAAACAGTCTGTCACAGAATGTATGTTCAAGCCATATATTTCTTTTTCTGTGTAATATATTCATTAATCAGTATTACTTCTCTTAATTGGATAGCTATTTCGTCCTACTTTGGGACTCTTCAATGGGAGGAAAACAGCTGTCCAGTATTCCCAGGTTTTCTAATGGTCTCCTTACAGATGACGAAATCCTGTTGACAATCGAATCCCTACAAAGTAACAGTTGGAAACAGAGGCCAGTTGGGATTATTGTTATGCATAACTCAGTAATATGTGAAACTTTTTGATACGTTTCACAGACTGGTGAGTGCAAACTGGCGCGAAACATACGTCCAAGGACTTCTTGTCATTCACCTCTAACCACCATGATGACTGAGAGAATTCAGTCGGCAATAAACAAAGGATCAGATACATGAAACTAGTTTTAGTAACCAGTTTCCAATGAAAGTATTCAAAACACTAAGTCTTACTGGAGGTCAATCGCGGGCCTGCATAGCTCAGTGATAACGTCTGTGACTGCAGCACTGCAGCACCAGAGTTTGGATCTCACAAGGAACATCAGTTCCCCCATGGTTGCAGATACGCCTTGATGACTAGTAAGTACCAGCTGATACGAAACCTAGGTCTAGGCAGGGCTTCCTGCCGATCACCTCCATCCATCTAATACCAATATTTCACAGTGATGGTGAGCCACCTAGTGCCATACTGATTTAATTGAAAACTTGACTGGTAGAATTCAGTCTGCACCAAATATACGACTAGACACATTACACTAGTTGCTGACTAGCGTCCAATCAAAGAAAATTAAATAAATATGTATCCAGTAGAGTCATACAGGAAATTATCGTGAGCCTGAAAAGCTTAGTCGTAAGGTGCCTGACTGCAGCATTGGATGACTGTAGTTCAAATCACAGAGGGGACATGAGTCCATATCAGGTTGCAGATATGCCCTTCTGACTTGTGACCGTCAACAAGCACTTTCGATCATCTAACATTCATGAAGACCGCCCTTTATGTTGTTTCACTGTTTTTCGACAGTAAATTACCTTATTATTATTACTTTCTACATGACCAAATTTGCCTCGTCCTGACATATTACTCCATTGGACTCTGAGTGGAATTACAAGCTTCCAATCTATTATCTGAAGCCTACCTTAGCTGGCTTCACAATTCTTTGTAAGCTTTCATCTCTTCCCTACATTTTCTTCCCTTCGGTATATTTGTCGGGTGATAAGTTCTTCATTGGTCAGTCTTCAGAGTTCCTTGTAGCAATCTGATCTTCACTATCGACAGAATTGGTCAACTCTTGAGGAGAGACTTCAGTTATTATTATTATTCCCTTGGAGTCCAAGTGGAACATTTGGATTCAACAGGAGATCTCTTTTTTTGTTCCGTTCTTGGTACTCTTCTTCAGCTATCTTTACGGTTTGCTATAAGCTGTCATCTGCTCCTCACACTATCTTCTCCATTTCTTTCTCACTTCCACACCCAACTAATCGTTTTCTTTTCGGGTTTCACTTGAGCGATAGCCTGGTATATAATGTCGCTGGACCGTCTCCTCATTATGTGTCCAATCCACCTCCAGTTTCTCAGGAGTAATTATTAAACAGTATGCTTTTGGCTGTTTTGTTCTTTGTCTCTTATCGTTTCTGGCCACCCAATCATCATATCTTCAGTATCAAGCGAAGTGAGCGGGTGTTGATGAAAGTTTACGAGCTCCTGTTCACAAAGTTTATCGTGACCGGGGGGAGGGTAGAGGGTCAAGTCTGTGAGGCAGACAGAAGTACTGATATGAAATTCGTGTGGAAAATTCTGATATCATTCCTTTCTTGTAGTGACTGAAATAGATTTCCATACTGACTCCAGGCTTCTGTCCAATCATGGCTTGGCTTGCAATTCTTCTTGGTGTCGCCTGTCTACGGTTGAAACACTAACTGCCTAGACAAGCGAATTAATTAGCTTCTTTTGGATTTCTTCAGTTGATGATGGCTGATGCTTCTTGTAGTTGATTAAGTGTCTATATCACCTCTGATACGGTTATGAGTAGCAAATTGTTTTCGAAAGGTCGTCAGTAACTAATACTGTATGACTCTGTTAGGCCTTATCAAACAAATTTAATCTATGATAGAAGTATACTCCACCACAGCGACCAAGTTTTATTCTTAAGTCGATGAAACTGTCTTCTCTATGTTCACTTTAAGTTGTGTTTTAGCTTTCTCTTCTGTCAAGTTATTCATTTTTCTTTTCCAGAGCCTCCAGTTTGTGCAACACAATACATAAATTAGACGTGAATTTGAGATATACGAGAGCTGTTTCGTCGGAACAACATATTCCCGTCATCATGTCCAAACCAGCCCATGTTTTATTTCAATGCTTAGACTGCCTATCACTCCTGAAATAGCTAATTTTCCGACTTCATTTCTGATGACCCACCATTCTTCTTTGTGCTGACATAATTATCTAAATACCGAAATTTACATCTGTGAAGTCGACACTTTGATAGACGGTCAGTTGGAAATCCTAGGTATCATGCTAACTGGAAGTCATCGACAAGGCTTATTCGCAGTCTAGAAAAAATAATTTGATGCCTGACATCAGAACTATTATCACCTAGCAATGACACCGTATAACTATTTCGCCTAAGATTGATTCCCTGTAGGACACTAAAAGGTATAAAAGGACAACCAATATCATATGCTTAGTCCTCAGTGTTGGCTGAGTCCAATCTATAGAGTTTTGTAAGGTGTTCACTGCCTTTCTGCATGGGACATCATTTACTTCAGCGTTGAGGATACTGCCCGCCTACAAGTGTTAATAAACTCCGAAAATAAGATGCAGGGATGGCTGGTGATTGTTTGAAATATCATCTGGAACAAACGAAGAGCAAACAACTGAGGAAGATAATATAAAACCACTTTTCAACTGTTACTCTGTAGGGATTTGATTCATGTCAAGTTTCGCCGTGGTTCGATATCAACTAGAGGGATATTAAACATCAACAGGGAATACTAGACCGTTGTTTTGTCTGCCTGGTTTAGGACTTATTAGTGGCATGCAACTACCATCAGGGTTCAAGTCCAGGACATTGCCATAACAATACAACTTTGAAGACTATCCAGAAACTGCAGCCTGACCGCGAATCGGCAGAAGCTTAACTTCACGAACCAGTGGATCGAATCCAAATGGATGAATCGTCTAACTGATATCAATACCTGATCAAACTTCAAACTGATCTGATTTACTTAATTCTTATTCACTGCTTAGAACCTAAAACAATTGTAATATCGATACACAAAATATTCACACACCTCAGTTATTGAACATAGAGACGGTGGCCATTATCATTACACAAAAGAAAGGATAAATGATGTTTTTTTTAGGCTTGTTAATGTATATACATACACATACAATTACAAAAATATTTTAGAGTTAGCAATGTAAGTTAGAAGTTGATTAAATCATTTACATCAAATGTGTTGAGATCATCTAAACGATTTAATCTTTATAATGATATGTGAGGCCAATTTCGCATACCCAATCAGTTTCCCACTTCACTTCCTACTTCTAAAGTATTTTTAGAATTATTTGTAAGCATACAAAATAAGAAACTCAATGAAACCTTCTATGCAACGATTTCCTCGCCCAACAAGTAAAGTGTGATAAAAAAAACTTATTTTGAAAATCCCTCTTGAACTATCTAATCACAATGTTTATACTCATTTCAATGTTTCAGCTAACTTTGTAATAATTATCCTCTTATTTTCCTAGATTGCATATCACTGTTCTGATGCTTCCATACGTTCATATGTTCATTTAATCCTGATTATTTGTTTCTATTCCTGTTTATTCTCTATTTCGAATATATTTCTCTTTGTGTTTGTGTAATGATACTGATAACGTGTTGCTTAACGATTGTGTTTTCTAAGTATTGATTTTATGTCTGTACGGATTTTGTTTGATTGTTTGGAAGACTTCATCATGAGCTGACTTCAGTAAGAGAACAATTGGAAAACCTGCCGGGAGTACTGGGGGAACTGTTTCTTCCTCGTGTCGAACGCTTATTCAGTCGAACACCCACCGTGAGGGTTGGAACCTAGGACCTTCTGGTGGTTACAAGGCGAGCTAACTCATAGACCATAAAAAAATTAGTAGTCCCAAACCAGGATGAAACAGATGTCCAGTACTCCCTACAGGTTTTCCAGTGGTTCTCTGACTGTGTTTTTGTTTGAGTGAGTCAAGGTGATTCTGACGTCGAACCATCTCCGGGAATTGGTCGGGTGTGATTCGTGTGGAAAGAGTTTTTGATCTCACTCCAAATTTCAACAATAAGTGATCGTCTGTTTGCTGTCTTTCCTCTCATGTCTGTTCATGTCCCAGAGAGGTTTCATGACTTATACAGTGGGATGCAAATGTCAATTTCCAGCATAAACTGTGTGAATATTTTGTATATTGACATTTTTAAAATGCTTATGGTTGAATGCTGTTGAGAAGAACCCATGGAATATTAATGACGTCATTTTATCCCAATCACTTTGTTGTTCTTTTTTTTTGTTCAAATCAGTCAACAGGAAAGATTGCTTGAAGTAGCTAATGTCTGTCGAAAGTCCACTATAATAGCGAACCGCATAGACTAGAGTCTTTGGCCTATTGAAATGAATTAGATTTGTGTTTGGCGAACTGTAACTGCGTGACAGTAGTATTTTATGGTGACATTTTTCAAAGTGAACTAAAATTAAGAGAAACGACCATGACATAAACAGAACTGAAAGAGTAGGATTATTGCAAGCAAAGGCGTATTTTTGGCAATTCGTCATCAGGCATTATAGTTACAAAATATATTTATTTCCCACAATAAATATCAATAAAGCAAGAACAACAGTTTTCGCAGAATAAAATGGTTCCATCATTGATTTCATTGGCTTCTCATCAGCTGCTTACAGCCCAAAGGCATTATTAAGTAAGTCTACAGAAACAATTTTAATATGTTTGCGCAGAGTTCATTTTTCAACAAAAATCAATCAATATATAGTAATATATAATATAGTAATATATATAGTAATAATAAACACTTTATCTCAAACAATAATGACAATACACAATAGAAACTCTCAGTTACCAGGATACAGGGAAAGGAAAGACTGATAAAAGCAACTTTCTAAAATCATGAAATGGGTTATAGGCGCTTTAGCAAACTTAAGTAGAAGGCTCAGTATGATATTTACAATGAAGTTAACAGTACAGACAAAAGTACATGTAATATTTTGAAGTGCTTGTGTTCACTGAGCTGGATGGTTAATTTGCGAAGCTTTCATCACCCTACTGGGCGACATCTTCCTTCAGCCCATACTTCAATTTCAATTGAAGTGAGCTTTTAGATTTCTCCACGAGTTCACCATTAATCATCTCTCCTGGTCAGTGATTGACCTGACATGTGATTGGTTGTTTTTGTGTGTTCTCACACCTTCTAGGCTACTTGTATTGCAGTGGAACTGATTGTTTCTTTGACTTGAATTTTGACCCCTTGTGTGTGTGTGTGTGTGAAGTTTCTTTCTTATCGGCTGATAAATTTTGTCTATCTCGATGTGTCTATTGATTGATGATTGACTGGAATGCCAGCCAAGCTTCTAAAAATTCTCTAGCATTCTTGGTGTTGTTTCCTCTGTCTAATATTTGAACGCCGGTTTTCCCAGTCGAATTGATGTCCGTGGTTGTCTGTCTGACTGTGTAGTGATATGAGGGAGGGAGTGGATATCATATCATTTTTCGACAGCTAGCTTATGTTCGTGGATACGAAGACGAAGGGTAAGGGTGTCCACTTTGGCCGATGTTGTGTTTTTCGCAGTTGTTACAATTGATTCTGCAGATACGGATGTTGGTTTTACCTTCTTTCGCTGTTGAGTCTGTCTTTCGGTTGACATAGAATTGAGTGAAGCGACTTTGTTGGTTTGTGTACGAGGTCACTTCCTCATCAGGGTTTGAAGAGTCTTGTAGTGATTTCTGAGTTATCCTTTATATATGGTGGGGCGATTTTCTTTGTGCTTTCTTTGTTGGCTTTTGCTTTGATAGGTTGGTTTGGGGTATATGTCTTTTGATGAAATTCCGTGGATATCCATTCTTTTGGAAGACGTCCATGAGATACTTTTCTTCAATTTTCCTTAAGGTGGGAGGGCTGCAATGAGTCCTGACTGGCTGGCGCTCTTGAATAGTGTTTGTATGCAATTCCTTTTGTGTGTTATTGGGTTGTTGCTGTTGTAATTCAGGATTTGGTCTGTGTGAGTTGATTTTCTATAAACCTGAGTTTTTAATTCCCCTGTGGTTGTTTGCAGGGGAAACGTATCTCATGGACGTCTTACAAAAGAATGCATAGATATCCACGGAATTTCACCAAAAGACATATACCCCAAACCAACCTATCAAAGCAAAAGCCAACAAAGAAAGCACAAAGAAAATCGCCCCACCATATATAAAGGATAACTCAGAAATCACTACAAGACTCTTCAAACCCTGATGAGGAAGTGACCTCGTACACAAACCAACAAAGTCGCTTCACTCAATTCTATGTCAACCGAAAGACAGACTCAACAGCGAAAGAAGGTAAAACCAACATCCGTATCTGCAGAATCAATTGTAACAACTGCGAAAAACACAACATCGGCCAAAGTGGACACCCTTACCCTTCGTCTTCGTATCCACGAACATAAGCTAGCTGTCGAAAAATGATATGATATCCACTCCCTCCCTCATATCACTACACAGTCAGACAGACAACCACGGACATCAATTCGACTGGGAAAACCGGCGTTCAAATATTAGACAGAGGAAACAACACCAAGAATGCTAGAGAATTTTTAGAAGCTTGGCTGGCATTCCAGTCAATCATCAATCAATAGACACATCGAGATAGACAAAATTTATCAGCCGATAAGAAAGAAACTTCACACACACACACACACAAGGGGTCAAAATTCAAGTCAAAGAAACAATCAGTTCCACTGCAATACAAGTAGCCTAGAAGGTGTGAGAACACACAAAAACAACCAATCACATGTCAGGTCAATCACTGACCAGGAGAGATGATTAATGGTGAACTCGTGGAGAAATCTAAAAGCTCACTTCAATTGAAATTGAAGTATGGGCTGAAGGAAGATGTCACCCAGTAGGGTGATGAAAGCTTCGCAGATTAACCATCCAGCTCAGTGAACACCACCACATCAAAATCATCCACCTGAGCTACAAATCTTGTTTATCATATCTACATGTAATATTTACAGTCGTCCGATGTCACCCACGTAGCTATTCTAGGTTACAAGCGATGGTCATGAAAGGGAGAAAGATTTAACGAATATTTTCTGGACTCAAAAGCTGAGAGGAAACATTTTCATGGCGTGTAAACTGAGGAAACTGAGTTAATACCTTCTATATAATCGTCGGAACAATCAGTCCTGTGATTCATATACACCAGTTGTGCCAATGTGGAACTCATTGTTGACTTTACGACTCCTTTACCTAAACACGTTGGACAGTGCTCAAGAAGGCGACGGTGGACTTGCCGTGTTGTTCTACTTATGTAACTGTCTATACAAGAACAGTTAAATTTATAAATGCACACTGATGAGGTGGCCAAACGTGGAAGTTTGTCCTCCATCAGTATTAGGATTGTGCAATGAGTGGTAAATTTTAAACACCGTCTTGCAGCGAAAACATTTTTTAACTAGTATCTTTTCGGAGTTCCGATGACAGTTATTCGTGACTTTGTCTCCTTTGAACAGTTGTGAGTCGTATGTCAACGTTTCTGCTGCACGGTTTGCAAGTATTTACCTCTACATGTTCTTTTGGTGAAGAGTGATACATTTCCCAGGAAATCTGTCTTCATATAATACGTTTTCCACTTCCTCCATTTAATCGTCAAGAGCGGATAGCGGCAGAGTTTTCTGGCACATAACATCAATGTACTGACTGGTGTGATTCCATTTGTATGCAAGAAGAACAGACCATAGAAAATGAATATACTGACCAACCCATCAATACCCACTTAATACTCCCATCTTACCTTCTTGTTAGCAACATGTCAACAAATGATAAAGTATTGATTTTTGTAGAGATTTTGTTTGATTAGATGGAGGATTTCATCATGAACTGACATTAGTTAGAGAACCACTGGAAAACCCACAGGGAGTATTAGACATCTGGTTCTTCCTCGGACTCTTCATTGGTATGCACTCCACCGCGAGGGTTGGAACCCACGACCTATGGCCTATGAATTCCAGCTTCTGCCATGACCTAGCATGACCACTTCACAATGTTTTCTTTAGTGAATTGCTGCCTCGCCTTCAACCAACTGCACTCTATTAGTCACAGCTTCCCACTAGAACACCAGGTAACTGCCTGTTTAGAGCCAGTCACAGTAATTCATCGAAGATGACATTGCGAAGTGGTTCCGCTATGTCATGAATTGGCAGAAGTTAGAATTCATGGGCCATTGGACCACGTCCCAGTGGCCTTATGGTCTACAAGCTAGCTTGCTTCGTTAACCAGAAGATCATGGGCTCCAACCCTCGCGGTGGGTGTGTACTCATGAAGTGTCCGAATCGAGGACGAAATAGCTATCCAGTACTCTTTGCAGGTTTTCCAACGGTTCTCTAATTGATTTCAGTTCATGATGAAATCCTTCATTCCAATGATAAAGTGTTGTCTTTTTCTGTACTAAAATTTCCTTAAATGGGAATTTATAAATTATTGGAAAGTGACAGAATTTGTTATGGGTCAGTTCTTAATGGTATTGCATATATTTACTATTTTTTTTAGAAACACAGCTGACGTATATACACAACCAGGCGGAAAACACAAAAAGAAGACGTGATGAAATCATTTCACTATCACATGCCATTTTGGTTAAGCAAAAATTAAACACAATTAAACCGATGATGTCATCTAAAAATTCAGACGTAGTTGAATATATATATATTTTCAGCTACTCTTCATACATAAAATGCGTCAGTGTGTTCCACACAACTGTCTACTAAACAACCTTATCTGTTGCAGAAGAAACATGGCCTGCCTAATTCACAAGTTCAAAAATGTCAGACAGCTGTGGTCCAGTTGTTCACCATTGGCTATATAATAAATCAAAAAAAAAAAACGGTTACAGGAAACTTTCATTTGGCCTTGTACACCTCAAATCACACAGTTCAGTCACACATACGAAATATGCATTTCAGCAAGAAAAAAAAAAGAAACCACCACACAAAACCACATACAAAACTGAGAAATCAACAGGCTAGTTTAGTTGATGGCTAAAAGAAATAAGCAATGTTTAGCGAAACGAAACACTAATAAATACGGATAAAGCGCTTTTAACTTTGAACATCTGTAGAAATACTTTTATAAGACTCCATAGTGTGGAAGTGTGCATCATGTAAAGTTATTTAAGTTGTTAAAAATGTGGAGTGGGAGGGAGTGGGATGGTTAGAAAATAAAAGGTGAAATTCCTTAGTTGTTAAGATTTGTGTAATTGTGTTTCAATTACGCTACACAGAGTGTTGCTTTTTCCTTTTTACGTCAGTTATTTCACCTAGCTAGCTGTTGGTATTTTTAATCCTAAAAACAAGTTTGCAGCTAGTTGTGTAGTAGTTACAACAGAATACGGCACAGAAATTGTGCTTTTTCTGTTTAATTAATTGCTGACTGGTAGGATATAATGTGCAGCGTGTAAATCGAAAAGCGCCATACTCTGAGAAAACAAACCATCAAGTGACACCAAGAGACAGGTCATGGCTAGAGTGGAACCAGACAGAATGGAAAGCGGCGAGTTGGTAGTCAGTGCGAGGATGACATGGAGGAGGTGATGTGAAGAGGAGATGAAAGCATGTGAGCAGACCTGGAGCCAGGTGAAAACTTGAGCAGAGAACCGAACGCAATGAAGTCGTGTAGCTGAAGCCCTATCTTCCTCCAGGGATTAAATGAAATAATAATAATGATATGATGTGTGCCATAGATGTGACTGCTAAAGGTAGTTTATACCTTTATTATTACAGGTTCTACTTTTAAGTGCTATGGGTTTTACCGTAATTTTCATTGGTGGAATACTATTATTTTCAAGCGACGTTTTGCAGGGATTTGATTTGTTTCAAGGTTTATCATGGAATGATATCAGTAAGAGAACCACTGAATGCTGACAAGGAGCCGTTTCATCACGGTTTGGGACTATTCAGTCGTACACGCCCACTCGGTTTCAGACCAGGACTTTCCAGTTACGTCACGAGCTCGTAGATCACCTAGTCACTA
This sequence comes from Trichobilharzia regenti, assembly GCA_944472135.2. NCBI lineage: Eukaryota > Metazoa > Platyhelminthes > Trematoda > Strigeidida > Schistosomatidae > Trichobilharzia > Trichobilharzia regenti. The sequence goes on from OX235270.1 coordinate 4,811,067, forward strand.
GGAGCTGGTCTTATGGTTAGTTGATTCCAACTACCGCCGATTCTTGATCGGCTATTAAGGGTTGAGTAGCCTATAGGCTTAATCCGTGGCCAGAAACCTTCTTTCAAACACTGATGGGTATGTAATGATAAAGAGTCTTAATTTAGGACGAAATAGCTGTCTAGTATTCTCTTGTTATCCGGCTGATATCAGCTCATGCTAAATACTGTAACCAAAATCACTATTATTATTATTTACTATTACTACTTAATTCCTTTGCCTCCCGATTAGAACACAGGGCATCAAACTATATACTCAGACGTTTCAGTGGAGTTTGTGTTGTTTCTAAGGGTTAAGGCTTCCAGCTTCCTATCCGACATTCATCCCGAGTTCAATATCGGCCTGGTGAAGTTTGGGAGTACGTCGTTATGCGCTATTAGATCAGAACATTTCCTGTAATGGAATGATGGTTTGGAAAATCCCTCCTCAAAGATCCATTTACAATGTTTGTACACTCATTTCGATGTTTCAATTAACTTTGTAAATATTATCATCCTTCTTTTCCCACAGTGCACTTCATTGTTCTAACATTTCCACATCATCTCTGTTGACTTAGTCCTTATTGTTTTTTTCCAGTTTAATTTGTAATTTTTATGCTTCTCTTTATAGTTGTGCCATAAACTGATAATGTGTTGTTTTGTATGGAAGCATCAAAGTCCTTTCGACGACTGACTGACTGGCTGACTGACTGTGATTCTTGCTGACAGAGTTTCTATCTCACCATGTTGGGAATATTCATCTCGATTCTCAGGCACTTATGCGATCAACTTAGAGTTAACCAGTTTTGTTCTACAGTGCTTGATTTGCACAAGAAACGTATCTGACCTGCCAAACGACTATTGATGAGATAGTACTGACCGGACGGGACCAGATGGCGGAAGCAGTGAAAATGAGCACAGAGAAATCAGCGGAATTGATGACACCACTACTGAAGAAGGTGTACAAAGCAGGAATAGTACCTGCGGATTGGAAGATAGGTTACTTATTCAAACTGCCAAAGGAAGGAGACTTAAGTCAATGGAAGAACTGGAAAAGCATTATGCTCCTGTCAATCCTAAGTAAAATACTAAGCCGTATCATCCTGGAGAGAATCAAACAAGTGTTGAATGACAAGCAATGAGCGGAAGAGGCTGGATTCACAAGAAACAAGTCATGCATCGATCAAATCACAACACTACAGATCATCATTGAACAGAGCTTGGAATGACAGTCAGCTCTCTACTCCAACTCCTCTGACTTTGAAAAGACCTTCTAAAGCGTCAATCCAGAGGGGATTTCGAAACTACTTCGCCACTACGGGGTGCCGCCAACAATTCTGCATTTCATCCAACAACTGTACGGTAATGCTGCATGCCAAGTAATCCATAGCGGGAAACTCATGGAATCTCTCGAAGTGTAGACGGAAGTAAGAGAAGTTGGTTAGCTGCCTACTATCTTCAAAGATTTTCCTGTTGTCGTAGACTGGATAATGAGACAGATGGCGGCGGGCAGCCAGGAGACAGACACACATGGTTACACACACAAATAACTTGAGGGGTAAATATACTTGGCCGATAAAATATGTCTGATTTTTCACAAAGTGGAAGATATGCAAGTGAAAAGCAACAAGTCGAAGATTTAAGAAGCATCCAGAGAAGATAAGCCTTTAGGTGAACATGGAAAAAACAGAAATGATTGATGAAGATCCCTGGCCAACAGCAATAGCAACAGCAACAACAACAGACAACAATCAGTATAAATTCGAGGAACCTAGAAGAAGCACCCTACCTACAGGTGCACATAACTTATGAGGATATCAAAGCAACGAGGATCGGGAAATCATGGAAAGCTTTCATTTCCCTTAAGCCTGTGCGGAGATCAACGGGCACTGAACATGAAAAATAAGATGAGGATTTTCAACTCCACTATGAAGTCGGTGCTATTATACGGATCAGAGACTTGGAGCGTCGCGAACGCATTTCAAACAAACTATAAACGTTCATCAACAGTTGTCTTTGCTCAATACTCAAGATCAGATGGCCGGCCAGAAAAGATCAACAACAGGGATCACTGGGAGTGAACCAACCAGGAACCGATTGTGCGACAAATAGACAGGAAGAAATGGAGGTGGATTGACTATACTCTGAAAAAATCATCAGGTGACATCGCACGCTAGGCTATCGAGTGGAACACAAAGAATAAGCGAGGAGTTGGTCGTCAGTGTAAGGATAGCATGGAGGATGAGGAGGATATGATGTGAACAATAGATGAAAGCATGAGGGAAGACGTGGAGCCAGGTGAAAACGTTGTCGGAGATCTTTGAACGCAATGGAGACGTGCGGCTGAAGCTCTATGTTACTCTAGGAACTTAAGGAAACAATAATAATAATAATTGTTGAGTCGAACCACAAATTTTACGACTGCATTTGGAGAATTTTGTGACTGCCTGACTCAAGGAAGTTTCGCCAGCTATGTGTTAGGACAAAATGATCTGTTTCCTGAGTTCAGTCCACAACGAGTCGGGTTTTAGTCGTACCATTTCCTATTTCGTAAACAGAAAGCATTTATTTTCAAGTATTGGTTTTGTGGGGATTTTGTTTGATTGCATGGAGGATTTATTCATGAGCTGACATCAGTTAGAGAACCACTGGAAAACCTATAGGGAGTACTGGACAGCTGTTTCGTCCTAGTTTGGGACTCTCCAGCAGTACGCGCCCACCGGGATTCGAACCCAGGACCTTCTGGCTACAAGGCGAGCTCGTAGACCATTGAGCCACTGGGACCCGATCCAATGGTCCTTGAATTCTAACTTCTGCCAGTTCACGACATAGCGCGACCACTTCACAATGTCTTCTTCGATGAGTTACTGCCTCATCTTCAACCTGCTGTACCCTACTGGTCACGGCATTTAAATAAAAGGATATTAGACAAAAGTGACATGCATTAATTTTATCATCATGTTTTTCACTTTTTCTGTAATCACCTTCAATGGCCATCTTAACTTAGATTCAAGTAATAAGCATTCTGTATCGCCTGCTGTACAATTCACCTATAAACGCTTTCCATTATCGCTGTAGCAGTTAGAGCCCATAACGAAAGCGTTAAGATCTCATCTGAACAAGCAAACAATACGAAAGTGATTTCCTTCCCCCCTGGTTCAGTAATTTACTGGTGTTAACTATTGACCGTTTGGAGGAAATACTTCACTGGTTATTAGTTATTCTTCTGTGAAAAAGAGGTAACTAACAAAATTAGTTTACAGTTGCTCGCGTTGTTGATTAGGGATGTCCAACTTATTTTTTTGATGAATTTAAAGAAACACAGCCTGCTCAATATGCAGGTGAGTATCTTCGCTACAGCTGTTTCTTATTTTAATTGTTGAACTGTTACCATCATTGTCATCTGGACTCAGGAGACTGATCTGTGCATTCTGCTGTATAGCTGACCAAAACTACCTTGAGTTACTCGCAGTCAAAAAATGCCCTGACGACAGCAAGAAAAAATAGTTGTTTGTAATATTATCTGCGGTAGTGTGTAACAATAATATACCTAAAACGCAAAACTACCTAAGCAATGCTGTTAGACAGCTGTACAGCGAAAATTCCTTCTCAGTAACGAACTAACTTCTGTAATACCAAATTAGGTGAAGAAATCAACCACGAGAAATGTTCGAGAATCAAGAAGAGTATCTCCAGCATGGTGAGATCAAAACCCTTGTCCACAAGAATCCCACACCACCAATTCCCGAGGATAGTCCAACGTCAGAATGACCTTGACTCACTCAAACTAAACCCCAGCTGCAAGACAGCGAACCCAATGTCAGTATCATCACACAACCACAAAGAGAAGCATTAGAATTAGAGGTTAAACAGGAAGAATAACAAATAGTGAGGATATGAAAACGTCAGAACAGTGAGTGATAAGCAGCCTGGAAAAATAAGAGGATAATAATTACGAAGTTATTTAAAACATCGAAATAAGTATAAATAGTGTATTCATATCGTTCCAAACCATCATTCCCTTACAAGAACCCTATGTGCGGATCAAAGCATCACACGCAGATTTGTCACCATAATGATGCATATTGATTTCATCTTCCTTTGGTTGATTAATTGTAGACTTAGTTCCTTTGCCATGTGACACTTGCATTGCGTGTTCTTGATGTGTATAACTTAGTCAGTTTAGTTGATATATGTGTTTACACGTATATGTATATGTGCTGGCCAGTGCTTCATCGATAGAAAGCAGTTTTATTTTTGGAAGAATTATAGTTTGTCATGTGTTCTTCAGAAACTACACACACGTAGCAAAAACTACAGACCTGCATTTCAGCACGAAGAGGTATATTCATAAGTAAATCTTGTCAAGCAGATTATGAATTTGAAAGAATCCCTAATTTAAAATATGAAATATCCCGAAAAATAGAAAGATTATCAACATTACATATAAGCGAAAAATATTCTTTTCGAATAGATCTCATCAGGATTAACTCTAATATACCCCTACGTGACTCTACAAATAAATATTTAAATAGAAATATAAATCATGGCGTTTTTGTCAGTAGGATAACAAAATTGTGCATATATAAATTGTGCAATTAGAAACAGAAATAACAGTAACAATATTAATAATTGATCCTATCAGTAAAAAAGATGAAAAAGGAAATGGCGCGATCTGTGATAACAGGAAAAATGGAGAACAGCTTGATCAAACAAACAAGTGTCCAGGTAGACCCTGTGGTCGGTAATGAATTATGTAATAAGATTAAGGAATGATAAGAGAGGGGTTGACATCATCAGTTTGTTATGTCTTACTTGGCTAAGGGAGAGATAATGACCATACGAACTTCTTTTGAATGCATACTTTGGGCCTAATGGTTCGAATGCCTATCACTTTAGCCCTATGTAGTGGATGAATGAATCCTCATTACATTGGAAAGATTCATTGAGATTGGATGAACTACGCTGAATGCTTTCGATTTCTCCACTCAGTGATTCCTATCCATGAAATGTGACAGAATGAAGCTACGGATGATTTTTGTCTGATCTTTACCAAACCATGATGGTAGATGTTTAGCAACACGTTAGCTAGGCTCTCTAGTAGTGTGGTGAGAGCAGGCTGCTAGCCGATTGGTTGACACTAATCTACGTCAATGTCCAGGTCACTAATATTGGTCGTGAGAAAATATGAACAAGGCTGTTTCAACAACCAATCACAGCAAACTTAAACGTGGGCAAATATGATTCGCAGATAGATGGCTCCACTCTCCGAGAAATCTCGAAAACAACCAATCAGAAGACTCCGTTTGTCTACTTGACTAGGCTTTAATAATGTATGTGAAATTTATATAAATACGTGGTGATTTCCGTAATAAAACGATCTGTTGTTACAGTAGTACTCCAAACACTGCCAGAGCAGTTGAACTGATAGTTACACATAGATGTGACTAAACTATCTAGCTTATCCTTCGTTTGTGTCCTAATCATTCGTCGGTAAGAGAATAACAAAAATTGGTTCATCACATGAAAAATTCTCCTAATACTCCTGAAACATCTCTGGAACAAAATCTCACTTGACAAGCCATCATTACACTGGAACTTCGGTGCTGCCATTGTCTCTTGTTTCCTATCCAGTGTTTTCATGTTTTTCGTTATGAAGCCGCTCAGATAGCCCATTTCTGTCAATGAATAATGAATATATACAAATTCGTTTTGAAGGTGATCATCCGTACATATGTGTTTCTCGCTCTTCCTATATGATATAATTATTAGGCATACGTCTAAGGAAGTGTGTGTGTTTTCCTGTGTGAATATCCTTTTTGTGCTATACACGCTCCTGCTAACTAACTGACCACCCATCTTCTTGCATACTTAGCAAGATATCCAGAGAGAATCCAATTTTTATTATCTCCTATTCGTCTTCACAAGTGAAAGTAGGCGAAGGCTGGAAGTTCTTCTTTTAATTTCATCAACAATTCATCTATGATTACATTCACAGTAATTAAGATTAAGTATGTATCGTTATTTGTAGAAAAGAGAGAAAAAAGGATTTGAGTAAAATTTTATCGATTCGGTTTCATATGAAATTATTATTACTATTATTATTTCTGACAGTCATGGATATTCATTCTCCTGCTTTCTATGTCCTGATATTCGAATAGAAACAGTCGTAGTTTATATATTTCGCCATATGGTTTATTGTAAATAAGATAAGAAGCATATGGGGGAATTTTTTCAAATAAAAGAGAATGATGAATAAAACAAAGCAGGGGAATTTTTCGGTGTTTTATGTACATGCTGTTCCCCTACAGTATTATTGGCTATGACAGGTCAGGCAATATGATACTTGAGCTCTGGGAAATTGGAGTTTTTGGTTGATAAGATACAGCTGGCAGCTAGTTAGCCTCGAAAACTATGCACAATTCAGTTGGATAGTTAGTTGGTTAGTTCAAAATGCTTCACAAAGTGGTCAGTTGGAGTCGATTTTGCAAAAAATAAGTTAGGAACATAAGCAATATGCATAAATATATGGGTAGTGGGTGCGTCAGTGGCACAGTGGTTAGGACTCTCGCCGACCATGCACATGGTCCGGGGTTCGAACCCACGCCGGCGCACACCTGATATCTATGGTTGGCCTTAAAAATTTGGGCTACCGATATCCATGCTGAAAATTCCATACTTGTACCAAAAATACAGTGTGGAATCAAGCTGTAAATCAAAAAAAAGCCACAGTTTCATTCACTGAACTATCTTTAAGTTTAATAAACGAAAAAGGAGACATGAACAGCTGATTCTTCATGTCCACTGGTTCCAAGAATTACACACTCTGTTAAGAGTTAAGAAAAAAACAGAACTAATAGACACTTTCACCAACACTTTTTACCATGAGCACTGCTGCATGGAACATATATTCTGGATTTCGGCACGAGTCAAAGCCTAACAGGATTTTGCTGTATATTTCACTCTTCTTTAGGTCTCCACAATCGAATTGTTAATTCATCACCAATTCACTATTAATATGTACTTCAGACGAGGTGAAATTCAAACAAACACTGTGACTGTTTATCCCTTTGAACCAAATAAAAAGACATTTCTAACAGTTGAATAGGAAATAAATAAATTGCCCGCCTAAAATTAATTTGTTTAAATAAACTTGATCATTGAACATTGAAATTCATCAATTTCCTCTCAGCGAGGTTTCTACAATGTGATAGGATTTTCTTAAAGGGAGTTGCCTCTTCAGTGAAATTTTTTGTTAGTATTGAGTCAATACAACACTAAATTGAATCAAGAACACTGCCGTCAACTTTAACAGGTAGCTGAATGCAATTGACCTTTTTGAAGTTGTATTTCTGACATTTGTGAAGTAACTTTCAGATATTTTCGGAGTTAAGCTGGGTATTCAAGTTGAAATTTCACAAACTAATAGTGCTTCAATTTCTTATTGAAACAATTAACAATTATTTTTCTTTTATTGAGAAAATTGTCTCACTTCACACATTTTACAGTTCAGGGTTCCCACATTTCATTTCATTAAGGACTCTTCACAGATGAATGTACCTGCAATCCCCAGTAAGTGGGCAGTATTGTTCGAACTGAGGCTCGAACCCGATACCCATCATTTATAGGCCACAAAAGTGTTGTTCACTAGATCGTTTGGGCCATCAGAAACATTTGTTTGCAAGTGGTTCGGTGGACACCTGTTTGCCTTTTGAAACGACAGATGATGGGTTCGAATCTCAATGGGAACAACATCACTCACTTGTTGGGGATTACAGGTATATTCAGCTGTGACAAATACCAAATAGAATGAAATAAGCATCCCGAATTCCACTGCTAGTCATCATCTAACGGATTACTTCAAGCTTAAAAATAGATCATTGAACTGCCAACCTTTAACTTCTAGGAAATGTCGACTAAAGGAAAATGCGATAAATTTATAGATGTGAATGAAAAATGAGGCTAGTGTACATCTAAAACACTGTTGATTAATTAACATTTGAGAATGAACAGTTGGAAGCAGTAAACCAAGTCACTGAGAAGATGCAACCGAAAGCGTTTCATATTATTCGTATTGGAAGTACTGAAAGCCTCCGGTAGTATAACGCTGAGATAGTACTGCTTGCCTTTGGTGCATGAGAAGAAATTATTGCTCCACAGACAGAGAGAGAGAAAGGGAAAGCTGAACATTAAGAAAACCTAAAGCCATAGGTAAGTGGTTGACGAAAAAGAAACATTTGATTCCATTCTATATTGAAGTGACAAATCACAGTAAACAACAGAGTGGCAACGTCTCTGCCTAAAGGACTGGGTGATGCGGGGTTCTAACCTTGGAAGACAGATGAGTTCGTCAGAGATGACAGATACACTATGCTGACTGATGAGTGCCGATAAGCACGAAACGTAAGTCAGTGATTTCCTGATAACTGCCTCCCAGCATGTAATAACAACAATCCACAGTGTACCATGATGGCGCATACTCTAGCCACATGGTGGCCACATTGTAAACTTGACTGATAAAATCCAGTCTACACCAACACCACGAACCAGACGCTTAACGTTAGTTACCGCCTAGTGTCCAATCAAAATACAATACAGTTTATCTCAGTACGAGATTGTTTTCAGGTTATTTGGTCTGATTAAAACGTTTAGTTAAAAAGTAATCCGTTTTCTGGAAGAATGAAAAAATGGGATTTTATCAAATCCATTGCCAATAGTAGTGACGAGTGTCATTCAGCCTTTTTTTAAACTTTCCTGTTCATTCCGAACTGATTAAAAAAATGCACGAACAAAAAGGGAAGCGTGATTATTTACGACCTGAAAGTTGTATTTGTTTTCTATACCTCAACTGCTGCCATATGTCATTTAAGTATGCTAAGGCTTTATCCTGCTTACCCGAGAGATAAATTCACCAAATGTTTTAACAGTCTCAAGAGACTTGAACAAAAATGAATTAATTACTCATTGACATTGAACAGAAACGATAGTGTGCTTCCGTTTATATTTTTACCAGTCATTCATTCCAGATACGAGACAGTGACAATGTTTACTATTTAGATGAACATACTTTTCTGATAGACAGCGACTGTCGTAGACAGGATACGTTTATGGTGATGACAAACAACTGTACACATGAGAAGCTGTTTATTGGTGAAGTCCCGTATTCAGGGAAAGCAATCAATTAGAATTCGAAGAACAGTACTATATAAATATATATGTCAAAGTGCCTCGGTGATTCGGCAGTAGAATGTTCTCCAACCGCTCGCGTGGTCTGGGGTTTGATCTTTGACCTCTTACTCAGTGTATAAGGGAAGGTGAATACATGTGTTAGAGTTGCGTATTAAGATGAAGAATTCGGGGGAACAAACAAAAATCGATCAGGTAAAAATCAACAAGACTGTTACCATGATTGTTGAAGTCGTTGAATAATTTACTTTTGTATGCCGAGCTCCGGTTTTCGTAACTGAATGACTAAAGCCTCAGAGATACAAATGAGTCGAAAGTGTATTGTCTTTGGTTCTGCTCCCAGAAACAGTACCTACTCAAAGCTACAATTTAATGCAGACTCATCAGCAGAAACGCTGGAAAACCAGCTCACTGAAGAAATTCTACTTCGTGGCTGAATTCCGACTGACCGTCTCTACGAAACCAATGATTTGCATGAACGTCAAGGATAAGCTACCAATGTCGGCCTCATAAATATCCATTTCTCAATTCAACTGGCCAACTTTAGAGCTAGCGATGCCAGCTGTACTCAGCGTCTGCTATCCAAACGTATCATTGAACACTCACCCACATTTACGGTTTTATAAAGGAGTTCAACGGTCCCCCAATTCTCTACCCAGGAATATGTGATCGAATCTGAACATCAAGCTAACCTAAAAAGCAACTTCAAAGTTGACTTTCTCACTGAATGGGAATCTTGCTAAGAGAGTACAACTCGAATTTCTTGAAACCGTAGAAGCAATGGTGACTCACATGTTAAACGATGAACTTTGCGTGCAAAAGAAGTGTGTTCATTTATTCAATCTACAGTGGAGGACTTGATCTATCTTAACATCAAATACGTATCTTTTGTGAGTTTGGTTTCTGAATTGTATCATTGATTTTCTTCTCTCACGCCTTATTATACGTCTACCTCTTGTAACCACTGTTTGAAATTTCCGTTGAATTCTACTCAGTCCCGTCAGTTAGTTACTTATATTACGTCACTCAACTTACATATTTAGTCTTATTTTAGTTTCTAACCAATTAGAACTGTTTACATTACGTAATTTGTTATGCAAAATTTGCAATTCTAATGACACACCTTAATATATGTGTCAACATTGGACACTGTGGTGGTAGTAAGTAATTCCATATTACTTAGTTTATTAGATGTATCACACAGTCACAGAAACAGTATCAGTATTTACTGGATGACAAGGTCTTGAACAAAATTTATTGTGGTTCATAATCATATCAATTGTATTCACACTGTGTGATACATTTAATAAACAAACTAATATCGATTCACTAATGACACATCTTTGGAAACATCCCTTTTTTACCACGTAGATTTGCGATTGTACAGCTTGAGAATGATTCCGCCGAAAAGAGGAGTAACTCTTCTTTGCTCAACGCCTTTGTCCTATATATATTCTTCATTTTGCATATAACTTTGAAGGTGTTTACTGAGATGGAATGACCAGTGTTGACAAGGTGTTTGATTATCGTACTCCGTACAGAGCTAGTGCTAACCTTCTGAAACCATGTAGTGGGATAGTGTTCTTGTACCCTTTTCGACATAAACACATAGAATTGTATGCCTCCTGTATTGCTTTAGAACTCCTACATAATTCCATATTTTCCTTCGTTTCAATGTGAGTCCTGATTACAACTCATTGACACATTAAGTTATTCATCTTGTTACGTAAAGTGAATACACCTATCCAGGTGATCTTGTTGAATGATTAATATTAAGAAATACTTTAGTGACAACTCATTACTTATGTTGCTATCCTCTTTCGTGAAATAGCGATTGTTCAAGCTCAGGACCTTCTGGTTAAAAGGCGAACTCGTATACCATTGAGCCACTGAGACCCGATCCGGTGGCCAGCCCATGAATTCTGACTTCCGCCAATTCACGACATATCGCAACCATTACGCAATGTGTTCTTCGATGAGTTACTCCCTTATCTTCAACCAGCTGTACCCTACTGGTCATGGCTTTGCACCAGAAACTCAGGTATCGGTTTTGTATGGATTCTGTTTGATTAGATGAAGAATTTAGGGTCCTAGTGTCTACGATCTTGCCTTGTAAGCAGAAGGTCGTGAGTTCCAACCCTCGTGGTGGGTGTGTACTGATGAAGAGTCCCAAACTAGGATGAAACATGTGTCCAGTACTCCCGGCAGGTTTTCCAATGGTTCGCTAACTGACTTCAGCTCATGGATGAAATCTTTTAACCAATCAAAGAAAATCCCTACGGAAAAAACCAATACTTGAAAATAGAGATTGTATATGCATAATACGATCGTACACGTGAGTCGGAAAATGAATTCTCTGAAAAGTAAGTGCCTCATCTTGGCGAACTAAGTGTTTTGATTTCATTAACACTGTTAGACCCGTATTCAATGTTCTAATTGTGCTCTACAATTAGAACAAGTGAAAAAAAATGTCGAAGAAGTCAAATATTTACTGGAAATATTCCATTTCAAAATTATGTGTCTACCTAGAAATGCGCTTTCCTGATGCCCAATAAAATATATATTTGCTGATGATGATGACTGCCAAGTAGACAAAAACGTCATCCTGTTTTTTTCAGTTGGAAACTGGTGTTCTCTTCTTTTTCCTGTGCGCTGTTATTATCACCTCAATAGTTCTACGATTCAGTTTCGTTTTCGCCTTCTTCTTCTTTTTCTTCATATGTCATATGTCGTAATGAACAGCCAGAAAAAAAGGGGAGAAAGAATTTCTCCCCTTTCAGTATTAAAAATATAATTCATGAGAAAATGTCAAAATTTTAAGAAACCTGGTTCTGCCTGTCTACTAAGCATTTTCATAAAACGATTCGAGAGAACAAAAACTAAATGGTGTTTGTTCCACTCATAAAAAGAAAGAAAGGAAGAAAGAAACACTTCTACATTACGTCATTTCACTGAGTTTCTTCTTTGTGTGTGTGTGTGTGCGTGTGCTTGTGTGTACGTATGTCTTCCTTCAGATGTTTGCCATTAGTTGAGGTAAAGTCACAGTGTTATTTACGTGTTATTAAAGGCAACAACAGCAACAACAGTTGTCGAGAGAGTTGAAATTAAACCCGGTGTCGACATTTGTGAGTAGTCAGTCAGTCAGTATTAGTAGTATGTGTATGTAGTATATAATTAAATAGACAAAAATAAGCATTAGATTCGCAAATTACAAATAAAAGAAAAACATTTTCATCACAATAATTTACACTTCATTTCACACAGCACTGACAGTTAGTTATTCAGGTAGTTCATTAGGACGTTGGCGAGGCGGTGGAGGGCAGAGCCTCTGTACTTTTAAAAAATTGCACACGACATACTGTTATTTAGTTATGGTGTGATTTATGAAAGATGATTTTACCAGTTTTTAGAATGAGATGCAAGTAACACATTTTACAGATAGTTAATCGCGTGTTCTATGCTTGGAGAGAAACAACAGTTTTGCGTGCTTGATTTTGTTGCAAAAGAATGTTGTAAGTGAAACTACTGACTGGCTAAACACATCTCTATGAATATATATGTGTATATGTACATGTGTGTATAGTAGGCTCATTGCGTCATTTCACCTACATCAATTTTCATCCTGTCGCCTTTCAGTGTATTTCAGTGTGTTCTTAATGACAACAGTTATTAAAGTCATTAGTAGTAATGTAGAACACACACTATCTATCTATCTATCTATCTATCTATCTATCTATCTATCTATCTATCTATCTATCTATCTATCTATCTATCTATCTATCTATCTATCTATCTATCTATCTATCTATCTATCTATCTATCTATCTATCTATCTATCTATCTATCTATCTATCTATCTATCTATCTATCTATCTATCTATCTATCTATCTATCTATCTATCTATCTATCTATCTATCTATCTATCTATCTATCTATCTATCTATCTATCTATCTATCTATCTATCTATCTATCTATCTATCTATCTATCTATCTATCTATCTATCTATCTATCTATCTATCTATCTATCTATCTATCTATCTATCTATCTATCTATCTATCTATCTATCTATCTATCTATCTATCTATCTATCTATCTATCTATCTATCTATCTATCTATCTATCTATCTATCTATCTATCTATCTATCTATCTATCTATCTATCTATCTATCTATCTATCTATCTATCTATCTATCTATCTATCTATCTATCTATCTATCTATCTATCTATCTATCTATCTATCTATCTATCTATCTATCTATCTATCTATCTATCTATCTATCTATCTATCTATCTATCTATCTATCTATCTATCTATCTATCTATCTATCTATCTATCTATCTATCTATCTATCTATCTATCTATCTATCTATCTATCTATCTATCTATCTATCTATCTATCTATCTATCTATCTATCTATCTATCTATCTATCTATCTATCTATCTATCTATCTATCTATCTATCTATCTATCTATCTATCTATCTATCTATCTATCTATCTATCTATCTATCTATCTATCTATCTATCTATCTATCTATCTATCTATCTATCTATCTATCTATCTATCTATCTATCTATCTATCTATCTATCTATCTATCTATCTATCTATCTATCTATCTATCTATCTATCTATCTATCTATCTATCTATCTATCTATCTATCTATCTATCTATCTATCTATCTATCTATCTATCTATCTATCTATCTATCTATCTATCTATCTATCTATCTATCTATCTATCTATCTATCTATCTATCTATCTATCTATCTATCTATCTATCTATCTATCTATCTATCTATCTATCTATCTATCTATCTATCTATCTATCTATCTATCTATCTATCTATCTATCTATCTATCTATCTATCTATCTATCTATCTATCTATCTATCTATCTATCTATCTATCTATCTATCTATCTATCTATCTATCTATCTATCTATCTATCTATCTATCTATCTATCTATCTATCTATCTATCTATCTATCTATCTATCTACGTTGGTCTCGTGTGTATGAGATTAGAGATTAGATTTGCAAAAATAACATCTTCCTACATCGATTGCAGATTTCGATATTTTTATTGAAGATGCAATCTTTTATCATGGTCTATTTTGTTGATTGCATATTTTTTTGAAGATAAAGATTACATTTGCTCAATCAGTATGATTAAACATAAGTCAAAAAAACAACAAGATCCAATCACTACCAACGGGACAGAATTGAAGGGGGTTACTTTATTCGTTTATCTGGTAAGGCGACATTGTTCCAATTACAGGTAGTTGAAAAGGGTAATGATGTCAAGACTAGTCAGAATCGGAAAGGCGAGAAAGGCTCCTATCACTCTGAAATCAGCATAAATCATAAGACTAGTACTTTCAACACCACTGTTAAGTCAGTACTTCCACTTTTTGGCCCAATAACTTGGTGTATGCGTCAAGAAGAGCATTTTGAACAGAATTTTATTAACAACTGCCTTCGCTGGTCGGGGGAGAGGGTAAGCAACAAGAAACACTGTGGACCAGCCAACCAAGGACCTAATGTCAGAGAAACAAATATTCCGAAGAAAATAGAGACGAAACAGACAGGCGATGAAGAAACCACTGGATGACAACGCATGCCAAGCTATCACTTGAGTGGAACCGGAGTCGGAAATGATGAGTTGGTCTTTGGTCCTTGGGTGACAGCTAAAGGGGACTACGGAGAACAGGACAGAGTGATGTGCTGTTGAAAACCTATTTCCTACTCGGAGCCTAAGGGAATACTGATAACTATCAAAAAAATATCAGCAGATTCACCTGTAAGGCTTACGGAACAATCATATGACAGAGCCATCTTCCAATAGAGGAAAAGTCTTTCATTTATCTATAATAATCCAGACCTACTTGTGTAGCGCATGTAGCCTCACAGATGACGTGTCTGCCTGTTAAGCAGAAGGTTACAATTTAGAGTCACACTCTCTGTGTGAGTGTGACTCTGAGGTCGGTTTGTTCTAATTGTCAATGGCGGCAAAATTAAGGATAATCTTAGTGTTTATCACCACTTGATCACGGATTGATATCAGTTAGAGAAGCATTGAAAACCAGAGAATACTGGACAGCTGTTCCATCCCAGTTTGGGAATCGTCAGCGGTACCCACCTTCAGTGTTCGAAACCAGGTTTCAAGGCCAGCAAGCTCGTATACCATTCAGCCACTGGGACCTGATAGAACGGCTCATGAATTCTAACTTCTACCATTTCATGATTTAGCGCGAACCCAACCAATGTCGTTGGTGGGACATCCATCCTCGCTAGTGACTTGCTACAGGATGAAGTTTCCTGGAGTTCTAGTGAAAAGTCGTCACCAGTGAAGTTCATCCAGTCACGTGTGAGGATGGATGTCCCACCGATGACATTGGGTGGGGTCGAATAGGTAGAAGTTAGAATTCATGCACCGGCCATTGAATAAGGTCCCAGTGAGTGGCTGAAGTGTATACGAGCTTGCCTCGTAATCGGAAGGTCCTGGGTTCGAACCCTAGTGGGTGGGTACTGCCGATGATTCCCAAACTAGGATGAAACAGCAGCTGTCCAGTACTCCCTGGTTTTCAATGGTTCTCTAACTGATATCAATCCGTGATCAACTCGTAAAACATAACTAATCCTTACAAACCAAACTATAGAAAGTTAATCTGATGCTCGCTAGTGACTTCCTACAGGTTGGAGTTTCCTGAGTTCTAGTGAGAAGTCGTGACCAGTGAGGTCCAATTAGATGTCACGTGTGTGGATGGATGTCCCACCAACGATAATGGTTGGGGTCGCGCTAAATCACGAATTGGTGGAATTTAGAATTCACGAGCCATTGAATCGGGTCCCAGTGGCTGAATGGTATACGAGCTTGCCTTGTAACCGGAAGGTCCTGGGTTCGAACCCTAGTGGGTGGGTACTGCCGATGATTCCCAAACTAGGATGAAACAGTAGCTGTCCAGTACTCCCTGGTTTTCAATGGTTCTCTAAATGATATCACTCCGTGATCAACTCATAAAAAACAAAACTAGCCTTTACAAACCAAACTGTGGAAAATTATTCTTAATGGCTTTCTGATACGCAAAGTA
The DNA here is from genome assembly GCA_944472135.2 of Trichobilharzia regenti. NCBI lineage: Eukaryota > Metazoa > Platyhelminthes > Trematoda > Strigeidida > Schistosomatidae > Trichobilharzia > Trichobilharzia regenti. The sequence continues at coordinate 4,827,370 of OX235270.1, forward strand.
AGCTTACTTTCAAATCCCACCTTGATGCACGGCTAACCTCCCCTTATTAACTAACCATTCGTGACTCTGCAGAAAGAGGGAAATTTGTAGTCACTTCCAAGCATTTCTGTGAATACTCCGCAAGTATGGGTGGCATTGCTGGGTTTGACTTCCTCACCGGAAATCCAATAGCTTTTCTGAGTCATTCAGCATTAGGTCTGTGTATAAAAAACTAAATTAACATTGAAATATCAAAAGCAAACATTTTAATGTCAAAAGGACCAATACATCTGTACAAAAATCAGGTTTCAGTATGCTGAAATACTACCAGTTTGAAAGTTAGTTACAAAAAACAGCAGAAAATGAGGTCTGGAAGGAACAGATATTACAGTTAAGTAATGACTGCATCATATGATGCGATGTTTCATATTATAAAAATATATAAATCAAGGGAAAAGTCGTCGATGGCACTGAGGTAGAATGCTTGCTAACCACACAGGTGGTTTAGAGTTTGATTCCTAGACGACTCACTCCTTTACCTTCCTTCCCTAAGACAGTAATAAGACTGGTAAAGAGGGAAGGTTGGGGGGCATGAGGCTAGCAACCTCATCCCGTAAAACTAAACACCACTGCTAAAGCAACTTTCAAAGCTCTAGCTTGCAGCCACATGTTCGATTGGGAACGGAAAGGAATAAAAAAAAAGGGAAGCGCATTCTGTGAAGAAATCTGTCTTGTTACTGTATGGCAGTTTCTGGCTTACTTCCTCATCATTTTCTATGGTTATAATGATGATGAGTTAATTAGGTTTAGAATTTGGATTATGCTGACTCATTTCACACCAATAATAGTTCATTTCAAAAAGTGTTATGCATCTATATGACAATGCCTAATGCCAAGTGACTTACAGTGGGAAACTCAATAAATTCATTGAAGTGAGTAGGGCCTTTTCTAATATCACTGATGGCATTCGTGATCGTCGTGGACAGCATTATCTCCGGCAGACTGTGAGGAGCGAAAAGGCATGCTTACATCTCATTAACCAAAAGACACCAGAAAATCTGTACTTCTAGGATGACTCGTATCTAATTTCACACAAGTCAAAAAGTTTACAGCCGGCAGAAGAGGCTGGAAGAGAACACTAGAAATCAAGTGGATCGGCCAATGTCTGCGGCGGTAGGGAGGTACCAGGTAGTTAGTTGCCTGGGTTCTAGTCGGACGTCACGACCGGTAAGGTGCAGCAGGTCATGTGAGAGGACAAATACTCGCCAAAAACATTAGCCGGCGGTCGCGTCATGTCGTGAATTGGAAGAAGTTAGAATTTATGGACCACTGGATGGGTCCCAGTGTCTTAATGGTCTACGAGCTAGACCGCCTTATGACCAGAAGGTGCTGTGTTTGAACCCTGGAGGTGGGTTCGTACCGCTGAAGAGTCCTGATCTAGGACGGAACAGCTGTCAAGTACTGCTCGCAGGTTTCCAATGCTTCTCTAACTGATGCCAGCTCATAATTAAATCCTGTAACTAAACAATCGAAATCCCTACAAAGCAATACATGAAAAGTATTCATCATTAAAGCATTGTTTTTTGCTTCAGATCAAACATGGTTCCATCATGTGATATACTGTTGATTACTAATCCACCTGAATATCTGCCTGAATTAAAACTGTCAGTGAAAGTTTAGGTCATTTCTTAGATGTTATAGAGAAACCTTAATATTTTCATTGGGTCATAACTAAAAAGAATTATTCAGACGCAACCCTCTTACATTTCATCTGTGCAACTGGATTGCTTTACAAATAATCGAGAAGTATTCACCAAATGGTAATAAAGTAAGCATGAAAGATTTTATTGATTTGAGAATTTCTCTTGACACATTTAGAAAAACTAACAGAATCAGTGAAGAAATATACCATCTTTCAATTAATCCATCGTCATCACCTCTAAACCATTATTTTATTCTTTTACATTACTAGTGGAATATACAGCTTCAGTTTAGAGCTTTGAAGTTTCTGTAGCAGTGGTGTTATAGTTTTACGGGATGAGGTTGCTAGCCTCATGCCCCCCAACCTTCCCTCTTTAACAGTCTTATTATTGTCTTAGGGAAGGGAGGTAAAGAAGTGGGTCGGCCGGGAATCGAACCCCCGACCACCTGTGTGATCGGTGAGTATTTTACCGCCTTACCACCAACACACAGCCTTTACACTAATAAAAAAGTCTTTCTCATGAAAATAATACCGATGTCTAGCCTATCTCTTTGTCTACAAACTTGGTTGTTAAAAAAGTATTCGACATTCAGGGAAAATCACCGCAGGATAAGCTCTTTTAAGTATGACACGGACATTCCTACGCTCACGTTCAGCAAGTTGACGTAATTACAATTAAAGCATACTGGGTTTTTTTCAGTGGAGCGTTAGTAAACAGCGACCAGACATACAGCGATAACATGATTTTTCCAGTAACATGGTTATCAGTAACGCAATCAATAAATTCAAAAACAATCATACAAAGAATAGCTACAGACTTGACTACTTAAATGTTCCAGGAGTTCTTTTCTGCACACTTACCGATATAGAATGGCTACCGACAGTGCTACTGATACATATATACACATACATATAAAAAGCTGTGGATTCTTCATATGAAATCAGATTCTCAGGCGTTTGTTTGCATTTCACCACGAATTCACATAAGTTAAAGGAATGTTGGAAACCAGCAAGAGTGTACTGCACAGTTGTTTCGTCCTCCTAGTTTGGGACTTTAGATATGATAAAGAAGAATTTCAGCTCAGATGGATGGTTTTGATGTGGTTGTGTTCTCTGGGCTGGATGGTTAATTTGCAAAGCTTTCATCACCCTACTGGGTGACATCTTCCTTCAGCCCATACTTCAGTTTCAATTTGAAGTGAGCTTTTAGATTTCTCCACGAGTTCACCATTAATCATCTCTCCTGGTCAGTGATTGACCTGACATGTGATTGGTTGTTTTTGTGTGTTTTCACACCTTCTAGGCTACTTGTATTGTAGTGGAACTGATTGTTTCTTTGACTTGAATTTTGACCCCTTGTGTGTGTGTGTGTGTGAAGTTTCTTTCTTATCGGCTGATAAATTTTATCTATCTCGATGTGTCTATTGATTGATGATTGACTGGAATGCCAGCCAAGCTTCTAAAAATTCTCTAGCATTCTTGGTGTTGTTTCCTCTGTCTAATATTTGAACGCCGGTTTTCCCAGTTGAATTGATGTCCGTCGTTGTCTGTCTGACTGTGTAGTGATATGAGGGAGGGAGTGGATATCATATCATTTTTCGACGGCTAGCTTATGTTCGTGGATACGAAGACGAAGAGTAAGGGTGTCCACTTTGGCCAATGTAAATGTTTTTCGCAGTTGTTACAATTTATTTTGTAGATACTGATGTTGGTTTTACCTTCTTTCGCTGTTGAGTCTGTCTTTTGGTTGACATAGAATTGAGTGAAGCGATTTTGTTGGTTTGTGCACGACGTCACTTCCTCATCAGCGTTTGAAGAGTCTTGTAGTGATTTCTGAGTTATCCTTTATATATGGTAAGGCGATTTTTACTTCGAGGGCTTTTGGCTTCATAGGTTGACGTTGGGATGGCGTAAATGTCTTTTGATGAAATTCCGTGGGACTCTTCGGTAGTACCCACGATCTACATTGGGTCATAGGAGTTATTAAGAAGACAATTGCAGCGAAGAAAATTTTCTTTTCGACGAAGTCATCATCTTGGCTGTACATTCGTGTATTTATATCAAATGAATAGGAAAGTCCCAGAATAATATCTGGTCAAGGGTCAAATTAGTAAAAATTAAAATTACGAATTAGAATGCCATAATAAACAGGGGATGGACAAAACAAACGAAGTATCATCATGATAGCTAAGAAGTGAAAACATTTATTTCCCGATACGAATATAAAACTAGCAATAAAGGTTAATAAAGCAGGATTTAATGAATTCATCAAATTTCGGTAGAACTCGTCAGCTGAATACTCTACATACACGAATATATATACTTTTGAAATTACATAGGGAGATATAAGACTGATAAGTAAAGAAACTACATTGACATTGTGCAATTAGGGGTTAGAAATGTAGAAATAACAAAATAGACACGATGTTTGGATAAGAACTAATGTGATGAATAATTGTTTATGCAATCAGGGATTAAATATGTAGAAATAGTAAAATGACAAAATAAACACGAAGTTCGGGTATGAAAATATGGTAGTGTGAACAGGGATTAAGAAAAACTTAGAATAACAAGAATAAACAGGAGGTTTAGGTAAGAAAGGCAATGGGATGGTCATTACTAAAACAAATACCTGTTTATGATGGCCATGGCAGGGACAGGGGTTGGACGTATTTCTTTTGGATACAAAGGGTGGGTTTGAGCTTTTGTATAGGAAACCAAAAGCGTGTATACAGTTCAGTGACAGAACATCTGGTCAATTCAGGACATTCAACACCTTTCGAAAAATCCTTCAAAATAGTACACAATATTCAATCAAACCTATCAAAGGGAGTCGAATCAAGACATCTGGGCATAGCCGAAGTGCTAGCTATACAAAAACTCAAACCCACCCTTTGTATCCAAAAGAAATACGTCCAACCCCTGTCCCTGCCATGGCTATCATAAACAGGTAATTCTTTTAGTAATGACCATCCCATTGCCTTTCTTACCTAAACCTCCTGTTTATTCTTGTTATTCTAAGTTTTTCTTAATCCCTGTTCACACTACCATATTTTCATACCCGAACTTCGTGTTTATTTTGTCATTTTACTATTTCCACACATTTAATCCCTGATTGCATAAACAATTATTCATCACATTAGTTTTTATCCAAACATCTTGTCTATTTTGTTATTTCTACATTTCTAACCCCTAATTGCACAATGTCAATGTAGTTTCTTTACTTATCAGTCTTATATCTCCCTATGTAATTTCAAAAGTATATATATATTCGTGTATGTAGAGTATTCAGCTGACGAGTTCTACCGAAATTTGATGAATTCATTAAATCCTGCTTTATTAACCTTTATTGCTAGTTTTATATTCGTATCGGGAAATAAATGTTTTCACTTCTTAGCTATCATGATGATACTTCGTTTGTTTTGTCCATCCCCCTGTTTATTATGGCATTCTAATTCGTAATTTTAATTTTTACTAATTTGACCCTTGACCAGATATTATTCTGGGACTTTCCTATTCATTTGATATAAATACACGAATGTACAGCCTAGATGATGACTTCGTCGAAAAGAAAATTTTCTTCGCTGCAATTGTCTTCTTAATAACTCCTATGACCCAATGTGTATATTCCGTGATTTGAAGAGAAGCAAGGACCGTTCGACGGTAAAGGAACTGAACAAGTTTCTACGTTTGTCCGTCAAGCTTGCTGAGGCGAACGCAAAGATTTTCTTCTTCAAGAATTGTCTCGAGAAACATGAATATCCCAAAGTGTTTTGGAAGCATCTCAGACGAAATCACATATCCCCTAACTCACGTACACTGAAACGACACACTCTGAATCACATCGATGCAGTGAGATCAAGACTACCTGAGCTAGAACAGAATATCTCAAAAAGCTCCCACGTCCTCTATGAGTTATCTGAAGACGAGAGATCATCATTCGAAAACTACTCCAATACGGTTACAAAGAAAAGAGCAGATGATGTTATAATGAAACTAAACCAAAGCCTAAAGTCCGTTACAAAAGAAACCGTCTTTCCTACTTGTCCAGAAAAATACGTGTACAATTATTCCGATGTTCCACTATCTCCAATTCAAATGCAAATTCTAGCACTTGGACCTAAATTTTGTGATGCAACGTCAAAAGTGAATGAACTGAACACGAAAGTGCAATTTGAGAATTTAATAGACCAGACGAAAGATCTGGCCCCAACCTCATATGAGAATGCAGAACTTTTCAAATCAACCGTTTTAAATTGCTGCCTCGAATACATCAACAAAAAACCCAGCCTTCGTAACGCACTTTCCAAAGAACATCGAAAGCAGCTGAAAGAACTGAAGGACAATGAAAACTTGATCATCACACGACCAGATAAAGGTTCCGGAATCGTCTTGATGAACAAATCAGACTACCTAAGCAAACTCTCGGTCATACTATCTGATGATAAAAAGTTTCAGAAACAGTCTCCACAGAAAGATCCCACCGAACAGACGGAGCTCCAGCTAACAAAGATATTGAAGAAAATGAAAGACGAATCCATTATCAGTCCAAAACTATATGAACAACTGCGCCCATCTGGTTCTACAACACCGCGCATGTATGGCTTACCTAAAGTACACAAACAAAACGTCCCACTCCGCCCAATACTAGATATGATTGATTCCCCATATCATGCAATCGCAAAATGGCTGGTGGAAATTCTCGGGCCGGTGAAAGAAAAGCTGTCAAGACACAACCTCCGTGACACATTCGACTTTGTTGATTCAATTAAGAATGTCAATGTAGCAGAAAAGAAAATGGTCTCCCTGGATGTCGTGTCTCTCTTCACCAACGTTCCACTGACAGAAACCGTATGTTTCCTTTGTGACTACATTCAATCCAATAGCATTGATGTCGGTATACCGATCCATTACCTGAAAGAACTGTTACTTCGATGCACCTTCAACGTATACTTTAGTTTCAACAAGAAATATACAGGCAAGTAGATGGAGTAGCAATGGGTTCTCCCTTAGGACCCCTTCTAGCCGATTGCTTTATGGCTAGCTTAGAGAACAACGCCTTATCACCGACTATCAACGACCTCCATCTCTACAAAGATACATCGATGATACTTTCATTATTTGTGATGAGAACTGTGATGTAGAAAAACTACTTCAAATCTTCAATAATGCCCACCCAAACATCGACTTTACACTTGAGACTGAATCCGACGGAATGTTCCACTTCCTCGACGTCCATCTGACAAGAAACGCCGACAACTCTCTGAAAAGGTCCATATACAAAAAGCCTACATGGAATGGACAATTCATCAACTTTCAAAGCTTCGTGCCCCTGAGTAGAAAGAGGAACCTGATATACGCTCTTTCCTCGAGGATTAGGAAGATATGCAGCGAGGAAGTGGTTGAAGAAGAACTGCGTAATCTTCGAAAAACCCTGATGGAAAACGGTTTCCCGCCAAGGTTCATAGACAAGAATCTCAAATGTAAGAAGACTTCCGAACAAGTCCAATCCATTCCAAAGAAAATACTTCTGCTTAATCTAGAATTCAAAGGTGATATTGAAGCAGAAATCCTTCGCAAACGCCTCTCCAAATCGCTAAGGAAAACATACTTCGCCGCGAGCCTACGACTGACGTTTTCCTGCAAGAAACTGTTCAGCCAGAACGCGAAAGACAAGCTGTCGCATTGGGCCACCTCAACGTGCATATACCAGTTTACTTGCTCTTGTGGAGCTGAGTACGTTGGCCGTACCATGCGCCGACTTGAAAAACGCGCTCGTGAACACTACCCAGCCTGGTTAGTAAAAGGAAACCAAAAGCGTGTATACAGTTCAGTGACAGAACATCTGGTCAATTCAGGACATTCAGCACCTTTCGAAAAATCCTTCAAAATAGTACACAAGATTCAATCAAACCTATCAAAGGGAGTCAAATCAAGACATCTGGGCATAGCCGAAGTGCTAGCTATACAAAAGCTCAAACCCACCCTTTGTATCCAAAAGAAATACGTCCAACCCCTGTCCCTGCCATGGCCATCATAAACAGGTAATTTTTAGTAATGACCATCCCATCGCCTTTCTTACCTAAACTTCCTGTTTATTCTTGTTATTCTAAGTTTTTCTTAATCCCTGTTTACACTACCATATTTTCATACCCGAACTTCGTGTTTATTTTGTCATTTTACTATTTCCACACATTTAATCCCTGATTGCATAAACAATTATTCATCACATTAGTTCTTATCCAAACATCCTGTCTATTTTGTTATTTCTACATTTCTAACCCCTAATTGCACAATGTCAATGTAGTTTCTTTACTTATCAGTCTTATATCTCCCTATGTAATTTCAAAAGTATATATATATTCGTGTATGTAGAGTATTCAGCTGACGAGTTCTACCGAAATTTGATGAATTCATTAAATCCTGCTTTATTAACCTTTATTGCTAGTTTTATATTCGTATCGGGAAATAAATGTTTTCACTTCTTAGCTATCATGATGATACTTCGTTTGTTTTGTCCATCCCCCTGTTTATTATGGCATTCTAATTCGTAATTTTAATTTTTACTAATTTGACCCTTGACCAGATATTATTCTGGGACTTTCCTATTCATTTGATATAAATACACGAATGTACAGCCAAGATGATGACTTCGTCGAAAAGAAAATTTTCTTCGCTGCAATTGTCTTCTTAATACCCAAGATCTACTGGTTACAAGACAAGCTCATAGGTCATTCAGCCACTGGGATTTGTTCAGTTTGTAGATGTATTCCGTTGGCATAGAAAAATCAGATCTACTTTCATAGATGAATAGCGGCATATTCCTGTATTTTACTATTCTAATAGCACAGACAGCTGATACAAAGCATTAATTCGGCTGTCTTTTTTGGTTTAAACAAAGACAGACACTGACACTTTAAAACTGTTTATTAGTAGTAGAATTTATTGTCTCCTTTCTATTTTAAAAAAAGAAGATAGGAGAAGAAGAAGGCGAACTTTAATCAAGAAATAAATGACCAAGTGAAAAAGAGAATTATTCAGAAAGGAGATTATGTGATACACTTTGTTTTCCATTGGACTTACTCTTACTTACTTACTCTTTTTCACTTAATAACTTAACTTGTTTATCACAACTAATTCATCTCATATAAAAAGTTGGTACAAGAGAAGAAAGTTTTTCATATTTATGTTGTGGCGATTGTTTTGTTTGGATGGAGACAGGGAGAGAGACAGAGAGTGAGAGAGAGAGAGAGAAAGAGGAAGGGACAGGCAAAGCAACTTTTCAGTTCGATCGCTTCAATTCATCAACAAAAGTTTATATGTTAATCGAGTGTTGCCTGACTGCTTTTTTTAATTACACGTTCGAAAAGTGATCACTTAGTGTAGTGGGTTCATAGTGAAAGAACGATTGAAAGCCACCAGAGAATACTGGATGGCTTTCCTTGTCGTTGTTGTTGTTGTTGTTGTATAGGACGCTTCAGCAGTACACAACCATGACCCCAAGAGGTTGAGAGGCAACCCCTGGTGTGATTACACGGATAAGTAATACTGAAAAGTCCCAAATTAAGGCGACACAGTTTTCCACTACTCCTCGATGAATTTCAGGAGTTCTGTAACTGTAAAGTTACTTCGTTATTAGTCTGGATTAAAACTTGAAAATGTTTGATTATATCCTGGAATTCCAGTCGGATATTACCTTGATAATTGCACACAAATGAATGTGTGGAAAGAACAAACTATTTTTTGTTTTGCCTCAGCAAGTAAAAAGCAGCACTGTGAATTGTTATTCAAGTGTTGGTTTGTAGGGATTTGATTGGTTACAGAATTTCATCATGAGCCGACATTAGTTAGAGAACCAGTGGAAAACCTGAGAGTACTGTAAAACTGTGTCCGTCCGAGTTTGGAACTCTTCATCAGTACGCACCCACCACCAGGGTCTGAACATGGGACCTTCTGTTTACTAGACGAGCTCGTAGATAATTAAGCCACTGGGACCCGATCCAATGGCCCATGAATTCTAACTTCTGTCAATTCACGACATAGCGCGACCCCTAGCGAATGTCTCCGGCAAGTATTTGCCCTCACAACACCCGACCTGCTGCACCCTACTGGTGACGACTTCCCACTAACACCCTAGGTAACTACCTACCTGAATAGGGCAAGTAGCTAGTGAGCATCTCATGGATATTCAAGTGTTGGTTTGAGGGGATTTGATTGGTTACAGGATTTCATCATGAGCCTTGTAACCAGGTCCTGGGTTCGAATCACGGTGGGTGCGTACTGATGAAGAGTTCCAAACTAGGACGCAACAGCACTCTCAGGTTTTCCAGTGGTTCTCTGACTAATGTCAGCTCATGATAAAATCCTCTAATTCTGAATTTTGTTTTTCCAATTTGCATGAGGATCAGGAGGCTGTGCGACATGTTGATGATGTTTTTTGTCCAAGTGAATCAAGGTGATTCTGACCTCAGACTGTCTGCGGAACTGTTAGTAAGTTGTATTTTTTGCTGAGATACTTTCGATCCCACAATGTTGTGGATATTCTTTTTCATCTTCAAGGTACTTTTACGATTGATTTCGATCTAACTAATTGTTTCCCACACCACTTATTTTGTGCTTAGAAAACTGCCTTTTCTGAATAGCTAGCTACCTGATGGCATAGCTGAGGTAACTTTGGCTATTTGAAGTTACTATTACTGAAGAGAACAGCATAGATTTCTTCGGAGGTTAACCGTTATTGTGCTATCTGTTCGGCGTTTTGTGACTCTGCGTGTCTCGATAGCAGGAAGCAGATTTCAGTTTCCTGCGTTCAGACCGTAACCACCCGGTATGGGTTGTTACAGTAACAGTAACAACGGGTAAGGCTAGTTAGTGTCTACATCACTTTTTTGCAAAAAATCTCCATAACATGTTGTAACCAGTTTTGCTACTGAAGTGAGTAATACATCAAGAGATTTGCAAAAATGTTCAGCCTCAAAAACAAAAAAATCCACAGTTAATGAAAAGGGGTATAAGAATTGCATGGGATATATGCATATGTATCTGTCAGTCAGTCAGGGAAAAAAAGAAAAGTTTTGTTTAGCACACTCACAATTGTGTTTCTAATTTCCTTTCTGTTACTTGTAAACACACTGAAATTCTCAACAGCGACAAAAACCTCAGAGACACATATTTTCTCACACAGACTCTATGCTTATTAATATCCTTTCAATTTTTAAAGAAAACGAGAACTTAATTTTCATAAAGTGTTATGTGTCAGAGAAGTATTTTTAACACTTTTTCCTAACACAAATGCTTCTCTTGAAAACCACTATTGTTGCTTATACATATATATATATATTATATCCTTTAATTCCTAGACGAAAATGGGGCTTCAGCCGCGCACCTCCATTGCCTTCTCTTTTCTGCCAACTTTTTCACTCCGCTCCAGGTCTGCCCACATGCTTTCATCTTCTACTCACATGACCTCCTCCAAGTCGCCCTTGCACTGACGACCAAATCGCCACCCGCTTCCCTTTTGGCCTGGTTCCACTCGACCAATGGCTTGTCTAGTGATGTCACTCACTTGATGGTTTCCTTTCTCAGAGTATGGCCAGCCAATCCATCTCCATCCATCTTCCTGCATATTTGTTTCACAATCGGTTCCTGGTTGGTTAATGAAGGTCTGAAGTTTGTTTGAGAAGCTCTTTATGACGTGCTGGCCAAGTCTCTGATCCGTATAGAAGCACTGATTTTACATTGGAGTTGAAAATCCGGATCTTATTTTTAATGCTGAGTGCTGTTGACTTCCACACAGACTTAAGAGTAATGAAAGCTTGTCTTGCTTTTCCAATTCTGGCTTTGATATCCTCGTCAGTTCCGTTCACCTGTAGCTGAATAGATGCTTCCCAGTTAGGTAGGTGAAGGAGGTTGTTTCTTTCAGATTCCTCCCATTTATCCTGGTTGATTTTTGTCTGTTGTTGTTGTTGCTGTTGGTGTTGGCCAAGAATCTTCATCATCTCTGTGTTATCTATGCTCACTTAAAGTCCTATCTTTGATGCCTCTTCTGCCAACTTGTTGCTTTTCACTTGCATATCTTCCAGTTTTTAGGAAATCAGACATATTTCATCATCGGTAAAGTCCTGGTCCTCCAAGTCTTTTGTGTGAGTCCATTTTATGCCTGTTTCCTCATTGGCCGCCACTGTCTGTCGCATTATCCAGTCTACCGCAATCAGGAAGATCATTGGCGACAACAGACAGCCTTGCCTCACTTCCGTCCTCACTTCGAAGGCTTCCGTAAGTTTCCCGTTGTGCATTATTATTGTTGTATATATATATATATATATAATGTTACGAATCTGTGAGAGAATATGAGTAAATGGCCTTTTTTATATAAACTATTAGGAAATAATATATCATAGTTATATTTAATGGACACTGCTTGACAGTCGACTGAATACAACTCAGAGTAGAATATCTTTAAAGCATTTGCTGGCGAAAATCAGTACTGGTGCTATTTAGATATACTTATTAATCCTCGGAAGTGTGTGTGTGTGATAAAAAAACTTTTTAAAGAGTCAGTTTATGATTATTTGATATTTTCTCCAGTTTGATCACAGACTGAAATAAGAGAACCACGGATAGAAGCAGTAGGAATTACTGGACACAGCTGTTTCATCCCCCTGGTTTGAAAGGAGGACGAAGCTGACTTGAGGGAAATCTAGTGCGAAGTTGTAACCAGTGGGTCAACCCGGTTGGGTGTGAGGACGAATGCTTGCCGATGACGTAAGCTGGCGATCACTCTAAAATCACAAGTCGGTAGAAGTTAGAATTGATGGGCTATCCGCTGAATCAGTCCAAGTGGCTAAACAGTCTATGATCTTGACTTGTCACCAGGAGGTCCAATACTCCATGGTTTTACAATAGGTCTACAACTGATTTCAATCCGTGACCACCTCGAAATAAAACTTCACTCTTACTTATCCTTCCAGCCTAGCTGGCCATATGATCCTAAATATCAAACCAACGAAGGCGTCTCTGTTGGTGAAAGTTTACAGTAGCCCTTTTGAAATACGTATTGTGACAGGTACATCAAGTTTCTGGATCGCATAGTGGAAGAGTGGAGTTAATCTCTCTCCCCACGGACTGCTGCGTGATGCATCTAACCACAATCAGGAATATTAGAGATTATTGGTAAAGTCTACTTGTCAAGAACAGTCTTAAAGTAATCGTCAGTAGAACATTATTTATGTGCGCATACAAAGATTGTGTAACTCTTTACAGCAGTGAAACGATATTACATGCGACTTTGCAGGTAAATTCATGTATGGCTCCATTTAAACAAGCAAGTGGAGGACCATTTATTCTCTTCAATCTGAGTCTGTAGGAGATACAGTTAGCGGTTTTCGACAACAACTTAAATATACGTCCATGGTATATCAGTAAGATAAGTTTTATTGATGACAACTAGGGTTATTTAAGTCTACATGCAAAGCTTGTTTTGAGGTATACACTCATATGTGTTAAAGTGGTGGCTACAAAGAAGCTGAATCTCTTGACACAAGCAACCAAACTGTTTGAAAATAACTCAAACTAACAGAGTATCAATGCTTAAAAGGTTCTATGTTTGGTAAAACAGTAATAACAGACACTTAGAAATGATTATTATTATTGCTCCCTTGGGTTCCTAGTGGAACATAGGGCTTCAGGTGCACGTCTCCACTTGCTTCTGCCTTCTGTTGTACTTTTCACCTGCATCCATGTTAGTCCATACTCTTTCAACTCCTCTTCACACGATCTCCTCCATGTCACCCCTGCACTGACGACCCACTCGCCGCTTCCCTTTCGGCCTGGTTCCACTCTAGCAATGGCCTGACACGCGCGCAATGTCACCCAGCAGTCTCTTCAGCGAGTGACCGATCCATATCCACTTTCTCCTGCACATTTGTTGGGAGATTGGTTCTTGCTTTGTTTGTTAGTGCCCATAGTTTCTTGTCGGTGATTCTTTCCGGCCCGGCCGGGCCATCTGATCTTCAGTATAGAGTGAAGACAGTTGTTAGTAAAGGTCTGCAACAAGCTGTTGGTGGAAATATTCTTTGTGACCCACCCGCCAAGTTTCTCATCCGTATAGAAGAACTAATTTTGCGTTTGTATTGAAAATCCCACCGACGGAATTTTGTTGTTGATGCTGGCTGAGTGACGAAGATTTCCAGATTGATTTCAGGTTGATGAATGGATTTCTCGCCTTCCCGATTCTCGCTCGGTTTGACATCCTCGTCCGTTCCAACTGCCTGTAGTTGAGACAATGCTCCCTAGATAAGTAAATGAATGAAGTAACCTCTTTCAAATCCCTCCCGTTGATGATGATTGGTGTTGGATGTTTCTGCTGCTACTGTGGTTGTTATTGTTCGTTGTTTATTTTCATAACTTCCATCTTTAGTATGTTCACTTGGAGTCCTGTCTTCGCCGGCTGCTTCTTCGACCAGTTTGTCAGTTTTCGCTTGTAAATCGTCGATTTTGTGTGACATCAAACAGAAATCATCCACGCAGGAAATCCAGGTCTTCTAGGTTCTTCGCGTTGGTCCAGAATATTCCTGTCTTCTTGTTTCCCACTGACTCTCTGACGCATAATCCAGTCAGTCCACCACAATTAGGAATATCATTGGCGATAATAGGCGAGCACCCTTGTCTGACTCCTGTGTTTGCTCCAAATGCCTCGCTGAGTTTTCCATTGTGGATGACTTGACATGTGCCGTTGTCGTACAGCTGTTGAATGAGGTTGATGAATACTTGCGGTACTCTGTACTACTCGAATAGTTTCCAAATTGCTTCGCGGTCAACGCTGTCGAAGACCTTCTCGAAGTCCATAAAGTTGAGGTAGAGGTTTGATTACCATTCCGTGCTTTGCTCTGTGTTGATGATGCGTGAAGTTGCAATTTGGTCAGTACATGAATTGCCTGACTTTCCTGAATCCAGCTTGTTCTGGTCAGAGTTCTTTATCAAGTGCGTCCTTTAATCTCTCCAGGATGAGGCGACTCAGAATTTTACTCGGCGTCCACAGGAGCATGATTCCTCGCCAGTTCTTTTTATTTATTTATTTTGATTCTTGCAGAGTCCTTAGTTGCCTTTCTTTGCTAGTTTCATGAGGTGACCTTTCCTCCACTGAGGAAGCACCTTTCCCTACTCCCAGACTTTTTGCAACAATGCAGTCAGTGTATCTACTCTCGTCTCTGGGTCCGCTTTCAGAAGCTTGATTGCATTCAAGACTTCAGCTCTCGTTGGGGGATTGGTGTCAACTTGCAGTTGTGTGCGGGCTGTTGTTGGTATTTCTGGACGGGTTGCAGGTGATGGTAGATTCAAGAGTCTTTTGAAGTGGCCCGTCCGTTGTTTAATCTGTCTTTCTTCTTTGGTGATTGGGTTTCCTTTGGCCGTCTTTTATAGGTTTCGATTGTGTTGATCTCTTCCCGGACAGAGATTTGGTTATCTGATATAATGTCCTCAGGTCCCTTTCGCCTGCTGCCTTCTCAGCTTCAGTGACCAGATTGTCATAGAATCATCTTTTGTCCTTCCTAGCACTCTTCTTCAATTCTTTGTCAAGTGCACAGCTGTGTACGTTGAGCTGAGCTCAGCGTCTCCTTCTCCTGTCCGTCCTTGCATTGAATCATTTTCTCTTTCACCATTCTCCTCTCTTCTATTAATTTCAAAGTGTCCGTTGAGAGCCATTCCTTGTCTTGTCTCTTCTTTCTTCCTAGAGCCGTTGAACACGTTTCGTTGAAAATCGCCTTCAGAGACTTCCGATGTTCTTCCGCGCATGATTCTTCAGTGCTGTCGCGTAGTGTTTCCTGCTTTGCTCTGATGGTTTCAGTGAAAGTATCCTTTGTGGTTGTGTCCTTCAGTTTCTGAGTGTTGAACTTGCATTGTGGCCTATCCCCAACTATCCTCGAGGCTTTTAGTTTCACCTTGAAAGTCCCTTCTACTAGATAGTGGTCTGAACCCACATCTGCTCCTCTCCTTGACCTTGTGTCCAGTAGGCTCTGTCTCCACTTTCTTGAAATTGAGATGAAGTCTATTTGGTTCTTGGTGTTTCCATCTGGTGAAATCCATGTCGTCTTGTGTATATCCTTGTGCTTGAACACATTACCACCAATCACCAAATCATTGAAGGCGCAGAAGTCTGAAAAGAGTTCACCATTATTGTTCATTTCACCAAGGACCTCTCGACCCATGGTGAGTTCTCTTCCTGTGTTGTCTCCTCCCAGCTTCGCATTCATGTCGCCCATCAGGATTTTGATATCGCCATTTGGGACGTTGTCCATTATTGCTTGTAGTTGTCTGTAGAAATCCTCCTTCTTCTCTTGTTCTGAGACGTTTGTAGGCGCATAACATTGAATGACTGTAAATTTCCTTCCTTTTGAGTTGGACCTGGTTGTCATTATCCTGGAGGAGATTGGTTCCCACTGCATGAGAACTTTGGATGCTGTTGGTGACAACATGATGTCCACTCCCTCGGTGTGCTCGTGGTTGTCCTCTGGGTGACTGGAATAGATTATTGTCTCTCCAGTTGATAGTTGGCACCTTCCAGCTCCGTTCCATCTGCTTTCGCAGATTCCCAACACTTCTATTGTGTACCTTCTCATTTCAGCGGGTATCTGCGCAGCCTTTCCAGTTTCGTACATTGTACGAACATTCCAGGTACACATCCTTATATTTGCTTTCATCGAAAGAAGGCACACCGGATGAAGGCTTTCGCCAATCTGCATCATTTCGCTTCTCCGATTCCAGCAAAAAATAAGGTTATTGTTTATATTTTTAGAATTTTTAATATATTTATTCGTTGAAGTTTCTGAGGCGATTTGGTTGTTTTACATGGGTAGAGTTGCTGGCACCAAGCCTCAACCCTCCCTCTTTACCCGGGCTTGGGACTGGCTAGAAAACTAGAAAGCTAGTAGCCTAGCAAGCAAGTAATCTGGCGAGGTTGACACTTAGAAATACCGTGCTTTAAAGCAGTTGTCAGAGTCACTACCTATCATACGGTACAACGTTACGTATTCTTATGATTATTTTCCTGGGATTCGAGGGAAAACGTAAGGCTTCAACGGCTCTTTGCGATTTTACTACTCTCTCTGAAGCTTAATTCAACTGGTTTTAAAGTGACCAATAAGCTTTCATGTCCTCTACCATGTAATCCATGAAAGCCTTTTTTCCTTTATCAATGGAATTCCACTCAAGAGCCAGCCTAGTGCGTGACGTCTTTCAACAGTCTCTACGGCGTTTGTCCTATCCACCTCCGTTTTTCCCTCCATATTTGTTAGGCAACAGGTTCTTGATTGCTTCGCTGTCTCCTAGTGTTCCTGGCTGCCTATCTGTTGTTGTCAGCCAGCTTTCTGAACAACAGCATCACGTCAGGTGGGCGGATGATGTCGATTAAGTTTTTCAGCCTGAGATCATATTAAATAATAGATATTCATCTCATGAATGTGATTTCTTCCTGGAAGGTTTCCTGTAGAAACACAGTAATCTTTCTGTTAGTCGGATTTACTCTTGAAATGACGATTAAACAAAGTGAGTGGATGGTTTAAGCCAAGTGCTCATGAAGCATTTGGTGAGAACTACCAGTGGCATTGTTTTTGGAATGAATGACCACCACTGCGAAGTCAACTATGCGTGTTGGAGCTGTTCAATCTGCACACTGGCCTATATCAGCATGGGGTGATCATCCATACTGTTCACATCTTCCACATTTCCTACAATTCGTCGGTCAGGGGGGGGATACATAGGGTTTTATTATAGTAAGTACGTGACTTTTATTTTATGAAATACTCCGTGACGGAAATAGGGATGCCAAGTGAGAAACAGACGTGCCTATCACGAATGTTGCTTGTTGAATACGCCAACATCAGTATACGATAGCTACCGGTTTCTCCAGCTGGTACTACTTAACTAAGAACACACAATCACATCAGTCGCAAAGGATATTTCTTGGGATAAAGTATGATTCAGAGTATCACCAAAGATATATCCCTTTAATTTGTGATAATGATCAATAAAATATCGGTGTAATTTTACATTGGCCAATTCTGATCAGTTTATTTCTGAAACGGATATCGATCAAAATCCATAGAAACTGACGTTAACCGACTACGACCTGAATTATAAATCCCCTAGGATACATCTGTAATATGATATTTTATCTGTAATAATATGAAAGTTATCCTGATGGCTGAACTACTCTGAGGAAAAGATTGACAGGAATAAAGTTATCAGGTTCTATTCGCGAAATTGTTATCAACAATTCTGGGTCTTAAATTGATTCTTGTGTCCATTTACTCTAACACATATAATCTTCACTGGTGATATACACCGATATACGCATTTGTCATGCCTTAGACTGATAATCTCATTTAGAATTGGATTCAGAAACGTCTGTAGAATAAGTGAAGAATCAAGGCAAAGAGATTGTGGTCATAGAAAACTGAGTATTTAGGCCTGAAAGCAAGAAACCAATTGATGCATTCTTCTGCATAGTTTGCTTTGCTAAAATTCATCGCGAGTAACTCATAATCCAATTTTGTATTTCAGCAATATGATAGAATCTGTGCTACTTTTCAACAATATTAACTTGTTGTAAAAGTACAAAACTGCCTAAACGGTGCTGTCCGGCAGCCATGCATTCCAGAAGTATCTCAAATAAAAAATAAGTACTGAGAACCATGAAGAATATTCTCAACAACTTAGAATCGAAACTTTGTCAACAAGAATTAAACAGAATAAAGCACATTTCCTGTAGGTGATAGAAGGTTCATCAGTCACTCCATAGTGTGACCTTGAGTTCATTCAAACAAGATACCAATCGTAAAACAACACATTATCACCAACATTATTGCGAAACAGCACACAAAGGTGTTAAAACACAGGGGGATCAACCAAAAACAAAAACAGATAATGGCGATTAGCCAAAAAGGAGAACATCGCCTGGTTAACTAGTTCACTAATTTTCTCACTCGTTCTAAATCAGCGAAAACATGAAAAGTTAACCCTAGGGATAGTGAACCTACTCCGCAAAACCAATCCAGTGGCTACAGAAATTTCAAAGTGCAGGAAAAACATCAACCTGATTCTCACTAGCGATTTAACCTATTCAGGCAGCTAGTTACCTGGGTTATAGGGAAGTGGGGCACAATAGGTTGAGTGTGATGACAAATGCTCGCCATCAGTGATATTGGCTACATGTCGTGAATTCACAGTGTGGTGAGAGCAGGCCGTGAGAAAATATGAGCAAGGCTGATTCAACAACCAATCACAGCAAAGTTAACGTGGCAAAATATGATTCGCAGATAGAGAAATCTATTTGTCGAGAAATCCCGAAACAACCAATCAGAAGCCTGCGTTTGTCTGCCTAACTTCTGATAAACAACCAATCAGATGACTGCGCTTGTCTACTTGCATAAGCTATAATAATGTATGTGAAATATGTATAAATACGTGTTGATTTTCATAATAAAACGATCTGTTGCCTGGCCCTTGTCTTCTGTTGTTACGACAGAAATAGGCGGCTGGATTGGATTCCAGCGGTTTAATTGTCTACGGGCTTGCTAAGTAACCGGAAGGTGCTGGGTTTTAACCACAGTGTGATGGTGCGCAATGGTGAAAAGTCCCTAAACAGGAAGAAACAGATGTCTGCTACTCAGACTTTCTAGTGGTTGTCTAATTCACGTAATGAAGTCATGTAATCAATGAAACCCAAGCAAACTAGTAACTGAATAACAATATATATAAGACAAACTTATCCCTCGCTTGTATCAGAGAGACGGTATATGATTGCCTGCTGATGAAAGTCTTTAGGAAGCCAGTCAGTCAGCCGAAATGTCTTCTTCCGATGAAAGCGAAAACAAGCATAGGGACGCGGAAAATTTTTTAAGCTATTGCTGCTCTCCACTGAAGATCAGATGGCCGATGGAAAGAATTTGCAATTGAAAACTCTACCTGTCTGCGAACCAATCAAGAACTTCCAAATCAACCAATATTGCAAAGAAAATGGCTACAATCCATCGAGCAGAATCCGAATGAGAAATACAACGGGTTGGACGTGGGTTCGAGTATGACATAGAGACATAGTGTGTGAGCAGGAGACGGCAGCTTACGGTTCATAGTAGAACTAGCCTGATGGAATTGAACAGAGTACAGTGTGAAGTAGAGATGTACCGTTGAAGCCCTATTTTCCAGTCGGAACTAAAGGGAATAATAATGATAACAGGCCAAAAGAAGATCCATTAATGCTGGAACAATGAATTCAGGTCAGTAAAAAAAGGGTAATAATTACAAAATAAGTATAAATGTTGCATTTGGACTGTACGTAGAGAGATATAGTGAGATTACTTATTATTTCAAAATTCATGATATATACTATTAATTGATAAACTTTGAAACTTATCCAGCTGATTATATATCATTCATAAGAATCAAGGTAGATCAGCTATACTTACTGCCTTCAAAGCCTCAGGATGGTCGGGGTTGGGTGCCTTGCGCTGCGGGTTGGCCACCCCTCCGTACACCTCTTAAAATGCTCCCATATGACCGAGCGTCTTACATAGCCTCTCCTGAGGAAGTCCTACTCACTACCTTTACGTGGCGGAGGTGTTTTCACCGAAGTGAGAGGGCTAAAGAGGATGCACGGCGCTCTCCACCGGGTTGACTGTCCATTGGATGACAGTCTAGGGGAGATGGCTAAACCCTGATTCCAAACCTCCAACGACTGGCGTATGAAGCGCACCGGCAGACTTGTGGACAAAGGGCTTATTGGATGCCCTGGATGTCTGGCCAAATTCAAAAAGGCGCATGAACCGGACTACGGTCACCGGCTGGCTTCCAATGGATAGTGGACTCCCTACTCCACTCCTACTGCCTTGTAGGTCACACTTGGTTGTGTGAAGGCTAGAGCTGCACTCTCAAACAAAAGGCCGAGCGATTCTGGGGACATCACTCGTACCTAATTCCCATGAAACTTCATGAACTCTCTGCAACATCAACCAAACTCCAGTACTGGTCCAACAACGTCACCTTCGGTGGTTTGGCCATGTTCTGCGCCGACCAGATGACAATCTGGTCAAATCAGTTGTAAATCCCTCGCCATTTCCATCTTGGCGATGTCGCAGGGGTGGACAGCTGAAAACATGGCTTGGTACAGTCAAGGCTGATATGGAGTGCCTGGGGCTACAAACCGTCTACGGACTCCGTTTGTGGAACAAGAATCGGATAACCGTGTCGCAAAACCTTGCATCAGATCGCCGTGCCTGGGCAGCGATGATTCGAGATGTTCATGAAGCCGCCTCATCCTCCCGTAGGAGAGAGCCGAAGTAAAGTAAGTAAGCTATACTTACTTATGATCATTAACCGTCGTGGCTTACTCAATGCTGCCTCACAGGACTGTATTTCATTCTTTTACCGTTTTAACTTTACCAGTTGACAGCGAAAAGTTTGGCTTGGCGTAAATATACGTTCCGCCATAAACTGGCATCAAGTGATTTCAGACTTGTAATACACTGCCATAATGAGGATAAATTTATGAAGATGAAGTCCACTCTTGTTTTCACATTCACTCTAAGAAAACTTAGCAAGTATTTAAAGAAACGACTTTTAACTGATTAAAAATACCCAATAAAATTTTTCAAAAGTATGGTTACTAAAAAACGAATATTCACATTTTGGTCGACCTGCTCTTCATCAGGTTCTACAGTTGTGTGCTTCCATAACAGTGAATGTATCAGTGTTATTAACAACATTACTATTGTTGTTTAATTGACATCAAATCAACAATAATATCAATGGATTTCAGTTCGACAGTATCAACACAACACTGAACTACACTACACTGAATATCAGAAAAAATAGGATAAATAGCAATAATACAAATTCATGAATTTGTAGTCTTCACTGAAGACCGACCAGGGTAGTAGTAGTAGCAGTAGTAGTAGTGGTTGGTTGAACTTACTTCTTTTGCACACAAAGCACTGGTTGTTTAGCGCGAATCATGATAGCTTCTTCTGTCTGGAGCAGGCCATACCTGGATATTTTTCACAGTTTACTTGGTACTCGGTAGATGATAATGCAGAAGGATTCTTCAATGCTGGCTGGCTTTGTGGCCGGCAGGTTTGGATCAGATGGTATAATATCGAACTGTTGATGCTTTTGTTTTCTACACCGTTACTTAGCCATACTGGCAGATGTCCCAGAGTGAGCATGAAAAACTCAAGTTCCTAGAGCGACGGCAAATATAGCTAGGTCCACAAGCCCAGTAGGACTGATGGATTCGATCAGAAGTGGCTAGTCTGTGTACTTCATTTTTCAATTGACGAACCACCATCGGTCGTGTGGAAAACAAAACTTTTAGTTTGCCAGCATTGAAAGTCCTTTGAGCTAATTTTCTTAACTTATTCGTAATTACTTTGCTAGGTATATCGCCCTTGAATTTCAATTGTGTGTAAAAGGGCTTCTTGTCTACAGATAGTGAGTAGTTATTCTCCTCTTTCTTCCTTCTAATTGTATCTACCAATTCAGCTGCGCTTATGAACCTGGCTATATTGGCCGTCGCTCTAGGAATTTGACTGATCGAAATCGAGAGCATCGGTCAGCATGGCTAAGTAACGATGTAGAAAAAAAAGCATCAACAGTTCGGTATTATACCACGTGACCCAAACCTGCCAGCCACAAAGCCAGCCAGCATTGAAGAATCCTTCTGCATTATCATCTACCGAGTACCGAGTAAACTGTGAAAAATATCCAGGTATGGCCTGCTCCAGACAGAAGAAGCTATCACGATTCGCGCTAAACAACCAGTGCTTTGTGTGCAAAAGAAGTAAGTTCAACCAACCACTACTACTACTACTACTACTACCCTGGTCGGTCTTCAGTGAAGACTACAAATTCATGAATTTGTATTATTGCTATTTATCCTATTTTTTCTGATATTCAATGTGTATTGTTATATTGATGCCACCAAACTGTAAATCCACTGTTATTATTATTATTGATTCGATGTTATTTAAACAACGTTAATGTCGTTAATAAGACTAATTCATTCACTATTACTTGTGCATATAACTGTAGAGCCTGATGAAGAGCAGTAATCACACTTTTGATAAATGACTCTCCCAGAAATAAATTTGTAGATAACACAGTAGAAACATTCACACCAATAGTACTACTACTATTAATAATCTATTTGAGCACAATATTACGAAATTAAACGTGCTTTGAATTGTCATTGAAAAAGTTATAAGATAAATATTTTACGCGTAATTTAAACTTATAGTGAAGTAACACATTCCAACCTTTTTCGTCTTATTCATCCACTCTAAAAAGTTTATATTTGAAAAAAAAAGGTTATTAACCAAAATTAATTGTGGTCAGTGCAATATTTTCAGATGTAATAAGCTAGACAGAAGTGAACATCCAACTAAATTTATTTTTTCCCAACCCTCTGTCCGCCTTACGGTCTTGTTTCAAAGATAAAATTTGTTTAAATTTCTTACTTTGTTTCAGTGTTTCCTGATATATTCAACGACAGAAAAAAATCGCATGCATATAAGATTAAAATTTCCTTCACTCTTATCATCATCATCATCATCATCGTCAGAGTCAGGTGTTTGAAAATTTACAATTCTGAAAAGACAGACAGACATACAGAGGGAGAGCGCAAAACACCACCAACAACAACAACAAAAAATGTACATACTGGTGAAAATTTTCTTCTTCAATCTCCTGAGCTCATGATATTATCTTTTATTGACTGTTAACAGGGTGTGGTAATTCCTAGACATGAGAGAGATAACATCTGAGCTTGTTATTATGAATATTATTGTTGTATTGTTGCGTTTTAATCATCTCAAGAGTTATTGAATTTTAAACAGTCTAGTGTTAAAATTTATCATAGGTTTGAAGAATGGACTCTTTCTGCTGAACACATACTTAAACAAAGTTTTTAATGGCTCAATTATGAAGACATCTATAAGATTCGTGATAGAGCGGGAATATATATAACACTGTATAACACTGTGAGACTTTGTTAGATTGAAAATTGTAATGCTCATATTTCGGATGAGTGAATTTTATAATGGTTTCGCATCCATAATTCAGATGTTGAAGTATGTCAATATGTCATTTTCATAAGAACTGTAATTTCACATAGTATTGTGAAGGTGATGAGAACCTGCGAAATATAATTTCTAATATTATTTTATACTGCAAATCTCATCTTCCATTCTTTATCCAAATTTATCAAAGGGAACCAAATGTATGAAATCTTGTTGAATTAGTGAATTAAAAGTGCAGTACTTCGCAAAAATCTCGTCCTAATCGACTAAAATATGAATTAGAAAAAATAAAAAGTAAGTACTGAGATACCTGTGGATGGTATTGATGACGGTTAAGCATGCCGAAACTGAACCGTAAACAATTAACGTCCGGTGCCCGCTAGTAAATATGCTGTAGATATATACCGGATTCTATAATGGGTTTCAACAGGTCCCGTGCTTTCAGAACAAAATTTATGGTAGTAAAGTCATTACGGAGAACAAGCCCTCAAGTGTTATCATAGACTGACACCGATAAGAGAACCAATGAAAACCAGATGGAATACTGGACAGCTGTTTTGTCCACTTTGTACGGGATTTATCAGCTGTACGCATCCACCACCAGGATTCGAACAGTTCCTCCAGGTTACAAGGAAAGATGATACACTGCTTAGTAACTAAGACTCGACTCAATGGACAACGTGTTCTAAACTCTACTGACTTGCGATTTTACCACGACTACCACCTCATATCATCGGCCAGTATTTGTCCTTATTCTCGATTGGGTGAATCCCACTGGTGGACACGTACTACCAATGAGTCCCTGAATTCGGAGGAAATAGCTGGCCAGTACACAGGTGTTGGCTTTCAGTTGTTTTTTAAATAGATATCAATCTGTGATGAAACTGGAAACAAACCAAACTTCCTATAAATTGGCTCTTGAAAAAACCTCATCTATGAACTTCCTTCCAGTGAACGTAAGTTTACATACAGTGGCAAAGTTGTCTCAAATAAAATAACCATGAATTAGAAGCTGAATATCCTAACTTTTTTAAACAAAAATTCTACATTCAAGTGTTGGTTTGTAGGGATTTAGTTGGTTGGTTACAGGATTTCATCATGAGCTGACATCAGTTAGAGAACCATTTGAAAACCTGCAGGGAGTACTGGACAGCTGTTTCGTCCTAGTTTGGGACTCTTCAGGAGTACGCACCAACACTGTGGGGTTCAAACCCATGACCTTCTAATTACAAGGCGAGTTCGTATACCATTAAGCCACTGGGACCTGATCTTTAATTTATACGAGCTCTGACTAAGCAAGAGTTGACCTAATAATTTCACGATAACTGGGCATCAGGTGAATAGTACAAATATGTAAAAATTATACTTGTGTAGATCTCACTGACACACTATGTTTGATTTGATTAAAAAACTTCCTGAAAGGTATATTTTATCAAACCTTAACCCCTCGCAAATCATCAGTTAATAATGTGTGACCTCGTAAATAAATAATAAAAGCAGTCTCCATTTTCGTTCACATCAAAATATGGTAAGTACTCAACGTATCTAACGTTTTTATTTATTTGCGTTCCTAGTGGAACACAGGACTTCAATGTGTAGGCTGTTTTATACAAGGTGGAATTGTCAGCCTGGAGGCCAACTTCCCTTCCTTTCCCGATTCACCACAAGCTAGGCAATATTTAGGCGTACACCACCGAGGACATTAAACCCCGATCACCTGCGAGACCAGTGAGTATTATACCAGTGAACTACCAATACGATAACTGCTCAAGTGATGTGTAATCTAAAACAAACTAAAAGTACTTACCCGTGAAACTTACTATTGCATAAAAGAAGCTTCTATTCCCCCCTAAGAAATCATTATTAAACAGACATGCCAGTGTTAAGAGGATAGAATCAAATCAGAGGGTAGGACGCCTTGTCAGTACCAGCCACATGCTGTTCCGAGTGAAATATATCTCGCTTCAGGTATTTAAGTTTCACTAGCGGTGGAGTTTTGGTTTTGTGTTCCTCCTTCATTCCCGAGAAAGACTATTTTTGACAATATTTTGAAACCTGTATGCTTGAGTATACACTGAGGCTGTTAGACACCAACTGTATAATTTTAACACACGGTGCATTTAGGTGGAGAGGAAAACTGGATAGCCCGGTGATTTAGGCAGGTCAACGATAAAAGAGGTGAGAGACGCAGTTCAAATCGGATATGACTAGAGGATTGAATGAAACTTCTCAAGGTTATTATGGATTTTTCGAACACATCAACAGAATGGTGGAGTAGTAATGGGTCCTCCAGTTGGTCCATTGCTCGCCAACTGCTTCATGACTTATCTTCACTCAGATATCCTCCTAACAACAATCAAATGTTTTTCAAGTATACCAGCGGTACATGGATGTGATATCTTTATCACCACCACCGATGCAAATACTGACCTAAACAAGTATCCTGAAAGTATTCAACAAAGCTCATCAGTGTCAGTCTAATTCAAAATTGAAGGGGGAACGGGAGAAAAATTGTCCTTCATAGATATCAAGCTTGCAGGCCGACGAATATCATTCTATCACAAGCCCAAATTGGAATGGACAGCTCACAAACTATGACAGTTTTGTTCTAATAAGCACAAAAATGAATCTCATTGACTCTCTCGCGGCTAAAACCTACCACATACATACACTGAAGACTCAGTGAATAAGGATTTAGAATCTTTCAGAAAACCTACAATCAGCAATGGATATCTAACCTGATTAATCGATAAAAATGTGAATAGGAAGACTGATACTCCTCGGTTTCTGGATGTGTCGAAGGAATAATTAATTTTAAATCTAAAATCCAAAGGAGATACAATTAGTGAGGCCTCCCCGAAACTGCCCGTCAATAGCAGTTTGAAGAATGTTCTTTGCAGCATCTATACACTCCAGCTTCCCTACACATGTTCTTCTTCTCCAAAACGTCAAAGACAAGATCCCACTGTTGGCAAATTCAGTAGGTTTTTGCAAATTCATTTTCCTGTGTGAACCTTAGCACATAGGTCGTACCAGCAGGACATTGTCTAGACACGCCAGCATGGTTGTCAAAAGGGCGTACAATTAGGCAAGTTCATCGTCGTATTTCCGAACATCATCCAATGTAGTTAAGTAAGGGACAAACAAGATCTATTCGCAGCTCTATTTTAACCCACCTGTTGATACTGAGCATAAGATTGATGTTAATACAGCATTTAAAATTATTTATCGCATTCCGACTTATCTTAATTT
This sequence comes from Trichobilharzia regenti, assembly GCA_944472135.2. Lineage (NCBI taxonomy): Eukaryota > Metazoa > Platyhelminthes > Trematoda > Strigeidida > Schistosomatidae > Trichobilharzia > Trichobilharzia regenti. Next base: position 4,854,370 of record OX235270.1, read on the forward strand.
TGCTCTCCGAGTTCGTCTTCTACAGACGGCTGAAGCGATTGGAATTCACCTGAAGAAGGCAAGCCTATGTGTACAGAAAAAATTTGTACAGCTACTTTCCCTACCGTGGCCATTGTCACAAGAATGCATAAACAGGACTACGTTGCCCCTCTCATAACATAACATAACATAACAATTTCGCTTTATTCCAGAAACAGTACTTGTGGTACAGTGTGGAATTTTCAGCACATATCTACAATATTGCATCTAATTTCATCGTACATTTAAAAGGAGTATTATAAAAAAAAAAAATATAGTAAAAACCAAAAAAAAGAAACAGAAATAACCAAAAACCAAAAACTATAAAAATAATATTTGTCTAAATTATTTATTTTATTTTTATTTATTTTGACCACTTCATCTTTAATTTACGTGTTATTCTTGTAAAATTAATTTATTCTATCCATTTTCACCTTTTAAATCTGTATTGATTTTCTTCGTTAATTATTAACCCATTGACACTGTTTAATTATTGTTAACAAACTTATCGCCACTTGATTGGCAAACTGTTGTGTATTGTAATTAAAATGCTGTACGTGTATATTAGAGTAAAGCCAGAGATGAGGATCTAATTGAAAAGTAAATATTTCTTTGCTCAATCTTTCTGTTTTCTAAAAGGAGAATTTTTAAAAACTATTTCCAGACGGCTATTCATCATTCAAATAATTAGATATTAACTCTCTTGATTACGTAAGGTCATTCTCAGTTTTTCAAACGTAGTTATTACTCACATACCTTGATTTGCTTCGTTACTAATTGACAGTAACCTAAAACCTCTATTGTCAATGTATGTTGCACATACTATTATTATTCCCTTGGGTTCCAAGTGGAATATAGGGCTTCAACAAAACATATCCACTTTGTTCTGTTTTATGCCGCCCTCTTCACTTAGGTCCACGATTGACCAAACTCCAACATCTCTTCCCCACACGACCACCTCAAAGTCACCCTACGACAAGCCACTCGTCGCTCCCTATTCGAAATCCACTCGAGCGATGTCCTGCATTGTGTGCGATGTCATTCGGTGGCCTCCTTAATGTATGCCCGATCAATCTCCAATTTCTCCCACACATTTGTTGAGCGGTCGCCTCTCGGTTGGTTGGTTGGTTGGTTGGTTTCCATAGTTTCTTGTTGCTTATTCTCTCTGGCCAATTAATCTTTAGCATGAAGCTGACCAGGGCAGCTGTTGATGGAAGTCTGCAATAGCCTGTTGGAAATCCATCACGTGACACGCCATGTTTTTGACCTATACGGAATCACTGACCGACTTGACATTGGTGTTGACAATACAAATCTTGTTCCTTATACTGAGTGAGAACGAAAGATTTCCAAACCGATTTCAGGTTGATGAGGGTGTACTTTGTCTTTTCGATTCTGACTGGCTTTGAAATCTTCATCCGTTCCGGTTTCCTGTAGCTGAAACGATGCTTACCAGATAAGTGAAGGAAGCAACACTTCTGTTAAATCTCTGTAGTTGATGGTGATTGGTTCTGGTTGCAGTTGCTGTTACTGTTACTGTTGACTGGTTACCTTCATCACTGCCGTCTTCTCTGTGTTCACTGTGAAATTCAGAGTCTTCTTACTGGTCTTCCAGCGCATGCCCGACTCCTCGCCCCCATCATTTCAACGCACAATTCAGTCTACTACAACTAGGAATATCATCGATGATAATATGCAACCTTGTTTTCTTCCCATATGTACTTCGAACTGCTCACTGAGTTTCCCATTGTGGATCGCTTGACACGTGTTGTAACCATCTGGCCAGCCGTTGAATGACGTCGGCAAAGAATTGAAAAACGCCGCAGTATTGCATTAGTTTCCAAATTACTTCTCGGTCCACGCTGTCATAAGCCCTCTCGAAGTCAATGGAGTTAATGTAGATTGAGGTTTGACTGACATTCTATGCTTTGTTCAATGACGATGTGTAGAGTTGCAATCTGATCAGCACATGATTTGCCTTTTTATGAATCCAGCCTACTTTTGGCTGGTGGAGTTCTATATTCAGTGCATCCTTTATTCCCTCCAGGATGAAATTACTTAGTATTTTTACTTGGCGTGAACAAGAGCATTATTTCATGCCTAAATCGCGCTTCTTTGGCAGTTTGACGCCAAATAACTGACTGTCCAGCTTTGAAATGCAGTCACGAAAACAGAGGTCTCTTTGCCTGCCCATGTCTTCGTCATTACATAAAATGAGAGTTATCCATAATCTGAGTACAACACAATCTATGTGACGAGTAATTCAGCATACCGTATGCTGAAATAATTAAAAAACAAATGAAATTATCTTGAAAAGAATCATGCAACTATTCTGTTTTGTTTGTCACCATAATATTCTTTAATTTCAGTAAGGTAAACAAGTAGCAGAGTTTTTTGTATTGTCAAATGAACTTTAGAAAATTATTCAATGAAATAGTGATATTTAGCTAAATGTGTATCTATGAAAAGTACAGTTTTCGGACATTAGGTATACTGTCACATTTGTTACGTTCATTAGCAGGGGGAATGGAAAGAGAATTTTCCACTATATTTTATAGCATTTTTTCTGGGTTTTTTTATAGTAATGAAATTTCAGATTCCAAATGTTAATTAACCCGTGTAAGAGAACGTCAGAAGCTTTGTCAGTGATGTGAGGAAAGTGAACTGACAAGTCGTACCAGCTGACTGGTTGGTTATATAAGGTTCAGTCGCTCTCTTTTAATCACTGAGATATCAATAGGTTCTCATAGAATGATGTCAGAATTATTCAACCGTCAGGAAGATTCTAGAAGATCTGGACTTCGTGAAAAAGACGTATGTCTGACGCCATGCAAACTCGAATATATACAGGCGGAAACCAAGAAGTTTAGAGAAGAAGCAACAAGTACAAGACTTCAGGTGAAAATTAGGAAGACGGAGATTATGAATAGGTCTAACTAAAAACAAAAGAGTGCCAATCAAATCAATGGAAGAAATGTGCAAGACGTCACTTCATTCTCTTATCCAGACACTAGTGTTCCAACTATATGCAGTCGGTACGGATGACAATGTCAAAACAAGAATCGAAAGGAGGAGGCTGACATCTGTCACTGTGAAATCAGTTTACTTATCTTTTGCACTCAGAATACAACAAAATATTTGGATTTTCACCACCATTGTTAAGTCGGTTAATGCCTTTCTTTATATGAGTCGGAAACTTACTAGGCAAATTTTGAACAGGCTACTGCTGACTTTTATTAGTAGACACCTTCGCTGCATACTGAAGATAGCTGGTAAAAAGGATCAGAAGCAAGAAACTGTAGGGATGAATAAACCAATAATTTATTGCTCAACAAATATTTCGAAGAGAGAATAGAGATGGATCAGACAAATGCTGGAAGGACTATTGAACAGCATCGCAAGGTAAGCTCTGGAGTGGAACTTAAGTGTGAAAAAGAACGATCTGGACATAGGTCTGAGGGTGACACAGACGAGATGAAAGCATGTGGATAATCGTGAGACCAGGTGAAAAGGGCTTCTCGGAACAGGGGGAAATTGAGATGTATTGTTGAGGCCTTATATTCCCCACGGAACCCAAAGGAATCATAATAAGTTTGCGATTCGATTACCAAACCAAGTGGCTTTCTGTAAATTGGTAGGAGGTGGTCGGAGTCAGTTGTGAGAAATCCCTGTCTTCTTATTGCCTCAGCCTTCCACATTATTGTTTTGCTATTTTAATGAGTAAAAACTTTGACAAGTGTATTTCTATTGTTCTTCCAAGGTCCTGAATGAATCCACAATTCATGATAACGAAGAGATTCCGAGCCACGATTAATTGGTAAGCTTTTGTCCGTAGATTATTGAGAAGAATTTGATGTAAATGTTCACTTCTTACTACATTCGAATTTGGTACTAATCTGTTTTGTTAACACTTACATCCTGACCGTTAATATGATAGTCAGGCTGACATGTCACAATAATCCAACAAGCTGCACCGTCTGAAACAAAAGGTCGTTCGGATAGCAGTCGGACGAGAGGCAGTTTTAAAGTCATTCTTAATATGTTGGATGTTTCTGGATGAAGTCGTACTACTGGTCACTGGGGATGTGACAGCTGTAAGTTGTTTCCACCGGACGATCACCAAGACAGCTGAGATTCCTTTCCTCTCTGGTAACATATAGTTATAAAAATTCGATCCCAAAAACCTCAAATCCATAGCTGAAGGTAAGATCTTAATACGGATTAAACTCCGAAATGCATTCCAGACAAACCGTGTGTGACAGGCCTCAGGCAGTTGTCCCCGAGGCCCTACTATCACGTAACACTGGTTTTCCTTCTTGTTCAGGCATTCCAAGAAGAAATCAACCAACCAGAAGATATGCAGTAAATACGAGCTGAATGGAAGTACTAAACCTATACAATAAAGGATTTCAGATGTTGCGCTATGAGGGCTGTCCTGAAATTCCAGTGGGAATTCGTTGCCGGTGGGGTCTAAGTCTTTGGGTGGGAAGCAGGTACTCACTGATGGAATTATCTGGCAGTGACACTATAACGCAAATCGAACAGCAGAAATTGGGATTTATGATTGGTAGGATACCAGGCAGTGCATACTAATCTAATGTTAATACGATACCTTACCACTATTGGATGACAGCAGCATCACTGAAAATATATCATTATTTGCAGTAGATTATTGTTTTCATGAATGACTATCTGTTTGTATTACCTTCACAAAGTATACTAGAGTGAATTACTTTATCCTGTTTGTTTTTTGTAAATATTCGATAAAATATTCATCGATAAAGATAAGATAATCTAATTCAAATTATTAAGAGTTTATCAGCCAAATAAGATGGTCAATAAAAACAAAAATAAACAAAAACAGTTATTTAGTGAATTTTATACTAGTAAAGAGAGAGATATATATATATATGCGTGAATAGCCCAATGATAGAGCGCATGCTAACAACACAAGCAAGTGGTCATGGTTTAGTTGTCCGGAAACGCACTGCTGGACCTAGTCTACATTAAGCCTGGAAATGGGGGGAGTTTGAGCTTGAGGCTGGCGGTGCCATCCCAATGGAAGCAACACCATCGCTGGTGAGACTTCAAAGCTAAATTCTTATGCCTCATATTCCACTTGCGACGGAAAGAATGAATAAGACACCTTAGCTATTATCCTTTATCCCTATTACTAGTATTTATTATTGTTCCCTTGTGATCCGAGGAACAAAATACGCCCTAAACGGCGCATCTCCATTTTATCTTGTTCTTTACAATCCCCTTCAACAGGCCTCACAATTTCCTTGAGGGTCCTTATTTACTCCTCACACGATCTCCTCTGTGTTGCCCTCAAACTGACTTTCCACTCGTTGTTTCGCGCGATGTCACCGAACAGTTTACCCAGTGTGTGTCCAATTCATCTGCATTCCCTTAAGAATAATTTTTGAACGACAGGCTTGTGATTGGTTCGTTCCTAGAGTTTCTTCTTGCAAAAAATTTCCACCAGCCATCGGATCTTCGGTATGAGGCCAGCTTAACGCTGATACAAATGACAAGTCTCTAACCCATATAGCAGCACTAAATGACTTAACACTTGTAGTAAAAATTCGAATCTTGTTTTTATTATACTGAGTTCACTTGATTCCTAAACTGATTTCAGATTGATGAAGGTTGGCTTGCCTTTTACGATTCTGTCTGGTTTCGCCGTCCTTAATCGAAGAAGAGCTCCTATTTCTCAAAAGCATCCTGATCCAAAATAGATACCCATCGCGTTTCGTGGAGAAGAACACGAAACCAAGGCCAAAAAGGGAAGAATACGCTTCAGTGCAAAAGAAGACACTCTATTTGAATCTGCAATTTAGGGGGGACCCCGCAGCAGGCGTCCTTAAGAGGAGAATCTCCAATTCCCTGAAGAAGACTTTTCCGGCAGCAACTCTAAGAGTGATATTCTCTAGCTGCCCACTACTTTGGAGCAACGGGAAGGACAGACTTCCACATATGACCACTTCAATGTACATATATCAGTTCACCTACTCTTCCGGAGCTAGGTACATAGGTCGTTCTATGCAGGTCTTATCAAAACGTGTCAGAAAACATCATCCAGTATGGCTGCAAAGAGGAGGCGCTGGTTCAATCAGAAACGCAATAACTGAACGTCTCGTCAATACTTGTCATAGAATCTCAACCGACTCATCATTTAGGGTTTCCGACTTCTTTGTACTGCGGAAGCTCTCGCCATATGCATCGAAGAGCCGGAGCTATGTGTTCAAAAGAAACTAGTCCAGCCTTTACAACTACCATGGACCTAATTCGGTATGTCCCCTTATTCTTCAGTTTTTTATTTGTTTTGTTATCTGTGTGTGTAATTTTCTCTCTTTGCCTTCATTCAATTCATCCCATTTCCGTTTTCAGTTATAAAATCAGTTATTTTAAGTTTGTTTCCATGCTCCTCCTGATCCCACTTGTAATCCGTTTAGAATAACCATTTTACAATTATATTCTAATCCTGTGTAAATTTTTGTTTCTATGCCTCTTGTAGTCTATATTCACACACACCTCCTAACTTACATTTCAAGTTGAAAATTGTGATCTCAATTAGTCTCATTTTGTTCACACCTGTAATTCATTCTATCCCAGCGTCTTTAAGCCTCTTGTAATTCACATCAATATGAAAACAATTATCACCTTTGATTCGCCTTCAAAATTATTTCTCCAGTTATCAAATATTAATTTTGCATACGTTCTAACTGTTTTCTAATCAATCCTATGCGATCCTGTCTCTAAGCCCCTTGTAATCTATATTCGTACCTTCAAACTTTCATATCAAGTTGAAAATTATTATCACCTTCGTTACTATGTGGAATTAAACAAATAATAATAATTGTATCCATATAAACTAATCTATATAAATGCGATTGTACAGCTGCTTTTGAGAATGAAATCGCCGAAAAGATTTGCCATCTTTGCTGAACTTCTTGTTCTTTTCGATCTAATGTTCCATTGGGTATTTTTCATGGTTTACTGTATTCGCCTACTAATCTGATAATTTTTCACCCCCTTCCAACTTCTAAACATTCTATGAACTAATCTATACGTGACATTATGTGTTTTACCAACTGACATTTAGCTATGCTTATAATCACAAATATTTCAACCGTATTTCATACAAATATATGTGTATATGTTCCTTTTACATCCCAAATGGAACATGGAGCTTCAAATTAGAGCTTTGAAGTTTCAGTAGCAGTGGTGTTTTTTTACAGGGTGGGGTTGCAAGCCTCACGCTTAGCCCTCCCTCTCTGTCAACTTTACTGCTGTCTAGGGGATGCAAAAGGTGTGGGCCGGTCAGGAATTTAACCCTGGACCCCATCCATGTTTGGCGAACATTCTCCCCCTGAGTGACTGACTCACTCTTGTTTAAATTTCCTCACATGATATAATTTCTTAATATGAAAAACCATGTATTTCCCTTGTGTTAGTTTCACGTCTCCCATGTTTCTCTGCAACCCAGAATCATTTGCTTTCTCTGACATCAAATATATCTCCTTGCTGTTTGATACTTTATGCTGAAGAACGTTTGTTTATACACTTATCAGTAGCACATTACTCATATACATTAATATGTACGATTGTGCAGCTCGATGATAAATTCGTTGAAAAAAGGGTCTGTTTGCTGAATTTTCAGTTCTTGATCCAACAGTGGGAATTATTAAATTATTGATCGTTTGTTTTTCTGTTTCCGTGCATGAAATTTATGAAATCGTAGAATGAGGGGTACCGATTTGGTTTGTCCCCTTAAGAATTAAACTGTAAAAACTTTGGTGATGGTGCGATAATCTAGAAGGCACTACTTCTTTTGGATCCATATACCTTCTGACGGTAAGTTGGCCTCCTGTTATGTCAACGGTACACTTTGTATGTGTATAGTATTTAATTTTCCTTCACGTTCCCAGTGGAACATAGGGCTTCAAGCTAGAGGCTTGAAGTATCGGTAGCAGTGGCATTTATTTTTAAGGGATGGGGTTGCTAGCCTCATGCCCAACCCATCCTCTTGACCAGCATATTTTGTGGCTTAGCAAGGTAAAGGAGTGCGTCGGCCGTGGATCGAACCTCGGACCATGTACATGGTCGGCAAGCGTCTTAACCCCTGTGCCACCGACGCATGTTTATGTGTATACTGCGGCGATATCCTTAGTCAACTTTAAATTTGAAAAAGCTTGCAGAATACTATCAACAAGCCTAGACGACTTATTTACTGATTCACTGGGATCGGATTCGTTTCAAGTTAGGTCGCAAACTGTTGTCCAGCATCCGCTACTTTCCAATTCACTTATTTGATGTATCACTCCGACCAGAACAAGCTAGATTCAAGAAAGTCAGGCAATTCATGTACTGACCAAATTGCAACTCTACGCATCATCAACACAGAACAAAGCATGGAATGGCAATCAAACCTCTATCTCAATTTTATAGACTTTGAAAAGGCCTTCGACAGCGTTGAGCGCGGAGTAATTTAGAAATTACGCGAGTACTACGGCGTACCCCAAATAGTCATCAACCTTATTCAACAGCTGTACGACAACGGCACATGCCAAGTCATCCACAATGGAAAACTCAGTGAGGCATTTGGAGCAAACACAGGAGTCAGACAAGGGTGCTCGCCTATTATCGCCAATGATAATCCTAGTTGTGGTGGACTGACTGGACTACGCGTCAGAGAGTCAGTGGGAAACGAGAAGACAGGAATATCCTGGACCGACGCGAAGAACCTAGAAGACCTGGATTTCCTGCGTGGATGATTTCTGTTTGATGTCACGCAAAATCGACGACTTACAAGCGAAAACTGACAAACTGGTCGAAGAAGCAGCCGGCGAAGACAGGACTCCAGATGAAAATAGACAAGACAGAAGTGATGAAAATAACCAGCCAACAAAAACAAGAGCAGCCTCAAAATCCAGTGTCAATCACCATCAACGGGAGGGATTTGAAAGAGGTTACTTCATTCACTCTCTTATCTACGGAGGAAGCATTGTCTCAACTACAGGAAGTCGGAACGGACGAGAATGTCAAATCGAGCGAGAATCGGGAAGGCGGGCGAGAAACACATTCATTCATCAACCTGAAACAACCAATCTGGAAGGAAATCTTCCGCTGTCACTCAACGTCATATCAACAACAAAATTCCGTCGGTCGTATTTTCAATACAAACAGCGTCAAGTCAGTCAGCTCTTCTGTACGGATCGGATGAGAAACTTGGCGGGTGGGTCACAAAGAATATTTCCACCAACAGCCTGTTGCAGACGTTACCTTTATCAAACAACAACTGTCTTCGCTGGATCTATACTGAAGATCAGATGGCCGGGCCGGGCCGGGCCGCGGGGCCGGAAAGAATCACCAACAAGCACCAAACTATGGCTGTGAACAAACAAAACAAGAACCAATCGCCAACCAACATCAAATATGCAGGAGAAAGTGGAGATGGATCGGACACTCACTCGCTGAGGAGGCCGCCGCTGGGTGACATTACGCGCGCGTCAGGCCATTGGTAGAGAGGGAACCAGGCCGAAAGGGAAGCACGTGGTGAGTGGGTCGTCAGTGCAAGGGTGACATGGAGGAGATCGTGTGAAGACGATTTGAAAGAGTATGGACTAAGATGAATTCAGGTGAAAATTGCAGCAGAAGGAAGACAGAAGCAAGTGGAGACGTGCAGTTGTAGCCCTATGTTCCACTAGGAACCCAAGGGAGGAATAATAATAATACTGTATCACACAGTGAAACAGTATTATTTACTGGATGACGTTTCAAACAAAATTTATTGCTGTTCATAATCACATCAATTATAATCACACGACTTCGAAAGTTGAGTTGTAAAGTGTTCTTTGTTCTTTCCTATTTGTCGTCATTCGGATAGTAGAATTTTCCACATATCTGGGACAGGTGTTGAATCATTCCTATTACACGTGTTGATATGCAGTTGATTCGATAAACAAAGCTTCCGTTGTTATCAATCTGTCGCTCCCTGCACCGTGTGGCATCAGATTTTAAAACTGTCATCCTATCCCATCCATCCTATTGTATGGTTGTGTGTGATTGCATGTAATGCTATAGTCGAACTATTCTCTAGATTTCTTATCTTTGTCGGGTCAACCAATCTAGATTTTGCTAGGTTTCTTTGCTCAGCTAGTCCGACTGACTACCCCTGTTCTACTAGTTTCACCTATGTATCTGACCTGGCAGTCATTACAGCAGGCAGGGTATTAGATAAACTAAGTTGTTTTGTTTTAAAGGCTCCACAATATTGATTCTTTAAACGACAAAGCTTGTTCCTAATTGAGCTTGTGGGTTTGAATACGAGCCACTTTTATTCCTACCTTGTTAAGAATTCTGAGTAAGGCTTCCGAGGTTCTTCCCTTGTATGGAATTACTACTGATGATTTAGATTCCTTATTGTTGGTGTTGTGTTGCGCATTTTTGAAATGCATGTCGTCATTATTATTATTATCACTATCACTACTGTCATTATTTATTTCATTTTTACATTTCCCTAAATATTTCCTGACAAATTTATCAGGGTAACTATTAAGTTTCAAGGCTTCTCTTATATGCCTCACTTCCTGTCTTAGATGTTCCGTGGTACTACTTAGTTTTTTGTCCCTATTAGTCGAACACTTCACAAATTATATCTTCACTGACATAGGATGGGATGATCAGAAGTCCAAATATCTGTTTGAATGTCTGAGTTTCCTGTAAACACACACTAGTGTTGAACTTCCCATCTTCTTTCCTTTTCACGTTGCAATCTAACATTGGAAGCTCTCCTTCCTGACTTTCCAATTCATAAGTGAATTGAATTGCCTCTACCTTCGAGTTGATGTGTTCGAAAAATCTGTCTATATCTTGTGTTCTAAGTACAGTGAATGTGTCATCTACATACCTCCACCATACTTTTGGCGTGGCGGTGAACGTTTCAATCACCATTTTTTCCCACCTATCCGTGAATATACCTGCTACAACCGGTGATATTGGTGATCCCATGGGAACTCCCTCAGTTTGTTTGTATATTTTCTCTTCGAATTTAAATTCTGTAGAAGTCAGGCATAGCTAGCTGCAATCGCACCATTATGTCCTCAAGTGGTACTTTTGTCCTAAGTTCGAGTTCTTGGTCAGAAATGAGTTCGTTTCTGACCGCCTCTATAGCAATATTTATTGGTATACGTGTATATAAACTGACAATGTCAAAACTGACCATTTTTTCTTCATTATCTAATTTTAAATTATCTAATCTGTATTTTAGTTCATAAGAATTAGTTAGTCTTGATGGTTTCGAGTGGCTTTTTAGAGGATTTAACACCATGGCTAAATATTTAGATAATTCATAAGTAGGTGAATTTCTAAAATAAACGATAGGTTTGATAGGGAATCCTGACTTATCAACTTTAATAACATCATTCATCGTACTGTGGTTATTAGTTTTTGGCATTAAATTAAACCACTTATGGTCACCTAGAAACGGCTTTATTCGGCGTATAAGATCCGCTGTGGATTTTTTAACTTTATTCATAACTGTGTCTATTGATTGATTAATTTCCCTATACCGTCTTATATGTGTGTGTGTGTGAGTATTTGACCTGTCCAAATAGTTTGATTTGCCCAATACTACTGTTGCATTTCCTTTGTCTGACTTTGTGATAACTATATCCTTGTTATTCTTAAGGTGTTTCAGGGCTTCTATCTCTGGTTTTGTCTGGTTAGGTTTTACACATTTTCTCGTTCTAATGTCAGTGCACAGCGTTCCCGTACATCGTCAGTTGTTGTTTTGTCTGTTTCTACTTTAGGAATGACATCCTCAGGTTTCAGCTTGTCCACTGCTACATTTGAAATTCAGTCCCTTTTCTAATACACTTATTTCCGTAGGACTTGATATATGCGTGATGAGAGATTGATAACCCACTTTGTTTTATCGATCGCCCCTGACTTCATCGTTCTGAGATGAAGATTTCTCCTATAATAATTTATTGAACCTTTCGATTTGATTATTTTCTGACTTCCTGAAAATTGCTGATTTTGTCCCAGATATCTGGAAAATTTTACTACCCCTAAGACAAACAGAAGAGAACAGAGAACACTTTACGACTCAACTTTCGAAGTCGTGTGATTATAATTGATGTGATTATGAACAGCAATAAATTTTGTTTGAAACGTCATCCAGTAAATGATACTGCTTCACTGTGTGATACATCTAGTAAATAAACCAATATGGAATTACTTACTACCACAGGGCCCAGCCAAGTTTTACAAATATATTAATTTGCAATTTACACCTTCACTGCCAGCCAGTGTCATGGGTGAGTATTTATCCTCACATCTGACTTAGTGAACACTCGAGGTCTAGATTTCTTACTGGAACTTCGTACAACTTCGTTGTGCTACAAGCCGATAGTCAATAGTAGGTTGTTTAACAAGTGTTCCTTTGTAGAACTGATATAAGGATAAAACGTGGGCTCTGTGGTAGAGTATGCTCGCCTAGTTAACTAGCTTGCTCGTTTTCTAAACGGTTCCAAGCCCGAGTAAAGAGGGAGGGTTGGGAGTAGGGCTATCACCACTAAACTTATTAAACTGCTAGAGAAACCTCAACACACAAAACATATTATATATTAAATACTGTGGTAGAATATAATTCCACTATGGATGCATGCATTAAAACACAACCACACAATGGGACAGGTGGGAGTGCAGTTAGTGTTTCTTATCGTTGTGAACTAACAAATCGCCCTACCATATATAAAGGATAACTCAGAAATCACTACAAGACTCTTCAAACCTTGATGAGGAAGTGACGTCGTGCACAAACCTACAAAGTCGCTTCACTCAATTCTATGTCAACCGAAAGACAGACTCAACAGCGAAAGAAGGTAAACCCAACATCAGTATCTACAAAATAAATTGTAACAACTGCGAAAAACACAACATCGGCCAAAGTGGACACCCTTACCCTTCGTCTTCGTATCCACGAACATAAGCTAGCCGTCGAAAAATGATATGATATCCACTCCCTCTCTCCCTCGTATCACTACACAGTCAGACAGACAACCACGGACATCAATTCGACTGGGAAATTCGGCGTTCAAATATTAGACAGAGGAAACAACACCAAGAATGCTAGAGAATTTTTAGAAGCTCGGCTGGCATTCCAGTCAATCATCAATCAATAGACACATCGAGATAGACAAAATTTATCAGCCGATAAGAAAGAAACTTCACATACACACACAAGGGGTCAAAGTTCAAGTCAAAGAAACAATCAGTTCCACTACAATACAAGTAGCCTAGAAGGTGTGAAAACTCACAAAATCAAGCAATCACGTCCAAGGTGGTCACCGACCAGGAGAGATGATTAATGGTGAACTCGTGGAGAAATCTAAAAGCTCACTTCAATTGAAATTGAAGTATGGGCTGAAGGAAGATGTCTCCCAGTAGGGTGATGAAAGCTTTGCAAATTAACCATCCAGCTCAGAGAACACAACCACATCAAAATTCTAACAAGTTATTTGTTTTACTGTAAAAACATCTTATTTTCCTCTTCTTTTTAACTAAAAACAGTCGTCTTATTTCCCATCATACCCTATTTCATTGATAACACTAATATTATTTGCGAATGTTCTTTATTCTATATTGATTTTACTGCAGTGTCTAATCAATTTTCCTGATGTATCCGAACGGAGCAAGAAATTTCTCTATCAGAACCTTTATATGAGCAGTAAATTGTGCTCGAAACGTCATCAGTAAGTATTCCTTTGTAGGAATCCGATTGACTCCAGGTTATATCACAAACTCGTATCTCCTTAGAAACCAACGGAAACTTAGGAATACACAGTGAATCCATTTAACGCTTGTATGGAACTCATCAACAATGCACACCCATCACCCCCCCCACCGGGGATTGAGTTGAGTTTTGATAGTGATTACTAATGAACACTCTTTTTCATTTACACTTTCAAATATAGTCAAAATCAAAGACAAGCTTTCGTGAGTTTCATTCACGCCCAAGACAATCTGTTTCTGTTGATTTCTCTATGTTATGCAACACTTCACAGTAAATTAGACTGATTTTAGCATTTCCTGTGTTGTTGTCGTTGTTTTTTTTTCTTATTTTTTTTGAAAATGTCATCTGTCTGTCTAAGTGACTACACACACACGCCTAATGAGTAAATTTCTTTGGATTTGATAGACTAAAGCAGGGTAAATCGCGTTTTGAAATTATCAAGGAGAAAAATCAATTTGACTGATGTAAAATAAATAAAGAAGAAGGGAACAGAGTCATGCGTTTATTTCCGCAAACTAAACACACAACAACATTAACAACAACAACAACAGTGACAACGCTAGAGCATCAACTGATTGTATCAACTGTATTGTCAGTGTTTTGCTCCCAGTGGCCCGTTATTGATCAATATAACATAGAGATTGTCATTGTGATAATTCACGCTTTAAGAAACCAGTGACGTGGAATCGTATGCTCAAGTTGTTACTGAGAGTGTCTGCTGAAGCATGGAAACCTTGTCAATTTATATCTACATATATATATATATATATATCTGATAGGTCACTTGAAATAGGATGAATCCAAAATTATCTAGAATCTTCGACTGAAATGACTTCCCGATGAAATTGTTAGAGAATGAACGTCTTGAAGACGTAAAACATATTCTTGATTCATATCACCGTCATATAGATGATGCATTTATCGTTTTGAAGAAAGCAAGTGAGGTTATGAAAACAACCACAACCAACAACAACAGCAGAAACATCCAGCGCCAATCACCATCAACGGGGCGGATTTGAAAGAGGTTACTTCATTCACTCTCTTATCTACGGAGGAAGCATTGTCTCAACTACAGGAAGTCGGAACGGACGAGAATGTCAAATCGAGCGAGAATCGGGAAGGCGGGCGAGAAACACATTCATTCATCAACCTGAAACAACCAATCTGGAAGGAAATCTTCCGCTGTCACTCAACGTCATATCAACAACAAAATTCCGTCGGTCGTATTTTCAATACAAACAGCGTCAAGTCAGTCAGCTCTTCTGTACGGATCGGATGAGAAACTTGGCGGGTGGGTCACAAAGAATATTTCCACCAACAGCCTGTTGCAGACGTTACCTTTATCAAACAACAACTGTCTTCGCTGGATCTATACTGAAGATCAGATGGCCGGGCCGGGCCGGGCCGCGGGGCCGGAAAGAATCACCAACAAGCACCAAACTATGGCTGTGAACAAACAAAACAAGAACCAATCGCCAACCAACATCAAATATGCAGGAGAAAGTGTAGATGGATCGGACACTCACTCGCTGAGGAGGCCGCCGCTGGGTGACATTGCGCGCGCGTCAGGCCATTGGTAGAGTGGAACCAGGCCGAAAGGGAAGCACGCGGTGAGTGGGTCGTCAGTGCAGGGGTGACATCGAGGAGATCGTGTGGAGAGGAGTTGGAAGAGTATGGACTAAAATGGATGCAGGTGAGAAGTACAGCAGAAGGAAGACAGAAGTGGCAAGTGGAGACGTGCAGTTGAAGCCCTATGTTCCACTAGGAACCCAAGGGAGGAATAATAATAATAAATTCAGCTATTTCTTCCATGGGGTCTACCATAGATGAGTTAAAAAACGGCTCTGTCTCGTCTTCGGTTGTTTGATTATTAAACGAAGAGATGAAGCAACGTGTCGATGACTGTAATAAATCATATGTCAACTCGGCAGTATATTCTATGTCTGAGTTTCGTCCCCCAATACAATACAAACGTGATTTGATTAGATGTTTGGTTCATCGAGCTAGAGTTATTGGTTCAAATGAACGAAGAATTGGGTGTTATTCTCGATCTACTAAGTAGAAGCGTATATCCCATGAAAGTTTTGAACAAACACATGAACTCAGCAAGTAAACAGCTGCCAAAAATATCAGCCTCCCTTAAGATTGTAATTACAGATGTTGTTAATGGTGAGATCTAATCACAGCGTCTGAGAAGAGTTCACAAAAAGACTTTCAACTCATCTAAGTGATCCTGTTTATTCACTAGCCAACGAATAACCAGTTCAAGAAATGTAAAGACAAACTGCCCAGTTGTGTCTTTTTCATGTGTATTTATTAGTTTGACTGCTCGTGCGGAGATGATTACACTGAGCGTAGAGTCAGACGAGTTCATTGTCAACTTTCTCGACATCTTCCATCTTGGTTTGGCAAAGGTTTGAATAAAGCTGCAATACGCAGCTCGTCAATACTTGACATCAGTTTGACTCTAACAAAACTTGTGAATTTATTTACGGCATTTCAACCAAAGTTTTGCTTCCAAACTGAGTACAACTTTCACATACAGCACAGGCAAATGGAATATTATATTTGGAGAAGTCATATCTCCACAGTCTCTTTGTTCACCGTGGCCAACTACAAAATATGCGCTAAGTTTTAAAAACCATCTTACCCCCTCCCCCCCCCAATGTAGCTGTCTTTTGGCTTATTTGCTTTTTCATGAATTTACATTTACAACTGAATAGACTAACTTGTTTGTATCTTGGATTCCTTATTCTCCGTAATTCCACTTAGCCATTCTATTCTTAGAAGTCATCATCGCGCTACTTTACAAGTTTCTTGATTGTGTAATCACTTGTGTTGCAAACCCCTACAAATCAATTTATCTTGAATTTCGTAATTAAATAGTTTCACTCCCCCCCGCTCCTAACTAGTAAGTTCTCACCCCGTTCCCTCCATCTAAAACTGATACTTCTTATGGAATAAAATAACTACATAACAGGTACAGTTTTGATGTAATAAAGTACATATTAGTGTAGAGCCGATGATGAGGAACTAACTGAAAAGAAATGCATATTTTTTCACTCAATTTGTTGTTTTATTTTATTTTCATAGAAATGGTTTCATTGACTCCTGTGGTTGGACGAAATACATGACTAAGGCATATAAGTGTGTGTGTGTGTGTATGAATGTGTGAACAGTTGTCAGACAAGTTCAGAACACGCATTATAAGGAATTAAAAACCGATTCGTCAAAGAAGTAGACCTGTAAAACTGAAACCGCCAAAACGTGGATATATATATGTATGAATTACAATAGACAATTACATTCAGTTTTCTTCTGTGTGTATGCGTATGTGTGTGTGTGTGTGTTGAAGTTTGACGGCAACTGGAAATACTGAAGTATGATGATTTTGTTGATGATTATTGAGTTACAAAACGGATCATACATATGAATGAATAACTGAAGGTCACCATAGTGTTCAGTAGACATACATAAAATATATGATAGGGAAATAAAATTCACCGCATCATTATGTTAGTGAGTGTATATAACAGAACTCCAGGAACTTTTAAGAAGTCAGGTCTGTAGCTATTCTTCGTATGATACTTCTAAATTTATTGATTGCCTTATTGATAACAATGTTACTGGAAAAATCGGGTTATCACTGTAGATATGGTAACTGTTTACTTATACTCCACTGAACAAAACACTGCTTTAAATGTATAATTACATCGACTTACTGAACGTGAATATTGGGATGTCCGCGACAAACTTCAAAGGGCTTATACTTCAGTGAATTACACTAAATGTCTAACTTATTTATTTACTTTTTTGATTTTAAATGTCTTATAAAATTTATGAGATAATTAGATGCAATATATTGTAATGCATGCTGAAAATTCCATACCTGTACCACAAATACCGTTTGAAATAAAGCTGTTAATATTATTATTATTATTATTAATTTCATTATTTCCACTCAATGTCAAGCTTTAGCACACACATGAGGAACTGACTATATTTGTCTGTTTTAATTCAAATATATATATATATATATATATATATGATTGTGAAGCTATTAAAATGAAATTGTCAAAAAAGAAAGTTGGTTTAATTATGGGGATTGTCGTCTGTGAAGACAGAGCAATATTCACAGTTAAACCATCCAGCTCAGAGGACACAATCACATAAAAATCATCCACCTGAGCTACAAATATTCTCCGTTTTATATGTATATATATATATATGAACTAATTCTGTTATAAAATGAAAACACCTGCTCAAAACTCAGACCTGCTACTCGCAAGGCAGTCTGGTGTTTCAACAAAACAATATACAAAGGAAATTTGAATAGAATAATAAGAACTCATTGGAAAGGGTGGAATGACGTCATTCGCTTTCGTGAGCTCTTGGCAGCTGCATACACGCATGAACAATTTGAATGTCAATACACAAAATAGCCAAATATTGTAGTTATTGGGCATGAAGATTAAGGCCATTATTATTATTATTGCGTAATGGAAGGATGGATTAAAAGGCATTATTAGGCTTGTTAGTATATACATATATACATATACTTAGAAGAAGAGTATTGTAGAGTTGGAAAAGGAAGTTGGAGATTTACTGAGGGTATAAACTTGACTACACGTGATATATGGGGATTACGTCATTTAGATGTGGGAAGTCTGATTAGCAGAATCACATAAATAGTTACTTATTTACTCTATGAATGAAGGAAATTAACAACACGTAATTAAGTGGCATAATAGGAAGCAATTAGACTTTTTGTTATGTTTGTTGATGTAGACAGAAGTAACTGAAAAATTCTGTGTAATTACTAAAAAATAAATTTGAAAGGGGTCACTTCCTTCGCACTGTTTCAACAACAAGCAGTCGGAAGGGATCTGGATGTAAAAGCCAGGTTGGATTGGAAAAGTAATACAGACGTGCATCACTCTGAAATCAGTTTGGAGGTCTTCTACATTCAGCGTCGGTGGTACAGCGTTTAGGACTCTCACCAACTATGCACATGGTCCGAGGTTCGATCCCCTGCCGACACTCACCTGATATCAATTGTCAGCCTGCAAAATTTGGGCTACCGATATCACGTGCTGAAAATTCCATACTTGTACTAAAAAATACAGTCTAGAGTCAAGCTATAATCAAATAAGAAGATTCGGATTTCCAACACGGATCCGAAAATTGGTGCGTTAGAGAAAGCGCATTTCTAATAAGCTACTACAGATGATTTCTGTCCATACTGAAGATGGTTGGTGGAAAGGATCAGAATCAAGGAACTCTGCGGATGGACCAGTGAGGAACTTGTTGATCAACATATATGCGGAATGAAATGGAGAGGGATGGGTTGGACACACGCTGAAGTGGCTGTTAAGTGATATCTCGCACCAGGATCATGAGTGGAACCTGAGGTGGACACGAGCAGTCAGGTGTTTTTGCGAGGGCTAAACCTTAGAGACTGTCTGAGGAGGGAATAAAAGCAATAAAATGGGCAGGATGGGGCAAAATGGAGATACGGTATGGGAGTTGTATGTTCCACTCGGAACCGTAGGGGACAATAATATAAAAGATTAGCACAATCGGCGACACACTTACGTAAAGGCTAATTAATAATTTAGCTGAATAGAGATCGAAATATAGTGCGGTCAGGAATAAGTATGGGGAAATACATTGTGAATACAAAATAAAACTGAAACAACAGTACTAAAATAACGTTTAAAGTGCATGGACCGTGGTAAGGCAAGACTAACTACAGTTTCCTTCTGGATACATAAATTGCATTTTAATCATTTCATGTCAATGCTTAAAGGATTTTAGTGCATTGATTTCATGGCCGTTATCTAACATGCGGTGAACAGGAACAGTGATAAGTGCTTTCCCTAATTTCAGATGCAATTTTTCCGGAATGTACTTACAAATCCTTCATTCGCTTCATTCAGCGTCTGTGCTTTGCCATGTACAATGTAAACTGATATGTGCATTTGGAGGTAGGGTCTCCTGTGTTCTACTAAATTATTTGACTACAGGATTTTATCACCGGCTGATGTCGGTTAGGGAACCCTTGAACAACCAATAGGTAGTACTGTGAGCTGTTCAGGGTTCGAACACAGGAACTTCCAGTTACAAAGCGGGTTCGTAGACCATTAATCCACTGAAATTCAAACCAATTGTCAGACCATGGATTCCAAATTCTGCCAATTCACGCATGATATACCGCGATAACTAGCGGGTATTAAACCTTACACCCGACCTGCTGTACCCCAATGGTCGCAACGTCTTATAAGAATCTGCAAGCAGCTTGGTGTTTTCAAACTTTTATGCACTTATCAAATTCAACAATCTATAAATTGTTTTGTTATTTTTACCAGCTGACCTGCTTGACAACGTAGAAATCAACTCATGCTGAGGAACGATGATTAAGTTGCTACATGTAAGTTGAAATATTTTGAATTCTAGATTAATAATACTTTGATAAAGCTATTAGCAGCATTAAACAGCTAAGCGTCAGTAAAACCATCAACAATATTGTTTCATTTTTCATTCATTGGGAAATACAAAAACTTTTATAATAATCCAATGCATAATGAAAAGACTCAATATTTTCATGTTTAAAACCATTAACATGATCTCTAAGAGACTGTCAGCTTTACTTCATGCTTTTAATCTGTGTAATAAATCTTTGTATTCTCATCGTTGTAAAAGACGTAAAATTTTAAAAACTAATTAATCCGTATTAGGTGAATAATCCTCATGTCTCAGTTTTCTTACTTTACAAGAACTACTGATTTAAAAAATGTTTATTCAGGGATTAGTGCGTCAAGGAGGATTTCGAAGGGGAGAAATCCTTGAGAAATCGATTTGTTCTGAATGTTGACATCTAATCATCAATCATGCCATCCAGTACTCGAAGGAGTTATGTTTTATGGCTTACACACTCAAAGATCCATTTACATAAAATGAGAGTTAATAGTTTACACATATTTTTGAAATATATTGCATCAAGTATAGGTATTGAAGATTATTCACAACTTATCAGGAATTGAAGTAGTTTGGTGGATGATGAGTAACATTGGAATCCAGGATTGGCATTTTATCCTGCCTGAGACTCATCACAGCTGCGTGTACCTCCCCGTCGAGTGAGTGATTGAGTGAGTTGTGGGGTTCCCACAGAGTCTCGAACCCAGTACCTATCATTTAAAACGCCAAAGCGTTGTACACTAAGCAACAAGAGCCACCTCTTGAGCAATGAGAACAAGTTGTTATTTGTTTTTAAATCAATTCTGATTTTCCTGTTTCTTCATTAGACTGAAATTTCTGACCTCTATTGACATGTCAGGTCCTAGTATGCACACATCGACGACGCCTGAAAACACACATAATAAATGATGCCCATTGTGCAGGACGTGGATCTCGTGGCCCAGGTGGTCCAGTGGATAACTCTTAGGCGTTTCAAACGATGGGTACAGGGTTCGAGCCTGTACGAGAACACTATCACTCACTCACTGGAGAATGCAGGTATTACCTCCTATTGACGAGTCCGAAACAGGATGAAATGTGCAGACTGGATTCCATTCCTAATCACCATCCAGCAAAATTCTCCAAGCTTATCCTCGGATATCACGAAATTGTCTGTACTATGAGGCAAAATGTTCACGCAGGCCAAATATCTCAGTACAAATAGACAACGGAAAGATCAAAATTGAGTTGTTTTTTTTAAATAATCAGAAGTAGGTTCCAATTTATTCTTAGTAGTCGTGTAACAACAGAAAGCAAGACACCAAAGCCAAGGTATAATTTCAAGTATTCCAACCGCTATTTATATAGATACTAGTTACTGACCAGTGTGCTATCAAAAATATCCACTACAGTCCTAGAGGAGGTCAATCACGAGCCTGAATAGCCCAGTGGTAACGTCTCTGGCTGTAGTACTCACTGGGTGGCGCGGGTTCGAATCTCAGAAGGGACATCAGCTGCTTCAAAGTTGCAGATACGCCTTGCTGATTGGTGAGTGCCGACTAGCACGGAACCCAAGATCCAAGGCTTCCTATGGCCGATTGCCTCCAACCATCTAATACCAACAGTTTTATATTATCTAAGCAAACAGTGAGCGTGTGATTTTGACCTACACTAGCCGACATGAAACAGAATGTTCAAATACACAAACTATTCTGCTGCTAACGGAGTAATGAAGTGTAGGAATAATATTCTGAATCTAGCATCAAACAGAACTTTCAAATAGATATATCGTGTTCTGTTACTAAAGCTGTATACAACAGCTATGTGAATATGCGAGAATGACATTCCGTTGGAACACATTGTCTGTATCACACCACCACAGTAGTAGTGCCACCAGCGGAAACACGGTAGAAGCAGACGTCATTCATTCACATGAAATAGTAATTCTTTCGAAAGGAAGCAGTGTAAAGTAAATCATCTGTGAAGGCGGGAAGTGATCCAATCAACAAATATACACAAGGAAACGAGGACATTCTCTCTGTGGAGACGTTCAGATGTCTTCACATACCTGACAAGATGTTGAGTGAGAACAGTATAGTAAGAGCAGCGTTAGGCACAGAGATGATCATGTGAAGAATAATGAATGGAAGCCTGTGTGCAATCGTGCAGCAAGCTAGTTGACAGTGATTTGAGAGAGGCGAGTGTAATGGAGATATATATGCCAGAGAAGCCAAATACTTCATTCCGAATTCGAAGAATCAATAATAAAGGCAATAAATAAAAAATAATATTGTAACGACTAGCAATTAAAAAAAATACTTAACGCTGGCATTCCGATGTCATTAATTAAAACGGAACACATAGTTTAGGGAGTCGGCTCTCCTTGGAGAATTCAGTCTCTCCCCTTTCCAGCTATACAACCAAATTTATATACAATTTTTCAAAGAAAAAAAGAGAAATAGGATTATAACAAAAGTGATGAGTTGTCATAATCACAGCTGGGAGTTAGAGAGAAACAAACAGACAAAAATCAAGTTAGTATTGACTTTATAAGGAGTACGATAATCGAACACTTTGCCAACACTGCTCATTCTGTTTTAACAAACGTCTTCTTCTTCTTCTTCAGAGTAATCTACAAAGTAAAGAACACCCTGGCAAAATCGATCTATTCTTGCCCCCTCTCTCGCATGACTGAATCTCTAACAATTCAGAATGGCAAACCGGAGGGAGCTATGTCTAAGAAAAACAGAAAATTATTCAATCCCTTCGACTATCACTATACAACAAGCTTGTTGATCTTTGATAAACTGATTTTCTTCTTAAGTCTTGTATTTCCTTAGAATTTGTAACATAATTTCATACTTTCTTTCGTTTCTGTGTGCATGCTGATGACAGCTCATTTATTCATATTATCGCTGAAGTATATAATACAATTATTCAACTCCTGTTTTAAATTGATTAACATATTCCCAAGCATGATTCTGACAACTCATCAACTTTCCTACTATCCCTTTCCGTGATAATGAGACTGCATATATATATATGTCAGTGTCTGTAATCTTTCATATTCCTTTCTACCATTACCCATTCTGTTTCACTCTTATATTTGTCAAACTCTATTAATTCTCTTCACTCATCTTCTTGTCTACCTCTGTGTGCTATTTGGAACGTGGCAACTCGAACTGCTGCACTTCGGTGCCAAGTTCTATGTTGAATCCAGACAGACAGACAGATATGTCTGAATGAGGGTTATTCATCAATTTCTATGTCAATCCATACCATTTACAAAGAAAGTGAAATGTAATGAAGCACCCTGCCCCTCCCTCAACAAAGGCATCTTCCCAAACAGGACATATCCTTTCCAAAATGAAGCTAAACGTCCGCCATTATTCCTACCGTCTGTTAAAATAGTCAAAAGATAACTAAGAAATCTGATAAATAATCAGTAGATCGAATATATCTCTGCAGCTGCTGACTAGTCGACTAAGAAAAATGTTTCAAAGGAGAAAAAGTTGGTTTTTCTCTTCTAGACATAAATCACCTACACTTGGCAAGCATATTGCAGTCAAAGAATTTGTTGCCTAAATTATTCAGTGTTCATGCAACTGGTTATCTACTTTTTTTTTGTTTTGTTCTGCCTCAGACAAATTTCAGTGAATGCAATAAATTAGCGGAAAAGTTTGGATTTTTTATTTATTTTATTTTGTTTCATCTCTGTGGGTTTCGCTTAATTATCCTGTCGGATTTGAAAAGTAAGTTGTACTTTTTTAAAATATTACTTGATCAAAATCTAGTTTATTGTTGCTATTACGTCACAGATTCTGTGGTAGAAAGCTTGCCAACCTCGAGAATGCACTTGTGTTCGATTCTTCTTGGGCTGTTCGCTAATAAACCTCGTCGAGTTGGTAGTTAGTCATATGGTCAAGGGAAGGTTTGGCTTGGCCTAAATGCCTCACCCTGAAGAAGACAAGACACCAGTACTATTGAAGGCTCAAGGCCTTAGACGTGACACCCCATGTCCTACTTTCAATGATTGGAATAAGAAAAGTGTTCGTTATGATCAGAGCGATAAAAGTTTGATAGAAATTACCACATATTGTAGCGTTCAATGTGAATACTCTGTGTTTTCATTTTGTTTCATTGCTTACTGAGGCTGGTGTCACTCAAGGCGCTGTTCTTTCGCCTTTTCTGTTTTCTTTCATCTTGCATGACTTACCTCACTCTGATAATGAAATAAACTTTGTTAAGTATTTGGACAATCTAACCATTTCAGTGTCTGTTAACTCCCACCTAGACTGTACTTCAATGAAAGGCTTTCTATGAGGAGTTAGCAAATGGTCTTTGTCCAATGGTCTTAAACTAAATCCTTCAAAATGCCAGTCTGTTAATTGCAGTTTCTGATGTAAAAGAAAGTCAAGTGAAGCTATCAATTCCTTTGATCGTTGCAAAATTCATGACAGTGATATAGAAATCAAAGCTAACGGTAAGTATTTTGGATTAATTCTTTCTTCTGACCTATGTTGGTCTTCCTATATCTAAGCGACTTCTAAAAGAATATTTCGTCTGACTTTTTACACTAAGAAGGCACTCACTCAGATCCTAACCAATTTCTCCTCTTACACTTTGTCAACTCGTGAATCCTGCCTATTCTTATTTACTGTTCACCCTTATTCTTTCCTGGATTGCTTAAAAACGACTATGTTATACTTTGTAGAACTCTGAAGACTGTCAATCAATGGGGCAAGTGGTATCCCACTGGGCCATACCTGTTAACATCGTCATTAACGATGGGCATTTGAATTCATGCCATAAATTTGCTAAAGGAATTTTGTCAGACTCTGAGCACCCAATCTACCCGTAGCTTCAACCTTGTGTCTGCTCAAGAAAAACAAGAAGTCTTTTCAGAAGACTTTACGCATGTACGTCTGAGTAAAAAAACTCCACTATACCATATTTGGGACGTACTTTATGTGATGAAAATAGTGTTAGGCATGAACTGACTAACCTTCCTTGCACTACTAAATAAACCATTTCCTCCACCCTTACAACATCAACTTTTACTTTTGTTGTACTTCTTATATTGATAATCCTCTCAATTTGTTTGTTTTTATTTGTTTATTTTTTTTTGTGAACATCATTTAAGCTGTGTTATAACTATTAACTTTGTATTTCCCCTCACCATGCTGGGATATCAACAGAACATTCGATTCAATAATGTATACATAACATGCCAAAATTTCCCAACTGAATCGACAATACTGTTTGAAACAAACTCACTATTATTAATATATTTAATATTCTCAATTCGTACTTCGAATATTTTTGACTTTATATCATAAATGTCTACAAATTCCCTTGGTTAGTTTTGTTTTAATTTTATTGATATTTTGAGTAAATCAGATGCAGTATTTGGACAAATGCTGAGAATTCCATTCTGTATTATAAGTACTACTATTGGATAAGGTAGATTGTTATAATTAGTATTATTCATTTGACGTTAATTTTAAATGTCCTTTTAAAACTAAGAAATTTCGAAGTTTGATCAGTACAACCGTATAATATACTGCAGTTTATTTTCAATAAGAAGGGTTAAATACAGCTTGAATTTTGCGTTAAACACTCTTGGAAACAAATATTAAATTTGCCGAAAGATTTATTGTCAAGCATAAGTCAGTTGGCTAAAATAAGAGGATGATTGCGGTGTTCGAACACTTGGATATGGAAGATATGTTTACTGATGACGTTTCGAGCACAGTTTATTAATAATAATAATAACAGCTGCTCATAATCATATCAAGGCACTACTCACACAGCTTTCTAATTTCGTTCATATAATTCCATAATTATTTTCCATCGCTTGATTTGATTGGTAGTAGCATTCTCCATATTTCCCGCATGAGTGATGAGTCATTCGTATTGCATGTGTTGGGTGTAGACTCGATGAACCAGCCAGGATTCAGTAATCAACCTCT
This sequence comes from Trichobilharzia regenti, assembly GCA_944472135.2. Taxonomy (NCBI): domain Eukaryota; kingdom Metazoa; phylum Platyhelminthes; class Trematoda; order Strigeidida; family Schistosomatidae; genus Trichobilharzia; species Trichobilharzia regenti. The sequence goes on from OX235270.1 coordinate 4,880,620, forward strand.
CTCTCTCCACCTATCTAGATTACGTTTTAGGTATGTGGGAAGAGAGGTTGATTACTGAATGTTTGTTCATCCAATCTACACCCAACACATGCAATACGAATGACTCATCACTCATGCCGGAAATATGGAGAATGCTACTACCAATCAAATCAAGCGATGGAAAATAATTATGGAATTATATGAACGAAATTAGAAAGCTGTGTGAGTAGTGCCTTGATATAATAATGAGCAGTAATAAATTGTGCTCAAAATGTGGTCCTCAGTAAATAATATTACTGTATATCACTGTGAGACTTTATCAAAATATAAATGTGACCCATAATGGAATTATACTCTACCACAGTGCACAAGTTTTATGCTTGTATCAATTTGTGCCTAGATGCCCTCTGTCAAATAAATTTCCCTGATAGATTATATTGTTATTTCTCAAACAGAATGCAGTCTACTGTATATATAAAGGCAAATCTTCATTTGTCCTTCAACCTGATGTTCTTTCTCCGCTTCTTTCCTCATCCTTCTTGCATGTGATTTGTCTCTTTCGGAATAGATCAACCTCTTGAAATAGTTTAATGATCTGACTGTCACTTTTCCAGTTAAGTTCCTACCTCAAAAATTTAAAGGTGAATGATTTTTTGATATAATAATAGAACTATCCGTTTCATTTCATTGTTTAGGTCTTTTTTTGCACTACTTATTGCTACTGTTCAGTTTCTTAGACAATTAACTAAGCTTGCTTTTACAGACAACGGATGAGATGAATTAAAGTCTAAATATAAATTAGCAGAATGTGTTGCCTATTTATGAACTCTAGTGTTCAATTTACCCTCTTCTGTTCGTTTTATTTTACAATCAAACATGACAGATAATTCTCCTTGTTCATTTTCTGATTCAGATGTGAATTTTATTCCCTCTACTGGTGAGTTTATATGTGTGAAGAAGCTAGAGATATGTTCTGTTTTCAACACTGTGTGTGAAAGTGTCTTCCACATATCTCCACCATAGGATTAAGTAAATGTATTTAGAGCAATATTTTCCCAGCTGTCTATAAGTATATCTGTGGTGAGAGCAGGCTGCTAGCCAATTGGTAGACATTAGTCTACGTCAATGTCTAGGTCACTAATATTGGCTGTGAGAAAATATGAACAAGGCTGTTTCAACAACCAATCACAGCAAACTTAACGTGGGCAAATATGATTCGCAGATAGATGGTTCCACTTTCCGAGGTTACCCGAAACAACCAATCAGAAGACTGCGTTTGTCTACTTCAATAAGCTATAATAATGTGCAAGAAATATATATAAATACGTGTTGATTTCCGTAATAAAACGATCTGTGTCCGGCCCTTGTCTTCTGTTGTTACATTTGGTGTCGCTGCCTCCGAAAAATGAAGATCCCATGGCCAACTGCGTTTGAAGAAGGAGACCTTATTTACTCAGCCGGCGGTTCCACATCGAAACTGATCATAAGCCGCTACAATTTTTGAAGACAGCGAGAGACCCACGGGGGAAATTGTCACGGTGGATGTTGCGTCTTCAGGAGTACGATTTTACGATCTCACACGTTCCTGGAAGTGAAAATGTCTTGGCAGATTTGTTATCGAGACCAGGAGATGAGTCTGAGTTGCCCGAGGTCGCTTACGGAGTGCATGCAGTAGAACAAGACCCACTAAGACTTGCACGTAGGCAGAGGTTGGACGATACGCTGAATACAGTAATACAGGTGATCACCAACGGAATAGAAGTGGATCAAACTACGGCGAGTAAGGAGCTAACCACACTACTCAGACAGAGGGATCGACTCAGAGTGAATGCCTACGGGACTCTGACCTGGCGAGAGAACGACGGAAGCTGGCTGGCTGTCATACCTCAATCGTCGCGCCACGACATGATAGAAGAATGTCACCAGCTAGCGCATACAGGCGTGGCCAGAACGACCGACCTCCTAAGACAAAGTATGTACTGGCCAGGTATGAGAGAAGACGTAGCAAGATACGTACTTGGATGTCCACGGTGCCAGCTGATGAAAGGTGACCGGTGTATACGACCACCACTTCAGTCGATTCCAGTTACCGCGATAGGTGACTTGTGGTCCGTAGATGTCATGGGTCCATTTCCTCAGACATCCAATGGTAATCAGTACCTCTTGGTGATGACGGAACACGCGACACGATGGGTAGACGCCGTAGCAATCCCAGACCAACGTGCAAGAACCGTGACAGATGCAGTAGTTAGACACATTGTTGCAGACCACGGCGTACCGAAGACAATACTGACAGACCAAGGTCCCTGTTTCGAGAGTGAAGAGTTTACTTCCCGTTTGCAACAGCTGGGCATCAAGAGGATCAGAACGACCCCATACCATCCACAAACGAATGGCCTAACGGAGAGAAACAACCGTACACTGAAGGAGTGGCTGGCCTCGAAGGGCGGGAACTGGGAAACGGAGCTTCCACTGATTTTACTAACACATCGTGCTACCACTCAGGAAACAACGAAGAAGTCACCCTTCCAACTGATGTATGGTAGAAAACCACGATTACCGGTACACAATGAGACCTGGCCCATGCACCAAAAGTGGAGTACGACGAAATTAAAAGCAGAGAGGAAAGAGGCAGTCAAGAATGTAATACGGAAGCAGCGCAGTGATGTCGCGAAGTCTCAGATGAAAGAAAGGACGCAGTGCATTACCTTTGCAGTCGGGGACCAAGTGAAGTGTAGAGACAGGAGATATACAGTTGGAGGCGGGCTAGGTTCACGGAAACTCCTTCCAAAGTGGGAAGGACCATACACAATCACAAAAAGACGGGGTCAAGTATATACCATCCGAAGAGGTGATAAACAGAAACGAGTTAACGCCAGTCAGCTCCAAAGATGGGTACAGTGGGACAAGCCGGTCAGTAACAATCCTCAACTAGAGGATGTAGCACCCAGAAGGTCGGAACGTCTGCGCACGAAGCTATTTGACGGGGGGACGAGTGTGGTGAGAGCAGGCTGCTAGCCGATTGGTTGACACTAATCTACGTTAATGTCTAGGTCACTAATATTGGCCGTGAGAAAATATGAACAAGGCTGTTTCAACAACCAATCACAGCAAACTTAACGTGGGCAAATATGATTCGCAGATAGATGGTTCCACTTTCCGAGGTTACCCGAAACAACCAATCAGAAGACTGCGTTTGTCTACTTCAATAAGCTATAATAATGTGCATGAAATATATATCTAGATATGATAGAGAAGATTTGTAGCTCAGGTGACATCTTCAGCGCATACTTCAAATTGAAGTATGCGCTGAATGAATATTTTTGCCATATCAAAATAATTGACTCATTTATCTTCACTTATTTGTAATTTATGGTGGCAAGAAAAGGAAGCTATGTGCCATTTTGAAGAATATAAACTTTTTTGGTCAGAAGAAGGCATATGTTATGACTGCATGTTTACGTGACCTTCAAACCAGACATTCAGCTCTAAAGTAGATTAATATTCAGGTCAAGGAAATTTCACGTCCCAACCAGTCAAGACATAGTCTCTTATGTCTTCCAGGTGGGACCACGAGCCGGCATCATTTAGAGAACCGTTGGAGAGAAAACCAGGGAGTACTGGACAACTGTCGCTGCTTGCATAGTCTGAGTCTCTTCAACAGCATACACCCATGACCCACAACAAGATGGGCTCATTGACCATTTAGCGACTGGGATGGAATCCAATGACGCCTTAATAATACAAGGAAAAACAGGCGTCCATTACTAACTACCTGGCGATTTTCAAATGCCAAATATGGAAAGCAAGAAGTGGAAATAAAGATGTCATTTAATTCGAAGTAATTAATCCATAACTCGTGATTACTGAATGAGAATTCCGAAAAAACGATCATTTAAGGCAATCGGATCGCTTCAATTAGCTTGTAATTTCCAATGATGATAGAGCCTCACTTTTTCTCCCTTCTAGCAGTCCTTTAGTAATCGAGTGATCTAGCATACACAGATCACTCATCCAATTCGGAAATGAATTCCTCCGAAATAGTTAACCGATAATTCACTGACAACAAATTGAAAGAAAAAATCTATCAAAACATATTACATACTTGGAAAATAAAAAAACAACAGCAACTATTTCGAAAGGAATAATCATCTTACAGGAAATGATTTATGCTTATTTTGTTTTATTTTTGTTAAAACGCATCGCATGTTTTTGAAGTGAAAAGCGCGCGCGCAAATACACACACACTTAAAGACTGATATATATATATATATATATCGCATAAATCTATCAGCAAGGAATTGAAAGGCAATAACAATAAAGATAATAATAATATTTTTGTGACATTTAGATAAATTTAGACTGAAGACATTTCAGTAGTAACAGCAGTAGAAGTAGTGGTATTGCCTTTAAACCAGAAGAAAAAAATGCTATCTGACCTTGGCATGTCCAACTTGAAGTTATATTGTAAACATTTCACTAGTCGTAAGACTGACTGCCTGATAGGAGATTGTTTTCGTTTAAACAGTAAAACTAAGTGATTCATTCCAATATGCTGGAGAAATAAGGGAATAACAGAAATAATAAATAAAAGAAATTTATTATAATTACGATTACACGCATGTCTGACTGCTTTTGTGGGCATTCAGAAACGCGATACATCTTACTCCACGACATTTTGGCCTTGGGGATGGGTCGAAGGAGGTGGGGGGGTTCATGAGTCCCTTCTTGCAATTCTCTGAAGCTTTTCTTGAAATAATCAATTTACTTTACAGTTCCTTAGCGACAGATAGGCCAAGTTCGGCAGTGCAATAAATTCTGTACTATTTTTCACCGAAGTATAATCTCCATTTTAACATGTTGTCTACAGTCCTTTTCAGCTGGATCTACGATTGCCCCAAAAGAATTTAATCTCCTTTTTCCACCAACACCTTCATTTCACCCCCAGATCGATCTACCTCTATTTTCTTCGGATTACTTCTTGAGCTGTAGGTTATGAATTGGTTTGTTTTCAGAGTTTCTTGTTGTCAGTTCCATCCGACGGATATCTGACCTTCAGTATAGAGCTAGTAAAGAGAGCGGCAGGTGACGAAAGTCTTCAGCTGACTGCTCACCACGTTTCTCTTCCATATAGAAGCACTAACTGTCTCAACTAGCTTGGCGTTGAAAGTCCCGATTTTATTTTTTGTATGATGATTTCAGCAGATCCTCACAATGATTTCAACGGGATGAATGTCTGTCTTGCCTTTTCGATCTCTGCTGGTTTTGACACCCTCATCCACTCCGACTGTTGCTTAGATAAACAAAAGTTGTGACCTCGTCTAAGTTTCTTTGGCGGATAATAATTACTGCTCTTTGTTGGTTGGTTGTCTTCATCATCTCTATCTTCTCTATGTTCACTTGAAGCCCACCGGTCTTCTCTGCTCGTGCTTCAAGCTTGCTGATTTTCCCCTGTAGGTCCCCGAATTCATGTGACATTAGACATAAATCACGCGCGAAGACCAGATCTTCTAAAGTTTTCTTATCAGTCCAAAGTACTCCTGTTGTCTCACTCCCCACGCACCTGCATGCTGCGTAATCCAGTCTGCCACAATCAGAAATGTAATCGGCGACAGTAAACAATCTGTCTTCGATTCAAAAGTTTCAATGAGTTTTCCAGTGAGGATCACTTAACATATGGCAGATTCATGTAGCTTTTGAATACGGTTGATTAAGATTTGGCCTGTCGTCAGCGCTGATGAAAGCCCTTTCACAAAATCGGCAAAAGTTTAGGAGAAGATTTGATTTCCTTGCGATAATGATGCATAAAATTGCATTTAATCCGCACATTATTTGCTTATTTGCTATTCTCTGCTACACAAACACTGTTAACACTTAAGTGGAAAGTTTACTTATAAAGCGAGAAAAAATTAATGTATCGCATTATCTGAGCAAAAATTCTCATTCTCATGTGTCTGTAATAACTAACCACACCTCTGATTAACACTTGCATTTTGCAGACTCAGGGAAAACAGCCTAACACAAAACATTTTTTTCCACACATTGTTTAGTGATAGAAGTTGGGTGTGGAATTCCAAATCGCCTACAGAATAATGCTCAAAACAAGGCGGCAAGATATACACTCACAAACAGAGAAAATAAAGCAGGAATGTTTTATGTTATGTTATGTACATGAATATAATACCTACAGTGCCTTAAACAAACAAAATCCACATGGTCACTGAGCTGTGATTGCTGTAAGTTATTTGAGCAGACAATTATAAAAATATAAATGTATTGTTTCTTCTAAATTTACAAGTGTGAAAAGGACTAAAATTTTCACTATTAAAGGTTCGATTTTCAAAACCAGGCCGAAACGGAGACAGTCAATAAAACTATAGCACTTTTAGGCGATGGTTTTACCTCCCTTGTCTCTGAGATTATACAAAATCCTCCCAACACTGAAACTGAATAGATGAAGGGAGATACAACAAGGAGCGAAATCTAATTTTTTTCTTACTTAGTACCTAAATTATGGAAAGTAGCTAAGTCACTTGAATTTAATAATATATGCATATTTTATTTTCGTAACCTCCTTTTGAAAGCTGTAAAGTTGTGCAGTGTTACCTAGTTAATTAGCCTCAAATAATATCTGATATCACATAATCTAGAAGACTTACAGACGAAAGCCAACAAGATGGAAGAAGAAGCATAGAAGGCCGGTGGAATTGAACACAGAGATGACGAAGATCACCAGTCATTACTAGACCGATCACTACCAACTGGAGAGATCTGAAAGAGGTCACTATATCCATTTGTCTAGCTAGGCAGCATCGTTTCAACTGCAGGCAGTCGAAACGGATGAGGAAGTGGAAACCAAAAGTCGGAGAGACAAGACAGATCTTCATCATCCCGAAATCAGTGTGGGAAGCATAAAGAACAAGATTTAGGCCTTCTACACCAATGTTAGGTCAGTTAGCGTTTCTATGTGCATCAGGAACTTGGCATGTGTGTCACAAAAAGCGTTTCTAACAGTCAGCTGAAGACTTTTATTGCCAGCTACCATCTCTAACCCCTTGCTGAAAGTCAAGTGGTCAGTGGAAACGAACCAATAAAGAACCTATTGTCAAAACAACAAATATTTCAAAGAGCATGGAGATGAATTGGACACACGCTGATGAGACCGTTGAATAATATCACTTGTCAGATCACTTCTCACTTGCAACCCGAATAACAAACGACGAGTTGGGCGTGGGTCAGAAGATCGTGTGATTAGGAGACGGAAGCTCATGGGCGATTGTGGAACTAGCTAAACAGGATTTCAGAGGACAGTATGAAATGGAGATGTTCAGCTGAAACCCGTATGTTCCCCTGGAACTCAATGGAATAATTAGTATTTACCATTATTTTTCCTGATTAAGGAGAAAGTGCAGCAGAATAATCAAGCTGTAACTCTGCCTATGGACAATCCGTTCAAATTAGTGCTGCTTATTTGAATAATTCAACCAATTTCTTGATTACCAACCTTTCACCCTGACCTGTGTATCATCGGACTAACATTCGGATGTCTTTTCATCATGAACTGACATCGATTAAAGGACCATTGGAAAACCTGACAGTACTGTACAGCTAACTCGTCCTAGTTTGGGACTCTTCATCAGTACGCACCCACCTAGGCTGGAATTCAGGACCTTCTGGTTACAAGGCGAGATCGTAGCCAATTAGGTCACTGTGAAATGATTCAATAGCCAGCCCATGAGTTTCGACTTTGCCAGTTCATGATGTTGGGCATGCTATTAGCGTATCTCTTTTCTAATAGTCTTTGTTTTTGGTCGGTTCCAATTTTCAGTGCCTCCTTCTACTATTGTGTGATCATGCTGATAACGATGTGTTTTTTACGATCACAATCTTGTTTCAGTGAATTCAAGGCACCACCATGTAGTGAGAACCTGACCTTTCACTGTGTACAGGAAACATGTTTCCTTATGTTTCATTTTTGTAGATAGAGTTTAGATTCCAACTTGTTGTGAATATTCTTGATAATCCTCAGTACGTATTTCGTATCTGCAATCCTGTCGGACTGTTTAGCTTCTGGACGACATTTGTATTTTAGAAGAAAAACTGTTATTATCACACAATACCAAAGATTCCGTTAACCCAAAACTGTCTTATAATATTGTTGAAATATAAATTATGACCATGACTGACTGCCGATGAAATTTAGCAAGTTACACAGAAGAACACACAGACTTGTATCCGTCATCCAGACGTAGATGCTTGAGACTAAAGAGAAAAGAAGTATGTAATTATGGATATCTGTAACAGTTTATTGTATCTTTAAATGGGGCGCACAACAAGCACTCCTCATTCAGTCTGCAGACGTCTTGAGCATGAGTTCTTGCATTTGATCCCTATTGTGTGCATATGTATTAGATTAGCTGCTCTTGTGTGGCCACATACATTGGTATGAGAGTGCTTAAGAACACTGTCACTCATGGTTGTGGAAAGAGAGTAGTGGCTCTGAAGAGAGCTAGATGATCGGACACCTTATCAACACTGATGATTTCACCTCAACAAACACCTCCTTCAAGGATTTCTACGAAGTCAAGAACAACTGACCAAAAAGATACACCTTCGCGCCTTACCACTACCAAAAGATATAACCATTCAGAAAAGAAATCATTCAACCACTTCTACTGTCATGGTAAGAAACCTGATTGCCTCCTACTGACTTCGTTTTGCTTGTGTGCATTCAGCCCTTTGTGACTCTTAAACTCCTTTGAAACTCTTGCGTACCTCCATATTTCCTTTCGTATCTATGTGCATCGGGGTTACAACTTATAAATATAAAACTATTGACCTTATATTTTTCCTTCACGTTCCCCAGTGGAACAAAGGGCCCCAAGCTATTGGCCACAAGTTTCGGTACCACTGTTTATTATAAGTATAAAAAAGAAGATTTGCAGCTCAGGTGGTTGATTTTGATGTGGTTGTGTTTTCTGAGGTGGATGGTTAATTTGAGAAGCTTTCATCACCCTACTGGGTGACATCTTCCTTCAGCCCATACTTCAATTTCAATTGAAGTGAGCTTTTAGATTTCTCCACGAGTTCACCATTAATCATCTCTCCTGGTCAGTGATTGACCTGACACGTGATTGGTTGTTTTTGTGTGTTCTCACACCTTCTAGGCTACTTGTATTGTAGTGGAACTGATTGTTTCTTTGACTTGAACTTTGACCCCTTGTGTGTGTGTGTGTGTGAAGTTTCTTTCTTATCGCCTGATAAATTTTGTCTATCTCGATGTGTCTATTGATTGATGATTGACTGGAATGCCAGCCAAGCTTCTAAAAATTCTCTAGCATTCTTGGTGTTGTTTCCTCTGTCTAATATTTGAACGCCGGTTTTCCCAGTCGAATTGATGTCCGTGGTTGTCTGTCTGACTGTGTAGTGATATGAGGGAGGGAGGGAGTGGATATCATATCTTTTCTCGACGGCTAGCTTATGTTCGTGGATACGAAGACGAAGGGTAAGGGTGTCCACTTTGACCGATGTAGTGTTTTTCGCAGTTGTTACAATTTATTTTGTAGATACTGATGTTGGTTTTACCTTCTTTCGCTGTTGAGTCTGTCTTTTGGTTGACATAGAATTGAGTGAAGCGACTTTGTTGGTTTGTGTACGAGGTCACTTCCTCATCAGGGTTTGAAGAGTCTTGTAGTGATTTCCGAGTTATCCTTTATATATGGTAAGGCGATTTTCTTTGTGCTTTCTTTGGTGGGTTTTGCTCTGATGGGTTGGCTTGGGGTATATGTCTTTTGATGAAATTCCGTGGATATCCATTCTTTTGGAAGACGTCCATGAGATACTTTTCTTCAATTTTCCTTAAGGTGGGAGGGCTGCAATGAGTCCTGACTGGCTGGCCCTCTTGAATAGTGTTTGTATGCAATTCCTTTTGTGTGTTATTGGGTTGTTGCTGTTGTAATTCAGTATTTGGTCTGTGTGAGTTGATTTCCTATAAACTTGAGTTTCTAATTCCCCTGTGGTTGTTCGCCTGACTAAGACGTCCAGAAATGGTGTTTTGTTCCCGGATTCCTCTTCTCTTGTGAGTTTGATGTCGTTGAAGTCGTTGTTTAATAAGTTGTGAGTTTTATCTAACTCGTCTCTTTTGATTATTGCAAATGTGTTGTCGAGGTAGTGTATCAGTAGTTTGATGAAAGTTTCGCAAAGTTACCATCCAGCTCAGAGAACAAAACCACATCAAAATCATCCACCTGAGCTACAAATCTTCTCTGACATGTCTAAATCATACGAGCAGGATACGCTTCTCTTTGTTCGAAAGTAGGAAGACTTCGCCAAAAGGCAAGGATCCACCAGAGAACAATTATTCTTTCTCCATGAGTGCCTTCGTCATTCAATCCTACCAAACAGTGTAAGATACGAACCACCAGTCAACTGCCCAGTGGGATGGAAATTGGTGGAACAATGCGGAAGACGAATGGTCAAATTATTGATTACAGACACACATTATCGGATCATTAAATATCAATAAGTAAAAGATGTCCAAAACCAAAATTAGAGAAAACCCTCAACCATGAACACCTGTCAACGCTGATCACAGCAATTACACTGTCAAGTAGAAAACACAGAGAACAAAGACGAAGAGTCCTCAAAATGAAACTAGCCAAGATTAGAAAACAACAACCAAACAATACGCCTATAGACTGCGTAGTTAACCTATCAAAACAACCACTATCAAAAATGGAACAACAACTACTACAAAAAGGATTAAACTACAACACTGGAGATGCTTCGAAAACTGATTTCTTCGCTGCCCTTGAATCATTACTCAAATCATCAAACTTGAACGAGGAAACACAGGAAGAGATACGCCAAACAATTGTACCAATGGTCAAACAGAAAAGACAACACACACAACTCAAGTCTCAAGAACTAAAGGCCTCAAAAAGCTGAAAATTAGGAAGGACATCGTCATTCTACCAGCCGACAAAGGAAGAACAACAGTAGTTATGGACAGAGAATATATCAAAAAATCTGAAGAACTACTCAAAGATGAGGATGTATATCAACAACTCCCAACAAATCCCATACAAACATTGGACAACTGTATCCAAAAGACCATAAACAAGATCACCAAAACTGGACAGATCACAAAACAAGACCGATGGCAAATGAAATCCAATGGACCAGTCCTACCTCGATTCTACGGAAGACCCAAAATACACAAGCCAAATATCCCGTTACGACCAATTGTATCACTCCCAGGAACTCCAACATATAATTTATCCAAAGAATTATACAGAAAACTAAAACACCTAACGGAATCTTGTGATCACTCCATCACTCCATCTGCTATCCAATTCCTAGAGAAAATCAGAGGCATCCAAATAGATGAACAAAAAATAATGACATCTTTCGACGTCACTGCATTATATACCTTAAGGAAATTTGAAGAAAAGTATCTCATGGACGTCTTCCAAAAGAATGGATATCCACGGAATTTCATCAAAAGACATATACCCCAAGCCAACCCATCAGAGCAAAACCCACCAAAGAAAGCACAAAGAAAATCGCCTTACCATATATAAAGGATAACTCGGAAATCACTACAAGACTCTTCAAACCCTGATGAGGAAGTGACCTCGTACACAAACCAACAAAGTCGCTTCACTCAATTCTATGTCAACCAAAAGACAGACTCAACAGCGAAAGAAGGTAAAACCAACATCAGTATCTACAAAATAAATTGTAACAACTGCGAAAAACACTACATCGGTCAAAGTGGACACCCTTACCCTTCGTCTTCGTATCCACGAACATAAGCTAGCCGTCGAGAAAAGATATGATATCCACTCCCTCCCTCCCTCATATCACTACACAGTCAGACAGACAACCACGGACATCAATTCGACTGGGAAAACCGGCGTTCAAATATTAGACAGAGGAAACAACACCAAGAATGCTAGAGAATTTTTAGAAGCTTGGCTGGCATTCCAGTCAATCATCAATCAATAGACACATCGAGATAGACAAAATTTATCAGGCGATAAGAAAGAAACTTCACACACACACACACACAAGGGGTCAAAGTTCAAGTCAAAGAAACAATCAGTTCCACTACAATACAAGTAGCCTAGAAGGTGTGAGAACACACAAAAACAACCAATCACGTGTCAGGTCAATCACTGACCAGGAGAGATGATTAATGGTGAACTCGTGGAGAAATCTAAAAGCTCACTTCAATTGAAATTGAAGTATGGGCTGAAGGAAGATGTCACCCAGTAGGGTGATGAAAGCTTCTCAAATTAACCATCCACCTCAGAAAACGCAACCACGTCAAAAATGTTTTATTTCACAAGATGGGTTTGCTGGCCTCATGACCAAGCTTCCCTCTATACCATTCCTAAAACTGGCTTGGTGAGGTATATTTGTCCGTCGTCTGGTGATTCAACCCCATACCACGTGCATTGTGGGCGAGCGTCCTAAACGCTATTCCACCGACGCTCTGTTGTGGGTGTCTTGGGTGTCCTCAGACATCGTAGAAGCATGCGTACTAGAAGTGGGCATGCCAATATAGAGATCGATTTTTCTGGTCTGATATAAAAATCAGTCAATGGGAAGCACAAATTAAACTAAAACCAAATATTCGGTCATTTCTGATGAGTGTTATTATCATTTGTCTTAATGAGATTATAGGATTTGTGGTCAATTAGATTAATCTGAAGTGTTAGACTTAACCAACATCAGCTAGAGTGACCATTCAGCACACAGTTCAGGAGGCCACACGTACAGCCCAGCACCTGAACTACGCCTCTTTAAAACGACTTCGTCGCATGACACTCACAGTCTCCAACCATCGATTTATGATAGCCTGAGGATCCCATCCAGGTCTCAGTGGTCTGGAGTAATTAGATGACGCAATTCTTCTAAGGAAAGACAATGGGGAAATTCTGAGTCTTCTGTATGCTGTAAGAAAAATCTAGGTATGATATTCCATCTTGCCCTGTGGAACATAGGATGACTCCTGAAGACTGGTCTGCACCAAATCTTAGTTTAAGGATAAAACGTAGAGTATTTGAACTTTTTGGTCACTTCACCACATCGCTTCTGATGAATTGATTGCTGATACACTCTGACCATATACATGAAAATATCATTAGGTATTATCCAATATGCGTCATCTTCTAGGGCTAACTTGATGTTCATTTATCCATTTGCCCCATCCTTCCTTACCGCTGTAAGATATGGTCATAAAGTTCATAAATCAGGATTCCCTATCAAACCTATAGTTTATTTTAGAAATTCACCTACTTATGAATTATCTAAATATTTAGCCATGGTGTTAAATCCTCTAAAAAACCACTCGAAACCATCAAGACTAACTAATTCTTATGAACTAAAACATAGATTAGATAATTTAAAATTAGATAATGAAGAAAAAATGGTCGGTTTTGACATTGTCAGTTTATATACACGTATACGAATAAATATGGCTAAAGAGGCAATCAGATACGAAACCATTTCTGACCAAGAACTCGAACCTAGGACAATAGTACCACTTGAGGACATAGTGGTGCGATTGCAGCTAGCTTTGCCTGACTTCCACAGTAGTTAAATTCGAAGGGAAAATATACAGACAAACTGATGGAGTTTCCATGGGATCACCAATATCACCGGTTGTGGCAAATATATTCATGGATAGGTGGGAGAGCATAGCGATTGAAACGTTCACCTCCACCCCAAAATTATGATGGAGGTATGTAGATGACACATTCACTGTACTCAGAACACAAAATATAGATAAATTTTTCGAACAAATAAACTCGAAGATAGAGGCAATTCAATTCACTTATGAATTGGAAAGTCACGAAGGGGAACTTCCAATGTTAGATTGCAACGTGAAAAGGAAAGAAGATGGGAAGTTCAACACTAGTGTGTGTTTACAGAAAACTCACACATTCAAACAGATATTTGGACTTCCGATCATCCAATCCTATGTCAGTAAAATTGGATTGGTGAAATGTTTAGGTGACAAAGCACAAAAACTAAGTAGTATGAAGGAAAATTTAGGTCAGGAAGTGATACACATAAAAGAAACCTTGAAACTTAATAATTACCAGGATAAATTAGTCAAGGAACATGTAGGTAAATGTAAAAATAAAATAAATAATGATAATAGTGATAGTGATAATAATAATAATGATAATGGTAATAATAATAGTGATAATAATAATAATATTGCATGGAGGATTTAATCATGAGCTGACATCAGTTAGAGAACCACTGGAAAACCTGGGAGTACTGGACAGCCGTTTCGTCCTAGTTTGGGACTCCTCAGCAGTACGCACCCACCGGGATTCGAACCCAGGACCTTCTGGTTACAAGGCGAGCTCGTAGACCATTGAGCCACTGGGACCCGATCCAATGGCAGAAGTTAGAATTCAAGGACCATTGGATCGGGTCCCAGTGGCTCAATGGTCTACGAGCTCGCCTTGTAACCAGAAGGTCCTGGGTTCGAATCCCGGTGGGTGCGTACTGCTGAGGAGTCCCAAACTAGGACGAAACGGCTGTCCAGTACTCCCAGGTTTTCCAGTGGTTCTCTAACTAATGTCAGCTCATGATTAAATCCTCCATACAATCAAACAAAATCCCTACAAAAACCAATACTTGAAAAATAATAATAATAATATTAATGTTAATGAAGACGCCAACAATAAGGAATCTAAATCATCAGTAGTAATTCCATACAAGGAAGGAACCTTGGAAGCCTAACGCAGAATTCTTAACAACGCAGGAATAAAAGTGGCTGGTATTCAAACCAACCACAAACTCAATTAGAAACAAGCTTTGTCGGTTAAAGGATCACTCCTGTGGAGCCAATAAAACGAAACAATTCAGTTTATCTAATACCCTGTCTGCCTGCAATGATTGTCAGGTCAAATACATAGGTCAAACTAGTAGAACAGGGGCAGTCAGTCAGTCAGACTAGCTGAGTATAAAAACCTAGCAAAATCTAGATTAGTTGACCCAAATAAGATAAGAAATCTAGAGAATAGTTCAGCCATAGCACTCACTACATGCAATTACACACTACAGAGCCATGCAATAGGATGGGATGGGATAAGATGACAGTTTTAAAATCTAATGTCACAGGGTGGCGGGTGAGAAAGGTTGGTAACAGAAGCTTTGTTTATCGAATCAACTACAAATACATGTAATAGGAATGATTCAACACCTGTCCACCCAGATATCTGGAAAATTCTACTAACACCCCTACGACAAATAGGAGAAAACAAAGGAAACTATAAAACTGAAATTTCGATGTCGTGTGGTTATAATTCATGGTATGACTATGAACAGTAATAAAGTTTGTTCGAAACGTCATCCAGTAAAAAGTCATACTGTTTCACTGTGTGATATACCTAATAAACAAACTAATATGGGATTACTTACTACTACAATGACCAAGTTTAACACATATATTAGTAAGACATGGTCCCTGAAAGTTTTCTTGTAAGTTACAGGAATATGTTGAGTAATTGTAGTGGGGTTAGGTAAGTAAAGAAGGTGAATCAAAAGGAGTTGTTAAACTGTATCGACTGAGATAACTACGGTGCATGTTACGACCGCTGAACCACAACTTTCCTCAACTATAAACATTATTTGAAGTAAGAATAGGTTGAAAAGGAGTTTGGAGTGGTCAGAACAGAACACAGCATCAATCTATGCGTTGTATAAGGAGGCTAGTTGCAGTCCTCACAGTGCCAAGTATCAACAGTTGGAGAATGTGAGAGTCATGTGTCCAAAATCATTTTCAGTGTAGCAGTTCAGGCACTGAGTTCTATCCCTAGTGAGATTTAGGGTGCGCACTAATGTAGAGTTCCGAAATGGGATGAAATAGCTGTCCAGTGCTATCTTGGTTTTACAGTGATCTTTATAAATGATGTTTTTTCACTAAGCAAACCTAAAAATTCAAATTAAATTATGATTACTGTGTTAAATCACTTGGCCTTTCACAGAGAGTGCTTACAATAGTTATTAAATTAAATAAAGGGATTAACTTTCTCACAAGTTATTTTATTGTGATACACATTCTCATAGTGGTTGCGCAAAACCTATGACGTTTTACAAGCATTATATATATATATATATCGTGAGATAAAATGCAGAGTAGTGTGTATGCACGGGAATAAAATATTCAATTGGGGGGTGTGTGTGAGAGAGAGAGAGAGAAACAAAGAAAAAACTTATTGAAGAAATGTACTTATAATTCCACTGCCTTGTTCACACCCTACAACAATCGAGTTGATTATCAAAGGTAGGTTAGGTTACGTTAGGTATGACATAGACGGGGCATATTATACTGTTGTATATATATATATATATTAAAGTACTGACTAAAGTCATTCGACCAATCACGATTCAGATACTGCCATGAGCTTTGATTGGTCAGTCTTCAGAACAACAACAACAATAATAACATTAACAACAGAAAGAAACGACAACTTCAAATCAGTTGGACAATATAACACAGTGTACAGGATATTAATTGACCAAGTTACCAAAGCACAAAAAAGAAAAGCAGACAGAGAACAGGATAAACATGAACTACATCTGAAAAAAAAAAGATATACATATATTCTAATTAAAACTCCAGGAGTTAAAAAAAAAGAATTGAACGCCCTGAAAAACTTGTGATGCATACATAATACAATACTTTTGTGTTGTAAGAGGAATACAGTTCAGTTGGCAAGTTGACTTTTCGCACTATTTTAGCATTGAAGATATTACAAATGTTACTATCTTCGAATGGCATACAGTCTGTTTAGTCATATTAGACATTGTATATATGTGTATATACGCACAAAAAACACGCACACACATTCACACACACACACACGCATACAACTGTGCTAGAACACCTTGGGAGAGTATGTTTTAAGTCTATTTGAAACATTGATACACCTGAAGACTTGTCTCAATAATTATTATATTCCACGAAAATTTTTGTCAATTTCCGCGGCAATTTTTGTGTAAAGCATTTAAACAGATAAGAATATGTATGTGGATACTTCAAAACCGATGGATATTCCGAATGAGTAAGTGAATACATTTTTGGCGGGAAATTTTATCACAATTTCTTTCAAGTGGTTTTTAGTTTGATAATAATAATAATAATACTTCAAACAGTACTTTCGACTTAAGGTGGAATTTTCAGCATGCAGTACAATATTCCATATAAATTTCTCTTTATGGGAAGAAATAATTAATTAGAGCATTTATAATAATAACTGCAGTTTATTATTATTATTTCCCTTAATTCCGAGAGGAACAAAGGGCTTCAGCTGCGCATTTCCATTGCTTTCTGTTTTCTGCCAACATTTTCACCTCGATCCAGGTCTGCCCACATGCTTTCATCTCCTCTTCACATGACCTCCTCCAAGTCAACCTTGCACTGACGACCAACTCGCCAACCGCTTCCCTTTCGGCCTGGTTCCACTCGACCAATGGCTTGTCCAGTGATGTCACTCACTTGATGCTTTCCTTTCTCAGAGTATGGCCAGCCAATCCATCTCCATCCATCTTCCTGAATATTTGTTTCACAATCGGTTCCTGCTGTGTTGGTTGGTTAGCTCATTGCCAGAGATCCCTATTGCTGATTCTTTCTGGCCAGCCGGCCATCTGATCTTGAGCGGAGTATTGAGCGAAGACAACTGGCTATTGATGAAGGTCTGAAGTTTGTTTGAGATGCTCTTTATGACGCGCTGGCCAAGTCTCTGATCCGTATAGTAAGTAGCACTGACTGACTTCACATTGGCGTTGAAAATCCGGATGTTTATTTTTGATGCTGAGTAGTGCTGTTGACCTCCACACAGACTTGAGAGTAATGAAATCTTGTCTTCCTTTTCCGATTCTGGCTTTGATATGCTCACCAGTTTGGTTCGCCTGTAGTTGAAATGATGTTTCCCAGGTAGGTAGGCAGCTAGGTGAAGGAGGTTGTTTCTTTCGGGTTCCATCCATTTATGCTGGCTGTTTGTTGTCTGTTGTCAATAAGAATATAAATATATAAAATTAAATCAAAATATTAACAGCAACATAATAATGAAAAAAGGGCAACACAATAACAGGGCCATTTATTCAGTAAGTTAGTAGTCTCCTGCCTAGCACTTTTCTTATCACAAGATATTGTAGAGTCTTCACACATAGTGGTCCAAGTATAAAGACTTCTATAATTGTTGCTTCTAATCCTACTTGAGGAGATAGATGCAAGGATCCTCAAAGTCTGAAAAGACAATATTCACTAATTTCTTGTATGAATCTATGTATCTTTTAGTAGCAGTACTAACAAGTCTGCTTAGCAACACCCCACTCGCCCTACTGACAGATCTTAGTGCTCTTCACAAGATAACAAACAAAGTCTTTCTTGTGTAGCCCAGGAAAGATTAAACGCTGTGGAGACAGTAGAGAAGGATAGACAGAATACATGAATTAACAAATTTGGAAAGTAGATGAGACTGAGTGATACCAAATCGTTTTAACTTGCTTACGCACAGCATCACAGGAAATATCTTTCTGGAAGGTAAAATGATGTGGGAAGACCAGCAGAGATCAGAGGAAGTATACAATCCAAGGTATTTAACTACTAATTTAGATTCAACTTCGACGCCTTCTACGATAGTTGAACTAGTGTGAAGTAACCAGTTCACCCAGGTCGCGCTTGTGTCTCAAAGTGAAATTAACCACCTGACATTTAGAGTGATAAGGCTCAAGACCATTTATGACAAAGATCAATAACTAAATTCGGACATAAAGTGGAAACTTTTCAATGAAATTACTGGCAAAAGTAAGCGATGTAATGTTTTTCCCTCTTTTGATGTTAATGCTCTTAATCTGTCTTTTTTACGCTCTCCTTCTACTATAACCACTTCTAACGTTACTAATCTTGTAGCTGATAACTTCCAGGACTTCAATACTCTCGATGTTTTGAAATGTCTTAAAACTCTTAAGCCCTCACATAGTCTTGGCCCTGATAGCATACCTGCATATGTTCTAAAACAATGTGCAGATGCTTTATGTTCTCCTCTAACTAATATCCTAAATGCTTCTTTTTCCGAAAACGTTGTACCTGTTCCATGGAAAGACATTAAAATAGTCCCTGTCCCTAAACCTGGAAATAGCAAGAACGTAAAGTTCAGACCCATCGCCATCACTTCCCCGTTTCTAAAGCTCATGGAAAAACTAGTACTTCTTAAACTCGAACCCTCCCTTAAAAGCTTCGAAGACCCCAAACAATTTGCCTACAGACAGGGTAGGAGTACTTTAGACGCTGCAGCCGTCTTACACAACAGTATTATCTCATCATTAGACAAAGGTGCCAAATATGTCCGCTGCACGTTTCTTGACTTTACTTCTGCTTTCGACTCTGTACCTAGAAGTCTCTTGCTAAATAAGCTCTCCATGACACAAACCGAGTCCTGGGTCACTAACTGGTTGCATTCCTACTTTTCAAACAGAATGCAGTACACCGTATACAAAGGCCAATCCTCCTCTGCTGTGCTCACAGAAGCTGGTGTCCCCCAAGGTGCTGTACTCTCCCCACTTCTCTTTTCTTTCTTTCTACATGACCTACCGTCTTCAAATGACATTAACTTTGTCAAATATGCTGATGACCTAACTGTATCTTTACCTGTCAAATGTCAAAGTGACTGCTCTAAACTAAATGGCTTCTTATCGGAAATTAGCCAATGGTCCAAGGAAAACGGTCTAACCTTAAACCCCTCCAAATGCCAAACAGTTAATTTCACCCTTAGGCATAAATCTGACCTAAACAAACTGGTTAGCACTCACGAGGTGTGCAACATAGATGGCAGTGAAATAGAAACCAAGTCGGAAATTAAATACCTAGGCGTCACTCTATCTTCTGATCTTTCCTGGTCGTCTCATATCTTGACGATTTCCAAGAAAATATACCGTCTTACCTTCTACATCAAGAAGTTAAGACATTCTGGTGTAACCCAACCCTTACTCCTACAATTTGTTAACTCCCGTATTCTGCCTATTATTCTCTATTGCTCCCCCTTAGTCTTTCCTGGGCTATTGAAGAAAGACTATACCTTATTACGTAGGATGTTAAAGGTTGTCAGCAGGGTAAGCAGTTTGCCACTTAGCCAGCTTGTTAATATTCTGGTGGACAGGCACATGGACTCATGTGAAAAATGGGCGAAATCCATTTTATCTGACTCACAACACCCTCTACATTCACAACTCTCCCCATGTATCTCTTCAGGGAAAACAAGAAGCCTATATAGGAAACTATATGCCCGCACTAGTAAGTACAAAAACTCATCCATACCCTACCTAGCTCGTGTTCTGTGCGATAAAGAATGCATCAGGCATGAAACCTTTAACTTATTAAATAGTCAGTAGAACCAATGGATCTTGTCTTTCCAACTCACATCATTTATAGGTACAACGTTTTCTCGCTCTTCATTCTGTATTTATTTTTGTTATGTGCTGTTTTGTTTCTCTCTTCCTTGCAAACTCTACTTAAAACATTCTTGTTCGTTCTTTCACACTCTGTACATCTCGAACATTTTGCTATCGCTTACGCCAGTAAATATGCTAGTAGTATCTACTTTTCTAACACCTTCAAACACTTTAATTTTGGCTTTGCTACCGACATACTAATATGTTGTTGAGATAACTTTAATCTATGTAGAACTTTATTTATTGTTAATGTAAAAACTGGATGCAATATTGTAGTAAAATGCTGAGAATTCCATTCTGTATCACAAGTACTGATTTGGAATAAAGCTTATGTTATGTTATGTTAAATTCATTTTTAAACAGTCTGAATCAGAAGTAACCGGTGACACAGACAATCGGGCATACTTCACGAAAGTGGTTTCATCAAAATGCAACAGGTCATGTTAGAAGAAGGAAAACAGAAAACAAGAAACAACAGCACCCTAAGTCGTGAACACGAGGTAGGGTGAGTGAAGCAGTGGGAGAATTTACATCATATACAGTGTACTGCTTCCTATCAGGAAGGTAAGGATGCAACCATTTATCAGTCCAGCAATCTGCTTGTGTTGCATCAAGCTTGTTTAATAAAGGAGGTTTAGGCACACAGTTGAATGGTGTAATCAAGGAATGAAAACTGGACAAATTTACCGCCTCTATCTATACTAGAGACAATGTTATGATACAAGACGATAGTGTCATCTAAATACACCTGCTATGCTTATAAGTTTACGGACATTAACATTGTTTACGGACATTAAAAACCTTCAATGAAGGTTTAAGGCCGTGTATGTAAAAGCAGTCTTTCCATTATTGTTTAAAAAAAGGTTAGGTAATGGTAAGAGGTTTAAACTCAACACTTAATTCACTTGATGATTTGGGCATAAGACCAATTTTTATATCCTTCTAAGAAGCAGGCACAATGTTAGTGGAAAACGACTCACTGAAAATACCACTCTGAGGGGATAACACTAAATATCCGCATATATTTTGAGGATAATAGGAAGCACACCATCTTGACGAAAGGACATGGTAGTTTTCAAGAATCGGAGACACTTGAGGACGTCGTTTGTAAGTAAGACCAGAGAAGTAGTCAGTATTTACAATTCATTTTGTTTCAATAATTTTAATCCTATTTAGATATATTACTGAAATAATTAAGAATACTACTATTGATTTCCTCAATCTAAGGTATTCAAGCTGTATAAAAGCATACATGGACTGTCAGTATTTTTTTTATATCTACTAGGTCGCATGTGCGGTCAATAAATTAAAACCTTATCTCACATGAATTCCCTGATGAAAGCCATGCCCTATTCATCTCAAGTAATGAATACTTACTGACTGACTGACTGCCTGACTCGATAAACTGAGGGAATCTGTATGTCGACAGGTAACTAAAGGCAGTCTTCAAAGACATTAAAATTGTTTCAGACACCGTGCAATATAATAATAATAATAATGATGATGATGATGATGATGATGATGATGATGATCACCTTATTCCACACAATAATAATAATCATAAAAAAATGGAATTTTTAAAATTTTTCTGTACATATGGCCTGGACTTCGCCGATGATATATATCTGATTTCCCACAAACTGGAAGATATGCAAGTGAAAAGCAACAAGTTGGCAGAAGAAGCATCCAGAGAGGATAGGACTTCAAGTGAACATAGATAAAACAGAGGTGATGAAGGTTCCTGGCCAACACCAACAGCGACAACAACAGACAACAAACAGCCAGCATAAATGGATGGAACCCGAAAGAAACAACCTCCTTCACCTAGCTGCCTACCTACCTGGGAAACATCATTTCAACTACAGGCGAACCAAACTGGTGAGCATATCAAAGCCAGAATCGGAAAAGGAAGACAAGATTTCATTACTCTCAAGTCTGTGTGGAGGTCAACACCACTACTCAGCATCAAAAATAAACATCCGGATTTTCAACGGTAATGTGAAGTCAGTCAGTGTTACTCACTATACGGATCAGAGACTTGGCCAGCGCGTCATAAAGAGCATCTCAAACAAACTTCAGACCTTCATCAATAGCCAGTTGTCTTCGCTCAATACTCCGCTCAAGATCAGATGGCCGGCTGGCCAGAAAGAATCAGCAATAGGGATCTCTGGCAATGAGCTAACCAACCAACACAGCAGGAACCGATTGTGAAACAAATATTCAGGAAGATGGATGGAGATGGATTGGCTGGCCATACTCTGAGAAAGGAAAGCATCAAGTGAGTGACATCACTGGACAAGCCATTGGTCGAGTGGAACCAGGCCGAAAGGGAAGCGGTTGGCGAGTTGGTCGTCAGTGCAAGGTTGACTTGGAGGAGGTCATGTGAGTAGGAGGTGAAAGCATGTGGGCAGACCTGGATCGAGGTGAAAATGTTGGCAGAAAACAGAAAGCAATGGAAATGCGCAGCTGAAGCCTTTGTTCCTCTAGGAATTAAAGGATATAATAATAACAATAATCACCTTATTTCATATAATAATAATCATACAAAATGGAATTTTTGAATTTTTCTGTATATATGGCAACAGTTTATTTTCACTTATAAATACATACTTAAAAATATATGAAATTGAAAAAATAATAAAACTACAAAACTCACAGTTAGTGGAACTTGATGAATTATAAATAAATAATCCTTGTAATAATAATAATAATCCTTGCTTACACTTTGCAGTTAATTTGCTGATTTAAGAAGTTTACAAGTTGTTTTCTGACATGTGAATCTGTCTACCCACACACACACACATAACCCGTGCTAAATATGGTGATATGGTCGAATTTTTCTATTTCTCTTGTACGAGCATAAATTCCTATGAAGTAAGTTTCCTTTGGTTCTAACCGAAGAGAAATACAGGGAGAAAGTTGCTAATATAAGTAGACGAGATGTTCAGGTATCAGATAAGATAATTTTGACCCAATAACTGCTTGCAAGAATTGAATTAAAATGCCTATCGACAACATAGCGTCAGTTAGTTGAGTCAAAAGCACACCACTGAACTTACTTACAGCCTTCAACGTTCTACGTATAATGTCAATAGTGTCTTTCTTCAGAAGTCCAGGGAAGAATAAGTGTGGGGTGGACAATAAAGAGGAATGCGTGAAATACGCGAATTGATAAATTAAAAGAGAAGACATATAATTATTCGAGGAAGTCTCAACTTCTTTGTGCAGTAAGTCAAACGAAGGATTTTCTTATAAGTTAACAGGATATGAGACTACCAACAGAGATTTGAAAAGGAACTTATGCCTGCCAGAATACCTTTTTTTCTCCTTCACGTTTCCCAGTGGAACATAGGGCTCCAAGCTAGGGGCTTGAAGTCTCTGTAGCAGTGTTTATTTTGACAGGATGGGGTTGCTAGCCTCATTCCCAACCTTTCCTCTCTACCAGCATTATTTCTGGCTTAACAAAGTATAGGAGTTCGTCTGTGGCCGGTGATCGAACCCCAGACCATGTGCATGGTCGGCGAGCGTCCTAACCACTGTGCCACCGATGCCAGAATACTAGACATTGGATTTACTCTCTATCACAGTGACGTTGATATTGTAAACATCATGGGACTGAATCAGTCCACCCAAGTCTTGTTCCATCTGAACCTAAAATCAACAATATGACATTTGGATGGATTTGGTTTAAGACCATTTGTGTGAGACAACTGGTCAGTCTCAAATAGGAAGCCATTTCTTATCAGAACAATCCAATTCAGAAAGTACTGGGACAGAAATCATCAGATCGCCAACATATTTAATGAAATTAGCTTTGGAAGAATACGAAAAGTCATGCAAAAAGAATGTTAAAAGAAGAATGGAGAAAGTACAGCGCCTCGAGGCTCACCAGTTTCCGTTAGCAAAAACGTGGATTGTTTTTCTTTTAAGAGAGTGTTTATTTTTCCACCCGATAAATAAGAAGACAGCCGCCTTGTGTCCCAGGACTCAGTAAGTCCTGAAATCAGTTCGCTTAATAAATGTGCTCTAGGAATAGAGTCAAAAACAGAAGTGTGTAGTCTAAAAGACAGGCTCGAATAAAATTTGAGCCTCGAAACAATATTGTGGTGGCGTACAACAGCAACATCTGAGGTACTCCCATTGCATTCGTAAGCAAACTGCTTTAGGTCACTAAAAATTTTCAAAGAATGTTTAACAGTATACAAGAGAAGTCTGTGCATAGTTGGCGATCAGCCTTAACTTTAAACCTGATCCAGAAGATGACCTTAGTCCAGGCAACAGGTACGGTATCCTTGGTAAAGGTTGCACTAGTGATTTGTGTAATAGGATGGCACAATATATCATCATACTTTTGAAGCAAAATGAATAGTTCATCATTAGGACCCAGGTCGTGTAATGGGTTTGAGACATAAAAATACATCCTTTTCATTAAAACCGGAGAAAATGATCCTTTATGTGACTGGAATCATCAGGTACGACCATATTAGCTAATTCACATCCGGATGAGTATCATTTGAAATATGTGTTTCCCTTGCAAGTTGATTCAAACATAGAACTAAGCCTTTATGAAGACAGCCAGCCACTAGAAACTGATGCTACTGATTACTATTATTCATCCTTTGGGTTGTTTCGGATAAATAGGGCTACAGCAGATCCTCCCAATATCACTTTGTTCTATTCTGTCTTCTTTGAAGCTAGCGCCTGCAAATGCCAAGACAAACTTCCATTTATTTCCCATGTGATATCAACTATGTCACACTGCGACGCCAAACTCGTCAAACCCAACCCAGATTCCCCTCAGAAGTCTGTTTGACGTACAATGTCACTTAACGGTTTCTTACTCAGAGTATATGTATTCCATTTTCATTGACTTTCATATTTTTGTTGTGTGATAGGTGGATGGCTGATTCACTGCGCATCACAGTTCCTTGTCACTTATTTATCCTTTCCGTCGATACAAAGACAGAAGTAGGTGTTGATGCACAACTGTCATTGGGATGCACACCAATTATCCAAACCGTGTAGTTGCAGTGGCTTGACAGAAGTGGTAGAGAATCTGAATCTTTGAACAAAGCAAGAACTACAGTTTTAGCAGAATAAAATGGTACCATCTTTTATTTCGTTGCCTTCTCGTCAGCTGCTTACATGGCAAAGACATTAAATATATCTACAACAACAATTTTAACATACTTGCACAGAGTTCAGTTTAAACAAAAAATCAATCGATCAATATACGCATACACTAAATATATATATATATATATATATATGCAATATTAACCACTATTCCGAACAATAATAATCAAACACAATGGAAACTTTTAGCATTTCACATTCGGAAGTATGTTAAAATTGTTGTTGTAGATATATTTAATAATGTCTTTGCCATGTAAGCAGCTGACGAGAAGGCAACGAAATAAAAGATGGTACTATTTTATTCTGCTAAAACTGTAGTTCTTGCATTGTTCAAATTCATTAAGGGGAATAAATGTATGAAAAATCTGAATCTTGTTTTTTCCCTTGTGCTTAGTGCTATGGACCTCCACACATGCACACACACACACACAAAAGTCATGCTTTGTTTGTCTCAGATCGTGAATTTTTACAGTCTTAGACTTCAGAAGTTGGTGGAATCTGTTTGTTGATAATTTAGGTAGTCTCGAAAAGAGATTAAAAATCTTAGCAAATAGGGTATACAATATTATCACTTGGGGAGTTCACTTTTACAACAACTAGTTGGCTGCTTGAAACTAACATAGCAGAAGTGATTTCATTATTATTATTGTTCCCTTGGGTTCCTAGTGAAACATAGGGCTTCAACTGCACGTATCCACTTGCCACTTCTGTCTTCCTTCTGCTGCACTTCTCACCTGCATCCATGTTAGTCCATACTCTTCCAACTCCTCTCCACACGATCTCCTCCATGTCACCCTTGCACTGACGTCCCACTCACCGCGTGCTTCCCTTTCGGCCTGGTTCCACTCTACCAATGGCCTGACGCGTGCACAATGTCACCCAGCGGCGGCCTCCTCAGCGAGTGAGTGTCCGATCCATCTCCACTTTCTCCTGCATATTTGATGTTGGTTGGCGATTGGTTCTTGTTTTGTTTGTTCACAGCCATAGTTTGGTGCTTGTTGGTGATTCTTTCCGGCCCCGCGTTCCGGCCCGGCCATCTGATCTTCAGTACAGATCCAGCGAAGACAGTTGTTGTTTCATAAAGGTAACGTCTGCAATAGGCTGTTGGTGGAAATATTCTTTGTGACCCAGCGATGAACCCGGTTTGACTCGGCTCAGAGAGTGAGGTGAATTAGTGTTCAAACGATCCAAATTCTGGCTAGCCACATGGACGAACTGGTAATAGATTAGGCCGAATTCACAATCTTCAAATTAATTTGCGATTTTATAACTTTGTGCAGTTCGACGAGCATAAATTAGAGTGCGAATAAGACATGAGCAACTTTGAAGTTGTTGAAAAGACCGATTTCTTAGAGAACTTAATACAAATTCACACCTTTATAACTTTAAATATAATTTATCCAATGGAGGCATGCATGCTTTAAGTAGCTGAAAGTGATGGTGAATGTATACTTATCTTTGTTAGTCACACGATCATTTCAGTAATAAAAGTGTACTAACTAATCAGATTATTCGTAAGTCAAAGTAGTTATTGTATTGGTTTGGAAAACCCGCTCATATTGTTATTACTACTCATTTTAACAAAACTAATCGTATAGTCATAATGCATGCACAAATGTGATATTTAAAATGATGTCTGTTTGTGTGTACCTCAGATGTTTATTTCTGTTCCCACTGATCATGTAGCATTGGCTTCTTCTGATGTAGTTCCCCCCACTAGATAAATCGTGCTTAACAAATACTTAACAAATATTTTGGGCTAACAGAAGTCTCTTCATTTGAGTGGATTGATGCAAACTTTGAAAGTTAATGAACCGTAAGACTATCATGTTGTCACGTACCTGCTGTAGCTAACAGAGCAAACCATATTTCAAGTAACGAAAACAGATGGAGTGAATAGCAGACTAAGCTACGTGCTTATTGATATAAGTTTAAAAAATGAGCACTGTGGAAGAGCATAACTCCATTATGGATAAGATTTTATTTTGATAAACTATCACACACAGTGTTGTACAGTAATATTATTATACTGTATTATTGAATTTCCTCGTTTAGATGGTTTTATACCACTGTATATATTATATGCTTAGAGGAATGCTATAGTCAGGTATCTTGACTTGAAGGCGGAATTTGACTCCGTCGACAAAGAGATGCTATGGTAATACTTGTATGAAAGTAGTGAAGTGAGTGCCAAGAAAGTATATCGAACTAATCACGGCACTATACACAAACTCACACATCTGTGTAAGAGATTATAGAGAACTGTAATTTGAAGTGATGGCGCAACCATTTCCGCTTAATTTCATCATAGATATACTTGTGGATCTGATCCAAATTGAATTAGGAATCGACTTGCTACCAGGCAATAGCCTTATCAGTTTAGAATATGTGGAGAATAAAGTCCTCCTAGTTGAAGACACTGAGATATAATGCGAGTCTACTGAACACATTGAGGAGAAACAATCTGTGAGTATTTGGTATGCAACCTGCTCCTGTGACATGTAAGATGATTCTACAGGACTGGACTATATCAACTCCTAGCTTAAGGATAGGTAATGAATTGGTAGAGCGTGTTGACCACTTCATTGAAGTTATCTTTGCTTTAGTGAATGTGATATCTAGCTTACTATCAATAAAAGGCTGTTTATGCCACGCATCATTTCATTCTATCCTCTTTCATGGTTGTAAGAAATGGCCATTGAAAATGGGGGATATGAAAAGGCAGGCGGTTTCCGATCACAGGTGTCTCTGTTCTACCTTCTGTGCTAAGTAGTATAATGTGATGAGTAATACTGAGGTTAGGCGTGGAATGTTAGTTAAGTAGGGAAGGTCAACCGATAATGTTGTGAAGCTACATTGACTGATATAGCCAGGACATGAGTTGCACATTCTTAGCCACCTCCTTTCTTGATGGTGAATGTTAGCTGTCATGGGATTGATGGGCTTGTCAAAGAACTAGTGATGGTCAAAACAAAACATTGAATCAGCCCATGGAATCTTTGACAATTAGTTTAAGGCAGCCATATAGGGAGGTGTAGACTGTCTGGTAAGAGTCCTTGGGATTCTAAGAACCAATGACGGCTGGAGACAATTGGTGATACTACTGTAAACTGTTCTGACTGGCTCAGATGCAATCACTCTTTTGGTCTACTGTATCGGTAACACTTTTCTTTCTTCCTCACGTCTCTCCTTATTACCTTTCATTCAAACCTCTGCTTTTCTCTGTCTCTTGTGTTCTCTTATGTGGCAGCTCGAACTGGTGCACGTCTGTGCATAGCTCCATGTTCAGAAAAGTCAGTCGGTCAGTTAAATGTAGGTGATGTCTGGTTGTTTTAAATGGTTTTCTATCGATTTTATTCTATACAGCTGGAACATCTCTTGTGTCGTTTTTGCTACAAGATGGTTGAAAATAATCCCTTGATTACTTCTATCCTCTCATAACTCACATTTAAGTTTTAAAAGTTGATTTTATCTAAGTAAAACAAAATTTCTGATGATTTTAATTCACTTCATCTGAACTACTGGATTTTTAAACTTTGAATCAAACATCTATGTTTCAAAATCCATTAACGTTGAACCAGTGAATTTGTTTATATAAGTTACACATTAGGTGCCTGATTTGACTTATTTTATGCACCTGTTAGACGGTCTGTAGGTTAATTGTCCATATGGACACATCCACATTAATGTAAGGTGTGAAAAGCGAGGAAGTCGGCTTTTCAGTGGTAGAATGCCTACCGACCATGGATGTCATCCAAGGTTCGATTCCCCACCGACGAACTGCTGAAACTTGCTAAGCTGGTAGTAAGCCCCACAAAGAGAGAAGATTAGGCGTGAAGCTAGCAAACTCACCGCGCCTTAAAAAACAAAATCACAGCTACTGAAACCTCATAGCCCAAAACTTGAAGCCCCATGTTTCGATTGGGGCCAAGTTAAATTATAGCAACCCAAGAGTGCGAATGCACCAATAACTCTGAACTTATATTATTCTTGGGATAGAAAGACTTATGGCGCCACCACGAACTTAGACTGCCCCCCGATCTCACTATTAGGCACTGTTTGGACAGTGTATTGATAGATGGTCAGGGTTACGTTTATGGTTAGGGTTAGTATAAGGGTCATAAATAGGGTTAGGTTTGGGGTTATTGTAGTAAATAGTCATACACTCTCCTAATTGAACCCGAGATAACAGCGGTAAACGAGCTACAAAATGAACTCACTTTCAATCACCTCAACGAATACATGTAAAAAATCGGAATAACTTAAGAACTGATATTCCTCACCATAACTGGAAAATATTTTTTCAAACAATTCTGGGCAAAATATCCTATTTAATGCCTTTTCATCATTATTCTGTGTATTTTTCTCGTAAATAAACGTCGTCTTTTTGTAAAAAAAAAATACCGCCGGTTTTTCTGACTGGCCACCTCACGGTCAGTCGTGCACTCACATTCTATGGGTCGTTATAGTTTAACTTTGTCCCAATAAGAATGCAAAGTGTAATTAAACAGAATAAATCATCATGTGGAAATAAGGAGTGTTAATCATAATGGCTGCTAGTTTGATATATCAAAAAACCGTATTCGCCTAACATCCTGTCACTGTGTTACCACTCCTTTGAGTTCTGAGTAGGACACCAGGACTTCAAGTGTCTAGCTTTGAAGTCTCATCGACAGTGGATTGCTGCTCTTTTTACTCCCTCTTTCTCTAACTTTCTACCAGCTGGGAAGCGACACCCTGACCGCCTACTCCATGCATTCATTAATAGTTTGGCGTTAATCAAACCGCCGCTTACGCGTGAACATTCGATTTTTTTCTCTTACACCTACAGGATGAATAGTAGTAGCATAAATAGAAGATTCTTTCACTACAGAGATAATTACTAAGACAAAAAATTGCAATTTAGTGAAATTATTAAATAAATTATAGAAAAAAAACAACAACACAAGGATTAGTTAACCATACGTCTAAGTAAAACACGAATGCACACGCGCACACGTAACTACATTCAGACGCACGCCACCACACACACACACCATAAATGATATATACAAAGTGGCACAATCAATTATTCTTTTTATTTAAAAAAAATCAATAAAGGTAAATATAAATCCACAATCAGTTAGTTGTATGGAGTGCATATATATGCAATTCATCTGCTGGTGACAGAATGTAAGGCGAATTGTGAAAGTACTTTTCTAATTGGCTTACATCAACTTGTCCAAAAATTAAGGCATACTTAAACGTTTATTTATACAAATTGAAATGTAAATATTATCAGTAGGATAGAGAGTAAGGAATTATTATTATATATATGTATTTTTTTCTGCGTCATCAATTAAATAATTTTAGTGAGGGTTTTTTTCGGTGGTGGTGACACAGCATAGTCTAAATACCTCCCTCAGTTAGAGTGAGCGCCATTTGAACACAAGTCAAAACGAAGAATTCCTGATGCCATAGACCACCCGCATACAGCAGCACAAAGTCAGAAAAATGCAGAAGCCGGAAGTCTGGATATGTGACTATGAAGTAACGTTTACTATCTTTTTTAGAATAGCCGTCTAAATAAATAACTCATAAGCATTTTAAGCAATTTAGAATTTAATGTCAAATGTCTAAATAACATATATTACCTATGTTATTATGGGAACATGGCAACGCTACTACAAGCGTCAGTGTTAGGGTATGTCATAACTCCGCTCCAGTGAACTTTTCAAGTCTTTTTCCACAGCAAGCATGACTGAGTTACTTGAGTTCAGTAGAAGAAACCACTAAATTTCAGCCGACATGAGATGGGTTCTTGTACAGTAGCACATTATTGCTCTTGCATTGGACACAAGTTAGTAACCAGTGTCATGCGTCTTGTCCTTGGTCACGTTTACACGGTGCTAGGTGCCTCACAATCACGGTACACAGTGATTCTTTGATATAAGATGGTTGAAGGTGATTGGCAGGAAGCCTTGAACCCAGGTCTCATGCTAGATGGCACTTGCGTCACACCAGGGAGCATCAGCAGCCTTCAAAGAACTCATGTCTCCTTTAAGATTCAAACCAGAGCCACCCAATGCTGTAGTCGGAGACGTTATCCCTGAGGCATTTGAAATTTCATCTAAGAAAGCAAATCAGTTCCTCTAAGACTGAGGATACGCCGAGCTGTTTCCAATTACTTACCACTTTCACTGGGTGAACGATTTTCACTGATGCGCGCATTCATTCTATTTCAGAAATATTGACCACTATCAGTGTACTCAGATCAACGTGGTATAAACAAGCTTATGGTCAGCAGAAAATAAAAATTTAAATCAAACCCTGGTTATAAGTTTCCAGGCCGTAGATGTTACGAATTTCCTAGAATAATTTGAGTGTTGAGTCAGACTGAATCTTGGTTATCTTGAAGTACTTCAGTGGATGGTAACTACAATGGAATTCAGGATGTACGGGTTTCCTTTTACTTGGAACTCGTCAGCTTTGGAATGTACTTGCACCCCCCTCCCCCAGTGAGTGGGTGAGTGACGATGTCCTCACAGAGGCTGGAACCCTGTGCTCATCTTTTCAAACGCCTAGTCGTTATTATTTGTTTTTTAAATTCAATTTCGATTTTCATTGTCGATTGTGATTGGCCCGAGATGTTCTGCCTCAGCTGACTTGCACATGAGGTGGCTCTCATGGCCTAAATGTTCTAGTCGTAAACGCTTTGATGTTTAAAATGATGAGTACAGAGTTGGAATTGCAGTGGGAACATCGTTATTCACTCACTAGACAATGCAAGTACATCCTTAAAATGAAGAATTCCCTGCAGGATGAAACGGGCATCCGGGATACCTTTGGTAGTCACCATCCTCAAAAATGCTTCAGTTCAATCCTCAGACATCGTAGTACCAGCAGTTGGCATGTGAACAGAAGCCGAATATCTCAGTCCTACTAATAATTAACAGGGAAATCTAAATTGAACTAAAAATAAACCTTAATTATCTCTATCATATGCGCAAGAAGTAGTCATCTGTATGAAATTATAACTAGGGGAAAAACAGGGAAGATGATCATTCATCTTTTGCTGTGTTTTGTTTCATCTCTTTTAGCTGCATTTCATAGTATTTATGTGCATGAATATGAACTTATCACTGTTATGCAAACAAACACACACACACGCACACGCACACATATGTACATACATACGTTTCCCTATTTCGAGCAGTATTCTGCTGTACTGACAGTATGACACTTGAATTCAATTAGAAATTTCATGGTACACTTCACTGTCCTCCTCCTTCCCCCATCTTTCCCTGTCTCATTGATAAACGCACACACGCACACACACAAGCAATTTTGAATGCTAATCACCAACATAAATTCACTAATCGCTTATTTTATTTCTTTTCTTCTATTCTTATCAAACAGTTTTTTATCCTTCCCCTCTTGTTCTGCCTCATCTTCATTTTTCGTTTGTTGGTTTGTTTGTCTTTTGGTTAAAGGAAATAAATCAAGTCTAGTCTTCTTTCATACTGACTACTCACGTAATACCTGAGAAGTAATCACTTTAATACTATTACTATTATTATTATCATTGGGGAGATAATTCTTTGAAGTTTGCACAAGTTCATCTGTTGCCGTCTCGTCTACCTTGCAGGCATGCACACATCAAAGTCTTCACCGGGAGAACACGTCTGACGTCTCATTCTTTTAGATAATCAGAATCTATTCTAATACTAGTAGTCATTACTTTACTCTCTCTCTCTCTCTGCAGCTAATGGGTTGCCTCCTTCTCGGGTGTATTTAACTACTTTTTGAACTGTCTGAGTCTGTGGGTGCGTGCGTGCGCGCATTTGTATGTTTGTGCATTTTAAAGTATGGTGAGTGTAAGTACACAGGAAATTATGCACGTTACAGATAATTTATTATGCATGTATGCTTAGGGATTTTAGACATCTCAAATATAGAAATATGTAATTTGTCATATAGAAATAACTAACTCGTACAACAAGTAAATTTGCGTCAATGGTTAGGCGGTATAATGCTCGCCAACCACGCATACAGTTCGTGGTTCGGTTTCCAGCTGTCGCATTCCTAAACCTCTTTTAGCTAAGGCCGGTAAAGCGGGAAGTTTCGGTGTGTGTGTCTGTGTGTGTGTGTGACTAGCAACCTCACCTCGTAAAAATCAAATCACTGTTACCGAAACTTCAAATTTTTATCTTGAAGCCCTATGCTCAACTTGAAACGCAAAGTGATAAGAAAAAAACAAGTGAAAAAACACAAACTCCTTTGCTCATTACTTCCTCGGCTGTTTTTACACCAGATTAATACGATGGTGAGCATTTCCTTCACTGCACACCAACACACTTCCTCCTGTTGGTTGAAACATGTCAAGAAGTTTTCAAGTGTTGTTCTTCTACAGGGATTTGATCGATTTCAGTTGAGATCACCAAACGACTTGAGTCAGACTAAGTTACCTGAAGTTCTAGTGAGAATTAGTGGCACAGTGACGTTCACCAAGTAGAATGTGTGGACGATCTGACTGACAGTGGGTATATATATATATATATATATTCATGAAAAATTCAGATTCAATCGTTGTTAAAAACAAAACAAGTAGTTCAGAGAAGAAGCTCTCTTCAGCGAATTCGATTCCCTCTTTGGATGAATTACTGCATTGATATACAGTCTTTTTAGATGAAAGAGGCTAGTAACAATAGCGATGAGTTGTCATAATCATAGCGGTTAGTATTGGTGGGTGAATAAATTATTATTATTGTTCCCTTGGGTTCCTAGTGAAACATAGGGCTTCAACTGCACGTATCCACTTGCCACTTCTGTCTTCCTTCTGCTGTACTTCTCACCTGCATCCATCTTAGTCCATACTCTTACAAATCCTCTCCACACGATCTCCTCGATGTCACCCTTGCACTGACGTCCCACTCACCACGTGCTTCCCTTTCGGCCTGGTTCCACTCTACCAATGGCCTGACGCGCGCGCAATGTCACCCAGCGGCGGCCTCCTCAGCCACGAGTGTCCAATCCATCTCCATCCCCTTTCTCCTGCATATTTGATGTTGGTTGGCGATTGGTTCTTGTTTTGTTTGTTCACAGCCATAGTTTGGTGCTTGTTGGTGATTCTTTCCGGCCCCCCGGCCAGGCCCGGCCCGGCCATCTGATCTTCAGTATAGATCCAGCGAAGACAGTTGTTGTTTGATAAAGGTAACGTCTGCAACAGGCTGTTGGTGGAAATATTCTTTGTGACCCACCCGCCAAGTTTCTCATCCGATCCGTATAGAAGAGCTGACTGACTTGACGCTGTTTGTATTGAAAATACGACCGACGGAATTTTGTTGTTGATATGACGTTGAGTGACAGCGGAAGATTTCCTTCCAGATTGGTTGTTTCAGGTTGATGAATGAATGTGTTTCTCGCCCGCCTTCCCGATTCTCGCTCGATTTGACATCCTCGTCCGTTCCGACTTCCTGTAGTTGAGACAATGCTTCCTCCGTAGATATGTGAGTGAATGAAGTAACCTCTTTCAAATCCCTCCCGTTGATGGTGATTGGCACTGGATCCTGCTTTTGTTGTTGTTGGTTGGTTGGTTATTTTAATAACCTCTGTCTTGTCTATGTTCACCCGGAGTCCTGTCTTCACCGGCTGCTTCTTCGACCAGTTTGTCAGTTTTCGCTTGTAAGTCTTCGATTTTTCGTCACATCAAACATAAATCATCCACGCGGGAAATCCAGGTCTTCTAGGTTCTTCACGTCGGTACAGGATACCCTTCTTTTCTCGTTTCCCTATCACTGTCTGACGCATAGTCCAGTTAGTCCACCACAGTTAGGAATATCATCGTGGGTGATAATAAGTAAGCACCCTTGTCTGACTCCTGTGTTTACTCCAAACGCCTCGCTGAGTTTTCCGCTGTGGATCACTTGATATATACCGTACAAGACTCGCGCAATAAGCTTTAATCAGCACGCACAAAGAAACAAAGGAAAATATGTAATTAAGTAGGAGTTCCAAAAAATGCGTGAGTTTTAAGGAGTTAGAAAAACAAACAAATAAACAAAAACCAAGCCAAGTGTTGGTTTGTAGGGATTTGATTAGTTTCAGCATTTTTCTATGAACTGACATCGGTTACAATACCAATGGAAATCTTGGGAGTACTGGACAACTGTTTCGTCCAGTTACATGGGACTCTTCGGTGGTACTCACCCAACGGCAGAGTTAGAACCCAGGACCTCTTGGTTACAAGGCGAGCTCGTAGACTGTTCAACCACTGGAATCCGATCCAATGGGCAATGAATTTTAACTTTCACTCATTCATGATATGGCACAACCGCTAGCAAATGTCATCGGCGAGTATACCTGACGTACTGTACCCCACTGTCCATGACTTCCCACTATAACCCAGGTTATTCTTCACTCTGTAGATCACTCTGTTGGAGGCGTTTGCTGAGGCTGGATGACCAGTGTTGACAAGATGTTCGACTATCCTTACAGAACCACTACCACCTTCATTCGACCATGCGAATTAGTGTTCTTGAATCTTTTCAGGCAACATACATGTCGAAAGAATAATGTACCTGGTACTCCAGCAGCAGGTGAACTGATATACGCACATAGAAGTGCTCAGGCTTCTTGAGATCATTGGGCAACTGAAAAACATCACTCTTAGCGATGGTGCAGAGAAAGTTCTCCCTAAAGAAGCTGAGATTCTCCTCTTAAGGTGTTCACCGAATAGGTCACATTTGAATTCTAGGCTCATGCAAAGTTTCTTTGCTGGCATGCATGACGTCTCTTGCCTTTGAATTTTTGGCTTGATGTTCTTTCTTGTCAGTAAATCTTGGCGTATATCCGTTTTGCATGAAGATTTCTTTAAAAAAGGGTACTTCTTCATGCAGAGCTACATCAGAGCTACAAATGCGTTGGAGGGGAGTAGCAAGAGATATGATGAAATTTCATTTGCAGCTGACTGATACCCAGTTGCATAAACTTGTCAGTCGGTCTCTCTTGTAAGTTCAAAATCAAGAAGAAGAAGTCTGGATTCATTTTCTTTTTGAAAAGTAAACTTTTTTGCTGAATCCCAGTTGTTGATCAAGATCGTGACTATCATCACAGATAATTAAGATGTCATACAACTGAAGGTTATGAGTAGTTCATCTGACCATTCTTGATGCTTGTCATGAAACAGTAATAGAGATAGACATCCCAAACTGGAAGAAGTTTGGATTCATTGGTGACAGGATTCATTGCGGGGATCCAGCCTGTTCTGCATCCAGTGCACCTTTTTAGTCTTTCCTCGATGACACCACCAATATTTTGCTTGGCGTGGACAAAAGCACGATTCCTAGATCTTACTACTGTTACATAGTTTCACAGTTTCGAAATGATGATCGAAAATGCCTGAACATGAAGAATCAACTAGCAGGTTAAATACGTGAAGACTGATTGGCACTGTATATCTTTTAGGCTGAGCATGCCAATGAGTGAATCTTACTTATTGCTGTTACAGAATTTCGTAGTGAATGTCCCTAAGTATACATATTTGGCGATTAGTCACGATTTTTATGGATGTTTCCCCAATGAAATGCTGTTCAACTGTCACTTAAAATAAAAATAGTCTTTGTAGACATTCAAATTATCTACAATCTAGATTCCTCTAGGGATGTGGATCAATTTCGGTGTAGAATTCATCCAAGGAGCACTAGACAACTGTTTCGTTCTGGTTTGTAGCTCTTCAACGGGGAATACCTACGACCCTACCAGAGATCGAATCCAAACCGCGAAGAGATCACAACTAGTCAGTATCGAATGGCGAGAATAGTCCTTAGATTGATTTTGACAAAAAATTTCCAAAGAAACCCACAGAGACGAGTGAATGACGGTCGGAGATATGATTGTATTATAATCATTATTCTTTTTGGATGTTCTGAGCACAGCAAAGCGGATTCAGCAACGCATCTCTGTGCCATTCATATTATTGGCAAATAATTTCACAGCTGCCTAAAAGCTTTCACCTTTGCTTTGATTAATCTCCTCAGACAATCAACTCGTCGCTACCTAGCCCGGTTCCTTTCGATAGCCTGTGTGGCATTTGATGTCATTCAGAAGTCTACCAAGCTTAAGTGCAATACCTCTTCATGATCTCCTGGTGTGGTGAGAGCAGGCTGCTAGCCGATTGGTTGGCACTAATCTACGTTAAGGTCTAGGTCACTAATATGGGCCGTGAGAAAATATGAACAAGCCTGAGTCAACAACCAATCACAGCAAAGTTAACGTGGCAGAATATGATTCGCAGAGAGAACTCTATTTGTCAAGGAATCCCGAAACAACCAATCAGAAGCCTGCGTTTGTCTACCTGAACAACCAATCAGATGACTGCGCTTGTCTATAATAATGTTGTCTGAAATATGTATAAATACGTGTTGATTTTCATAATAAAACGATCTGTTGCCTGGCCCTTGTCTTCTGTTGTTACATTTGGTGTCGCTGCCTACCGACAAATGGAAAGCCTATGCCCTGCTGTTTTTGATGGAGACATATGGATCTTCGGGCAGGACTTCAAGGCTTCTGCGCAGTTGAGTGGCTTTCAAGATCTGTCAGCGATGGAGCTGCCACTTGGGACGCTGCTGGGAGGTCGGGTGAAAGCAGCATATGAAAGTGTGATCCGAAGTATGGACGAATGTTCGACAGGGTCAGGCAAACAGTGTCCAAAGTGGGAAGGACCATATATGGTCACTTCGAGATGGGGTTACGCAGACACAGTCGCAATGGCGAACAATAAGAGGCGCGTGAACGTCAGCGAGCTCCAGAAATGGATACAGCGAGACAAGCCAACGATGACGCCTGCACCAAGTAGATCAAGCCGACTTCAGTCGCACGTATTTGACGGGGGACGAGTGTGGTGAGAGCAGGCTGCTAGCCGATTGGTTGGCACTAATCTACGTTAAGGTCTAGGTCACTAATATGGGCCGTGAGAAAATATGAACAAGCCTGAGTCAACAACCAATCACAGCAAAGTTAACGTGGCAGAATATGATTCGCAGAGAGAACTCTATTTGTCAAGGAATCCCGAAACAACCAATCAGAAGCCTGCGTTTGTCTACCTGAACAACCAATCAGATGACTGCGCTTGTCTATAATAATGTTGTTGAAATATGTATAAATACGTGTTGATTTTCATAATAAAACGATCTGTTGCCTGGCCCTTGTCTTCTGTTGTTACACTGGTAGTATTTCGGTTAGGGGAAAATTCATCGACTCGTTCGTCGCCTGAAACTGTTCCTCTTCGCTTATCATTTTTGGTCAGTCGAGTTAACGAAGGGAGCAGATGTTTTGCAGGTTGTCTCCTTTTCTATTCAACTTCATCATAGATGTGTTAATGGACTTAACCCTAAGTGACTTCAGCGACTCAGGGATTGACTTGCTACCGGGGAATAATCTCGTTGACTAAGAATATGCAGACGATATAGTCCTTCTAGGTGAAGACGCTGACGAAATGCAGAGTCTTCTAAACACCTTGAACAGCAATCTACGAATGTTTGGCATGCGATTCGCTCCCGCCAAATGCAAGATGATGTTACAGGACTGGACTACATCGACGCCTTGTTTAAAAATAGGAAGTGAAGTGGTAGAGCACGTTGACCGCTTCACTTATTTGGGAAGTACCATCAGCCAATGCCAACGGGTTGATCTCCGACGAAATCTCAGCACGAATACAAGGGGCTCGTTTCGCATTTGTTAGTTTACGCCGACTCTGGCGTAGACGAGATATCCGACTATCGACCAAAGGGCGAGTGTACTGCTCATCAGTCCGCTCCGTCCTCCTGTATGGTTGTGAGACCTGGCCACTGAGAGTGGAAGACATGAAAAGACTAACTGTCTTTGATCATAGGTGCCTGCGTTCTATTTCCCGTGTAAAGTGGCATAATAAGGTGAGCAACATGGAGGTTAGGCGTAGAGTTCTAGGTAAACAGGGGAAATCAATCGACGAAGTCGTGAAGCTACATCGACTGAGATGGTTAGGACATGTGTTACGTATGCCAAGTCATCGCCTCCCTCGACGAGCTATGTTAGCGGATATAGGGGCAGGCTGGAAAAAAACTAGCGGCGGTCAAACAAAAACTTGGCACCAGTCAATGAAATCAACAACAGTTGGTCTAAGCCACGTAGGAAGGTGTAGACTTCCTGACTTGTTGGGGTCCTCGGGACGGTAAAAATCTATGGTTGGAAACAATTGGTGACATGGCTCAAAACCGTTCTCAGTGGCGCAGATGCATTCACTCCCTGTGACTTATGATCTTCAATGAAACTGTTTTGTATTTCTTTATTACTCCTTTGTCTCACACCTCTGCTCACTGTTTCTATTATGCTTTTCTTGTACTTTCTTCTCTTGCTTCGCGTGCTACACGGAATGTGGCGACTTGAACTTCCGCACATTTGTGCAAAGTTGTAAGTCGAAAACAGACAGACAGACTTTAGTGACACACTTGCCAGTTCTCTGAATCATATACAGTCATTGACTGTACATTAGTGTTAAATATTCAGGTGCTGTTTCCTATCGTGAGTGCTGTCGGTCTCCATTTCATATTCGGTCGTGAAAGGAAGTTAATATATATATATATATAGGTAGTAACTAGCGCCATACGTTTAGTCATTTGTTCGGTGCACACTGAATTCTCTGTTAAGTTTTTGTGCTGGCCACCATTCTAGGTGTCTCGTCATCATACTGCACTCTAGATTAGTGTGGTTGGATAGTTAAAGGAAATCGGTGGGAAATCGTTTATCCAGGTTTCGTCGTTTTTGGCGCTCATCAGCAATACATATCTACATTCTTGAAAGGGCTCATATCACCCAGTGTTGCAATCGGAGGCGTTACCAATGTGTTTAAACGCCTCTTCGAAAATAAGATCACTTTCATTTTACCAGACAAAGGGCTAAATACATGACGTTAATTACTAACAAGGATATAATCAGTTTATGCGATACAGTCTTATAGGGTGGGCAGTCGCAAGTCTGAATAGCTGATTGGTAATGCTGCTGCTGACTGCGGCACTGGGTGACACGAGTTCGAATCTCAAAGGAGACATCAGTTCCTTGAAGATTGATTGCATTTACGCCTTGCTAACCAACCATCTCAACAACACAAACGAGAGATAAAATCTGAACTTCAGTACAGGTTTAGTCATGAACTTATGTCAGTGTTAGACGTGTTACCAAAAACCTGTTGAGCACACTGAACAGTTGTTTTTTGTTTGCTCACAAATGTAGGAAATTAGAATTCTCACCAGTCATTGAATCCCCTTCTCAAATGACTAAATACTCAACGAGCTCACCTTGTATACCTGAAGTTTCGATCCAAGAAGATGGAGTCACTCTCAAATGAGTACGAGACAGTTGTGTCAAATACTACCTGGTTTTCAATGGCTCTGTAACTCAGGTCACTTAACGGTCAGTCTTGAAAATTCATTCGATTTTATTGCTTTGAAAAGTGCATCATTCAATAAACTCTCTCTGTCTCTCTCTATATATACAGAAACTAGCAATAAAAATATTCAACTCTCAATCATTTTCTCACCGACTTTAGAAAAATTGTTTATTTCCTAAAATCAATACTCTTATATTATTCCACATTGATCTGATCAAGAGTGAAGGAAGCGCTTATTTCTGCTAACACTTACCTCTCTAGTCGTTGAAAGTCTGATGTAGAGAATTACTTGCACTAAACAAATGTATATATATATGCATATACGTATATATATATATATATATATATGCTTAGGGGTTTTTGAAGGTCACTCAAGGGCAGGCGATAACAACAAAATCAAAGTGTTTTGTTTGATAAATAAAAGTACTCGCCTATTTCTATGATAACGGAGATGATGATAATAACAATAATGATGATAATATTAATATCAATATCTAAAAATACAAAAAAGGAACAAGATATTGATCGATAGAATAACAAGAATGAATGGGGAGTAGAAGCATTCAATGCGATGCAAGCAAAAACACGAGAGGAGTTTATCACAGAAGTTGAGTCCTTCTTCCTCCTCACTCAACCCCTCTCCCCCAGTTTTTGACTGACACTGAGCTAATATTCGTTAAAAACAGTCATTCCTACACTTTAAACTGAGAGTAGCAGGAAGGGAGACAGTTTGTTACACTTAGTTGATTTATTTGTCATCGATGAAGTTCTGTCATCCTGCTTTACATACTCTGAACAAAAACAAGAAGAGAAACAAAGAAAACAAACAACACACAGCAGAGTTGAGTTTTGAAGGTTTTTTGCCTATATAACTGTCAAACAAAATGAATTTGGGTTTTTCTTCACCTTGCGTGTATAGTGTATAAAATGATAATTCTGTTTGAAAGTAACGAATTTCTATATGCCATAAGCATGGAGGGTTTTTTTTTTATTTTAAAAGAAAATGTAGCCAGCCGATCGATAAACACAGTCAGACTAAAATTTCAAACGGTAACGTGTCCTGGTCATTTATAGCCAAATTGATTAAAATGCCACTTGTGAAATGAGATCACTTTCGATGTGTTAGTTTATAGGGATTAGATTTGTTGATACGAGTTTGACCACGGAATAATATCAGTCAGAGAACCTTTCATCAAAACCAACTAAGGAGTACTGGAGAGCTGTTTCAGCAGTAAGCACTCACCATCGTAACTCGAACCCAGGAACTTCTCGTTACAAAGAAGGGTAACTGGTATTAGCCAGCAGTCAAACTTGACATAAGATCACTTTTGTTTTTTATGAATAGGATCAAGATGGAAGCATGTCTACTGTATGTGATAAGGAAATCTTATATACTGAACTGTTGATACGGACACAGTAGTCACTTTTGAACATCAAGGACAACTAAAATGAATGGATTTCATGGACATATGGTATTTTTTGACTAAATGACAAAGGTTGCCTAAGTGTTAGATACACAGAACACAGCGGAACTGATTACTTCACCGTACGTCTTGTTTTCTTGCTCCGTATGAAACGTAAACAAGGAACAGGATATGAGTGACTGATACACAACAGGGGCCGAGTGGATTTTAGGGCTTCAGCAGGATATTGCCGTTTTCCTCGCTTCTGTGATGTGTTTTATGCATGACTCGGTGTTCGCCATACTCAGGCTCCACTTGAACTAGCCTGGCGTGTGGTGTTACTTAATAATCTCCTCAGACTGTGCCTAATCTACCCTCATTTCGGCATGCATATGTTTCTGTTGATAGGTCTTTTGTTGGCTCATTGTCAGGGTTGATTATTACTTAGCCTTTCGGACCACCTGATCTTCAGTATCGTGTGAAGTGAACAGGTATTGAGGCAAGTCAGAAACAGCCTGTTTGAAATGCCTTTCAAGAGGCTGTGATGTATACAGTAGATCACCACAATTACTTCAGATTCTTAATACCTACCCTAATCCAACCCTGGTTGGCTTATACACCCTTATACATCCCTCCTGGTTGCGTGTTGTCAAAATGATGACGCCTGGATAATTGAATGAAGTGACTTCTTTCAAATGTATTCCACTGACAGTGATTGGTGCTCGTTGTGGCTGGCTGGTTGGTTGGTTGATTGGTTATCTTCTATCTTCTCTATGTTCACTTGAAGTTCACCGATGAAAACTTGTTGGTTTTCTCCCATACATCTTCGAGTTTGCGTGACATTAGATACGAATCATCTACAGTGTCTATATCTTCTAGAATCTTCTCGTCAGTTCACTCCCTACACATGGTATTCGGCATAATCCAGTTCATCACAATTGAGAATATCACCAGTGATTGTAGGCAGCCTTGTCTTACACCTATTTCCA
Organism: Trichobilharzia regenti; assembly: GCA_944472135.2. Lineage (NCBI taxonomy): Eukaryota > Metazoa > Platyhelminthes > Trematoda > Strigeidida > Schistosomatidae > Trichobilharzia > Trichobilharzia regenti. The sequence continues at coordinate 4,924,011 of OX235270.1, forward strand.
CTACTAAAGCTTCACCGAGTTTTTAGTCGTAGATCACTTGACATGTGGCATCGTCAAATAGTTATCGAATAAGGTTCTAAAAGGTTTGGAGCACTAAAATAGTGCTGAAGCAGTTTTCAAACGACTTCAGGGCCAGCAATATATAGAAGGCGTTTTCAGAGTCGATGAAAATGAGGCATATATTATACTGGTAATTGACTGTCTGCTCAATGATGATGTCGTGGTATTGCAGTCTATTTTGCGACAATACTAATAATCATTCACTTTATTCCAGCACTTGTGATACAATGTGTAATTCTCACCATTTGGTACAATATTCCGTCTAATTTACTCAACACCAGCAACATTAAAAGACAATATGTATTACAGGATATTGGTTAACAAAATTGATAATGGCAACCTTTTTGTCACTAGTAGTAACAACAGATTCAAAAGTTGTACAAAAAGTATAAAACGATAATGGCTAAGATTATACGATAATTGAAATAGTATCACCATAAATTATTACACGTAGGTGAATATCAAAGAGGCATTTATTTTGCGCTTATTACATAGTCATTTGTGGATTTCACGCTTAACAATTTTTATATCACAAAGAACACTGATTAGGAGGTGTTGTACATGGTTGTGTGAGTGAGCTGAGCATATAATCTTTTTTTTTATGACTTCTAGTCCCACTTGATGAGATGCGAAGGTTGTCGGAGGGGGTGGGGGTGGGGGGGAATAGAGAGAGAGAGTCACACATGTGATTAGGTCATTTGTCACATGAGTTTAGGTGCCAGTTGACTACAATAGTAACCGGATGACTTAATGGCATTCAACTTGCCCTACTGACAACCTTTAATACCCTTCGGAGTATAAAATAGTCCATTTTGAGTAGTCCTCGGGAAAACTTAAGGCGAGCAATGAAGAACAATAGATAAGAGGCTATAGTGAACAAAATTTAAAAGTAGGGGTTGGGTGATACTTGATTTTTTTTTTAATTCTTAATACATATGGGTAGACGGAATGTTTCCTTACAAATCAGCAAGATATCAGTGGATAAAATATTGATCGGAAACTTCTTCATAACCAACCACATTGACTTTTGACAGAACACATTTAGTAGTGAAAAGGAAATGAAGTTGAATAGAAGTGGAAGTCGACAACCCAATGAATGCTTCAGTCACTTTTATTTAACATATATGATATTGAATGTATCTGCTTACCAGCAGGATAAAACACCTGTCTCTGTCACCTTGAAAATACAATATTACGCTGAATTTGTTGTTAATTATTTATCCGTGTTTCCCGTATCTTTCATGAAATCAGCAATTTCACCGATTTTTGATTCGTTTTAAGTTTGACTACGGATCCGTTGTCTTACTTTAGCACTCATCAGCAGTATACATCCACCAGTGGAGTCCACCCAGTTGGGTGGGAATGAGGACGAATTACTCGTTGATGACATTTGATAGTGCTCTCGATACATTCATGAACTAGCAGGAGTTAGTATTCATGGGTAGGCCATTGTATCGAGTCAACAAGCTCGCCGTCCTGAGTTCAAACTTCAGCTGATGCGTGTTGTTGAAGAATCCCAAACTAGGACGAAACGACTGCTTAGTACTCTCTGGTTTTCAGTGGTTCTGTAACTGATATCAACCGGCGGTCAGATTCAAAACTTCACAGACAATGAAAAAAGGAAAGAAGATCTGCAGAGAAAAACCAACAAGTTGACAGATCGGGGTAGGTAACGAAAACAGGACTTGAAGTGAACACAGAAAAGATATAGATGATTACACCTAATCTATCAGCCAAAGAAATCTAAAAGAAGTAATCTTATTCACTTATTATTTAGGCAGCATAGATGTGAAGATGCCATATCCAGCCAGAATCGACACCAGAAAAGCAAGACTCTGAAGTCAGTGTGAAAATCTGCCACACTCACTATGCAGAACGAGAACCATACTTTAAAAATCAGTGCTTCTGTATGATTCAGAGGACTGTAGGGCATATCGCAAAAAGCATTTCTAGCAGGCTACTACACTTCAGACTGTCGTAGGTATTCGCTTTCGCTCATAACTGAAGATCAGATGACCGGTAAGAAAAGATAAACGACAAGCAACTCTGAAAACGAACCAGCTAAGAACCTACTGCCTAATTAGTATGTTTGCAGAAGGAAATAGGAATGGGTTGAATATATGCTGAGTAGATGACTCAGTGACATCACACACTCGAGTAGGACCAAAACGGGAGGTGATTATCTATATGCAACTAAGAAAGTGACATGGAGTAGATTGTGTGACGAGGAAAAGAAAGCTTATGGATAATTATGGAGCCGTCTGAAAAATGGCTGAGAAGGGTGAAAAGGCGATGTTCTGCCAAATGGGTAGATATGGCTTGAAACATTATCTAACAGAATTGAACAACGGCACTCCTTTTATTTGTTTGTTTTGAGTTCGTTTCAGATTTTTCTTCTGATTACTTGAATCGAGATGCTTGACGTCTATAGACATGCTGGCTCCCTGTATACCTCCTACAACGATGATGATTTGCACTGGAATCCACAGCATGTCTATTTTGTTCAACTCAGGACTCACCAATCACAGGGATGTAGCTGTATTTCCAAGTCAGTCAGTGAGTGAATGATGGTGCTCCCACAGAGACTGTAGCCCAGTGGCAGTCGTTTAAAACGCCAAAGCTTTATTCACTAGGCCACTTGGGACAGGAGAGCCACTGTTTTGTGCAACGAGCAGTAGTTATTATTTTTTCTGACCCGAGTGGTCTGTGGTAGACGGTTCAGCTTCTGAAACCATGACTACAAGGTTTGGGACTTTGTGGGGACACCACCACTCACTCACTCACTTACTACACATTGCAGGTACATCCTTCAGATGTCGAGTCCCAAACAGGGAGCAATGAGCATACTATGAATCCCACTGTTAGTCAGCTTCCACCAAAACTGTGAACTGTCACTGAGAAATAATCATCTACACACATGATAAGCTGACTCTTCACGCCTACTGCCGTCTAATTCATAAAGGCGTTATTTTTTTCTGCGGTTCCGTTGAATTCATTCTCAAACTATTATTCAATATTATTAATAATATTAATAGTTTAAGTTAAATGGCGATCGGTGTTCGTTTGGTGTTATGGGTAAATTTTTGTTTTGATAAAGTCTCACAGTGTTCGTTATACAGTAATGTTTACTGATGACCAGGTTTATTGCTGATAATCATATCAAGGCACTACTCACACGACTTCCTAACTTCATTTATATAGCTCCATTATTTTTCACTTGATTTGATTGGTAGTAGTATCTTCAATATTTCAGATATGAATGATGAATCATTCCTATTGCATGTGTTGGGTGTAGACTCGATGATCCAGCCAGGATTCAGTTATCAACCTCTCTCTCCACCTATCTAGATCAGCGATATCCCCTATCGTAGCAGACATATTTATGGACAGCTGGGAAAATATGGCTCTTAATACGTTTAATCCTACTCCAAAAATAAAGTGAAGATATATGGATGACACTTTCACAGTGTTGAAAACAGAACATATCTCTAGCTTCTTGACACACATAAACTCACTAGTGGAGGGAATAAAATTCACATTTCAATCGGAAAATGAACAAGGAGAATTAGCTATGTTAGATTGTAAAATAAAACGGATAGAAGAAGGTGAACTACACACTAGTGTGTACAGAAAACCAACTCATTCTAATAAATACTTAGACTTTAATTCATCTCATCCGTTAACTGTTAAGGCAGGTTTAGTTAAGTGTCTAACAAACCGAGCCATAGCATTAAGTAGCACACAAAAAAAGACCTAAATGATGAAATAAAACAGATAGAAGAGTCAATCGGTGTTCGGCCTATCATTACTAATACTATCATCCTCTTGGGTCTCTAGTAAGATGTAGGGCTCCATCCTGCTCTCTGCTATCCTTTTTAGTTGACCTTACGATTCCTCAAAGGCCTTCATCTCCTCTATGTCCCACTTGAAGTAACACCCAACTGGTCACTCCTTTTCTGTTCGAGTTCTACTCGAGCTAAAGTGCAGGCATGACGAGCAATGTCTTTTGAAAGTCTCCTTGACTACGTGTGTTCAACCCATCCCTATTTTCTTATGCATATTTGTTTCGCTGATAGGTTCTTGGATGGTTCATTCGCAAACTATATATATATATATATATATATATATATACTCTAATTTAACAATTATAAAATTCCAGTGGAAAGTCGATCGCTACCCAGTTTAGTACATAATAATTATTTAAAAACATCTCCTATAGTAGGAATAGGTTTGTTCTTTTCTGGGCGAAAAACATCATCAGAATTTTCTGTCTGATATGTTCGATCACTCTATGTTTATTATAAGAGGCTATTAGACTAACAGCATTGTAGGGATATATATAGTATTTAATTGACCTTTTAAAACCGAAACTGTTTCGCTCTCAGTCTGCCTTTCTGCCTTTCATTTCAGTCTAATACAACTAATTGTTTTGTCTGTGCACCAAGTGTAAGGGGATTTATTCAAAGCTTGTATGCAGTAAAGTAGTTAGCAGGCAGAAAAACTGATATTTTGCTTATCACAAGCAAGAAAAGGAATAGATTCATGCTATGTGGCGCAATTATTTATACATCTATCTACATATATTGATAATTATATATGTATTTTACATATTGCGAAAGTTTAAATTAGACATCTCTAAAATCGCCTAACATTTTTTTTATTAGAATAAAGCGTTAAATAAGCGTCTAGGTTGAAATAAATGCATGAAATTGGCATAAAAAGTCGTCATTATCCATCCATTGAAGAAAGGTTGGACAAGTCGGCCACAACTCACACAAGTGTGTGTGTGTATGTATGTGTGAATTAAACCCTATAACTAACTTCAAAGGATAAACCGCTTATACACACATATCTTTATTGAGCTGGGTGAGCACTAACCAGTTTGACTGACAGGAAACGAGTATGGGATGACCAAGTCCTCAGATATGTTAGTCGCTTCTTGATTCAGGTGGACAATCAGCTCAACCCTATTTATTTACAACAGAGTTAAATTCAATCACTCAAAAAGGTGACGTCTTCATCACTCATCTATAACCAAAGTACTAGCCATAGACGGAATAAAACCCCTTTTTTGTTGAACCACTTTTTTCTTTGCTTTGATCGTAGTCATTCACGCTTATTTTGTCAGTTGAACACATTCTAAGTTATCACTGGATTTGATGAAGCCACAGTCTTCGCTACTTTATATGTTGGGTGATGAAAACCTTTTTTTCTAGTTGAATATTCTCTCATCACAAGGCGGCAGTGTTGAGTTATCAGCGAGTTATGTGAAAACTTATTTAGACTAAACTAATAAAAAACTGTCGTTCAGCGGACACTCCACAAACTCGTCTAATCGTGGATGCACTTCTGTTTATATCAGGCGTTATAATGTCAAATGAGAGAGATTTCAGTCCCTCCCTGTCTTTCTGTTAAGGGTGAATTTAATCCACCCACTGAGAAATGAAACATTCATCAAGAGGGTTTAGCTATAAAGTAAATAACATTTCTGATTGTATTTTCATCAAGTGACGTTTATCTGGGGCTTTTCAGGCAAACAGAAATCATCAACCTTAGTGTAAGAGTACAAGTTGGTCCCTGCGGTAGAAAATACTTCCATATTAAATACGTTTATGTGACATAATACACAGTCATATTAATGTAATGTCGTTATGAGGAATAAATTTTGTTCAAAACGTGATTCAGTCATTTACACTGAACCACTATGCAGTATATTAGACAAATTTATCTAATATAAGTCTTGTTTTAGGTTTGATTTGTGAGCTGAAATCATTTAAAGAACTACTGGCAAACCACAGGGTGTTACACAGATGTCTAGTTGTAGTTTTGGACGCTTGAGAAGTAAGCATCTAGTGGGGCTCATAAAGTTAGGTAAGAGGACAGTTAATCGCTTATGGCATTGACTGGTTTACCACTGATTCTCTGAAACACATCAGCTCGTGATCCACACAAGCCAGTGCTTGGAAAGGCAAGATTATTATAATTTCAGGACTACAATTACAGTGAATACTGTACCCCCCATGAAATCATCAATAGCATTGACAAAAAGTCAACACATTCTAATAAATACAATCTGACTTCTATTCATCTCATCTGTTATCTGTAAAGGGAGACTTAGTTAAGTGTCTGAAAGACCGAGAAGTACCTCTACTTGGTAGTACATCAGAAAACCTAAATAATCAAACGAAACAGAAAGAATATGTGTTGGTGCTAAGTAAATGTCGCACAAAGTTCATTAGGAAGATCGAAAATGGTCAAAAGCAAAATAAACATAATAATGGAACTAGTAATGATAACATGAAAAAAGAATGTAAGGTATCTACACAAGTTTTAGTGCATCGGTGGAACAGAGGTAGAATGCTTGCCGACCACACAGGTGACCCTGGATTCGATCCCCGGCCACCGATGCACTCCCTTACTTCACTAGACCAGGAATAAGACTGGTAAAGAGGGAGGTTGGGCATGAAGCTAGCAACCCCAACCCGTAAAAATAAACACCACTTCTACTGAAACTTCAAGCTAGTCTAGCTTGAAGCCGTATGTTCTACTGGGAGCGTAGAGGAACAAAAAGGCAGCAGTTTTATCATATAAGGAGGGGACATCTGAGACCCTGTGTAGTATTCTGAATAAAGCAGGAATTAGGGTGGCATTCAAGCCTACAAATTCACCCAGAGACAAGCTCTGTAGGTTAAAGGACCCTATTATCTCAATTAAACAAAATAATACAATTTACGAGCATATCAAATTCAGACGCTGATTTTATTGGGCAGAAAATTTATTTTGATAAATTCTCAGTGTTATACAGTGATATGATTTACTGATGACCACGTTTATGGGCACAGATTATTATTGCTCATAATCATGTCAAGGCACTACTCACACAACTTGTTAACTCTAGGTTGAGCCAATTAAACAAAACAATATAATCTACAAAATCCCTTGCAATGACTGTGAGGGCAACTACGTGTGTCAGACTAGTAGACCAGCAGAGGTAGTAGTCAGATTATCAGAACATAAGAATTTAGCTGATTGTAGGATGACTAATTCCACCAAGATAAGTAATTCAGAAAGAAACTCCGCAACCGCACTGCATGCACTAACACAAAATCACACAGTGAGGTGGTAAAGAGTTGCAATTCTAGAAAATAATATAGGCAGGTGGAGGGACAGGGAGAGAGAGAGAGGTTCGACTACTGGATCTCTGTTCGTCCAGTCTACAGTCAACACATGCAACAGGAATGATACACTGTCGATAACAGATATGGGGAAAATATAACTACCGATAAAATCAAGGGATAAGAAGTAGTGAAATTATATAGACAAAATCAGAATGTCATATAAGTGCCCTAATGTGATTATGAGCAGGAATAAATCGTGCGTGGAAGGGTGTCACCAGTAAATAAACCTAACCATTTCGCCATAATTTGTTATTCACGTAAAGTTGTTCTATTATAGAATTTCCGTAATCTTCTAGTTCAGTACTCAGACTGTTAATTCCATCATTCTGTCAGAGTTAAAATTTTACAAACTCCCTTATTTCACCAACCGGTTAGACTACTTATCTTAGATTGACAGAGTGATATCCGTATGATTGAATAATGTGAGAGTTTTAGTGGAACAGCAAATATTCACTCAATAACAACAGATCACCAGTTGTGATCACCGCTCATCCCCCTGCCCCTCTCTGTTTCCACTGCTCCCTCCTTCTTTCTCACTCCCACTCGAATTCAATAGTTCTTCAACTGGGAAAACATCTGTTTCAGCTTAATAGCATCATAATGTTTCATTGCTTGGGATTAAAATTCTCAAATATAGGACCATTTTTCTCTGGGAATACGGTTATATTTTTAATTAATTTATGGAATATATGTGGGAACAGGTGGGGACATTTCATACACTGAAGTATGCGGTTTTATCAGAGGAGGTTTCTTTGAATAATTGGTTGAAAGAAATGTTATTTTTTGCTTCAGCGTTAGTCAGTGTTGTTCAGTCTCACACATAACTGATTCGAAGACTGGAGAAGATTCTTTTATGATCACACTAATTGTTCGTATAGTTTTGAACTGATAATGGATTCGTCTTTCATTTTCTTCAATATCTTTGTTAGCAGGAGCTCCGTCTGTTTGGTGGAGACTGTTTCTGAAGCTTTTTATCATCAGATAGTATCACTGAGAGTTTCCAAAGTATTTTGGAAGCATCTCAGACGAAATTACATATCCCCTAACTCATATACACTGAAACGACACACTTCGAATCACATTGATGCAGTGCGATCAAGACTACCTGAGCTAGAGCAGAATATCTGAAAAAGCTCCCACGTTCTGTATGAGTTATCTGAAGATGAAAGAACATTATTCGAAAACTACTACAATACGGTTACAAAGAAAAAAAACAGATGATGTTATAATGAAACTTAAACCAAAGCTTAAAGTCCGTTACAAAAGAAACCGTCTTTCCCACTTATCCAGAAAAATACGTGTACAATTATTCTGATGTTCCACTATCTCCAATTCAAATGCAAATCTTAGCACTTGGACCTAAGTTTTGTGACGTCAAAAGTGAATGAACTGAACACGAAAATTCAATTCGAGAATTTAATCGACCAGACGAAGGATCTGGTCACAATCCCATATGAGAATGCAGACCTTTTCACTTGACATTAAACTATGATTATAATCACAAATATTTTAATTGCATTTCATACAACTATTATTTCATGTATTCAGACCTTTGACCTAGTTCCCTCAACGGATATAATTTCTTTATAAAACCATATATATATATATATATACGATTTTACAGCTTGATAATAGATTCGTTTTTGAAATGACTCTCTTCGCTGAATATTGTGTTCCAGAAACAGTCTCCACAGGAAGATCCCATCGAACAGACAGAGCTCCTGCTAACAAAGATATTGAAGAAAATGAAAGACAAATCCATTTTGAGTTCGAAACTATACGAACAACTGCGCCCATCTGGTTCTACGACGCCGAGCATGTACTGTTTACCTAAAGTGCACAAATAGGACGTCCCATTCTGCCCAATACTAGAGATATGATAGTTTCCCCATCTCTCACTAATTAAGGATTCTATATGCTGTGATTAATTTCTGACGTAGAAGTCTTTACGGATTCAATACTACTAAAGGCAGGCCATTTGGCAAAGTGTTAACGCTTGCAGCGCTATATCATTTTCATCCTATAAAATCCCATATAAATACAAAAGATTCCCTTAACTACAAAAAGGAATATTTCCAAAGCTGTGTCATTAGAATTGTAAACTGTTTTTTGAATAAAAAATCACGTAATACAGAAAGCTGTGATAAGGCAAAAACTGAAGTAAGAAAATTAAATAAATAAATTGAATGAAGTAACGCAACTGAAGGGACTGAGAAGAACTCAACTTGAATCGAATGTGAGCCAAGTTGATAACTGTGATATTAAGGGATAGAAATTTAAATAGCGGCGAGAGAAACCCTTATTCAGATCGTGGTAAACACCTTTATGGACATTAGAAAGAAGAGAACACGAAGTTCAGTAAAGATATCTTTCTTTTCAGCGATTTCATTTTCAAAAGCAGCTGTACAATCACATTTAAATACACAATTTTACATGGATATATTTTCTTGTTTCGGTTACACATAATTACGACGGTGACTAAATGGTGATAATTATTTTCAACTAGATATGGCTTACGAAAGGCTTAGAAACAAAATTACGCAGAATTAGAACGGATAACACGTGTGTAAAAATGAGCGAGCATGGAAACAAAATTGAAATAATAATTTTCAACTTGAGATGGGAGTTAGGAGATGTGAATATAGCTTAGAAACAAAATTACACGGGATTATAATGGATTAGAGGTGTATGGAGAATGAGAATGGAAACAAAAATTGAAATAATAATTCTGATTTTAACTTGAAATGGAAGTTAGGAGGTGCGGATATCGATTACAAGAGCCTTAGAAACACAAACATTGCACAGGATTAAAATATATTTCTAAAATAGTTATTTTACACGAATTATAAACGTGAACAGGGAAAAGCATGGAAACAAACTTAAAATAACTTTTTATAACTGAAAAAATAGGATGAGTCAAATGAAGACAGAGTGAGTGAGTGAGTGAGTGAGTGAGTGAGTGAGTGAGAATCACACACACAGCGAACGAAAACAGATCAAAAAGAAAAAAGAGGAACTAAGGGAACTTACCGAACCAGTTCCATAGTAGTTGTAGAGGTTGGACTGATTTCTTTCGAACACACAGCTCAGACTTCTTGATGCACGTTGCGAGGGCTTCTGCAGTACAGAGAAGTCGGAAACATACTGCTTTTGGTAGGTTTCTGTTGACTTTGTGAATTACTTTGAAAGAACCCTTATGGTTTTATATAAAGGGGAAAAGAGATCCTGCGTGCAGCTTTATCCTGGAACGCCTGATCGAATCTGGACATCAAGCTAACCCATAAACCAACTTCAAAGTCATCTACAGAATAGGCGGGAATCTTGCTAAAAGGGTGTGAATTAAACTCCTTCAAATTGAAAAAGCAATGGCGATTCACATGTGAAATCCTGAACTCTGCTTACAAAAGGGGTTTGTTCAGTACTTAGATCTACAAGCCATCTGATCTGTCTTAACACTCGACGCCTAATCTTTGTGCTCTCTGATTTTTAATTGTACTATTTCCTTCCTTCACCTCTTATTAAATTTTTGCAGCTTATCGATACTGTTGTTAACTTGACTCTCGGTCAATTTTAGTCGAGTTTTACTCAATCTCGCGAATTATGTTGAGTTACTCAATTTCCTTATTTAATTTTATTTTAGTTTCTACCCGATTAAAGCTTTCCATATCATGTGATTTGGCATCTAAAACAATTTACAATTATAATGACACATTTAATTGGTGAATGGTGGCTAGCAGTAGAATCCAGGATAAAGCGCATTTCGTCCTATCTGGGACTCTTCATCTGGATGTACCTGCATTTCCCAGTGAGTGTTGATGTTCCCACCGAGGCTCGAACCCAGTGCCCAAAAGCCAAAGCCTTATCCACTAGACCACTTGGGCCATTAAGAGCCACCTCTTGTGCAACGGGTCATATTAATTATTGAATTGAATTTTTGATTTTTCCGTCGATTTATTGGACCGAAGTGTTCGGTCTCAGGTTGACATGTCGGCTTCTTCTGCAGATGCTTTGACGATGTCTGGTCATTTGGTTAGAATTTAATTGGTGGATGGTGACTAGTAGTGGAATCCAGGATAAAGCGCATTTCATCCTATTTTGGACTCGTCATCTAGGTGTACCAAATCGTCATCCACCAATTAAATTCTAATTAAACGCCCAGGCATAGTCGAAGCATCTGTACAAGAAGCCAACAGACACGTCGACCTGAGACCGACCACTTCGGTCCAATCATCAATCGACGGGAACATCTAAAACAAACTAAATGCGTGGAATGGTTACCCGGTGTTTAAAAATATTTGATCTGGCTAGCAAGTACTACTATTTATTTCAACCGGTCAGCAGTGCATAGATTTGAGGTATTAAAAAAGCAAATAATACTGCAAGATAATAATATTATCGCAACATCGACATCGATCAAGGCAAAGAGCAGATGTTGACCCTGAGAAAACCATCGACAGCATCGACTGTGAAGCAATTTCTAAACTGCCTCAACTCTATGCAGTAGTCCAAATCTTTACTAATCTCATATGATGTATGATATGTACGATGATACCACCTGTCAAGTGATTCACAAGTGAAGTTTCAGCAGACCTCTTGAAGTGAATACAAGAGTAGGACAAGTTCGCCAAATGTCACCGATGACATTTCTGTAGTGCTTGCCAACCAGTCAGCCAAATCGAGGTGGTCTAAACAACCGGATAGCCATTTCCCCTGTTTGGGTTCATCGATCACCTCAATCTGTCTAGTTAGCAAGCACTTCTGATCGATGTGGTCGATATCAATCAATCAGTCCTATGCAAATATATGCTTACTTTCTTGACTACCTTTTCTGGCATAAAGCAGATCTGGATGTGGTTGTGTTCTTTGAGTTGGATACTTAATTTGTGAAGCTTTCATCACCCTACTAGGCGACATCTTCAGCGGATACTTTAATTCGAAGTGAGCTTTTAGATTTCTCCACGAGTTTATTAATCATCTCTCCTGGTGACAAAATCGCTTCACTCAATTCATTGTCAACCAAAAGACAGACTCAACAGCGAAAGAAGGTAAAACCAACATCAGTATCTACAAAATAAATTGTAACAACTGCGAAAAACACTACATCGGCCAAAGTGGACACCCTTACCCTTCGTCTTCGTATCCACGATCATACGCTAGCTGTCGAAAAATGATATGATATCCACTCCCTCGCTCATATCACTACACAGTCAGACAGACAACCACGAACATCAATTCAACTGGGAAAACCGGCGTTCAAATATTAGACAGAGGAAACAATACCAAGAATGCTAGAGAATTTTTAGAAGCTTGGCTGGCATTCCAGTCAATCATCAATCAATAGACACATCGAGATAGACAAAATTTATCAGCCGATAAGAAAGAAACTTCACACACACACACACACACAAAGGGTCAAAGTTCAAGTCAAAGAAACAATCAGTTCCACTACAATACAAGTAGCCTAGAAGGTGTGAAAACACACAAAAACAACCAATCACGTCCAAGGTGGTCACCGACCAGGAGAGATGATTAATGGTGAACTCGTGGAGAAATCTAAAAGCTCACTTCAAATTGAAGTATCCGCTGAAGATGTCGCCTATTAGGGTGATAAAAGGTTCTCAAATTAACTATCCAGCTCAGAGAACACAACCGCATCCACCTGAGCTACAAATCTTCGCTATCGTGTATAAAACAGATGGCATATATCGTGAAAGGAATAAATTGGTTGCCGAAGGCAGCTACAGTGAAATTTCACCGATAGAACTGTGTAAAGTGCATATCGCTAATTAATTTGTGAATTGTGAATTTGATTTATGGTACGACCAGTACAGCGAAGTAGCCAGCCAGAAATTGGATGTTTTGAACGGATTCGAAACTCTAAGCTTAGTCAGACAGAGTACATTGCTGGTGAATTTAGCCCCAAACGAGCAAAATGGCCGTTCGATGTTTAGACTACCTCGATGTGGCTAGCTGAAAAGCACTACTTACCGATACGAGTGGTGTAAAAGTTCTCATTTCGATCAATCTGTAGAGTCTCTCTTTCCTATGCAGAACACTGTACACCATCTTGACATAATTATAAAATCAGAATTTACGTATTTTGGTTGAAGGATGACTAACCGTGGAATCCAAAAGGCGCATTTCGTCCTATTTGGGGCTCGTTATCTGGATTACCTACATTCTTCAGTAAATGATGATGATGATGCTCTCACTGAGGCTCGAACTCTGCATCCGTCTCGTTTCAAATGCCAAAGCGTTATTCCCTGGATCACCTGAACCACTGTTAGGCACGTTAAATCGTCAGACATTGTTTATTCGTTAGCACAAACAGCAGACTGAGAACATTTTAGTGCCATCAAACGATGGTTAAATCCAAATTGAACTAAAATTATATTTATTTATTTATTTATTGAAAAGAAGATCAATTTTAAATGTTATTCTCTTGTACCAGAGTTAGACGATAAAAACAATTTTACCACCTACAATCTCTACCTGTATGTAGCAGTTTTATGGTACACATTCACACTTTTTTTGTTTTAGTTTTGACCAAATGTTCGCCTGTTTTGCTGAATACTGACAGCCTTTTCTAGGTCCTCAAAATTAAGACACATTACCAAAATTGCTATTTCGTTAAATATCACTAAAAAAAACAAGATTGTACCAAAAGAATTAGTAATTTTAATGCAGTCTTTTCGCAACAATTTTCTAGGCTGATTAAAATCTTCAATGTGGAGATGCATGTATAAAACAAAAAAATGGATGTGTCTACTGTTACTGTTAATAACGGAGTAGACTAATACGTTCGTTCATGAATTCTGAATAGTAATCGTTTGAATTATGAGTTGGCATCACTTAGGAAACCATTGCAGAACTAGGCAGACCTGGACAGCTTCCCCAGCCTTATTCGGGACTGTTCAGAAGTGCGCTGCCACCGAGGTTTGAACCCAGAACCTTCTGGTTACCAGGTGATCTCGTAGACCATTCATAGACACTGGGATGGAATCCAAAAGCCCACCACTTACAATCTCTGCCAGTTTGTGATACACGACGCAACCATCTTGATTCTCACCCCCAGCTCTCCTGTATTTAGCCAGTTACTAGTGGGCATCAGATTAATGGACAAGTGTTGGTTTGCAAGAATATGACTTGTTACAGGTTCGATCAAGAACTGGAAAGTAACAGACAACTGGTTTTAATGCCTAATGTCTTCTCCTTCAGTGAAGCAAGAAAATATTAGAAGAGAAAACTGTCCTGTGACATCTAGAACAACTTAATTGCACGAAAATGCATTAGAAATATGCATACATCTAACACACATAACATTATGCCAGATCAGCGGCTATGTAGAATAATTTAATTAGCTGTATTAGATCAAGGATATAGTTTGAAGTCAAAGCTGGTCCAATAAAATTACCATCTCCAGGTAAACAGCATACACCTTATATACAAAAACACTAGACCTCCAACCTCTGTAGCCATTTCTTTCTATCAGAATGTGAAAAAATGATGTGACATTTCGATAGAATCCCAAATGGTTGAGTGGTCCTGAGTTCAAATCCCGGCAAAAGTGTACTTTTGAAGAGTACCAAAACTAAAATAACGGAGACACAACTGTCCAGTACCCTCTAGTTTTCGAATAATCCTCGAACAGATGTCAGCTAATGATGGAACCTGTCAGCTACTGCAGATAACACACACACTGTTAAAATGAACACGAACTTCTCTACCAAAACCGTTGAAAAATGTAAATATCTAAGGATTTACTATACTTGTATCTATATTTCATTAGAGACCTGTCTGAATTTTGTCTTACTTTGAAAGTGAAATTTAAACACTTTTGAATAATCTATGTGTTTTTAAAGCAAAAGTAGGCTGAATATCAGATTTAAGTGAGAACTTTGGACAGATATTTAAGAGTTTCATTCTAAAGAAGATAGTCTCTTCTTTATTAACTTTACCTTCCCACTTTGATGCCACTTTCTTGATAATACTGATGGTAATATAGTGATAATGGCTCTATCCCGAACAGTACTTCTAATAATATAGTGGAATTTTTAGCATACATTATAGTAGTAGTACAGCTCATTTTCTCCTTACAGTACATAGTACAGGGGTAGATCACTAAATGAGCCATCTACACACGCATGTAGAATTAAAATTTAAGCGGAAATATTTACAGGAATATAATAATTAAAGATGTAATTCAAAAAAGGGCAGTTCACCTAGTGTTTCTCAGTAAGTTTATAGTGTCTTGCCTTATATACACTTCTGATCACATCAATTTATGCCAAATAAGGGACGGCATTTTGAATAATTTTTGACTGCAGGCCTGGGTGACACCTGTTCGAATCTCACAAGGGACACAAGTTCCTTCAAAGTGGTTGTAGATACGCCTTGCTGACTAGCGAGTGTCAGCTGGCACAAAACATAGGTCTAGGTAGGGCTCCCTTCCGATCGCCTCTAACCATCAACTAGTATCAACAATTCACAGTGCACCATGATAGTGAGCCACCACGAATTGTGGCCACATTGCAAACTTGACTGATTGAGAGAGAATTCAGTCTGGACCAAACAAAGGGGACTGGACTCATTACACTAGCTACTGACTAGTGTCCATTAAAAATAATCCAGAGAGGACCGGAGAACTGTTTCTAGTTCTGAGTTCTGGACTCATTAGCAGTTTGTTTTTGAATCAAATGCTTACAAAACAATAACCAGAACAATTCGCTTGAAAAAATATGGTTGTTGCACTTTTTAGATGCCACTGTTGTCTCATATTATAATGTTGTCTGTGGGTCAGACAGAGGTGACAAATAAGTTCGGTACATCTCCCCTGATTACAACACATCTGTCGTCTTCTATTATGTGCCTAGGTCTGTCCTGTGTACTTGAATAATAAATGGTTAAATTCCTACTTTTCTGATAGGAAGCAGTAGACTATGTACACGATGGAGAGTTTTCCACTGCTTTGCTTACTCGACATGATGTTCCGAACTCAGGAGTGCTGTTCTCTCTCCTTTTCTGTTTTCTTTCTTCTTACATAACTTGACCCATTCTGATGAAGCCAGTTGGCGAGAGTAGAATTCATGGACTAGACACTGGATCGGGTCCCAATGGCTGAATGGCCTACGAGTTCGCTAGCCTTGTAGCCAGAAAGTCCTGGGCTCGAACCCTGGCGGTGCGTGAGTGCCTACTGGTGAAGAGTCCCAAACTAGGACGAAACGGTTGCTCAGTACTCCCAGTTGGTTTTCCAATGCTTCTCTAACCGATGTCAGCTCATGATGAAATCCTCCAACGAATCAACCAAAATCCCTATAAAACCGGTACTTAGAGCCAATTTTGTTAAGTATGCTGATGATCTGACTGATTCCGTGATGCTTATTTCTCAATCAGATTGTTCCAGAATGATTCAACATTTTATCAGAAATTAGTTAGTGATCCTTGTCAAATGGTCTTAGGCAAAGTCCCCCGAAATATTGGCGTATCAATATCACTTTTTGACACAATTTATATTTACGTGAACTGGCTCATTCCCATAAATCTTGTATCATCAAGGGCACGGAAGTTGAAACCAAGTTGAAGGTTGAATACCTTAGATTATGTCTTTCCTCCGATCTTTCCTGATATTTTGTTTGACGTGCTATGTAAGGAAGTTGAGGCAATTTGCTCTCATTCCCTGTGACGTTTTACAGTTTGTTTCCTCGTGTATTCTTCCATTATGGGTAAAATTTATTTTGATAAAGTCTCACAGTGTTATACAGTAATATTAATCACTGATGACCACGTTTCCAGAACATTTTATTGCTCATAATCATATCAAGGCACTACTCACACAACTTCCTAACTTCGTTTATATAATTCCATGATTATTTTTCATCGCTCGACCTAACTGATAGAAATAGTATTCTCCATACTTCTGGTATGAGTGATGAGTCATTCCTATTGCACGTATTGGGTGTAGTCTTGATGAACAAGGATTCAGTAAGCAATCTCTCTCTCTCTCCACCTAGCTATACTACTTCTTAGAATCTTCACCCTCTCCCATCATGCTATTGTGTGGGTGTGTGTTAATGCATGCAGTGCAATCGCTGAACTTATTGCTAAATTACTTATCTTCTCGGGGTCAACCATTTTTACCTTAGCGAAATTCTTATGTTCTGACAATCTGATTACCCTCGATCTACTAGTTTGACCTATGTTTCTAACTTAACTCAGAGTCATTGCAAGGTATTTTGTAAGTTAGATTATTTTGTCTAATTGGGTCAACCGACAGAATCCTGTAACCTAGAGAGCTTGTCCGAGCTGAGTGAGTCCTTTTTAGGTTTGAATGCCACTCTAATTGCTGCTTTATTGAGAATACTACGTTGAGAGGATTTCAGATGTCCCCTCCTTATGTGGTACAGCTACTCCAGATGCCTTACATTCCTTCTTACTTATGTCATTGTTATCAGTTTCCCCATTATTTTTATTTTGCTTTTGATCATTTTGATGTTTCTAATGAATTTTACAGGGTAGTTAGTTGTTTAACACCAACTAGCTATTCTTCTATCTGTTTCATTTCATAGTTTGTGTATTTTGTTGTAATACTGAGCGCTACTGCTCGGTTTGTTAGACACTTAACTAAGCTAGTCTTAACATTTAACGGATGAGATGAATTAAAATTTAAATTTCCATTGGAATGCGTTGGTTTTTTATAAACGCTAGTGTTCAGTTAACCCTCTTTTATTTGCTTCATTTTACAGTCTAACATAGCTAATTCTCCTTGTTCATTTTCTGATTCAAATGTGAATTTTATTCCCTCTACTAGTAAGTTTATATGCGTCAATGAGCTAGAGAGAGATATGTTCTGTTTTTAACACACTGTGTGTGAAAGTGTCATCCACATATCTCCACCATATTTTTGGAGTAGGATTAAATGTATTAAGAGCACTACTTTCCCAGCTGCCCATAAATATGTCTGCTACAATAGGGGATATCGGTGATTCCATTGCTACACCTTCTGTTTGTCTATATATTTTACCTTGGAATTTATAGTTAGTAAATGTGAGGCATAACTAAATTCCTAAAATAATTTGTTCAATGGGCAGCTTTGGCCTATGATTGAGCTGAGGATCCGCAGTTAGTTCTTTTTAAACTGCTTCTAAGGCTGGCATATTGATTGGTATATTTGTGTAAAGACTAGTTATATCCAAACTAACCATTGTTTCATCTTTTTTCTAGTTGAATGTCATTTAGTGTCTTTTTCATCTCATATGAATTAATTAGTCTCGTAGTCATCTTCATTGCTCCCCTACACCTTAATCTTTCATGAACTGCTTAATAAGGTGACTTTACCTCTCACACTACGAAGAGCACTAAAAGCTCTCAATAGGGCGCGTTAGGTGTCTCTAAGCTAACTTGTTAATAATGATGCATATAGACGATTGAACTCATTTACGAAGATAGCGAGTACTAAGTTCATGTTTGTAGGTATTAACAAATAGGCATCATCGATAAAGGCTAGAGCTTAAGAACAATGTCTTAAGTTTATATGCAAAATTTGACCAAGGATTGATTGAATGGTGCTTTAACACTAGAAAATGGATACAGATTCTAAAAAGAACGCCATTCACATAGATTACATTGAAGGTGAAATCAAATAAACCATTGTTCATTTGAGTAGATTAGTCCAAAGTTCATCAGAGAACATGGAGGATTTAATCATGAGCTGACATCAGTTAGAGAAGCACTGGAAAACCTGGGAGTACTGGACAGCTGTTTCGTCCTAGTTTGGGACTCTTCAGGAGTACGCTGAAGTATGCACAGTATGATGAAATCCTTCATGCAATCAAACAAAATCCCTACAAAACCAACAGAGAAAAAATAAGCTGTCAAAGGTGTACACAAGATAAATAAAACACATCTTGGCCTAACAAGAGTTAGCTGATTATGTCTCAATTGTAATTAGTTATCAGGATGAAAGTATCATATGAACTATGATCAAGGCTTGAATGATAAATGATTCTATAAATATTCAATGCTCAGTGAAACAGCAGACATTGGAATTATTATTATTATTTATTTTCAGTTTCACTGTGATTCCATACAAATACATACAGTTTATGTATTAATGTTTATTGGGAATGTTAGAATAAACGTTCTACTGGCGTGATATGTAGTATTTAGATCTGTATTTTTGAAAATATGTGTGGGATATTCAAAGTGTGTGTCTGTGTGTGTGTATGAAGCTAAATATTACTGACCACTGAAATGAGTAGTTGTGTAGCACTCATGTCAGTCAATACTGATTGCTAGCCAGCCAGATAAAGGTGTCCTACATACTGAACAGCCGAGCTCATTCATTATCGGTGTCCTCGGTTCGACTCAGCTCAGAGACAGAGAGAGAGAGTGGAACAGTCACTGGTGCTTAGATCACTGGCTGGTTAGCAAGCACTCCAAGTCGATGTAGGTGACATACAGCTACTCAAATTTCTTTCCAAAGGAAACTGTGGAGAAAACTTCATCCCCATAGAACTGTTTAACTTGCAAACTGCTAATCGTGTGTATGCGTTAAGAGTTGTGCATCATTTATCTACACATTCAGGATAAATAAAAGAAAATAAAGCGACATTATGAGCTCACTAGCCTTGTAACCAGCGAGTCCTCTGTTCGAACCCTGGCGGTGCGTCGGTGCGTACTGATGAAAAGTCCCAAACTACGGCGAAACAGCTGTCCAGTACTCCCACCTGGTTTTCCAATGGTTCTCTAACCGATGTCAGCTCATGATGAAATCATGTAAGTGATATTGTGGTTGGCTGTAGTTATAAGTTATTGGTAGTATCAGTTTATGTCTGATTTTTAATAACGCTTGTAGACACAAACTTGGTCTACACACCTTGGTCGGACTGTAAGCCCTATCTTTACACAGAACTCTTCGCCTTCCATTTCATCAGATGGAGTTATAAAAGACTTTATGCCTGGACGACTGAATATTTTTTTAAAAACTCAACTGTACCTAATTAAATTCTAGAATTTCCCTACGATTGATTGGATCAGTGTCCGCGGTCTCAGGTTGACATTTCGGCTTCTTGTGCAGATGCTTCGGCGACGTCCAGGCATGTAATTAGAAGTTAATTGGTGGATAGTGACTAGCACAAGAGGTGACTCTCGTGGCCCAAGTGGTCTAGTGGATAACGCTTTGGCGTTTGGAAATATGGGTACTGGGTTTCAGCCTTGGTGGGAACATCATCACCTTCTCACTATGGAATGCAGGTACATCCAGGTGACGAGTCCCAAATAGGATGAAATGCACGTTACCCTGGGTTCCAGTGCTAGTCACCACTCACCACTTGACTTTAAACTCAATCGTGGCTTGTTTGGCACATATTTTATATCATGAGGAAAGTTAAGACAAGATTTTTATTCTTTTACTTTTAAATTTACAAGTCTGGAAGGTGTTGGTTGCAAAATGTTCCACACTCACACCACATTTGAACATCGTGAAATCCTTTAAAGTAGCTATCAATGGACAAAATAGTTCAGTTCTCCTTAAGTTTGCGTGAATAATCGCTGTCAAGCGCTTGAAACCCCAGTTATATGTGTTAACAAATAAATAGTCATCAGTCTTTGTCTCACTGGTAACTAGATGTCTATACTGTCTCCCCCTCTCTTTCATTTGGTTACCTAATCTCTGGCGTCAATCCCTCGCCCCGTTGATGTAGTGTGACTTTGCTTGTCTCTTGTTTTTATGATTTGACTTTAAATTACTATACTCTTACTTACGTTTACTAGTTACTCGAAATCCTACACACCTGATGTCTTCATTACTCAACTCCCTTGCCACTGTATACAAACATTTATTATTTTTTATTTAGGCTTGAAATTTCTAAACTAAATAGGTGTGATTTTCTGAGCACTGTTCACTGTGGTCGGAGTCTCCCTTGTCAACTGGTGAGAATCCCCCTTCACCCTGCGATAAGAGATTAACTGAACTACCTAACCGATTCTAAGCGGATTGTTTCAATTCTTCCTCATTCTCACGTTTTAAATACCGTTTTAGAAAAGATTCAAGTATCTATTTGATTCAGAGATAGAATGAATCAGTTTCAGTTCTACGAGATTTTTCTGACTACCTTAAACGGACTCGTAGGGGCACATTGTTTTGGTGGTGAAGCTGTCTGTTGGAATGCAATCTAGTTATCTATGTGAGTATGGAAACAATTAATTTCAATTAAGCTTGTAGTTGTATTTTCACTAAACAATCCAGAAAGATTGTATTATATGAATTGGATTCAATCTCATATCAATATTTAAAGAAAATGGCTATAGTATCTAACATTAACATTTTATTGTCAATGTAGGACTTGTCACCTAACTGACATCATCTAAAGATCTATTACAATTACAGAGTATTGCATAGCTGCTTCATCCCACTTTGTGTCTCTTCATAAGAACTCCACCACGATACCATGGAGGATCAAACCTGGGACCTACAGATCAGCGCCGGAATATGACCATCTATGAATAACAATTAATCCAAGTTCATACAAATAACCACAATCGAAATATCAATCTCCTGATCATTACCCGTTACTGGATGGAGGTCACGAAGCCTTACTGGGAGTTCGTGACCTGTGGAGTCCACCATGTGAAGTCAGAGCAGATATTAACTAAAGAAAGCAGCAGAGGGTAGCTCTGTATCACGAATTTCTATACCTAGAACACACCAGCCATCAAATTTCCGCCCAAGTGCTTGAGTGTTTAACAAGTTTGGTCCTGTAAACTGAAGGTCCAGTTTTTGATCCGTCGTGCTGTGGTGTAGGTTCACACCGCTGACAGGTCAGAAGCAAAGGCGAAATAGCTGTCCACTACTCTCACTGGTTTTCAGCTATCTGTAGGTGAATTTGGTTGTATGAGAAAAAAAAACACTGATACGCATTTATCTAAATCCCTATGAAAATGCATAAGCTAAACGTTTTCTATATTTTTGCAGATTACTTATTAAATTTATTAGTAGGCAAAAGTATAACGCTTAATTTCACTCCGGCTTGCTGTGGGATTATAAATCTGTGAAAAATTTACGTTTGTGTTTATGCGTGTGTCCAATTACATTTTTTTCCTTCTTTTACGTTCCCAATGGAACATAGAGCTTCAAGCTAGAGGCTTGCAGTTTCGGCAGAATTGGCGTTTATTTTTATGGGTGAGGTTACTAGCCTCATTATAGATAAGATTTTATTTTGATAAATCGCACAGTGTTTACAGTGTTTACTGTAAACACTGTAAACACTGTGCGATTTATCAAAATAAAATCTTATCTATAATGGAATTACTAGCCTCATGCCCAACCTTCTCTCTATACCACTCTTATTACTGGCTTAGTGAGGTTAAGGAGTGCGTCGATAGCCGGGGGTCGAACCTCAGACCATGTGTGACGTGGTTGGCGAGCATTCTACCACTGTGCCACTAACGCGTAAATCAAAACATGATACACCCATTGACTGGGTATTGGTTTTCAGGAGAACCGAACACACCTATCCCTGCCTCTCACGAGACGAGACTGTGGCTCAACCACTCAAGAGCCCTCTCTCTCAGTGGACCATTTTCTAGTGACAGTAATAGTAATTTAAGTGAGACACTATTGGGTCGCAGTCATCAGGTAATATCTTTAAACTCAATATTATCACGAAAGACTGTAGTAACAAAAGCGATGAGTTGTCATAGTCATGGTTGCCAATATTAGTCGGTGTATAAACGAATTTGAATAACTGTATTAGACCTACGAAATAAGATGAATAATTCAATGAGCAAGTTGTAACCAGGATGCACATAGAAACGAAGAAAAACGTGGAATCTCACAAGAATTCTAAGGCAATACACGGGTTGTAAGGAGTTGCAAAAACTAAACATAAAAGGCAAGTTAGTAGAAATCAATAAGATTGTTGCCTTGATAATAGCAGTTGAATAATCTTTCTTTGTATGCACGACTACAGTTTCTCTAAGTGAATAACTTCATCTGCAGCAAGGCAAAAGAGACGAAGGCGTATTGCCTTTGGCAGGCTATTTCTCACTTCGTAGATTACTTTGAAGGAGGCGTTTGTTGAGATGGAATGACTACTAGTGTTGACGAGGTGTTCGATTATCCTACTACTGACTTGATTCCGTTTGTTTGTTTGTTTGTTTGTTTGTTTGTTTGTTTGTTTGTTTGTTTGTTCTCTAACTCCTTATAACTCTTTTATTCCCTTAGGACGCTTACACAATTTCATGTTTCCCCTGGTTTCTGTGTGAATTCTGATCACAATTCATCTAATACACTTGTTCAACTTCTTTTATGCATTGACTAACATTAACAACTACGACTATTATGACAGCTCATAACTTTTATTATTATCGTCTTTGATGGAAAATGAATGCGTTTGTGTAGCTGGGGAGGCGTATGAATTTGCCGAAAAGAGCCTCTTTGTTGAACACTACGTGTTTTGTTTTCATTATTAATGTCTGGATGGGGATTATTCATGAATATGTTAAAAAGCATACAACCACTTCCAATATTTCTATTATTAATAAAACGAACTAAGTAATTCATGGTGAATTTTAATCCATGATTGTTTGCTCATACAACTGACTGACAAGGTCTGTCCCTGAAGAATAGTAATGATATACTTGTAAGTCAGAACACATTTTTGCACTCGGGACTAAAACTAACATGTGATAAGCAACAGTGTTATAATTTATATTCATTGTAACTATCATACTTGTGTCTGCTGTGTGTCGATCGAACAGCGGCAGAATGCTCACCAACCACATCACCCATGGTCTGGGGTTCAATCCCCTGCCGACGAGGCACTCTCTTACCCCACAAAGCCAGTAATAACACTGGTAAAGAGGGAAGGTTGGACAGGGGCATGGGGCTAGTAACCCCATCCCATAAAAAATTAACACCGATGCTACCGAAACCTCTAGCTTGAAGCCCTATGTTCCACTGGGAACGTAAGGGGAAGAAAAAAGGCATACTTGTGTTAGTTAAATTTTGCAATCAGCCTTGTAAGCTCTTAGATATGGTTTTATGCCTAACACTGTCTAACATGTTAGTAGGTTATTCAGATGGATTGGATTATTGGTACTTTAATAACTGTTCATTTAAGTATTGCAAGAGTGTTTAACAATATTTCCATATATGTTTATTCTGATTTCAAACATCTGCTTAATTAAATATTTCCTAGGAAACACACAGATAGTGAAAATTTTGTGAATTTATTTATCAAAAAGTAAATCTATGGTTTTGTGTACTTAAATTGGCCACTCATGTAAAGCAAATTGATTGGGGGAAAAAGAGATGAGAAACAAAAATCCAAGTGGAGATGAGGTGATCACTTACTAGTCGACAGGTACATTCTCTACACTTACCAATCTGTCAGTTAGTTAGTAGGTAGTATTTATGCTTAATCAGTTTTCATATTGAATTTTAGGGCCAACGACAATTATACATCTCATCCAACAGTTGTACGACAATGCTGCATGCCAAGTAATCCACCACGGGAAACTTACGGAAGCCTTCGAAATGAGGACGGGAGTGAGGCAAGCTGGCTGCCTACTATCGCCAATGATCTTCCTGATTGCAGTAGATTGGATAATGCGACAGACAACGGGTCGGGCAATGAGGAAACAGGCATAAAATGGACTCACACAAAAAGAGACTTGTAGGATCTAGACTTCGCCGATGATATATGTCTTATTTCCCACAAAGTGGAAGATATCCAAGTGAAAAGCTACAGGTTGGCAGAAGAAGCATCCAGAGATGATAGGACTTCAAGTGAACATAGATTAAACAGAGATGAGTGATGAAGACTTCTGGCCAACAGCAACAGCAACAACAACAACAGACAACAATCAGCCAGGATAAATGGGAGGAACCTGAAAGAAACAACCTCCTTTACCTACCTGGGAAGTATCGTTTCAACTACAGGCGAACGGAAATGGTGAGCATATCAAAGCCAGAATCGGAATAGCAAGACAAGCCTTCATTAATCTCAAGTCTTTGTGGAGGTCAACAGCATTCACCATCAAAAATGAGATCCGGATTTTCAACTCCAATGTGAAGTCAGTCAGTGCTACTCACGGATCAGAGACTTGGCCAGCGCGTCATAAAGAGCATCTCCAACAAACTTCAGACCATCATTAACAGTTGTCTTTGCTCAATACTCCGCTCAAGATCAGATGGCCGGCTGGCCAGAAAAGATCAGCAACAGGGATCTCTGGGAGCGAACCAACCAGGAACCGATTGGTCATACCCTGAGGAAACCATCAAGTGACATCACTAAACAAGCCATCGGGTGGAACCCGAAAAGGAAGCGGCGAGTTGGTCTTCCAAGGGTGACTTGGAGGAGGTCATGCGAGGAGGAGATGAAAGCATGTGGGCAGACTTGGAGCGGAGTAAAAAAGTTGTCAGAAAACAGAAGGCAATGGAGGTGCGCAGCTGAAGCCCTATGTTCCTCTAGGAACTAAAGGATAAAATAATAATAAATAAATAAGGTGAATTACCGAATAACTTTGTCGCCTTTTAAACATGACTGCTAGCAGAACCACAGCTTAATCGTAATGCTTCTAATTACATTTTAAAAGCTTGACATTATTCTGAAAATTCATGAGAGCAACACATTTTAAAATACCTTAACGACCATGATCGTACATGTTTACACAAAAAAGATAACTCTGTCATTAGCAATAGCGAGACAAGTATCCATTTCGTAGGTTACGTGCGTCAGTGGCACAGCGTTTAGGACGCTCGCCGACCATGTACATGGTCCGGAGTTCACTCCCCGGTCGACGCACACCCGATATCAATGGTCGGCCTGCTAAATTTGGGCTACCGATATCACATGCTGAAAATTCCATACTTGTACCGAAATACGGTGTGGAATCAAGCTATAATCAAAATAATTTAGGAAGATAGATAGATGGAAGAAATTTGGAGGAATTTCAACTAGGATGATGGTTAGATTTAATGAAACAACATTCTGCTCTTCACTTTACTGACCAACCTTCATTCGCCAACTACTATCCAGCCTTTTTTTCAATATCATTTGATATGTTGTTGCGATTTTTTTCTGTGAAAGCCTAGTTTAGGCTAAAATAAATAGTGTAAACACCAGAGGGTTTAGCAGCACCACTGTGGCAATCGGAAAGATTCAATGTGATGTAATGAATCACCTTGAAATCTTTCATCACACTTTTCACATTCATGTGTCACACTAAACATAGGAAAACGTCTACCAGTTGAATTTGAAATTTCATATGAAGAGGGTGGAGGGGATGTCCAAAAAAAATTAAAGTTTGTATACAGGCGGCTTATTGCACAAAATTCACGCGAGGTGGCTCTCACTACTAGGCCGAAATAGCCTAGTAGACACTGCTTTAGCGTATGAAATGATAGGTAATGAGTTCGAGTCTCAGCTAGAACACCACCATGACTCACTGGGTACAACGCAGCTACGTCCTCGTGCTGATGAGTCCTAAATAGGATGAAGTGAACATCCGGTGGATTCCATTGCTAGTCACCATCCACCATCTAGACATAGTCTGAAGGGGGTTCGTACTTGCAGTCGGCATGTTCAATGTACAATTAGTCCGTGCGAAGTACAAACTCAAGTTATGCCTACAATTCACACCCTATTTATTTACATGTTCTCTCAATGTTTTTTTTTCTTTTTTTCACAAATCAACCTACCAGTATAGTTATTTATCTAGGACAAAAAATTTAAATTGAATAAATTTTTTTGTCTTTCAAATCAGAAGAGAACAAAAAGAAACAAAACAAAACAAGAACTTGTCACTTGACACGTTTATTGATTCGTATTCATTGTTTGTTTGTTTGTTTGTTATGCATGCATTGGTGTTTGTGGTGTTTTGATCAATTGTACTCAGGGTGTGTGTGTCTGTGTGTTTGTGTGTGTAGGCTGGGGTTAGGGGTGGAGGTGGGTGAAGTATTCACACAAAACCATTAAAACTACAATTGATCATATCCATATAGAATAGTAGTAGTAATAATAATAATAATGAATAAATAAACACATTGGAAAAGTATTACACTCTAGCATAATTAGGTTGCTTTTGCTTTTTGCTTCTTGTAACCAATCACACGGCCGGGTTCAAGTGCCTATATAGACGCACATACATGTGCGCACACACACACACACACACGCAAACACACTCAGGAAAATCAATGCTTCTCTACCGGCCTTAGTCATTAGCAATGGGCATAGCATAGCATAGAGGATTGGCAGATATATTTTATGGCCCTTATTTATTCCTTTATTTATTTATTTCACGTATTAGTTATATTATTCTCGATAAACACTGCCTTGGCATTATTCATTCAACACCACACACACACACACCCTCTCTCTCTCTTTTGCTCTGTATGTGTCTTTTCCAATTTGCGCCTGCCTAATAAATGTTAATTAATTCCAGTGGAATGAGGATGCTGACGATTATGGTTATCTAATATATGTAACTGGACTACTATTGTATTCATTGGTCGAATAATGCATGCGCAAAACTCCTTAATGCATCGCTTCATAACAGATATTTGATAATTTTTTTGGCTAACTGCATTACAAAACACACACACACACCCAATTTGGATTTATTCCGTATACACAGCAACTCCGGTGAAGTTTGAGACGCCTAACAACCATATAGAAAATATTTTCTGATAAAAACAAGTTGGTTTTTCATAAAAGACAGTGTTTATAATTCTTCGGGGAGGGTATGTTAAAAAAAAATTCCTTATTAATTATTATGTGATAACAGGATGACTACTGACGACGGTTGAATCACTTTAGGTATATTGTAGTCAATATTAAGTAAGCATGGACGCTTTGAGTACCATGCTTTTTTTAGTCAAGGTATATGACAGACAGGCAGTTAGGCCAATTTCACCCATTTTTACATATTGCCTTTTTGAGTAGATGTAGCCTGCCTTCTTCATTCAGCTCAGATGGATGAATGGTAGGTTTGTGTTAAGTTGTGTACTAGCGTTTTTCCTCAGTTTTCGATGGGTATTTTTTTTAATTCTTCACCCTAAAGCTTCATTAGGTTGAGGTTGTGGACCATTTGACATGTGACCTTGTCATATACCTGTTGAATGACGTTGACAAAGATTTTCAACACTCCATAGTATTGAAGTAGTTTCCAAATCAATTCACTGTCAACTCTCTCGTAGGCGCTTTAAAAGTTGATGAAGTTGAGTTAGAGATTGGACCATCATTCTATGCTCCGTTGATTTATGATAAGTAGAGTTGCAATTTGCGTCGGTGGTACAGCGGTTAGGGCACTCGCCGACCATACACATGGTCCAGAGTTCGATCCCCGGCCGACGCACTCCTTTACCTCGCTAAGCCAGTAGTAACAATGGTAAAGAGGGAACATACAGCATGAGGCTAATAACCCCATCCTGTAAAAATAATCACCACTGCTACAGAAACTTCAAGCCTCTAGCTTGAAGCCTTATGTTTCACTGGGGAACGTGAAGGAAAAAAAGAGTTGCAATTTGATTTTCATATGATCAGATTTTCCTGAATCCAGTTTGTTCCGAGTAATGCTTATTCAGCGTGCAACAAAGGCTTTGCAGCTTACCTTTCACCAATAAAACCTCCAATTCTGTGATTTGAACCAACTAGGATTGTGTGTCTACGTTTGTGTGTGTGTGTGTGTCTGTGTCTTCACAGATAATTACTAGTTAATAGCCAACTTATATATTAATGGAAGGCAATCAGAATCTACTTACAACCTCTGATAAAACTCTAAGAAGTTAGCATCGATTTTATAATTGCAAGCATGATATGATCCAGGGTTTTCAAGACTTCTTCAGCTGGGTGTGCTTAGACAAAAATAAAAACCTTCACTGACTAAACTGGTTTCTTTTGATAATTTTTTTCTTAATCCTGGTGAGTTTGACGCATTAGAGATGTTTCTACTAGTGTAGTATGTTGCGAAAAATAACATCTTAATGGCCTCATTTATCTAACTAAAGTGAATCCAGCGTTTCATTCAAAAATACGATATTATCTTCATCGATCCTCCCAATTTTTTTCACAACCTATAGATGATATGTTAACTAACATTTAGTGTTTTGATGTTTAAACCCGAGTTGACATTAGTTAGAGGACCATCGAAAAACCATCAGGAGTACTGGGATTCTTCAGCGGTAATCACCCAATGGAGTTCGAACAGTTGGCCTTTTAGTTGCAAGGTGATCTTGTAGGCCATTCAGCAACTGGGAGCCGATCCAACAGCCCATGAATTATATATATATATATATATATATATATATATATATATATATATATATATATATATATATATGACTATTTACAGAATTAGCAGAAGTTGGAATCATGGCCCATTGGGTCGGGTCCCAAGGGCTGAATGGTCTACGAGATCATCTTGTAACTGGAAGATCTAGTGTTCGAACCCCAGCGGATGATTACCGCTTAAGAATCCAAAACCAGGGGGACGAAACAGGCATTCAGTACTCCCTAGTGGTCTTCCAGCGGTTCTCCGAATGATATCAACCCATGATCAAACCTGTAACCAGTCATATCCCTGCAAACCGACACTTCATAATCTACGTCTCCCTCTAATTTCATATGAAACCTGCTTCATAATTTGACTGAAAACGCTTGGAATTGATTGAAAGAACCTCTATGGATTAACAATAGATCACAAACGTTCTCTCTTCATTCTCTTGCATTCCGAGTGGAGTATAAGGATTCAAGTATTTGAAGTTTCAGTGTAATGTTGGTGTTATCCTTTTTTCTGGATAGGCTAGCTAGCCTCAAATCCAATCCGCCCTTCTTCCGTGACTTAGTGTCGGCCAGTAAACTAGACGCGGCTTATGAGTGTCTCGAGTAGAAGTCGAACCTTCGACCACGTGAGCGGTTGGCGAACATCCTACCAATTAACTACATACGTGCTGTACCACGAACTAAAGTGAAATATAAGGAATTTCACGCCAATATTCGATTTAGATAAAGCCTGTAGGTCTCTAAGCCCGCCAACTTTTTTATTTCCTTATTATTCTGTAGGTTTAAGCATTCTTTAGGTTCCCAAAGGAAAATAGTGTTTCAAGCTAGAGGCTTGAATTTTCGGTAACAGTGGTGTTCATTTTTACGGGATGGGATTGCTAGCCTCATGCTCTATGTTCCCTCTTTACCATTGTTATTACTGGCTTAGCGATGTAAAAGAGTGTGTCTGTGGCCGGGCATCGAACCCTGGACCACATGCGTGGCGGACATTATACCGTTTGCCTCCGACGCACAATCCCGTCACCTATAAGACTGCGTTAATACTTCTCTGTATTATATTCCTCCAGTAAAATGAATCTGAATTGCTGCGTTAAAGAGGAGAAACTTCATTTCAAGCTTCTATTCCTCATAGCTAATAGGTGGTGATTGATAACAACGAGTTGAATGGTACAGAACTACATATTACTGTAGAACACTGTGTGATTTATCAAAATAAAATCTCATCCATAATGGAGTCAACACACTGTGGTCGTTAAAGGCACTTGAAATCTCAGTTACAATAGACTATGAGATCATTCTTTTAAAGACAATGCTTACTTCGTGGTTTTGTCAATCTGGTCATTATGACGCATAACGCAAAAACACTACACTGACCTTGTTTTACTTTTCTGCCTAGACTGTTTTCAACCAAACTGTGCGCAGTATTTGACTGCAATACTGACTCCATTTATTCAGCCCATTTTTTTTAATGTTTTGAAACAGAGAAGTTTTTTAAGAACAAATTATGCTTTCTGTTTACTATAAAATTATTCATCGTTGTTGAACTATGTAGCTCAAAGTCAAGACTGTTTAGTGACCATTTCATGAATAATCCCCATCCAGACAATAATGATGAATTTGAAAACAATGGTGTAGTTCAGCAAAGACGCTCTTTTTTCGGCAAATTCAACTGTACAACTGCGTTCATATACAATCTCATTTTCACGAAAGAGGAGAGTACCATTAATGATGAGTTGTCATTATCACAGTTGTTAAGAGTAGTCAGTGCATGAGAGCAGTTGAATAAAAGTATTAGAGTTACGCAATAAGATGAATAATTTAATACGTGAATGAGTCGTAATCAATATACACACAAAAGCGAAAGATAATATCGAATTATCCGACAGTCCTAAAGAAACAGAAGGGTTATAGAGAACCAGAAATAGAAACGAAGAAAAAATCAAGTTAGGAGAAATCAACAAAAATGTTGTCAGTCGCAAGGCACAGCAGTAGAGTGTTCGCCAACCACGCAGGTGGTTCGGGGTTCGATCCCCAGTCGACGCACTCCTTTACCTCGCTAAGCCAGTAATAACAATGGTAAAGAGGGAACATACAGGATGAGGCTAATAACCCCATCCTGTAAAAATAATCACCACTGCTACAGAAACTTCAAGCCTCTAGCTTCAAACCCTCGCTATGTTCCACTGGGAAAGTGAAGGAAGGAGTGATTTACTGGTTTTCTTCTGTATGCACAGCTCCTGTCTCTTCATCTGAACGTCTAAAGCATTGCCTTTGTCAGGTGGTTCTTCATTATGTAGATTACTTCGAAGGAAGCGTCTGATGGGATGGAATAATCACTATTGACAAAGTGTTCAAATATCTCACTCCTTGTAGAGCCATTACTACCTTTCTGCAGCCATTTGAGATAGTGTTCTTGAACGCTTTTAGATAGGGTAAACTTCGAACGACCAATATAACAGGGTTCACAAAAACAGTTAAACTGATATATGTGCATAGAAGTGGTCTGATTTGAGATCTTGTCCGTAAGGCTTCTGTAAACAAATGAACTATTATAGAACACTATCCTTAGCGTTGCTATCAACCATAGTCTATTCAAAGATGCGGAAATTGTTCTCTTAAGGACATTTGAGATTAAGTCTCCTTTGAAATCGAAATTCATGTGAAGTTTCCCTTGCTCAGCAAGTAATGTTTCAATTCTCCGAAATTTTAGTCTGATATTCCTGACAATGAATCTTGACAGATGTCCATTTTGGATGGTGCATTCTTTCAAAAGATCTAGTTCTGCTTATACAGCGTCAGACCTACAGATTTTTAGGAGCCAGCTGATACGGGACTTAATTAAATTTCGTTTTTGTGTAACAAGCACTCATTTTTTCCGTATGTGTGGTGCTCAACTGAAATATATACATAACCACCACCTATATAAACTTCACACTGGTTAAAGCATCTATTCGTCTGACTGCCAAGCACAGGATACAATCTCTGTGACTGCATAATAGTGTGTACCGATTAGGCCATACACGACACGTTGTTTCATAGTCAAGAAGCAGAAATTTTTAACGTAAACAATTCAGACTTCTCTTTTCCACTTTTCAGTAAAATTTTTAAAGTAATATTTATGTATTCTATAGCTGAATCGAAGGATTAGAAAGTTCAGCTGTCAGTGAAAATCAGTAATGTGTATTTCCCAACGTAAATTTAAAACAGGTGTTAACAAATTTAAGATTTAATCCTGCCTTCAATGTTTCCATGCTTACTTTCTTTTCTATCTGAAAAAACACATCGACTTTTCGGCTTAGTGATGGGGTTGCTTTTTATTGGTTTGAATCACTAGCCCCCCCCCCTTCCCCGCCTCGTAACCTCCCCTGTTTTTCGAGTTTACGACCGGCTGGTAACCTCGATCGGCCCTGAAGATCGCATGATGACCAACACGAAAGAAACTCCAGCAGCTAACCACCAACCAACTACACATTTTCCAACTAGTAAATATTCAGAAGGAAGTGGAAATGAATCTGATATTTACTGCCAACACCTTCAAGTGACAATACACATCAGGCAGACGGGGTTGGGTATCGGAATGTGACATGAGAGCAGGCAATGTGTAAAGGAAAAAAACTGAGTGGTATGGTAACATGCCGACGAAGCTCTATATTCCATATAGAGCTCAAAGATAATAATAATAATAATATTTAATCCTGCTTCCTATCGGACACGTTATTATTATTATTATTATTATTATTAGTCGACTCGAATACGGGGCTTCGGTAGCGCATTCTCACTTCATCCATTCTCTAAAGTCCTGTTTATCTGGCTCCAGGATTGTCTGCAGACTCTCATCTCCTCCTCACAACGATCTCAAACATGTCGTCCCAAACAGGAATACTGTTCAGATTGATACCGTTGTATGCGAATACAAAGAATTGTTCTAGTTGTTTTGAACATTAGTTTAGGTGTCATAAGGAAGTACTAATCTGATTCAGCTGAGTGTGTGTGTGTGTGTGTCAAATCTTTAGCTAAATACCGCAAAATTAAAAGGTGACGGCCAAATGACTCAGCACAAGTCAACTGATTAGAAGGTGTATAAAAACTTAAAGTGTCTAAGTAACAGATTTATATTTGGCACGTAAAAAGCACATACACTGGTAACCGAAATGTCACAAATTCAGCTCATAAAATCTTCGAAAGAGTATGGATAAACCTATTGAATAGAGTGTTCATATTATGCTGACCCATACCTGTTACCGTTCTGTGGCATTAGTTCATCACAATAGATTGTTTGATATGAACTAAGAAGCATAGAGTCAAACGGATTATGTAATTTTGGACAGTAACTCACAGGGGTTTAGTTTTTAAATGAGAAACATCAGTTTCACAAAGTTTAAGGGTATTGCCTACTTTCCCCATGCCTTCCTCGTTAATATAACCAGAGTTCATGAAAAACACCGAATATACTCCAATAACTTACTTCGATTTAAGAATCATCTCCTACCAGGCATAGTCCTTTCATGAATGTTATTCATGTAGACGCTCCAATAAATTTACCGAAATCTGATGAATAATTTCAGTGGAAACTTGTCTAACTGTCCTCATTAATCATCAGCATTCTATTCATTGTGGTAATAAGCTAAGCGCTATATATGTCAGGCGGATGGCTGGCATACCAAAATTTACCGCGCACAATCTTTAAACGAAAGTTTCATATTTTCGATGTGGCACTGATGGTTTGTTTAGTTGTGCAGAAAATGTAGAATAACTTTAGAGTTCTGAGTGACGTACTTGTCCAAGAGCTGAACGAATCTACTCTGTATCGTTTTAAAATTAATAATAATAAAAATAATTTGCTTTATTCCGAAACAGTGGAATTCTCAGCATTTGGTACAATGTTCCATCTAAAAATATATACTACAGGCTAACCAAAATCGATAATAACAGCTTTTTAGTTTTACCATTGGCAATAAAGTCAGAAATGTACAAAGTGTGTAAAGTGATTGGTTGGGGTCGCGCTTATTTCACGAATTGGTAGAAGTTAGAGTTCATGCACTGACCAGTGAACCGGGTCCCAGCGGCTGAATGGTATACGAGCTAGCTTTCCTCGTAACCGGAAGGTCGTGGTTTCTAAACGTGGTGGTGGGTGCGTACTGCCGGTGAATCCCAAGCTAGGCGGTAGAAACAGCTGTCTAGTACTCTCTAGTTGGTTTCCAATGGTTCTCTAACTGATATTGATCCGTGATCAACTCGTTAGAATAATAATAATAACATAGTGTTAATATACACATAGATTATAAGATGAACGAAATAGTGTTGCCATAAATTACAAATGTGAGGATATCAAAGAGGTATTTATTTTGCTAATTATACAGTAAGTTAAGAGTTTCACGCTAATTACTACCTCTATCACTTAGAGTTTTGCACTTAATTGTGATAGCGGGGAGATGCAAGGGAATATAAAGGGTGTTGAGAGTCAGACAGTATGGATTTAGACCATTACTTAAGTTTGTTCTTCAGGTGCTGGTCAAGTAAAGTGGTAACGAGCTGACTCAATGGCACATCATTTGCCCTACTTTACAACTTTTAATACCCTTCTCAATATGATGATATAGTCCTTTATCTGTTTTTTTTTAAATTTATTTTTTTAAACCTTTAAATCCCCAGTGGAACATAGGGCTTCAAGCTAGAGGCTTGAAGTTTCTGCAGCAGTGGTGATTATTTTTTCACGTGATGGAGTTTGCTAGCCACATGACCAACCTTTCCTCTATACCAGTCTTACTGCCGGCTTAGAGAGGTAAAGGAGTTCGTCGTCCGGCGATTGAACCCCGAACCAACTGTGTGGTCGGCGAGCACCCTGCCGATGTGCCATCAACGCACTCCTTTTTCAGTAGCACAAGAAAGACTAAAGAGCAACAAAAAAAACTATAGGTAAAATGCAATTGTTAACATACTGTGAAAGTAGGAGTTGAGGCATTTCTGATTGTCTCAACTCCTTAATGCAGAAGGTTAGAGGGGACATTTTCGTAGAAATGAACATGATACAGGATGACTGTGAAAGGCCAAACAATAAAACTGCTCCAAGGTACTTTATACTTATTTTCTGTCTCACTGCCCCTGGTATATGTGTACCGCGTACGCGATATACAAAATCGTTAAAATATTCTATATTTTTCACAAGTAAACAACTCAACTCAGAGAAAGCAACCACATCAAAACAATTTATCTTAGTCATAGACATTCTCCATTATTGTTTCTAAAGCTCACTATTTTGACACTGATCTCCTTTATTTATGAGAAATACACTGCAGGACAACTAAATGGGTTATACTGTGAATTACCTCATCTTAGATTACTTATTGAGAAATTATCAGCCCTCGCCTTGTTATTGGTCTGACCTCATTATGTTTGTCTTACAAAATGTGAACATTAGCAGTCAGTCATCAGTTGAAAGTTTCAATTATTTACGCCTTAACCTCTTCACAACTTAAATAGCCTTGATTTGGATATTTTGTGTGCGAGTGTGTATGTATGGTCTGTCGAAAAGAGACGTCAGCTTTACTGGATGTCGGTGACTAGCGGTGGATTCCACGCGGATGCGCTTTTCGTCTTAACTAAGACTCCTCAAATAGGATATAACTGTTTCCCTAACCAGTGACCACACTTTACCATTGAGACTTGAACCTGGCATCCATCGTTTCAAACTCCACAGCCTTATCCACTCCGACCACTGGGTCATAAGACAGTCAGTCTGTAAATATGACAAAATATCATCTTTCGAGATTATACGTTTATCGCTTTTCACTGAACCGTCTGATTTAGGACAGTATACACAGTACACAAAGTGAAATTTTCGGATATGGATCAAAGTGTGAGGAAAATATTCACCGTTTGAGCGGATTACTACTCCCGGTAACAACTGAAAATCGGACACTTTTACCAGTAGTTTGAACAGTAAAGAGTGTAAATAGGCTAGAAGTGTATTGTAGAAGAATAAAATCATATCAGAAAATCGATTGAATGCAAATATGCTCAATCAACAATATTGATCTGCCTGTCTTCTTCTTTCATAATAACCACTTTGAATCAAGGTTACCCGATTGATTTTCAAGAGATTTGTGAATATGCTTCAATTACTATTAGTATTAGTATTATTATTATTATTTGTATGCCATACCTGATCTCTGTTGGATTTAAATATCACTCTGAAAGTTAGAGTAGTAAGTTTCCAAACCTACAGGTAATATCATCTCCCTGTGGACTAATAATACTTTGAACTGAAGAAAACTTAAGAGAATTCATGCACTGGTCATTGAATTGGGTCTCAATGGTTGAATGGTATACGAGCTTCCCTTGTCATCGGAAACTGCTGGTTTCGATTCCTAGTGGTTGGTGCGTACTGCCGGTGAGTCCCACACACACTAAGTGGTAGGAACAGCTGTTCAGTACTCCCTGGTTTTCTGTTGTTCTCTAACTGATATCAACCCGTTATCGAACTCGTGAAAACAAATTTAATACTTACAAACCAACTCTTGATAAAAATATCACACACAAACAAATACACCCCCTCACCACTACGTAATAAGTCTTGTGTTCTCCTTACAAACCCCTATAAAGGCACCTGTACATAAAAGTCTACAGTAGGCAGTCTGAAATGCTTTTAGTGATATGGCAAGTCTCTGAACTATATTGAAGCAGTGAAGGACTTGATATATTGGGTGTTAAAATCCGAATTTTAATTTCACGGCAATGAAGGTCTGCTTTACTCTTTCTATCCTGCCTTCGACAACCTCATCTGTTTTTACGATTTGATCAAGGACTGATATCAGTTAGAGAACCATTAAAAACTAGGGAGTACTGGACAGCACTCAGCATCAAAAATAAGATCCGGATTTTCAACTCCAATGTGAAGTCAGTCAGTGCTACTTACTATACGGATCAGAGACTTGGCCAGCGCGTCATAAAGAGCATCTCAAACAAACTTCAAGCCTTCATTACCAGCTGTCTCCGCTCAATACTCAAGATCAGATGGCCGGCTGGCCAGAAAAGATCAGCAACAGGGATCTCTGGGAGCGAACCAATCAGGAACCGATTGTGAAACAAATAGGCAGAAAGAAATGGAGATGGATTGGCCATACGCTGAGGAAACCATCAAGTGACATCACTAGACAAGCCCTCGAGTGGAACCCGAAAGGGAAGCGGCGAGTTGGTCGTCAGTGCAAGGGTGACTTGGAGGAGGTCATGCGAGGAGGAGATGAAAGCATGTGGACAGACTTGGAGCAGGGTGAAAAGTTGTCAGAAAACCGAAGGCAATGGAGGTGCGCAGCTGAAGCCCTATGTTCCTCTAGGAACTAAAGGATACAATAATAAATAATAATACTGGACAGCTGTTCTTAACATCCTAGTTTGGGAATCATCGGGATTCGAACCCACGACCTCCCGGTTACAAGGAAAGCTCGTATACCATTCAGCTGATGAATTTTCTAACTTCTACCAATTCGTGATTTACTGCGACCCCAACCAATGTCATCGGTGGGACATCCATCCTCACACTTGGCATCTGGATGGTCCTCATTTGGTCACAACTTCTCATTAGCACTCTAGGAAACGCCATCCTTTAGCAAATCACTAGCAAGCATGAGATTGATTTTCTATAATTTGGTTTGTAAGTGTAGTTGAAATGGAAGGGGGGGGCAGTTCAAATTTATTCCGTAAACAGTGATTGGTACGAAAGCGTTTCGTGAAATATGGAATAACTCGAAGGCCGTCTTTTTATTAAGTTGACTAGAAATAACTAACAGACTAGGGTGAAACAGTTAAAACGAGAGTTGAGCTGCAGTTAGACGTACATATCTTTCGGAACACTGTCTAGTATGCATCCCCAGTGATTTCCCACCTAATTGTCAAATTTCCGTCCTTGTATCTCATCACAAAAAGCATCAGAGGAAGTGATTTGAACTGAATTTTGTACCATTTTTCTGTTTTCTTTCTTGTTTTTTAATCCATCATGGCTAGTTGAAGGAACTGAGTATTTTGGTCGAATGAATCAAGGGGAAAATCAAGAGTGAATTAAAAACACATAACAGCACATTATCCCCTTTGCATAAAACTTGGCTATCGGGGCCCCTAAGCAGTATAGTGGATGACACTACAAGACTTGAAACGACGAGTACCGATTTTGAATCTTGGTTGAGACAACATTACTTGCCACATAAATAATAAGTGACATCTTATTTAAATCGCTTATTGATCGTGATGAGTAGTGCTTGCTAGCTAGGCATATAGAGATAATCTAAACACCGGATGTCAGTTTCGGGCTGAGGTTATCAGCAGTGTGCTCAGTCTGACTCAGTCTAGAGAGCTAAATCCCTTCAAACCAGCTGTGCTCTGGCTGGTTACTCATAAATCATAATAAATCAAATTTACTATTTTCAAACTGGTTAGCAGTTTGTAATATAGACAGTTCAAGGGATGAAGTTACACCATAGAAATCCGACTGCCAATGGCTATCCGGTTGTTTAGATCACCTCGATGATCTGGCTAGCTGGCAAGCACTACTGGTTGGTATGAGTGGTATGCAACTACTCGTGTAAATCAATCAGTAGTACATAGTTTTATGCAAATATAATTTCAGGATTTTATCGGTTGAAGGACCACTGGACAACTTGGGGATACTGAATAACTGTTACGTCCAAGTCTAGGACTCTTCAGCAGTGCGCACCCACCACCAGAGTTAGAGCCCGAGGTTAGCGAGCTCATAAACTATTCAGCCACTGGAATCCGATTCAATGGCTCATGAATTCCAACTTCTATGAATTCATGATATGGCGCGACCACTAGCGAATGTCTTCAGAGGATATTTGTCCTCACACCCGACCTGCTGTACCCTACTGGTCACGACTTCCCACTAGAACCCAGGTGACTACCTACCTGAATAGGGCCAGTCACTAGTGAGCATCAGATTGATATTGAAGTGTTGGTTTGCAAAGATTTGAGTCATTTCAGGATTTAAAGTAGGTTCTCTAGTGAGAAGTCGTGACCATTGGGGTACAAGAAGTCGGGCGTGAGGACAAATATTCGCCGAAGACATTTGTTAGTGGTTGCGCCATATCATGAATTCATAGAAGTTGGAATTCATAGACCATTGGATTGAATTCCAATGGCTGAATAGTCTACGAGCTCGCCCTGAAGCAGGAAGGTCCTGGGTTCTAACTCTGGCGGTGGGTGCTTGTCGCTGAAGAGTCTCAAGCACTAGAACGAAACAGCTGTCCAGTACTCCCAGGATTTCCATTGGTCTCCTAACCGATGTCAGTTCATGATGAAATGCTGAAACCAATCAAATGCTTGCAAACCGATACTTGAGTAAATATGATATGAAGCAGATCACGACTTATGCGTGATCTGACTAATTTAGTTTCCAAAGCATACTGTGGTGAAAATTTCATCCCCGCCCCCCTCCCCGATTAACTGTGTACGTCGCAAGTTGTCAACTAATTTTCAAGAACTGCGCTTTTAATTTAGAGTGACATCTAATGTATTTATGACTTAAAAAAATATAGGTTTCAAGGGGTGAGTTATTTTTAATCGTGTGAGAGAAATATGAATAACGTGAAAATACAAACAAGCTGGGGGGAGGAATTGACAAATCAAAATGGCAGTCTTACTATCTCCTGTTTAATTTGTATTACTCTACACCAGCCATTCACCTGACACCTTTTACAACCTTGAACTGGCTTGCTTATCTTCCTTCCCCATATTGTGTATGGATCTAAAATGACTAATCACCATCCTCAGAGTCTCGCATTTCATAATATTTTGTTGTTGAATTTTACCCAGCACGTTTGACACACACACACACACATTTATATATATACACAAACTAGAACAGGTGAATTTATTGAAAAAAAATATTCTTATTTTAGACAGACTTTCAATTCACGATATGGGAATACTTCACACTCTTAAATGACAAATATAACGGTAAAATAAAGTGTAGGTTTGTAGGGATTATACTGGTTACAGGGCTGACCGCTAGTTGACATCAGTTAGAGGATCATTAGAAAGCTACCAGGGTGTACTGGACAGCTAGCTGTTTCTTCCTAGTTCGGGATTGGTCGGCAGTGTGCATCCTGCGGGATTTGAAACCAAGACCAAGCTCGTAGGCCATTCCGCCCAGATCCAATTGCCCTTGAATCCCAGTTTCTGCCAATTCATCATGGTGGTCAAATACTGAGCTGCAACCAATTAAAACGGAGAGAAGGCAAGGGGTAGGACATAGTAGTTATAATAATGGCGTGAAGTAGACTAGGTGAAAAAGGAGTAAGAAGGACATGAAAATATGACACGACATGATTACTTCCGTGATGGTAGACCAGGGAAAGCATATGGATCATGTTTTGGTTATCAGTGAAATTCATTGAGCACTTGACAGTTGCTTCATCCTAGTTTAGGTTTCTTCAGCATTGAGAATCAACAACACGCAAGAGATTGAACCCAGGACATTCAGGTTTTGAGATCAAGTCAGTCGAGAATTTAGCCAATTGTGACAGAATTCAATAATCCGTGAATTCCGCTTTTGTCGATTCGTGACTAAATCCACAAAAGCCCACAATCTAAGATAGCAGTCTCCAAGTCCTTAACGGCTACTAGGTGAAAATCCTTAGGCTTTAATGAGAAGTCGTAACTATTATTGGGGTGTACTATATCAGTTTCAAATAGATACTAACAGAAACAGAGATTGGAAGTAGCTCCACATCAAAAATTGATAAAGTTAGGGTTTACGGGTCACTGGATTCCAGCTCAAGTGCTTGAATAATCAACTAGCTCCATCTGGTTAACTGGAGGACTCAGTTTCCATCTGTGATGATGTGGTGGGTGTACACCACTGAAGGGTCTGCATATAAGACTTAAGAGCTGTCCATTACTCCCTCCTTTTTAATGATCTCTCTAACAGATGTTGGTTTCGTGGCGAATAAGTGAAACAACTGGAGTTAATTGAATCGAAATCTTTATAAATCATATTAACTTACCACAATATTCGGTGAGGCTGAAAGCCATATTTTTTGTTCCCTTATGTTCCCAGTGGAACATAGGGCTTCAAGCTTCCAGCTTGAAGTTTCGGTAGCAGTGGCATATATTATTACAAAATGGGGTTGCTGGCCTCATGTCCAAACTTTCCTCTTTGCCAGTCTTATTACTACAGTAGCGAGGTAAAGGAGTGCAGCGGCCGGTGATCGAACCCAGGACTACATGTTTGGTTGCAGAACATACTACCGATGGGCCACCGACTCATGGAAGTCATATTAGGTGATTTCAATTACTTGAACAAAGCAAGAACAACAATTGTACCAGGATAATATGAGCTCATCTTTTATTATTTTGAGGATTCTTCTCAACTGGTTACAACCTGAACGATAAAAAATATGGATTACATTAAAGATATGAACATACTTTTCCACGATCATAAGGAGTAATTGGTAGGAGCCAAAAGTAACATTAGTCCGGAATGATTTCACTGATTAGGAGTTACAAACACTGACTGTTTATAGAATAATTAGATAATTAGGCTTGGAAACAAAAAACAGGGTTGTGTATATATGTGTGTGTAGAAACAAGGTTTAGCTAGAAAGAGCATAACAAAAAAGTAGATTACGCAACTAAAGAAAACGCCTTATCTAATAGCCAATAGAAAAAAGGAAAGAAAAGAAACAAGGCAGGAGGAGTCATGTTTAGATGAGAGAGTAGAGTTTTCTAAACATGAAAAAGGTGACTCATGGAAGTTGCATATCTTTTTGTTATCACTAGGGCAGTGCAAGATCCGCCACTGGCTCCTTCTGCGTACATAGATTTCGTTTAAGTCTTTTGATGGCAATTGCTTCAGCAAAGCGTAGCAAGCTATGTTTCTTTTGCTTGTTGATTATTTTAAACGACTTTAGGTTTTCTACAATATGACCAGTGTCCAATAGATGACGAGCAATCGCGCTGTTTAATGCTTGCGGACCTTTCAGTCTCAAAAAAAAAAAAAAAAGTTCA
Organism: Trichobilharzia regenti; assembly: GCA_944472135.2. Taxonomy (NCBI): domain Eukaryota; kingdom Metazoa; phylum Platyhelminthes; class Trematoda; order Strigeidida; family Schistosomatidae; genus Trichobilharzia; species Trichobilharzia regenti. The sequence goes on from OX235270.1 coordinate 4,966,549, forward strand.
TAGATGTGGACACCAACCCTTCTCTCTGTTCTTCCAATGTCTGTGCTTTGGCACGTACATGTAAATTGGTCGACAAAGTTGGAGGTAACATGAGGTGGGTAGTTGTCCACTTTTGATTGTCTCAAACAACTAGTTGTTTGATAAACACATACAAGCTTGGCGGCTGGATATGTTCTTTTCAGGGCAGCGTTCAGTCTGCATCTTATTCTTTGAATGCAAGCTGCAGAAAGACAGGCTTTTTATCTGCTGTGCTGCTTTTCACTTTTTCAACATGACGTCTCCCATACTTGTCGATGAACTTTTGTGGGTAACCGTTGTCGCGTAGGCATTTCTCCACAATGGATAGCTCTACCTCAATCTTTTCTTCTGAACACAGTTTCCTCACACGATCAAATAATGTTCTCACCAATCCCTTTTTGTAACTTATAGGGCAGAAGCTTTTGAAGTTAAGATAAACCGCCCTCCAGGTCTCTTTTCTGTGTATATATCTTATGATTTTTCCGTCTTTATCTCGTTGGATACCCAAGTCCAGGAAATGGAACTTCTCTTCTTTTTCATACTCCATTGTAAACTTAATATTAGGGTGGGCGCTATTCAAGACTTCTAATACTTGAGATGTATCATTGATTTCAATTACAGCAGCTTTTTACAAATTACAATCATTTTTAATCATTTGAAGTCACTGTTATGAAGAAGTAAATAACAATTATCAGACATACATTATTACTCATCGTAGATATATACGGCATGGACACGAGAAGGAACAAAACAGTTTTTAGAGTTTGAAAATTTCGGGAAAATTTACAATTACAGTTTTACTCGGTTTTGTCTTTGACAGTCAATCCTTTTACCCTTAAAGCTGAAGAATAATGTTCGATTTAATGCTCAGAAATAAAAACAATAATCTCTACTTATTTTCAACTTACGTAAAACTAACTCCAAAAACATTAATGATTATTTTGACTACTTAAAACTTTTTCAGTAGCATTTTGTCTATATTTACAAAAGTTCTATGAGATTTACACAAGTTGTACTTATTATAACAATCATAAAATCAGTGCCATTAGATGCTTCGAAATAGTCTAAAAGTCTCAGTATTAAATATGTGATCTGCTTGACATCATAGATAGTTATCAAGAAAACGAAACGGGCATCCGGCGCTTAGGTCACAGAGATCTGACTTCTGGTCGATGATATGAGTGGTATGCAAATACTCATCTGAACCAATCAGTAATACATGGTTTTATGCATACAAGCTCGATTCCTTAACTATCAATATTATTATCTGAATACTTTGGTTTCCAAAGGAAACTGTGGTGAAGATTTCACCACCTCGAACTGTGTCAACTAAAAATTGATAACCAGTTTGCAAATCATGAATTCGAGTCGCTGTAAGGCCTTTCCTTCTACGATGAAATAAACCGTTGTTTCAGGCACCTGATACTTTCATGTATTTAGAGGGTAGGAAATGAGTTATATATATATATATATTTACTAGCTAGATTTATCTTGAATCAAACTGTTCTCAACTTGGTCAAGATAGAAATTCTTTGTCACTCAAACTTCTTTCATTCGTACTTCACTCCCGGTGAACTATGCAAATTTCAGTTATTTCTGTTACTTCTAAGAATACCTCAGATAGTTCATATAGTCCCACATAGGGTCCCACTGGCTTAATGGTCTATAAGCTTGCCTTGTAACCCAAAAGGTCCTGGGTTTGAACCCCGGTGGGTGAGTACTGCCGAGGAGTCCAAGGTACTATGGCGAAACATCTGTCCAGTTAATCATTCGCTTTACATAAATCTATTTCGCAGGAAAGTTATATCGTCGTTTTGCTTCAAATCCCCTTATATTTGAATCTGTCACCTATTTTCAAATTACAAAATTACTGGTGAATATTTGACACTACAACTCTACAGGCATAAATATCAGTATAATGCAGTCCAGTTCTCCTATGATCTTATATTAGTCTGAATATTTTCAGTTTCCACAGTAAACTAGACTTCTGAGAGAAGTGAACTGAAATACCTCGAGGAAATCAATCACGTAAACACGTAATATTACTCTATATTATTATTTCCTTTTGGTTCCGAGTGGTTCCGATGGCTTCAACAGCCTATCATCACTTCACCCTGTTGCCTACAGTTATCTCTGACTGACTCCACGACACTCGACAAGCTTTCACTCCCTCGTCACATGGTTTACTCCAGGTCAGTCACTCTTAGACCGGCTACGCCGAACTCCTCACTTCCCCCCCCCGACCCCCACAGACTACAATGCTTATTTCCTCGTTGTAATCAGCAGACAGGCACGTATATCAAGTATGACCAACCTGTCCACAGCCTACATTATCAACATGAAAATTCATCTGTTGACTATGTTTCCACAATACATGCATGCTTCCTGTTCACCCAACTTACTTTTTGTACATGTAAGAAAATGAATCATAAAAGAAAGTACAGTAAGTCTCAGGCTACTCAAAACTGAGATAGGAAAACAGTATTTTTCAAAGCCCACTGATATTATTCTGAGTGGGAAGTCTCTTTTGAATTGTTGTTTTTTTTCCTCATAAATTATTTAAAAATTTGCCTTGTTCATATTAAATAAAACACGTGAATGACTAACCTTCACCAACAATTAAGCAGAATTTATGTTATCCTCCCAGGTGGATATTCATGTTCATTTACAGAAAAAAAACTAATAAAAAAACACAACAGCAACACAATTTTAAGACAAGCACATGCCCACATGTTGTCTTGAAAGGGGAGACGGGGGTGGTGGTTCAACACTTTACAAATCAATCCATAATCAAGCTAGTGGCTTGAAGTTTCTGTAGCAGTGGTGTTTATTTTTACAGGATGGGGTTGCTAGCCTCATGCCCAACCTTTCCTCTTTACCAGCATTATTTCTGGCTTAGCGAGGTAAAGGAGTGTGTCTGTGGCCGGGGATCGAACCCCAGACCATGTGCATGGTGGGCGAGCGTCCTAACCGCTATGCCACCGACGCACAAAAAGGTAAAAGCTAATTTCCCTTATCCACTCAGTTGCAGAGGTCTCGCCTTGCTGACAGTAAGCCTGGAAAAAATAATAAGGAAGGTTGGGTGGGAGGCTAAGAACCTTACCCCATAAAGACAAACAACACAACCTGACGCTTGAAAACCCAATCATCACCAACTCAAAATTCAAAGAATGCGACTAAGTATGTGAGGCAACTATTAAAGTCTCTTTTCAGCGAATTCACTCACTTAGACGTACAATCGTGATTACCAATAATTACATTTTTGTATGTATGTATGTGTGTGTGTGTTTGTGTACATTAGGTTCATCAAAAACGAGAATAAAAATGAGTTTCGCTTATTTTTTACGTCACCAGGATATTTCATAACTATGACGTATACTCCAAACTGTAACTATACCGGGCTAACGATTAGTAAGTATAGACTAGGATTGCGTAACATGAAAACGTTCCGAAAAAGAAATGAAAAAGCATGGCGACAAGTATTCAAATAAATTATGTAGTAAGTGATTTAAGAGACTGAACAAAAGGTTAGGTAAGAAAATGACGCTAATAAGTTTTTTTCAAAGTTAATTTTGTAAGGATTAGATAGAGATTTGTTTTTACGAGTTTGACCATGGATTGATAGCGCAGTTAGTGAAGCATCGGAAGCCAAAGGAGTACTGGGCAGCTGTTTCTATCGCCTAGGTCGGGACTCATTGGCAGTCTGCACCCACCATCAGGCTTCGAATTCAGGACCTTCCGGTTACAAGACAAGCTCGTAGACCCTTTCAGCTACTGAGACACTATTCAGTGGCCAGTGCATTGAATTCTAACTTCCACCAGTTCGTGATTTATCGCGACCATCCCATCCTCACACTTGACTACTGGTTGGACCTCAGTTGTCACTACTTCTCGCTAGAACTGACTCCAGGAAACTCCATCCTGTAGAAAGTCACTGGAGAGCATAAGGATTAATTTTCAAGAGTTTTGTCTTTGGGCATTCTATTTGTTTCAGGTTAGACCACGGATTGACAAGGGTGGTGACCAGTGATGAGTGAGGGTGGAGTTCCCACCAATGACACTGTTTGGTGGTCGCGCCAATATCATGAATTGGTGGAAATTAGAGTTCATGCACTGACCATTGAATTGGCTCTCGGTGGCTGAATGGTGTACGAGCATGGCTTGTAACCGAAAGGTGCTAGGTTCGAACCCCCAGCGGATGTTAATAAGTGTCATAAGACAAATGCAAATAACAATATATGAAAAACAGAATATTGATAAAAGTTGAACTTGGAATTGTAACCAAGGTAGACAGATTATTATTACTATATCCTTTAATTCCTAGAGGAACATAGGGCTTCAGCCACGCGTCTCCACTGCCTTCTGTTTCCTGCCAACTTTTTCACTCCGCTCCAGGTCTGCCCACATGCTTCATCTCCTCTTCACATTATTATATTATTATTATTATTGTATCCTTTAGTTCCTAGAGGAACATAGGGCTTCAGCTGCGCACCTCCATTGACTTCTGTTTTTTGACAACTTTTTCACCCTGCTCCAGGTCTGCCCACATGCTTTCATCTCCTCTTCACATGACCTCCTCCAAGTCACCCTTGGACGACCTTGCAATGACGACCAACTCGCCACCCGCTTCCCTTTTGGGTTCCACTCAAGGGCTTGTCTAGTGATGTCACTCACTTGATGGTTTGTTGTCTCAGAGTATGGCCAGCCAATCCATCTCCATTTCTTCCTGCCTATTTGTTTCGCAATCGGTTCCTGGTTGGTTCGCTCCCAGAGATCTTTGTTGCTGATCTTTTCTGGCCATCTGATCTTGAGTATTGAGCAAAGACAACTGTTAATGAAAGTCTGAAGTTTGTTTGAGATGCTCTTTATGACGCGCAGTGCAAGTCTCTCATCCGTATAGTGAGTAGCGCTGACTGACTTCACATTGGAGTTGAAAATCCGGATCTCATTTTCAATGCTGAGTAGTGCTGTTGACGTCCACACAGACTTAAGGGTAATGAAAGCTTGTCTTGCTTTTCCGATTCTGGCTTTGACATCCTCGTCAGTTCTGTCCACCTGCAGGTAAACGATGCTTCCCAAATTGCTAGGTAGTTAAAGGAGGTTGTTTCTTTCAGGTTCCTCCCATTTATACTGGCTGATTGTTGTCTGTGGCTGTTGGCCAGGAATCTTCATCACTCATCTCTGTTTTATCTATGTTCACTTGAAGTCCTATCATCTCTGGATGCTTCTTCTGCCAACCTGTTACTTTTCACTTGCATATCTTCCACTTTGTGGGAAATCAGACATATATATCACATCGGCGAAGTCTAGATCCTACAAGTCTCTTTTTGTGTGAGTCCATTTTATGCCTGTTTCCTCATTGCCCGACCCGTTGTCTGTCGCATTATCCAATTTACTGAAATCAGGAAGATCATTGGCGATAGTAGGCAGCCAGCTTGTCTCACTCCCGTCCTCACTTCGAAGGCTTCCGTAAGTTTCCCGTTGTGGATTACTTGGCATGCAGCACTGTGGTATAACTGTTGCATGAGATGTATAATTCTCAGTGATACCCCGTAGTAGCGAAGTAGTTTCCAAATCACCTCTCGATCGACGCTACGTTGTCGAAGGCCTTTTCAAAGTCGATGAAGTTGAGATAGAGAGGTGACTGCCATTCCAAGCTTTGCTCAGTGATGATTCGTAGAGTGGCGATTTGATCAATACATGACTTGTTTCTCCTGAATCCATCCTGTTCCGGTCGGAGTTTTGCATCCACAGTTTGTTTGATTCTCTCGAGGACAGAAGCGATGGAGAAGTTTCTTCTGTGTAAATAAATCAAGGTTTATCAACTGAATCACTTAGGCCTCACTCAGCAATGCAAAGTATACGAAAGCTTACCCTCTTGTGATTTAAAAATTAGTTAGCTATTAACGTACCAGTCACGAAGTTCTATTCAAAACTTATGGGGCTTTGTTGCAGTTCACCTCCGAAAGGCTTTAGATTTGAAAGAACGCAGCAAGTTTGAAAAGCTAACCAGCTCCAGTAATGATCAAATTAGGCGCCTTTACATGACCCGAATAGATTATTTATTAATTTACGAATGCAGGAAGTATATTGTGTCAATATCTTTGATATTAAAATAGTCAGTTTAGTTTATCTTTAAACCAATTGATGTGACTGCATTGCAGTGCAGCTTAGCTGAATTAATTGAGATATGTTTTATAGGACGAGATGGAAATGACCTTGAGGGTATGAATATTTATGTGATTATCTTAAAGTCACATAGTTCGTAATTGCTGGTCAAGTGGTCGGTGGTATATATATATATATATATGACTTTCACTAATAGTTTGATAAACAAGTTATGCATTAATCCTGTAAACATGTGGCTTAGGTTGAAACAATGCAAAACATTTAAACAAATTAATTTTCAAATGAATAAGGAAGTCATTTAGAAATTTAACTTATTTATTAACCCTCAGATGAACACAAGAATGTACACAAACACAAACACACACACACATAGACGCAGAGTCTAAATCATTGTGGGACCTTTATGAAACTTTCTAAACTAATTTAATTTATCAGGAGTATTATTATCTATTTAATTATTTATTCAATTCTTTTACGTTCTGAGTGGAACATAAGGGTGGGTGAGGTTGGCTTCGGTAACAGGGGTGTGTTGATTTTCTCTGGGTGGACTCTCAACTTTCAACCGTTTTTGCCGGTCCTACTACTCGTTAAGTAAAGCTTAGGACTGTGTCGGCTGAGGATCGATCCCCTGGTCACGTGTGGCGTGGTTGGTGAGCTTTCTAACGTTGAACCACCGCCTAAATTTATCAAAAGTAATTTCTATATATTATGTGATTTTACATAGTGAGTTGTGCGTTGGTGGCATAGCGGTTAGGACGCTCGCCCACCATGCACATGGTCTGGGGTTCGATCCCCGGCCACAGACACACTCCTTTACCTCGCTAAGCCAGAAATAATGCTGGTAAAGAGGAAAGGTTGGGCATGAGGCTAGCTACCCCATCCTGTAAAAATAAACACCACTGCTACAGAAACTTCAAGCCACTAGCTTGAAGGTGCCCTATGTTCCACTGGGAACGTGACGGAGAAAAAAAGAAAGTCTACCACTCATACACACGTGATCCGGAGAGGTTCGCTTGCCCGCCAATTTGTTTTCTTGAAAACCTAGACTAATTCACTTGCCGGTATAGCACGCCGAAAAAAGAGGGAAGGTTGGGAACACAAGGCTAGTAACCTCATCTTGTAGAAGAGAAATACCACACCTAGTGAACCCAATCAAGCTCATGAAGTCCACGAAGGCGGCAGGACATGACGGAATTCCTCCTAATGCACTGACAACGGACTCAGAGATAACATCAGATATGCTGACACTATTATTGCAAACAGTTTGGAAGGAAGGAAAAGTGTGGTGAGAGCAGGCTGCTAGACGTTAATTTACGTCAATGTCTACGTCGCTAATATTGGTCGTGAGAAAATATGAACAAGACTAATTCAACAACCAATCACAGCAGACTTGGCGTATAGATTATCTGACATTCAAGAAACAGTCACAAAGAGATGCAAAGTCAACTTTCTGTAAGAAACAACCAATCAGAAGACTGTGTTTGTCTGCTTGAATAAGCTATAATAATGTACATGAAATATATACAAATACGTGTTGATTTCCTTAATAAAGGATCTGTTGCCTGACTCTTGTCTTCTGTTGTTACAAAGGTACTTACTGTTAGGAAGAAAAAATACCTTGTCAAAACACCAAAGAAAGGTCTAATGGAAAGAATGACATTCTTCTGTTTATTTTTGGGGTGTCATTCACAAAAACAATAATATTAACCACAACAACTTTGTTCTGAACAACAAATTTTATCAAAAATAATTCAACAACTATATAACATTGGCACGTGTCAGGTGATCCACAACGGATAACTCAGCGGGGCGTTTGAAATGAATACAGGAGGAAGACAAGTCTGCCCCTGTGTCAACAATGATATTCTTGATTGCAGTCACTGGATTGTGTGTCACACATCATGAATGAGGAGAGAGAAGACACTGATACGATGGACCCATAGGAAGACTCTAAAAGATTAGAACCTCGTGGACGATTTATGTCTAATGGTACACCAAATACGAAGACTAACAGGTGGAAACCAACAAGTTTTGAGGAGAGGTACACAGAGAAGTCAGGACTTTGAGTGAAGATAGAAAAGGTGGAGGTGATGAAGCTAATCAACCAACAGCGAGAAAAACAAGCACCAATCACCCACCCTCAGTGGGAACACTTTGAAAGAGGTCACTTCCTGCCTTCACTTATCTAGACAGAATCACTCCAGATAGAGACAGCCGGAAGGGATGAAGATTTCAAAGCCTGAGAGGAACGGGAACGCAAGGGAGACATTCATCACTGTGAAAACAGTTTGGGAATCCTCTGCTCTCACTCGGTGTAAAGAATGAAATTCGGATTTTCAACACCCAGCTAGTTGTGTCGGTCACTTCTTCTAAGTGGTTTAGAAACCTGACGCATGCTCACGAAAAGCATTTCCAGCAGGCTGCTGCAGACTTTAACACAAACAGCCGCTTTCACTCCATACTGAAGATCATATGGCCAGAAATGATGAGGATAATCTCGGGGCCATCCAAATTGGGCCGCAGAAAATAGGACAAGGTGGAGACGTGCAGCTGAAGTTCTATTTTCAACTCGCAAACCCATTGGAACCCAATAATATGAATGCACTTAGTGAAACTTCATAGTTCAGCCTCGAAGCCATCTTATGCTCATTTGGAAGATGATTAGTGTCCAGAGAATCAACTGCTGAAATTCTTACAAAACCAGTTAACTGAGAATTGGTGTGTATACTCAATTATCCTCGTCTATGCGAATTCAACTCACATTATAATGTTCCACTATTTAGCTATTTAATAAGTAAACTTATTTTCGTCAAAATGACACTTTTATATGTAACCGGAAAGTATTCCATAAGAATCTCAGCCCAATTGTGTATTTGATAAGCTCATGTGTACATCTATATTTAGAGTTATCAAAGAAACACCATGAGTTCTGCACATATGGGTCGAACCCAGGACCTTCAAGTTAATAGGACCAGTTGGTTAGTCGACTTATCACCATTGTGACACCATGTTTACTAAATCTTGAATTTGTCTTGTCACTGAAGATTCTTAGGCTACATTTGTGTTAATCAAGACTAATACCTTTTTTACAATCCCTCCTTAATCAATGTTCCTTTGTTTCTACAGGATGTAGTATCTAAGTCCTGCTGAAAATAATATCACTTGCAAAGTGTACATTATTGTGAGTCACTATTATTGTTATTCCCTTGGTTTTGCGGTGGAACAAAGGGCTTCAACAGAAAATCTCCATGTCACACTTTTTCCTGCAGTCCTCTTTAATGGCCTCACTAACTTTTATTAGCTTTCACCCGCCTTCTTAAGACGATCTACTCAACTCCCAACTTGTCGTTTACTAATCGGGTTCTACTCAAACAATGACCTGACGTGGGATGTCATTCAACGGTCGCTTCACCACATCTCCACTTTGTTCTACACATCTGTTGAACAATCGGTTCTTGATTGGTTCGTTGACAGCCAGAGTTTCTAAGTGCTGATTCTTTCTTGCCGGCCATCTGATCTTCACTATAGAGTCAGCTAAGAGGCCAGTTGTTGATAAAATTCTACAGCTGACTGTTAGAAATGCGTTTCTTGATGCAGAACCCAAGCTCTTGACCCATATAGATGCACTAACTGATTTAACTGGCTTAGTGTTGGAAGTCCGAATTTTGTTCTTCATACCAAACTGATTTCAGAGTGATAAATGTCTGTTTTTCCTTTCTTCTCCTGACTGTGACATCCTCATCCTTCCCGACTGCCTGTAATTGAAGTGATGCTGCCTAGATATGTGACCTCTTTCAAATTCCTCCCCTTGATAGCGATTGGTGCTTGTTGTTGTTGTTGTTACTGTTGGTTGATTATTTCCATCACCTTCTCCATATACACTTGAATTCCTATCTTACTTCTCATTACCTTTCCAACTTATAAGTTTCCAGTTGTAGGTCTTCGAAATTGTGAATCATAAGTGAAGGTTAATCATAAATGTCACTGGTCTAGCTCTATGTTCTGTTTTCCATTCCTCTGCTTCTCAGTTGGACACCTGACTTTAAGCTGTTGACAACCTCACACTCAACCTTCCTTATTTTCCAACCATACTACTGGCTAGCAAATTAGGAAAGAATTTCCGGAGTTCATCAACCCTGCCCTGAATCAACGAACTTGGATCATATACGTGTGGGTGGTGAACATTCTGGCACTGAATCGCCCACGTGCAATACAGATTTAAATATAAGCCTTAATCATAAGAGAAATCTTCCCACTTGACAGAGGTCGTTTATCATTCATGCAATAAAGAGTAGAAGAGAAACAGTAATACTATCTGTTTCATGATTGGTAATAACTGTTGCCTTAGAATTTACAATTCTTTTTGGTAAAACAATTAGGTCAGTGGAATGGTGAATACATTTCACTAACAAAATGACAATCAATTCTAAGCGAAAAATAATAAAAATAAAGGCTAATAAATTTGCTAACTAATTGCTAATAAGCAGGCTTATTTTCAAAATTAATCTGATGCTCACTCGTAACTGACTAAAGTCAGCTCCCCAGTGAGGAGTTCTGACCAGTGGAATTGTGAGGAAAAATACTCACCGATGACACCAATGCCTAGTGGTGGTGCTAACTACTACTACACGAATTGCTAGAATTTAGAATTCACGGTGTGACCATTGGATCTGGTCTCAGTGGCCGAAGGGGTCTACGAGCTTGCCTTCTAACCATAAAGACATAAGTTTGGATCCCGGTGGGTGTGTACTTCGAATGAGTTCCAAATTAGGACCAGGCTTCGAATTCAGGACCTTCCTGTTACCAGGATAGCTCGCATATCATTCAACCACTGAAACCGGATTCAATAAGTAATGCATGAATTCTAACTTCCCCCAATTAGTGATATTGGCGAGAGCACCAACCACTGTCATCGGTGCGAACCCCATCTTCACCCGTAACTGGATGGATCCCACTGGTCACAATTTCTCACCAGAATTCCAGGCAACCTCGTCCTGTAGCATGTCACTGGCGGACAACAGATTAATTTTCAGAAATTAGTTTATAGGGACTCTATTTGTTTCAGGTTAGGTAGTGGATTGATATGAGTTAGAGAATCATTGATAATCATTGGGGAGTAAAGATGGCGTTCCCACTGATGACATAGGTTTTTGGTCGAGCTAAACATCACGAATTGGTAGATACTGGAATTCATGCATTGGCCACTGAATCGGCTCTCGATGGCTGAATATCTATACGAGCTTTCCTTGTAACCTGAAGGTCCTGGTTTCGGACCCTGACGATGGGTGCGTACTTCTGGTGAGTCTCAAAGTAGGCGGTAGAAACAGCTATCCAGTACTCCCTGGTTTCCCTATGGTTCTTGAGACATAAATATATCTTACTGAAGTGTTTTCAGAATTTGTGAAGATATTTTTTCAAAAGTACAAGTAACTACTGACACTTTTCGTTTGCCGTTTATGTGTGTCATTTTCAAAGGCCACAAGCCCATACACATACATACATACATACACATTTTTTTGACAGTGACACAAAAATACCGCAAAACATGTAGGACCAGTTGGTGAATTTGGCCTCTACCAGTAATCTTATTCCACACAGGACACATATATATATATATATATATATATATATATATATATACATTATGAATTTTTAAAGTTCACATAATACTGTGTTGACGGTTTAGAATGTTAAACAGTCTGATTCACTGTCATTCTCGTAGAAATCACTTTTCAAGAATTGCTTGATGGTTTTCAGGTCATATCCATCTTCACCGACATCTGCAGTTTATTTGACAATACACTGTCTCCCCTCCCTCCCTCCCTCTCTCTCTCTTTATTTCCTTCGTATGTATCATCATCATCATCACCAGCAATCCTGTAATACTGTAAGCCCATGCGCGCACACACACACACACTCACACATACCTGCACGTTGTGTCTCATGCTGTCTCGTAGGCAAAAACAGTTTAGCACAAGTGAAAGATGTGCATCTCTGCTAGAAGCGAAAAAATTGCATGAAGACAACAATACTTCATTGGTAGTGTGTTTTCTGTAGGTAAGTGATTGCAAAATCTGAAAAATAAGAAGAGGGAAAACCAAAACAGCACATCCCATGACTGACTGACTGACTTTACTGTCTTACTAATCTGCAGTCACTTTCACTTTTCCCTTCACTTCATACTGACAAAATCAGCTGATCGATGAGCGTTTTCCCCGCAAGGATCGATAGGCGGGATTGCAACAGAAATGGCCATTTGAATGCGAAGAGGAAAGATAGAATGAATGTTAATCAAGTTAGAAGTCAATTGACCTGAATATATATATATATATATATATGTACATAGCAAGGAAGAGGGTGGAAGAATAAGATACCACTTGCATAACTAGGCATGTATACATAAGCCTATATATTGACCAATGTGAAGTAAATTACTAGTGTTTCCCCATAGGTGTGACCTGACCCTTGTCTTGACAGAAATCCCTGTCAGTATATTCGCTATCTTACCAACAAAATATCACCCCATCATAATAATTATGTTAGTTTTCAAGAATTAATTTCTAGGGGTTTGATTTACTTCAGATTTCGTCACGGACTGATATTCGTTAGAGAACCACTGGAAAACTAGGGAGTACTGGACATCTGCTTCGTCTCACCCAGTCTGGGAATCTTCAGCAGTACACCTGTTACAGCTTGGAGTCGTAGACCATTCAGATAAGGGAACTCTATCCAGTGGCCAGCCCATGAATCATAACTTTTTAATTCTTCTTTATTATGGCTTGATTTCACACCTCAATTTTCGTACAAGTGTGGAATTTTCAGTATGTGATATCGGTAGCCCAAATTATGCAAGCCGACCATTGATATCAGGTGTGCATCGGCAGGGGATCAAACCCCGGACGTGTGCACGGCCGGTGAACGTCCTAAACGCTGTGCCACCGACGCAACCACTACGCAAAGTTGTCTTCACCGAGTACTTATCCTTAATCCAGACCTGATGGTGTACCGTACTGGTCACAATTTCTCCATGGCACTGGTTCCAAGCAACTTCGTCCTGTAGGCGGTCGCTATTAAGTATTAGATTGGTTCTGAAGAGTTAGATTTTAGGGATCAGATTTGTTCCAAGTTACATCATCATTTCCTGTGAGTTGGTTCCCGGCGGAAGGTCCTGAGTTCGAGCCCGGTGGGTGACTAGTGCTAATTAATCTCAAACTAGGACGATAGGAACAGCTGTACAGTGCTGCCTGGTTTTTAATGGTCCTCCAATCCGCCCTCAAACTTGAAATAATTCTGTCATTATATGGTAGTTCATACCGATGAATCGACTCGTTTGGAAGGTAACTCGACTGCAGACACCTCTTTGCGCAGCATCATTTCCGACACAGGTCATATATTGGATCAAACACTGATATGCTTGGTAGTTATATCAGTCCTACAATTCGAAATAGAAACCATCACCTCGTTGCCTCTGTGGTACATTATGAATGAGGCGGAAACACCGTATTTATCGTGAAGAGAATTATGAATACAGGTTTTATTTGTAAGTCAGTAATTCATGAAGATAAAATACTGAGTGAAGCAATAGAAGCTTGCAAATTATTAGTAGTGTAAGAGATAAGATCATTTATCAGTGATTCAGTGCTGGGATTCTTGCCAGCCATGCCAGCCAGACAGATGCCACGCTCTTAGACCTCATTTAGCCTAGCAATGAACCCGGTAAAGAAGGAAGCCTAGGGGTGACGCCAACAACCCCTAATCCCGCAAAAACTGAATACCACCACTACACTGAACAAGAAAACTGTTAGATGCGGTGATATTCTAGCCAGACAGATGGACACTACTACTCGGGTGTAATAATGCATGAATTTCACTGCTACACTGTGTAAGTAATCAACAAAATGCCGCTTACTATTCAATGGTAACTCTGAATAAGTAGACTCAATGTATGAAACACCCTAAACACCAACTTCGCACTTAGTGTGACTTAAATAGGTATTCTGTTAACTCGATTATGGATAAAGTGTATTTGATATAGTCTCACAGTGTTATACAGCAATATTATTTTTACTGATGACCACGTTTCGAGCACAATTTATTACCATTCTTAATCATATATTGCTCACACAATAATAATGAGTAGTACAATAAAAAACCCTCAATGATGAAATGAAACAGGTGGAAGCAGAAGCGCTAGTGTTAAATAACTACCCTTAAAATTCATTAGGAAAATCAAAAACAAACAACGTCAAAAGCAAAATAAAAATAATAGCGAAACTAGTAATAATTACATAAATCAGAAAGAATATAAGGCATCTATAGTTTTACCACATAGGGAAGGGACATCTGTGATCCTATGTAAGAGTTCTAATGAGGCATGAATTACATTGGCATTTAACCTCACAAACTCACACATGGACCAGCTCTGTAAGTTAAGGGATCCTACTGACCCAATTACACAAAATAATTTAATTTACAAAATACCTTGCAATAACTGTGAGTTAGGTCAACTACATGGGTCAAGCCAGTAGATCGGAAGTAAACACATTGTCGGAACATAAGAATTTAGCGAAGTGTAGAATGACTGACCTCGTGAAGATAAGTAATTTAGAAAAAAGTTCATCAATTGCACCGTATGCATTAACACAATCACATAATAGGGTGGGAGAGGGTTAAAATCCTGTGAAGTAATAATAGGTAGGTGGAGAGATACAACTATTGAATCTTTGTTCATTGAATCTATACCCAATACGTGCAATAGACATGGCTCATCACCAATACGAGAGATATGGGAAATATTACTGCCAATCGAATCGAGAGATAAGAAATAACGGAATTATATAAACGAAGTGGGAAAGTTGTGTGAGTACCTTGATGTGATCATAAGTAGCAACGAATTGTGCTAGAAGAGTCATCCTCATTAAATAGCATTGTGTAACACTGTGAGACTTTATCAAATAAATTTACCCTCTGATGTAATTATACTCTAACACAATACCCTAATTCTATTCTTGTATTCGGTTAACTGTAAATCAGTTGGAATACTGAAAAAGCACTTGTATTCTCCTGACACTAACTGATATTAATAACTGACTTTTATGGACATTTCTATGATATATTAGAAGACCATATAACTAACTATACAGATTCGGAGGGAAGTGACCAATTTTAATTCATGGTTATAACATTTTTATCCATTTTAACTAATTACAATGTGAAGTGGGCGGAACATTTTACTATTTGTTTACTACTCCCTTGGGTGTTGAGTGGAACATATACTGACTCGACAGCACATCCCTATTTTATCCTGCTCCTCGCAGTTGTCCTCAGATGGTCCGTCGACTGCTCATAAGCTGTCATATCCTCCTCACAAAGTCTCTTCCACGTCACCCTTGGGTACTCAACTTGTAATTTACTAGCCACCTACCGCTGAAGGGTTAGATTGGCGCACAATGTCACTCAGTGGTCTCTTCAGAGTGTATCCGCTACGTCCTCAATCCCGCCGAAATATTTGTTGGTTGGGCTGTAGGTTCTTGATTGGTTTGCTGACAGCCAGAGTTTCTTATTGCTGATTCCTTACTGTGGATCCAGCGAAGGGGGCAGCTGTTAAAATAAGTCTGCAGCTGCTTGTCTGAAATACTTTCCGTGACGTGCACTTCAAGTTTCTGACCCGTATAGAAGAACTGATTTAAGTCGAGTGAAGTGGTTGAAAATGGAACGAAGACTTTTGAACATCAGTCTCATTTGATGACACTACCTTGACAATGTCCTTCTTTCAGATATATATATATATATATATATATATATATATATATATATATATATATATATATATATTCAATAAATTCTCAAATGTTGCTTTGCGAGAATTCGATTAGTTTTCAAGATTATTCACCAAACTAATCAGTGAAAACTTGTAGGGAATACTGGTATAGTACAACACGAGTTTGCTCAAAGTTCAAGGGAGAAGTCATCACAAGCAGGGTCTACCAGTTTCAAGTATGAGAACAAATCACCATTTGATAGAAGTCAAGGTTCATGGGTCATTAGAATCCATCATAAGGGCCTTAACTGGTTAACAGACTCGATGACTCCTGACTAAGAGCTTCTGTGTTATATCTCCACTAGGATGATGAGTAAGTGAGTAGTGTTCAACAGTCCCAAACTAGGACAATAGAAATAGTTGTCCAGAGAATCTCATACTTAATTCTACTGTTTATATTTACACACTGAACAATAGTTAAGCCCTTGATTTCTAAAATACAAATAGTCAATACCTATAGATTGATAAACAAGTCAACATAAGTGAGTTAGATAGATAGATGGATAGATAGATAGATAGATAAACAGAAACTATACATTTCAGTGTTATTTTTATTATAGTTGTTGTTTATTTTTATTATTTTTGTTTTCATCAACTAAATTTTCAAATAAATAAGTGTTTATTTGATTGATACATTTACTTTAACATTGAATTTGTTTATACATTAACAGTAATGTTTCAAATCGCGCTCAATAAATTCAAAATAAACTAGGAGATAGATAAACAAAGGAAGAATGATGATGGTAATTGAACTTTGAAATGTGATTAAAGATATAAGACTGTGATAAGTTCATTACAAGGATGATGATGATGACGATGATAATAATATTAATAATGATAATAACTCAACGTACTCCTCCTCTTCCTCCAGCTTATAGCTGCAACCTAGGAAACAATTCATCGAAAGTATCGTTTTAGGATAGAACTATATCACGAAACAATAGAAATGACAAATCCGGGAGGGGGCTGTGGGCTGAATGGTTAGCCAGCCTCGTTTAGCAAGCTTCTTATTGGTCCCAGGTTCGATCGCTGTTAGAGTCGTGGATTCGCACTGCTTAAGAGTCCCCGGCGAGGGTGAAACAGCTGTCCAATGCACTTAAGGGGTATAATTTCAAAGATAGTAACAATAATAATAATAACTTAATTCTGGACAGTGCTTATATAATAGACAGAATTTTCGGCGAAGTTTATTGCATGGTATTTTCCCTTCATCCACGATCTTCAAATACAGATTTAACTGATAGTTGAACGTGTGACACATCGCTGTCTGACCTGAAGAGCGAACTAATTCATTATGATACTTCTTCTTTGTCTCCTTCCGAAATCCACGAAATTTGGTTGGAAGCCATTTAGAAAAAGTTCAGGAGTACACTTTGAGACCCACAGACATAACTTGGGAACAGTTATCTGATGTAGTGGGATACGTTTCCACCCACGTTTATGCTTTCGCTCAATTTTAGTAGACTCTAGAGAACTTGCAGTTTGTAAACGTTTTAAAATAATTGCGATAGTAAGAAATATCATTAGAGGTCATGTCTTGGAACACACAATGATACCGTTGTGGAACAGGGTGAATAATAATTCTACTTTACAAGTAACCAATGTCTTCAGATTATTGAGTAAGGTGTCTTCTTAAGTGAATTCATCCGAAAAGTACATATAACATCAAGTATCTTATGGCAGGGATTTTATTGGTTACAGGATTCATCACAAGCTGACATCAGTTACAGCACCATTGGAAAGCCATTAGGGAGTATTGGGCAGCTAGCTGTTTCGTCCTAGTTCGTCAGTATGCACCCGCCGAGGTCCAAACCGAAGACTTTCCAGTTAGGAGGCGATCTTGTAGAACATTCATCGACTGGGACCCTACTCAATGGCCCATGACTTCCAATTTCTGTCGATTCATTTAGCCCAACCCCAGTCAATACCGTAAGCGGATAATTGTCCTCTTGCCTCACTTGGTAGACGCCGCTGGTTGCGACTTGTCACTTGAACTCCAGATAGCTTTCTGTATATAGTCAGTCACATATATTTATTATCTCAAATATCTGCACTCCACCCCCCACACACACACACATGCACACACACGTAAACTTCGTCTGTTTTTAATCTATGCCCAATATATTTGCTTTTATTTATAGAAACTGGCGTA
This sequence comes from Trichobilharzia regenti, assembly GCA_944472135.2. NCBI lineage: Eukaryota > Metazoa > Platyhelminthes > Trematoda > Strigeidida > Schistosomatidae > Trichobilharzia > Trichobilharzia regenti. The sequence goes on from OX235270.1 coordinate 4,984,668, forward strand.
GACCACCTGATTCTTTCTTTGCCTTATGCATCAAATCATCTGGATGTCTAAATGTTAGACGAAAAACTTAAACGTGTTAAAGTATACAAGTTAACACCATTCCATCAAATGTAATTCGTAAATATTTTTTTTTTCAAAATTATTACTTTTCTTTTTTTTCGTTTACAACGACAACAAACAACACTTTTGTTTGATGAACAGGAAGGTGGAATTCTCTGTGTTTTCAGCTTGTTTCTCTACTCCAATACATAAAATATTTAAATTTCCCTCAGAAAATCGATAGAATTCATTATTTAAAATAAATCGACACCATTGAATGCAGACTGTATAGGCATACCATTATCGTGTAATAATTTTATTCACATTGTGACAGTCTCAATAGGTAATGTTATGCGAAAGTTGTGTTTTGGACTACAATGGCATAACACTGGATATACAAAACTAGGTTGGTGGCGGTATGTCCAGCTGTTTTTTAGAGTTTATTGAGTCTTTCTCACTTATTAATCAAAAATCTGAAAAGAAGTAAAAAGTTGGGAACGTCAGGATTTGAAACAGCCACCTTTGAATGCCTATTCCCAGACGAGTGGTTATATGACAAATTCCTGTATTTGAAATCGTGCCACCGGCTTATACTTATATTATACTAAATATAGACGCACTGGGGGATAATAAAATGAAAAGTGTGAGGCTTACTGCCATGTAGCCTGTGAGACTCTATTTTCCAGCATAACAGAAATCACTAGGGGATCATCAGTGCCTTATTCCCTTAATCTCGTAAATAATTATCTTTAGTACGATAAACAATGGGCCACTAGAATACCTAACCTGTTTTATCGGTTTATCTAGTGCCTAACGCAAAACCACTATTCGAAGTCATTGGTGTCTGACTCGTTGTGAAGTAATTCTGGCGCTCCACCTGAACTGGAATTTACTCATAATCATCCTCTATTATTTATTTTAAAAATTCATTTTATTCTTTTGTGTGGAACAAAAAGAATCTCCAAGCTTGACCTTAGAAATTGCAATAACAGTGGTGTTTAGATTCTGCAGGATGGGGTTCTTAGCGTCATGCCTAAAGTCCCTCTTTCTACACTAGGCTTAATACCGGCTTAGAGAGGTATGGAAGCTCGTTGATCGAGGATCGAACCCCTTAAAATCTTACTAAAACATTCGGTAAGTGACTGACTACACAGGGACCTTCTGATATCTGCATTACATCAGGTTGCAACAAGTAGGGACTCACCGTATTCCCCAGAAACGCTAGGGTTCGTCCAGCCCACCATCGGTTGTGGAGGGTTGGTGTGCAGACCTAAGGAGATATCGCAGTCTCCACTCTGTGTGTTTGCTCTCTAGATGGTAACGTAATCAAGACCATTCAGTCTCTACCTGATTATTACATAGCTATATTAGCAGGCTCTTCTCCATAGCAATCCGTAGTGTCTCTGCTGGTGATGCCGGACCACCCTCGATGACCCTTGCTGTCATGTCAGCCATGAGTAGTCCCTCTTCAAACTGGAACATAATATGTAAACTGATTGCATATAGACAATCTCTGCCCAAGGGCAGTGACCACTTTTTGCAGGCGCCATAAATACTCCTTGGCACTTCTTCCACTGCGTTGAATGTAAGCCATCAAAGATGGCCTGATGCTTGATAACGTGTCTTTGCAGAGAATATGCTCTACGCATGAACGTAAAAATGATTATTCTTTGTCCGTATCTGAAATATTAACGCCAGCCATCTTGAGATGCTTCATAACAGCCATCGAGAAGGAGCCAATTACAACACTAGCTCTTTGTGCCTCAGCGAATTGTTGAATATACCACCGCCACCGCTACTCCCATAATGTGGACGACCCACCTGGGACAAACTTCTCGTGTCCAGTGTCGTGAATTTCCCTATCAGTTTTTTCTGGTCTCCTGGCAGTCATTACAAAAGCTGTCAGGATTGTCATTGCAATCGCTGGCGCTAAATCTGTCTGAGGCGTAGAGATGGACAAGCTTGACGATTAATCTGTTAACGAAGGTTTCGTACCATCTTGATGTGCAGATAGGCGTAGATTATCAACAGATTCAAAATACTTGAAATTTTGTTTTAATTTGAACGAGGTTCACAGGCTTACCATAAATATATTATATGCGTCACCTAGCAGCATGAACGTCACTCCCTAACTCTTGCCTCACGTTATCACCTGATTTCAGTACTTTGAAACTGCGAAACTGACGAAAATGCATGTTGCTGTTTGTTTAAATTAACATTTTCAACCTGTACACTTTCATCATACATTACTTATAATAGAGAATGTAGGCGGGAAAAGTAAAAAGAAAACGAAATATCCAAAAAAAACCTGTACTGATATTGTTAAATTATGCATTTTGAAAGAAAGGATGAAGTTTGTTCACTAACCTATCCTTCTGTATGAATGTCAGTAGATGTGTGTATGTGTTTGCGTGTGTGTGACATTAACGCAAAGACATGCATAAACGTAAACCTCATCAAGTGATTGTTTATCCAACAGTTTTAATACAATAAAGATCAATTTATTTGTAATATTCAAGTGTTGTAATAAGCAAAAGTGATTTACATATGAAAAAACATTCACACGCACACACGGACGTACACCTGAAGCCACATCGTAAATATGCGTAAATCTTTTGGCAGTGTGTCGAAGGGTGTGGAAAGTTCATACACTTCATCAGCTAATGCACTTTCCATTATCCTCTTGAAATGTTTATTGGTTTTTTTCTGTGTACACACATACACACAGAAGAATATAAACGACGCAGTACTGTGATCTGATTGATAAGGATGAACGTACAAGATGGGATCAATAAGGGGAATATATTTTCCAAGAGTTGATTAACAGCCATGTGACTGATATCAACCTTATATCAGATATTGACATCATTTAGGGGAAAATCATGGCGAAAACCAACCAGTATTGGGTAGGTGTTTCATATGTCGGGATGAGATTCGCACGCATCACCCCCCGTTCCCTACGGGAATCGAACTCATGACTATGAAACCAATCAGTCTACTGATTGTTTAATTTTTCTTCCTTCACGTTCCCCAGTGGAACACAGGGCACCTTCAAGCTATTGGCTTGAAGTTTCTGTAGCAGTGGTGTTTATTTTTACAGGATGGGGTTGCTAGCCTCATTCCGTACCTTTCCTCATTACCAGGATTATTTCTGGCTTAGCGAGGTAAAGGAGTGTGTCTGTGGCCGGGGATCGAACCCAGACCATGTACATGGTCGGCAATAAATGAAATGAAATCCAACGGCCCATGAATTCTAACTTCTATCAATTCTAGTTATAAGTATAACGTCACCAATAGGCAATGAATGCTATCGGCGAGTATTTGCTCTCACAAGAAATGCGAAAAAACACAACGTTGGTACAGCCGTTGGTACATTCACTTCCTATTTCGGACCACCACAAAGAAAAATGGTCATCTGACAGATGGTGCATTTGAATCTCTTAATTTCCTGCATGACTTCAAACGATGACATACCCTTCAATTGTATATATATATATATAGGCTTACATGTGTGAGAGAGTTACCAATCGAAAGCTTAATGGAAAGAATGACATTCTTCTGTTTATTTTTGGGGTGTCATTCACAAAAACAATAATATTAACCACAACAACTTTGTTCTGAACAACAAATTTTATCAAAAATAATTCAACAACTATATAACAACGGCACGTGTCAGGTGATCCACAACGGATAACTCAGCGGGGCGTTTGAAATGAATACAGGAGGAAGACAAGTCTGCCCCCGTATCAACAATGATATTCTTGATTGCAGTCACTGGATTGTGTGTGTGAATGAGGAGAGAAAAGACACAAATACGATGGACCAATAGGAAGACTCTAAAAGATTAGAACCTCGTGGACGATTTATGTCTAATGGTACACCAAATACGAAGACTAACAGGTGGAAACCAACAAGTTTTGAGGAGAGGTACACAGCGAAGTCAGGACTTTGAGTGAAGATAGAAAAGGTGGAGGTGATAAAGATAGTCAACCAACAGCGAGAAAAACAAGCACCAATCACCCACCCTCAGTGGGAACACTTTGAAAGAGGTCACTTCCTGCCTTCACTTATCTAGACAGAATCACTCCAGATAGAGACAGCCGGAAGGGATGAAGATTTCAAAGCCTGAGAGGAACAGAAACTCAAAGGAGACATTCACCACTGTGAAGACAGTTTGGAAATCTTCTGTAACCAGCTCAAGGAGCAATATTCGGATTTACAACACCAGTGTTAATTCACTTCTTCTATGCGCTTGAAAAACTTGGCCGTCAACACCACGAAAAGCATTTTCAACAAGTCAATGTCAATAAACATCTCCTCTGACTCCCTAATGAAGATCAGATGGCCGGTGGAGAAAATTAGAAACAAGTAACTCTGGCTGTTTACGAACTAACCAAGAACGTATAGCCGAACCAACAAATAATTATTAGAAGGAAATGGAAATGGATTGGATACACGCTAAGAAGATCGTTGAGTGACATCGCGCTCTCGTGGAATCCAAATGCGAAATGATGAGTTGGGTCTGGCTGAGTTCGAGGCTGACATGGAAGTTATCATGTGAGGATGAAATGCTAGCATGTGTGGGTGATCGTTGGACTAGCCAAATACAACTGCAGATAACAAGAGGAAACTGAGATATTCTGTTGAATCCCTGAGTTCTACTCTGCAACCAAGGGAATAATAATTTTCTGAACGGAAAGATTACATAATATCCAGAATTTACAGACTACTTTGTTGCACAATATCTTCGCTTCATCCAGGAGCTTCGAGTAATATAGCAATTTGTAATACCTCATGTAAAGAAATAAATAATCCCTTATGGTATCTTTCTTTCGTCGCCGAGATATACGCAACAGTGTACTGATAGGCAATTAAAAAATTTGTATGAGTACTCTTGGCGACCAACTTACATAACTGAATGGGTAAAACAAAGAGAAGTAGAGAAAATTTTACGCAAATCATTGGATAGAAATTCATGTAGCCCAGTAATTCAAGCAGGCCGCCTTTACAGGTTGATTCTTTGCTGGCATCACACCCGACAGGTTCGTCGCTGACGAAATTTCTAGCCTTAACGTGATATCTAGCTATCAATCAAAGGCTGCGTATGCTGCGCATCATTTCACTCTGTCTTCCTTTATCGCTGTGAGACATAGTCATTGAATGTGGAGGATATGAAAAGACTAGCTGTCTTTGATCACAGGCGTCTGCGTTCTACCTCATATGTTAGGTGTTGAATAAGGGGAGGGCAGTAATATCGAGATCAGCTGTCAAGTGTTAGGTGAAGAGGGAAAGTCATGTGCTAGATATGTATGGTTATCGTCTTTCTTGACAGTCAATGTTATCTGACATAGAATCAAGTTGGAAAATAACTAACGGTGGTCAAACCAAGAATTGTCATCAGTCCATTAAGTATTTGGCAGTCAGTTTTAGCCAACCACATAGAGAGGTGTAAAAAGCTTGGTTGGTGTCCTCGAGATGCCAGCTGGAGATAACGGGTGAAATGACTCGAAGTGGTCCTAAGTGGGTGACAGGCATTCAATCTCTGTGACTTCCCATATCCTTTGAAAACCCTACTTCTTTCCATGTAATACTATTCTTTTAGAATACATCTTTTTTCTCTATATTTCATCTTTGTATGTGTGGTACATGGAAGGTGGGAACTCCAACTGCTGCCTTTCTGTGTAAAGTTCATTCAGTCAAACTGCATCCTAGTTACTTAGAATTCTGTTGCTTTGTTCACAGTGCAAGAGAAAAGTGTTACACAATTGATCAAGGTTCCAAAAATATCAAAGATCTCCTCAACACATCCCTTTTCAGCATTTGTAGATTCGTCCAAATCAAATCGGTTTGTGTATTTGCATATTACGGCTTTGTGTCAGTCATTATATTCATCTCACTAAATCCTCCAAAGTGAAGACTGGTAAGGAATTGCTAAGTCATATCAGAAACTGTCGGTCGACTACGTCTCTTCTTCCCATTTCTGTCTGCATACGCCTATATAAATTAAGCAAGTAAGTTAGAAGAAGTTAAATGTTCAGTCTATCTTAACATAGAACTATTCTCCTGTTTATTGTATCACTTAATTATTTTTTTTATTGCACTTTTTATTGTTTTCCACCCTCCCCCCCCCCCCCCCGGGACCACCATCAACTTTGCGTTTTCTAACAGTAAAGGGATCTCACCAAGTGATGCTCAACCTCCTACAGGTCAACAGGCTCCGCCGTCTCCACAAAATCCTCCAGGTCTTAGACAGCGGCGTGGATCCATTTTTGTTACAGCGCTAGCTGCAGAACAACATGGTGCGTCAGGTACATCTACAGACAGTGGGTAGGTTCTCATGCTGTAAAAAATTGGTGTGATTATTATCATTATTATTTGAATAAATTAGCTGAATTCACTGAACAGACTGTGTACAGAACACAGGCGTTTTTCAATGACTTTAATATACTGGACTAAGAAGTTTTCGATAACTGTCTATCGTTATACGACGAATAAAAAAGTATTTAGACGGGTAACTAACTGTCTCTCCCTAATTTATCAGCACAATCTGTATTTAAAAAGTGAGAGATCACTTGTTAAGATGCACTTTGATCCAACTCACGATGAGTATGTAAGTTTACCTTCCAGTTACCGGATTATATTAGCAAAACATTTTGCTGACACAAAACTCCGGCATACTTTGCCTGCCTTAATCAGTCGACTTTATGAAAACAAAAACATTAATGTTGCCAATGACAACTATTCGTTAACTAATACACAGATGTCACTGTATAACTTGAAAAGAATTAGAAATCATTAAAAAGATAAATATTATTAAGTGGTGGTAGGATTCCAGAGTTTCTTTACAATCACTTTAGAACTGGCTTCCTTCACAAGATAACGGGAGAGATTTAACCTCCACTTCACTTATCCGACTAGGGAGCACCGTTTCAACAGAATGGATGAAGATGTTAAAGTTAGAATGGGAAAGGCAAGATACGCCTTCATCAACTTGAAACCAGTTTGGAAATCTTCTGCTTCAACACAAGGAACAAGATTCGCATTTACAACACCAATGTGAGGTTGGTCCTTTTGTACGGGTCAGAAACTTGGATTGCATGTCATGAAAAGAATTTCCAACAGCTTCCTTCTCTGGCTCCATACTGGAAATCAAATGGCCTGACAGAACTCTGGCTGGGGACAAACTAACCAAGAACCGATCAGTCAGCAAATACATAGGAGAAAAAATGGAGATGGATCGGGCATAAATCACGCGCCAGCCAGGCCATTGCTCGAATGGAATCCAAATAGGAAGCGACGAGTGGGTCGTCAATGCGAGGGTAACATGGAGGAGATAGTTTGGAAGGAAGGAAGGAAGAGACGAGAGAGTTTGGGCAATCGTGGACCCAGCTAGTTGAAGGGGACAGCAGAAAATAGAACAAAGCAAAAGGTGTTTTGCTGAAGCCCTGTGTTCCACTTGGAACCCAAGGGAATAATAAAACAATTACAAAGAATGTAGAACAAAAGTCCATACTAATAATAAATCGTATTTTACTAGGTCACATGGTTCACGCTAGGTAAAAGTTGAAACCTATACACACACACACACACACACACACATAATATGAGATACATTACCTTGATTACACTTGTGTGAAATAACCTAACAAAGTTAGAACTAAAAAGTCATCGAATTCTAGTCCAATCGGCTGAATGCTTAACAACGTTGGTCCCATAATAACCTGAAAGTCCCTGGCTATGCAGTTGTGGCTGAGCACTCTTGAATAGTCCCAAAATAAGAAGAAAATGCACTATCCAGTGCTCGTCAGTGGTTTCCAGTGATCTCCCTCAAAATTTTATGAAGCCATGTCAAGTGAAACAGAATAAGCTGCAAGTAACCAGACAACTAGGCACCTATCGGGGAAAAGTTCGACACAAATTAAGCCAGTAGTGGATGACAATGGGAAGTCAATCACAAAACAGGTGGAGCAAAAGAAACACTGGGCTGAACACTTCAAAAGACTTCTAAATCGACGGCACCTACAACGCGCCCAACAATAACAACAACGGAAGCAGAACTACCAGTGAACATTGACCCTCCGACAAAATCAGAAGTCCTGAATGCAGTCAAGTTGCTTAAAGCTGGAAAAGCAGCAGGACCAGATGGAATCCCAGCAGCAGCATTGAAAATGAACCCCAGAGGCAACAGTGGACTTGATGACACCACTACTGGAGAAGGTGTGGAAAGAAGGCAAAGTACCTGAGGATTGGAAGAAAGGATACTTATTCAAACTACTAAGGAAAGGAGACTTAAGTCAATGCAAAAACTGGCATGTAATTATGCTCCTGTCCTTCCCAAGCAAAATGCTAAGCCGCATCATACTGGAGAGAATCAAACAAGCCCTAGAAGGAAACTTCGGCCGCAACACTCTGGATTCAGGAGAGACAAGTCATGTATTGATCAAATTGCCACTCTACGAATCATCACTGAGCAAAGCTTGGAATGGCAGTCACCTCTCTATCTCAACTTCGTCGATTTTGAAAAGGCCTTCGATAGCGTCGATTGAGAGGTGATTTGGAAACTACTTCGCTACTACGGGGTATCACTGAGAATTATACATCTCATCCAATAGTTATACCACAATGCTGCATGCCAAGTAATCCACAACAGAAACTTACGGAATCCTTCGAAGTGAGGGCGGGAGTGAGGCAAGCTGGCTGCCTACTATCGCCAATGATCTTCCTGATTGCACTAGATTGGATAATGCGACAGACAAAGGGTCGGGCAATGAGGAAACAGTCATAAAATGGACTCACACAAAAAGAGACTTGTAGGATCTGGACTTCGCCGATGATGACATATGTCTTATTTCCCACAAAGTGGAAGATATGCAAGTGAAAAGCAACAGGTTGGCAGAAGAAGCATCCAGAGATGATAGGACTTCAGATGAACATAGTTAAACAGAGATGAGTGATGAAGATTCCTGGCCAACAGCCACAGCAACAACAACAACAACAGACAACAATCAGCCAGAATAAATGGGAGGAACCTGAAAGAAACAACCTCCTTTAACTACCTAGCAATTTGGGAAACATCGTTTTACCTGCAGGTGGACAGAACTGACGAGGATGTCAAAGCCAGAATCGGAAAAGCAAAACAAGCTTTCATTTCTTTCAAGTCTGTTTGAAGGTCAACAGCACTCAGCATGGAAATGAAAATAAGATCCGGATTTTCAACTCCAATGTGAAATCAGTCAGCGCTACTATACGGATGAGAGACTTGCACTGCGCGTCATAAAGAGCATCTCAAACAAACTTCAGACCTTCGTTAACAGTTGTTTTCGCTCAATACTCAAGATCAGATGGCTGGCCAGAAAAGATCAGCAACTCTAGCAGAGAACCAAGCGCAATGGAGATGCGCGGCTGAAGCCCAATGTTCCTCTAGGAATTAAAGGAAATAATAATAATAAGGTCAGTTGGTTACTAAACGAAGTATGCGACAAGTATTCAGTTGAATATCGTTGAAACACCTACAACTGTAAAGAGGAAATCCTAGTGATCATGTAAAATAAATCGCCTGCCGAATCATCATCATCATCACTCATAGTAGGGCTAAATTTACAATGTAATGACTAAACCAAAAGTACTTTTTCTTTTATTGCATATTATGCAGATTGTTGTGTATGATGGTGGCATAGACAGACGGATAACCTGATGGCCGACTGGTTGGTGGTAGTTTGATAAACCCGCCAGTGATACAGTGATGATGGTCAGATAGACAATCACAAATAGCATAGAAGGAATACAAACAACAACAAAAAAATTCACCTTAGAATAGAGAGTATTCACCATAACCTGTCCTTAGATAGTCACTATATACAGCGATGAAGATGTTTATGTCTCCTTGTTAGTGTTGATTCAATAGTCGGTTAGTTAGTTTGTTTGTTAGTTCTATCCATCTTCACTACTCTCATTTTCCTCCTACTAATTCTACTACTACTACTACTACTAACAGTACGTCGAAATTCATACAGACACACGCAGACACGCACTTTCCATCGTTATATAAGCTAGAGGTTAGATGTATATATAAATAGACAGACATAACGCGCTAGGACACGTGAGTGAACACAAGCATAGACACATGAACACAATACACACGCGCAGAGACACACGCACACTCAGAGAAATATAGCTACAATACTAGTGTGTTGTAATACTTTTGAATGGATTCATCAATCTGCTGTTGTCCTGACATCGTTTATTTCACTAGTTTGTTATTAATAATAATAATAACAATATTTGAACTTGAAACTATTACTGAGACTTTCTAATGTACTCACCATCATCATCATCACTATGATCATCATCGTCAATTATATTACATATATATGAAATAATGAAATCTAATGTCGTAATAAAATTTGGAATGTATAGCGCAGTGTTTCTGGAAATACATTTTCTATATATCGACTGTTGCTGTAATTAGGCAGGCGAATAATACATGTACAAGAATACCAACACAATCATTGTCTTCACTGTTTGACGGCTGACTACAGAGGGAAAAGGCGACAGTGAAGGCGAACGAGACGGAATGGAATAAATAAAAAAAGAGAAAATGCGGTTTTCACAATACTACAATCTGTGATCTATCCGGATTTATAGTATACATATACATATACACAAATATACGCATATTCAGTGCATAAAAAGTATCGTTCTTTTTTTTTTGCCCGGGGGGAAACGTCATGTGGAAGAAATGCTGTATAATAAGCTGTGTCAGGTGTAGTCAACACCAAGAAAATGATTATCATCAGAAAAGCCTGACCAAAATGAAAACATCGGGTAATTCAACAACAAATTCGGATGTTATATCACCTTTACTGCTGGTAAATTCTACAGATTTAAAACCAATTGAAAATAATCACTCTATGAATTCAAAATGTGATCCACAAGACAAGAATAATACGAATACAAATAGTGTTAGTGAGAAAGAGAAATTGTCAACAAGTCCTGCTGATGTAATATCATCCACTACACTGAACACTAATGAATTAAACTCAATTAAGCCTGAAATTAGGGTGGAAAGTAGTAATTCTGGAGTACAGATAAGTGGAAGTACCACTGACTCGATTAACCCTTCTACTAATAATAATAGTACTACTAATACTACTACTACTACCACTAATGTTATGTCAGGCGATAGTCCAATGCCCATCTCTTCCACCTCCGCCGGCTCATTAACCGATACAACCAATTCATCGATAATAAAGCGTCCTTTAAAACCTGTAGATTCATTTGTCCATAGAAGAGAACGGGAAGAGGAAGGCGTTCGACCATTTAATCAGTTATTTAGGCGATCTATTTCTAATGCACATTTCACTTCCATTAATCATACACACCATCATAATCAACATTATCATCAGCAACAATCACAACAGAATTCTAATAATATTAATAATAATAATAATGTTAATAATAGTAGTAATCAAACAATTCCTACATTTTTCTTACCCCGTACAACAACAACAACTGATTGTGCAACAACACTTTCGCTAACCCTGTCCCCCACTAATAATTCACCGACTATGTATGATTCAATTGGTCTACAACCTGGAACAAAAAAACCACCTATACGCAGAGGATCTATGATAGTAAGACTTGGTAGATCAAGTACCGGTGGAACAGGTGGCATTACTGGCGGCAGCGGAAGCGGAGGCGGCTGTGGTGGAGCCGGCAGTATATCAAGTACAAATGGATTAGCTGGAATACTAACTGATCCTACAAATAATCTACCGGGTGGTGCTGTTGAAGGCGTTATTGTAACTCCATTTGCTCAAGTACTTGTTAGTATGCAACGAATACGGAGTGCATTTATTCGTTTAACAGCTGCTCAAGTAACAAATAGGTAAGTAAACAGTAATGATTTTTGTAAAAAATAATAAAAAATAAAACAAAAAACCACTATTTTACTACTTTTTTTTTCTATACCTAATTCACTTCGGCGCTTTTAGTCTTTTACTTGCCTAAATTATAATGAAATCAATGAACTACACAGTAATAGTAGAATGATAATTGCCTGATATGAGATATTCTATTTTTATGACGAGGATCTCATGTGACTAGTAATTATCTCAGATATCTGCATTACTCCATTAAGACAGAGGGAGAGAGAGAGAGAGATGGCATAGAGATTATGTTTGGAAGGTCGATAACATTTGAGAGTATCATCTAGATAATGGACATGTTAAACTGAAGAATAAGACGGAGATAGACTTTACCAACAAAATAATTTGATTTCTTGAAGATTTAAGATTACCAACTGATTTCGTCTCTAAAATATTGGTGTCTTCTTGATGATGCCTTGAGTGTACTTTATCCGATATAGACGAACAGAAGTCATAGATTAACCCATTAGTTTTATATCTCTTCAACCGGTGGGTCACATTTTAGAGGGGGAAGTTTAAAAGTAGTCTTTACATCTTCTTGCTAGCAATGAAACCGACCTCAGAAACAAACTTGCAAGTACCTTTTGGATCAAACATTTCTAAGTGATCTGAATACCGAGATGCCAGGTTCGACTCAGCTCAGAGATGTCAGAATCAGTTCAAACCATCTGAATTCTGGCTAGCTGGCTGGAAATTCGGTCAGACTGGTGATATACATGACATCAGATTTTCAATTTGTAAATTGCACAGTTCGAGGAGCTGGAATTTCACAACACAGTTTCATTTGTAGACCACAATTATTCACATCACACATACACATCCACAGACAATGTGTGATCTGCTTGACGCCATATGTATGTCATCGTTTATTTTTGCTTGCCTTATCGATTTCCATCCTTGGCTATCAAACAGATAGCATATTAGGTCAATGTAGAAGTCTTGATTAGACTTCAGTAGGTAGTCATCACACGAAACCATTGCTTCGTCGAACGGACGACTGACAGTTTCAGTGACAAAATAAACGAACCAATCAGTGTATGAAAATATGCAAATTTTAGACTACCACTTATGTAGAAGTGATCATAATAAGTTGCAAGATAATATCCGGACCATTGCAAGACAACAACCAACTGTCTGCTACGCGTAATAAACGTTTATATTCATCGTAGAGGATTCAGATGCACTGATGTAAACATCCCTATGAAGGAAATGCCATTTATGATGGGTGTATTGCATAAATCAATATTATTTGTGCGTGTACCTGTTAAAAGAACTGTATAGTAGGTTCATTAACTCTTGAAAGACGATTTACATATGAGGAGGTTGACTTAAACAAACTAAAGCTACTCCAGGTAATTTGTCAGAGTGGACTGAGAAGAAATAGCTCCTGAAATAATGGAGAAGATCTGTAGCTCAGGTGGATGATACCGGTTTAGTTTTCTTCTCTGAGTTGGTTGATTTAACTGCGAGACTTTCATTCTCTTCCCTATATAGACACAACATCTTCAGAGCGGGTTTTGGTATGAAATGGAATTGTTTGAATTCTCCCTCCATGACTGATGATATAATTGTATCTCCTGTGACAACCACTGCCGCGATTAGTTGTCAATTTATATCTCCCTTGATCATTTTGATTGGCTGGGAATTTGAACCGTCTCTTCATGCGATTCATTTTTTTGTTATTAGTTGGTAAATTTGGTCTATAGTAGTGTGATTGTTAATTGCTGATCATTCCGAGTATAAGGCTTCTAGAAACTCTCCGGCATCACTTCCGGTATTTATTCTTTTTAAAAGTTCTACATCCTCTCAATCGAATTGGTGTTCATGATAATCTATATGCATTGATATAATAATAAATAATTTTTCCTTCACGTTCCCAGTGGAACATAGGGCTCCAAGCTAGTGGCTTGAAGTTTCTGTAGCAGTGTTTAATTTTTACAGGATGGGGTTGCTAGCCTCATGCCCAACCTTTCCTCTTTACCAGGATTATTTCTGGCTCAGTGAGGTAAAGGAGTTCGCCGGCCGGGGATCGGACCCCGGACCATATGCATGGTCGGCGAGCGTGCTAACCGCTATACCACCGACGCACTGCGAGCGCTGCATTAATATAAAAGAATACATATCGTGTCTTTTCACAGCTAATTTATGTTCTTGGATTCTTAGTCGAAGCGGACGCCCACTTTGGCTGATCTAGTGTTTGTCACAGTTGATACAACTTATATTTATACCTTCTTTTTCTGTTGAATATTTTCGTCTGCACAATATCAATCAAATGAATTGATTGCTCTGGATGGCTTGTAAACTATATCTTTTTCAAAAGGTCTCAGCATTCTAGAGATATTCTTCATGTGTAGGGCGGACACTTTTTGATGAAATTATATGGATATTCACATACTTTTTGAAGACAGTTAGTAGGTGTTTCTCTTCCATTCCCTTCAGTGTCGGAGTGCTGCAATTTATTTGGACCCTTTTAACCAATGTCTGCTCACCGTTTCGTTTTTGAGTATTTGGATTATTGCTATTATACTTGAATATTTGATCTATGTATGTCTATGCAGTGATTTTCTGTTTGCCTGTGTTCTAAATTGCCTGTGTTAGTTCTGTTGATGAAGACATCTAAGAATGGAATTTCGCCAGAAGACATAATTATATCATTAGTCATGGAGGGAGAATTAAACACAGGTCCATTTCATACTAAAACCTGCGTTGAAAACGTTTTGTTTAGATGGAGAAAAATAATTCTAAACAAGAGGTTGACCAACATTACATTCTCAAATGTTTAAGAAGCAACTTTCGCTTAATTTCTAAACATGATAAATGGCCTTGTTCTTTCCAATTTCTATTAGTATACGTGTGAAAAAAGCATTTTTTAGAGTTGATAGGCACAGGATTTAGTTCGTAGAATTTCTCAATATCAATAACTTTGAAGTTAAATAAGGTGGCTGCTTTTTGTTTCAATTTGTAGCGAATAATTGCACCTCTAAACCCATGATTTATGAAGAATTGAGCATATTATACCTTTATTATCATTGGTTCTCCGATTTCCGACTGAAGCATAGGACTTCAATGGAGCACCTCTATTGTAATCTGTTCTATACGCAGTCATCACATTTAGTTACCGCAACAAATCTTAACATGATTTTATTTTGTACTAAAATGACCCTCTCCATATCACCTTCTGACTCATGGACAACGCGTTCCTTTTCACTCAGGCGTTAGAAAATGCACTGTATGAACCGATGAACTCTGAGGAGAAGTCCAGGTTATATATACATTATTGACGGAATGTGGCAGTCTACTTAGCTCCAATTGAAACATAGGAATTCGAGGATGAGCTGTAGAGTTCCACTGTAGCAGCGTTGTCGTTTTCATTGTATGGGAATGCCGAATTACAAAGACTCTTCCTCCTTTGCTAAGTTTCAGGACCGGACCACATGCGTGGTTGGTAAGCAATAAGTCACTCCTACTGTAACAGTAGTTAATTCGAATCGGAAACCGACTCGGCACAAGTAATGAACTGTGAGAGTAGGGTCAAAAGCGCTTCTATCTCCTTCAACAGCAAAATAAACTGCCTATATCTCTGATGAGATTTTCAAAGACAGGCACTTTTCTCCCCTCAATCAGCTAAAATACTTATTGTGGTTATTCTGTAATAGATTTAGGCCTAAAACCGACTAGAAATTGCATCTTTGGGCTTTCGTTTCGTTTAATTAAAAAAAATCTCTAGCCCAGAGTTATTTATGTGAAATTCAGATAAAGCTATTGGGTTAATGTATTGATTATCTCCTTGATTTCGGTAATTTATTCTGAAACAAACACCCTCTAACCCATCTAATATTAGATGACTGTCGGATTACTGAATGCCTATTACAGAAAAGAAGGGAAGTGTACTTATCACTTATCTATGAAGAGTTAAATACCAAAGAGATAATCACAGGTTGCTTTTTAAAAGACAAATCTTATAAGACAAACAATGTTATTCAACCGGAAGATGTCTAGGGACTGGATTTAGTTAGTTTTTTTTTTCTTCTAGATCAATGTTCCTTAAGGCAGGAAAACCCAAGTTGATCCGAAGCATTGTTCTTTTTGATTCGTGTAAATCTTAAAAGCTAGCTCACCCAAGATTTTAAGAAGAAACTATGCTCCCAACTCCTTAATTGTTAGCACAGGGGACAATTTAGGGCGGAGGCGGGCGCGGGGGCGGAAAGCAGTAGTTAATGGATTCATTAATTTCACTAGAAGGACTCATCCATCAGCTGAATACTCCTTTACAAACACTGTGATTTATACACTCTTCACGTAGGACATTGTGACAGCAACAAATAAGGAGTGGTTCTAATGCGAAAGATAAGTGTGCGTCGGTGGCACAGAGGTTAGGAGGCTCGCCGACCAAGCACATAGTCCGGGGTTCAATCCCTGGCCGACGCACACCCGATATCAATAGTCGACTTGTAAATTTTGGGCTACCTATGTCACATACTGAAAATTCCATACTTGTTTTAAAAATACAGTGTGAAGTCAAGCTATAATAAAAGTTTAAATTTAAACTGTTAACGTCACTGTTAAGTGAATAATATTCATCATCAAGGTATTAACATATTAACAAACAAATTGGAGTTATTGTCATTGAATGACTGCAATTATGAACACCTAGATTTAATAATACTATTGAAATATAAGGAAACTTCGTAAAATAGCACAAATAAGTAGGTAAATTTAACATCTGTAAACTATACAGAACTCAGTAACAAGATTTTAACATATCTGATTCATACTGTCATAAGATAGTATGAATAGCCCTCAAGGAGATGAATATTCAACCCCAAGATTTTCAACTTCCACATATCCTAAGAAAATTAACAGTATGTCAGATATGACAATAATAATAATAATAATGATAATGAAAAGAACATTGAAAAGAGAAGAGGATAATATAGGGGGAAAACTATAGAGGTAGATTTAATTAAGCTAACTAACTACTGTCTCCTTTTTATATACAAAGTTCCGAATTCTTTATTCTCTGTCTGCACTGGCCTCAGCAAGACCAAGAGCTTTTTTTTATCACACTGCTTATCATCTACTACAAAGCTATTACTTAGCGGTACTGTACAACCACAGTCCAATAAATGCTCCTTGGGAGATGCTATCCTAGATTTAGTTGGATTACTCACGAAGTTTCCATGAATTACAGTATGCAATCAAATCTAGGTGCTTACAAATATACCTTAAAATAACTCCAGTTTATCAGTTAATATGTACAACGTTGATGAATACTATTCACTTGATAAAGAAGTTTTAGGAGATTATTACTCATCCATCGAGTATATTGATTACTGTTCATGATCTGATCTCCTCGAATTACTTCCACTTCAAATTAGAAATCTGATTAATAGATAATTAGAGTTTTTGTTATTTTTACCACAATGTAAAGTAGGATTGCGATGAGGTGGGTGGGTGGGTGGTGAAGGGTGAGAGTTTTTCATAATTCGCACTCCAGAATAGCAAAATGCTAACTAATGTATTCCATTAGTTGAACAAGTTACGAAATAGTATATATGTTAGCTTTTCAGGAGAAAATAATTTAACTGTACTCTTACTTCAGGGATATTTTCAAATATTATTAAATGAATCAGAAAGCTTAGACGTCAATTTTTAAGTCAAAATGGTCTGACTTAAATAATTATCAAACAGTAGGGCAATCAGGTATCTGACATCTGATTCCCATAATGAGTGTTACTGTACGTTGGATACCCTAAAATGGTATCAATAAAACGGTAGCTTCTTGGATTATTTCATTCCTTAAGTTCTGAATGGAGTATACTAATTCAAGCCTTAGAGTTTCTATTACGGTGGTGTTGAGTTTTTATGGCGTGAGACTGCCAGCCTTATGCTAAACATCCCTTGTTTTCCTGGATTTCTACCGGAAAGATAATCTCTAGAAATTCGTGGGCGGGGGAGTCACACCTGGAGCCCCGGCTTCACTGTGTAGAGCGCTTCATCACTTAACCACCGGTGTACTGTTCTATTTTCGCGCTGGGGTATTGAATTATCAGTCATTAGTAATTAATTTCAAGGTTATTAATAATACTATTCCCATGGATTCCTAACAGAAAAAAGGGTTTTGACAGTATGTATTCACTTCATCCCTGCAATCCCTTAAAGATGGCTGCAGCATTACCCATAAGCTCTCATTTACTCATACTCTCTGCTCCATGTCAAGCTCGAATCGACTATAACCAAACTCGTTGTTTCCTATTCGAGCCCCACTCGAGTGATGGCCTGACGTACGATATCACCAAACGGTCTCCTCAGAGTGACCAATCAATCCACTTTCATTTTCTTCGACATATTTATCAAGCAATAGGTTCCTGATAGGTTTATTTCAAGAGTTTCTTGTTTCCAATCCTTTCTCACTTTCTGATCTTTAATATGGAACGAAAGTGTCTGTTAAAAAAAAGGCTTCTAACCGGTTGGAAATGCTTTTCGTGATTCATCAAATCTTTTTAATCACACAGAAAAAGTGACTGACACTGTTGACAATCTGAATTTTGTCGTTTATACTGGCTACATTGATATCAGTGTGATGAATGTCTGGTTTCAACATCTTGATCCATGGCGGCTGTGTGTAATTCAACCGATACTGCCGAGATAAGTGAAGGCACTGACTTTTTAAAATTGCTAACTCGTCATTTGTTTCAGTTGGTCGGCTAGTTATCTTCACCACCCTTCCGTGTTCTCTGTGTTCCTTTTGAAGTACACCAATGTTAGCTGATTCTTCTTCCAACCTCAAAGGTTGAAGATAAGTTGATTAATCTGTCCTAACAGAGTTCATTGTGCATTTGTTTAGAATTTCATCTAGTGAAGACTCTGAGTGCTTTTAGGTCCTAAAATCTATCTTGTAGCGTGAATTGATGGTAATTATTATTATTATCCTTTCACATTAGCGCATATACCTTCCAACTTACTTTCTATCTGCTTTTTTGTTCCTACTCCCCTTATAACCTTAATCATTACTTTTGTGATTACTTTCCATAGTATATAAAGGTCGGTTGGATTGAAGTCACAGCCATGTAAACTTTTTTTTAACATATCATTCACCTATTATTATCATCATTATCATTGATAAAATAAAGCTAATTGAATTGGTGAAGCTCATTCAGAGATAAGTAAGCACAAGCCTAGTCAAAATGTTTTATGGTTAATTTAGGCGCAGAAATAAAAAGAAAACGGGGGTGGGAGGAGGAAGAAAAGTTTTCACATGTGAACCGTTTTAAAAGTTGTCTTCATCTAGGTCAAAAAGGAAACGCCCAAAAATCTACTATGAAGTCAATATCTCACAATAATAAAACAAACTCCTTCTCTCAGCAGTACTAATAACAATGCTGATAATAATTAAGGTCAATGCTGTGTGTAGTGTATATTCTACATGATCCAACTTTGCAAAAGTATACTAAAACACTGGATATCATTTTGAAGAAATTTAAGTATCTTAATGTTTAAAAGTTCAGTTGAAAACTTTTAACCGTCTTTTGGTAAGACACTAGTTAGTTACTACTGCAAAAAACATCTACTCCTTTGTTTGGTGCAGATTGAGTTCTACCACTCAAGTCGGCAATGTGGCCAGTATGCCACCAGGTGGCTCATCATCACCTTGCACTATGAAATGTTAGTATTATATGGTTCGAGGCGATCGACAAGAAGCCCTACCTAGATCTAGGTTTCGTGCTAGTTGGCAGTCACCAGTCAATCAGTAAGGCGTATCTGCAACCATGAAGGAACTGAGGTCCGTTGTGAGATTCGAATCTGCGTCACCCAGCTCGCAATTGATCTCCATACTGCAAACATGATTGACTGATAGAACTCAGTCTGCACCAAACAAAGGACTACACACTTTACACTAATTACTGACTAGCGTTCAATCTAACACAGTCGTACAGGGGAGGTGAATCGCGAGCCCGAATAGCTCAGTAGTAAGGTGTCTGAATGTGGCACTGGGTGGCGCGTGTTCAAATCTCACAAAGGACATGACTTCCTTGCTGACTGATTAGTGCCAACTAGCACGAAACCTAGGGTGTGCAGGGCTTCCTTCCGATTGCCTCCAATTATCTAATAAAACCATCTTGTATTTTACTGCTGTCAAATAAATAAATAACTTGAAGGATGCTTTCAAAATGAAATGTCATAATCGTTGCTATAGGTAGGTTGCAGTCAGGGTTCTCACAGAACAGTCCACGTGTTAGCAAAAACTCCTTAGTTCAAGTCTCATTGTCATCTCCATCATGACATGGACAAATTCAAAAGCCGATAATAAACTGAACCAATTAATTTTGGAAACGGAAAACAATTTGACGGATGATGAATGACTAGCTGGGGAATCTGTCAGGATGCACATTTCATTCATTCCCTTTTGGAAACCATTAGCTGGAGGGTGTATTTACATTCCCAGTGGGTGAATGTGCGCCAGTGAGTGATGATATTCCCAATGAGACTGGAATCCGGTTCTCATCATTTCAAGCGCAAATGCTTTCTTCATCTTCTAGACACCATTTAGGCCACAAGAATCACCCTTTCTGGGCACTGGCCGTCAGTTACTATTTTGGCTTTAGTTCCAATTCTGTTCTTCCCCTTGATTGATTGGATCCAAATGTCTGGTTAATCCTCAGTCATCTCGTTGAAGCGTCCCTATTATTTGAAGGTGATATGTCAACAGAAGTATGAATATTTCAGTCCGGTAATTCAATGGGAAATAATCAGAAATCAGAAATTCATTCAAACAAATAGTGGAAAACAATCTCTAAGAACTTTAGGTACTTTGTTTATATGTAGTTTCAAAATGCCGATGACTACAGTAAGCGAACTTCATTGAGTTTTTTTCGTTAACTAGATGCTTTTATGCTAAATATAAGTCTGGCATTTGTTCAACTCTGTTGATCTATGTGTAGAACTTGTGCACTGTGGTAGTAAGTAATTCCATATTAGTGCCTTTATTAGATGTATCACACAGTCAGTGGAACAGTATTAGTATTTACTGGATGACAATGTTTCGAACAACACTTGGTGTTCATAATCATATCAATTGTAATTACACGACTTTGGAACTTGAGTTTCATGGTGTTCTTTGTTCTCTCCTATTTGACTCAGGGACAGTAGAATTTTCCAGATATCTAATACAGGTGTTGAATCATTCCTACTACATGTATTTGCAGTTGATTCGGTAAACAAAGCTTATGCTATCAATCTCTCCCTCCACCCTGTTAAATTAGATTTTAAAACTGTCATCCTATCCCAGACTATTTTAAGGTTGTGTGTAACTGCATGTAGTGAGTGCCATAGCTGAACTATTCTCTAGATTTCTTATCTTATTTGGTCGGGTTAACCAATCTAGATTTTGCCAAGTTTTTATACTCGGCTAGTCTGACTGACTACCCCCGTTCTACTACTTTGACCTATGTATTTGACCTGACAATCACTCCAGGAGGGTATTAGATAAACTAAATTGTTTTGTTTTAAATGCTCCACAGGATTGATCCTTTAACCGACAAAGCTTGTTTCTAATTGAGTTTGTGGTTGGTTTGAATACCAGCCACTTTTATTCCTGCTTTGTTAAGAATTCTACGTAAGGTTCCCGGGTTCCTTCCTTGTATGGGATTACTACTGATGATTTAGACCAACAATAATATGGAACAACCCTGTTGAATTGCACATCAAATAGATGTCACGATGTTTCTAGCTGCTCAGATGAACATGTTAAAAATCTTAGAGACGTAAGCGTTTTTGAGAGTTAGTGCTGGACAAATCAAAAACATGCAACCAGTCCATGAAAATCTTCATAGTCACTCTGAGTCACACAGGGAGGTAAAGGTTGTCTGCTTGATGTCCTTAGGGTTCTAACAACTAAGACTATTGATGATATGGCTGGGAATCGTTCTCAGTGACTCTGATGGATTCACTCTCTGTCATCTCCCATACCAATTAAACCCTGTTGTTCAATTATTGGTTTTGTAGGGATTTTGTTTGATTGCATGGAGGATTTAATCATGAGCTGACATCAGTTAGAGAACCACTGGAAAACCTGGGAGTACTGGACAGCTGTTTCGTCCTAGTTTGGGACTCTTCAGCAGTACTCACCCACCGGGATTCGAACCCAGGACCTTCTGGTTACAAGGCGAGCCTGTAGACCATTAGACCACTGGGATCCGATCCAATGGCCCATGAGTTCTAACTTCTGCCAATTCACGACATAGCGCAACCGCTATCGAATGTCCCAAACTAGGCTGGTGAAACAGTTGTCCAGGTTTTCCAGTGGTACTCTAACCAGTGTCAGCTCATGAAGAAATCCTGTGACTAATAAACCCTGTTGTTTTTTCACGCGTTAGTATTCTCTATTTCTTCCTCACATTTTTGCTTGGTTATCTTTTCTTTGAATTTCTGTTTCCCCACTTTCCTCTTCTCGTATGTGTGTTCTACATGGATTGCGGCGTCTCAAAACCAGTCAATCAGTGTTGCTGAATAGTTGTTACGCAATAGTAGCATACTGGGTTTAATCCTGAGGTTCTTAATAACTTCTTTTGGATAAATTGATTCAGAAACAGAAATCACTAAATCTTTAACGCTGTTACCCATGGAATTTGTGCCTGTCAAACAAAGATTCAGTAAATAATACACTTTTTATTCTTATTTCCTTGGGTTGCCATTGAAACTTACCCCGCTTCAACAGTATGTTGCCTTTTTTTTCGTGTGCTCTGCAGTCTTCTTTATCTTGTTATACAATTACCCACAAGCTTTCATCTCGTCTGCATACAGTCTGCTCATTGTTGGATCGATTATGGCCGGCTCCATGTTCTCCATTCGGATAGTTTCAACTCAAGTGGGTGGCCTAGAGCACTATATCACCCGAAGGTCTCCTCAGCGTGTGTCCGATCTCTCCGTCTCCATCTTCTTCGAAACAGATCCTTGACTGGTTTGTTCTGAGAATTTTTTTTTTGTCACTAATTCTTTTTCACTGGTATTCCAGTCAGACAGAGACAGGAGTGGAACGCTGCTTTATATATCTGTCTCTGTATGAGTGCGTCTCTGTGTGTATGTTTCGCTTAGGGATAGTGGGAAGTCAACATGAAGGGTTAAAATAAGTTTTTCAGTATGTGTAAATAGACGTAACACAAGCAACCAACCTGCTTGTTAGAACAACAGATGAATACTAATCACAGCATAAATTATATGATTTGTCGTAAGTCACCTCTTTAGCAACCACAACGCTAAAAATGCCGAGTAAACAGTGAAAAGCAGAAATACTTGAAATTCATGCCTCTATAAGTGTGCGTGTGTGTGTATATGTTTACTGACTTGCCTACCTTTCACTCCACTTAATCAATTATTAAGTTACCAGCCTAATTATCTCCTCAAATGAAGAAAATATGTTTTCCGACAACAGTGTTTGTGTGCAAATAGTAATAACTGGGAAAGAAAAAACTGTAATTCAGACAGTTTCGTATTTGATGAGCGCGTAAACACATCTTGCTTTGCATACTTTTTAAAGCGATACACATATATTATTATTTTCTGCTTTAGTCCCTAGAGGAACATAAGGCCTCAGCCGCACGTTCGGTTCTCTGCCAACGTTTCCACCTGGCTCCACGTCTGCCCACATGATTTCACCTCCTCTTCTTATGACCTCCTCCATGTTGCCCTCGCAATGACGACCAGTACACCGCGTCTTATTCGGATTCCATTCGAGTAATGACCTGGCGTGTGATGTCGCTTGATAGTTTTCTCGGAGTATGGCCAAACCATCTACATTTCTTTCTGCAGATCTGTTGCACATTCGGTCCCTAGTTAGTTCGTTTTCAGATATCCCTCACTACTGCTGATCTTTTCTGGCCGGTCAGCCATCTGATCTTGAGTGGTATTGAGCGAAGACAACTGTTAACGAAGGTCTGAAGTTTGTTTGAGATGCTCTTTATGACGCGCAGTGCAAGTCTCTCATCCGTATAGTAGCGCTGACTGATTTCACATTGGAGTTGAAAATCCGGATCTTATTTTTGATGCTGAGTGCTGTTGACCTCCAAACAGACTTGAAAGAAATGAAAGCTTTTCCTATCCTCCCTTTTACACCCTCGTCAGTTCCGTCCGCCTGTAGTTGAAACGATGCTTCCCAGATTGGTACGTAGTTAAATGAGGTTGCTTCTTTCAGATTTCTTCCATTTATGCTGATTGTTGTCTTTTGCCTGTTGTTGTTGGTGTTGGTGTTGGCCAGGAATCTTCATCACCTCTGTTTTCTCTATGTTCACCTGAAGGCCTATCTTTGATGTTTCTCCTGCCAACTTGTTACTTTTCACTTCCATATCTTCCAGTTTGTGGGATATCAGACATATATCATCGGTGAAATCCAGATCCGAGATCTAATTTTGTTGTCGTGTGGGTCCATTTTATGCCAGTCTCACTGCTGCCCATTGTCTGTGGCATTATCCATTCTACTGCAACCAGGAAAATAATTGGGGATAGTAGGCAGCCTTGTCATACTCCCATCTTCACTTCGAAGGATTCCGGGAGTTTCCCGTTGTGGCACACAGCATTATCGTACAGTTTTTGGATGAGGTGAATAATTGTTGACAGACAGACGTGCTTATAATTTGTTCGGTAGGCTTTCCTTGATCACACATCTGCCTCTTTTGTTAAACAAGCTTGATACGACACAAACACGGTGCTGGACTAATAAGTGGTTGGATTCCTATTTTTCTGACAGAAAGCAGTACACTACAAGTAACGGGAAGTTCCCAACTAGCTTACCTACTCTAGCTGATGTTCCTCAAGGTGCTGTTCTTTCTTCTCTTCTGTTTTTATTTCTTCTTACTTGGCTAAGCCTATTCTGATGGAGCCAATTTTCAAAGTTTGTCGATGATCTGACCATTTTGCATACCGGTTACTTCTTAATTGAACTGTTCCAAAATCAATACCTTTTAATGAGAAACTAGTCAATAGACCTTGTCAAATGATAGTAGACTTAATTCCTCCAAATATAAGCTTGTTAATTTCACTTTTGGACAAAAAGCTGACTTACAGGAACTTGTTATTTTCTCTGCAGCTGGTGTCATACAAGGCGCTGAAAATGAAACGAAGTCTAGTGGTAAATACCTCGGATTATATTTTTCTTCTGACTTTTTTCTAGTCTTCACACATAATGTCAGTTGCTATAAAGATATTTCTTTTAACGCCCCACATAAGGCAGCTAAGTCAATCTGGTTTCACGCAGTCTCCACTTTCCCAGTTTGGTAACTATTGTATTCTACCTATTCTTCTTTACTGCTCCCCCACAACTTAACCCTTCCTGGGCTACTCAAGAAGGACTTTCTTTGTTACATTGAGAATTCCACTAAAAGCTGTGAGTAGGACAAGTGAAGTGTCACTAAACAAACTTGTTGACATTGTTGCTAGAAATCAGAGAATATCATATTGTCAGACCACTGACCACCCTCTCCATGCACAACTGTCTCCTTGTATCTGTGTCATCAGGCAGAACTGTAGGCAAATATAAAAGACTTTATGCTCAGGCGACTACAACAGCTTATTTAGCGCGTATTTTAATTGACGATGAAGGTGAACAAGGCATGACACTACTAACCTACTGAGAAACACTAAGTAAACGTGCCGTTTCATTGTTATATTTTTGTTTAAAATTCCTAATTCAGTTTTAGTTTTACATTCATACTCTTAGTGGGAAGCGTTCTCAATGTAAACGACGTGTTTAACTATTTCCCACCGTACTACGCAATGTAGACAGGAAGTCAGATGCAGTGTTGTACTGCATGCTGAAAATTCCAAAATTACTGTTTCAAATGAAACTATTACTATTCATTAGAAAATGTATAGGTTGTACGCGTAGGTCACTGATAAGACTATCTTCCAATGCGGCTGTTGAAAGGAGAAATGAGATATCCCGAAACAACACCGATCAACTCTTGAGCATCTTATTACTACACATCATTCAGTACCAATATAGAAATCTTTCAAAGTGATATTATTTATAAGAGGTAAGGTTAAGTGGTTCGAATGATTACCAGCCACATTTTCTGTCTATATAGGGAAATGTCATGACATTACATTTCTTTGACTTGCAGAGTAATTTTTTATATATTAGATGGTTGGATGCAATTGATAGGGAGCCTTGGACTTGGTTTCGTGCTAGTTGGGACTCATCAATCAGCAAGGCGTATATACAGTCATGAAGGATATCATGTCCTTTGTGAGATTCGAACCCGCATCATCCAGTGCTGCCTGCAGTCAGAGACGTTACCACATCACAATAGTTACTAGTGTCAAACCAAAGTATCCATTACAGTCCTACAGGAAGTGAATCGCGGGCCCAAGTAGCTCAGTGGTAGAGTCTCTGACTGCTGCAGTGGGTGACAAGGGTTTGAACTCAGAAGGGACATCACTTCCTTCAAAGTGGTTTCAGATACGCCTTGATGACTGATGAGTGTTGACTAGGAGGAAACGTATGTCTAGCTAGGTAGGGCCTCCTCGAAATCACCTCCAACTACTTTATATCATCAATGTGTACCATGATGGCAACCTACCTAGAATGGTGGCCGAATCACAAACCTGACTGATAGAATCCATTCTGCACCAATGATAGGACTAGGTACATCACACTAGTTACTAGTGTCCAGTGAAATTTGATATACACTCCATCTTCATTTAAATTACTCTCCTAATTTCTTTTCAAACCCTTAATTTTAAGATATATCTTATACGTAATCTGAATCTCTTACTCTTTTGAACAGTATTCATGTTTCTTAGTTTTCTAGTTTTCTTCTCATTAATTAACTCAAACAAATCAAGAGCGACAAATGTACTGGAAATTCAAACGACACTATGAGTTTATCTGGGATGTTCAAATCGTCTAACTGTTCAACGATTTTAAAAGTGTCTTTCTATCTGTAAGCTGTTAATGTGGCACGGAACAGCTTGAGCAATTCTGCTAGCCACCGGGCTACTTTGTGATATGATGAATGAGACATGGAAATTACTGGTCTTATGAAGACTTTGCGTTTATACACCTCTGGTAGGCTGTACAACTAAGACAGTCTGGATGCTTTAGGATTCTTCTTCGAAAGTTATCTTAGTTTCTTGATAATCAATCTTTCCATTGGTTCATTTAGATCTTCTCTGGAATGATGTATTACTCAGAAGTAATATGACCAAAAGTATATAATTATCTTTGTCCATTATCACAACATATGACTGATCCTTTGTTAGGTCGGAGAATAACAACAGATTCATTGTGAGTTAGGTTTCTTAATACTGTTTGATGATCTTTCGAGGAAACTATAGATTTTGGATTTAGTGATACAATATATTGATTAGCAATGTCAACAAGTCGAGATTTAAACCAACCTTGTTTTTTGTTATCCACTGTGGAAAGTGAGAAGGCAGGAGTTCTATCGACCTCTAGGAAGATTCTTGAAGTTCTGAACTTCACCAACGATTTATGCTGACTGACATACAAACTGGAAGACTTACACACGCGAAAACCGACAAACTGGCTATAGAAGCAGATATGACAGCAGTTCACGTGAATGTAGAGGAGACGGAGGTGATAAAAATTACCAATAAACCAACAATAACATGTATCAATCACATTAGACGGAATAAATTTGAAAGAGGTCAACTCCCTCACGTATCTACGCAGTGAAGTTTCAGCTACAGGCAGTTGACATGGATGACAATGTTAAAACGGAATCGGAAAGGCGAGACAAAACTTAATCCCTGTGAAATCTGTTCTAAAATAATCTTTACTCAGCACAAAGAACAAAATTCGAACCTTCAGTACCAATAATAATTCAGCCAGTTCTTTCATATTGCCCCGGGAGCTTCGCGTGAAACGAAAAGCATTTCTAGACATTCTTCAGCAGTTTCTCCCTCGGCTGGCTGGCTCCATTAGGTGACCGGTGGAAAGAATCAGCAACACGGAACTCTGGCTATCGACGAACCAATCAAATAACTTATTGCTCAACAAATATTCCACGGAAAATAGACACACGCAAAGGATACCATTGTCTGACGTCTCTTGTGTTAGACCATTGTTCAAGTGGAACTCGGATGGGAAATTGACGACAGTGCGACAGTGTGAGACGGGAAAGATCACACGGTGAGGAACTTAAACCTTATGGGCGATCATGGGTTCAGGTGAAGAGGATTGCAGAGAACAGGCCACAGTTGACATGTTCTACGCGGAACTCAAGTGAATAAATAGTAATAACTTGGTTCTCCAAGATTTAGACGAATATTAACTAGTAGAAATGAATATCAGTTTTGATAATTTCGCAAAACTGGAACATTATTATCCGGAGTTATGAAAACACAGTGTTTGCATTCTGTTCGAAATTAAGAATACTACTACTATTTTTGTGTAATAACAAACTTACACTGACTAATGATCAAACTCCAGTTTTATTTTTTTAAATCCTTGAAACTGAGCTAAGCTCAAGTGATAATACTAAAGTTCATCGTACATAATCACATATATCTACCTGCTTGTTGAACTTTGAGTTCAAAAAACGCACACTCACATTTAAGATTGGCACTTTAGACGAATATTCTCAACTCGTGTTTAATGAAACTGTTTAATTCTGAAGGTGATATCGTACACAATCTATTTAATGTGTTGTTTCGTAAGCTTAAATTGTCCTTGGTTGATCGTTTTGACGATAGACTAAAGTTCAAACTTTCTTGTAAACTAAAAACTGGGGCACCATTTTAACACAAACGATGAGTGTCTAGTAATCGGAATAATGTACGTCGCCTACTGACTCTTGAGGTTTTATGTGCGTATATTTCAACACTAATAATGATAATAATATTCACAGTAGAAGTCTTTGTAATTCGTCTGATTCAAATGCATTCATTGCCGTCTCGTTTCCCTGTTCATTTCCTCATAGTGTGTATCTGTTAAGCTAATATGACAGGTTAATCGATGAGGTTGTGAAGCTAGATTTATTAAAGCGGCTAGGACAAGCGTAAAGCATGTCAAGCCGTCGCCTTCTTCGTCAGTCAGTGTTAGCTGACAAACTATTAGGCTAGAAAAGAGTTAGAGGCAGCCAAACCAAAACTTAACAACCATCCATGAATTCTTTAACTGCCGGACTAGGACAATATAGGGTCGGTGGCATAGCGGTTAGGACGCTCGCCGACCATGCACATGGTCCGGGGTTCGATCCCCGGCCACAGACTCACTCCTTTACCTCGCTGAGCCTGAAATAATACTGGTAAAGAGAAAAGGTTGAGCGTGAGGCTAGCAACCTCATTCTGCAAAATAAATACTGCTACAGAAACTTCAAACCACTAGCTTGAAACCCTATGTTCCACTGGGAACGTGAAGGAAAAATTATTATTATTATGAAACACGTGTAAGTCTGCTAGTAATATGACTCATTATTACTTGTCTCAAGTAGCTAGCCAAAATCTCATTGACCTAAACTTATTCGACTGTTTGAGATGGAAAATTTAAGTACAATGTTGGCGATAAAGTGATTAGCGAATATTTAAGAGTGCCTTGATCTGCATGAAGAGTTTCAGTGCTTGACGCCAGTGATTTCTACATCTACTCAAATCAACCAATAATAGGTTTTGATAATTAATAGAGAGATAAACAGAATAGAGTTCAATGATCCCTTCTGTAACATTAAGAACACACTATTCGGTAAAGAAATTCTTTTCAACGAATTCTTTTATTATCAACCTGTACAACTGTGTATGCATACACAATTGTCAACAAAACTATATCCTGTGAGGAAACTCGAACAAAAGTTGTGAATGGTGTTTATCATGATAATGTGAAATGCGAAAGCATGTTTGTGCGAAGACGTTGAAGGGTTATGGACAGCTGCAGAGCAAGCTGAAAAAGACTGACGAGAACAGGATGAAATGCTGACGGAACTTTAAGTGAATATACAGAAGGAGGTGATGGCGACTACTAACCAACAAACCAACCTCAATAAGTATCAATCACTATCAACGGGAGGAATTTAAAAGCGACCAGTTCCTTCG
The DNA here is from genome assembly GCA_944472135.2 of Trichobilharzia regenti. Classification (NCBI taxonomy): domain Eukaryota; kingdom Metazoa; phylum Platyhelminthes; class Trematoda; order Strigeidida; family Schistosomatidae; genus Trichobilharzia; species Trichobilharzia regenti. The sequence goes on from OX235270.1 coordinate 5,014,679, forward strand.
CTCTTCTGACCAGTCGGCATCGTTTCAACTGCAGACAGTAGGAAGGGATGAGGATGTCAAAACCACAACCGCAATGATACAACGGACATTCATAACTCTGAAGTCAGTGTGGAAATCTGATGCATTCCACAGCAATAACAATAAAATTCGAATTTTCAACAATAATAGCAAGTCACTTCTTATATATATATAAGAAGGTCAAAGACTTGGCACGTGAGTCAAATAGGGCATTTCCAACAGGATACAGAATTGTATCAGCCGCTGACCCCTTCGCTAGCTCTACGGTGAAGAACAGGAGGCCGGTCTGAAAGATACTAGGAGCGAAAAAACCCTGTGCACAAACCAGTCAAGAACCTATTGCTCAATGAGTAAATATTCCGAAGGAACATTGACGAGACCGTTGGGTGATATCGCGAGCAAGGCTCACGATTGGGAGATGAATGGGATGAGATTAGTTGGGCGTGGGTGTAAGAGTGACATGGAAGGGATAGTGTGAGTAGGAAACGTGTGGCTAGCTAAATAGGACTGCAGAGAACAAGGCAAGATGAAGATGTCGTGTTGAAGCCCTTTATTCCACTTGGGAAGCAAAGGAATTATATATATATGTATATACTGAATTAAAATAATAAGTGGAACAGGTGAAATAATACCGCAAACTGTTCAAGGTGAAAACAAAAATAATAACAATCCTAATAATAAGGGGGAAGACACAACCACATAAAATAAACAAAACGAAAAATAAATAAAAACTTTTCAAGTGTTGGTTTGTAGGGATTTGACTGGTTACAGGATTTTATCATGAGCTGACACTGGTCAGAGAACCATTGGAAAACCTGCAGGGAGTACTGGACAGCAGTTTCGCCCTTGTTTGGGGCTCTTCATTAGTACACACCCACTGGGGTTCGAATCCAGGACCTTCTGGTTACATGGCAAGCTCATATACTTAATGTCAGCTCATGACGAAATCCTGTAACTAAATAAAACTTTATTCCTCTTTTCTATCCCTTAGGCCAAAGTAGCATTAGAGACTGCGTATTCTTCTCTTGTATAGATACGTATGGCTTCAATGCATTAATAGCTAAGGCCTCTGTTGTTTGCGGAAGTTTGAAAGGAAGAAAACGGAGCAAGTTGATATGAATTGGATAGAGAGATGATTACAGTGAGGACTGGTTGAGTAAAAGAAGTTGGCTAAGTATTCGAGGATAGAGCTTCAGCTCTCTTTAACTGAATTCATGATTGCGCTAGCGCCGTTATCTCCCACTCATTCACCATCAGCATGCCACATTCGGATCCAATCCCAAGTAGTTCTTTTCCTTTCGAACTCTTCTCTGAAGAATGGTACGAAATGTCACCGGACTGTCTTCTCAGAACATATCAGATCCGTGTACATTTTCTTCTACATATCTGTTGACCAGTAGGTTCTTGAATGGTCAGTTCCCAGAGTTTATCGTCACTTATCCTTTCAGCGTAGCCATCTGATCTTCAGCATCAAGCCAGATAGGGAAGCTGTTCATAAAAATCTTCAATCAGGTGGAAATTCTTAATATTTTCTCACTCAGAGAGTTTTTGATCCATATAGAAGAATTGACTAACTTAAGATTGGTGTGTGTACAGATGCTTTTCAAACAGATGTCAGACAGATGAAGGTCTGATTTGCCTTTTCGACTGTACTTTTGACATCCTTATCGGTTCTAACTGGCTATAGTTGAATAGATGCACACGACTGCACAGCTTGATAATAAATTCTTTGAAAAGAATCTCTTCTTCGAATAGTGTATTCTTAGAAGAGAATTTCACTATTGATATAATCCGTTATAATAACTCGTATTGGATAGGTCACTTTATCACGGGACATATATCCCTTTAAACTGCACCGTCGTTAAATACAAATTTAGAGTACAAATTTCTCAACAAGCGGACTATTTAAATAAAAATTGATTTATTCTGGGCAAAAATGGTTTATTGTATAAAATATTTCCTTCTCATTCAGCATCTTTAAGCAAAATATAAATTTATAGTATATCACGTAACCCACTAACATCCAATCTGAAACACAGACTGATCCCTAATGGTATTTTTCCACTGTCTCCGAGAAATAAGCACTGGTACCTAGAAAGTCTAGTTAGAAATGACTCATGGACATAACTGAATGATTCAACACATCAAGAATTACAGGAAATATGATGTATCATTGTGTGGAAGAACCTTGAGGTACATCAAAGATTCAAACAAGCCGCCAACACGGTATTGTTTAATTCGACTGTTGAGTGGTATTGTCATCGGATATAAGTCTTTTCATTTTCTTCTACAAATACTATTACTATGAGTGACTAATGTCCTTCTAGTCTTGTTTCTGATGATCTTTACCGGTCAACAAGACCATATATGTAAGATTTTTTCTGAGTATATTTTTAAAATAAACTCTTCAGTTAATTAGAATTTGTTTATTTGGTTTTTTGGCTTTTCATTTCTGAACACAGGGAGTTACATTTAAATGATGCGTATTTAACGATTAACGTTGAACAATTCAGACTAGGCTCTCTGTTTTTCTTTTTACAAGAGAAAATTTCAGTGTGTGTGTGTGTGTGTGTGTATTTGTGTTTTGCCAAGGAGTGGTTAAATGGCATAAACATGAGACTCACTTGTGTTGTTTTCAAAGTTTTCCCCTTCAAGTTGATACTCAGCCTCATTTATTGGAACAGATTTACATGATACTAAAAGTTTTGCTCCCATACTGTTGTTATTTCGCTTTCTTTGTTTTAATTAAACAACTAAATAACTAAGTAAGCAACCTAATTCTTGCGCGCAATATAAACTTCGATCGTTCTTTGCCTCTATTATTATTATTTTTTTCTACGGTTCATTAATTCAAATATCAGCATTATTTAGCATACTACCACCACTCACCCCACTGTCATAAGCTGATAAATGAATGCATACATGCTGTTGATTACATCTAGATAAAGTCTAGCTTTAAAACCACTATAAGTATTGTGTTTCTAATGCATATTAAACGCTAAACATTTCCTTCTATGGTTCTGCTTAACTTGAGAAGTAGACAGTTTCACCGACGAAAGGTTACCGTCCAACTACACGCTGAAAACAGATTACCATCTATTATTAATATTATTATTATTACTACTACTATTACTATTATTGCGTACTTATTACTCCACGCCACCTCGTTCCAACTAATAGAAATGGTTAAGAAATTACAAAAGAATTTGCATCCTGAATTTTGATTTAATTTAATGAATTAACCAAGTGTGTTCGCCTGCATTTATACGTATATTATGTGTATATATTTCCTACTGAAAAAATTCATTCATAGGTGCATTCATTAATTGAGTAGCAAACTGGTGTGTGTGTGTGTGAGTGTGTGTGTATGTGCAATGAGGTCAATTAAGGTCAATCAACAGGTCACATGACGAAAGAGAACAATAAGAAGAACAACAAGATGAAGTAAAAGAAAATGGCACAAGACGAGAGTTCTACTTCGTTCTTACTCCCTCCCTCTCTCTCGCTCTCTGTCTCTCCTTCACTCTCTGTATGAGTTCTCGTTCTATTGTCTTCAGTTTAATTACTAGAATGGAGAAAGCGAAAACTTCTGTTTCCCTGATTAACCCATATTTTCATATATATATATATATAGTTTTCCTGTACAGAATCAATTTCCTGTTGTTTTAAATGGGGTTAGAAAATAATAAAAGGAAGATATGATTAGAGCGTGTGAGCGAAAGAAAGTCACAAAGAAAGCGTAAGCGGGAGAGAAAGAGACTAAGATGTATATCTTCTATAAGGGGTGAATGCCACATGTGATGGAATTCATTTTCAGGCTTAAAATTAATTTAATTCCCATCTAGATCAATAACAGTATGCGATCAAGTAGAATGTGAGATGGACTAAACCGAGGAGTATATTTTACAATAAAAGGAAATAAAACAACACATTTCCTGCCTGGATGGATTAATCGAAAACAAAATGAAGAAGAAACAAGAAGTCGCTAGCGTGAAAAATTTCCTTGCCAGCTTTCTTCTTCTGAAAAAACACGAGATATCCCAACCATAGTCTTAGAGGACAAAACCAGCCAGCTGACAAAGGAGGCTGGTAGAAAAGACAGAGCATCCAACAAACATAGAGGAGATGAAGGCGATGAAGAGAATTAACCGAACAACAACAACAACATGAACCAGTCACTCCTAACACGAACAATTTGAAAGACGTCACTTCCTTCAATCATCCACATAGGAAGCAACGTTTCAATTAAAGCCACATGTCACACATGAGGATGTTAAGGCCAATCAGAATTGGAAAGGCGAGTCACACACTCAGCACTTTCAAATCAGTAAAGACATAACCTGTACTCAGGATAAACAACAAAATTCGGATTTCAACAACAATGTTAAGTCAGCCACTTCTTCTGAATGAGTCAGAGTCTTGGTTCACGAGTCATGGAAAGCGTTTGAAACAGGCCACTACAGACGTTTCGCGACAGCTGCCATCTTCACAAGCCAGCTCTGTACTGAAGATCAAATGGCTGACGGAACGAATTGGGTATGAGAAATACTCAGAATGAACCAATCAAGAACCTACTGGTCAACAAACATTCCGAAGGAAACGGAAATGGACGGACCAGATACACGCTGAGAATATCGTTGAGTGACATCACGCTACCTGATATTACTTGAGTGGAATCCATGTGTGAAACGACGAGTTGGCCGTAGTTGTTCCGAGATTGACATTGAGGAGATCGTGAGGCTAGCTGAAGAGGACTGCAGAAAACAGGGCGAAATTGATATGTGCTGCTGAAGCTCTATATTTCACTCTGAAGACAAAGGAACAATTATACGACAAGCCAGCATAGCAACAGTGGACGGACCTGTGTATTTTTAGTACACAAGTTCCTCTGGCTATGGCTTTCACTGTTTTCACTATTCAGCGATTACAGGCTATTGTCAATTCATTCGGTATACAAAAAGGATTTTTAAGTATTGGTTGGACGGCCTACTCGGGCCAGATGTTCGGAAAAAGTATTCTTTGCATGTTTACATATAGATCTGTGATTTAAGCTGGCCTATCACTTTTATTGGTAATAATAATAATAATGGTTAATTCTTTTTTGTGATCATTGGGATAGGCCTTCTTGAAACAGTTTTTTTATTGGTTTGCTTTCTCAGTGGAACATAGGAGCGTCAAGACTTAAGGTGTGAAGTTTCAGAAGCATTGGTGTTTATCGTCCTCGGGGTGTGGTTGCAAGCCTTACACCCATGCTCCCCTCTTTACTAAGTCGACTACTGGCTAAACGAGGTAAAGGGGTATTACGTCGGCTGGGGATAATGTGCGGTTGGTGAGTATTATACCAGTGAACCACCGGCGCACACTTTAAACATAGTGCCTTAATTTAATCCCGTGTGACTACTACTTTTCTCACCAGCAGAGTAGAAGGATAAATTTTGATTACCAAACCGTATTTGATGAAATAGTCTTTATTTGTCCTTCAGTGTCCATCTCCACTAGTTTTCCAAAAGATCTGAATAACACTTGAAAATTACTTCCTGCGTAAAGTATTCAAAAATCCTAGAAATTATTCAATAAATTATAAGTCTATTAATGTTTGATTGCATGGAAGATTTAATCATGAGCTGACATCAGTTCACAGATGTCATTTACCTGCTTGGAGGAAACAGTTGCCTGAACCTTTTGAAGTGATCCATCTATTCATATACGTATCCAGTTCATCTATACAGCTGAACCGATTATTTCAAAACAAATTAATCGAAAACAGCCTCTTAGTCTTATTTTCTTTACATCCTAAAATGAAATTTCCACAAAATATGGAAATCGGGAACTTAAACTAATTCTTTTCATTTTACTCTTAAGTGTGAAAGGATTTATTGGCATAATGATTTACTGGGTTGATTTCCTCTTCTAAAAGCAACCCCTTAAAAACTGGATATAAAGACTACAGAGACAGGCATACGCCAAAGTATCTCCTAATCTCCAGTCAGAAGGCTTTTGCTCACTTTTTATGGTGGGGATGCTTAGGAGGTTGTAATAAACCTTTGAATGTCAGTGATATATTTTCTGCCGGTGATTCAGTGACAAAATTCTAACCAATAACACACATGGTCTGGGCTCGACCCCGACCTGGTGAACTCCTAAAGCTCGTCAAGCTTGTGGTAAGCCTCGTAAAGAGAGAAGGTTGGAAACGAGGCTTACAGATTAACTCCAGTAACAGAACGATTACTGATAGTGAACCTGTAAAGCTCAAATTTTAAGCCTTCCTATTTTCCACTTTGAGCCTAAGGGAATTATATTATTGTACGCTTCGATCCCGAACTGAACATCGAGCTTCAATACCATATCTTAATTTCACCGTGTTCTCTGCAGTCCTCTTCAGCTAGCCTCACGATCTCCTCAATGTCAATCTCGGAACAACTACGGCTAACTCGTCGTTTCACACATGGATTCCACTCAAGTAATGTCAGGTAGCGTGATGTCACTCAACGATATCCTCAGCGTGTATCTGGTTCGTCCATTTCCGTTTCCTTCGAAATGTTTGTTGACCAGTAGGTTCTTGATTGGTTCATTCTGAGTATTTCTCATACCCAATTCGTTCCGTCAGCCATTTGATCTTCAGTACAGAGGTGGCTTGTGAAGATGGCAGCTGTCGCGAAACGTCTGTAGTGGCCTGTTTCAAACGCTTTTCGTGACTCGTGAACCAAGACTCTGACTCATTCAGAAGAAGTGGCTGACTTAACATTGTTGTTGAAATCCAAATTTTGTTGTTTATCCTGAGTACAGGTTATGTCTATACTGATTTGAAAGTGCTGAGTGTGTGACTCGCCTTTCCGATTCTGATTGGCCTTTACATACTCATGTGTGACATGTGGCTTTAATTGAAACGTTGCTTCCTATGTGGATGATTGAAGGAAGTGACGTCTTTCAAATTGTTCGTGTTAGGAGTGACTGGTTCATGTTGTTGTTGTTGTTCTTGTTGTTGTTCGATTAATTCTCTTCATCGCCTTCATTTCCTCTACGTTCTGTTGGATGCTCTGTCTTTTCTACCAGCCTCCTCTTTCAGATGTTTGATTTTCACTTCCATGTCCTAGAGTTGGTGTTATCATTGAGCGAAATCATCCGCGGAATCTAGACCTACCTTTGTCTTCTTTTCGCTTGTTCTTTTTCCTCTCTCCTCGCTCTTCCACGCACATTTTGTGCATACTTCGGTCCACCCGTCATTAGAAATATCATCACTGGTGTTATCAGCCAGATTTGTCTCACCTCAGCCTTCACTTCAAGCGCTTCACTTAGTTTTCCACTGCGCATCATCCATCGCATGCCGTTGTCCGTATAGTTGCTGAATGACGTTGTTAAAAACTCGGGGCACTTCACAACACAGTGTTGAAGTTCCATTCAAATAACTTCGTGGTGGGCACTGCATAAATTCTTTTCAAAGTCTATGAATTTAAGGTAGAGATGTCGCTGTCATTCTATGCTTTGTTTGACCGCGACATATAAAACTGCAATTTGATCAGCACACGCTTTGATATTCCTGAATCCAGCCTTTTCCAGGCGGAGTTCTACATTTGCAGCATCTTTTAGTCTCTCTACAAGATGACACCATTTCATATTTTGCTTGGCGTGGACAAGAGCATGTTTCCGCATGAGTTCTTGCCAGTCTTTTGAAAAATATATTATACCTACTTATTAGGAATACATCTTAAATTTCACAGAGCATCTTTAGTCGCTCATTACATGGAAAGTAAAACTATTAGGTCTAATTACAAACAGGACAATATTCTTAATTAATTTATGATGAGGTTATAATTTGCTATGCGCTTTAAAAATCATCCGAAACTAAAAAATCCAGCAGTATTAAGGAAAATTAAAAAAAAAGAGTTGTGGGCGGTTAAATTTTCACAGATAACCCGGTAAATCTATCTGATGTGGTTTTATTACAGTGTTTATTAAGTCTGCTGTCACTTGACAATTATATTTATGCCTTCTAAAAACTCGTTTGTTTTCGGCCTTTACTTCCTAAGTATTCACAGTCCATGAAGATGTACTCTATACTTCAAAGTTATATCCTGGGCCACTGGGTCCCAGTGGCTGATGAATGGTTTACGAGCACGCCTTGTAATCAGGAGGAGGTCCTGGGTTCAAATCCTGGTGGTGAGTGCGTGCTAACGAATATTCCCCAAAACAAGGATGAAAAAACTGTTTGTTCATTACTTCCTACGGCTGGTTTTCCAATGGTTGTCAGCTCATAAACGAAATCCTTCAAACCAACCAATGAAATCCCTACAAACCAATACTTCTTTCTATATCCTAGTACTTCACTCAGGATCGTTTTTATCTCCCCACACCCCCCCCACCCTCCCCGCTAAGTCCATTCAGTTGAACATTCACTGTCTTTTCTCCCCTACAGTGTAATGTAATGTAATATCCACCTGCAGGGCATAATACCTATTCATTATTATTTTACAGTCTGTAGAATTCTTGGTTAACGGGTAAACTAATAAACCGACAGGGGTATCTATTTATATATGTATATTCCATTTTCTCGCCTCATAAAATTTTTCCTACAAAAAAAAAAGAAAACAGATTTTCTCATTCACGTGTTGTATTCATTTTATTAGGGATAAAATAAACGATAAAATAAACGGTAAGTTTAAACTAATCTTACATGGAATTATAGCAGTACTAACAGATTCTGATGTTGTTGAGTTCTCTGAGCTGGATAACTTAATTGTGAAGCCTGTTTACTCCTTCTGCAGACAACACTTCTTCTTCTTCTCCCTTGTTTCTTTGCATTCTGAATGGAACACAGAGCTTCAAGCTTCCAGACTGGGTTTGAGTTACCACCAGCAGTATGAGGTTTCACCTTTTCTTTGGCCTGGGGTTGCTACCCTTATGCCCAACCTTGCCTCTTCTTCTGGCTTGCCATCGGAGGTGGAGTGGGGTTAAGGAGTACTTCAGTGGAACTCCGGACCACACACAAATGTGTGGTTCACAAGAAATCTTGCAATGAATCACTGACAGCACTAAATGTAAAGTGAGAAGTTTGTTGGCTTTTCTGTAAACTGGATTTTTTTTAACAGCCCAGCCAAAAGATGCCTAACTTCTTCTACTATGCTAGAAGAAAGAACGCAAACACCACTGTCAAGATTGTTGTCTGACTTCCAGTTACGGCGTTTTCAATCGGCTCATATTAGTCTTGCTGTGTTGTAAATATTGTACCGCCGGGTTAGTAAAGCTGAACATAGGGGATATACCAGGGATTCATTCGCACCTATATAACTAAATTGGTTGAATGGTTAACGAGTTTGGTCCTGTAACCTGAAGGTCCTGGGGTCCGTCCCTGTTGGGATAGTGGGTAGGCAATTTTCAGCAATGAACCTAGACAGTATTAATTTATTAACATACATGAGATGTTATCTTTTGTGGTAGCAGTTTCAATATGAGTCAGCAGACAGATGTCTTTCCATAACTTTGTTCAGTAGAGACAGACAACAGAGGTCAAACGTTATTGTCAGTTAGTAAAACAGTAAATCAAAGCGGATGAGCTACAACTACTTAAAAAATTAGTGGGAATCTTATGTTATCAAAACAGGTTGACAAATAATTAGTCCAGTGATGAATAGCCGTTTGGAAGTGGTTGATTTGGGACAAGAGAACAAAATATTGAAATGAATTAGGAAAAACATAAAAAGGGGACAACAGTCAGTTTATTTTAACACTCACTTAGGAAAATAAGGAAGAATAAAAAGAAGAAAAAGTAGTAAAAGAGGCTGGATGGAACGTTCTTGAAAACAAAGTTCAGGTTTCTCCTTGAGGACTACTATGGATTCAACTTCATGAAGAGGAAGAAGGGGGTGAAATTCTTTTGAGCTGCTTGGGGAGGGCGGTAAAGGGGTGCGTTGGTGGCCGGGGATCGAACCCAGGACCACATATATGGTCGGCGAGCATTCCACCTCTGTGCAACCAACAAAATCCACTTTGATACTTTCTTGTCACTTATCTTGGCACTCTTTTGTCGGTTAGAGGCTGTAGGAGAGAAGGACTCTACTTGAATGTTGTTGTTTTTGTAAAAAAAAACTTACTATCAGCATTAAATTGAAGGCATTATTTCCTAAAGGAACGGTGTCCAATGAGTTTGGCAGAATTATCTGTGAACTATTTTCAGTTCATTGGTCATTCATTGCATGGGAGGTGATTAAATTCTTCAGCAAGTTAAGTTTGAAAAAGCTCTCTGGCTGAACGCCTTCACCTGCTGTGTCTGAGGCATCATTTCATCTAGTCATCCCCACTGTGAATGATGGGATTTTCTGTTCTTTTTCATCTTAACTCGCTAAGAATACTCCTGGATTCTCCTGGAGCAGTCTGGAAGTCAGATTTTTATTATTATTATTATTATTATTGTTATTCAGGTTTCATAGCTGATTATTTACAACATCAGTGGTATCCCTCAATGATGTGATATTTTCTTCGAACACTATCCATTTCTAACTAGTGTACACACGTCTAAAATGAAACAGTTCGCGCATATTTGTTTTCTTTGATAATTCATTCACTTATACAGAACTGCTTCATAGAGAAGATGTGCGATTCATTCATCACACATATATAATCTCAGTTTTTCTAAATCCTGTTTGACTATTACTTAAATAAAGCTGTTAGCAACACCAGTGAAAATGACATCGGTTCGTTTTACGCTCATCAAAAAATATCAATCTTTTTATAATATAATGAACTGAATTCACTCGAAGTTAGATCAGAAAGTGACATCAGTTAGAGGAACCATTGACTGAAAAAAAGGATAAATCGTGAATAAACAAAAGCTGGAAAGTATCTCTGGCCTGTTTCGGTATCTTGGGGGCTTGTTCAGAGTTTTTGGTCCTTAAAACTATCCAGTTGGTTTGTGACTTATCCTCCAGTTGCTCAGAAAAGCGAGTTTCAGGGTACCGCCCATGATTAACTGCGAGCAGAACAGCTATGTGAGTATCCTTTTGAGGTTCGGAAAATCAGCCTGTGAATACTAGCTAATTACCTATGTACCTTTCTTTCCGAGAGGGGATATCTGACCATTATCCCTACAAAGGAAAGCATTAGCGCTACTAGCAGCTCGGATGTGTACGCCATTGAGTATCGTTGTGTCATAATTGCATTTCATCATGCGTCTTAAAAGAAATGTCTCACAGATGCCACCTGGGCTAGCGAAGAGGCATTTACTGGAGAGTATCGTCAGCACTTAAGTTGCTATCGATAGGCATACTGTGGGAATGTTCGACCTCCGATAATAATATCTTTATGCAACCTGTAAGATGTCAATAGAGAAAAAATCGTGCCAATATAGTTAAACCTCCAGGATGGTTTGCATTTGTGAGATTTCTACACGAATGTTGTTATGACCCCCTGAGATGGACCAGTAATGCACCACCTAAGAAACGTCTTGTGAGTTAATTGAGGCTGGATAGTGGGGAGCTGGAAAGTGCCAACCACTAAGGGGGTGTCTAAATGGCAATTGGTGTCCGTTTCCATGGCACAAGCGTTCTGAGATGTCACTTCGAGATCAACCAATGTTTCGAATGAATTCATCTCAGTTTTCTGTTAAATCACCTTTTTCAATTCATATATATATATATATATATATATATATATATATATATCCTAATGTATCTACTGTGAAGGGAAAGTTTGAACTATCTTCTTCACAATAGCATAGAACTGATTTTTCTGTGTACCACAGATTCAAAGTCCACATTTGCCAGCTATCTAGTTCGTTGTAGACTAGATAATTTCTTTTGATTACTGAATACACACATGTACGCTTGAAAAAAGAATTTGTATTTGTCATTCTGCTACATTTTTAACAACCGCTCTTTAGATGACTGTCATACTCATTAGGTTCGATGGACAGTGAAACACATTCAATTGTTTATAAGAAGAATGATAGTAGCTTTAGCTCAGTATTCAAAAGATTCGTTAATCCATTCAGGATTTCATTAGTATTTACAAAGTGATAAAGGATATTTAATTTTTTCCTACATGTGACAATGGATGACTTACATTCTGAAGGTTTTCATGAAAAATGAGGTAAGTAGAATCATCCTCGAATCTCAGTCAGCGCAAACATTCAACGCTAGTTTTTTTTTATTTATAATCCCTCAGTGATATCGTATTTTTTTTAATCTTTTTGAGTTCCGAGTAGACCAATAAAGCTTCAAGGCTTTTTTTTTGAAATGTTGGAACCGCCAAACTTGTTGTCATGCCCAGGAATCCTTCCTTTCCAGGCCAACTTTTAGCTAGAAAACCAGGTGGAGCTCAACAATGAGCATGCCAGGAATCGAACCAGGACCCCGTGCATGGTAGGCTGGTATTCTGAAAGTGTATCACCAACGACCGCCATGTTATACTGCATGCGTTTTCAGTATGTGAAGATAACTACGTCATCAATATAATAGTAACAGTTAAAACAGGGTTAAATTAACCAAAATGTCTCAAAAAAATAAAACTTGGATGAAAAATAAATGATCACGCAGATTTACTGCCTTCGAATCTACCCAGAAACTCAGTGTTTATTCTGATTTCACTGTATTAAAACTGTGTCAACGTATGGAGAACTGTTAGCAGTCCCCTAAACTGATATTGAATGCTTTGCATGACCGATCAACAGTGCAACTACCATCATCAAAGTTAAAGAATTTATTTGGCTGTTATATAGCTATTCTAAGTGTTATTTGACGAGTGAATGTACAATTCTAAGTACTAAACTAATTATCCTGATGCACATAGATTTAGTCTAATAGGTCATTACAAAGAAATCTCACTGAAACGGTACCCTGAGATTATCTGTCTTTAATATTTCTATTGCGAATACTGTCATCACACCACTATAATTGCATATATATATATATATATATAAGCACTCACCGATGGCATTACTGGCTGGTCATCGCGCCAGAATCAACAGTTGGTAAAAGTCGGAATTCTTGTTACAGCAACTGGACTGGGTCCCAGCGGCTGATGGGCTATGAGTCCATCTGGTAGCCGGAAGCTCCTGGATCAGAAATCAAATGAGTGAATACTGGCGATAAGTCCCGAAATAGCAATCGAGTACTCTGTGGTTTCCCAGTGGTTCTTTAACTTATATTAGGCCATAGTAAAACTTAAAATATATAAATATCGTTGAAGCAAGTGGAACTTACAGCTTTGGTAGTACGTCTACACTCTACTCCTTTCTGTGTCATCACTTTCAGTTGGTTTCGCAACTGGCTACAAGCATTCATTTCGTCTTTGCATGATCCTGTTCACATATTCCATGGACGACCAGCCTGTCCCTTCTCATTCCCCCTCCACTAAAGAGCCACTCTGGCTTATGACTGATCACGTAATTTTCCCCACAGCGCATGTTTAATCCGTCTCCTTTCCGTGCTGCATATTTATTGATTGGATAATTGTCGTGAGTTAGTTCAATGCCTGATAGAGTTCGTTGAAGTTCCTTCTTCCTGACCAGTCATCTGATCTTCAGTAACGAGTTAGCGATGGTGTTAGGTGTTGATTAAGGTCTGCGACAGGTCATTGAAAACGCTCTTGGAGACGTACTCACATATACTACAAGTCTACGAGCTATACTTTATCACTGACTTGACATTAGTGTTACAAATTCGGATCTTTTTGCTTGCTCTAAATACTGTGGGTCCCAATACCACAACACCAACTGAAGATGAAATGGTTAGCCACACACACACACACACTGACAAAACCGTCAGGTGACATCACGCTTCAGACTACCTATTGAGTGGAACCCGAATGCAGGACGACTAATTGGATGTAGTCAGTTCTGGGATGACATAGAGGAGATGAAAGCTTATGCAGAATCGTAGGGCAAGTTGAAGGGAACGTCAGAGGACAGAACAAAGGCATGATGTTCTGTTGAAGTCCTCTGTTCCACTTGGGACAGAAAGCAATAATAATAATAATCTTGCTATCCCGGTCCGCACTCATCTTTGAAGTCGTTGACCATACCTTGAAAATATATATCCAAATAAATTTCTGAATACAGCATATCACTGAGGCTTATTTCTAGTGTTCTGTACTATTCCATTGGGATCCATTTCAATATCCTGAAATTGAACGAAGAAAAATGTATTAGAACTATCAATAATTTTTGATTTTTATTGTTGTTTTTCAACCAACTTACAAAAACCCCGTAAAACTATTAGATAGTCCTGAGAAGAAAATACCTCTCAATGAATTTCATTCTCCTACATACGTATATATATATATATATATATATATATATATATTCACTCATAAACAATTTTGAGTGTATGTGTGTGTGTGTTTGCGATGTCACAAGCATTAATAGAGGTATTCTCAAAATCGATAGATGATTTCGTCAGCCGAATAGGAACAAAATACGATTATCTATAAGTATGAAAAAGACGATACGCTATTCTGCAGTATAAATTTTCAGTGTGAGAATGTACTCTTAGTTAACGAGTAAATGCGAAAATTATTCTCATCCACTGGGTTTTCAAAAACTGTTATTCATCACGTGAAAAAACAGGTGGTGTTTTTTATAAAAACCAGAGGAAAACTAATACCGTAATTAGGCCGTAAATGATGACGAGATGGTACACAGTAGTTGGAGTATTTGTATTACCAGTGCTAGTATACATATATTCTTCGCGTTCCGCAGTGGAACATAGGGCACCTTCAAGCTAGTGGTTTGAAGTTTCTGTAGCAGTATTTATTTTGCAGAATGAGGTTGCTAGCCTCACGCTCAACCTTTTCTCTTTACCAGTATTATTTCAGGCTCAGCGAGGTAAAGGAATGAGTCTGTGGTCGGGGATCGAACCCCGGACCATGTGCATGGTCGGCGAGCGTCCTAACTAGTAGTGTGCGTACTACTAGTGGTGAAGCGTGTGATATTCAAGACTGAAATAAAATGTGTTGTCTTTAAAAATGGATACAACAAAAAACCGGAAGATTCATTTTCAACAGCTGTACACTATCGCACTTATATTTAACACAAAATTCATGTGCGTCGGTGGCACATTGGTGGAGTGCTCGCTGATCACACAGATGGTCTGAGTTTCGATCCCCAGCCATCTCCCCCTCCCTATTCACCTTCCTCGCCAAGCCAGTAATAACACTGGTAAAGAGTGAAGGTTGGGCATTAGGCTAGTAACCCCACCCTGGGAAAATAATTACCACTGCTATGGAAACTTCAAGCCTCTAACTTGAAGACCTATGTTCCACCGGGAACGCAAATAAAATAAAACGAATTAGATACTGGTTAATTAAGGGATGACTTGTCGCAGGATGTATGTAGTGCTTTCGAATGCAGAGATCCCGTCTTAGATTGTGAAGAGTCATATCTGATTTGCTGGCTATTTGGGTTCTGAAAACGGACACCTGCATTCCAAAGTACCACATACATTCACTCGCCTTACCGTGACCATAACTTTGCTTCTTTTTATTATGTAAGTTTACTATTATTAATATTATTCTCATCATCCTTATTATATTGTCACTCTACTACTGTTTATTAATGACATTGCGTTTTCATAGAGATTTTACATAAAAAAATATTTTATCGTCTTTCCACTAGTTTTTGTCCACTATTATATTTTTGAGTCATCTTTCACATTTATTACGTCATTTCAACCTGTGCCCCTTTTTTCTAATCGCCAATTAATCATCACCTTCTAGACATTTTCTCGAACAAATTTACCAGTATCTGTGCGTTCTTATAAATTCTTTGTCAAACATAAGTACACCTATACAGCCCTTGAAAATGAGTCTTCTTTCTCATGACTCAGTAATGTGAACATTCCTATCATTCGACTGTAGAAACTACGTCAGTACCGCCTAAAATCCGTAAAACTTCCTTTTTTTTTATTCCTTTAGCCTCTAAGTAGGGCTTCCAGCCTTTCCTGAAGTTTGAACAAGGGTGATTAAAGTTGTTACTGGCTGACCCCTAACGTCCAGTTCCGCTCCTTTGACTAGGCCTACTGTCGACTGCAGTGAACTGGGCTACACGTTTTCAGATTGTGTCGGTTAGGAATTCAAAATGAGACCAGACGCACGGTTGGCGAGCACCCTCCTATTGAACCCCTGACACACACACACACAGGATCAGTAATTAATAAGTACAACTGACGGATAAGATTAGCTGTCATTGCGGAGAGAGGGAGAAATAGAAAGCAACAATGGTTGTTTCGTCCTAGTTTGAAACTTTTCAAGAACATGCACTAACTAAATCACTCAACCAGAGGTCAAACCCAGTCAGTATTCTGTAGTCCTCGATGATTCTCTAACTGGTGTCAGATCAAATGCCTGTAAATTGCCGGTTGAAAAGTAATCTGTTACACAGGATGAACTAGCCTGAGGTGTTCTAGTGAGAAGTCCTAACCAGTGAGATCTACCAAGTTGGGTGTGAGACGAAATACCGCTAACTGACAGAATTTACAGCGGGTGGACTATATGGATACAATTCTAGTGATTAATGGGCTCTCCTTGTCACCCTAAAGCCCCGGATCCGATCCTCATTAGCGGGGAAGGATGTCTATTTGGGAAGAGTTGGAAACGTGTGGTTCTCTAACTGATGAGGAATAGTTTGTTTGTTTTGCCTGAAATCAACGTTTATTTAATGCCTGTTCTAGTCCCTAGAACATTATACTACTTATAATAATGTAAACATATATATATATATATGTGTAGGCATACAGAAGAAAGAAAATATTTAGATGTCCACCTGCTTTAATCCAACCAAAGCCTCTTTCTTATTCATTTAATTTTTTTTTTGACATGTTCTAATTAAATTCACTGATATTGTTTATTCGTGGAGAAAATGCATATAAAATAAAAACAGCATGACCATAACCTAAATTCGACTCATTCATTCATTCATTCATTCTCAACAACTGTACATAATAAACACTGGCTGCAATTACATCAGAGGTTAATTTTACGCTTCTCTGGTTCAACTAATTAAATCTGCCACCGATTTTTTTTTTGATGTGTGTCTTTGATATTCATGCCTATTACTAATACTACTACTAATATTATTATTATTATTATCAGTAATAAAACAGTTATTTAATTCCAATTTAAGTATTTAACTAAAATACATACAGATGATTTATAATTTTTAAAGAAAAAAAACTCGGATTAAGCTCTAACTGAGCTTCCTTCACAAAAATGGTGGGGATTGGATTAAGCGCCTTCCAATCTCATCAGCATTTCATTTGCTTGCTGACTGACAATGACCTCAACCCGAATCGGGTTTCTTTCTTTCCCCCAGCAATATATATATATTGATTTAAGACTAATCCAACATTAATAATAATACACTGTGCTGTTTAAATGACATCACCCTGAGGCGGCGGATGAGGGTGAGGATGATGATGATGATGAATCACTCTGACTTTAATTTCATTTCTTATGACTACTAACTACTACTACTACTACTATTACTACAAGCCATTTCTATCAATTCTTATGTATTCATTCGTATGTGTATTTGTGTGTATGAATGAAGAATATGAAGTCTATTCATCAAATTATCCCTAGTGGGCAATAAATGTGACTATTGATCGGACTAGAATCGCCTGCAATAGGAGATTTATTATCATTATTATTATTAATATTGTCCTCATTATTATTATTAATAATAATAATAGAGGTAATAATAACATTAGTATGATTGATAGTGGCAGTACTAGAGTGCTGCTATTAACTAACTGAGAAACCCTAGTATAAACAAAAATAATTTGAAGAGAATATTAACTCAGAAAATAGAAAAAAACAGCAATAAATAATGAGTAGACTGATGGAGAGGTGAATAGGCATTTATGGTTTTCGATTTTTTATTTCATTTACCAAGTAAGTAAGTAAGTAGGGAAGGCAGGAAGGAAGTTATTGATTTTTGACAGATCACTCTATAGCCTTGAAGCATAAACCAGAGATGGAAATGAGACACCTAATCCTAAGAAGAAATATTTCTCCTCTATCTTATTTTCTTTTTCGTCTTGAGAATTTTTAGTAGAAAAATGATGTTTTAAAAGAATATAACCTTTTGTAGGAGCTTATAGTTTGAATGATTAACACTTCTGAACGCTATTCACCACCAAAAGTTTTGAAATTTCGTAAACAATCCACTTTTTAGAATTTTCTTGAGTTCCAATGTCCTCCTCCTCTTCCCTCGAATAACCTCTGCTATATCACCCTCGGACGCCCAACTCGTCGTCTGCCATTCGAACGCCACTGCAGCAATGGCCTGGTGAGCGAGATCAGCCAATGGTCTTCTCCGTATGTATAAGACCAGCTCTATTTTTCTCAGAATATTTGTTGAAGATTATGTTTTTCAATGATTGATTCGTTCCAAGAGTTTCTCTTTGGTAATTATCTCCACCGGCCATCTAGTGTTCAGTATGGAGCTAGCGGAGGCCTTTGTTGGCTGTTAAAAATGTCTTTCATGACTTAAGCACCAAGTTTCTGAATCATACAGAAGAACTGGTGTTGAGAAATTGAACTTTATTCCTTGTATTGACCACAGTAGATTCCAAAAGTTATTTCATATTAAGGGATATCTGTCTTACCTTCTCGGTCTTGGGTGTGGCATTCTGATCCGTATCAAGTGCTTTCAGCAGAGACGATGCTGCGTAGATGAAGAATGGAAGAAGTGATCTATTTTAAATTCCTTCCGTCGATAGTGAGTGATAAGTGGTTGCTGTGGTTACCCTATTGGTTATCTTCATCACTTCCATCTTCTCTAAGGTCATTTGAAGTTCTGTCTTTACTGCGAGCTTCTTCTATCAGCTTGTGTTGGTTTTCACCCATAAGTTTTCGAATTTAAGCGAGATTAGACAAAAATCATCCCCAAATTCTAGATCTTCTAGAGTCTTCCTATTGGTGACACTGTAGACTATAATTTGTAAACTAAAACTGCCTGGACTGCTTCTCATGCTTAAATGTATGTGATAATGTCAGTGACCTTCAGAAATTTCCTTAAATATCACAAAGTATGTCAATAAAGGTCAATTATTTATGTAATTTGATGACAAGGCACACTGAAATATGTAACAGGAAAATTAACGAATAAATTTATGAAATTTGATTAAGTTGTCTTACATAGTCCATAAACAGTAAGTGATGAACAATTTTCAGAATTGTTAATCAATAAGACCGTAATTGCTTCCTATCAAATGAGAATAACATTTCATACATTCTGGTCTTTTTTTATGACTTTTCAAAGCACTACTTAACCGTACGGCTTTGGTGAGAACGTGCGAAGGTTATATTCTTTGAGGTTTTAAAATCCAGGGAAAGGTATTTGTCAGTGTTACTCCCACTGTTTAGCCTAAATATTGTTTGTGGTATCGGTAAAAAAGTGGTTATAGGACTTTCAAAGATCTACTAGAAAAGACAAGGCATAGTCTTAAGCAGCAGTGGTCGAAAAGCTCAGTTTCTGTCTTTTAAGCTGGTAGGTCGAACACACGCTCAGTTTACCTCTACTCCTGTTCAGTCATGCAATGTCCTGGTACTTCTGCAACACTATTTTGCGGTTAATGTAACTGTTGTACGGGAAAATCTCGTCACTAGAGTGGATTATTCTTTTATTGTGACAAAAATACTATTTCATTATTTACCGGCGTTCTCAATAAACATTTTCAAATTTTATTAATACTGAAATAGGCGCGTCCTTTCTTTTCCAATCAGGCATGAGAACGACACGAATTCATGTTGTCTTCAGACAAGAATACTCAATACTTAAACCGTCTACAGGGCCACTACCAGTCGATGTCACCGAGGAATAACCGTTCTCCTATCTGACTTGGTGGATCCCGCTAATCATCACCAGAAATCAAGGTGACTTCCACTATAGAGCAAATCCCCAGGGCACTTCAGATTTATTATCAAGCGTTGGGGACTCGATTTGGTGCCGACCTCGAATCCCTTGATGCATACTGCCGGAGAGTCACAAATAAGGACGAAACAGCTGCTTTGTCCTCCAATGCTCCTCTAAGTGATGTCAGCTGGTGATCAAACCGCCGACCAGTTAAATGTCTGCAAGACAACACTTGATATTTAGTCGATCTATTGTCGTTCGACATTCTGCCTTGATTTAGTGGCCTCCTAACTGAAACATTTAACTAGTATCCGAGAACTAATCTGCTACCCATCCTAGAGGTATAGCAGCTGAGATTATTTTATTATCATTATTGTTCCTAGTGGAACATACGGCTTCAACTGCACATCTCCACTTGCCACTTCTGTCTTCCTTCTGCTGTACTTTTCACCTGCATCCATGTTAGTCCATACTCCTTCAACTCCTCTCTCTTCACACAATCTACTCCATGTCAATCTTGCTTGCACTGACATCCCATTCGCTGCTTGCTTCCCTTTCGGCCTGGTTCCACTCCATCAATTGCCTGACGCACGCGCGATGTCACCCATCAGCGGCCTCCTCAGCCACGAGTGTCCAATCCATCTCCATCCCCTTTCTCCTGCATATTTGATGTTGGCTGACGATTGATTCTTGTTTTGTTTGTTCACAGCCATAGTTTGGTGCTTGTTGGTGATTCTTTCCGGCCCCCGGCCCGGCCATCTGATATTCAGTATAGATCTGGCGAAGACAGTTGTTGTTTCATGGAGGTAACGTCTGCAACAGGCTGTTGGTGGAAATATTCTTTGTGACTGAACCGCCAACTTTCTGATCCGATCCGTATAGAAGAACTGACTGACTTGACGCTGTTTGTATTGAAACTCCCACCGACGGAATTTTGTTGTTGATGCTGGCTGAGTGACAGCGGAAGATTTCCTTCCAGATTGGTTGTTTCAGGTTGATGAATGAATGTGTTTCTCGCTCACCTTCCCGATTCTCGCTCGATTTGACATCCTCGTCCGTTCCAACCGCCTGTAGTTGAGACAATACTTCCTCCGTAGATAAGTAAGTGAATGAAGTAACCTCTTTCAAATCCCTCCCGTTGATGGTGATTGGCACTGGCGGGATGATGCTGTTGTTGTTGGTGTTGGTTGGTTATTTTCATCACCTCCATCTTGTCTATGTTCACCTGGAGTCCTGCCTTCACCGTCTGCTTCTTCCACCAGTTTGTCGGTCGGTTTTCGCTTGTAAATATTCGATTTTGTGTGATATCAGACAAAAATCATCCACGCGCGAAATCCAGGTCTTCTAGGTTGTTCTTCACGTTGGTCGTGGATATTCCTGTCTTCTCGTTTCCCACTGACAGCTTGACGCATAATCCAGTCCACCACAGTTAGGAATATCATTGGTGATAATAGCAGCTGTGGTGCTGACTAGTATCGATCACGTGCATTATGCAAATAAAACACTTATATATATATATATATATATATATATATATATATATATATATATATATATATATATATATATATATATTAATGAATGCTAAATTAGCTAAATAAAGGGACAGCCAAGTTAAAGGCTTAAAAAACAGATAAAGAATGATGGATTACTTTGAACCTAGGTAAACCTTCATGTTAGAGATGAGTACATCATAATATCGTGTAATCAGCAGACTATTAGTGATATGACGTTTCCGAAGGTTATGACGAATACGGAGATCCTGTGATTTACTACTAAAAATCTATGTTGCTCAGTGATTTCAATTAAGTATAAGTTTAGCATTAATATAAGTATAAAACTTGGGCACTTTCTGGTGGTAGAGTATAACTCCATTATAGATAAGATTATTATTTTGATAAATCACACAGTGTTATACAGTAATATTGACTGATGACCACGTTTCGAGCACAAACTATTGCCACTCATAATCATATCAAGTTACTCACTCATACAACGTTTTTCTTCATTTATATACATGAGTGCAATTGACCAGATATCTGAGTAGAAATCGATAAAGGATATTATACATTCAGAAATAATAATATGAATGTTATTGGTCAATTACAATCAGATGGGAAATAAGACGAGTGCTTTTATAGTCAAAATAAATGGGTAACTTGTTAGAATGTTTTGATGTGCTTGAATTGAAATAGAATACAATTTAAGATTATTCATAATCCTCCTCTGATTTCACTGACTGACTGGTGGTATTAATGTCTTCCATATTCCCGGTATTTGCATTGAGTAATTTCTGTTGCATGTGGTGTGTTGGGTGTAGACTCGATGAACCAGGCAGGATTCAGTAATCAATCTCTCTCTCTCCACCTACATAGATTACTTCTTAGATTTTCGACTCTGTCCCATCCACATCATTGTGTGATTGTGTGTTACTGCATACAGTTCGATTGCTGAACTTATTTCTAAATTACTTATCTTCACCGGTGGGATCAACCATTCTTCCCTTAGCTAAATTCTTATGTTCTGCCAATCTGATTACCCCCGACCTACTAGTTTGACCTATATAGTTGACCTCGCAGTCATTGCGATGCATTTTGTAAATTATATTATTTTGTTTAATTGGGTCTAACTGGTCGTTAAACCTACAGAGCTTGTCCTACCTGAGTGAGTTTGTAAGTTTGAATTTCACCCTAATTCCTGATTTATTAAGAATCTTACGTAGGGTCTCAGATGTCCCCTCCTTATATGGGATAACAGTGGATGACTTATATTCTCTCTTCTTTATGTTATCATTACTAGTTTCACGATTACTTTTATTTTGCCTTTGGCCTTAACTGATCTTCCTAATGAATTTTATAGGGTAATTATTTGATACCAACGCTTCTCCTATCTGTTTTATTTCATCATTTAGGTCTTTTCTTGTGCTACTTAGTGCTATTGTTCGGTTTGTTAGACACTTAAATAAGCCTGCCTTAACAATTAACAGATGAGCTTATGAACTGAAGTCTAAATATCTATTAGCAGAATGCGTCGGTTTTTTATAAACACCAGTGTGTAGTTCACCTTCTTCTATTCGTTTTATTTTATAATCTAACATCACAGCTAATTCTCCTTGTTCATTTTGTGATTCAAATGTGAATTTTATCCCCTCTACTAGTGAGTTTATATGTGTCAAGAATCTAGAAAGAGATATGCTCTGTTTTTAACACTGTGAGTGAAAGTTTCACCCACCTATCTCCCCCATATTTTTGGAATAGGATTAACACTTACTGACAGAATTTAATCCCAGAGGTGGAAGTCGATATTTCCATGTATTGGGCTTTAGAGAATCATTTTAACAAAGGAAAAGCCTAAACTAGATAGAAATTCATGGAAATTTGGTTTCTTGATTAATATTTCGTTTAACCTTCTACATAAGACAATCTGGAATCCCTCGGTTTCTACTTTCACAATTTGGTAATTCTTGTATTGTACCTAATTCTTCTTTGCTGCTCCTCTACAACTTAACCCTTCCTTGGCTATTCAAGAAACACTTACTGAGAACTTCACTAAAGGCTGTGAGTAGGACGAGTGGGTTATCGCCAAACCAACTTGTTAATGCTGTTTGTAAATAGACACATGAACTCATGCAAGAAATCAGCAAATATATTATCTTGTTGGCCACTTAGAATCCTCTCTATACACAACTTTCTACTTATATCTCATAAGGCAGAACTAGAAGAAACTATAAAATACGTTATGTTCCAATAACCGAGTACAAAAACTCTACAATACCTTATTTGGAGCATGTTTTATATACGGAGAAAAGTGGGCAATACTAGATATATATGCTGACAATTCCATATTGTATCAAGGATACTGTTTTGAATGAAGCCATTGTTATTATTATTATTATTGAAATGTTTAATTAAAACACACCGCAATGTCATGTGAGTCTGTCCAAACACCTTATTATAGAAAAAAAATGTAATTTTACCAGAACTAAGGATGTGACAGTTACCTCGGCTGTTAACTGTCTGTAGGTAGTCACATTATATAATTTATTTTGAGGAAGCGGCTCTTTCACACTTGAAGTACCTATTGTCCTCTTTCATACCAACTGTTGACATTACCTTACATATAAGAATATGTTAGTATGACGTATTTGGTTGTTATATTTGTCGGAACCTCCCTCATTTTGAGGTGCATTTCTCCGCAAAATAACTCTAGTTAGAAAACTATTGCAAATATGCAAGAAGCAGTTGAACAAGTTTCCAGTTCCTTTTTAAAATTCCTTAGCAGTAGCAACAAAAGTCAAACGAACCGAAGGCCATCGGAGACTGCTAGGTTAGCGCATTGAAATTCAACCGACCAATTGGTTTCATATTGTCAATGGGAAACTGTTTGGTGTGAAATGAATACAAAATAGTGAAATTCACAGACACACAGCACAAATATCTACATTTGTAAGTGTGATGACAAGTAAAGACTATATATATATACAGCAGTGGTCACATGCGTAATCTCGTCCTTTTGGCTTTTACAGATCAAAAGGTGACTAGAAAACACTAATTTTAGGCGTTACTACGAAGAAATTCTTCTTAAAGAAGCCGAAATTTCCCTCTTAAGGACAGTACTAAATAGGTCGTCTCTGAAGTTAGTGTTCATGTTAAGTTTCCTTTTTGGCACAAATTAAATATTTCATCTTCGGATTCTTGGCTTGACGGTCTTGTCAATATCTCCTGGTGGATATGTGTTATTTATGAAGATTTCTTTCAAAAATACGATTCTTTTTCGATTGAAAAGAACAAGAAGTTCAGCAAAGATGGCCAATCTTTTCGGCGATTTCATTCTCAAAAGCAGCTGTACAATCGCATTTATATAGATTAGTTTACATGGATACATTTATTATTATTTGTTTAATTCCACATAGTAACGAAGGTGATCATAATTTTCAACTTGATATGAAAGTTTGAAGGTACCAATATAGATTACAAGGGGCTTAGAGACAAGATTGCATAGGATCGATTAGAAAACAGTGAGAACGTATGCAAAATTAATATTTGATAACTGGAGGAATAATTTTGAAGGCGAATCAAAGGTGATAATTGTTTTCAACTTGATATGAATTACAAGAAGCTTAAAGACGCTGGGATAGAACGAATTACAGGTGTGAACAAAATGAGACTAATTGAGATCACAATTTTCAACTTGAAATGTAAGTTAGGAAGTGTGCGTGAATATAGACAGATTACAAGAGGCATAGAGACAAAAATTTACACAAGATTAGAATATAATTGTAAAATGGTTATTCTAAACGGATTACAAGTGGGATCAGGAGGAGCATGGAAACAAACTTAAAATAACTAATTTTATAACTGAAAACGGAAATTGGATGAATTGAATGAAGGCAAAGAGAGAAAATTACACACACAAATAACAAAACAAATAAAAAACTGAAGGATAAGGAAACATACCGAATTAGGTCCATGGTCTTTTTCGGGTGCATCAAACTCAAGAACCAAGAGATATAATCGGGTTCCATTTAATCTCTAAGTTAAAAGAGGTTTCGAATTTAGCGAGAGTGGACATTTTTCTCCGTTGTTGTTGCTGATACAAATCGTCAAGAAAGAGGGTCCTTCTCAAAGGAATCTCATAAAAGTATATGAGATCAATTTAGTCAATGACCTCTTTGTGTATCGAAAATCTTGAATACAGGTAGACCTCCAACAGAGTCTTCATTCACCACAAATTACCCATGCCTTTTTAGCTCGGCTTCGTTGTTTTACTGAAGTGACGCTTAAATCTAGTGGTTGTTGGTTTTTGTTAGGATTAATTGGAATGAACGAACATATATGCAGGGATAATACGAGGTCGTTTTCTTTCGTGGACTGTTTTCACCTGCATACACATTCTAAACGAAACCGATTTGTTAGTTACAAATTTTCTAAAAAAACACTCTTTTTACTTCGCGTTAGAGATTGAAAGGATAAGGCAAAATAATTCCGAAAATGACCTAAGCAGACAAGTTATTCAGCGTTGAAAGACTAACTATAATTTACAGTATAATCAGACAAGAAGGTGGTGGTAGATTTCAGACTTCATTTGAAAACAAGGATACACTCCCACCCTAAAGAACACCCACCCCCTCATCATAATATCTATTAATTCGTTCTCTTGTTCGACCTTGTGTTCTGCCTTCAGTCTATCCTTGTTTCCATGCCACATCTGGAGTCTATCGCTCCTTTGTCTAGTTATACAATAAATAGTTAGCCCCCTTTTTAACACTGAATAATTCGTCTCCTAACAACATTTTTTAAAAATTATGTTGCTTATAACATTCTGTCTATCACTCGAAGTCACTGTGAGAAGGTTGTATTCAGATGCTACTTTGTAACTTATATTTTAAAATTGTTTAGGATGTATGCGTTTGAAAACAATCCCCGAAAGAACACGAACCCTTATTATCTTGTAAATGTGTTCACTCTTTCTTTATTCAAACTAATCAGGCGAACTGGTTGTATGCAATAATTGGAATGCGATTCAAGTCAACAATTTCAAGTTCAAGACAAGCAATAAAAGTTAAACAGGCTGGATTTTAATGAATTCGTCAAAATTCGTCAGAACTCTTCAAGCGGATACTCTACATATGAAAACATAAATCTAAGACTACATATGGGGATATATATATATATATATATATATATATATATATATATATATATATATATATATATAATTAAGATAAAAATGCATTACGCTTCAAATACACCACTTAAATAAACCATTAGTTAGCTATCAGTGAGTGAGAGAATTCGAATCTTATCAAGAATTGTGAACTAAACAATACTGATAATGGTTATGCTAATAATAATAATAATAACAATAATAATAATAATGCTGAAACAAGTTAAGATAATGGCAGTGATAAAAAATAGTTTTAAATGAATCACAAATAGTAATAATATAATATGAGGTGGGATAAAAACTTAATAATAATAGTAATATTAATAATAACAGTTAATAATAAAAACATGTTACCATGGCAGATTCAGAGTGAACACAACCTTCCTTTCGTACACAGAAACCTGGTCTGTAACCTGTTCAGAGTTATTGACTCAAAATAAGATAAAAACATGAGTTCTAGGAGTAAATAAACTGTACAATTTTTTGGTGTGGTTGTGTTCTCTGAGCTGGATAGTTAATTTGAGAAGCTTTCATCACCCTACTGGGTGACATCTTCCTTCAGCGCATACTTCAATTTCAATTGAAGTGAGCTTTTAGATTTCTCCACGAGTTCACCATTAATCATCTCTCACGGTGACCTTGGACGTCTCCAAAAAGAATGGAAATCCACGAAACTTCATCAAAAGACATATACCCTCAAGCCAACCTATCAAACCAAAAGCCACCAAGGAAAGCACAAAGAAAATCGCCCTACCATATATAAAGGATAACTCAGAAATCACTACAAGACTCTTCAAACCTTGATGAGGAAGTGACGTCGTACACAAACCAACAAAATCACTTCATTCAGTTCTACGTCAACCAAAAGACAGACCCAACAGCGAAAGAAGACAAAACCAACATCATCTACAAAATAAGTTGTAACAACTGCGAAAAACATTTACATTGGCCAAAGTGGACGTCCCCTACTCTTCGTCTTCGTATCCACGAACACAAGCTAGCCGTCAAAAGACATGATATCCACTCCCTCATATCACTACACACAGACAACCACGGACATCAATTCGACTGGGACAACTACTGTTCATGTAATAGACAGAAGAAACACCAGGAGTGCTAGAGAGATTTTAGAAGCCTGGTATTCCAATCAAAAGAGACATTGAAATAGACAAAATTTATCAACCGATAAGAAAGAAACTTCACACACAAAGAGTCAAAGTTCAGGCCAAAGAAACAATCAATTCCAACACAAGTAGTCTAGAAGGTGAGAAAACACACAAAAACAACCAATCACGTCCAAGGTCACTCACTGACCAGGAGAGATGAATAATGGTGAACTCGTGGAGAAATCTAAAAGCTCACTTCAATTGAAATTGAAGTATGCGCTGAAGGAAGATGTCGCCTAGTAGGGCGATGAAAGCTTCGCAAATTGGCTATTCAGGTCAGAGAACACAACCACACCAAAATCATACGCCTGAGCAACAAATCTTTTTTAGCATATCTAAAGTGTGCTATTTTACGCCTCATAACATTTACATCATAATTCAAAATAAACCAGTACAAAACGGCTAGTGTTGCAAGATGAAAATGCTGTCTCTTGAGACAAGTCATTCGGACATTGACAGAATAACGTTCATGTATGGATTAGCGAATTACCAGTGTCACAAAACCAAATCAGTACAACATATGTATGTCATAAAAATGTCGACTGAATTCTGCTCAGCACGAAAATTCTTGTATACGAATAATAATCATAATAACAGGTAGAAAACCAAGACAATGTTTGCATTCACAGTTACTTACTGTAGCCTAAATTGCTTCTGACCTGTTCATACCTGTCTGAAAATTGCCTACAAATACAATAAAATGTGTCTTGTGGACAACCTGAATACTGACGGTTGCCAGGGATACGAAGGATTTCAAGTTTGATTACAAACTGATTTCAGCTGAAGAACCACCGAAAACCTTAAAGTACTGGATGGTTGTTTTATGCGGATGTATGGTCGGTAAGCGAGATGGCCTGGGTCCAATTCCTTGTTGGGGCAATTGTCAACGCCTAGGTGCTGCAGAAAAGCAATACCTGGTTCTCGGTGGTTTGGCTAACCAGTTTTCTTTCGTAACCAAACTTGAAAAGACAAGCATCTAGAATCTAATAAAGATATTATGTCATGTTATTCATTATTGTGATTGTCTTTTGTCAGTAATCGCATACTCTGTCTCTGTCTGTCTGTCTGTCTCTCTCTCTCTCGCATTCTTGCTCACCCTCTCATACTTTCTTTCCATTTTGCACACTCTAGATACAACATTTCTACTGTATTCGATTCGGGTTCAACTGAAATTCTAACACCGGATAGTAAGTATTACCTATTACATTTCTGCTACCCCTGAGTTTATATTGATTTCCTTTTCAACAATAATATTAATCTCTCAATCATACTACATTATTATTATTATTATTATTATTCTATTATCATGAAGTTCTATCTCAGTATGGACATTGAGTTTTAAATCTTTACGAGTTAGTTTTTAAGCATTTAGTATGTTTTATAAATATGACCACAGATCAATATCAGTTAGAGAACCATCTAAAATCACCACTGGAGTACTGCACATCTGCTTCGGCCTAGTTTGAGATACACATCAAATTCCCACAAAATAATTCCTGAAAATTAATCTGATGCTCGCTAGTTAGTGAATGCAGGACGAAGTTATGTGGCAGCAGTTCCACTGACAGTACGTCGTTGGTTCAGTGTTAGAACAGTCGCCAACCACGCAGGTGATCTGTGGTTGGCGACGAACTCCTTGACTTCGATGTGCCGGTAATAAGGCCGGTAAAAAGGAAAGGTTGGGTGTGATAAAGAGACTAGCCACCCCGACCACTGCTACCGGGACTTTAAAGCTCCACTGGGAACGTAAAGAAAGTGAGAAGTCGTGACCAGTGGGGTCAACCATCTTGGAAATGAGGACAGAAACAAATATTCAGTACTCCCTGTTTGTTCTCAACAGACTCCTAACTGATATCAATCCCTGGGCGAAATTGGGTTTTACATCCTTTAAGTATCCATAATGGACACCATTTGGTTTAGTTTGACGATGATAATAATAAATATCACCATGACAACAAAAACACCTTTGTACAAAGTGCATTTACAAGAACTACTCGGTAATAGTACACAAAATCAGCGTGTTATTCAACTGTTTTAAGTTCACTTGGTTTCTATCAGCGATTTTGAAAACAAACACATATTTATGTAGCATAGTGTTGAAATGAAGTGACAGGGTGAAGAATACCAAACACGTAGACTTGCTGTACTTCTGTACCGATTAACTTAATAGCATGTCTTTGATTGGAAAACAAACATAAAGCTGATGCAAGGCTAGAAGCTGCTATGGTTATTTATACATAATTATTATTATTATTATTTCTCCCACCGGGTTCCAAGTGGAACATGGCGTTTTATCAGCACATATTCACTGTGTCCTACTTTCTCTAGTTCTCATAAGCTGGACCCATGATTGCCCATAGTCTGTCATCTCTTCCAACTCACACAACCTCCTCCATGTCACCCTCTGACCCACACCCAACGCGTTCTTTCTCATTAGGGTTCTACGCGAGCGATGGCCTGGGCACACGATATCCCGCAACTGTCTCCTTACGGTGTATCCCATCTATTGGAATAATAATTGTTAAGCAGTAGGTTCTTGGCTGACTCGTTCACTCAGCTTCTTGCTTCTGATTCCTTCTGGCCTGTTATGTGTTCCTCAGTATGGAGTCAGTGGTGTGGCTGTTCATAAAAGTCTTCAACCTGTTAGAAATGCTTTCTCTACCTGACTCATACAGAAGAACTAACTGACTTAAGTAACAATCGTATTGAAAATCGGAATCTTTTTGTTAACACTGAGTAAGGCTGGTTTCCAAACAGATTTCAGAGTGACGAAGGTGTTCGCATTGCCTTTCCAGTTGTGCTTTTGTCATTCACACTCGTGTCATATTCACATAGTTGAAATGAAGCTGTCTAGGGTAAATGAAGGAAGTGCACTTCGAACATCTTCCGTGACAATGATTCCATTGGTGTTTGCTGTTGTTGTTTTTGTTGGTTATCTTCATCAGCTCCATCTTGTGTGCGTCGGTGGCACAGTGGTTAGGACTCTCGCCGACCATGCACATGGTCCGGGGTTCGAGCCCACGCCGGCGCACACCTGATATCTATGGTTGGCCTGCAAAATTTGGGCTACCGATATCCATGCTGAAAATTCCATACATGTACCAAAAATACAGTGTGGTATCAAGCTGTAAATCAAAAATTAAAAAAATCTTTTTTTTATGTTCACTTGAAATTTTGTCTTTGCTGCCAGCCTCTTTTGACAGCTTGTAGGTTTTCGCCTGTAGTTTATGTGATTTTCCTAGAACCTTCTTATGAGTACAACGTGTATCTGTCTTCGCGTATAATCCAGTATACGACAGTCAGGAATATCATCGGTAATATTTGCGCTAAACCCCCACTCAAAACAAAGAGACAAACTAGTTAGTACTCAAGAGGTCTGTCTGCAGTATGCGAAGACAATCACTGAGACTAGAACTGTTGTCTTGACCAGCCGAATAGAAGAAAGACTATTGATCAATCAGCAAGCGATAAGGGACAATTTTTATCATCTGTGTACACATAATGAATAATGCAAAAGAGAAAGAAGCAACAACAACAACAACTGAAAAGTTGTAAACTATAATAATGAACAAAAAAAGTGAAGAGTGTCTTTCTCCTTGGATGAAATGTTGTTTGGAAACAGGTACGTGTGTGTGTGTGTGTGTGTGTGTGCGCTTGCGCGTTTCTACACCCGACACTACACACGCAAACATGACAGCAGCAACAACAAAAATAAAAAGCCAAGATCAAGAACAGCGGGACAGTTCTAATGTTCACAATGATTTCTTGAAAACACAAAACTAGTAGGATGCAGGGAAACACATTAGAAAATCGTTTGATTCCTTCATCAGTGCAAAAAAAAAGAAATTCCATTTGTCCCTCTTAGTGCGTGCGTGTGTGTGTGTGTTCGCCTCCTGTTTCTTCTGGAACAACAGTAGTAGTTAATAAAATCTAGTCACGCAAACATTTAGCCAGCACATGAAAATAAAAGGCAAACCAAATTCGCCTTCTTCTAGTTAGCTCCCTCGCGCTCTCTCTCCCTCTCTCTCTCTCTCTCCCTCACACACACTCTCTCTTCTGTTTGTGTCATTCATATAAGAGTGAAACTTAGATTTATCCTACTCCTACCCGTCCCGCTCCTCTTTATTCACCATTTTTTTTTATTTCTTGGGGATTAAGTATGCATTCTATCTAAGGAAAAACTAAGCTCTACAGAGTTGACTTTTTCTCTCCCACTTCCTGTCGTTGTATTTGCCGCTTGAATTTTCAGTGATACAATAATAAATTTAACCACCACTTGTTACTGAAGCTGGAATAAGCCTATTTCTCTTTATTTCTTCAGGGAATTGATTACAATAATAATAATAATTATTATTATTATTAATTTAAAAAAAAATTTCAAACATCATTTCAATCACTTGTGTCAACAGTGCATAGTTGTATTTTTCTAGTAATAGTACTTCATCAAGTGTACAACACTGGGACATTATTCAAATACACACTTTGCAAAATGGTTAGCAATATACAATCTAGACAGTTCAAAGAGTGAAATTTCCACCACACTTTCATTTGCAAACCAAATTATTTTTGATGACAAAATATAGGTGTTCTGTTTTCATCCTATAAATGGTGAACAACACAACAAGTATATTCGATTAACACTACATACTACTGATCAAATGAACTGAGTATCTGTATGCTGATCATATCAGCCAGTAGTGATTTATTTTTGATTTACAGCTTGATTCCACATCGTATTTTTTTGATACAAATATGGAATTTTCAGCATGTGTTATCGATAGCCCGAATTTTGCAGGCCGACCATAGAGATATCAGGTGTGCATCGGCAGGCGATCGAACCCTGGACCATTTGCATGGTTGACGAGAGTCCTAACCACTGTGCCATCGACGCTAGCCGGATTATCTAGGTGATCTTAACACCCAACGTCTGTCTCTCTCTCTCTAGCCGGTTGGCTAG
Source organism: Trichobilharzia regenti (assembly GCA_944472135.2). Classification (NCBI taxonomy): domain Eukaryota; kingdom Metazoa; phylum Platyhelminthes; class Trematoda; order Strigeidida; family Schistosomatidae; genus Trichobilharzia; species Trichobilharzia regenti. Next base: position 5,047,332 of record OX235270.1, read on the forward strand.
CAAGAACTCCTGGTTGACCAAGTAACTGGCTTAAAATTTGGATGGATCGATTGAAACCGATCCCCTTATGTGAGCTGGGTCAAAGCGGGTACACTGATGATGAGATCGGTGTCAAACGGGTGTTCTGTGTGCTCAGATCACCTTGATCTGACTGGCAGCTATATAGCTACTCATCTCAATCATTCAGTAGTATACAGAAGACCATTAAGCATGGAAGACTCCCACTAATTTGTTAGTAAAAAAATACCTGATTGTGTTGCACTACTATTAGGGATTTAGGTAATCACCAGGAAAAGAAATTATCGTCAGTAGTGCTTCTCTTTTGTTTCCTAACCTCAGACAACTGTCAAGTACAGTGTAGTACAGTTGACTTGAAGTGTTGTAGTTGTTCGTCAGAAAAACAGAAACTATGTCCACTGCTTGAATAGCCAGGCTCTGAAATTCTATCGAATTCCATGTGAACCTTTGTGAGGATGATGGCAGAATTCATTGTCAAGTGACAATGTTTGAAGTTGATCTGACGTGAGTATCAAATCTGAAGAAATTAAAAACGAATCTTTCTGTATTCAGCAGAAATTTGGCCAGGATTTCCATTGGCTACGAAAAGCGTAGTAGCTTCTGCTTAGACTCTTGTACACATCTTTCTGTATGGAAGTGGAAATTTAATCTTCAGATTCCTTTCTCTTCATTATTAGAAAAACTATCAATCACACGGAGCATTCAGTTGATATTATATTCCACTATAAGTATATGCGATTCAGAACACGAGGTTTAAAGGTGCGATGATGCTGATGGATGGTTTATCCTCTTAAGTCCTTGTGTTCGGAATGGAACGTAAGACTTTAAGTCTTGAAGTTTCAGTAGAGGTGATGTAGATTTTTACGCCGTGAGGCTGTTAGGCTCATACCTAACTTTCCTCTATTCTAGGATTTTAGGAGTGAGTCAGCTGGGCATGGAATCCAGACCTACTGCATGACTGGCTAACGCCATATCATTTAACTGCCAACCTAATTATCTCATTGCAATGAATATCTATCAAAGGCAATTCATGTACTGACCAAATTGCAACTCTACGCATCATCATCACAGAACAAAGCATGGAATGGCAATCAAACCTCTACCTCAACTTTATGGACTTCGAGTAGGTCTTCGACAGAGTTGACCGCGGAGCAATTTGGAAACTACTTGAGTAGTACAGAGTACCGCAAATATTCATCAACCTCATTCAACAGCTGTACCACAACGGAAAACTCAGAGAGGCAATGGAGCAAACACAGGAGTCAAACAAGAGTGATTATTATCACCAATGATATTCCTAATTGTGGTGGAGTGGATTATGCGTCAAGCAGTCAGTGGGAAACGAGAAGACAGGAATATCCTCGACCAACGTGAAGAACAACCTAGAAGACCTGGATTTCGCGCGTGGATGATTTATGTTTGATATCACACAAAATCGAATACTTACAAACGAAAACCGACCAACAAACTGGTGGAAGAAGCAGCCGGCGAAGACAGGACTGTAGGCGAACATAGACAGAACGGAGGTGATGAAAATAACCAACCAACCACCAACACCAACAACAACAGCATCATCCCGCCAGTGCCAATCACCATCAACGGGAGGGATTTGAAAGGGGTTACCTCATTCACTTACTTATCTACGGAGGAAGCATTGTCTCAACTACAGGCGGTTGGAACGGATGAGGATGTCAAATCGAGCGAGAATCGGGAAGGTGGGCGAGAAACACATTCATTCATCAACCTGAAACAACCAATCTGGAAGGAAATCTTCCGCTGTCACTCAGCCAGCATCAACAACAAAATTCCGTCGGTGGGATTTTCAATACAAACAGCGTCAAGTCAGTCAGTTCTTCTATACGGATCGGATCAGAAAGTTGGTGGTTCAGTCACAAAGAATATTTCCACCAACAGCCTGTTGCAGACGTTACCTTTATGAAACAACAACTGTCTTCGCTGGATCTATACTGAATATCAGATGGCCGGGCCGGAAAGAATCACCAACAAGCTCCAAACTATGGCTGTGAACAAACAAAACAAGAACCAATCGTCAACCAACATCAGATATGCAGGAGAAAGGGGATGGAGATGGATTGGACACTCGTGGCTGAGGAGGCCGCTGATGGGTGACATCGCGCGCGCGTCAGGCCATTGATGGAGTGGAACCAGGCCGAAAGGGAAGCAAGCAGCGAGTGGGATGTCAGTGCAAGCAAGATTGACATGGAGGAGATCGTGTGAAGAGAGAGGAGTTGAAAGAGTATGGACTAACATGCATGGATGCAGGTGAAAAGTACAGCAGAAGGAAGACAGAAGTGGTAAGTGGAGATGTTCAGTTGAAGCCGTATGTTCCACTAGGAACCTAAGGGAACAATAATAATGATGAATATCTATCAATAAGTAGAATGAACCGATAAGCTTCCATCGTCATTTCGTGAAATTCCAGTTTTTAAGTTTCCCCTCGAAATTAATTAATATTGCAAAAGTTTATCCTAATAAGCAACAAGATAACTGATAAGTTTCTTTTTTTCCGTAGAGAGATATAGTTGTGAAATGCAGCAAAGTCTAACAACATATGTGAAAAGAATTACGCATCTAGAGTAGTTTTGTTACACAGATTCTAATCGCCAGCGTTTACATATCCAGATAAGTTTCATGGTCTGTTAACTAACTTTCACCATCAATCAGAATTTTAAGGAAGTATGCATCCCTTTTCTACTTCTGTATACACTTTTCTATGTGAATATCTCGATAACGAACTGACAGTTATAATAATATTATAACTATCAGTGGTAAGATGAGGAATAGGATGCCTACCTGGTATACTTCTATGCTTGATAGCCTATCTCTGATAGAAATTAAAAACTGGAAATGAAACAGAAATTAAGGTAGAATATGTTACACATGTGTCCGATCGGCCCTTCTAGAAGGGTCAAATACTCGTACTGGGTTTTATGGAAAGGATTTCCAACAGCCTGCTACAGACTTTCATCAACAGTTGCCCACTTCGCTGGCTCAAAACTGAAGATCAAATAGCCAGCTGGCCAGAACAAAATAATCAACAAGAAACTCTGACTGTGAACGAAACAACCAAGAACCGATCGCTCAAGAAATATGCAGGAAAAAATAGAGATGGATTGATCAGGCAGACATTGAGGAAGTTGTCGAATAACATCGCGAGCCATGTTATCGCTGAATATGAATCCAAATGGGAAGCGACAAGTGGGTCGTCGGTTACGAGGGTGACATGAAGGAGATGAGAGATCAAAGGAAATTGTGAACTCAACTGAAAAAGATGGTGAAAAATAGAAGAAAAAGGGAAATGTGTTGTTGAAGTCTCCTATGTTCCACTCACAACCCAGGGGAATAATAATATGTCCGCTGAAAAAAAGATACTTCTGTGGTCATCCAAATGAGGTAGGCTTTTCATAGCTTAAATCGTGAAACAAGAATAAAATCCACAATTAGCAATAAAAACACTTAGACAGTCAATGTCTCAGTCAAGTTATATGCTTTCCCTGCAAGCGAAAATGTAGAAAAAAATAAACTATAGAACCAGAAATCCATTAAGACCATCACAGACTCGAAGAATCACAGACGAAAACCAACTATTTGACAGAAGAGGTACCAAAGAGTAGTGGATTTCAAGTGAACACTGAGAAGACAGGGGTGATAAAGATTTTTAACTCAAGACAAGCCGTACAGAGTTAGAAATTCAAAAGAAGTTACCTGTTTTAATTGTCTAAGCATCATTGTTTCAAGTAAAGGCGGTACATAGGGAGATGTTAAAGCCAGTCAGCTTAGGAAACGCTTTTTCAGTCAGTACATGGGACAAGATCCGATTTCCACTTAACACTAATGTCAGGTCAGTGATTCCATCATATAGTTCTGAAACTTAGTCAGTTACCAGAAGCATTTCCAATGAGCTACTAGAGACTTTCATCAACAGCTGATCACTTTGCTCTCTCTCTCTCTCGTTAACGAAGATCAGGTGCCTAGAAAGGCTAAGCAACAAGTCAGTCTGGCAGCCAACCAACCAAGAATCTACTGTCGAACAAATATTCAGCAGAAAGTAGAGATGAGTTGTACATTCTCTGAGGGGACGGTCGCGTAATATTAGATTCCAGGCCGTCAACTGAAACCCGTATAGGAAGCCAGCTATGAGATGAGCGTGGGTCCATGAAAATTGAAAGGAAAAAGAAATGTAAGCTTATTTGGAATCCTGGAGCCGGCTAAAAAGGACAGAAATGGCAATGTATACTCTTGAAGCCCTATGTTTCTCTGGGAATCAATGGGGAATAATAACAATGATTAAAACCTCTAGTGAATAAATGGTACGGAAAGGAAATTTATCTGCTTACTACATTCGTTACCATGTAGAGTTATAGCACCGAGATCTCCGGTAAATGAATAACACTAATCAACTAGCATGCTCGCATCGAAAAGTGGAAGACTTTTGCCTCTTTATGCCGCCGTTTTTATTAACATTTCACTTTGAGATCCTTCTAAGAAGAGTAAGATAATGCTGACAGTAACAACTCTAGACTATTTGAGGTCTGGGGTGAGTGGGTTAGCTTTTAAGACTATCTCTTGAAAGTTTCCATTTCACATTCTGTAGTAAAAACTGTAGTAAATGAACGCACATAACTTTTCGTAGAACACATAGCAGTGGGATGTCCACCAACTATAAGCTATTTTAGCGTGATGCAAATCGATGATAAGCGGCTAAAATTGAGATAAACATTTTAAGCCAATGACTGCAAATAACAGAGGTGTTTTCTTATCAAATCTGGGTTTAGTTGACCTTGTGGGTATGGATTAACCTCATTGGACAACCCGTTCTAACCTTGGACCAGCTGCCAACCAATCAGAACGATATTTTCTCACCTAATCTAGCAGAACTTTAATGTGACTTAAAAATGTATAAATATGATGTGTTTTTCCCTCTTATAATTATTGATCAGTACATCAAGTTTCTTATTTTCTCTCGTTGCACTACATCTTCATATTATTGACTTGTATTCAAGTATATAACCTTTAGAATATAATTTTTAATGGAATAGATGGGAAGATTAGCCAGTGAATAAGTTAACTGATAATTGCCTTGGTATCAAGTGGAGATGAATGTGCAGCTGTGTGTGCATATGGCTGAAGAAACGCAGCATGTGCGTGTATTTTTACAGAATTAGGGTAAACGGTGCACACTTGTTTTTTTTTTTTAACTTCTAAAGTATGTAAAGTGATTTATTTTACTTTTGTTAGTTAACAAGATTTGATAACTTGTTAACTGAATGTTGATGCGAACAAAATTGAAACATGAGTGTGTGTGTGTGAGTGTGTGTTAAGGAGCAAAGTAGAAACGAAAGTAGGGGGAGAAGTGAACAATACTGTGTTAGTACCTGTTGTCATAATATACAGAAGAGGTGTGCAGAGGTGTGCAAGCAACACTGTTGGTGCTTTTCTGTCTAATATGGTGTAGAAAAACATGGACACACTCTGTGATGTATCCATATGGTATGTGCGAGTATTTATTTAAATTCCTCTTCAATGTGTAAGTTCTAACTTGTAAAATATGAGTGCGATTCCACTAGGCAGTGGATTTTACTAGACTTTCACCGTAAGAACCAAGCAGGAGTTTTTACCCGCAAACAATTCATCTGCGCCTAATTTTACCAATGCTTCTATGAGGTCTTATAAAGTAGAGCCTGTTATTTCTTACCTGATTCGTTGGATCTGTGGTAGAAGCCTTGACAACTACGCCTCGTGTGGTTCGGATTCAATCACCGACTGACGCATTCCTATAGCTCGCCAATCTCCTAAAGAGGGAAGGTTAAGCATGATGTTAGCAACCCTATCCCATAAAAATAAAAAAAACCACTACTACCGAAACTTCAAAGCTCTAGCTTGTGTTCCACTCGGAACGTAGGGGATACAATAAATTATAATAATGTTGGTTTGTACAATACAGCACGCTTGTATTAGACACACCTGATAAGTATAGAGATACATACATGTTAATGCTTCAGGAAACTTTAGCTTTTTAAGGTATCACCATAACCAAAAGATCTGTCAAATATTTAATCTCAGATCCAGTTTGGACACTTACGCAGTTACACATTTTCGATAAACGCCGTTGAATAGAGGCATTGGTTGGAGGATTTCATCATGAACTGACACAGGTTAGAGAACCATTGGAAAACCAGCTGACAGTACTAGACAGCTGTTTCGTCCTAGTTTGGGAATCTTCGGCAGCATGCGCCTACCGACAGGGTTCGAACCTAGGACCTTCTGGTTACGAGCCTAGCGAGCGCTTAGACCATTAAGCCGCTGAGACTCAATCAAATGGCTCATAAATTCTAACTTCTGCCAATTCACGACATCATAGCGCAACCACTTCGAAATGTCTTCTTCGATGATTTACCGCTTCCCCTTCAACCTGCTGTACCCTACTGGTCATGGCTTCCCACTAGAACTAGAGGTTAACTGCCTAAGTAGGGTCAGTCCTAAGCCCTGACTGACAGTAGTATATGATAAAGAAGAAATTATCAAATGTTGGTTTGCAGGGAATTAATTGAGTGTAGGCTTTGATCACCAGATGACATCAGTAAGGGAACCATTGGAGTATTTGAAAGATGTTTTTTCCTAACTTGGGAGTTCTCATCAGTATGCAGCCGTTAAGTTATGAATCTCGGACCTTCCGGTTACAAATTAAGCTCGCAGACCACTGATTCACCTGAAATAGATTCAGTGACCAGTCAATTAACTCCGACTTCTGCTGATTTGCGACGTATATATATGTAGAGTGACTGCCAGTCAATGTCATAGACGAGTAGCGGTTCTCTTACTCGACTTGATGAACTCCACTGGTAACGACTTCGCAACAGAACTCCGAATAACTCCCTGTAGAAAGCCAATCGCTGGTGGGCATCATACTGACAGTAAGTGTTGGTTTGCAGGGATTCGGTTGACTGCGCGTTTTTTTATCACGAGCTGACATCAGTTGGACAACTAGCGGAAAAACAAAGGATGCTTGCTGGGTAGCTGTTTCGTGCGTGATGAAGCCAACAACATAACTAATGACACTCACCTTTCAGTAGTTATGAAAAAAGCGTAAACATCTGGAAAAAGGCAAAACATCAGTCAGTATCACTTTGTTAAATCCTTGAAGTGAGTCTGAAACACCGTTCCAAAATCACCTGCCTGGGAATGGTGCATAATTATCGCTTGTCCTCATAGTCTTGTCATACTTTCCTAGCTCTGATACGCGGAGATTTTAAAGTATCTACTCTAGATTATTTCCAGTACTTACTGAACAAGTCAAGCATTTTCTTTTCAAAATTATAACGATCGTACTAGGTTTTCCATTCCCTTACAATCAGAGTTGAAAATACGCTTTCATGCTTTTTAGAATTTTCAGTAGTAATGATGTTATTTCTAAGGGCAGGTCTGTATAAGTCTCACCTTCTGCCTTTTCTCGACCCACTACCGGCTTGTAAATCAGGCAAGGAAATTGGGGGGGGGGTATCATCTGAACACTGAAACTGGACTGCCAACCACCACTCATCCAGGGAATGCCGTTTCAAATGCAGGCAGTCGGAGCGGATGAGGATGTCTAAAGCAACATACATCCATCACTGTGAAGTCACTGTGGAAATCTTCTGCACTCCGTGACAAATTGAACACAAATCGGATTTTCAAAAGTAATGTTAAATCAGTAAGTGCCCATTGCTACTCTGTCTGTAGAGTGTGCCGTCAAATTTCAAATTTACATCCCTGGTACACTTAAGTAATAATCTATTTTGGATCTCCATTGGGATGCTGACATTCACCGAATTGTTATATTGTCAAAAACAATAACTCTTTCATTAGTTGAAAGATTTCATCATGAGCTGACACATCAGTTAGAGAACCACTGGAAAATCAACTGGCAGTTCTGGACTGTTCATCAGCAACAGTCCCAAACTAGGACGAAACAGGTGTTTAGCACTCCAGTGGTGGTTTTCTATTGGTTCTCTAACTGATATGTCAGCTCATGATGAAATCCTTCAACCAATCAATCAAACAAAACTCCCTGCAAAACCGATACTTGAAAAATTCTTTCATTATTATGGATAGATAAAAATAACTTTAGAATCTGATAACGGCGAAGTTATGGAATCAGTCTTTTTAGAGTTCTAATGAGGACCTTTATTCAATTTATCAATGTACCGCTTTCTTTGCTTTGTATGTTTTTTTTTCCTGAATACGATAACATATCTTCTGACTGTGAGATAGAGTTGAACAATCCCTAGATTCTTTTTTTTAGTCCAACTTTAATAATGCCATTATTTTTACGAACAGATATGCGGAAACATTTACGCCCTCTATCAAATCGGTATAATTTCTCTGGGAGAAAGAATTGCGGCATGGAAGAATAACGGAGTTTAATAGATATGCACCTAAGCCGTTGAAAAACAATTAAACACCATATCACCAATAATCTGTAAGAGTTGGTCCTCTGAATCTCGACATGACTTCGCTACATGGCTCAAATTTACAGTCGAAGTTTTCACTGAATAAATCTAAGTTCAGAATGGTGGTGTAGAAAGACAAAGGGACACAGCTATAATAACAGTTTATTATTATTTCCTTTAATTCCTAGAGGAACATAGGGCTTCAGCTGCGCATCTCCATTGCCTTCTGTTTTCTACCAACTTTTTCACTCCGCTCCAAGTCTGCCCACATGCTTTCATCTCCTCCTCCAAGTCACCCTCACACTGACGACCAACTCGTCGCTTCCCTTTCAGGTTCCACTCGAGCAATGGCTTGTCTAGTGATGTCACTCACTTGATGGTTTCCTTTCTCAGAGTATGGCCAGCCAATCCATCTCCATTTCTTCCTGCCTATTTGTTTCACAATCGGTTCCTTCTGTGTTGGTTCGCTCACTGCCAGATATCCCTGTTTCTGATCTTTTCTGTCCATCTGATCTTGAGTATTGAGCAAAGACAACTGTTAATGAAGGTCCGAAATTTGTTTGAGATTCTCTTTATGACGCGCAGTGCAAGTCTCCGATCCGTATGGTAAGTGGCACTGATTTCACATTGGAGTTGAAGATCCGGATCTTATTTTTGATGCTGAGTGCTGTTGACCTCCAAAAAGACTTGAAAGAAATGAAACCTTGTGTTGCATTCCCGATCCTCGCTTTGATATCCTCCGCCTGTAGTTGAAACGATGCTTCCCAAATTGGTAGGTAGTTAAAGGAGGCAGCTTTTTCAAGATTTCTGCCATTTCTGCAGATTGTCATCTGCTGTTGTTGTTGTTGCCATAGGCCAGGAATCTTCATCACCTCTGTTTTCTCTATGTTCACCTGAAGTCCTATCTTTGATGTTTCTTCTGCTGACTTTTTACTTTTCACTGGCATATCTTCCAGTTTGTGGGATATCGGACGTATATCATCAGTGAAATCCAGATTCAAGATCTAATTTCTTTTTGTGTGGGTCCATTTTATGCCAGTCTCACTGCTGCCCATTGTCTGTGGCATTGTCCAATCTAGTGCAATCAGGAAGATCATTGGCAATAATAGACAGCCTCGCCTCACTCCTGTCCTCACTTCGTAATTTTCCCGTTGTGGATTACTTGGCATTCAGCAATGTCGTATAACTGTTGGATGAGATGTATAATTGTCGGTGGGACCCCTTGGTAGTAGCGAAGTACTTTCCAAATCACCTCTCGATCGACGCTGTCAAAGGCCTTTTCAAAATCGACGAAGTTGAGATAAAGAGGTAACTGCCATTCCAAGCCTTGTTTAATCATGATCCGTAGAGTGGCGATTTGATCAATACATGATTTGTTTCTCCTGAATCCAGACTGTTGCGGCCGAAGTTTTCATCTAGGGCTTGTTTGATTCTCTCCAGGATGATGCGACTCAGTATTTTGCTTGGAATGGACAGGAGCATAATTCTACGCCAGTTTTTGCATTGACTTAAGTCTCCTTTCTTTGGTAGTTTGAATAAGTATCCTTTCTTCCAATCCTCGGGTACTTTGCCCTCTTTCCACACCTTCTCCAGTAGTGGTGTCATCAAGTCCGCTGTTGTCTCTGGGTCCATTTTCAATGCTTCTGCTGGGATTCCATCTGGTCCTGCTGCTTTCCCAGCTTTTAGCATCTTGATTGCATTCAGGACTTCTGATTTCGTCGGGGGTTGATGTTCACTGGTAGTTCTGCTTCCGTTGTTGGTATTGTTGGGCGCGTTGTAGGTGGCGGTCGATTTAGAAGTCTTTTGAAGTGTTCAGCCCAGTGTTTTCTTTGTTCCACCTCTTTGGTGATTGACTTTCCATTGTTATCCTTTACTGGCTTAATCTGTGTCGAACGTTTGCCCGAAAGGTTCCTAGTTGTTTGGTAGAGTGTGGCGAGGTCTCCTTTGCCTGCAGCTTGTTCTGCTTCACTTGCCATGGCTTCATAATATTTTCTTTTGTCTTCCCTGGCACTCTTCTTTACTCTTTTGTTCAGCGTATTGTAGCTTGCATTCAACTCCTGTTTTTGTTGCTCGTCGGTGCACTGGATAATCTTTTGTTTCACCATCCTTCTCTCTTCTATTAGTTTCCAAGTGTCCGTAGTGAGCCACTGTTTGTCCTGCCTCTTCTTTCTGCCTAGATCTTCCATACAGGTTTGACTCCACACCGTTTTCAAGTTGTCCCAGTGCTTTTCAACGCCGACATCTTCGCTAGTGTTGATTTGTGTCTCGACTTTTTCCCTTATGCTTGCACGGAAAATTTTCTTTGTATTCTGGTCCTTCAGTCTTAGAGTGTTGAACTTGGCTTGTGGTCTATCTGCAGCTCCTGTTTCCCTGAAAGCTTTTAATTTGATTTGGATTGTCCCTTGTACGAGATAGTGGTCTGAGCCAACGTCTGCTCTTCTTACTTTTGTGTCCAGTAGGCTGCGCCTCCACTTCCTTGAGCAGTATTGAGATGAAGTCAATTTGGTTTTTGGTTTGCCCATCTGGTGACACACATGTAGCCTTGTGGATATCTTTGTGTTTGTATACACTGCCACCAATCACTAGTTCGTTGAAGGCGCAGAAGTCGGCGAAGAGTTCTCCATTTTCATTCATTTCTCCGAAAGCTTCTCTACCCATGATGAGTTCCCTTCCTGTGTTGTCTGGTCCCAGTTTGGCGTTCATGTCTCCCATTAGTATTTTAATGTCACCAGCTGGAGTATTGTCCATTGTTGCCTGTAGTTGTCTGTAGAATTCTTCTTTCTTTTCGAGGTCTGCGTTGTTTGTGGGTGCATAACATTGTATAACTGACACTTTCCTTCCTTTGGAGTTGAATCTGGCGGTCATTATCCTGGACGAGACTGCTTCCCATTGCATCAGGGCCTTCGTTTCCGTTGGTGACATCATGACAGCCATGCCTTCGGTGTGCGTGTGGTTATCTTCTGGGTGACCGGAGTAGATCACTGACTCACCCGTTGATAATTTGGTGAGTTTATTCCCGTTCCATCTGCTTTCACATATTCCCGGTACTTGGATTCCGTATCTTTTCATTTCGTTTGCGGTCCGGACAGCTTTTCCAATCTCGTACATACTGCAGACGTTCCATGTCCCTACACAGACGTTTTCTTTTGGCGGAAGGAGATTCATCGTACTTAAGTTTCTGTAGCAACTTTGTTTACAGGGTGGGGTTGCTAGCTGCACGCCTCAGAAAGGGATTGTTACATTAAGATATAGTTTAGAGAGAAGCGACCTTGTGGGTTGCTCCTCTTCAAACCAGGAAAACAAGGAATAAAACAATCAGAACAACACCAGGAAAAGGAAAATAATTCACAGCAAAAAGGGCAACAAGCGACAACAACAATAATACCACAGTTAGGCACAGCTAACCAAAATGACACCAAAATCATAGGCTCACTGACTTGAGCTAACTTGAACATGTAAATCCATCAATATATACAATTATAGATATGAGTTAGTGTTAGACAAGCACAAAGTAACAAATAGATAATTGTAGGTATTATCTGTCAACAAGATTATATCCACGGATTCAGTGTTCGGAAGGCAAATAATTACAATAAGCTCCACAATTTTTTCGCAAGAAACTCAACAGAATTAAGAGTTTTATATAAATACGTTAGTGTAGTGCGTCGGTGGCAGAGTGGTTATGACTCTTGCCGACCATGCACAGGGTCTGAGGTTCCATCGCCTGCCGACGAAGCACACCTGATATCTATGGTAGGCCTGCGGAATTCGGGCTACCGATATCCATGCTGAAAATTCCATACTTGTACCAAAAATACCGTGTGGAATCAAGCTGTAATAAAAAATAAAAAATGAATAATATAACGCAGTAATCGAAAAGCCCAGACCACTGGGTGACATCGCGCGTCAAGCCCTCGAGTGGAAGCCGAAAGGGAAGTGGCGTGTGGGACGTCCAAGGGTGACATGGAGGAGATCGTGTGAAGAGAGGGGAGTTGAGAGAGTATGGACTAACATGGATGCAGGTGAAAAGTACAGCAGAAGGAAGACAGAAGCAAATGGAGATGTGCAGTTGAAGCCCTATGTTCCACTAGGAACCCAAGGGAGCAATAATAATAATTATAGTCGAAAAGCGCGTCAAGGTGATGTCATAATAACAGTTTAAACTCCAACAATTCAGTTCAATTTCCTATGCATACCAAAGGGAGGTTATTTTCAAGAAAATTGTTTCGCACTATAGAATCTAACATAAACAATGAACCTCTACCAAGATCATTATAAGGACCAAGAAAGTATATCATTCTGCGTTGGAACACCGACATATGGAAAATATCTAATGATATTTCATTCTGTAAAAAGCAGAGTCAACGGCTAGAACATCTATTGCGAGACCAAGTTTTCATCAAAACAGCTTATAAGTTCATTTCCACATTTGCATAAATAAATAGATAGATAGATAGAGAGATCGCGCCTTTCTTGTGCGATACAATATTTTCAGTCACTTAGACACTGCATTGGTTGGACATTCGCAACACTAGTGAGTGTCTACAATAAATACGGATGGTAAAGTTAAAAAAACTATTTCTCCACTTCTTTCTACGTAAGCAGACTCTCATTTGGTTGCACAGGTATATATATATGCATATATATATACATATCCGTGCTAGGGCACCTGTTTCTATGACCTGATTTCACGACAGAATATGATTTTTCTTTTTGTAGCGAGAAATTATGCGATATTGAAATTCAATAATAATTAAAATTTTAATAGGAAGGATGCACATGCATAATTTAAAATCCCACCGAAATTTGATGAATAAATTAAATCCTGCTTTATTAACTTTTGTTGCTTGTTTGTTTTAATTGCATAACATTCCAGCGTGTAGGCTACACATACGACATAACACTCAGTGGAGAGAATGATCAAAAAACAAAAAGAAATTGCCTCTTTTATGCCAAAATAAAAATTTGAATTCATGATTTTCTACCAGGCATATCCCCGGTAACTCTATAGAAGTTTGTGAAATAAGTGGCTATGTCGCTCTCCTTCTACTTCAAACTTGTGCGACATGGCCAATGTGTAGGTGGAAGACACAAGATGCCTTGCTAGCTGTCTTCTAAATGTCTGCGTTCTGTCTCTTGTTCGGTGGTATAATACAATGAGTAATATTAAGGTAAGGACGGAAAGTCCATGGGTGAGGTTATGAAGCCACACAGGGTGAGACGACCAGAATATGTGGTACGCATTCCTAGCCAAAACCTTCCCTAACAGTCGATCTTAGCTGGTATTGGATCCATCCCGTTGGAAAAAGATTAATGGTGGTTAAACCAGAACTTGGAATCGATCCAAGAAATCCTAAACAGTCAGTTCGGATTAGCCATGTAGAGGTGCGTAGACTGCATGGCTGATTGTGGTCCTCGGGATTCTAAGATAAAATGACTGGAGACAGTTGGTGATACGGCTGTAAACCACTCTCAGTGGAGCAAATGTATACACTCTCTGTGATTCTCAAATCCACTAAACCATCATGTTTTGCCAGGATATTATATCTCCCTTCACGTTTATTCTGATCATCGTTCTTTTGAATGTCTTTTCTATATCTCCGTCTTTTTGTCTTCCTTTGTGTTCTACACGGAGTATAACAACTCGAACTCATGCACCTCTGCATTGAGTTCTATGTTAAAACTCAGCCAGTCATCAGTACAAAGCTGAATATGACTGCACAGCGATCCAAATGGAAAGTTATAAAGGCGTAAAGCGCAGAAGAAGTGGTGAATTCAAGCTAGTAGTGCGACATTATAACTACAATTATGAATGTACCATTGCTACTGTCTGCAATCAAGAGTGATAGATTTTCATTGCCACAATCAGATTACTTGCTCTGACCCTTCTCACGCCCTCTTCACGACTTATTTCAATAAAATCAAAACTATTTGACATTCTAAACTCAAGTTTTCCGTTTTCAAAATATAACAACATCGGGAATGCCTCAGTTGTCCAGCTATAAGAAATCACAAACTAATTCACTAGGGAGTGTAATAATTTGGTATCCTGAATCACCACTAATCTGTTTTAAACCAATGGAGGAGATCTGTGACTCAGTTGGATGATTTCGACTCGGTTGTGTTCTCTGAGTTGGTGGACTTATCCCTTCTAGACACAACTGTTATGTACTGCTGCTGAGTGAGTTATTAGAGTTTTCCCCGTCGACAATTATGTTATGTACTCGTCGAGTAGTTAATAGTCCTGACGCGGGAAGAGGGAAATCAGAAGACCACGAGGTTTACGATGATACTTGTATTCTCCAGACAAGGAAAATAAATGTCACACAAGAGTGTGAGTGAAATCGTACGAGTGAACGAAAAAGGTGTGTGAGCTAGAATAATGTACAAGTGTCTAATACAAAAGTATATATAAAAATGGCTAATACACATGAGCCAATAAAATAACGTCTTACCATGATTGGTTGTAATGTCATGTGATACAAGGTCATACATTGTTTATCTAGTTAGTGGACAGACAAAAGCATAATGTCAGTTATAATGGAATATCTATCCATATAGACATAGCAAAATATAATAGAGACTGTCAAAAACAAAACACGCATCATGTGGGAACATATCAACAACATATTCTGCGCAAGCTTTAATATAAACTGAACTTGTTTGAATTCTGCATGAATGGTGATATAGGTGTATCTCCTGACAACCATTGTGTTGTGTTTAGTTTTAAATTTACATCTATAGTGAACATTTTATTGCCTTGGAATTTTAACTTTCTTAACATGTGACTTCTCTTTTTTATAAGTTTGTAAATTTGATCAATATTGGGTGTTTATTGATCGCTAGCTGATTCATCTGAGTACCGGGCGTCTAGAAATCCCCTGTCATTGCTTTCCATATTCCCTGTGCTTAAAACTTCGTCATTCTCTCAATGAAATTCGTGTCTGTAATTATCTGCATACATCGAAATGAAAGAATGGATACACTCAAAAAAAAATTTCCCAATGAATGATGAACAAAACGATATTGTTGTTTTTACTGACGTTTCGCTGTTTAGTGCTAATAACTTTATCAAAGTATCATTAAACCGGAATTTACAAAATCTCAGCATATATATATATATATATATATATATGAAGTTAATCATCAATCCTCAGCATGGAGTCATTTTTACGTTGTCAAGTTGGCAAAGATAACAGAACCAGGTGTAGATTGTTGGATATTTAAGTGTATAAAATATAAAAGCAGCGTGTGTTTACATTACAAACCTGCTTATCACATTTGTGTTGATTTTGTCATTTCATTGGGGAAGGGAAGGAGTGTTGTGTAACCAGGTCAGATTCTCTTTAAGTCCATCATACCTGTTTAGACAATTTGGTTTCCATTTGACATGAAGTGCTTCTGATGATACGAGACGTTCTTTTAGACTTCTGAATTTTTTTTTGTTTGGATTATTTGAATATTTCATACATTTATTCCCCTTAATGAATTTGAACAAAGCAAGAATATTGTCAGAATAAGTCTTATGGCCTGATTCTATAGTGTGGCGTGGTACGCGAACTAAGGCTAATGATTTTTTTAAGCTATTCTAGTTCAACTAGATTTATTTCTCGGTGGTTGAATAGATGCTCTACGGTGTTCCTTTCTTCTGATTTCGACTTTATTCTGGCGAGGTTTGTCCAATGTATATGGCATCACATTCGAAGCAATTTATTTCACAGACACAATTAGATAGGGAATTTTTAGGGATTTGGTCTTTTATCTGGACAAGGTTGCTTTGCAGTGTGTCTGAAGAAAACTCTGATGTCGTGCTTATTGAATACTCTTCTGATATCATCTGATGTCTATGCTCTATATGGAATGACAGCTGTTGAGGTCCATGCTTTTGGAATACGTTTTTCACCATACTTAATGTCTGTGTTGATTTTGTTGATGAAGTTCCTTGGGTAGTTGTTTTGCTTGAGAGCCTCAGTAGTGTTTGATATTTCTTCTTCTTTTTCTGGCTCATCCGTTAACATCAAATAGTGGGCTCATCTAATAATACTTTGATAAAGCTATCAGCAGCATTAAATAGAGAAATATCAGTAAAAGCGACGATATCGTTTTGTTTTTCATTCATTGGGAAATACGAAAAACCTTTATTAAAATGAATATCATATACTCAATGTCTAAATTTCAATAAACTGTTAAAAGTGAACTTGGTTTTGGACAAAAATACATGTCCTATCTTTTCAACAGCTAAAATATGTTCTTGGATTCTCAGTCGAAGGTGATGTCCACTTTGACCGATGTAGTGTTTTTCGCAGTTTATACAGTTTATTTTGTAAACGGTATTGATCTTATCTTTTTCTCCGGTTGGATCCTGTAGTCTAAACAATATTGACTGAAGAAGGGACTGTGTTGGTTGGCCTGTGTGCTGTTTCAGTATTCTAGCCGTTAATGAGGAGATATTGTTTATGTAAATGATGGAGTAAATTTTCTTGTAGTCGTTGATGGTGGTTTCTTGTTGGAAGTTTGTATTCAATATAACTATTTGTTTTCATGAAAGTGGATTATTGCAATAACCCAATGCAATCTAATAAAAAATGATAAAGTTACCGATGGGAAACATTGACATTATAGCACTGACAGCTGCTGCACAAAGCGTAGTGATCTAGTCGAACAATGAAAACAATGAAATCTTTCCCAGTAGATTATGATAACAATCAGTCTAGATATTAATATACCTGTACTTTTGATTGGCTAAAAGCTGGTTAATGTTGAGATTTTGAGCACCGAACGCATTCCAATGCTGCTGTTATTTTAAAAGACAGTCTTCCTACGGTGTACGGTTGCATTCACTTCCCCCGAAATGCACACACAGGAATGAAAATAGTCTTTTAAGGAAAAACAAACTGAGTATAGCTGAAACTCAATATATTCAAGATTCACGAATCTTTGAAGTTTTGAGTAGCATTACTGGCATTGTATTCTTGAGTTTCGAGTGAAAAATAGGACTGAAACATCACCACTCCACTTTGTCCTACTGTCTGAGTTCCTCTTTACCTGGACTTAGGATTGACCATAGTCTCTTATCTCCTCCTTGTATGATCTCCTTTATGTCACACTTATCGCTTCCCACTCAGGTTCCGCTCAAGCAATGCCTGCCTGGCGCTCGATGTCATTCTACGGCCTCTTCAGTGTATACCCAGTCCTTCTCGACTTTCTTCAGGATATTTGTGGAACGATAGGTTTTTTGGTTAGTTTATTCCCATGGTTTCTTGTTGCGAATTACTTTTGACTAACGAAGTAAGTAGTCGTCGATAAAAGTCTGCAGTAGCCTGTTGGAAATGCTCTTTGTGACACACTGGCCTAGTTTCTCTGAGCCATATAGGAGAAGTGACTGAATTGATATTGGTGTTGAGAGTTCGAATCTTGTTCAGAAGCATGGACATTGTTTTTACTGGGTCGCTGGACTTACGACAAGCTAGGGGAGATTTAGGAGTGAGTCGAACAGGAATTGAACATGGACCTACTGCTTGGGTGGTGAGAATTCTACTATGGGTTTCGCCGGTTTCCACATTAATGTGGTGATGATTATTGAATTCGACTCATTATGTATCCAAATACGTGACTGTTTGTTTCATAACACATCTTATCGCAATAATTAATTCACTGTTTTATTGTAGGTGAGACTCTCTCAAAATACTAAAACCTGGTGGCCCAGTAATACTGGACAGCCTCTTCGTCCTAGTTCGGGGCTCTTCATCAGCACGCAAACCCACGAAATTCCAATTACAAGGGAAGCTTGTGGACCATTCAGCTACTGTGAATCTATTAAACTGCCCATGAATTCCAACTTCTACAAATTCGTGATTTTACTGAGACCATTAGTCAATGTAACCGGCGAGTGTCACTCCTGACCGACCTGGTGGTGGGCAACTCTGGTCACGACTCCTCACTCGAACTCCAGACAACTTTCTTTAGCTAGTCACTAGTCAGCAAGCTGCTGTTATGACCAAATTTGTAACAGATCAAACCCCCTAAAGTCAAAGTCTTCAAAAAGACTCTCACTAGGTTTTTTTAAACAGGTGATGACTGAAAATGAAGGATTTCAATTTATCGTCTACGAATAACCAGTATGGAGTTATACGCCATCGAAATATTTTGTACAAGCGAATAGAATAGCAAACTAAAATTCAACCTACTCGTCTGAATTTTGGTTATCTTTTAATCAAAAGCGCAAAACTAAAATAAGAAACAACTTCAGTTGCTCTTAACTGTAGTATATTTTCGTATAGAATATCACAGCTAATCAACTCTTAAAATCTCTGTTTTCTTTCAGCCAGTCTGACTACACATTAACCCCCCCCCTCATCATTCTCACCCTCTTCCTTTCTCATTCCCTGTCTCTCTCTCTCTCTCTGTGGATAAATACATATGTTTATATAATTAGACGGTAAACACTTATTACACTTTTTACAAATAATTAGGTAACCATCAAAAAATCAATTATCCGAATGAAGCTACTCACTACTAACTCACGTGTCTGCCTAGCAAATCTCAGGACTTAGGCTCAACTTACCTACTTAATGTGTATGCATAAAACATATTCGGTGAGATTTAGATGCAATAAATAACTCTGAAATGACATCATTCGCTGTTTTGTTGAAAATTTGTCAAACGAATTTCCTTTCACTTCATATATATATATATATCCCACTCTAGATGTTCATTAATAGATTTCACGCCTTTTGTATTAACCATGACTGGTTGTGTGCATCAGATGGTAACCGGAGATGACTTATCAACAAAATCCGGATTAAATGCTTTACTGCTTATGATGTTTATACACCAGATAGCCTTAATTAAATTAGAGAACCATTAAAAACCAAGGGGTACTGAATAGGATAGTACTGGGACTCATCGGCATCACGCACCCACCGCCATGGTTCGAACCCAGGCACTTCCGCTTACAAGGAAAGCTCTTCCAGCCATTGAGACCCGACTCATTGGCCAGCACACACGAATTCTATATTCTACTCTATCTCCTACCATTTCGTGATTTCAGGGCAACCACCAAACAATGTCATCGGCGAGGACCATCTTAACTCCTGACTGAATGGACCACACTGGTCACAACTTTTCATTCGAATTCCAGGCGAGTTCGTCCCGTGACCAGTCACTACAGAACGTCAGATAAGTATTCAAGAATTAGTTTGTAGGCATTATATTTGTTCCAGGTTGGAGCATGGAAAGATATCAATTGAATGGTATACGAGCCTGCCTTGTAACTGGAAGCTCCTGGGTACGAAACCCAAAGGGTGGGTACTGCCGATGATTGCCAGACTAGGCGATGCAAACAGCTGTCCAGTACTCCCTGGTTTTCAATGGTTCTCTAACTGATACCATTTTGTAGTTTAACCCAAAACAAATAAAATCCTTGCAAACTAGTCCTTTAAAATTAATTTAAGTGAGCTTGAAACCGTGGAAATCTCGATTTCGTCTTACTATTGTTATTACTACTTGAACTACAAATTTGTTGTAAAATTGGGTAATACATATTACGCACATGTGTTACAGGATTCGATTCCAAACCGACTGACTCCTGAACCTCTCTTAGCCTGTAGTGAAACCAGTAAAGATTTGAGAGGTTGAAAGTGAAGCTAACAAGCGATACTACACCGTGCAAACAAACTTCACTGCTTCTGAAACCCTGAAGTTCAAGCTTGTAGCCACATGTCTCACTCAGAAAGCCAAGGGAATAAAATAATTTTAAAAGCACTATGGGATCAGGCATGCGTACTTATCAAAGTGGCACTGATTACTTAGCGGGGTTTCAGAAATATAGAAAAGGAGAGAATAGTCACATGTTCAGTATTGATTTTGATTCTCAGCTATGTCTGATGGCGTTTTGAGCCACTGATTCGAATGTTATCTTGAACCCACCTTCAGAGTCATGATGTACCAAAATATTTGCAGAAAACCAGTAATTTGTATGGTTAACTCCCATCTTTGAGCTTAGCTCTGTTTGATATCTGACTTCGGTATTAGTTGCAGCCACCCAGATCACTCGCAAGATCTGTTGTAACAGATCGCAAGAAAAACCTGGCAAAAAACGAAGCATGACCAGAATCTATAGTGGTGGGAATTTATTCCATCTGATTGGCGCTGGAAGGATGTCAAGTTGCACTACAGTGATAGCCTTCCTGTAAGTTGGCGGTGGTTAGAAATGGTATGCGATGTCGTCTCAACTGAAGAAGAAAGTTCCTGTTATTCCACTCGCGACCCTTAAATATCAAATAACCACCTAAACAACTCTTTCCTGGGCATAGGCCCACTTTCTTGTACACTGAAGTCCCCGTTAAGAAACAAGTCATAAATTCTTGTAGTCTGGTTTGCATCAGTATTCAAACAGTGTAGATGTCAGAGACTTGAAAGAGAAACACTGCAACACAGTAGGCCGTGTTGAATGTCTAAACATAGACCAACTTTCTAAAATTATCTAACTTAGAACCCAAATTACGCACTGACTGCCATTTCAAACAACAATAATAAGCAATTGATTAGAATAAAAACACAAAAATGACTGGATTTAATCAGCAATAAACAGTTGAACGGGGGTTTCGTACTTGTCGGCCACTCATCAGTCAACAAAGCATATTTACAATCTTGGAAGAACTCATCTCCATTCTGAGACTCCAAACCCCCTGTCACCCAGTGAGTGCTGCAGTCAGAGATGTTACCACGCGGCTATTTGGGCTGATGATTGACCTCCTGTAGGATCGTATTAGATACTTTGCCTGGATAGTAGTAGATTTTGCCTACAGAATCAATGTCTGATCAAGAAAGTCGAATTTATTTTAGTCTGATTCAGTTTTTGAGCAAAGTTCCATAAGATACCATTGTGATCATGTGAACTGCTATAAAGAACAACCGATTACTGCTTGCTTAACGGGTATATATATATATATGTTCTCGCTTTGCTCATAGCAATTTCTTGTACAAATTTCTTCTTCAATCCCCAGTAGAACCATTTGTTTCTGAAAGTAGTTCAAATTGGAAATAAGAACAAATACTTCAGTCAAGAGTCTGTCTTCGGCAGATTCATTCACTTAGCTGTACATTCGCAACTGTATATAATAATTACTTTTTGTATGCGTGTGTACATTGGGTTTGTAAAAAAGGGAGTAAAAATTAGTTTGCGCTATTGTTTACGTCATCGAAATATTTCAATAAATATGGCGAATAATCAAATCATAACTAGGGAGTGGCATGGAGTGAGGATTAGTAAGTTTGGACTAGAGTTGCATAGTACAGAGATACTCAGAAGTTAGATGTTGATAATAAAGGAGCATGCAGACAAGTGGGTGTGTACTGCTAATGAGTCCCCAAACTAGCAGTTATCTAGTACTCCCTGGCGGGTTTCAATGGTTCTCTAACTGATATATCAGTCCACGATCAAGCATAAAACAAATCCAATCCTTTCAAACAAACTCATGGTACTAAAAGTAATACGAAGAATGCGCGATATATTATTATTATTAACTAAGTATTGATAACAGTTCAACTTGCAGTTATATGCAAAATAGAAGGATGGCAATCGAGGCATTTCCATTATGGATAAGATTTAATTCTGATAAGTCACTCAGTGTTGTTGTACAGTAATATTAACTGATGACCACGCTTCGAGCACAAACTATTGCCATTCATAATCATATCAAGTTACTCACTCACACAACTGTTTTTCTTCATTTATATACATGTGTGCAATTGACCAGATATCTGAATAAAAATCAATATGGGATAATGTAAATTCACAAATAATAATATGAGTGTTATTGACCAAATACAATCAGATGGGAAATGAGACGAGTGTTTTTATAGTCATAGTAAATGGAGGTGTTTCTTCTGTGTACAAAAATCAGGGTTTTCCATCCGAATCACTAAGGCTTCACCCAACAATGAAAAGTATTCGGAAGCTTACAGTCTCTGCGAGGCTTCTTTTCACTTCGTATTATTATTATTATTATCATATTATTATTGTTCCCTTGGGTTCCAAGTGGAAAATAGGCCTTTAAAAACACATTTCCACTTTGTCCTATGCTCTGCTATGCTCTCCAACTGGGTCCACGATTACCCAAACTCTCTCATTTCTTCCTCAGACGATATCTTTCTTCCATGTCACCATCGCACCGATGATCCACTCATCGCTTCCCACTTGGATTCAACTTCAGCGACAACCTGGAGTGCGATGTCATTCGACGCCTTCCACAATGTATGCCCGATAAACCCATCGCCATTTTTACCTACATATTTGTTGAGCGATCGGCTCTTGGTTGGTTCGCTCCCGGTTAGAGTCCCTTGTTACTTATTCTTCTTGGCCGGCCATTTGATCTTCAGAATGGAACCACAGAAGTAGGCATCTGTTGATGAAAGTCTGCAACCTATCTGGAAATCATTTTCGTGACACGCAGTGCAAGTTTCTGACCCATATAGAATGACTGACTACTTGGCATTGGTGTTGAAAATTCGAATGTTGTTCTTTATACTAAGTCAGTGTAGAAGATTTTCAAACTGGTTTCAGGCCGATGAAGGCGTATCTTGCCTTTCCGATTCTGATTGGCTGGCTTTGACATTTTTGTCCGTTCCGCCTACAGTTGATACTATGCTTCCTGGATAAGTGAAGGAGCTAACTTCTGTTATATCTTTCCCGTTGATGGTGGTTTTTGCTGGTGATTTTTGTTGTTGCTGTTGGTTAGCTGGATATCTTTATCACCTCCGTCTTTTATTCTGATTTCTGATTACAGCTTGATTCCACACTGTATTTTTGGTACAAGCATGGAATTTTCAGCATGTGATATCGGTTGCCCAAATTTTGCAGGCCGACCATAGATATCAGGTGTGCTTCGTCGGCAGGGGATCGAACCTCGGACCATGTGCATGGTCGGCGAGATTCCTAACCACTATAACACCCACGCACTATCCAGTTAAAAGACCACAACTACACTAATGCACCTGTACTATATTACAAGAAGAAAGATTAAGCTGTTCACCTGGAGTCCTGTCTTTGCTGTCTTGACTAGGCTCGTAAATTTAAATAAATCCGCCTTGCATTTTAAGCGGTCAGTGTTGAATATTTGTTCAATTGTAGCACTTATTCATACAAAATTGTTCTTTAACTCTTTTAAATCAAACATGCATCGAACTACAAATGTACATGGCTTTACTTAAGCTAGGTAATTCGATAGTTTGTCTTTAGGGTTGTTGAAGAGAGCTTGGTGACAAGAGAATACCAATCGTAATGTAGTAGCAAAGAGTGTTCTTTCTAGGTCGTTTGACTTGAAATGAAACACGTAGTCTATCTTTCATATAAACAACGATGACGTTAATGCCGCTAATTGTATCAGTATCCATTGAGTGTGGAACATTTGACAGTCACTCTGTCTTCACAGTTTAGACGAAATAAATAAATCAGGTAAGAAATTCTTGTGATTAGTTCTGAAACTTAGAACAATTTTTGGCCTATTTCAAAAAATGCTTTGTAAAGAAGGTGACTTGTGGTAATAGTGACCAGCTATAACACACTGAAAACACCAGCCATCATTTGATCACAAAAGTTAAATGACGTGAGCCCCCATTCAGTACTTTCGTGGATGACCGGCTGAGAATGCTAGGTGCTGAAGGCTTTTGAGTCCGAATACCTTAGTGGTAATGCCTTTCTCTGACTCCTGTACTGAGTCACGCGGTCCCCACCCTCAAACTGAACATCACCTGCTTTAAAGGTTGTACATACATCTTGCTGGTGAAAACCATGCATGTTACCTAGGTCCACGTCTTTTGGTATTGTCTGGATGTGTCAGTTCTTGTTTACCAATGATGAAGGGGACATACTGAGTGTAGTTCCAGTCACAGAGTATCTATCCAAGAAAAATAAAATAAGTTTTGATGGATAAAATAACATGATAAAAACTAGTAGTATGTGTGTAGCGAATGAAGGAAACTAGAAATGAGGGACACACGAAATTGTCACACACACACACATAACAGTTATTCACTTTTTTTCCAGTCCTAATTGCCTTTCTGGCTCACGTTATTTCGTGACAAAAATTAATTTTTTCCCACATACAGAAATGTCCCAGTTAAAAAAATCAATTAGTGTTTTGACTACATTTACCACAATGTAGATACATTCACGAAAGCCTACAAAGTCTGCTAACTACCAACGTAGATACGGATAGATAACAATGGATAACAATGATCTTGTATCGTGTGAACAGGCGAAAATCGGCAACTAACTGATCGATTAATTATGATCCGTGAACTACTGAATAGCGAACAATAACAGAAACTTCATACACTCATTCCTCTTTGAATACACCAAAAAGAATAGTTTGTGTAAGACAAGATGATGCCACTTTCTTCCTTCCGGTTATGTACAATCTTAAAATTTCATTAAATGTACGTATAAACAAATTTTTCTTAACTGTAAAGCTGAAATGATATAAGTTAGCTGGAGACTCAAAAATGTGAAACGTATATAATCATCACAGTCCTTAGAATATACGAAGAATGATGTTACATCCCAGTGTGTCTGCCAATTTAAAAGTACATGTGGGGCTACACATGCATAGGAGGGGGACTCACCAACCGTTAGAGGCAGTAAGGCCTTCAGAGTATGTCCCTGAATGGCTTTAGAAGCACACCTATTGGTGGTGAAAA
Source organism: Trichobilharzia regenti (assembly GCA_944472135.2). NCBI lineage: Eukaryota > Metazoa > Platyhelminthes > Trematoda > Strigeidida > Schistosomatidae > Trichobilharzia > Trichobilharzia regenti. The sequence continues at coordinate 5,072,501 of OX235270.1, forward strand.
CAAGCCAATCCTGATCTTCTATTGCGAAACATATTATAGAGATAGAGCATAAAACTGATGTTTACACCTCTTTTAAAACCATCTATAAAACAAGTTTGGGGATTGATCCTAAAGTTTGTGGAAGCCTTAGCAATTAAAAAAAATAATGATGATTGAAAAAATGCTTGGATTCCATGGTAGCTGACGCTGACCCTGTTTCAAAAAGGACGTCATAATCGTTTGTGCTTAATACGGATAGTAACTAACCGAATGCGTTCACTATGTCCCCGGTGAACAACACTAGTAGGGTGGAAACACCCACTAGCTCACATTAATGTAACTGTAGAACTTAGACACTGTTGTACATTGCAATTCCATATTAAATAACTTTATTTTAAATATCGCACAGCGGTGATGATGCAGTATTAAGAACTCGATTTTCCGGTGTTGAATCGATAAACAAAGACTCAGTCAGTCAGTGATTAACCTCTTTCTCTATCTACTGACTATATCACTCTTCGACGCTTTCACCCTCTCTGACGCTATTTTGTGATTACATGCAAGTGAATGCAGTTCAGTGCAATGGCAGAACTTTTTGTATAGGTTTCCACATGTTAAATATTGCATTATTGTGTGATATTTAGATGTAGATGTAAGTATAAAACTTGGGCACTTTCTGATTGTGATTATTATTATTTATTTATTATTATTATTTTGATAAATCACACAGTGTTGTACACTAATATTGACTGATGACCACGCTTCGAGCACAAACTATTGCCCCTGATAATCATATCAAGTCGCTCACTCACACAACTGTTTTTCCTTCATTTATATACATGAGTGCAATTGATTAGACATTTGAATAGAAATCAATAAAGGATATTATACATTCAGAAATAATAAAATGAATGTTATTGGTCAATTACAATCAGATGGGAAATAAGACGAGTGTTTTTATAGTCATAATAAGTAACTTGTTAGAATGTTTTGATGTGCTTGAATTGAAATAGAATACAATTTAATATTATTCATAATCCTCCTCTGATTTGACTGACTGGTGGTATTAATGTCTTCCATATTCCCGGTATTTGCATTGAGTCATTTCTGTTGCATGTGTTGTGTTGGGTGTAGACTCGATGAACCAGGCAGGATTCAGTAATCAATCTCTCTCTCCATCTACATAGATTACTTCTTAGAATTTCGACTCTGTCCCATCCACATCATTGTGTGATTGTGTGTTAATGCATACAGTGCGATTGCTGAGCTTTTTTCTAAATTTCTTATCTTCTCTGGGTCAACCATTCTTCCCTTAGCTAAATTCTTATGTTCCACCAATCTGATTACCCCTGATTCGCACATGTCTACAAATGAAGGAAAAAGTTGTGTGAGTAGCTTGATATGATTATGAGGGGCAATAATTTGTGCTCGAAACGTGGTCATCAGTCAATATTACTGTATAACACTGTGTGACTTATCAAAATAAAATCTTATCTATAATGGAGTTACTTAATATACTTCACTTTTTTTCAAAATTCCTTTACGTTCCCAGTGGGACATAGGGCTTTAAGCTAGAAGCTTGAAATTTCAGTAGCAGTGGTGTTTATTTTTACACGTTGGGGTGGGATGGCTAGCCTCATGCCCAACATTCCCCTTTACCAGTGTTATTACTGGCTTAGCGAGGTTCAGGAGTGTGTCAGCGGTCGATGATCGAACCCTGAACGAGATGCGTGGTCGGCTAACATTCTAACACTCTGCCACTGGCGTACCAGAAGATGCCTTGCTGTCAAATAATTACAGTGTTCTTTCTTATTTAGGCCAATTTTAAGTTATCAGACTGAGCTTCTACATTCAGTGACACACCATAGAATAGAATTATTTGATTAAAATCCTTCAGCGATACAGTATTATTCACCGATCACAACATTTCAAGCACAATTTATTGCTTCTCATAATCACGTCAACATTATTCCTTATCCCTTGATTTTATTAGTAGCAATATTTTCTATATTTCTGGTAGTGAATTATTCGTGCTACAAGTGTTACATGCAAATCTGATGGACAAAGACTCAGTAACGAAACCGCTCCCTCCACCTACCTATATTACTTCCTAGAACTGTAGCTCTATCTCCTCCAAGTGTGTGATTGTGTATTAATGTCAGCTTTTTTTATGATATTTTTAAACCATCTTTTTGAGATAGTTATTCAACATGCCTGCTTCTTCCAGCTGTTTCATTTGACATTTTAGCTTTTTTAAAGTACTGCTTAGAGTTATTGTTTCGTTTGTTAGACACTTTAATTCAGCCTGTCTTTATGGATAATGGATGAGATGAGTTAAAGTCTAAATATCTCTATTAACAGAATGCATTGGCTTTGTATAAAAACACTAGTCAATATTTCGCTTCTTCTTCTTGTGTCCTCTTTATTTTACACCCTAACACAGTTAATCCTCCTTGTTCATTTTCTCATTCAGGTGTAAATCTTATTCCCCGTTACTACTATTGAGTTTATATGTGTGTATAAAGGAACTACATAGATGTTCTGATTTTAACCTTGCGAAAGTGTCAGCTACCTATCTCCACCATATCTTTAGAGTTGGATTAAATGTATTAAGAGATACAGTCACTACAGTATCTAATCGATAATTCTAAAGTTACTAAATTGAATCTTGCAAGATATAGATATATATACGCTTCATATGTCTGTGTTTGGTGTTACTACGATTGTGTCTGGTAATAATTCTCTATCAAAATGTCCTCATAGATAGGAAAAAACGCAGCCTAGTGAAAAAAGATGGCTGATTGAAACATGGAGGAAACTGATAAATCATTATCTGCAGATGATATATATATATATATATATACAAACATCGGAACCTATAGAATTCATTACAACTCTATAACATACAAAGCAAAGTATGTACAGCATTCAAAGAAAAAATCAAGATTAAAGCTTTCGAACTGAATTACTACTACTACTACCACTATTATTATTATTATTATTGTTATTTCATTCGCCTACTTAAGGGTGACGGATGATTTAAAGGGAAAAAAATTAGGATTAGAACTACGTGGAAAGAGGATATTCTAGATAATATATAATCATGTGAATGTGTAGAATTTTGTTAAAAGCGAATGTCACTATGAACATGGAAGACGACAGACAGATAGATAGATAGATAGATAGATAGATAGATAGATAGATAGATAGATAGATAGATAGATAGATAGATAGATAGATAGATAGATAGATAGATAGATAGATAGATAGATAGATAGATAGATAGATAGATAGATAGATAGATAGATAGATAGATAGATAGATAGATAGATAGATAGATAGATAGATAGATAGATAGATAGATAGATAGATAGATAGATAGATAGATAGATAGATAGATAGATAGATAGATAGATAGATAGATAGATAGATAGATAGATAGATAGATAGATAGATAGATAGATAGATAGATAGATAGATAGATAGATAGATAGATAGATAGATAGATAGATAGATAGATAGATAGATAGATAGATAGATAGATAGATAGATAGATAGATAGATAGATAGATAGATAGATAGATAGATAGATAGATAGATAGATAGATAGATAGATAGATAGATAGATAGATAGATAGATAGATAGATAGATAGATAGATAGATAGATAGATAGATAGATAGATAGATAGATAGATAGATAGATAGATAGATAGATAGATAGATAGATAGATAGATAGATAGATAGATAGATAGATAGATAGATAGATAGATAGATAGATAGATAGATAGATAGATAGATAGATAGATAGATAGATAGATAGATAGATAGATAGATAGATAGATAGATAGATAGATAGATAGATAGATAGATAGATAGATAGATAGATAGATAGATAGATAGATAGATAGATAGATAGATAGATAGATAGATAGATAGATAGATAGATAGATAGATAGATAGATAGATAGAAGCATAGGATATTGTGTGGATTAGAGTAGGCTGAATTACTCAAAGCATACATAACATGATTTCTTCCTACAGAGTGTTGAACGGTTTTCATTACATACGATTTTATGACAGTAGCTCAAGAACACTGAATCACTATACAGAACGTCATTCCTTTGACATGAATATATATACTGAAATGTAATGGAGAAGATTTTTTTGCTCGAATAAATGATTTCAATGTAGTTGTGTCCTCTGTGGTGGATGATACCTCAGTTGCCTTTGTGACATTTACTGTTTTACTGGGGTTTTTTACTGTTGTTTGAATGTATATTTGAAGCCAATTTATGTTCGCATCCAAATCTACGTTAATCCTACTTTGATCTGATATTCTAAAGATCCTTGGTAATCCTGCTCATAGCAGTGAAATGAAAAATGACAGTGTTTGAGTCAGGGTTCTCTGGCATGCGAAATGAGCTGAAATACAAATGGTTCTCTGCAATAAATTAATACTAAGCAAGACTGCAATTGTAATAACCTATCGAAAAGGTAGTTGAAATAACCAAGGGAATATACAAAATTATAGATCTAGTTAACTGACCAAGGTGAAACCTCTCTGACAAATAATTGTAATAGTTTAAGAGTTAGATCGTAGGGATTTAATATTTTCGAACCCAGAAACCTCCCAGTTACAAGGAAATCTTCTTGATCTATTCAACGACTGGAACCCGACCCAGTGGCCAGCCTATGAATTCCAACTTCTGTCAATAGGTGATTTCAGCGCTACAACTAGCCAATAATGTCATTGGCGATTATTTGTCCTGTCAACTCGATATGGTAAACCTCGCAAGTCACTACTTCTTCTCATCAGAAATCAAGTCATTTAGCCAGTCATTAGCGAGCACTAGTTTAGTTCTCCAGAGTAAGTTTGCATAGATTTGATTTGTTTCAGGTTTGATCACCATCACCACTGAAAGGTGTTGGGTTGAAACCCCATTAGTTGCACACTACTGAAGAGTCCTAAAACTGGGACGATTGTAACAGCTATCCAGTACTTTCTGGTTTTCCAATGGTTCACTAACTCACATCAGCAAGTCGTAAAACTTAAATAGTAGTAACTATTCTCTCATCTTGTTAGTGTTATTAATTTTGCTGAACCACTTTCTGAAGCTACACTCTTAACATTGAATAACTTTCACCTGATGAAATATATGGTCAAACGAGTCTATCAGAGAAAACTTCACGTGTCATTCATCCTATTTGAACCTGTGCTATCGAAAAAATTTATCCTTTTTCTTGGGTTCACACTGGTGATGAGTTCCAAGTAGGGACGAAACAACCTTCCAGTACTCACTGGCTTCTAGTGCTTCTCTGACTGATATCACTACAAGGTTGAACCTTAAACAACCATTAACAGAGATAGACTGAAAATGTCTCTGACCTGGTATTCTACTTATCAGTACTGTCGACACAACCCCACTGTGTAGAAACAAATTCCAAAGAGATCAGAGGTTGAGTAGCTTTCTAGGCTGTAAAATCACAGTATCTGTGTCAACCTTTATCAAAATAGTCGAAATGGAAGCTTTTTTTTTGATCACTTGAAGTAACTATCAAATGAAAGAGAAGAAAAAAACATTTACCAAACGCATGTCTTTTTTTAATTTCATGTTTATCACTGAGAAACTATTCACTATTCACAGTAGAGCAAAGGCAATGACTAAAAATATCTCCTGTTATCAACGAGAGTCTAAGCGAGATTTATCAGAGCAACTTGTAACAAAAAAAAACTGACAGGTATTACAATGCTTTTCAAACTCATGCTTGTCATTCACAAAGCAATCCTTGCGAAACAATAACCTGTGAATTGGTTTGGCTTTTGTTATTTCCCTACCTCCCCCCCCCGCCAAATCCTGTTCCTGTTTAAAGACAACATGGATCGATAACTTTTCTGAGATAAGCAACCTTATAACACAGAAATTCAGTGGGTTAAAGAATAGAAACAGCCTTCAGGAAGCATAAATGGGTTTGTATTCCATTGTTAATATATGTGTAAGACTTGGGCACTGTGGTGGTAGTAAGTAATACCATATCAGTTTATTTATTAGATGTATCACACAGTCAGTGAAACAGTATTATTTACTGGATGACTTTTCGAATATAATATCAATTGTAATCACACGACTTTGAAACTTGAGTTTTATAGTTTCCTTTGTCCTCTCCTATTTGTCGTCATTGGAGTAGTAGAATTTTCCAAATATCTGGTGCAGGTGTTGATTCGATAAACAAAGCTTCTGTTGCAGCGTAAAAAGGAAAGAAGATGGGAAGTTAAAAGCTAGTGTTTACAGGAAACCCACACATTGAAACAGATACATTTGGACTCCCGATCATCCCATCCAATGTCAGTAAAAATAGGATTGGTGAAGTGTTTAAGTGATAGGGGCACAAAAACTAAGTGTTGCATCAAGGAAAATCTAGGACAGGAAGTGATACACATAAAAAAGGCTTTGTAACTTAATAATTACCCTGATAAATAAGTCAGGAAACATGTAGGGAAATGTGAAAATAGAAATAAAATAAATAATAATAGTAGAGATAGTGATAATAATAATATTAAGGACGACATGCAAGTCAGATGTGCGCAAGACAACACCAACAATAAGGAATCTAAATCATCAGTAGTAATTCCATACAAGGAAGGAACCTCGGAAGCCTTACTCAGAATTTTTAACAAGGTAGGAATAAAAGTGGCTCGTATTCAAACCCACAAGCTCAATTAGGAACAAGCTTTGTCGGTTAAAGGATCAATATTCTGGAGCCTTTAAAACAAAACAATTTAGTTTATCTAATACCCTGCCTGCTGTAATGACTGTCAGGTCAAATACATAGGTGAAACTAGTAGAACAGGGGTAGTCAGTCGGACTAGCTGAGCAAAGAAACCTAGCAAAATCTAGATTGGTTGACTCGACAAAGATAAGAAATCTAGAGAATAGTTCAGCTATGGCACCCACTACACGCAGTTACACACAACAGAGCGATACAATAGGATGGGATAAGATGACAGTTTTAAAATCTAACGTAACAGGAAGGAGGGAGAGATTGATAACACAAGCTTTGTTTATCGAATCAACTGCAAATACGTGTAATAGGAATGATTCAGCACCTATGTTATTATTATTATTTATTATTTTATCCTTAATTCCTAGAGGAACATAGGGCTACAGCTGCCCACCTCCACTGCCTTCTGTTTTCTGCCAACGTCTTCACCCCGCTCCAATTCTGTCCACATTCTTTCATCTCCTCCTCACATGACCTCCTCCAAGTCACCCTTGGAAGACCAACTCGCTACTTCCCTTTCAGGTTCCACTGAAGCGATGGCTTGTCTAGTGATGTCACTCACTTGATGGTTAGTTTCCTCAGAGTATGGCCAGCCAATCCATCTCCATTTCTTCCTGCCTATTTGTTTCACAATCGTTTCCTACTGTGTTGGTTGGTTCGCTCATTGCCAGATATCCCTCCCTGTTGCTAATCTTTTCTGGGCAGCCGGCCATTTGATTTTGAGCGGAGTATTGAGCGAAGACAACTGTTTTTGATGTGGTTTTGTTCTCTGAGCTGGATGGTTAGTTTGCGAAGCTTTCATCACCTTACTGGGTGACATCTTCAGTGCATACTTCAACTGTGAATGAAAGTCTGAAGTTTGTTTGAGATGCTCTTTATGACGCTCAGTGCGAGTCTCTGATCCGTATAGTGAGTAGCACTGACTGACTTCATATTGAAGTTGAAAATCCGGATCTTATTTTTGATGGTGAGTGATGTTGACCTCCACACAGACTTAAAAGAAATGAAAGCTTGTCTTGCTTTTCCGATTCTGGCTTTGATATCCTCGTCAGTTCCATTCGCCTGTAGTTGAAACGATGCTTCCCAGGTAGGTGAAGGAGATCGTTCCTTTCAGGTTCCTCCTATTTATGCTGACTGTCGTCTGTTGTTGTTGTTGTGGCTGTTGGTGTTGGTGTTAGCCAGGAATCTTCATCACCTACCTCTGTTTTATCTATGTTCACTTGAAGTCCTATCTTTGATGCTTCTTCTGCGAACTTGTTGCTTTTCACTTGCATATCTTCCAGTTTGTGGGAAATCAGACATATATATCACATCGGTGAAGTCCAGATCCTCCAAGTTTATGTTAGATATCTGGAAAATTCTACTATCCCTGAGTCAAATAGGAGAGAACAAAGAACATTCTGGAACTCAAGTTTCGAAGTTGTGTGATCACAATTCATGGTATGATTATGAACAATATGTGTTGTTCGAAACATTGTCATCCAGTAAATACTAATACTGTTCCACTGACTGTGTGATACATCGAATAAACAAACTAATATGGAATTGTATTCCATTGGTTTTTAATTGTTATAAAAATTTCACAGCTTATACAATAACTGTCAGTATAGAGAACAGAGATCTTTCATGGTGAAAATTTCAGTTTACTGGCACTTAAACTACTCAGCTTAAGCTCTGTGATAACTGCTATGTGAAGTCAGATCAAACCTCAATAACAACATTCTAAAACATTTCATTTGCAAACTCTCACTTTTCGGAATCTTCACTTACAAATCTTCGTTTTCTAAGGACATATCATCAGTTCACTTCGTCTATAGTTAATACGTCAGTAGACATGCTCCAAATTCGGCAAAAGAAGTGAAATCTAAGCATTTAAGCTCAAAATATCTTAGAGAAGCTTCTGCCTAACACACTAGTTGTACTGTTGTTTGTTTCAGTGTAGATTATAAAACTGTGGAATTATTCAGAGATTCCCACCGGAGACATATCTCAAAGACATTTCAGTCTATACGTCAGGCTCCACTGATGGCTGGATGAATACAGTCGAAATAATAATCTTGAGAATGCTGAGGTAATCATACACGAATGGTCTGTTGAATTCAACAAACTAGTGAAATAAAGATACCCACGGTTTCACTAAATGTGGAGGTATACGATTTTACATGAAGATTTTATTCATTGTAGATAATACTTGTCCAGTGAAATGGGAAATTAGGGTACACTTGAATTCTGAAAGGGACATAGGACCTATTTCTTCAATATCACCCTTAAACCAGCTGTGCCTGACTCGTCGTTTTCCATTCACCTTCATCTCAAACAAGGAATTGGCACGATATATCAACTAACCATGTGAGCATTGTGTGTCCAATACATCTCCACTTTCTCTGGCATATTTATTGAGCAATAGACTTGTGATTAGCTCCTTCTTGGAGTTTCTTGTTGCTGATTCTTCCGGCCGACTTTATTATCTTTAGCATGAAGCCAGAGAATGCAGATGCTGATAAAAGTCTTCAGTGGCCTGTTGGAAATGCTTTCCATGACGCATGCACCCAGTATCTGTCTTCTACAGAAGAACTGAAAGTCCAAACTTTGTTCTTAACTCTGAGTATGGAAGACTTCCAAACAGGTGTCAGTGTGGCGAAGGTCATCCCTGCCTTTCCGATTCATGTCGCGACACCATCATCACCCATCCTAACTGTTTGTAGTCAAAACAACGGTGCCTAGATAAGGGAAAGGAGTAACCTCCTTCAAATTTTCCCGTTAATAGTGACTGGTGCTTGCTGTTGTGGTTGGTATATAATTGGTTAAATTACAACTTCAGGCACGAATACAGCAGATAACCAAATAGATAATGGTAACTAATTCGTTATTTGGCTTCAGTTTATTGCTTCTCAGTGAAATCCGTGTGCTTCAGTCAACTTTTAAGTGTACTTTGAAGAATATTCGCCAACTATGCACACGATTTGGATTTCGATTCTCGACCAATTCGCTCCTTGACCTCCGTTAACCGGTAGTAAGCGTGGTGAAGATGGTAGGCTGGGGGCATGAGGCTAGCGAAACCTACTTCGTAACAATCAAACCACGGCTACAGAAAATGCAAAGCTCAAAATTGCATCCCTAAGTTCCACTCACAATGTAAAGGGGAAGAAGAATATGTAAATCTTTCTTGTCAGACCCTTCACTGTCAATCTCTAAATAAGCTTCAATTCTCCTACAATAATACTTCCTTGAACGACTGAAATAAGCTATTTAGGAGCACATTGATCTAGATTCACTAATAATTCAACATTTGAAAGAGAGAGGAGGACAATGTCGAATTCTAACCGAACGCCTGATACAAAGAGTGTTAGCTGTACGTTATATGATAAGATCGCCTTAGTTTTGAATGCCTACTCATATATATATATATATATATATATGCAGTAATGCTCTAATCTAAATTCCGTCCAGCTGAGAGAATTCAGTATGCACCAAATCGAAGGACTAGTCGCATAACATTGGTTATTACCAGACAGAGTGTACCCAATACAGTCCTACACGAGATCATTCGCAACCAGTGATAACGTTTGTGATTGCACAGCACTTGGTGACACTGATCTGAGCCTCCAAATGGATATGATTTCCTTAAAGACTGCAGATACGCCTAGCTGATGGGAGTCATCAGGTACAAGACCAAGATGGAAGGCTTTTAGACAACTGCCTCTAATCTAAGACCTAAGACCACAGTCAACTTCCTCTCAGTTGGTCTTTTTTTCTAAGTGCGCCTTACAGCCTTACAGTCAAACATTCGCCAAATCTAATAGGCTAAATGTTTGCTGTCTTCACTCCACCAAAACGTAATCGGAGTTGTTTTATAAATACTTTTACTATAAGACAATTAATCAACTTAATAGCTGTTCAAAAATGTAGAGAAAAAACAACCCAGTGTAACTACTACATTTCACACAAAACTCTAGTATGTCGGTAATATGTGCACATAACTTATATATATATATATATCCCATAAAAGCAGAAAATGTCATCTATGGTTATTACTATTATTATCATCGTTTAACATCATTGTGATTATCTGCTTAGATCGATGTGGAATTCTTATGAAAAGTCGTAGCCTAGCGAAAATGTCATGTTCTGATGTTAACGACTTTTAAGCAATCAAAATGCAACTAACGTTGCGAGTTAAGAAACACATAGATACATACTTCCTTTCTCCAGAATTTTAACATCTAATCACCAAGACTTATTATGAAAATAAAAGGAGATGTTAGAGACAAAGGAAGGGGGAGGGGAGAAAGGTGACGGGGGAGAGAACCTCTCTCTTATACACATACATCTTATGTCATTTCAAATGGTATTTAATATATCTATGCATAATTAGGTATCCGTAAGTGGACAAACGCCAATATACATATATATATGGTGATGCTGAAAACGTTATTTGGTATTTAGTTGCTTTCAAAAGCTGCTGTTGTTTTGTGTTGATTGTGGTATTTTGACAGGACTATCAATATCCTTTCTTCTTCTTTATCTATTGTGACAACAAAGATAAATGGCAACAATAGTAAGATGGTTCTACTGATTACATCTCATGAAGCATTTTGTTAAGTAGTAGTAGTAGTGTATGTCCTCCAGTGACTACTTTCCAAAAGATAATCAATCTCCTTTAAAGCTTCAAAGGCGTTCATGCTCCAGTGCTGTATTAAGAGCTACTTTCCTGTAATATATATTGACCGCTTTTGGTTGCGTGTTTATACTGTAAATGATTTTCCAGTTGTTTTTTTTTTATATCTGTGTTCTTCCATCTTGCATTTTATAACAGAATGCCCCCCTATAACGTTGGTGAGAAATTTTGTTAGATGTAAACTGTCTAAATCATCGCTGCTTAGCCTAACCAACGGAGTGTAGCTACTTACTCTTAGTATTCTGTATGTCCTTTTATAGTTTCTGTCTCGATAACTGATTGCATGGTAAAGAACCAGGAACTATTTATTGTTATTACTACTCCCTTTGATTGCCACTCGAACACAAGGCTTCAACAGAACCCATCCATGTCATGCCGTTCTTTACAGCAGCCCTTAGATGGCTCCATGGCCCACTTAGGCTTACTTACATCTCCTTGTGACACGATCTTCGCCAGCTACACGCAACTCGCCGTCTTCCATTCGGCTTCTAGTCGATGAAGTGGTCCGCAATTTCACTCAACAGTCGAGCAGCCTCTATTTTCCCCAGCATATTTGTTCGTTGGACGACAGATCAATGGTTGGTTAGTTGACAGTTAGAGTTCTTTGTTCCTTAATCTTTCTGACTGACTAGAGGATGTTCAGTATGGAGCTAGTGAAGTTGGCTATTGATGAAAGTGTGCGTAAGCCTTTTTGAAATAGTTTAAGGTGACACAACATATCTGTGGACTATCTGGACTATCCATGCCAAGTGCAGTAGATTGAGGAAGTCCCAATTAGCTTGGGGATAAGGAGAAACGGGCTAAGCTGGAAGAAAAAGGCCCTCGAAAAATCACTAAAGATGTTGACTGCTAGAATTGAAAATCGCGAGAAATCCGCTTTTCTGTAGCAGTGTCAAGAGCTGAAGTTGTGTCTAATGTGTAACTTTATATATAGGCGGAGTGTATTGAGGGTTTTTAAAGTCAGATAGCCTCTTTAAGAAGCAGAATTGCTGATATTTCACTTATTGGATTTGTGAGGATATACGCTTTTTTCGATTGTTACAATTTGTCACGAATCAACTCACCATTTTGAGGTATCACCGAAAACAGTAGGGAGCACTGGATAGCTTTTTCGTCCTATTTAAAAAAAATCCTCACCAGTGTGACCTGACGACACCGCTAAAGATCGAACCATTGGCCTTCAGGTTACGAGTTCACTCTCACTGATGATGCAACCATCCGGGTGTGGGGGGGGAATTCAATGATCCGTGAATTCTAAATCTCGTCTCTACAAGAATATGGGATGTGAAAAAAGTGAAGTCGACAAATCGAGAAACAGCACACATCTATCATAAATTCAACTGATTACATTAATATCACAGTTTGAGCATACAAGTGTTTCAGGATTGGAGGACCAGTCAAGATGTATCCTAACAGAGCATGATTGAAGGACTACACAAAATAAACTTTACGAGAAAGAATTCATGCAGATATTTGAAAAAAAAATTGATGTGAAAACGAAACTACATACAGCATTAACACTGCTGTTCATCTTTGTTACTAAGGTGGTTCTTAGGACTCCAAGTCATCTCCATTGATACCTAACGATCTGCTCATACCTAGAGTTCGCGTGATTTACAAGATAATATCAGACAAAGCACTGATACCTTGTTGATTCTATGGAACTCCGTGATTATTCTTAGTCTGTATTGATTAGACACTAGATAGTAACCAATGTCAGGTGACTAGTCTTTGGGATAGTGCAGACTGAACTCTATCAGTGAAGTTCACAATACAGCCACCATAAAAGATGACTCAAGATCATGGTGCACTTTGAAGTGTCCTTATTAGATGGTTGGTGGTAATCGGCAGGAAGCAGTGGACATAGCTAAAAGGCTTCCTACTGATTTCCTCCAACCATCGAATATTCTAAGTCTGTTGGACAGTTATCCCCAAAGTTTTTAATGACAGATAATAGTGAACCTAAGTAAGGGAATGAAGTTATCTTGTATGGTGTCTGATATATCTATCTGGAAAGTAAAGTCGAATTTATTCGACTAAGTTATAGTAATCAGGCTACACCGTCTCACTTTTCTCTTATGCTTGTCCGTCATTCATCCAGTTGGTCAGTAGTGACACATAATTACGCAACCAGTTTCCGCTGCTTTTTTGTTGCAACTTTTCAGAATGATTTATTTTTTTATTGAGTCTTTCTAAAAGTGACTGAAGAAGCCTATCACAAAATTTGGTAGACTGAACAAAGGATTTTCATTTCGATAACTTCCACGTTATCAGGTTCCTCATTTATATATGACAATGTTAATTCAAGAAGTAATTTCATTAGCAACATTAATGCTATTTTACATTGCATTGAATCAGTCAGTAGTATCGACGAGTCTAGTTCAGTGTTCACTAAAGCATGAGTAGAAGAGATTGATAATATGATTGACATGGGTTTGAATCTCAGAAGCGACATGAGTTCCTTACTGACAAGTGCCAACTAGCACGAAACCTAGGGACAAGGCTTCCTGCTGACTGCCTCCAGCTATATAATATCTTCAGAGATATAATATGCATTAATGTAACCCTAAGCAGATTGAAAATTAGATCAGATAAATTAAGGGGAGTAACACAAAGAATTCCTGGATATATAATTTTGACAGAAGTCCAGCTGACTGAACCTACTTCGTTTACATTGTCCTCTCTCATTTGGAGTGTTCGGTATCTAGAAGAGGCCTTCATTAATTCAATCGATACACGATAAATGATAGAGAAAGAAAAATTAGGTTCTTAGATCAATGGCTGATATTACTGGCTCGAAAAAATCCGGTGAATTGACACATACAAGAAGAGGTAGCCATCCTAGGTACTTCATCCATCTTTTAGTTTCGAAATCACAACGCTGCAGCTATCCAGCATTAAGCGTTCTTTGAATAGAATTTCTCAATTTGTTGGCAATAATTTCACTTGGATATATAGAACCTTTGAACTGTAGTCGTGTATATAAAGAGGCTTCTTTTTAACAGATACAAAAGACTTCTTCTCTACTCTCTCGACCATGTGTTTATTAGACTGAGTCATTCAGAGTAGCTGTTTTCTGTTAACGTGTTTATACAACCTCCGTTTCGTTCTCAGTCGTATCTTCTGGACAAGCAGCCTTAACCCTACGACTGACGGTCTTTACCAAATTTTGTTTCATACTGGAGAGTGACAAAACTGACCTGTCCAAGAACGTTTCTTATGTGAATTCTCTTTAATTCCGCCTACCGTCTGGTTTTCTTGTCGGTTGAGCATTTAATGAGACAATTTTAAACTTTAGGATATTTCCTTAAGCGTAAATTTAAGGGCTGAATGTACTTCATTGAACTGGAATATTATCCCGTTATTGTCTAAATCATTTTCACAAAGAATGACGGTATCATCCATATATTCCGGCAATGAAATGATAATGTTCTGTTTTGATAAGGTTGTGTAAAGGACTATTTTCTAGTTTACTTATTATACGATACGTTGGGGAATTAATTTGTTTGTGAATAACCAAAACCTAATTCCGTTTTGATTGTGTTCACAGTATGCTTGAATACTCCTTTCCCCTCTATCCTGTGACGCCTTTTCATTTATATGCTTGTTCACATTATTTAAGGCGCTGAATATAAAGCAATCGCTAATGAAACACTTGAAGAATTGGAATGGTGCTTGAAACAACTGGAAAATATTCAAACAAAGCGACCCGTTTCAGATATGGCATTTTCAAAAGTGAGTTATCCATTGTCGTCATTAAAATATTAATAATAATGATAATTGAAACTTTGCCGCCTCTTTCGAAACAATAACATTACAAAAGTTATGTTCTGAAGCAATTAATTAAATCAAACAAACTTAATTGAATTTTAGATTTTCCCGTTGACTGATTGACCCGTTGCACAAGAGGTGGCCAGCTCTCGTGGCCCAAGTGGTCTAGTGGATAACGCTTTGGCGTTTGAAACTATGGGCACTGGGTTCGAGCCTCGGTGGAAACATCATCACTCACTGGAAATGCAGGTACATCCAGCTGACCACGAGTCCCAAATAGGACGAAATGCGCTTTATCCTGGATTTCACTGCTAGTCACTATCCGAACAAATTAAATTCTAAATCAAACAAATTTCTAAGGAATCTTAAACTCTGATGAATCGACAGTCTTTCTGTTGTGGTTATCGCTTAGCAATTTCGAAATTTTTGAACTCTGCGAAACAGTTTTCTTTTTTGTTTTTTCAAACAAGAGTGGACAGTTTCATTACACATATTTTGTAGCGCATAGAGTCAAACAGTTCTCAGGGAATGGGAGATGCTAAAAAGAACTTGTTTCTCTAACTTACAAGGAAAGAGTTGATCATTTTCATTGTTATTCAAGTGTTGGTTTTTAGGGATTTGATTGGTTTCAGGATTTCATCATGAGCTGACATTAGTTAGAGAACCATTGGAAAACCAACACTGGAGTACTGGACAGCTGTTTCGTCCTAGTTTGGGACTCTTCACCAGTGCGCACCCACCGCCAGGGTTCAACCCAGGACCTTCCGGTTACAAGGCAAGCTCGTATACCATTAAGCTACTGGGACCCGATCCAATGGTCCTTGAATTCTAACTTCTGCCAATTCACGACATAGCGCGACCGCTAGCCAATGTCTTCGGCGAGTATTTGTCCTCACACCCAACCCGCTGCACCCTACTGGTCACGATTTCCCACTGGAACCCAGGTAACTGCCTACCTGAATAGGCCCAGTCGCCAGTGAGCATCTCATTGGTATTCAAGTGTTGGTTTTCATTGTTGAATCACGTGAGGGATAGAGCATTTCTGGTATACCAATGCGCTCAAATAATATCTCTTCCTTATCAGAATAAATGCTCATTTGCAAATCAGATTAAATGAGGTCAACTGATCTTCATTGTAATTCTGTTCATTAGTGAAAAAAGTTTTTGCTAATAATGATTTTGTCACAGATATAACACCATACAGTCTTTGGAATAGAGCAACAGCAACGGTTTATGCAGAATAAAATAGCATCATCGTTTATTTTAATGACTTCTCATCAACTGTGCACAGCCTATTTGTTGGGTTTTACTCGCTAAGCCTACTTAACACATCTCAAAGGCAGTTGAAGGTATTCATATATTAACTAATATTATTATTTATTATTATCCTCTTAGATTCAGAGTGGAACTCAGGCCTTCAATAGCACACCTTCATTTTCTCTTCTTTTCTACCGTCGTCTTTATCTAACTTCACGATTTCCCATGAGCTGTCGTCTCCTCCTCCTCACACTACCTCCTCCAAACGTCACACAGCTCGTTTTTTCCACTCGAGCGATGGCCTGTCGCACGATGTTACTCAACAGTCTCATCAGTGTGTGTCCAACCCACCTGCATTTTCCTCAGCATATTTGTCGGTTAGTTCGTTGACAGTAAGAGTTCTTTGTTGCTAATCCTTTCTCACCATCCATTCTTGAAGTAACTCATAAGTTAATGCGTGTCTAACTTAGCCAAATTGATTAATGACAATAACACAAACAATGGATTTGTCAATTATTCTATAGAATAAGATTCCTAATAAAGTAACAATGTCCAACAAGCTTATTTGTTTTTTTGCATTTTCAAGTAGACTTGTTATATCTTACCTTCCTGTTTATGTTTGTAAAAACTCTTCCTACATACTTCCGAAATAAGGAGTATTCCACAACATGTCTTCATGAAGTCTGAATTGGCTGATTAGTGAGATGAAAATGCTAATTTCAATGTGTCAAAAGGCTGCAATTACATCACCTATTTAACTGACATAACTGCCTACGTTCAAGCTTTATCTTTCCCAGATACTTCTCACAAGACATATCAGAAGTTTTTTGTACCTTTCATGCTTATGTGATGTCCTAGAATTACTGAACACCTGGATGCTATTCACATTTTCAGTTTGAATGACGGTCATGAATTAAAAATTGGACATAATTATCTGAAAAGCAACTTAACCTGATCGAAAAAAAGGCTTCACTGCATGAAAACATTTCTTGTGAGTGTAGGCAACTTCAATTTTATGCCATCAGCTTGACAAAATGGTCTACTCAAACAAATACACATGAAGAGTGATCAAATTGCTAATAAAATGACTAATTAGGGAACGTGATAAACATCAGTTAACCTCGATGACAGAGCCTCCTGCAGGCCACTTATCAAATGAAATCGATATTAATGCATATGCATATGCACTTCAGTTCCTAGTCCTTATTTCAGTCAGTTTCATACGGTTCAGAAAGTGGCTAGAGAAAATAAAGCTTAACAGAAATTATAAAAGAAAACACTTTCTATATCCCTGCCTAAATCTGCACTTAAGAGATAAAAGGCGCAACATCAAGCACGTTGGCTGTACACTGGAGGTGACGACTCGAGTACGCAGGGGTAACAGTGAGACGGAGACCATGTGAAGTGCAAATTCAACCTTGTGAGCAGCCATTGAGCCAACTGAATACCAAAAAGGAAGAAAACCGAGTGAAGTAGTGATTTCCCTGTATTCCATAAGGGACCCAGCCAACAAGTAATAATAGTAATAACTACTAATACTAATAAATTCGCAACTCGATATATACAAATATATATTCTGTTGCCTAAGATTTAAGCTATGCATCTTCACTTCATTTTTCTGTAGTTCAAACGTTTGCTAAACAAAGAGTTGAGCAGTTTTGGCGAAGCTGATAAATCTAGGCATCAAATATCTGCATACATTTGTGAAACATTTTTGGGTAAGTAAATTCTTGCATTTGTTTTACCTTTATATCATGATAATTACCTCGTAAACTATTATTAGTGTGAATTCAGTTTTCAATAACATTTCATTTAACGTGACAATTAAAACAAGATTGGTTAAAAAGAAGAAAGGCGGAAAAGATAAAATTTTTAGTGCGTCTGATAAACTTTTCTAACTACTGGTACCTCATGTCAATCGAGTGCTTTTAAAATTTTGTATGAAAGTGATACAATTTTCCACTTTTTCATGAATAATCCCATCCAGACATTATTGAAAAAAACAAAAGGAAGTAATTCAGTGAAGAGACTATTTTCGGCAAACTCATTTTTTTCTCCCCAGCTGTACACTCGCATTTATATACAATCTGTTTTCCACGAAACAGGGTAGTAACAAAAGTGATGAGTATTCATAATCATAGATGCTATTATTAGTCAATTTATAAGAGGATAAATAGTTTATTGAACAAATATGGGAATAAATAAGAGTTCTGAGGAAATACAAGAGCTATAAGGAGTTGGAAAAAAGGAACTAACCAACAGAAATCAACTTCGATAGAAATCAGCAAGGTTGTTACTGTGACAGTAGAAGCAGTTGAGTAATTTTCTTTAGTTTACCTAACTCCGGTTTCTTTATCCAAATGGCTAGAGCTTTAGAGATGCAGAGGAGATTACTTTGAAGGAGGAGACTGAATGACCAGTATTGATTAGGTATTCGATTATCGAACTCATTACAGAGCCAATACCGCCTTTCTTCCGCAATCATTTGAGATAGGATACGCTTCAAACGAAAAATATACTCGGCTCTACAAGCAAACTGGTTTTTTTTTTCAACCGCTATTCGACATCAGACAGTTAAATCTGACTATGCAATACTGTCATTTGTCAACATATTTGAGTTTAACTTGCATTGAATTGACTAATTTAAATCATCGTAACTTTGCTACATAATAATATCGTACTGAGTTCCCCTTCGGCATATGCTGTTATGTCATTACATTCAGGACAGGTCTGCTACGTGTTGCACGCTTTAAGCTATACGATTATCGCGTCAAGACTGATGATAATTTTTTCCATTTGCCGAGACTGGAGGAGATAGACTGAGGTCTGAACCTGGGACCCCACACGCCCGAGATCGGGGTGATTAAGCTAGTGATATTATTCAACTGATACGTAACAAAGAAATGTAAACTCCCCACTGCAGTCTACTAATCCACATCCTATGAAAAGTTGGGTTGACAGTCCCTGTTATAATAAAACAGGTTGGAATTTCATAATTTATAAGTGGTGCTCACTTCAACTGATGACTAGTCTTTTATTTCTGAGTCGGTGAACTGAGAGGGGGAGAGAAAATTTGTGTTCGAATTCGCTTCATAAATCTTACTTAATAACAATGCTTCATAAAGTTTTCCTAAATCTTTGTTCAAATATGTCCTGAGGCCTAAAAATACTCAGTATGTTTGTTGTACTGACCCTAGTCAATTAATTGGATAATGTGTTCACAGAATGGCGACATTCTTGTAACCACTGTCTCAACTAAAGAAACATTCGAGCGTCATATGTATGCCAAAAGAAAGTATGTGGTGAGAGCAGGCTGCTAGCCAGTTGGTAGACATTAATCTACGTCAATGTCTAGGTCATTAATATTGGCCGTGAGAAAATATGAACAAAGCTGATTCAACAACCAATCACAGCACACTTAAACGTGGGTAAATATCATTCGCAGATAGATGGCTCCACTTTCCGAGAAATCTCGAAAACAACTAATCAGAAGACTGCGTTTGTCTACTTGCATAAGCTATAATAATGTACAGGAAAAATAAATATAAATACGTGTTGATTTCCGTAATAAAACGATCTGTTGCCGGCCCTTGTCTTCTGTTGTTACAAGTATGCCCACCTATAAACATTCGAGTAGATGCTGCTTACCGACTGTTGTCTATCGTATGGCGTCGAATATTTTTGCGCATAGTTTGACACACACACACCGTCATTATTGTTTACCACAGATCCCTGAAGAAATAAAGACCGACTTGGATATATAACACTTGATTACCGGCTATAGATTTCAGGATGAATGTCCAGTCTAAAAACAAATTCCGTCAACTCCTGCATAACTTCTTTTATTTTTCACCAATCTCTTTGCATTTCTGAAATTTATATAGCTTCTTCAATTTTTTCCCGGTTTCTTTAAAGAAACTGAAAAAGATGCTGAAGCCAATGAAGAGATTGAATCAATGATGGAAAGACGACGTAGCAGTGGTCAATCACACTGTTCAAACAGTGGACAAGACTCGGGCAATGGAAATAAACGGCATTCATCGATAGCCAGTGATGTTAACGCCAGTATATCCAGTGCAAAATCACCTGATTCCTCTTCAAAAGTAAAATTAGAATCTCCTGGTAGTGCATCCACGGAATCGCATAAAGTTACCCAGCCAATTGATACAAACACGTCTTCAGCAAGACAGTCAATGACAAATTCATCAAAAGGAACAAATCTTGACGAGAAATCCGCAACAGACAATGTATCAACACTTCCGATTCACGGTGTTGAAACTCCCAATGACAAAGAACTGGAAGAGGTAGGCTGTAATATTTAACTTGAATTCTAGAGTTAAATGTACTAATTAAATCAGGTCAATGATTACGCCTTTTTACAGATGTGACTCTTCCATCGCTCGGTAAAAAAAAACTTGATCATATTTCAACGTAAAACTTTGTTTGAAGTGAAATGTAGATATTTCACTAACAATTAAATGAAGCGCCATTTAAGAAAATGGTATCGCATGCTAATGAAAGTAGATAAAATTACCAATATCTTCTAAAAATTAGGTAGAAAGTTTTGTAGTTCGGAAAATTGTCTATCCTTTATTGAGTAATAATCGCTTGATTCACAAAGGGTTATTTATTCATTTTAGAAAATTAAAACAAGTGTGTCAGCGAACAGACCCTTTTTAATGAAATCGTTAACATGCTCTAAAATCCTACATATATGATGTTTTATTAATAGTGTGAATTATGACAAAAAATAATTAGCTATGTACTTCATGAAATAATTCATAAAATATATGAATTTCCAAGTATTGGTTTGTAGGGAACTTGTTTCACTGGTTCGAGGATTTCATCATGAGCTGACATGGATCGTAGAACCGTTGGAAAACGAACTGAGAGTACTGGACAGCCGTTTCGTCTTTGTTTAGGACTCTTCATCAGTATGCATTCACAACGAGGGTTAGAAATCAACACTTTTTGGTTACAAGGCCAGCTGGGACCCGAGCTAGGACGAAACAGCCATCCAGTACTCCCTGATGGGTTTTCCAATGCTTCTCTAATCGATGTCAGTTCATGATGAAATCCGCCAACCAGTCAAACACAACATCCCTACAAACCAACACCTGAAAATTGGTCTAATGCTCACTAGCGACTGGTCCCATTCAGGCAGTGACCTGGCAATCCATGACCAGCAGGGCACAGCATGTAGAAGGTGATGACAATTACTCAGCCAAGAAGACATTGCGAAATGTTGGCATTATGTAGTGATTTGACAGAAGTTAGAATAGAATGAGCCGTTGGATCGGGTCCCATTGGCCTAATAGTCTACCTGCTTGCCTTGTAACCTGAAGGTCCTGGGGTCAAACCCTCGCGGTAGGTGCGTACTGATGAAGAGTCCCAAACCGGGCTGACGAAACAGCTGTCCAGTACACCCAGCTGGTTTCTGATGGTTTTCCTACACTGATGTCAACTGATTCTGAAATCCTCCGATCATTCAAATATTAAAATCTCAGAGGAATGTAGAAGTAATGAGATTTGTAAGCAGTTAAAACATTTAACAAACTGGTGGTGGTAAGAAAACATTGCAAACAATAATACTGA